>JAVMKO010000009.1:23990000-25296500 GCA_032164245.1 Sternotherus odoratus
AAATAATCTACATTTGTAAATTGCACTTGCATGACAAAGAGATTGTGCGTCAGTACTTTATATGAGATTAATTGAAAAATATTTCTTTTATCAGTTTTACAGTTGAAATATTTATAATCAAAAATAACATACACTTTGATTTCAATTACAACACAGAATTCAATATATATGAAATTGTAGAAAAACATCCAAAGTATTTAATGCATTTCAGTTGGTATTCTACTGTTCATACATGCAATTAAAACTGCAAATAATCATGCTTAATTTTTGTAATCGCGATTCATTTTTTTGAGTTAATCACATGCATGGACTACGATTAATCGACAGCCCTGTATAAAATATTATGAATATACTACCCAAAATAACTTTCTGTGCATACTGTCATGTAAAGTTTTGGGATTTTACTAGGATATAAGCTATTACTAGTTTGAACAGGTACTTCATCCACTTGTACCTGGAAATACTAGAGCCACTAATATCTTATTTGGTGGTAACAAGATAAAATAACATTTTGCTGTGACTACAGTGTGTATATTTAAAATGTTTTACATGTGAACAGTATTTTATTTTTTAATGAACAGGAATGCTTTGATCTTGCGCTTTCTGCCATTGGATTCAATGGCAAAATTCCCATTGTGTTCAATGGGATCATGATTGTATACACCTGGAAAGCTTGCGGGATGTCAATTTGTATAGGCTAATTAAAGGGTACTGTGGTGCAAGACTTGGCAAAAAAAATAAACATTTACATGAACATTGTATTGACAGAATGTTTCATACTTTGAGCTCAAAAGCAAAAGGTGCCCTGCATCACTCTGTTTGCTATGCTGAACAATTGATTAAAAAGATCTTAATAACTGAAAATAGGACTCAGTCCTGACATTCACAACCTACAGTTGTAATTTCATAAACATGCTGTTTTTAAAATTCTGAAGGTCATTTTGAAAGTTATGTTAAATACATGTTGTGTGTAATTTTATTTAGTTCCATGTATCTACATTTTCTAGGCTTAGAAATAAAATGAAAGCAAGAAATTATTTTTTGCAGATTAAAACAAAGAATTAATTGGATGAATTTGGTATTAACACCACCCAAACTTGGGACAGGCTCTGTCTGTTACCTGCCCTGGAAACAACCAAAGACTTCTATAGAGCAGGGACTGCCAGTCATGCTGTGTATTGGTAATGTGACCAACTGTAATACAATTTCCACTTATGCTTAGGATCAGGGAGCCAAATTCTGACTGCTGCATTTGTTTGATCATTTATGTTGGACTTAAGCCTTACTTGAATGTTGGTAGCAAGAGGAGAATATGTTCACTGTCATGGCTCTGACTCTGTTCCGGGACTGGAGCACCCATGGGGAAAAGTGGTAGATGCTGAGCACCCACTGACAGTTCCCCTATTATTTCCCCCCTTTCCCACAGCACCTCCCACCCACCAGCAAGCCCCGCAGATCAGCACCTCCCCCTCTTCCCCAGCACGTGATCAGCTGTTTTGCAGCACACAGGAGGAACTGGGGAGGAGGGAGAGGAGAGTGCTGGGGCGGGGGCAGGAAGAGGCGGGGCAGTGGTGGGGCTTTGGGGGAAGGGGTGGAGTAGGGGTGGGGCTTGGGGCAGAGCCAGGAGTCAAGCATCTCACAGCACATTGGAAAGTTGGCTTCTGTGTTGACAGCATTGCTTAAGCCTCATTTTTGTTCTTTAGGAGAAAGAGGCACCCATGTGGGGTCTTTTGCCTTCCTCTTCAGCATGGGGCATAGGTCACTTGCAGGTTTAAACTAGTGTAAATGGTGGGGTCTCTGTAACTTGAATTCTTCAGATCATTATCTGAGAACTTCAGTAACTCAGCCAGTTGTTAGGGGCCTATTACAGGAGTGTGTGAGTGAGGTTCTGTGGCTTGCAATGTGCAGGATGTCAGACTAGATGACAATGATGGTCCCTTCTGGCCCTAAAATCTCTGAGTTTTCTCTGGTGGCTGCTCAAGATCTATACCCCTGGCTTCTGGAGAATAGTATTGTGTTGTCCTCAATAAGTCAAAGGGTAAACTTGTTACTTAACCGGGATGGGAACTGTAGCTCCTAGTTTGGCTTCCTTCTCATGCCATGATGGGGTCCTGCTGACATCAATCAGCCTTCATGAAAGGGAGGGACACAGGGTGGATGCGGTGTTCAGGAAAGGTCATTCCTTGTTATACAAGTTGTAGTTCACCAGATAGCTATAAATCAGTGGTCAGCTAGTGTGATTTAATGTTGATCTGGTTGACTTGCTGCCCCACCCCAGCTGAAAGATGAGCAGATGAAAAGAAGGCTTTTGCTTTTTAACTCCAGCTATATAGAAAGTTTCAATATGGTGGCTCATCCAACACCTATACTATGATCCACAATTATTACTTACTGATGGTAATTTCTTGCCTGTGGTTTTCCATTGGCACTGGTTGCAGAGTATTGCTGTACTATGTGTTCGGCCTCTTTGGCCTTTCCCTGTTTCTGGTTCACTTATGCATAGTTCTGTGACACTGTCCAAGTGTATTCCTGGCAAAAGTTCTTTATTGTTGACTCACACTTATAGTCTGCTATACCGCAGGGTAGGTCAATAACATAGAATCCAAGGGGATCCCTCTTCAGCTGTACCCATGTTTGAAGGTTTGAAGTAAACAAAATGCAATGAATACAACCATTTTCAATGGAAACAGGAATGCCTGCATGAGCAACCAGCAGCATACAAACTGGGACACCAAAGTCTGCCCACGAAGGCTGCCTTGCTGGTTTTCTGCAGTGGAGAGTGTGCTGTCACACAGGTTACCAGCACTGGGGGAGCTTTCCAGTACCTGGTGAAAAGGGACAGGAATTTATACAGGTTTTTTAATGCCAAGAGAAAGGCATTACTCTCAGCAATGTCTGCCTGCCTCGCTGGTTTCAGGCCAATAGGATGATTGCGTGTTTGTAAAACTGCAGGTATTTAACTTCCGGTAGCACATTTCTCTCTCTTAGATGTGGCGCAGCATTCAACAAACAATCTTTGTCATGCACAAACTCTGTTTGCTTGGAAATTACTCATTTTAATTAAAATTCTTATTTCAGGATCTCTTCCTGTCAGTGACCAAACTGCTGACAAAATGGCACCTTTCATGACACTGGACTTATAGAGGCTCAGTGTTTGAGATTATTACAAAATATTTCCATGCTGCTTCGATACTGGTTTTAAAAGTCAGATGAAACACTGGGGCAAATTCATTTCTTGTGTAAGTCTCTTGACATCCCTGACTCAGTCTGGCTTGTTTTCTTTTAAAAACTCAAATATTAAAGCATTGTTTTTTCATGAGAAGGATGATTACAAATACTTAATTTTTTAAAATAAAAGCGAGTCAATGTACATATGAAAACCATAAAAACAGCTCTTAAAAATTCAAGTATTTTTTGTTTTTTAAACCAATATTGAGGAGGGATAGAAACTTCCTTATTGTGATATATTTCAGGGCTTGAGCCTATACTCACTCATTGGAGTCAATGTCAAAGCTACAATTGACTTTAATGGGGCAGAATCTAGACCACAGTGGACAAATATATCTCTGTTGTAACGAAGGATGTCAGTTTTCAACAAGGTGGTTGCAGCTGGCAGCAGGTGGCTTGAAAATGTCTCATTTTAATCAACAATATTTTCCCCCCTAAGTACACTTCACAGCTTATGCATGGTGAGAAATGCTTCTCACAATGTGAATTTAGAGAACATTGTGCAGTGTAAAATGGGTGCAACTTTTACCCATGGAAAAGCTACATCAATTTTCAAGATGGAATTTCTGAAAGGGAAGCCTTTCAGTCTTGGAACAAAGATGTTATCCTTGCATTTAAATGCAAGGATATGTTATAATACAAACGTTGACCCTGATCCTGCAATGATCTCTGTGGGGTTGCAGGAGTCTGTCTGCGAGCAGTTCAGTGCTGGATTTGGGGCTCTGGGCCTGATTTTGCTATCTTTAATCATATAGACTCCAATTCAGTAAACTATCTCTGTTCAGCAAAGGACGTAAGCATGTGCTTAAGTGCTTTGCTGAATCAGAACCATTGAACAAAACTATTCATCCTCAAATAGCCCAATTGATATCAGGTGCTACTTGATGTGAATAAAGGTGGCATAACTTGTACCTTAATAAGGTATTACTTTTAAGGGGATCAAATGAATTAAGATAGATAAATATTATAAAATAACATTTATAACATAGTCTCATATCATTAACAGGTCATACTAATATATTTAGTGGTTTGTCCATAGCTTTTCAAACAATTAAACATAGTAGGGAAAGGGAATATTTTCAATTGCTTTTACTCAATACTTTAAAATTTAGAGTCTTTGTTAAAATCCTGTAAGAAACATAGTCTGCTGTCTGTACTCTGCAAAATTCCCATGTACTGATCCCTGAGGTCCTGAACCTGCAAACTCCTATGCATATGCTTAATTGTGGGCTCCACTGGAACTTTTTTATATGCAGAAAGTTAAGCATATTCATAAGGGTTTATCAGATCAGGGTCTTAGTTTGTTAGCATTGATCTGTTTAATGAAGTTGCATTATCTGTAGCTACATTTTGGATATAATTTTTACTGGAATTCATTTCATTGCTATATTAAGTCCTAGATCAGACTTAGGCTGTAACCTCCCAGCAGGGTTAGACATGTTACCTGTAATCTTTCACATGGATACAGTTCATCATTAGTGAAACTCCCGCTTTCAGATCAGTCATATTTTAGGACTCACAATTGATATATCAGTCACAGCATAAAATGCTATCATTCCTGTAGACCAACTGTTTACCAGAGTATAACACAAACTCTCCTCCTGTGTCTCATTTCATCACACTGTTCCAAATAGTGATGTTTCAATGTGAAATGAAGTTTTTTCATGCTGTGCTTCTGAGTAGAAAAAAGACAGAAGAACATGTATGATAAATGGTGAAGGTTCTAAGAGAAGCCTTGCAAAACAATACAATTTGGAAGCATTACATTTGCTTAAATAATTTAGTACATAAATGTGGCTGTTAGTTTTATAACTAAATACTATTTATGTGACTGTGGGTGGAAAATCAGTTATTTCTAGTGAATTACTTAATCTCATGTTTTATTTAGAAATTAGGACATATAACTCACTGTAAAGTTGCCATTATGAAATATTTTTGGAATCTATATCATTAGCAAAAATATAACTATTCTTTTCAGTGGTTTATATATTTAGTTACAGGTTTTTTGTCACTGGAAAATTAATTTTAATTTTTCTAAAGAAGTCACTTACTTTTGTTATATTTTAGATTAAATGATATAGTTTAAAAAGATGAGTTAGTTGAATGAGTATATCAGTAGTAATACTTAGATTGGGATTCTTTTCTCACTTACAGTTCACATTGACTTCTGTGGAATTACTCTGATTTGCACTGATGTAAATCAAAGGAGAACTATTACTATTACTATTTGAATACAAATTTTAATATGATACTTAATTACCAAAATATAGCTGATTTCATCTGGAACTGTGGATGCTCAGCCCTCCTGAAAATCAGATGCTAGGTAATTATAGTGGTGAAAAAACAGAAGCACCCAAAGCTTGAGACCCTTTACTTATCAGTAATATTGGAATAATTATATTTACCTCCGGGGAGGGGTGTGATCAGGATAAATACTGTGGCTAGGGCAAACTGAAGGGATGCATCTAACTTCCTTGACTTTCAAAGAATGTTGGGTGCCTAATGCCTTGTCTGCTTTGAAAATCCTTTGCTATATAACTGCAAAGCACACGTGTTGCTCCTTCATTCCTTGGTTCTGTGCTCTAAGATCCTGACCCTGCAAATACTTCTGCGTGTGCTTAATTTTATGTCTAAGAAAATGTTTAAGTGTTTGCAGATTCAGAGCTAAAGGACAAAACTCCAGTTGTTCATGAAAAAATCCTTGCACACACCCATGATAGTTCTGACTTGGTGTTCCATGATGAGTTCTTGAGCCCATTGAAACTTTCATGACTTTATATGCTTGTCACTGTTTCCACTACTGACATTGGGTATATTTGGCCCAACAGACTGATCCACACATAAACAGAGACTGTCTCCCAATAATCATTCAGAATTTTGGTTAATATATAAGTATGTATGCAGTAGATCTATACAGCAGTATATCTAATCACTATGTATTCCCTCTCTCACCAGGCTAAACCCTCACCCCAACCATATGTAATTACATAGCTGCTGTTTCAGTATCTTTTTCTTGTGTCTCACATTGCTGTTTTTTTGTAGATAAATGTTTGTTGAAGGCATATATTGTTGTAAGATTCTTTGATAAAAAGTAAATAGTTTTAGAATTATTAACTGCGCGTTTCTTTCAACTTTCACTAAAGCTTCCAAATAAAAAGTAAAAGATGCTGCAGTAAATGCTAGAGAAACTCACTGCTGTCATGAATTTTCTTAATTAAAAATCTTCTGATGTTTTTCTCCTCTCTCTCTTTCTCTTTCTCTCTCTTTCTCTCTAAAGCAATAATTCATGGTAGCTAAAAACAGCTGTGAAACACAATCTTCTGGTGACATCAAAGCTGTGAAATACTGTAAAATTGAAAGTTCTTTGAGGAAAAATATTTTATACATTTTCTTGAGAGATGGTGTATACCTTTACCATGGAAATTCTTTTCTACACTCTCTTATGGGAAAGTTAAAGATCCAGCAAATAAATAATTGTTGCGATGAAGCGTGTGGCATTGCAGCTGTAAAATATTTTTCAGGCATGGAAATGACCAATTAGAGAATATGATGGATTTTCATGATAGATAAGTATCTTGAAATATATTGGTAACAGATATATTATATGCAAATTTTAAAAAGTGGAAGATGATTTGAGGTTTCCAAACAAATTTTATAAAAATAAAAAAAGAAAATGTTGGTTATGAAAATGCTGTGAGTCATCAGAAATCATGGTAGTTTCTGATTATATAAAGACCTAGAAAATTGTCTCATGCCTTTTCTTATGGGAGTTTTGTGAAGCATTAGTATGTTGAAGATTCTGAAAATCACAGTGCCATAGTGGTTTAGAATGACATTTAACTTCAACTATTTCTAGTGTAGAGGGCTGATTTATTATACTCCAACTCTCTCTGACACAAGGTAATAAACATTGATGTATTAATCATGTAATTTAATATTTATGGTATTTGCTAAAGACTTCTATGATTAAAATTGTTGACATTTTAATAACGATGCCTAAGAAGTAAACAAAAGACTTGCTATTAATGGACTCCACACCCAGAGCACTTGGCCTTTTGTGTGATCTATCATCTATAAAAAGCTCAGCTCTTCTGTTTTGCCTACTACCCTGGCTGAGGAACATGCACAGCCACTGTAAAAAATGTTAAGCTTTTCAAACTCTTCCTGTACATGGACAGGATAACGAGGCAAAAACAGCTTGCTGCTTTTAATGTAATAAAATAAATTACCATTCAGAGTCTCCAGCCAGGTCATATCAGCATCTCTAGTATTGGAATTAATATATTTTTAAAAATTTGCATATTAGATTGGTTCTTTGGGTTTTCGTATTTTCTTCAGACCCTGCTGATCTATTGGACCCAGAAAAAGTATAATTAGACTTTCATATATTGCACTGTTTGGCTGGTTATTCTTTTTATTCCAGATTTTTCCCATGTGGATGAGGATTTGAAACCCAAAGATAAGTCCACTAGTACTTATGTGACTACAAATGAATAAAATGTACTTGGCATGCTACTTATATTTATTCATCCTTGGTGGCTTCCTATATGCTCTCCATGAAAATGAAAATGAGATAGGATTAGTACATGAGTCTGTTTTCATTTCTACCACTCTGTTGGAGAAAATCCAGAGCTAGGAGGAAAATGTATTGTTAAAAACATGAATTGAAGCTCAAAGGTTCTGTAGTTTGAATTCACTATATATTATAAGCAATCATTCATTGGAACTGCAGATAATTGTGCAGGAAGGGTATCTAAAATTTACCAGGATATTTTAAATGATGCAGGATCCTGCAGTCCAAACACTGGAAAACTAATATTAGTTGGCTTAGTTTCAAGCCAGAGAAGTAATGTTTTCTGGCTGTGGGAAATAACCAGTAGGGCAGAGAGTCATGGAATGGGCCTCTGACTGTTATTCAGATTTGTAATCTGGGGGTCTTGCTGGATCCTCATCTGCTCCTATATGTTCAGATAAGAGCAAAAACCAAGAATATTTTATTCATCTGCACTTGGCAATAGGTTATTTCAAAAGTGTCCTCACCATGTTTATCTCTGACTTTGTCATCTAGATGCTGGATTATTGCAGTACATGCTTCACGAGGTTACATTTTAAGACCACTCAGCTCCTGCAGAATGAACCTTTCTGCCTATGTGGTGTGTCAGGCAGTGGTCATGGTATACCTCTGTTCTGTGATCTGCACTGGGTTCCATTTGGTTTTTGGGTGAAGTTTAAAGTATTTCATAGAACTCTAAGTAGTTTGAGACTTGGCTGCTTTAAAGACTACTTCTCTCCTCTTGAAATACTAGGCAGTTATGATTAGGTGTGGTGTACTGGCAAATCTCTATTTTAAACAGGAAAGAGCTGGTGACAGGTGAGTTTCAATGGAGAGTCCTCATCTCTGCAAGTTTCTGGGGAAATGTAAGTTAATATTACACTGCAAATCTTGGCTGGTTTGTGATGAAGAACACTACATAAAATGCACTCTGGAGTTCTCAGCAACCTGTTGAGCTGATCTGAGTTCCATATATACTTAACAGGAGAAAATGTGAGGTTATAGGTCTGGATTGGGTATGGTGGACAGTGGAGTTATCATTTCTGACCAAGAAAGTGTGATGTGTAGTTGTCCTTGACCAGAGACCACCAAGTAGGTTGCTCTGTGTTGAACCATCAGTAGTTTAAAGTTGACTTTATGGGTCAGTCCAAAGTACTGTGTTTTGCTAGTGTAGTCTGTTCTCAAGGGGTCAAAAAAGCATGGATTGCTACGTTCAAATCTGCACCCAAGAGGTTAGGACCTAGTCCCTTGCCCAGCCAAAGATTAAAAAAAGGTGATCCTGGTCACATCCTGACCACTGAACAGGTGAAATCCTGATTCCACTGAAGGCAATGAAAGCTTTGCCATTGACTTCAATGGGGCCAAGATTTCACCAGTGCAATTGAATGTCTCACAATAGTTTAGCAATGTTAACCATGGTGTTGTGGTTCAAGTATGGAGTAGTTACATTCAAGTAGAAGCAAAGATTCTGATTTTCCATTGATTTCATGTTAATGAAATATATGAGAGCAAATTATAAGGTGGCAAAATGGCAACATTATATAATGAATGCAGAAAGCAAATCACACCTTAACTAGGCATAGACAGGATCACCAGACACTTGTTGTTATCCACAAAATAAGGGCCTTTACAAAAATATTGACTGCATTTTGCTAATCCTCCACATTGAGGTAATTGTTTGTCCAGTGCCTTGCACAAAGGTCCTGGTTCATGACTGGGTCTCCTAGGCAAATAAATAATAATGGTGGTAACAAAGTAGAATCTGCAAAGTCTTGAGCAGCTTCACAAAAACACATATAAAATTACAGAAGAGGTCCCAATAAAAAACACTAAGCAGTTAGTTCTTAAGTTCTTTAATGATGTCAACACCAGCCTTAGAATACTTATAAAATCCCAAGCTCTGTACAAGATCAAAGAAAGTGGCAAGGGTCTTACTGAGCACTGATCTCTTTCTGTGATGATAGTGGCGGAATAAAACTTTGATGTTTTATATGCTTAAAGCCCTAGATTAAAATATTTTAATGAAGGTGAAAATGAATTCTGAAGTGGCCAGCTTCAATAAAAGTTGATATCATGTACAATATAGTACTTGACTTGCTTACCATCAGGTAAATTGGAACGACAGTGTCCAAAGATCTGAAGTATGGTGAGCAAGCAATTAATCAGACCACTGGTCTTTGTTGATCCTTTAGGCTCTTATAAAATCAGTGGCATAGATTAAAAAGAAAACAACCTTTCTAAGGTCCTGACCTTTTATGGGTTTATAAAATAAATGGAAAATTCACAGCTGTTAACATGGTCATTTTTTGTGAAGATAGATTGAAGCTAACATGGGACAGGCTCTGCAGGAGTAGCAGTCTTATGCAAAACCTAAGACCATTGGATACATTTCTGTGCTAAAAACATGAAAACTGTTTATAAAAACACTCTGCACACCAAGCATTGCAGAATGATATAGTGCATGAGAACCAGAAAGTGAAACTGAATAGCAACTATTTGTTTATAAACAATATAACACTGTTTCTTCTATTTTCATTGTCAAAAGTGAGATACTGAAAATACAAAAATGCCTGCATAAAAGGAGTGTAGGTGCCTGTTAAAGTCTGAAAACCAAATAATGAATATTTTAGCTAAAATATTATGATAATATGATAAATTGCTTACATTTAAGGGGACACTGTCAGATTAAAAATTATGGCCTACATTTTCAAATGTGACTAGTGATTTTGGGTGCCTTGGGGTTTTGAAAGTGTGGCCTTTATTCAGAAAACACAATTAAGTCTCACATTGCAGTAACACAGATTGAGAGTAAATACCAGCTTATGCCTTTTAAAGATTCAGATTTCATACTCATGAAAATGTACCTTTAATACAATAATTATTTCATAACAATATGTCTGAATGCTACAGTAGCATGGCATAACGGACCTGACTTTTAAAGTGAATAGAATAATAGTGTCACTCACCCAAAAGATCTCGAACAAGTGCCTTGCATAAGTGGTTGATTCCCATTCAAAGGACAACAGTTGCTTCATCCCCAAGTATCCTTTGCTGGCTGATATTTGAAGTAACACTGATGATATCAGAGGTATCCCCCCTGGTCAGCCTCTTGAGTGACTGGACAACTGACATCGTAAACTCTTTGGGGCAAGGACTCCCTCTTCATTCGTTTATTTCACCTATTACATCTATGGCATTACATACATAATAGTAACAATTTCACTTGTTAAAGTCAGTATTTAGTATGGTCAAGAAAACATTCCCAGCATAAAAGAGGTGGGTCACAATTTTGTTCTCCATCCTGTCACAAATTAAAAAGAGATAGCATTTCTAAACAGAACAACCACAGCACTTCATTTGGGGCATTAATAATGCTGATATTAAATGTGAGCCACCTCTTATTCTGATTCAGAAACTCTTTATGCTTCTTGTAGTAGTTTGATTGGTAAATGAATCAGATGAAAAGAGCTTAGTTCCTGTGCCCAGAAACTGAAATAATTTTGTGATGGCCCATGCAGCTTTGTGATTTCTTGTATGGTGCTGGGTCTCTGAAAGAATTTTCATAAAGAAAAGGCCTTGCAACACAGTCCTGCATGTGGTCAGCTCAGTGGGATATCATTTGAAGCAGGATGTGAACAACTGGAATTGAAATGGAGGGATCTTCGAAGGGTAATGAAAAAGGGACCTTCGTTGCCCATAACTATAATATTCAGGATACCTGAGGATTCCTCAGTCACTTAAGATCATTCTGCTCACGTAATTTATTGTACTGATTTTTTTAAAAAATGCAGACCCTAGAAAGGAAGAAAGGTGAATGAAAACTTAGAAAATCTGCAGTGTATACCTCACAACCACATGAGAGGTCAGCACACAGAATTTACACATAACAGTGATTTTCTTATAATGACCTCTATCCAGGAGCCGTCACTTCCTTCCTCTACATCTGCTTCTGTATTAGCAACGTGGTCACAATCCTGCTTTGGTGTATATATTGTACTTCTAGTGAAATCTGTGGATGTATGGTGTGTGGATGTAGGGTGAGGTGTGTCAGCATGGCCAAGACAGCTAAAGACCAGGGGTAAAATCCTGGACCGATAAAGCTATTGAAAAATCCACATCAAGTTCACTGGGTCTGGGATTTCACCCCAGGTTTATATTGTTTTCTTCCAGCATAAACTCATCCTCGGAGACATATGGCAGCATTTGGTGGTCTACTGGAATTATTATGTTGGTGGCACAAAGTGACTATAGCTTCCTACTCCATATGGTGGTGGTGTGCTTAGCACCCCACAGTAGATTTACCCTAATGAACGTCTATTGTTCAGGGTACGTGACCACTCCTTCTGCTTGCCTTGGATGGCTCCCTCTGTCTTTGCCTATTTGGGGCTAGTACTGGACTCCCTTCCATCATCCACATAAGCTCTCCTGTGTGGATGCTTGCAACTGAATTCCTGCACAGCTTGACAGCAGGGCTTAAAGCACACAGAAATAATTTCTTTCATCACTTATGTATTTATACCACCTCAATTGAAATAATTAACAGTGCAATAATAAAATTAGTAATGTTATCATATAAAAATAGTTATAGTAAGTTATTTAATCTGAGCTACATATACATCTCTGCCACATAAATAATCACCGATAGTACCAGTCAGTCTAATCTATTCATTTTACCCATCATGTCCCTAAAACACCGAGAAAGAAGGTTAATTAATCCAGGCTTTGGTGGATCAGGGAGAAGTGAGTTCCAAAGCAGAGGGCTCATCACAGAGAATGCCCTGCCAGCAGCTCCGTACAGAAGGGGCTTCAGGTCTACTTCTGATTTTATGTAACTGCACCCAACTTAGCCTCCTTTGGCAATTAGCGTGACGAATAATCAGCTGCACACATACAATATTCTAGGGCAGAATGGAATGAGGCCTTCTTCTCTTTAAAGGTTCAGAAATGTAAAAGCGAGAGTCCTGTGACACCTTATAGACTAACAAACAGAATGTAATTACTGACCTTTCAGTTTTTGCATGATGCGAGAGATAGCATCTTATCACCTGCAAAATGGGATGCATTATCACTATATATATATATATATAAACTATGTATAGTTGATTTTAGTTAATTTCCAAAAATATTTGCAGTGTTGTTGTTGCCATATTGTTCCCAGAGTGTGAGAGAGATAAAGTGGATGAGGTAATATCTTTTATTGGATCAACTTCTGTTGGTGGACAAGATAAGCTTTTGAGTTCCAAAGAGCTCTTCTTCTGGTCTGGAAAAGGTGACCAGAGTGTCACAACTAAATAAAGGCTAGGACAGATTGTTAAGCATAACTGGTTATCACATGTTGCAAGAAACCACTTAAAATGAAGTGTGCAATTAATACCTCAGTAGTCACAAAACAAGGAGGATTAATAGGTTGCAAATTATTGTAATGAGCCATAAAACCATTTCTGTTGAGACCATGATTTTGTCTTGTGGAGTTATTAATTTAAATTCCCATGCTCTACTTCTGAAGGCATTGTGCAGGTTTTGCTTTGGGGCTGAGGACTGATAGGTCAGATATGGAGTAATCATTCTGTGAAGAGTGTTCTCCTATGAGTGTTCACCTATGAGGTGTTTTTATCTTTTGTCATTTTTCTGTGCGAGTAATTTGAGATTGTCTGGTTTCACTGACATAGTTGGTGGGGGATTTCATGCACTGGATGAGGAACACCCAGCCTTGATTTAGCTGTGTGCCTGGTTGGCTGACATGGGTATAGAAAAACCCTCAGTCATTTTCCCTTTGCCACATATGATTTATTCCAGCCATGCCCACTATGCCAGCAACAACAGAGGATGAATAGTTTGAGTTGCTTGGCCAGCTCCATGCCATTACACTGGGAGAATCTTCTCAGAGTCAATTTAATTGAAATCTGTTGCTAGATTTTTGCCACAACCCACAAATGGCTGTGTATAAAATCTCTCTCTCTCTCTCTCTCTCTCTTTATCCACACCCACACACACACACCTAATTTGTGCTCATATTTGTAAAGAGTCATGTATATGTCTCCAATCATGGAGTCTTTATCTAGGCAAAATTTCCATTGACTTCTGTGGGAGTTTGCCCGATATAAATTGCAAGTCTATAACTGTTAGCTAGTCATTTTCAGCTGTGGTTAAAGCTGATCACTGGAATGATACCTTATTTCCTTGTTTAAAAAGAATGTCCTTCTTGCTTTTACCTTTTGATCACAAAAGACAAACTTAGTTTTTGCTGCAGCTGTAGCTTGCTAATTACCCTTGAATTTTGTTTGGTACTGAGAGGAACTACTTTATCTCTTTTCCAGATGCAGGCTTCCGAGGGATAGGATTCCACTTATATTGTATGTGAAAGAGAGGTTGTTTTGCATGTTTCCAGTTTTTTCTTTTGCATGGCTTATGGGCACTCAAGGGTAAATTTTCAAAGCAGTGATCACCTCTGCAGACAAATCTGATGATTTGTTAATGGGATTTGTGCTCAGAGCTCTGGTTCACTACTTTGAAAATGTGATTCCAAAAAGAAAACATCTCATATGTAAAAGGTGTTATATGGATATTTAACAGAATGTAGGCAGACCAATGAAACACACAAACTTCCATGGAGAAGTGAATTATATATAGAGACTCTTGTGCTCAGTCTTCTGCAGCTTGAAAATTAGAATACCGTGTGGCTTATTCCAGTTCAGCCAGAGAACTCTTTGGCAAAAGACTGCAAAAGGGATTAGGACTGGAATAAAAATTTAAACCAGGAATGAAAGCTGCTGTGAGAAGCCAGCAATAGAGGTCAACAGGTATTCAAACTTTATGTGTGGCAGAGGCAGAAGGAATCAGGATAATGGAGAAGCAGGGAGGGAGACATCATGAAGGAGATGGAAAGAGACATTGGTGTAAGGAGGATCACGAGAAGGAGGCCAAGTCCAGACTGAATGCCAGGGAATTACTGAAGTTCAAAGGGAACCGATACTGGAAATGTTGCTTCTTTCCATCAGGATGGCGAATTTTATCCCTTTTTCCCCCACAGAAAAAAGCCTGGAGGGATCCAGCCCATGTACCCTATGGATCTCTCAGCCTAGGCATGAGTTCCGAGCATTCTGTGGCTCTCCCTGACAGCATGTGCTATAAGGGACTTCCTAGGTAACATGTGTACAGTTTTGCCCTTAAAAGTAGCTCCTTGTCACAAAGGAGGACAACATTGCTATGATGTCTGTGTTGAGTGCCACAGGAAAAATGGACCCATGCTCACATGCAGCTCTTTGGGTCTGGAGGAATGGGTAATGATGTCATGGAGGTAGCTGACCCTCCACTTTTCAAATGAGGGAAGAGAAGGTTCCTGCATTGGTCCCAAAGCTTGATCTAGCCCTGAGATATTCTAGATAGTAGCTTTACAATCCTAGGAGACCATCATCCCCATAAACCAGGAGCCAGATTCTTTACTTGGTTACATCTGGTTTCAGCCACTGTATTTCTGTTGAAGCCAATGGAAATACATGGACATAAAACTAGTGTGACCAAATGGAGGCCCAAGGACTCTTATCCTTGTTAAGACTACCAGATATACTATAATGGAAACAGAAATGTCATAACAATGCAGTTAACACTAATGGAGGAAATTGTGGGCCAGGCCTTCAGTTGGTGTAACTGATGTAGCTCCACTGAGTTGATTTACAGCAGCTGAGGTTCTGAAGCTCAGCCAATGAAGGAATAGGAAGAAATACCTTGTTATTTCAACCTTCCAGATTCCAAAAAGTGGCTGATCCATTATGAAAAGTCCTCAATCTTCTGCCGCCTAAAAATTATTCCAGTTCAGATAGAGAACCGAACTATTAAATGACATCCAGGGAGTGTAAGAAACCTAATGAAAGTTTTGACAAATGTAGAAAAATGTGTAATAAACATTTTATCTCCATAGAAGAAGCTGAAGGCTGATTGAATTGAGTGTTGAGTTGAAGATTTCACACAGCTCTACTCCTTACTTAAAATCTGTCATTGAGTCAGACTTGATCCTTTTATCACAAAACTCACAATTCCTAAGCAAAAATGGCTTATTTGCTATTAGTGTATATCTTGGGCACTTTCCAAGTTCACGAAGAGTCTATTTATCTGTAGCCAAGTGGGCGAGAGCAGAAAGAAGAAAAAGCAGAATAATGTAGTGTTGTATCAGATTTGTATCTTACACATATGCTTAGTTCCAAAATTTTCTGAAATCTTTGAAAAATTGGGTACATAATTTAAAACAGACCACAGAGTGCTTTAATTTGCATAACCAGCACTTCCTCTGCAAATTGTATTGATCTTGCCAGCATTACAGACTCGTATTTTAACACAGATTAACTGCTCTGGAGCATTTTCTTCCACAAATTAAGCATTAAGAGACTTTCCTTCAGGATGATGCACCTAAAGCCTCTTCTTTTCACTCCTATTTTCAACAAATTATAAAAAAAAAAATAAGGAAAATCTCAATTTTTCATGCTTGAATTCTGCTCTGGTGCTCTTAAAGTTATGGAATATCACTAGATATTGTTCCTGTTCCTTTGATGGAATTCATATGGATTGCAAATTCACAAGTAGTTCATTTCTCCAAAATAAGTTTGTTGGTAGTGGGCATAGTGAGGAACTGGAAGGGGTTGACATTTTTATCCTATCTCCCGTGCATATGTACATGAGCAGTAGATGGTGCAGAGGAGAACACTTTCAAGGTATCACAGAGATAGTGGATGAAATTGGTAAAGACTTTTTTTTTTTTTGAGGGGGAGCAGGGAATCAAAAATTTTGAAATTTTCCTTCTGCTGGTTTTAAAATAATGATTTTTGATTTATTCAAAATTGTTAGTCAAAATGTTTATGAAACTTATTTGTTTAAAATTCTTTAGGATTTTTGGCTGCTGTTTTCTACCTTTTCTCTTTCTTTTTTAAATTTCTTTCCCCCTTTTTTCCATTTTGCTATTGAAAAAACAACAAGTAAAGTGAAAATGGGCAGGAGAAGAGAAAATTGAAACCAACAGCTCAAAATATATAATCTTAGTTTCATTGAAAAGATTGATAATTTTGAAAAAAAATCTTTAAAATATTCAGTTTTGAAATAAGACAGTTTTCACCTCCCCAAAATATCATTTAGAAAATGTTGACCAGCTCAAATAAAAAAAGATCTTAAGTGAAATTTCGACTTCCCTGATGTCAACAGGAGCTTTGCCATTGACTTTAAAGGGTCTAGGATTCAGAATATGTAAATTGTGTTTTGACCATCCTGGTATTCATTTACTATGAACTTACTGTGTACTTTCCTTTGATGATGACTGTGCCGTGTAAATCATTGACATTTGTGCTTATCTCTGTATGGCCCAAGCAGGAAATCCTTGTTATTGATCATATATTCCTGCTTTGACAAAACTGCTATTGCAGTTTACAGAGAATTTGTGTAATTCTAATACAGTATTGTCCAGAATATTTACAATTCACAGAGAATGTGAAATGTTTTAATACAGTATTATCCAGAACATTAGTATATATGAATCCAGGAAAGAAACACAGAATAACAGAGTTATGGTAATTTTACTGAAATGCTCACAAGCAACTAATCTTATTTAAATGCTAAAAATAATCCAATAATGCTTTTGATTTCTGTAGCACCTTTCATCTGCGCAGTTTAAAACATTTGAAAACATTAGAAAACTATGAGTCAACATTTCCTAAAAGTATCATGTTGGCAAGTTTGCAGGCCAAAATAAAATGTGCCAACTAAATGCTTGTGATGGGAATATACATTCTTTGAGTAAATTTGATTGAATTCATTTTTTTGAAATGATCTTTAGAAATGGTCCCGATGCAGTACCTTATAATTCTGTCCAAATTTTAGAACTTAACTTATAAGGAGAGCATATTCCATAAGCACATATACAGATATTAGGCACAGATTATGCTGTGTATTTTACAGTTGATAATAGCTCACCAAATATATACATGTGTAATGCATGTTGGCTGTATGTGGAATTGGTAACATATATGATTAATAAATAGCTCTAGAATCATATTTACTAGCCATAGTCATTAAAAACAGCACATCAGTTGTGCCCCTCCCTACATGACTTTGTTAGATCAAATAGATGAGATTCTAAAGACATTCCTTAAATTAATATGTCACTATAATTAAAGAGTCAAATATTGAACCTAGCATGCATGAGTACATAAATTATGTAGAGGCATAGGAATGAGGAGACTCCCCTGACCCAAGATAATGTAGTAGTAGGTAGCAAAGGCACTTTTTAGGGTTCTTATGGAGTTTCAGGACTGGAATAGATAGTGCAGCTACTGTCCGCTTCCTCCATAAGGGATTTTGGTGGGTTCATTTGCACACTCAACCTCTAGCCATCCTTTAGTCCAGTATCTCTTAACCTTTCCACATTACTGTACCCCTTTCAGGAATCCAATTTGTCTTATGTACTCTGAAGTTACACCTCACTTAAAAACAACTGGCTTACAAAATCAGACAAAAATACAAAAGTGTCACAGCACACTATTAGTGAAAAATTGCTTACTTTCTCATTTTTACCATGTAATTATACAATAAATCAACTGCAATATAAATATTGTACTCCGATTTCAGTGTATGGTATATAGAGCAGTATAAACAAGTCATTGTCTGTATGAAATGTTAGTCTATACTGACTTCACTAGTGCTTTTTAAGTAGCCTGTTGTAAAACTAAGCAAATATTTAATCAGTTGAGGTACCCCTGGGAGACCTCTGCATATTCCCAAGGGTATATGTACCCCTAGTGGAGAACCACTGCTTTAGCCCATAACACTTCTATATATCGAGGTGCACAGAACTTCTACATATGGGGAGGGGGCTGCCCTCAAATGCTTCCCATACTCTCCCTCCCATACTCTCCCTCCCATTGCAGAGTGAAATCTCATCAGTGCTGTTGTGTGTTGGGCCTTTTGCTCCTACAAAGGCCTGTATGTCAGGTTTGGTCTGAACTGTATAAATAGATAAATAAATAAACATGGAACCAGAAATGCCTTTTTACAGTTATTTTTTGTTTCTCAGTGACTCAATATCCATGAATTTTGCTCAACTGACAGGTTAAAAATACAGTAGACTCTCGATGATCCAGGATGATAGGGAAAAAATTAATCCTGGTTAATAAAATCCTGGATAATCGCTATCCATAGGAAACATGGGGAGGGAGGGTTGGTTCACCAGCCACCCTGTGCCGGGGGAGGAGGGAGGGGATGTTGGTTCACTGGCTGCCCTGCGCCCTGGTGGGGTTTTTTGTGTGTGTTTGGGGTGGCAACAAAGTCAGAGCCAGCCATGAGAGTTACGCGTTTGTTTGTTTTTGACGTCCTGGATAATCCACATCCTGGTTAACCCAATCCTGGATAATAGAGTCTCTACTGTATGTAGCTTTTGAAAGTGTCAGCTTTGCAAACTCAACCTGGAATCTGAAAATCAAAGTCTTATTTTGGACTCCAGCATCCCCACCAGCAAAGGAGATTCTGCAACTGGAATTTTGTTAACAGTTGCTGATGTGTGAGCAGCTCATGCTCCCATAGCTGTTTTGTCTCTGTCATGCCAACAAATGATAAGTAGCATAAAGGTATATTTGTCATAATATCTGCATATATGAATATAAATATGCACAGGGACTGACCCATTGAGTGAGAAATGCCATTTTCTATAGTCCTTTTTCTGATCATTTTAAGACTGTTTGTATTTTACGTAGCATTTAATATTTAGGTAGTTTCCAATCATAATAGGGTGAAACATTGTATGCCAGTTGGTAGCCTCATGTAAAAGTTTTCAAAAACAGCTGCTGACTCTGAGATTATAAAGTTTAATAGCTTCAAAAATGATAACTCAAATTAACTTCCAGATTATCTAAATTTACAAAACCAAAATGAACACACACAAAAAAACCTCCTACAATTTACTTGGAAATTTAGAAAAAAAAATCATATGCATTGTGTGGCGTTAGAATCTCATGACTTACTTTGACATCAGTAGAATATGACTGGCTAAATCCCTTCAGGCTGCTTTGAAAACATATCCCGTAGTCGCCTAACTGGCTTTTATTCATAAACATCATGTTAGGATGCTGATTGTTGTGTCTTACATCTTCCATGTGCTCTAGCTAAAATACACCAAGTTCATCATATGCAAAGAGCAATTTGGTCTCCTAGCTTGCTGTAAACTACAAGGTGGCCTTGGACCATCAGCACTGATTCCAGTTGCTGACCTTGTTGAAGCTGAAGCCCAGTAGAAGAAAGCAGCCGTGAAATGATTGATCAGTAGTTCCTAATGGAATTTTTGTCAATATCCAGCTGATTTTCCTGTTGCTTTTCTTACATATTTATTCTATTCACAGTCTGGCAAAAATTTACAAAAAAGTATCCAAGTAATGGTCTCACAGCAGGTGCAGGATCAAACAGGTCTTGTTCTTTGCCCCTTTGGGAGGCCTATATGGATCACAAGAATCCTGATACTGCCCTTCAGATGACCTGCAGTAAAACTGCAGAAGATATGCTCAGTTTCTTCCCATGAATAAACAAAGTGTATATGAAATATTTGTGTAAGTATGAATAGACGGGTTTATTTTTCTGTGTATACTGCTTGCCTGTGTAGTTGATTGAAAAGGGCATGAAATAAATTTTACCTAATAGATACTTACACAAGAATTTTATTTAAATGTCCAACAGTGTAAATGTCAATATTTTCACCTTGATCTTAGTATGAATATACTGGTTTCAACTGGAGAGGGACGCAAATATATTACAAGAAAGTGAGCAAGCTTTCCAAGAAGAAAAAAATACAATGCTAAACAAATGCAGTTTGAAAGAGTCTGAGAGCTTCAAAAGCCCAGACCAAAACATACCCTGTACCTTCATCCATTTCTCTTAGCTTCAATCTGCAAGTTGGAAACCGAACTAGACTCATAAGAATATATTGTTGTGATATTTATGCAATGCCAAATTATTTTCATTCAGATTTGAGATTTATTATAGTTGGATTACAATAATTTGTACAACAATGGGATTGAGGTGTCCATTTCCAATTCTCATTAAAATTTGTCGTATGTCAGAAGAATAAAAAATCTGGAGATGGAATAGGAAAAAGAATGGCCAAATAGTCAAAATTTAGTAGATTAAAAAGATCAAACCAGAGCATACAGTACTACTAAAACTCACAGAATAGGATAAATTAACATTCTGAGAGCACCCTCTCATTCTTGTGACAAATATTGTAACAAGGTCAGACAATGGCATAGCAATCCAGTTCCATAATAAATTTTTTTTAAGAAGAATTAGAAATAATCCCAGAGTGAGTCATTATTAAAATGATAAAGACTCACTCATGCCTGTACATTTACAATATGTATTTTGGATTTTTGCCCAGTTTCAAAATAAAAGTGGTGTTAGATATTTCATTCAAAGCCATGCGCTAGAAATCTTTCCTGAAAAGTCTGTAGCTTTCTGTAGCAGGCAGCTGACTAAGTACTTGCTGAGTCAGCCCCTGCTCCCTCCTTACCCCTGCAAAAGCCACAAGCCTCTGCAAGCAGCCTGCTGAGGAAGGCTAATTGGCCAGCTGGCTGTAGCTCTGCCCTGCAGAGGGCTTGATGGGCTCCACCTGGCAGCCTCCACAGGTATATAAGCCCTGCTAGGGAGGAAGTCAGTGTGGGCTGTGGAGCTGGGAGATAGAGGTAGGAAGGAGGTAGGAAGAAAGAGTGAAGGAACGAGAAGGTGCAGGGTGGTCAACTAGCAGAGGCAGCAAGCCTGAAGGGGCTAGTTAACCCTGAGGCCAGCCAGAGACAAAAGGCTGAGCCTCAA
Organism: Sternotherus odoratus; assembly: GCA_032164245.1. Taxonomy (NCBI): domain Eukaryota; kingdom Metazoa; phylum Chordata; order Testudines; family Kinosternidae; genus Sternotherus; species Sternotherus odoratus. Next base: position 24,011,611 of record JAVMKO010000009.1, read on the forward strand.
CCTGCACTGGGCTAGAAGCTGTATATAGGTGGTGGGGTTTGTGCACTGTGTAAATAGAAATAAAAGACACTGGTGAAGCCACAGAGCAGTCTCCGGCTGATATTTTGAAGAGGGCGGTCAGAGGTCCGCTTACACTTTCCCTTTAGAATTTGGTTTGAGGCTCTGGAAGCCTGCATGATATACAAAGGAAAGCCATGCAGGTCTAAAAAATATCAGTAAAAGAAATAAAATTGGAGCAAAACTGACAAGACAGAGAATCTGTAATGTATTGAATGGTTTTGATTTTTTGTAATGAATATTCACCTGAAATGTTGCAGCTTAGCACAAATGTCTTTAACTTTCCTTCTGCACAAAATTAAATTCTGTGAGATTTCATGCCACACTATAACATGGAAAAGGACAGAGAGTAAGGTTGGTTTTAGGTTAAGGTTTGGGATTGGGAAAGCTAACTCAAAGAGGACCTATTTGGCTCAAGTTGCCTTTATATGATTTGAATGCAGACTGACATTTTTTGTATCTTCCATATTATGATTTAGCAGAACTTTGCCACAAAGAAGTTTATCTTAAAAAACCCTCTAAGTTAAAACTCCCCTCAAGACATCTTTTAGTTATATGACCAGCTCATACTCACCAGATCACACTAGTTTCAAAGTGATGTTGGTATCATGACTGTTATATTATTCCCCTTTGGATTAACTAGTCTAGAATAATTTTATTAGCAAGATTTTCTTCACTGTGCATCATTGCATGTATTATTGTCTTTCCCATCATATTTTTTCTTAACATTTTTTTTTAAAGTTTTAGGAGGCAAATTCCAGTCTTTATCATTGTCTGAACTCCTCATTATCTAACACTAGCGAAAATACCCGGCGTTGCTCGGGTCCGTTGGAGGTGGGGAGGGGGCAGAGAGCTGAGCGAGTGCAGGGTCCGTTAGAGGGGGGAGGGGGCAGAGAGCAAATCTGACACCCCCACCTCACCCCCACGACCAAACCTGACACCCCCACTTACCCCTCGACCAACCCCGACTCACATTTTCACCCCCCCACCCAAACCCAACACCCCCACGTCACCCCCTACCAACACCCCCTGACCAACACCCACACCTCACCCCCCGTAGACCAAACCTGACACACCCACCTCACTTTCCCCCCAACCAAACCCGATACCCCTACCTACCACCACAACCTGACACCGTCCGTCGGAGGTGGGGAGGGGGCAGAGAGCTGAGCGAGTGCGGGGTCCGTTGGAGGGGGGAGGGGGTAGAGAGCTGAGCGAGTGCGGGGTCCGTTGGAGCGGGGTATTATGACATCATAACTATGTCACAGAGAACAGCAGCTGCCCAGCTGATGTGATTGGCTTTTAAATAATTTCACCCCTGGGGGGCGTCAGAGGTGAAATTTGAAAAATTTTAAGCTCTTACCCTGATTAGCACCCTAAGACTGTACCAAATTTCAAGTCTCTAGCTCAAACGGTGTGGAAGGAGTAAGTGAACATACATACACGCATACATACATGCATACACCATTTGACTTTTATATATATATAGATTTATAGCACTATTTCAACTCAAGAATTAGACAACTCTTTTTTTATTTGATAAACTATACCTTTTCATCTGTTTGTCTACCAACAGATTGCAAGTGTCATTAATATATTTGTTGTTTGGAATGATTAGATTTACTTAAATTCACCTCAGAATTTGGTTAGATGGGTCAGAACCTGATCTGAACAAAATATCTTATACTTAATGCTCACCTTTGAATTTCAATGATCCTAATGCTGCTAATACTATTTTCCCTGTATCAATCTGGAGTACCCTCAAGACTGCAAATCTGTGCCTGTTTCAAACAACCCCAAGGAGACAAAAATGTGCCTAATAATTTGCTTGTACAAATTGAAATGGTCATTTTTGTGTTGAGAAATATCTTTTTTTCCTATATGAAAATTTTCATTTCTTTAAGTTTTCTATGTCTATAATGGAAGAATTGAAAACTTAACAGCAGCGGTTTTCATTTTTGATTAAAAATATTTCATAGAAAAAATTGGGTGAGAGAAGGAGAAAATTTGATATTTGTTAAGAAAATGTTCAGAGTAAATGCCATTTTCTGACCATCTGCAGTGCACAGACAATCCAAGTCAGACACTCTTCCGTCCAGGTTTCCTTTTTCTCTTCTACACCAGTAGTATGGAAGAGAAATGAAAATACTTGTTTTAATTTGTTCAAAGAGCTAAATAATATGTTTCCTCTAGGCAGTAATCATTGTATTGAATTCACAAAGTTATTTGTGACAATAGTGGACAAAAATCTCAGAAATGAAATAATAAAATCTAGCTCTGTGAGAACACTTTGCTAACCATTTGTAAACCAATTTTCAAAGAGAAAAATCACATCAATAGAGTATTTGACCCATACAGTATCTTGCAGATGTTTTGGTTTAGCCTTTGGGATCTACCTCATTACAAGGTCTATATAGTAGAAACAAGTTGTGCATTTACACAGTTAAAGACTAACTGAATTCCCATAAGAACGTTCAAAGGCTTTTATGTTTGACCAAGCACTGTGTTCTGCTACTTTGGCAAAAAGGTATCAACAAGGACTTGTTAATAGTAATGGAACCATATCTTCACCATATGGGTTCCAACACTTAGCACTGTGTCATCTGACTGTATTTAAAAGCTCCACCTTAAAAAGATGATAAATTAGACCAACTTGACCTGGCCTTAGCTAAGTCATGGATTAAACAATTTTTTTTCAGCTTGATTGGTGCCTTATTGAGGAAATATGCTAAGTAAAAGCCATTCCGTCACAGTGCTTAAGTATCAAAAGAGTGTGTGGAATTCACGCACCACTGCCAATGTGCCAACCAGATTTTGATTTATAAACATGAGCGGGAGAGCTTCACAATAGTCATACAAAACTAGCTTTCTCTTAACTCACTGGTTCTCAGCTGTTGGTTTACACAAACTCTTGAAGCATTAAAGCAAATAAATTCATAAACAGTATCTATATACAAAGAAAATGTGATATCTTTCTCTAGTCCCCTGCTAAATTTAAATACCCATGAGGTATATAACCCATGCGTTAGATAACCAATCTTAGATAACCAAAAATAGTAAATGTAATATTCAGTTTGGAAATTGACACATGAAGGAAACTGAAGTGTCCTTGTGTTATGTATGAATCACAGTAGTACGGTCTTCTGTTTTATGATGACCTAAGGAAATAGAAACATATAAGTCTAGATACCACATCAGGTCAGTAGTCTATCTGGTTTTCTGATTCTGACAGCAATCAGCACCAGAAGGCTCAGGGAAAGTTATTATAAATCCCCATAATGGACAATTATGTATTACCATGAATATGGGGAAGTTCCATCCTAATTCCATGTATTCAGTGTTTGGCTATGTCCTGGCGCATGAGAATTTAATCTTAGCTAGTGTAATTGTGGCTATTCTTATTGATATAAATGTCTAATTCATTTTTGAATAATCTACCTCAATAATAGTTTGTCATGTCTGTTATATTTTTTTCATATATGGTTACCATATACTTTTGGTCCATACTACCCTTAGTTTGTATTAAGAGAATAGCAAAACAAAGAAAGAACAGAGGTGTAAGGTCTCTGAGAGAGGACTGCAGTGTGTCTGTCCTTTCTGCCTCCGAACCTCACTATAGCCATAGCAATATTGGCTGAGGAAAACTGAATGAATCTCCCTACTATGGGCCACGACCATAAAGAGACTTGGGAGAGATTTCCATGTGTTTGTTTTTAAAAGTCCGCTTTAAAAAAAAAATTACAGGGTACTATGACTACAGCCAATCAAAAATTTTCACATTTTTTTCAACAAAAAATGTTTAAAAACTCCCACTTGGTAAAAAGTTGTCCACACTCAAAATGTTCGCTATTTGTGAAATTTTCAATTGTGACTTTCCTGATATTTTATCAAAATTATTTATGAAATCATTAGCACCATTGGAAAAACAAAACAAAACAAAACTGAAGACAATGTTGGTAACAGAAATATTGTGGAAAATATTATCAGTATCACTATATACAGAAAATCCTGCATAATGGAAACAAGTGTTCAGTTTCAAATGCTGTGAATTAATTTTCTAATTTTTGACCAGTTCTCGTTATGATCCACCCTCCCGCCTATCAGCTATATGAGAATTTGAGTTTCAACAAAAAATAGTAGAGCCTTGTCTATAATCATGATACATTTTTGAAAACTACTGAACTGGAAAAATTAATGACACTTTTGTTCCGAATGACTTCATGTAGCAAGGTAAAGAATCACTGGCGCAGCGCCTCCTGCTGATTGTCTTGGGAATTAGCTCAACTACAGCTCTGGAGAGCCCTTTCCTGGCCGGTGTCTCACCTGCCTCAGGCCCCATGTTCCTCCTGGGCCCTTGGGGTTCTGCCCCATCAGTACCCCCGCTCCCAGGGTCTCCCCTCTCAGGGGAACCCCCAAACTTCTATCCCCACCTTGCCTCAGTGACTAGTGCCAGTCATAATCTAGCCCCCATTCACAGGGGAAGACTGCAGTCCGTAATGATCACTCATCATTGGCAAAGGGGTAGGACCTTTGCCTATCCCTGGGCTGCCCCTCTGCAGCCCCAGTACCTTTCATCAGACTTCAACAAGGCTTGCAGCCTGTGGGTTTACCAGCCGGAGCTCCTCAGCTCTCTTTGCCCTTCCCCAGCACTGCTCCACTTCAGGTACCTTACTCCCAGGCAGTTATCCATTCCCACCCCAGGACTAGAGTGAGACTCATCCAGTTCCTAGCCCCCAGTCCTCTTACCATGGCCAGCTAGGCTGCTTCCCCAATCATCCTAGCTTGACTGTTTTTAACCCCTATTCCCTAGGAGTGGGGCAGCCCCCCCAATACACTTGCCAAAATGATTAATCTGTACTGCAGTCAATACCTATTATATTCTTTAATCCATAGTTTTGAGACAAATGTCAGTCTTCATAAATAATATCAAGAATCAAGAATACTATGTAACACAGTGGTTCTCAACTCTGGTCCCCTGCTTGTTCAGGGAAAGCCCCTAGTGCGCCAGGCCGGTTTGTTTACCTGCCACCTTCACAGGTTTGGCTGATTGCAGCTCCACTGGCTGCGGTTCACCACTCCAGGCCAATGGGGGCTGCGGAAAGTGGCGGGATGTGATGTCCGCCATTTCCCGCACCCCCCCATTGGCCTGGAGTGGTGAACTGCGGCCAATGGGAGCCTTGATCGGCCAAACCTGCGGAGGCGACAGGTAAACAAACTGGCCCAGTGTGCCAGGGGCTTTCCCTGATCTAGTGATGGACCAGAGTTGAGAACCACTGATTTAACACATGAGTGTGTCCAAACATTAGAAACGTTATTCAGGAGAACTAAAGCAAATTTATTTTGGCACTTAAATTGCAGTGTAACTCTGTGTTCAGAATAATGCAGTGAAATTCCTAGAATTTGACTCACTTAATATAACTGAATTTCACACTAGAGCAAATACTGTGATATGTTTAGGGAAGCATGATTTTGCTCTTGACTAACTATCCCAGTTGATCTGCAACCCTCCTCACACTCACTTTTGTATTATCTCCCCAGTTACTTAGATTAGATCCCCTATGTTTGTTACTTCCTTCTAGGACCACCAGATAAGATGTGGTCATATGTTTATTTTCTACTGGTGCCTCAAAGGGCCCTCATTTTCTGCCACTGCTTAACCTTTTTTCATTTATTACTATGAGTCAGTGCTGGGTTTTGACTCATTGTCACAACAGAGAAAGGCTTGTGTAAAGAGGTGAGTCTTACAATCTCCTCTGAAGATCATAGAATCATAGATGGTCATCTTTAGGTTCATGCTGGTCTCTTGTAGTAGAAGTGGACAACGCTAGGGCTCGTCCCCTAGCGGGGCAGTGGGGCAGCACACCATCTCGCTCCTATCTCCCGCCGGGTTGGGGAATACCCGGGGTGCAGTTCCAGAGGCCCAGGCCCTGTGCAGGGCGGGCTGCAAACAACAGTCAGAGTCAGGGCTCAGGCCGGGCTGAGCAACTGGAGTCTATAAGCCCTGGCCCTGAGGCAGGGCGAGGCAGCAACAAACAGAGTCAGGGCTCAAACCCTCAGGCAGGGGCTGAGCAGCAGTAGTTCATGGGCCCTGGCCCTGAGGCAGGGCGGGGCAGCAACAAACAGAGTCAGGGCTCAGACCCTTAGGCAGGGCTGAGCAGCAATAGTCTACAGTCCAGGTGTCTGGTAGAGGGGGAGACTGCCACCCACAGATAAGGGTGGTGATGGGGGGCGTGCAGGCCCACCCACTCCACTGTGCCCCAGACCGGGGCCCTAGCAGCGGAGAAAAGCCCGCTGCAGTCAGTGGGGCTCCTGACCGCAACACACTGACATGGGCTCTGAACCCTCCCCCGGGCTGCTTCCAGACTCCCTCTCCAATGGTACCTGGTTGAGTCCCGTCTCCGTGGGCTCCTCGGGGTCACTGTCTTGGGGAAGGTCCAGGAATTCCTCAGGGTACCCAGCAGGTGGTAAGTCCGGCTCGGCCTCTGGGTAGATGGCTTAGGGTAAGATGGGTGGCTCCTCGGGGTAGACGGCTTGGGGCAGGCTGGGCAGCTCCTCCAGGTAGCGGCCGCTCGGCAGGCTCGGCCAGGCCTCCTTGGGGCAGCGGCCGCAGGGCAGACTCGGCTGGGCAGCAGTGGCTCCCTGGTTAGGAGCTCCACTGGGAGCATCTGGCTCCTCCGGTGTCTGCCGTCTGAGTGAGCTCTGGCTCCAGGCTTTTATCCTTCTGGGTTACTGTGGTGACCTCTGGGGGGCGGGGCTCCACCTCTCTAGCACCGCCCACTTTGGTAACAGGGGAGGCTCGTCTCCTAGCGGGGCGGTGGGGCACCACACCGCCATGCTACATGCCACTTCAGGGACCCTCTGTCGTGAAACTCATGAAAAATTTCACAGTGAACTCCACAAGCTACAGTGGCCCTATAAGACACAGCTGTCTTAAAGGGTTGTAAATAGATGGCTGCCTCTAAAAAAGCCAATGGGGGGATGGGAGACCCTAATCCTTTTAAGATCTTAAACATGAGGACTAACACTTTGATTTGCTGTCAGATGGAAAGCTGGAGGATTCAGAAAAGCACTGTAATGTATGGTTCTGTTTTTATTACTTAGAAGGTGGTTTGTTCCATGTTGTAGTATATAGCTTCCCATTTTGCCCTCTTGTTTCCCAGTAAAAGCGAGTTGAAAACAACCCCAAATCAGAGATGTTGAAAGTGTAGATTAGCTCCTTATCTAAAAGGTTGCAGTATCTTCAATGGGAACTGTTGGGTGATAGCACTATTATAAATCAGACCACTTATTGAAGTGGCTAAATATGAATGTACATGTTACATAAATCTATTTATAATCTGGACTATATCCCAATGCTAGGTTTATTTTAAGTTTTTGAATTTTGTAATAAACTGGTGGTTTGTTCATTATACTAATTTATTTTTCTTTGAGAAGGTCACAGTATAATAAAAAATCACCAGTGAATTAAAAAAAATCCAAAACATAAAGTAAACCTGACATTGGGATATAGCACAGGTTGTCAATAGAGTCAGTAAACATATTGTTTAGAGAATCCCAAATTTACCTTTATAAGATGAACATATGAAGAGATAACTAATGAGTAACAGAATATCTGAATAGAAAAAATACTATTTGTGGCCAGCTATTTTTGTATTTTTATTTGTGGCTCTATAATAGAAATGCTCTTAAGGTGCCTGGCAAGTGAAGGAATTAATTTGTTAAATTATGATTGTATCAGCTGCCATGATTGAAGAATCATGTTCCAATTCATAAATAGGTGTCCAAAAATATCCCATGTTGTTCTAAATACCATTAGGGAAGGGCACTCAAGGCAAAGGTTGCTCTCGGATTTCTGCTTAGGAAAAACAGAAGGAATGTCTCTTCCCATCTTTGTAAACAAGGCTTGAGAATTACTTTTGAATCTGGTGTCCTTGTGAAAGTCACTTCAGTAAATACATGCCGGTCAGGAAGATAATTCTCTTTCATTCCACTTTGCCTTTTTTTCCCTTTCTCTTGGAAACCGTTTATGAAAAAGTGAATAATTGTTCGTCTAGTGTCTGAGTTGGGGGGGTATTTCTGTTTTTAATATATTTATTCCTCTCTTGCTAATGGGATGAAAAAATTCCCAGGAATCCCAGTTTTTCATGACTGATGGCATGGCTCCATACATTTTAAACATCCTTAAAATGAAAGGTAAATTCTCTGGTGAAAACCTCTGTCTTTTTGGATGTCAAAAGGCGTTTCTGTGACAGAAATCTATTTTTCCCTCCAAGATAGGAAATATAATTCCATAATTATTACCTTATATAATTTTTTTAATAACACATGATGTTGATATATTCTTGCCTGTTATTTAAACAATATGTTCATAACTCTGTTTCATTTTTTAAAATGTAATGTGAATTTAATGAATTGAATATTCTTGTCTAGTTAAATATTCAAGTATAATGTTCAATTTTAAAATGTTATATAAAAAAGCGAACACCCCATGTAGTTGGAAGCAGAAAGAGTTTTTTAAAAAGTGACTGTAAATCTAAAATGATAATTGAAATAATTTGTCCAGGTTATAAGGTGCATATGGGATAAATTTGGCATTTAAGGCACAGCCTAGTGACATATGGTATCCAACATACATCACCATAGCTGGAGTTCCCAGTGGGACTTTGGTGGTGTTTGGAGGAGAGCTACCTTTTCTACACCCTTTGTGCACCCATATTGGGCTTACAGAGCATTCTGCACTAATGATCCAGGCAATGGTTCTCTACTGCAACCACTTTCTGGAGTTGTTTGGAAAGGGTATAAAGTTGTCCATTGCAACGTCCTAAATCTAAGGGTGGAACTTGTCTGAAAATGTTACAGAATCTACAGTCGGCATCACTGAAGAGCAAGATCCTGCTAGAGAAGTTAGGTCAAGCTTGTCATGGTTAAATGGGGCCTTGATACTAGTGTCCCTGCCAAACCAGTTTCTGCAACTTCAGACAATCTATGATTTTGTGTTCAAATTTGGGACACACACAAGCTTCCAGTCTCGGTTGTAAATTGCATGTTAAAAGGGGTTCTCTCTGTATTTCTTTTGTAATCCCGGGCGAGGGATTCCTCCTTTCCTACTAACATCAGATACAGCTACCTTCCAGACCATGATAGATCTAGGAAATCTTAGAATCTCAGGTAGCCCAAAGTCTTGGATTAAACTTCCTGGGCCAGATCCTGCCACCCTTAATCACGATGCTTACTCATGCTATGCACAATCCCATTGACTGTAGTAGAACTACCTCATGAATACTCACCAGGAGCAAGGATATCAGAATCTAGCCTAAAATTATCAGTCTCCTAGGGGTTACTGTTCAGTTTTTAATATTAGGGCCCTAAATGTCCTTATGAAGGCTCAACTCTTTGTCTTAGACAGTCTGGAAGATTTAATACCAACCATATCCAGAGGGAATTTTCTTGCAAAAACAGAACTGAGCAGTATTACTCAGTGTTCCCAGGCGTTCAAAGTACAAACAATTCTCAAATTCTCTTGGAAGAGAGTTGTACCCATGGAAGGTAATCATTTTCCATCTGTGTATTGCCTCTAGGGTGTTTACTGTGGTGATGAGTAAAGCTGGTAAAATAAATTTTAAAATTGTGAATAATTTATTTGCAGATTGATGGGGGAAATAAGGTTTTTGGATTAACAGTTGGTCAGTTTAGTAGACTAGAAGGAGCAAAGGAAATTGTGGGATAAGATGTACAGCAGTGTGTTGAAAAGTTCAAAAGTGGGACACAAAGGAAGCATCTGGAAATTCCCAGAACCTACAAGGAGGAGGCACACCCTGTTAGCCCTGACCCCAACAAGCCTCATTCTGGAATGCTTTTAGACACACTGGGCACCTGAGTACATTCTCTGTTTATCTAACTGCCCATTGTACAACTCTCTCACACACTGCTGGGGAAGGGAGACATGGAGATACAAAATGTGCAAGGAGGGCACTGTAGAGCAGAGAGCCCATCAGGGACAGATGAAAGCAGATGAAGACATGGGTGTGAAGGAAAGGAAATAGCTGTAGTGGGAAGGAGACACTTTTTTCCCCACTTGTGTGTGATATTCCTATCTGATTTGCCCCTTTCGGGCTCATCCTGCAAAGATTTATGCACATGAGTAGCTTTATTCAGGTGAACTCTCCCATTAATCTGAATAGTACTTACTCATAGGAGTAGTTATTTAGACCATTTATCTATCTTCTAGGATCTCTGTGAGAAAGAATGATCATTAGAGCTACAAGAATGGAGGAACTCTTTTGCCAAACATATATGTGTGAACTAAATAACATGTCAAAGTTTGCGTACTTGTACTGAACTAGTAAAAAGTGACTTAGCCTGACTGCTTGTATATTCACTTAAAAAAATTTCAGTTGGTGTATTCGATTGTAAAATTCACAATTTGCAATCCATGCTGTCTTGGTTAGTTACATGTGTCACAGGTCAGAGTGTGAATAACACAACTGAAATTTGTGCTGTGGAGTTATATATGCTATAGTGAGAACTGCAAATTACACATTCACAATCTAGAGTGTAAATGATTTGAAGTCATAGAATTATTCACTGAACAAGATTGTGAATAATTTTGTGAATGATGAATACATTTAAGTTTTTTATGTTTTGTCCATAGACAGTTTTGAGAGAGAAAAGAAATTAATCAAATACATTATTCATTGTGAATTATTTGTTCAGCTCTCAGGCTTATGTACTTAGACAATATTTTCATTGGAGCAGACTCTGAAGTGCTCTTCAGGCTGCATATCTCAACCACAGTTCATCAGTTATAGACCTTGAGTTTCTTGTTAAACAAAGATACATCTATTCTAACTCTTTCTCCTACCATAGATTCTGTGGGTTTCATAGTAGATGCCACAACAATTACTCTGAAGATTCCTTGATACAAGAGGGAATCTGTAACAAATTCGTCACAGGGTTGCTTCACCTGTTTATCACAGAGGAATTTATTAAGGATACTGTGGGCTCCACTGAGGCTTTGCTCTCCCCTACTTTTCTTTGGATCTGTAATGGCCCACTTCCCAGTGTTCTGGCCTGGAGAGTAGGACCGCACTAGAAGGAGAATGCAAGTTCATCCACATGGATCCTCCCTGCATAGGCTGTGCCATCTCTTACCTCATTGCAACCATCTCCTTCCCAACCAGCTGACCTGCTCTTTGGGCTGGGCAAGCCAGACCCATAGTCTTAACTCCTTACTGCCCCCAGAAGCAAACCAAAGGTACAGACTGTGCAGTACTCCAGGCACAAGGATTACAACTGTGACATACCCTTGTGCACTCTTCTACACTATACATCAATCACAATCTGGTTTTCAGAATTTTTGAGACTGAAAGCTGTTCCAGTTTGCTTATGCTTAATATGGTGTTTGGTTGATCCCATGACCACTTACATGTTGTGACCTTTGACGGATTTTGGATCTGCTTGCCAGTCCTCAAGATCAGAAAAATGAAGTTCGTCATGAGTGATGCATTTTCAGTCATTTGGGCATGTCCCTAATTTATTTTCTGTGTGTTTCCCATTCCTATTGCTCCAGACAATGTTGTGGGGAGGGGGAAGGACCAATCAGAAAAGAAGGGCAATTTTTTCTGTACTTTACTGAAAGGCAAATTTGTACTTTCTTTTGAGTGTATACTTATATCCCCAAACCATTTCAGAATGAACAGTTTCAGGAGAAGACCATTCAACTTTTGCATTCAGGCTGGAAAAAGCCAATCAATAAATCATGCAACAGGGTTTATAGGGACTTCAGTTCATGAGCAAAATCTTAGTAAAGTATTGGATATTCCCTTTCAGAAGATAAGCCTTTAATCCTAAATTATATGGTCAGCAAAATGATAGACAATAAATCTACTGTCTTTATTAAAACCTGTGCTTCTGCATTGGCTTCTATTTTCCCCAAGGAAACTAAAATCAAGGAGTTTGGCATGTTAATCAGATTTAGAAAAAACAGTCAAACCTAAGTATTGCTCCTTTTGGGAGGTGAATGTTTCACAAAAATAGCTTGTCACAGTTGTGACAGATTGTCCTGTGTATCAAAATGAGGTCTCTTAATATCCAAAGGTTGAATAAATATCTGAAAGGGTACATGTTTTTTCAGCCTTGGGCAACCAAAACTGAGATTGTATGCCTTCAGTTTTTTATCTGATAAGCAAGAGCCAGGAGCCTGCATTCCATCATGCCTAAAAATGTATTGAACAAAGGTTTTGTCAGTGAGAATGAGAGAAATAGACAGATCTTGGAGACACTGTACAGAGAGAAATCATCAGATACTGTAAAACTGGGAAGCTGTGAGCTTTTAGTAATAACTCCTTTACCAAGATAAAGAAACTGATTTCCTAGCTCACACCCACAGGTTCTGTGTGTGTATATAATCTTATAATCTTCACATCTTTCTCATTAAATTAGGGTTTAGTTTGGAAAGCCTTTTATCCACGCCAACAGCTGTCAGTCCAGGGAGAATGTAAGACAGGCCCACCATCAGCAGTGGATCAAACAGCTAGTGTTTGAAATGGAATGGAATAATGATATTTCACTCCTTTCCCCCCGCCCCCCTTTCTTCCTGCAAAAGTGATGGTTCGCTCCACCTTTTAAAGTTTTTTTTTTAAACCACCATGGTCTAATTCATGGTGCCCAAACTTTTCCTCTTGTGCCCCCTTACCAGTAATGGAATGTGCCTGCATCCCCCTGTGGCCATGGCCAGGAGGGAGAGCTGGCAGTAGGAGCCAGGGGCTGATAGCAGGGAGCAGGGCTGGAGCTGGAGACTGAGTGGGGCTGGGTGGCAATGGGGGCTGGCACAGGCCCTGCCGTGTACCCCCACCAGACATTCCTCCTCACCCCCCCTAGAAGGGCACACCCCACAGTCTGAGGATCACTGGTCTAATGGATAAAGCATTGGATTTGATTTTTATTCCTGGCTCTGCTGCAGATCTGCTGTCTAACCTTGGGCAAGTCACTTCCCCCTTTTATACCTCTGTTTCCCTTCCTTTCATTTATCTATTTAGAGTGTGTGATCTTTGGAAGAGGGGCTGTCTTTCATTATGTGTTTACACAGTGCTTAGCACCCCAGGGCTGTAATCTTGATTGGGGCCTTATTGCACTATTGTAATACAAGTAATAAATAACAGGCTGCAGGGAGATGTTGGGTATATGGTAATTTTATGGTTCTATGCACTGAAGATCTGGGATGTAGATCCCTCTCATTTGATTGTATGCGATCAACAACCTAATTTGAATATCTACCTCTTTCATTGTAACTGGTTTCTTTATTTGATCATTCTATCTTACTTTAGATAACCTGTCAGCTCCCAGTACTCACTCATTTCCTGAAAGAAAGGCCCTCTTGTCTCATGAAAGACCCACTAGCACTTTACAATCTGAATGCCATAGGAAGGGATTGATTCTTCTTATATCTGGACTTGTATAAATCAGGAGTTAAGTCCATACACATCAGTACCAAATGCACTCTTTTTGAAGTTTTTCCATTTCATAGAGTTCAGAATTGAACAATTTTTATTTTTTAAAATGAATGTTTCATTAAATATTTCTTAAAAAAAAAAATTAAAAAGCATGAATTCTATTTTCCCACCTCTCTCTCTCTTTTTCTTTTTTCTTTTTTTTGCTTTTGAGTGCAATAAAATGGCTAAATTTTTCCTTTTCAAAACTTTCCAAAAATGAAAAAAGTGACAAAAGGAAAAAAAAAAAGAGATGCTGTAACATCGATACTCCGTAATTTTTCAAAACTTCCTCAATTCTTGAAAAGGTACAAGAGAGTTTATTTTGGAAATATCCTACTAAATTGACATTTTTACACTTAGTGACAAGGTGGGCGAGGAAATGTCTTTTATTGGACAAACTTCTGTTGGTGTGAGAGAAAAGCTTTCAAGTCACACACAGTTCTTCTTGAAAGATTGTCTCTTTCACCAACAAAAGTTGGTCCATTAAAAGATATCTCACCCATCTCATCTTGCTTCTCTAATATATGGGATTTACACAGTTAGGTCTACACTGCATTTTTACACAGACACGATGAAACCCCTTTTTATACAAGAAAAAAAAATGTTGGCAAGTACTAGTCAATACAATTACAGTGGTTTCAAACCAATGCAAGAGGACGATTGGTACATATCTAGGTGCACTGATTTCAAAAATATCAGTATTATATGTTGAACATGGGCTGTTTTCATGATTATGTCCTTATATGATGATAAACTACCTGAAAGGATCTTATGAGGTATTCAAAGCAATAGGAGCCTGATCCAAAGCTGACTACAAGTAGTTGAAAGGATCCTATTGACTTTTGATCAGGCCCTTATCAAACAGCTTTTATTACTTTCCCTTCTACTTGTGATCTTCTTCATAAAGTTCTCATCTCATGGTATTACTAACACTTTTCACATTACTGAGAGATAGGAGTATCAGCCAGCTTCCAATAAGTCTGATACATGGGAAACCTCTACTTCAGTTTGTACATTGTGCATGTCTGTTTTACTCTGTCTTTGCTTTATTGACCAGGTTAATTAAAAGAACTTATTCACAAGTAGTTAAGACTCTAGTTTTTGTGTAAAGTACAGCAAGGTTTTTGTATTAGAATGGGACTTTCCAGTGAACCAAAACCAGCCAACACTTCTATCATACTCAGAAATTCAGCTGTGTGTGTGTGTGTGTATGTATGTATATATATATATATATATATATATATATATATATATATATATATATATATATATATATATATATATATATATATATATATATATATATATATATATATATATATATATATATATATAATATTTAATCTTTATTGACAAGGGGCATCAGCTGCAAGGAAAGAGTTGTGTGACAATAAGTATATACCAAGTACAAAGCCACGGAAAACAAGGACAGGTGAAGTATGTTGTAGGAAATTAATACATCAGAATTTTGTACTTAACAACCATGCTCTTTTCACCATTGCCTAAACAGGCCTGTCTAAAAGGTAAATGGAGTACAAATGGAGAAACCGAGAAAAACCTCACCCATGGTTCCTTTTGTGTTGAGATCAATGGACATCAGCCATATTGGGAATGATGACTTTTGACCTGGTCCACTTTTGCTCTGTAAATGCTTCCCTGCAGTACCACCCTTGGCAGTCTTCCACAGGTGATCCCGGGCAGCTGCCTGACAATACTACTCCTGGAGTGCAGGGAGAAACATTAAAATGAGTACAATGATTGAGTTGGATGGATATTGAAAGGCTGCTGGTAGCTCATATAAGAAGCTCTAAAAGGTTGTTTTTTTTTATCTTTGGCCTTTTGTGGTAGTAGTTTTATGATAACTGGTACAAAAGACTGCAAATATTAGCAAATTCATATACCTCTGTTACTGTGCTCTATGCAGCTATGAGAAGCTCTGACTCAGATTATTCCTCTTTGATGTAAACCCAAAAAGCTCAGGTAGGATGTTTTGTACCTTCTGTAACTCAGCACTTAAAGGTAGTGGAAAGCTAAATACAGCACGATTATGCTGGCTGAAAAGCAAAAAGAACATTTTCAGTTGCTTAACGCTGGAAGGCATTAGGAGCAATCATCTTATATTTTGACACAGTGTCAGTCAATGCTAATTCCTACAAGCTTAACACGTGTGAAATTCCCTTTAGCTTAAAGACTGCAATATTCCTGCTCATTATTTCAATACAAAACTTATTTTCCAAATATAAAGAGAAAGATGCCTTGTTTTAAACAACTCAGGGCCTGCTCCAAAGTCCACTGTGGTCAGCAGAAAGACTCCCATTTATTTCAGTGAGCAATGGAGCAGGCTTTTAGACCCAATCCAGAGCTCAGTGGTCAGCCTAAATTGCAGGGTAGCATGCTGAGCAGCTGCGGAGGTTAAAGGAAGGGGAGGAATCTCTATGCAGGCCATGGAGCAGTTGTGGAGCCATTCTATGGGGACTACTACAGCCCAGTGGGTGAAATGCCTTTATAAAATATCCATCTGCTCCCCTGACTTCTCCATGCATTTCTGTGCAGAAGGCTCACACCATGTAATGTGTGCACCCCACTTTGTGCTGCCTCTGCATTCAGCAGCCATGCTTGCCCAACGGCACTTCACCTATCCTGCTGCCAAGAGTTTGTCTGTGGCTGCAGAGGTAGGTGCTGGATTTGCCCACTATGGAGTGATTGTGAGTGACCCAGACTTACAAACTACACCTGACTCCCAGGATGCAAATACTGAAAGTGATTTTTGCTACCTTAAAGGACGAGGAGTACTTGTGGCACCTTAGAGACTAACCAATTTATTTGGGCATAAGCTTTCGTGGGCTAGAACTCACTTCATCAGATGCATGGAGTTGAGACCCTCAAAGAAAGTTTGGTTGTTTTCTCTTATTCTTGGAGAGTGGGGAGGAATTTTACCTGCATCATGCTGCTTGGACCACAGCACCAGTCTAAAATCTCAAGGGTACTTCTGGTTCTGATCACCACATAGTGTGCAGCATGCTATAATAGGGTTGAAATTTTACTTTATTGTTATTGGGTTTTTTTCTTAAATCAAATTATATCCAAGTTGCTATGATGCCTCTAAAACTTTGAAAACTGTGCTGTGTGTGTGGTCCCAGTGAAGTTGCTTAAATACTAAAGTCAGATGTTTGCTGTTTGCTGAATGGATTATGAGGTGCTGTTATGGGGTCTGAATGCACTAAAAGGAATATTTAGATTTTAATATTTTGGCAACTCGGAATTATCTCCTGAAGGGAAAGAGTTTGTTGTCATCAAATGGATCATTTAGAAAAGACCTGAGATTGCATAGTGGAATTCAGTTCAACCTTTTTAATTTTAAATGATAAGAAATGAAGTCCTTCTTGCCTTTGAAGTTTTAAATCAAAATATAGAAAGGCCAAAAGTTGTTTGTCAAAGACTCAGGGAAAAAGACAACAAAAATACATTTTTAAACCTACCTTGGGAAATTAATATTGAGGTAATTTTCAGGATGGGGATGAAAACATAGTACTTTGTCATTTTAGAATAAACACCAAAAACAGATGCCACAATCTCATAAAATAAACATGCAGTGAAAGGGTAACACACACATTAATGGCAAACTGAGTCAGTAGCCAATACAGTATGATAAGAAGGAATGCTCAGTATGGTGTGATGTGTAATGGAAGCCATTAGCCATATGGTACTGTTGGAAGAGGGCCTCTGTGGCTGAGTAACAGTTGTATGTTATGTGGTTTATAAAATAATTATGCAATGGCAAGCAACTCTTTTATAATTATTGACTGTTTCAAAATATTTATGTTAATCTAGAAGCATTTACCAGGTTGAAGAATGTAGACTGTCTTCGCTGCCTGTATCTGCTGTGTTTGTTGGATAAGACTATAGCCAATTTAGAGTATATTACTTCATTGTATGTGTGTATGAATGTATATATATATATATATATATATAATATGTGTGTATGATTGAATGTGTGTTTGTATACACATACAGTTGTATGTGTATATGTATGTATACACAATACAAGTGATTGGCAAGTCACTGTGAAATACATAACTTTGTTAACACATAGGGTGAGGTTCTGGTTTCAGTTGCTCTAGATTTATTCCAGTGTAACTGAGTTCAGAATCTTGTTCATACTGTGGGCATCTGTTTAGATGCAGAAATATAGGTACAATATGGGACTACTATAGGACTGCCCTGTCACATTTAAGTCAGTGAAATTCCTATTGTATGATTGTGCTATCCAGGCCATATGCAGTTTAACTGCTTGCTATTCATGTAGAGAAATGCACAGACAGGACAAAATGTTAAACAAGTAAATACCTTAGCATGAATAATGGTTTCATGGACTTCAGTGGGTTGTGTTTTATTCTGCTTTTTAAAAAAATACACAATTAATATACAGTCTTTTAAAAATAATATATGAATAGTTTAGTTCTAGACTGATAAAAATGGAAACTATCTCATGCTTATCTGTAAGGGCATTGATTATGATAGCTCTCCTAGACTGTCACACCAGTGTGCTTCAGCACCAAGTTAGAAGGTGCTCATAATAATAGCCATCGAGTCCTTGGTCTCCCTGCTGAGATTACCAAAAACATCTGAGTATGATGGTGGTTTATGGGATTGTGGACACTTTCCAGAAGAAACAAGACAGAGACCACTAACTCATTTCACATAACACAGGTTACCAAAACAGAGGGCTAAGATATTTACTAACAACCAGGGCTGGATTTGAATCACTGAGTGGTGTAATCCCATGAATAGAGTGAATGTCTGGGGTATTGTACCTTCTCTTTGGAAAGGACTGTAGTCTGGATATATACTTGCATTCATGTAAGGCCGGGAAGGTTTGCTTTGCTTGATTTTTTACTTAGTTGCTTAGACATTTTAGCTACTCTTAGGGCAAAATCATGCCTCCTAGGAGACGGTAGCATGCTGGGCAAGTGGAGAAGGTATGAATTTCTCTAGTGGTGATGCCTGTAGACATTTTAAAAGGCATTATTCTTCTCCTGGCATTGAGAAATATCCATGGGAAAAGACTGTTCTTATTACATCTTCTAAAATGGGCAGCCAGAGCTCCCCACATCACACACTCTACAGGGGTGAGAAGAGACGTTAGGACCTCACCCCTTCCTAAACATTCACATTCTTGCCCCAACAAATCCTATGATCCTCAGATCACTGCAGCAAAACTATGCCTGGCCTCTTCATAGGTGTGCTAGGATGTTTTTTTTGTTGTTGTTTTTTTTTGTTTTGTTTTAACCTTCCAACACATCCATAACTTGGCCCTTGAGATATTACAGGTAAAATATGATTTTATTATATGCTTCAGGTATATAATTCTTAGTCCTCTACTATAGCACATATCTTGCCTTAGTATTTTAATTAATACACCAGCCCTGAGATCACAATTTTCCTCTTTGGAGTGACTGTTTGTTTGCTGCTTCTCCATTGCAGGTAATTTAGCAGATGTGCTATGCTCATTCTTATATCATATACCCGACCTCTTAAATTTCCATGGTAAGAAAATAGGGCATTTTCATTTATTTTGCTGAACAGCAAAATTAAACAGCCTAGAACTCACCTTTAACTCATGAAGAAATAATATTCCCACAATAATGACATGCATTAGCACAAAGTTCTATAGTTTCATATTTGCTCATCGCGAAGGTGACAACATAACAAATTAAACTGTCAGTCAATGAGATTTTTACCAAATACTTTAGTGCAATCAAATAAATAAATAACATGTAAGTAAGTAACTCAGGTTCCATAAAACACATTGCCATGAGATGTTTGGCAAGATCACAATACAAAGGAAGTTCTTCTTGATACTTATTTTAAAATGGTATGATTTTTAAACAAAGGTTACAATGATGAAAAGGTATAAGGCTACAAAACAGAATACAGAAAAGGTGTCTATGTACATACTTATATGTGGGAATAATAATATGTAGAAATAATATTCCATTAACTGACCTAATGTCTGGTGTGTTTCACTACTCTTGGGTTAGGACTGTAGTTTATACACACACACACACACACAAATATATACCTATATATATAGTTTCAGACCTTGCCATATGCAAGGCTTACCAGTTAAAACACTGTACATGATTTAAGCTGTTTTTTCTTGCAAGAAAATAAATGTGATTGTTCATTGATGAAAGCAGCTGGCATAGACTGCTGAACCAGTTATTTTATTTTATTTTATCTGGTATTGCTAGCAAAGATACCACTTTCATTTTTGTCAGTATTTGTAGTGTAAATGAGGAGCAACCTATTGTAAAATGATGCTACTGAGATCAAAGAAAGCAATCCCTACTACCAACCTAAAATCATTCTGGGGAAATGTTTTTGATTATGGTTAATGATGTAATCAAATCAGAAAACAGCCTAGAAGTTGGAGTTGCAGCAGGATTACAGCTTGCCCATTACAGAGCACCTAATCGACAATAATATGTCAAAAAATAGTGTGGAGGTATAAAAACAAGATGCTAGTTAAATGTTTACTTTTAAGAGCACGTGAGACTGAATAGCTTTGATTAGAATACTTATGCATACTTTCCTAGAAGGAAATTAGTGAATGACTGAGGATTTAGTTAAAAAAAAACAACAAAAAAGGCAAACTTATAGAGGAAAGGATCAAAAGGGTCATTTTTTAACATCTTTGATTTCATTCTTTAAAGACCAATTACTTTTCTGTCCCCCGTGGGAGAAAAAACATTCTTCTTCTTAATGGCAGAATCATTCTAAGACTTCTCTGATTCATTTTATATTTAGCAGATTACAGTTTTAGAGTCATCAGTAGGAGAGAATCCAGCAAACTGACAGACCTGAAATCATGTCCTTTGATTGTAATTGACAGGAAAAGCGTTTAAGGTAAAGAAAAAAAATATTTTATTCATCTTTGATTACACTGTGATGTGATTTGGTGACATAATACAGCTGTGAACTGAGGCAAGAAAGGCAATAATTCCTACTTGAGGCTTTGACATGATGTAGCCCTTTAGTCTTCTTCAAACCAATGCCTCCAGCTACAATAGTCGCCTTGATGGAGTCTAGACAAATAGATATACAGACTGTTACAATTTAAAAGGCAAACAGCTTTAAAATAACATTTCTCAAGGCCATGTATTTCAGTACTAAATGGTAGGCTGCTACACATTTTTCTTTACTAAAATTAAATATAGTTCATATATTTTATGTAAAAAATCACATATTAAGTAAAAGTATTTCACTTCCAAAGAGCCTTAAAAGCAATATGAAAAGAAATTATTTTTCACACATAAAAAGAAATTTAAGCACAAGAGCCTTTAACTAATTCACATGCAGCAAGGCTATAGTTTAAATATTTTATTTGCCTAGAAGGATCTCACAACTTTTGTAATGTTTTTCTTTATATTATCTTGTTCTCAAAAAGTGACCTTTCCACTCGTAAGAATGTATATCTTAGGGTTAGGATTTTCAAAAGCATCTAGCTGTACTTGGGCTCTAAGTTCTTGGACTCTTTTGAAAATCCTATTGTTTTTTTTATGTGATACAATACATGTGTAAAGACAATGTCAAGTTTCTGCCATGTTATACTGCAGGTAACCACCAGGAGATGCCTCCATATCCCATGCCAGTAAGTTTAGCATGCTTTTCCTCAGTAATGAAATGCTTTAATTCAGCAATGTATCTTCAGTAATAAGTATAATATCATATGTTTAATAATTATCAGGTTTGTTAATGCTCTCCCTTTACTTCCATGCCATTGAGAAAGTGTCCTGATATGATCACAGATCTCTTGCATTAAGTGGTGTGTTAACACATAGATTTGTTAGGCTTCAGCACCTCGCCTAATGAATAAAACATATTTTATGAGACACTGTCAAGATTTCAGAAGCCGTGTTAAAGAAATCTGAAAAACAAATGATCTGTTGATGAAGCTTCAAATTCAGTGGTTCTAACAGGATCTAAAGATTCTCATTAAAAACAATTCACATTTATTTTCTTTAAAATATATTAAAAGACATTGGAAATGTCTCAGTGTTATCTGACCCAAACTATTGTATGTGGTTAACACAATAACGTAGCTTAAAACAGTTATATGCAGTAGCAAATTGTTATTTCATAAGGAGAATAAAATGAAGGCAGTCAGCATCTTGACTGACTCTAAACATGAATTGTTTCATGTCAGTGTTCTTCTGTTTAGTGTATTTAGTGCCTGTGAAAAGAGCAGGAATAGCAGTACTGTAGACTTAAGTTCTCTTTGCACAGAACAGGTACATCCTGGGCAGCAGCAGCAGCAGCAGATTATGCTTCCCTACTCTCTCCCTTCAATGTACCTCATTATGCCTGGACTAAGGTAATCAATTCTAGGAATAAGAGAGTAGTTCAGCCTCCATGCCCTTTCAGTCCTTTCTCTTTGCTGAGGTTGCCGGAAATGTTGCAAATTAGTGCTAACAGCAGTGGTGGGATGGAGTGAACACCACCATCTCAATTTGCTTACTTCATCAAAGTGGTATCAGAGGTGTGATAGCTTTTGGTTGGATTTGAACCTAGAGGTTAAAGGCTCCATAACCCATCACCCAATCCCCAGAGCCTTACACTTGTGGTCAGTAACAAAGCCTGTCTCCCGTCCAATGATGTCAATAGAATCTGTCCATTGTTTTGTAACATTATGAGCTCGGAACTTCAAATACATGGACTTCTACAACATCTATAATCATCCCCGTGTCCCCCCAAAAAATCAACAAAAGGATTTAACCAAAAGACAATCCCTTCTGAATAAATCTACCACAATGACACAGACATAATCATTCACCATGCATTCACCAAACCAGTCTGCAGTGAGGAAATGTTCTGCAATTCGACCAACTTGCTTCTTGGTGAAACCCAGAGAAATGGACCTTCCCTGACTGCAATTTTTAAAACTTATATAAAAAGTGGGATTCTAGTGTGATACATTGAGGAATAAATAATAAGTGTAATGGAATGAGAGTAAGAGGGCAATGAGCTGTATGGAGCCATAAATATGAACAAACAATATGGACAAAATATGAAAAATTTTATTGTAAGGAAAATCTTGCACTGGAAGGGAAGATTGGATGATCTAACAGGTCTTTGCTAACTGTAACTTCTATCACTTATCTATAACTAACGTATACTATTTATGGTACAGTATAAATGATTACTATTTTTAACAATACTGTGATTCTGTGATAATTTTGTGGAACAAAATTTCAAATAGATATCCGAAGAACTGTGCAATATCTGAATTGGTTTTATGAACATGATGCATATTTCTGTGTGTTTATTATGGGTTACTTGCTATGAGGTTTGATCAAAAGGGGTTGTTAAAAGAAGTGGGCAGGAAAGACAAAACAATGACACAGAAGAGTCCTTGAGGAAACAATGGGAAAGCTGTTCATTGAGGGGAAAACCAGCTACCTAGCTCCATCCAGGCCAAGGGTGGTTTATTCTTCCCAAGGCTAAGTCTAGGGTCAAAGAAGGACACTAAACTATAACAGGATCTGGAGCCTAGAAGTGAGAGTGAGCTAAGGGGATTTTCCTTGGGAGTGTCAGTGGAATCTGACAGAGACATGGAAGAGACAAAAGAGCATGTTCTAAGCAGGACAGTTTGCTTCTCCCAGTCACAAATGGGAGGGTTAGCTGGGCTGAGGCAAGGGAACTTACAAATGTTTGCAAGTAAAGAATAACATGCAACGTAAAGGGAAATATGGTAATGGGACCCTGTTACTTAAACCCTTTCCCCTATGTGCTATGTACCTATGGGTGAAAAAAATAAATAAAGCTTTGTTTTAAAGAAACTATTTTTGAATCATTAATCAACCACTGTTGCATGCTCCCAGAGGAAAAGACTTACATGTGCCAAACTCACTTGCCTGTTGGGTTAACATGACTGGTAAACAGTGGGGCTGCAGCCCAGAGATCCAGTCTAAGAGGGGTTGGATTGGCCCAGAGAAATATGCATGAGGCCAGGTCTGCCACCTGAGAGGGTGTACTTGAGGAGAACAAAAAGTGGTCTAAATCACAACTTTCCTGGTAACCAAGCAAAATTGTCCCCATAAATTTACACTTTCACTAGCTCATGCATGCAAACTCTCTACTGGCTTGTGCAAATGGGTACTTTGGTATGCAGTTATCTAAGATGTGCACACATTTATGCATGCATATATTGATTTTGTGTATAGAAATGGGTAAATCCCAAATTTATGGGAGCAGTTTCTGGGGCCCTTTTCTGTATAGGTCCTGTAAAGTAAAATATAACAAAATTAAAGAAATAATTAAAGTTAAACCAAGCCATTTTTTATGAAGTGAGCTTGATGGTATTATAAAACAGATTTGCTGCATCAAACCATGTTAAATATTTCTGTTTATTTATTTTAAATTTCAAGTATATATGCCATGTCCACAAAAGAATGGCATTATATATTAGGCTTGCAAAAATGTGGGAAAATAAGATTACATCTAAATAATGAATATTTAATGACTGGTATCTAGTTTTCTGTTCACTCAAAGCTAGGTTCTGATATCCATATTCATGTGGCTTTGTACCTTTGTATGTCATGTGGCTAAGGGTTGGTCTACACTGCCGGGGTGGTGGTGGATTGACTTAACATACGCAACTTCAACTACATGAATATCATAGCTGAAGTTGATGTATTCAGGTCGACTTACCTCGACGTCTTCACAGCCCTGAGTCTACTGCTGCCACTCCCTCGTCAACTCCGCCTCTGCCTCTCAGTGCAGTGCAGTTCTGGAGTCGATGGGAGAGCGCTCAGGGATCGATTTATCGCATCTAGACGAGACGCGATAAATCGATCCCCAAAAGATCAATCTCTACCCTCCAATCCAGTGGGTAGTGTAGACCTTATGCAGCAGGTAGGTCCACTGATTTCAATTTATATAAAGAACAAGGTGCTACTCAGTGTAAGCAAGGATGGCACAAACTATCCCTATCTTATCATCCAGTCCACAAGCTTAGTTGTGTTCATGAGTGAACTTTCATTCAAAAAATGTGGGTTTGGGTTTATTATTTGATATTGTGTTGCAATAATATTGGGCTCAGGTATGATAACCACACAATGGTTGATTAAAATATAATGGCATATTTTCCAGTTACTGCACTTTTCACAATCAGTTCAGTTTCCATTACATGTACAGTATCAAGTAAAAATAAAAAACATTTAAAAATACATTTTAGGAAATGAAAGGTAAAGTTATCGTTACAGAAACATTATCCCTAAAATTACCATTTGAATGATAAGCAATTTTGGGCATAATTATAGTGCACACTCTGCATTCAATGCATTCTGATATATGGATAATTACTCCTGGTAATATGCGTTAGTTAGATTTTATAACCACAATAACAATTTATTGCAAAATTAATTCCTTGGCACAATTTAACATTTATTGATGTGAAGTCAAAGTGAATTGATTTTATTGCAGACCACTTGTGATACGCTTTCCCTATGCTCATGCCCTAATTGGTTATTACAGGTCATTTTGGTATTTAGTTTTAAAAATAAATTAATTTGATTCCAAGGTTCATTTAGTAAAAATGGCAAGATATTTACAGCTCATGTGGTTTTATTTAAATAAAAAATGGTAAGGTAATGCAATCATCTTTGGTTATAAAGTGATGGATGAATTGGAAACATTTTTGAATCAGGTCAATGGTAGTGATGATTAGTGCATTGTTAATCAAGTTGCTGAGATTGCTATCAAAAGCTTTATCTCTTTCACTCAGACTGGTGAGAGGATCATGAATATTAAAGAGATTCAAATGGATCTGCACTCATGTAATATGGAGCACTACAAATGAAAAGGCTAAATGAACCCAGACTGTGACTTTATGTACTGATATATCTTTTAACTAAAGAGCAATGCCTAATCAATTTCTATGCTTATATTAGACTACATATGTCAAAAGCACACAGAGATAAAGTTTCTTCATATACTATATGTATCTTATCTGTGCCATATGTATCTTAGGGGTTAAGTATTTATTTACATCCCTATCAACATAATAAAAAATAGCTATGAGAAATGCCTTCTTCAATAGGTCCTGTAGGCCAGATTTTTATCTCAGGCATACCAGGGAAAATGTAAAGTAATTTTCTTGAAATCAAGTGCTTTTTCTCCATTAAATTACTGCAATTTTGCACCCCTTTAACTGAGATCAGAACCTGGCCCAGTATGTATGCGTATGCCAGGTATACATTATAGAGGTGCTACAATAAATGATGTATATAACCCTACAAATGAAACAATATGTATATTATGTCTGTCTATCAATTTGACAGCTGAGGTCCTGGTCCCACAAACATTTATGCACATGCTTAACTTTATGCTTCTGAGTAAACCCTTTGAGGCTCAGTGGGATTACTCGGGGCATAAAGCTAAGCATATTTGAGTTTGTAGGTTTAGGGCCTTCACCAGGAACAACTTGGAACAATAAGATAAAAAGAGTGAAATCTTCAAATGAACTGAATCAAAATCATGTTTACATCTGTTTAACAATTAAAATGTTACACTTTGTCTTGGTTGTGCTGCCTTGGCAGTGCTAACAGAGTAAGAGTTCAAACTTATTTTTTCACTAACGTCAGCCGATTTGATTCTGTATACACATGAGAATTGTTGAGTAAGAAAGTGGAGGGAATAATATCTTTAGCCAAGCATGGGACCTTGTTCCCCACACTGCTCTGTCTTTGCTTACAATAATACTTCTAGTTCTTGGACAATCTGAGTAAAATTTTCAAAGCACCTAAATAACGTAGACACCCAAGTCATTTCTTCAAAAGTGACTTAGGTGCTTTAGGGGCTAAGTCACTTCACTTGAGTGTTTTTGAAAATGTTGTTTATTTTGTGCAGCTGTAACCCACTGACAAGTGTGTGTTACTAGTCTCCCTCTGTGACAATCAATGAATTGTTAAAGCCCCTATCTTAAGAGCTTTCGTTGAAGTTGTGTCAGCTCTGCTTTCAGCTTTGTAAATTTCTGGTTTAATCCCCAGTGTGTTGGCTAAAATGGTGGCTGTACGATAAGTGGGGGCTCATATGGGAGGGTAACAATGTGTTAAACTGTGTGGTAGTGGACTTGTGTATCATCTCTGTGTCTGTGTGTATATGACAAAATTGTATAGTATTAGACTAATGGGGTTAAATTTTGTGATACTAAGAAACAGTATAACAATTCATAGCCTCCTTTATATATAATCATGGTTGTCCTCATATGGCATCCGAAATAAAACATATGGCATAGGAAACATAAGAAATTAAACTAGAGCCTTTAACTTCTAAAACAGAGGCTTCTACCTGATGAGGGATGAAAAATGAAGTAATAAATTTAAAGATACCAGTGCTGCAAATATGTGCACGCTGGTGTTGTACATTACATAAGGTTGAGACTGACAAACTCATTTGCCCTTGTGGTTAAATTACAGTGATACCTAATCCCGCCGATTGAAAAATATTATTCTAGCCTCCTCTAAACTCTGAAACATGCCAATAACAATCTCTCTGCCTGCCAAGGTATTTCTGCCACACTTATCACAGTACTCTTTGAGCACATTCCAGATTCTAAAAGTAAACACATTAAAGATCCCTGTAGCTTTCTCATCGCCCCTCCGTTAGCAAATTTTGTGGTTTTTCTCTTTTTTCCTGAGGGATAGCAGTAGTAAGGGCTTGGGGTTTGCATTCTGATCTGAAGGCACTGGGATTCTTGGCAGTGCTAATTTCTTTGGGGAGTGAGTTCAGCAGTTTCTGGCTAGCTGCCAAGAAGGCTCTATCTCCTGTACGCATGAGACTCACTCTTGAGCTTGAGTCTGGTCTGGAGGCCCCAGTGGAATGTAGCTGTCATGGGAGATCATGATGTTGAAGAATGATTTGGTCCCTCAAGTAGTTTGGGCCAATCTGATGGATGGCTTTGAAGATGAGGATTGAAACCTTGAACGTAGCTTTGTGTTCAATGTGGAACCAGTGCAGAGATCAGAGCCCTGGAGTGCTCTTGGTGGTCTGTACTGCTGAGTGAGTGGGCTACTGTGTCTTGGAGTTTCTTCAATAACCACATTATTGGCCTGGCCATAAGCAGATACAACTCCATAGCCTACAGTAGAGTTGCATTTATGTACATCAGGCTTGAATTTAGCTTCAAGTACCTAAATATTTCTTCCTTTATAACACATTAAAGTCCCAGACCTGTTGAAGTGCTGAACACACTCTGTGAGGATGAGCACCCTCATCTCCCACTCAGCATGGTGCAGATTCAGCTGCAGTGTGTGCCAAAAATTTGTGGAAGGAGCAAGATCCAAAGGCAAAAATGCCTTAAAAGGGCTCTACTGTTAGTCACAGAACAAAAAGAAAGGCAGCAGGTTTCCTGGTCCATTTTCTGTGTCTGATGTGTTTTAAAGTGCATGTGTTTGGGAAAACGGGGATGGGTTAGTGGCTTGATTTTATAAGCCAAATTGTTCGTTTTCTTTTCTTTTCTTCTTTCTTTCTTTCTTTCTTTCTTTCTTTCTTTCTTTCTTTCTTTCTTTCTTTCTTTCTTTCTTTCTTTCTTTCATGATCCAGTGAATCCTACTTCTAGTGGCAAGAGCAGAATTGCTTATACAAATGAGGAGTAGAACAAAGAAAGTATGGAAATGAAATTAAGGCCTAGATTCTCTACTTTGCCACATTAGATTTATATCTGTGTGACCCCATTGACTTGAACGCAATTACATATGAGTATAATGGAGAGGAGACTCCTGCTTGATTTTTAGAGATTTTGGATCCATCAGTTCAGTGGTTTTGGTTATCAGTTTGGGGAAGTGCTGGAGTCCTAAAAAAAGAAGTGACAGAATTGTAGGGCAATGGGAGGCACTGGGAGGGATCAGGGTGAGCTGGGAGGAATATAGGGGCAGTGGGGAAGCTGGGGGTGGCCCAAGCGAGCCAAGAGTGATTCCCTACAGAGCCTGTCCTGTCCCTGTCTCCCTCCTGCCTGTGCCTGGATCCTGCTCCACAAAAGGGTGGGCGGTCTGCTGTTTGGGTAGCCCCACAACTTGGTTCTTGGAATTGCCTAGCTCTGGCTCCACCTCTGCCCTAGGCTCCTAGTGGCTGTAGCCCCCATGCTGCCTTATCTGGTCCCAGCTTCAGCGTATCCCACTCCCTCTGTGCTGAACTGCCACTAAATGCCCTCTGCCCAGGCCTAGATTCATCATCTCTGCTCCGTTTGTCCTGAGCACCCCTTGCCTGGGACCCGCACTGGCATCTGCCACCTCAGAGGATGCTCTGCAGCCAGGCAGGGACAGGAATTGCCAGGCCTGGGATTGGCAGAAGTACTGGAATGCTGCCCCAGCTCCTAAAAAAAATCAATCAGTTCTGGAGCAGCGTTCTGAACATTAGTAGCCATGTTATAGCCCAGCAGATGGGCTAGGATGGACTTTGAAAACGGAAATCAGTGTGTTAGTGTAAAAATCAAAGGTTGGCAAGAGAAGGCTGATTCAGTTCAACATGTAAGTCACGGGATAACACACGAACAATTGAATATAATATGGACAAGAAATGGTCTCATTATATTTAATCCACAGGTCATTAACCCAGGGGTCACTTTGGGAAAAGCGATGTTTCTCCTTCCCCACTGAGTTTCCCTCTCCCCCCCTCAAACCATATGGAATGTTGCAACAGTCATCTCTTAAAGAGTTATCTTTTATGTCCACCGGCAGTTGAAAGTGAGGGTATGGCTTGACCACTTACAAATCCCCTCCCTGAATAACCGCTACCACTCCTACATTATCCGATCTCCTTACAATCCATTACATAAATGAAGCCTATCATTATTAATTATCTTTGGGCCAGATCTTAAACTGCTGTAAACTGACAAAGTGCCACTGAAGCCGATGGACACAACAATATACACGTATACAATTTCCAGCATTCACCTTCTCAAATTCATTATTACTCCCGATGCAAATGTAAAGTGAAATGCAGACCCTAGTCATTAGTGGCTGGGATCAAACCTGGGAGCTTAATGCATGAGCCTCTTTTAGATCAGGCAGTAGATACACTTCTCTCAGCCAAAACTGCAGCAGGCTCATCAATCAGCCACCACTAGAGGGGGACAGAGTGCAACACCAAAGAGGTCTAGGGTACAAAAGAAGACTGTTTCCTTGAGGTCCTTGAGTATCTGCTTCTATTTATTCACTATGGGCTAGATAGTGCCTGGCTTGTTCTTGGTTTGTGCAGCTTGAAGGAGGGCACAAAGACCCATCCCCACCTCCTCTGTCCCATCTGTATAAAGCCAGACACCATTTGCTGTCCTGGGCTTGAGTACTTGCTCCCTATCTAATCCTTTTGGAATAGCTCCCAACAGAGGTGGAGAAAGGATGAGGCTATGACTCAGTCCCTGAGGAGCAGGACTGGAACAGCAGGGGAAGTTAGATACATTCTCTGAGAGGGATATAAGGAGTATACCTTCCCTGTGTGCCATGGAGCTTGAAGAGGAATCTTCCTCACTAAAGTAGGTCTGGCTGTGCCTAAAAGGCACCACTGAACCTCCTATGTCAGGGCAGTATGTTGAATGTAACTATTTTGGCATCCATAGATGCAGTGGTCTTCACTAATGAATCACACGACAGAACTAGGGCTTATCCAGGAAGTAATCAGCACAGTTAGATGAACCGTTTAGCAGCTATTCTCTTTTCATGAAAAAGGCTCTAGAACTAAAGAATGTGGAACAACAAAACTCAGAAACCACCGGATATACAAACAGGATTATTTCCAAATAACCTACTTCTCAGTTCTCTATGTTCCATCTGTTCTTTATGGCTCCCAATTGTTACTTAAGGACTGCCCTTTAACAACCTCCATTTTTTGAAATGGCTTTAATAAGATTTGTACAAGTTGGTCTCCTCTCAGAAAAATTAACATTAATTTTCTCTCATTAAATGTTAGTGTTTTCCTAAGCGCATCAAAAGGAAATTAATTTTAAATTTTCTGAAATTTAACAAGGTTATTACTGTATTATTGCTGAAAATTCATTTAAATAATCTCAAGCACGACATATCAGGGAGTGGGTAAGTGTGATATTTTGTTTAACCTATAATTCAAAGGGCTGGAGGGCTTCAAAGGGATTATTCCAGCAGTTCTCAAACAGTGGGTTGGGACCCCAAAGTCAGTCGCAACCCCATTTTAATGGGGTTGCCAGGCAGCCATTCGATTTTCTGGGGCCTGGGACTGAAGCCAAAGCCCCCAGCCTACCCCCTGTGGTCAAAGCCTGAGTCCACTGCCCAGGGACAAATCTGAAGCCTGAGGGCTTCAGGCCTGGGTGACGGAGCTCAGGTTACAGGCCCCCCACTGAGACTGAAGCCCTTGGGCTTAGACTGAAGCCCTTGGGCTTTACCCTCCCCCCCATGGGGGGCAATGGAACTCAGGCTTTGGCCCTCAGTCCAGGGGCAGCGGGTCTTGGGCAGGCTCAGGCTTCGGTACTCCCTCCTGAGATTGTGTAGTATTTTTTGTTGTCATGTGGGGGGGAGGTTGCAATGAAATGAAGTTTGAGAACCCCTACTGTATTCAGGTTTTGAGTTGGTTTCTGTGTCATACCAATCTTCATAGGTTAATGTATATGCTCCGAACATAACTGTAAAAGAAATCCTTTGACTTGATTCCAGAGCAAAACATTTACATCATCTTATCTTAAAGGTTAGAACATCCACTATTGCGTATCTCACTCTTTTGTATGTGTATCACTATTTATTTTTCTGTCTTTTTTATTAGTATAACTGGATTCTCATTGCTGGTTCCTCTTCATCCCAGTTTATGAGTATGACATCCTTAATCTTAATCCTTGTTTGTCAGTGTACATCTCTCTTTAGGTGAATACACATCTTTCTTTTTCAGACTGATGAATAATTTCAATTTATCTTATTCTGTCTGAGGTCTAATACCCATCAGACATATGGAAAATGTCAATCAAGACTTCTTCAAAAGTCATGTAGGAGATACCAGTGATCCTGTAAGGTAGGTAAAGTATTACTTACAGAAGAGATTACTGCTTTTATACTCCTCTCTCTTGATTTTTTCCTAAGAGTGAGTCTTTAGATCAGTCACTTTATAACAGAAGGCCTCTCTATTGAAAGAAGTCACATGATATTCTTAACAGTTATAGAGGCTGATTCTGATCTCACTTACATCAGTACAGCTAAGGAGTAATTCCCAGGAAGTAGTAGAATAAGTGGAACTTCCTGTTCCATTTCTGAGCTGACATAGGCTAACTGCCAAAGAACTTTCTGGAGAACTTTCTGGAGTTCTTTTCAGCAACTTATTTCAAGCTCAGTCACTGTCATTCACAACATGGTTTTATTGTTACCTCCAACTCCCAGAAATAAGAAACATCCTGCATTCCTTTTGCTCCGTAATTCCCTCTGAAAACAACAGGCATTTCTGGTCTGAATGGAAGGCCCCGAACCTCCCAGTAACTCCAGTGTGAGTTTGAAGTGTGCTAGGAATGCATGATTCCTCCCCCTCCATAACTTCAGTAAATGTCTGAATGTTAAGTGAGGCCATTGCAAAGTCTGCAACAATCAATTATGAGTGAACAAAACAACGTGATTATGTTTTTACAGATTGCTTGGAAAATTTTCATATTTAATTTAAAATTTCACTGTCTCTTTTTTAACATTTCATACATAATTTTTTTTGGTTATAAAAATATTGTACTGCTTAGGTTCTGTTTCTTTGTTACTTCTCATGGGCATGATGCTGCCAGATTCAGAAAATCCGAGTAATGAACGCCCTACTCTCCCACTGAGTTCAATCGTAGTTAAGGATACACAGCTTCTGGTAGCAGGTGCCCAGCACCGCATAGGATTTGCTCCTATATCTCAACTTTCTTTCTTCTTTTTAATACAAACACTTTCCTTGACAAATTGAGCCTTCTATTTAGCTGCATGGCTTGACCTTTTGTGATCCTCTAAACTTCCTTTTTTTCTTCTTGAGCTGTCTGTTAATGATAGCTATTTATTTTTCTTTGCTCCTTTCCTTTGTTTTCTAATCTCCGTTAAATAGGAAAAAAAAACACTTTATATATCTTTATTTATTTATTTAATGGATCTATCAAAAATCCCACTTTCCAGCTAGTGAAAGAAGACATATTTCATATTTAGAAAGTAATCAATGTGGCATTTCATGGTGGTTTTATTGGAATATGACAACTTTTTTTTAGGGCTGTGGGAAAATCTCAAATGGAGCTCACAGAATTTCCCTCCCAGTACTCTATCATTTGTATTGATTGGATGTTTCACAAGACGAAATAAATAAATGGAAAAAGCATATAAAAATATAGCCTACTGTATCTAAGGCCCTGTTTCTACAAGCTGCTCGGGACCAGCTGAAATCTGTGCTAGCACCCACCATGCCTGTTTTACAGTGAGTCTTGCAAGACTGGGGCTAACTGTGTAACCAAGCATTTCTCATAAAGAGCTAAGGTTTTTTCTCCTTGAACCCTCTAGTTCTTAAAGCCTTGAAATCACATTGTGATCAGATTGTGGATAATATTGTCCCTTCAGTTATATTGGTATAATAGAATATCTGAGAGGGAAATTTTAGAATGACCATCTTTATATAGATCTACTTTAAAAGAATCTTTACAAACTATATATTTTTTAAAAAAAGCTATAAACAACATTTTGTATGGATAGAGAAAAACAACAGATCATATCCTCAGCTTCCCAAACCTTCCTTCACATGCCCACCATAGGACAGCTCTGGACAGATCAGCAATGACTGAACTGCATGACTATGCATATCTTAGTTAAGGAACCAATAAGTGTGCCCATTTCAATCTTAACTACACCTAGGCTCAACTATCAAGCAAAGAACAGCAGAGGAAGTTTTGAAGGGAATTTTTATTCTTGATTACAGGCAAGGAAGCTTGGAAGAGCTTCTCACTCACTGTCAGTCTTTTATTTTTCCGAAATGGGGAAGCTAATCTTATGGATTAACAAGATATGAACACACTAGTCATGTAAATCTGTTTTGCCAGCAACAGCCAATCTTCACCTTGGCAAGTGACCCACACTCACTTCTGCTCCTTCACAGCAGTGCATAATCTCAGAGAATCTGCATTACCAGTCCTACAATGTGGTTGGCAAAAATACAAACATCTGCTTATGTAACAGACACAGCGTCACTAAATCAGATAACGGTGCATTAGTCCACTGGGAAATTCTAGTCCCCAAGCCAATTCAGTGGAACAACCATTCCTAAATTAATTGACCAATGTTCCCGACCTATTTAGGAGCATTCAGTCCCTGTACAAGAATGTCCCTATCTGGCACTTTCCACTGGGGGAAATCTGAAATCTCTGCTTGTTCATAAAACAAGGAGACATTCCCATGTCTGATCCAAAAAACTCACTCCTAGTTTCTTACCTTGCACATATACTTTGGTTGAAAAGGGGGAGGACAGGTGCATGTGTTTAAGACGCATAAGTAGAATTGAGATGTTTCTTTATTTGTAACATTGGAGGGCTTTAAAAGTCTGTTTAATCCATTCATCCAGAAGCCTTAAGAGTCAAAACTTTAGGGCTGTGTTGATTCTTTGACCATGCCTTACAGTATCAGAATTTTTGATATGGCACTGAAACAGAAGCTTTTATGTCTGAGAATGCTAATTGCATAAAGTGCACAATGGGTCTTTTTGTTGTTATTTTAACTATACATTTTTATAGTCTTCCAATCACACATAAGATGAATGCAAAAAAAATAATAATCAAATCACATCACATGAGAAGGAAGCAGAATGCAGTAAAACTGGAAAAAAATTAATGTACATCATCCCCATATCACATACAAAGTTTTTACCCATTGAATGGGACCAAATTTACCCAGATATTTATAATCTGATTATTCCCAACAACCAAAATAGTTCCATTGCAGCCAGCCACTCTGGTAGTCAATGATCTCCTAGCCATCCTTGCACTTGTGAAGATGTAGCACATTGTGAAAGCTGTAGGGTCAGCTCCAGGGGAAGAGAGAAAGAGAACCGTACATTACTCTAAAGATTAGCAAGAAACCCAGAATCCATCAGGAGTTCTTATGGTCTCAGTGTAGACTAGGGTTCTTCTGTGTCTGCGAATGTCAACCTGGGTTCACAAACAGTCACAAACCCAGGATGAAGCTGTTCAAACAAAACTCTTTCCATCCTATCCAGATCTCCAGCTGTCATTGTGTGGCCATTCTGCATCAGCAGTCATTTGTTGCCCTCCCAAGTCATTCTGGTATCTGATGTCCCATAGTCCTTAGTTGAGGTAGTTAGGGAACTTCAAAGGAATTATTTATTACTATTTATTACTTATTATTTATTCATTTATCACTATCCATGTTTCAAGAGCTGCCCAGTCACTACTTTATTAGTAAATTTCCTCCAAAAGGGAAAGCTAGAACCCTGTCAGGGGTGAGCCACAACATTCAGATCAGGAGAAGGGATAGAGAAAGTAAATTGGGAGCTTTTGTTTTCCCTGTCTCATCATACAAGGGGATATTTGATTAAATGGAAAGGCATCAAATACAAAAGTGAGAAAAGGAAATACTTTTTCCACACAATGCATAATTAGACAGAGGAACTCACTGCCACATGATGTCACTGATGCCAAAGATTCAGCAAAGATTCAGCAATCATTTATGTGGATTACAAGAATAGCCAGAGTTGTTATAGTTAATGCTTAAAAAGGGGTACAGGGGTGATAGAAGTAATATAAACCTCAAGCTTCAGGGTTTAAGATAAGCTATAACTATTAGGTACTAGGATGATCTTCATGTGAGGCAGATAATCTGAATCTGTCTGCTATGGGATTTCTTGCACCTTCCCCCAAGGCATCTGGTACTGGCCTTCTCCAACTGCATCGCACTGGCAATACATGTGAACCCACGAAATATCCCCTGATATTCATCAAGAACAACAACCTGAAACTGAACAGTTTGGTTGTTCGCCTCATTGTACTGTGACACTGGCATAACAGTGAGACCTAAAACTCTCCTAAACCAACTGACCTCACCAAAAAGAGGCGAGAAAAAGTCACAGTGAGCAACTGCTGACTGTCTTCTGCTGCAAAGAGTCTGTATTGACCTAAACACTGCTGCATGACCCTCCACCCCAGAGCAACAGTGATTTCAGTATATTGTCATTTCTTACAGCTCCTGGGATGGCTTTGTTTTCATAATTTTACTGTGGTGTTAGTGGAACAATGCAAAAAGGCTGGCGCAATGCCCAGGATCAGGGCTGAGGGCATTTACAATATCCATGTGAAGCTAGAAATAATGCTTCACATATAGGTGCTGACTCTGGGGAAAAGATAGTGGGTGCTGAGCACCTGCCGGCAGCCCCCCCTATGGCCACATTTGGGGGAGGGGCCAGAATGGGATGGGAAGATGTGGAGCAGGGGTGGGAAGAGGCAAGGTCGGGGAAGGGTAGGGGTATGGCCTTGAAGGAAGGGGGAAAGTGGAGGCAGGGCCTGGGGCACAGTTGGTGCTGATTGCCCCTCCACCCCATCCCACCCCACCCCAACACAATGGAAAGTCTGCGCATTACCACAGTACACATGATAAATAATAATAAGTGGCAATATTGTTCCAGATCCTGATAAGCTCAAAAATGTTCACTAAATTCTGAAACCATGTCATGTAGAGATGTTAAGTCCTTTCTGAGGTTAGTTTATTATTTTTTAAGATTTTTTACTAGTCTTTGTTGACACATTAAAGAGGACTAAAGAAGGAGAGCATGTTTTTCCAGAATGCTCATCTTCTCCATCTGTTGCATGACAGTTCCAGACTTTATACTATCCAATGAATGCAAAGAATTATTGATAACTAATTAATTAGTATTAACTTCATTCATTATTAGCTACAGAACCAGGGGAGAAGGGGAAAGAAGTGGCCTCTCCCCGGGAGCCACCAGCAGTCCCCTCTGGAGACACATAAGCTGGAGGAGCAGTCAATGAGTTCTTCACTTTCCTGGGGATGGTGGGGTTGGGCTTCAGCCACGGGGTTTCGGGCTCTGTCCTCTGGCTGGTCCTGTCCCCTGGGTATAGAGCTTTGGGCTCTGTTCCCTGGCAGTGCGGTGGCAGGCTCTGGTCCTGAGCTTACCCCCCATCACCTCTGGACCCCTCTGCTTCCCCCACTTCCCCATCGTCCCTGGCACCCTCTGCCTCTGTACCCACCTCCCCATCCAGGGCTTAATTTATCCCCAGGCTTGCCAGGGCTGAGTACATCTGCTGTGAACAGTGATATTAACAAACATACAAAAATCACTTTTCACAGCAGACTTAGTTATAGCTGGCAAGTCTAAAAAAACAAACCAAAAAATAAATAAAAAAAAAATAAAGCAAATGAAATAACAAATAAAAAGATCAGAATTACACCTTATTTGTGGTTCTATTCTGTTTTGTTCCAGTAATAGAGACAACTCTACATCATTTTTATTAATGAGTCTACAAAATAACCAACAGCCCTACATAGATAAATTACAATGATTTGGACACATATATGTGCAATTATATATTTTTTTCCTAAAGTTAGTTAAGTATTTTAAGAAAAATTGTCACAAGAGTTGGTGGCCGCACTCTGAGGCCACCAAAACATTTGTTGTGAGAACCCCGGGACGAAAAGAGATAAGGAGAATGCCACACATTAGAGAACCTAATAGTACAATGAGATACCACGCCTCAGATGCTTGGCAAGGTGAGAGTGACGGCCACAACGCCATGTAGACTATGTGACGAGTGAAGTGAATTTAAATTCTGTTCTTTTAAAAAGTGCTTCCATTCTCTGCTTTCTGTTTTACAGCTCCAGTTTTAAAGCTAAGACGACCTATTAGTAGGGTGGGCAGAAAATTAGCCTCCATAGGTCAATCTACTTTGGGAGGTAACAGGGCATTAGGGTTGTGCTGTGCTGGGGCATCTCTCATTCTCCAGAATTCTGTTTAACTGACAGTGTCTTCGGCTAATGATTTTTCTCTGGCAGATCCTACCATGAGGGTCCGGACTGTGAGTCAGGAGCAATTCTATTTCGATAGAACTTTTACAACAATCAAAGGAATTAATAGAAATCGATTCAGTGTTTTAAAAATCCATTTCATGTGGTGTTGTGGCTGTTTCTGGATGTAACTCTTCCTATTTTGCTGATCCTTTTACACGTCTGTTGCTCACCTTGTACTGGGTATTTTAAATCCCTTCAGTTTGCTTGTGCTAGTGGTAAAGTAAAATATTTAGATTATGGAGCTTTGCTTTCTTGTTTCATTTATGGATGATTTAAAAAATGCCAGGAAATGTTAAACATTTCTGCTGGACAGGGATGGAGGATTATGAGCCTGATCCTGCTTTTTCTGGTGTCAGTAGCAAAACTCCCCGTCTGTGCAATGGCAGCATGATCAGGAACCACCAGACTGTGGGTTTGCAGGGTTGGACACTCTCAGCTGTTTGCTCAGCAAGTCATTACAGTGGTGACTCATTTAAAAATATTTTTCTTATGTTATTTTGATCCATCTGTTTTCTTCAGGGTTTATTTGTCTGGATGTGCATTTTCTGTCTACACAACTACTCTTTCATGCCCTCTAATGGCAGCCTGATGAAACTCACAATAGAATATTTAATTTTATAAAAACGAAGTGATTATGTTAAACTTAAGTGACTTCTTCATTTAGATCTGTATGCGAATGCATGCTTTATAAATTCTTGCTTTATCCTTGTGGAAATGTACAAACTTGCAGCATATTGCATTGTTTCTGTGGATCTCTTCCCTACACTGTTTTTAGTGTGTTTTCTTATCTGCAGTACTCAGATTCAGTGCAAGATTCAGCCTGTCTCCCTTATCTTCCTGCATAGGTAGCATAAAGGAAAGGGAGAAGTACTCAGGAGAGCAGAGAGATTGCTTTCTGTATTAGGATGGAGAGAAGGCTAAGTGCTACCCATAGACACACTTGACATGTGGATCAAGACAGATTCTCCTTGGGAGGGACACTTTGTGCCCCATTAAGGGGCGTAGGATCAAGTATTGTCCCTCTGCTTACTGGAGAAGTTCAAGGAGGCTTTCTGATGCTTCCCCAGGGGAGAGGCACCTCGTCACACTGCCTCTTACTCTTGGCTATGCCCAACAGTCATGACCTTACCCCCACGTTCTTCAACAGCAAGATGGAGGGTTTCCTCACTCACAAATCACACACTCAGTGAATTGTAAAGGGTTTTGTGTATTTTGTCCTCCAGACTTATCTGTCAAATGAGAAGGAACACAGCAGCAGTCTCACTTTAAAACACAGTTTTAATAGATTTTTTTTTTAAAGTAGGAAATTAGGGCAGTACAATGAGAGGAAAAATAAAGCAAGGTCTCAGACTATTGACTCACTGCATATCCAGTTAGCTAGAGTTGTGTGTGTCAGTATGGTCACCGCATCCAAGACCCATTGGCATGCAACTTTGTATAAACAGAATGTGTGGGAATATTCTAACCCAAAATGTTCATATATCAGTACATACGGAGGACAACAAAACAGTAGGCTCCATTTATTTCCTTTCTTTCTATTGCTTTACTTCATTTTCTCCATTGCACTCACTACTCCATTTGGCATTTCTCTTTTAGAGGGTCTCATGAAAGGACTCAATGGAGTCCAGAGATTTTGGATTACAGCCTTCTTCAGAAGCAATTGCTCTGCTTCTACACAATCCCAGAAAGTGTAATCTTTGTTCCCCGTGAGAGTAGGATCCAGGGTGGATATACAACCCTCCCCCTCTTACTGGGAGACTCTTTTTGATAAAAAGCAGACACTACTTTCTTTATGCCTAGTCTGGGTGACTGGGTTATGTTCAGAAAGCAGTAATTTTTAGTTCCTCTAACATAGTTAATGTTGTTTGTTTATGGAATTAGTTCTGCATAAACAAGCAATTCATATCACCAGGGTAAAAATACATAGACCATGTACCCTCATACATAAATTTACATAGTCATGATCAAACTTTGTTAATACAAATATACATGATAAGAGTCAGGGCACTATCTATAGCCTCAGATAAAACACTTCACTCATTAACTGTACCACTACAATAATTTTAATCCAATGAATTAAAAGATCATGAAAGTATTGAGGACTAGATCCTCATGTGTCCACAACTCTGCTGAGGAGGCCCTGGTAGGGAAAAAAGTGCCCTTAATCCCCAAGTCACACTCATCGCCTGATGTATGCTAGTGAAGCCCTGGGGCTGCTCTAACTTGTGCCGATCTGTGATGTGATCCTAGGGATGATTACACGGACAAGAAACACTGCGTGCTCTGCTTATACTCCTCCAAGTCAACTTCAGTAGGAGCCAGTTGGTGTGGTGTAGAGCCAGTGTAGTCAAGGGAAGCCTCAGATGCCCTTTTAGGCACAAAGGAGCCATAGTGTGAGTTTAGGGCCTAGC
Source organism: Sternotherus odoratus (assembly GCA_032164245.1). NCBI lineage: Eukaryota > Metazoa > Chordata > Testudines > Kinosternidae > Sternotherus > Sternotherus odoratus. The sequence continues at coordinate 24,051,616 of JAVMKO010000009.1, forward strand.
TCAGATTAATTGGCTCAGTCAGCATGCTTCTGAAAATTACATACCATTACATTCATTTTACAGTTGGGTACAGTCCCAATGCTTGAATCTGAGAATGTTTTGGAGATTGTGTTTCCCATATTAATTTTATTTTCTGTGGCTTGCTCAGAGGGCTTCAATGTGTTTTCTTTACTTTCTTTAGCCAGGTTCCCCTTTACTTCTAGTTTGGGAATAGCGGTGGTGATTTTCCATTAAGACAGAGAGATCAAGGTCACTTTTTTCCTCCAGTACTCACACAAAGCTTTTCTAAGGCTCCTGATTTAAGGTACTAAAAGCATCTTTCTAATCTTACTCTGGTGCTTTTAACAAGTTTTCTGAAGTATGTGTTCAGTTGAGTAAACAGGTTATCTGTGCTTAACCTTTTCTCTGTTGATCTTCCACCCACTTTTCTGAAATCCCTAAGTTTCACTGTCATAGTGTCCATTTTTAAATATGGAAATGAGAATGTATAGCAGTCATGTGTGCTATTTGCAAAGAGCAAAACAAAATATTTATTTGAGTCAAGGTAACTTCAAATGCTAGTTATATCTGTGAACCTTCAGTGGTTTTCCCAACATTTTTCATGATTCATTTTTTTAAAGATAGATTTTTTTTTGCTTCATTTAGATAATTCTCAGTCACTGTCAAGTTATTTCACCTTCTAATGTAATTCCATCTCTCCTCCCTTTCCTACTATCTGCCTCCTGACTTTACACTGTCTCCTTTGCAAGCTCATCCCCTCTATCAGTAAAACTGCACATGCACAAATGGATGCCACCTTTTAAAAAATATGGCCCAAGTCCTCTTATGTACATTGCATATTTGCATTATGATCCTCTTCAAAAGACCATTGAAGTCAATGGAAAGTCTCCCATTTGGTTCAGGGAGCTTTGAATCAGGTCCCTAGGGACATGTTCATTAGGAAAAAAAATAAAGCAGTTAACATTCCAACCATGTCCTTCTACAACCCCGTTCTAGCATTGCTATAAGCACAGCTACATTCCTAGGATTCCAGCATTTTTGATACCTTGTTATTGGATGATGGTAGTACAGAAGGTACTGTTAACATTTAAGCACATTCTGTGAAAAGGGGATATCCATTTCCTCTCTTACTACCTGTCCCCTCACTTTTTGATGAAGATTTGCTAAGAAATAAATTAATATTTTGACATGCAATAAGTGCCTCAATTAAACTGACAGAATCAATTGCTATTCTTTGGAATAATGGAAACAAGATTTTTATTTGAAACTCCGGCTAAGGATGTGAAAAGCAGCATTTGGAGTTCTTTCATAACAGCTTTATTTTAGGAAACAATAAAATCAAAGTCTATCTTTTCTTTCAAATTCACTGAGGTTAAAATAGATAAGTATTCACATAGTTCTCACTGAAATCAGAAAGCTAAACATGCTCTCTCCAAGAAAAATGCAGAAAACACAATTTAATTACAGTGGTATGTTAGCCCCAGTCTATTTTGGGATGCATACGTTTCTGTTGAGATGGTCTGGATTCAGACCTGTAACTTTGTGTTAACATTCTTTCTGTACTGAAACATATTGTAAAAACATAGCTTGGAAAGGAAAAAAAAATTCTACACCTGGAAATTGGAGAGCTGTAAACAAAAACAAACTAAAATAGAGTTGTTTTATTGCAGACTCATTAGTCCAGATACATTTTATTATTAGATTTCTCTAATAATAGGTCTTTAATTTGATTTAGCTATTGGCATTTCTATTGGCCTCACCACTGTGTCAGCTTGTGTAAATTGGCCTCCCTCCACTGAAATCAGTGCACCAATAGTGGTTAACAAGTTGGGAATCTGGTTCTATAAAGACTATGATATCAGTTTAATAATTTTCATGAAGCCCTAAAAGCAATTTACAAACACTGATTAGTTAAATCGCACCTCAACTGTGTATGACATATATGTTTACTATTCCCATTTCATATCAGGATAAACTCAGGCAGAAGAACATTTAAAGCCCTGATTTTCAGAGGTGCTGAGCACCCAGAGTTTCAACCGACTTCAACTACAGTTGTCCTCAAAGTCATGTCTTTGCATCCTTGGCCACAATGGTTAGTTACCAGCCAAGAAGAAACAGAATCTAAGAGTTTAAATCTCCGATCCCTGCTTTCTCCACTAAACAATCTCCTCTTTCAATTAAAGATTTATAGTTCATTTTGGAGCAGCAGCAGCTACTCAATAGTTAGATCCACATTGAAGGGCACTTAAGGATGCAGATAAGTGATTATGCCTAGATTTTCAAAGGCATTAGGTGCCTCACTATATTTGATTTCAGTGGAAATTAGGCACCTAATTATCACTGAACCTGGGCCCAAGGTGGAGTTTTATCTAAACTGTGCCAATGCTTTTGAAAATCCTACTTGGTACTTATGTTTAGGTGCCTAAATACCTTTGAAAATTGGGCCCAAATAATTGCCTACAGAAACTTCTTACTTCAAATTAATTGATTGCAAATTAATTCAAGGTTGTTCATATGTTTGCAGAGACTGGCCTGGACACTCGCCACACATTTGTGATATTGTGGTGCACACATTTGCACAGTATCCTGATCAACCTTTACAAATGTGCTGAAAATCTTGAGGTAGAAGTCTGTAGTGGAGACAAGCACTTAATGTTCATTATAAATCCAAATGTTACCTTCCCTCAAATGTTACCCACAATGGATATTGGCCTGAACATTGTGAGTTCTCTCTGTAGCAGAGGTAGAAGCTTTCTAAAAATGTTGAGATCATTTTGACAAAGTTGTTTTATGAATAATGAAGCCACCAGAAAAGTGAGAGGTTGTCAGCAGAGTTCAACATTTTTTCTCAGACTTGTCCTGAATGTAAAAAACAAGCAGAGATTTAAACAACAACAACAAAAAACACCACACCACCACCATTACCTTCCATGCTTTTTAGTACAACATGAGGAAAAAAGGGCACCATTTTTTTTTCTGCCGCTTTGCAAGACACCTTTAAATAATGTAACTTGGAAACACAAAATTGCGAATGTCAGGACATGTAAAATAAAGACTGACAATCTGGCCTCTGTTTTCATCCTATTCTGTTGTGTCTTTCTATTTTTAAAGGGAGTGGAGTGTTAGATGTCCAGGCATTTTTCACTGTGAGACTTGACATCATTTATTTTAAACACATACATTTTATCAGTTGACTCATAAGTGAGAAATCTTATCATTTAAGTACAACATAAGTATAAACCTTTGTATTTCTGCTCTTCTTTGAATATTATACATTTTGAGGGTGGTTTTTTTCTGATTCTTTTCATGAGAAGAGCAATACTGCTGCACAAACTCTACACTTGATGGTGATGTCCTTGAACAGATTCATTTAAGAAGAATATGGAAGAAATCCATAAGCATAAAAACCAGAATTACTTCATGAGTAATAATGCCACTATGTTGGTGTTATTGCATCATTTCTGCTGGAATTGTTTCTCCTAATGCACAAGTTAACAGAGTGCATTTTAGATAAATGCTGTTGCTTGCAACTTTAACCCTTTGCCAATACATGTATTCAGTTAAAGTTATATCAACAGGAGTTACTCGTTGTTCGAAAATGCTATTTCTGTGTATTTTTCCATTATCCCATGCTATAATATTTTATAGTTATCATTTCATATATTTTTCATATTTCCCCTAAAATGTGTGAATTGAATGAAAGTATGCACATACGATTTATTAGAAACCATACAAGAATCACAATTAATACCTTGAATTTCAAATAATTCTGTACATTAACTTTCCATAAAAAATAAAATACTTTCAGGAAGAGTATACTTTGAGTGTTTTAAACTACATACTGTATCCCCAAAATATGAATATTTATGGGTAGTATTAATGTTCTGCATTACGACAGTGATCCTTCTTTCTTTGAGCATCATATATAAAAATTTCAAATAGTTTTGCTGAATACATTACAAACTTAGTATTTAGAAAAAAATGTTATGAAAAGTTGAACAGGGATGGAACTATTTCTGCCACTATAAAATCTACTCTTAGCATTTAATAAACTATTTCTTATTTTTCTTAATAAGCATAATTAGATTGGCATTGAAATATATTATCATTGAAACTGTGGTGACTTCAGTTCAAATTGAATAAAGGAAAATCTTTAATAAGAGATTCCTTTTCTGGACTTCATGATGAAGGTTTAGAATGAAGCACTTAGAATTTTTTTGTTGTTGTTGCTGTAAGATCTGGTAGATGCATAAATCATACAATTAAGAATTCAGTATTTTGAAGGTGTCCCATGATATGAAAATTGTCCATCTTTTTGAAGTTATGGAATGCATCATCACAAAGCCAGAATCTAATATGCTATCAATTTATGTCAGCTTTCTGCAATAGAAAAGGTTTCTCTAATCCTCCCTAAAACTAGGAGTCAGCTGAAGATTTGTCTTGGTTTCGTGAGCCCAATGCAATTAGGCAGCATGTGAATGTGTGCCATATGCATTTATTGCTCCTCTTAGCATGTGTTACTTTGATGTGTTAGGTTAGAAAGCTAACTCTTTTTGTTGGGCAGCCTTCCTCCTGGGTCTTTATACTGCTTAGCAGTTGAGTCCAGACTTTGAAACACAGCCTAATTTAGAGGCGGATGCTGCAGCTGCTGCTGTCATTTCAGCTGATTTTTTTTTTTTTGCTTTGATGTCAGCTTAGAATATTGGTTGTTGCATCAGTACAGCAGCCTCCATGATTCGCAAAACAGAAACCACAATATTCTAAGCATTTGTCTTTCCCTTGAAATCTAATTTGGACAGCCAGCCTCATTCACAGTTTGTTTAATGCAATGTTGCAGTCTCACTTAATTTAGCCTACTTCATCAAAAGGAGGAAGTACATTAAAAAGAGAGAGAGAGAAAGACAAAAATCTCTTTGAATTATTGCATTGCATGCCCGGTGTATGGCTGCTAACATGAGAAGGCAGAACATTTTTTTGACTGAAAAGGGCTGTGATGCCTATTCAGTCCTGCCTTCATCCTTTGAGTTAGAAGTTGTACCCTACAATATCAGCTTTTCCCTCCAAGTAATCATCCTACTTCTTTTTGAAACATTATATTGATCATTCTTCTTGCTGCTCTCAGTCATTCATTTTGTACATTAAGTACAGTGCGTATGAAGAAATTCCACTAAATTTCTCTTGTGCTTGATGCTTCCTTTGCTTTGGTTTCTGCTCTCTCTTTCTAGTGCTTGACACCAGCTTCGTGATCCTAGTATCATTGATCCTTTCTGTCCCCATTACAATTTGGTATATCTCAGTGAGGTTCCCTTTCTTAGGCCAAATCCTGCCCTCAGATGTGCATGCCATTTTTTTCATTGATTTTAATGAGACTCACCTACATCTGAGGCCAATATTTGGCCTTTTATCTATTTTAAAGACTATAGACTCATAATTGTTTATCTGACCCTTTTCAATAACTAAGATTCTCACTCTGAATTGTTTTGGATACCTTTCCTGGTGTATTCTATATTACAGGCTGGACAGAGAATTCCACAATGCTAGGATAATTCCATCCAATGTATATTTCCCTTCATGTATTTCCTCTTTTTATTGCCACTGCACCCAAGATTTGAGAGTTTTCTCTTCTATTAATCACGCTTATTCAATAATTCAGAAATATCAAGCTATTATCCCTTCATGTGTCTTTCTTGTTAGCCTCAGTATCTTAAATTTATTGACACTGAATGTGATAGGCCACTTTTATGACACACCTATGCATTTGGTGGTATATTCCCTATCTCTGTAATAATGGAGATGGGTGATTTCCCTTGGTTTCATAATACTAGAAAATTTCATTGCTGCAGAGAGCTAGAATAAACCAGCTTTGGAGGATCATAGTATTTAATTTTTTAAAGGAAAAGTTTATTTATTTAATATGTAAGGTTAGAAATCTTAAGTGGCATAACAAAATATGCATAAACACAAGACAGTTACCAAGTAAGGACAATAACACCATAGTGAGTTGTTATAGAATGGCAACTACTTTGGCAGTGAACACAGTACGGGCAAATGCATATGGCAGATAATTGGAATATTATTTCTAAAAATACTAAAACAAACAATTCCCCCCTCTCTTTTGGCCTAATCCTATAAACATTTACACTCATGATTAACTTTATGGATTTCAGTAGTTGTATGGAAGTCCGTGGGACTACTCCTGTGTGTGTTTGCTAGAGAGGACCCATAGTTTGCTGCTCTAACTATTTGGGAAGTGCGAGTGACAGGTAAGCAAAGGTGGTGAGGGTGATATGTATACGTGCTCTGTATGGTCTGGAAATAGTCCTGCATCCTAGTCTAACTTTAAAAACTGTGGAATGGCAGTAGTCCGTGTTAGTCTCTTTTCTTGGTCAAAATTCACTTTGGAGTGGGGAAGGTTGGTTGTTTTCTGCTAGAATGCAGCAAATAACTATTACTTAGTTGTGATGAGAGTGTACATACCTCAGTTTGAAAACCACTGCTGTAGAGTATCTGAGTATAGTTCAGGGGGCATACACCTATGCTCCACACCCCTTAAGAACTTGCAAATTCAATCAAGAGGGAGAGGAGGCATAAGGAAGCTGTTAAGAAAGAGAACAGAGAGGTACATGGTTCCTTAAAGGAAAAAAAAAAGGATAAAACTTCCATAACGATGAATGAGAAAAGAGGAATTGCTGGTGGTGCCTGAATAGTTCTGGAATACCATTCAGTATATTGATTCCAATAAAAACTCCCACATTTATTAGACGATAGCTTAAGTGGAGCTCCAGGACTGAACGTTCGACATATATTGCAGCTACAAAGTCTTACTGGTAGTCTGGATCAACTGTGAATATGATCATAGGTAAAACTTTCACCCTATTACACAGTCTGTTGCAACCAGACAGGCTAGGAACAAAAATAGATGCAAAACCTATGCAAGTACTTCAGTCACTTTTTGCCTCAGTGCAGCTGATGATCTCTGAGAAATTCCAGCTTAATAAGAGACCAAGCAGAGTAGAAATTGTTTGACAGTCTGTGGTTTTCTGAGCATCACGAATTCAAAGGTGTGTTAAACGATATTCTTCACAACAAGTTGGTTTATAGGGCTACCTGCCATACTCCAGCAATACACCCTTGCCTATTATCGAGTCAGAAGAAACTAAGTTTACACAGGAGTTGCTGCAATGGAATCTCAAGCACTGAGTGCATGCACAAAAGTGTGTGAGAAAACTGGACATCTCTAGCAAAGTGTCAGGTTTTCAGAAATGTTTCAGAGGTGGCAAGACAATGTGCCAGCAAAATGTTAAAAAGGTATTGAATTTGCCCGTTGGCAGAGGAGCATGGGTCTAAGGAAGGCTGGTGCTGGTAAATAGGAAACCACAAGAATAAATTATCACTGAGCCATGATGACTACTAGAGGGGGGTCAGAAAAGCTTGAATGGAACCATACTCTGAATATGCAGTTCTGTCAAAATTGAAACATTTTGCAAAGTTGGGCTGATTTCACAGGAATTTCTTTCAGAAGAACCCCTCTCCCTGCAAAAGAGTTCCAACAATGTTGAAATGCCCTGTTTCTGCATTTTCAGAATGAAATGTTTTGATTTTTCATTTTGAGGTGATCTTTTATTTTGAATTATATATTATAATACAATTTTTTTAAATGTCAAAATCAAAACAAAACTTTCTGATGAAATTTCAAAATGTTGGGGTTTTGTTCCAATTCAAAATGAAACCAAAATCTGAAATGTTAAATTTCTATGTGAAATGGAATTTCTATCTGCCACACAGCTCTAACTATAAGGAAAATAACTTCTAGTCTGTGAAGCTGAACCAGAAAAAAATGTAAAGATATGGTCTTGCAAAGTGCTGAGTTCTTCCAACTGGTTCTGATGTCCCAGGAGCCACTAAGTATGTAGCAGGACCTAGTAGACAGAATACCTCATATGTCACATGATCATGCATACTCTTACCATGGTTGTTTGCAGTGTTTTGTACTTGTGTTGGCCTCAGGATATTAGAGAGATGTGGTGAGATAATATCTCTTTTTGGACCAACTTCTGTTGGTGAAAGAAACAAGCTTTTGAGCTGAGCTTCTCACTATGTCAGGGCTTCACAACCATGGAAGAATCAAATCTGGCCTGATATTGAACCATAAAACTTCCTATGAGCCAAACCTTGACAATTCTTGCCTTTAAACCAAGGAAAAAGGCCAAGCACACTAATCCAGAGACCAGCGACTGGGTAGGACAATGAGAAGATTTTTTTGGTTGGCAAACACCATAGTTTGAACTCTATTTCAGCAATTCTAAATTATCTAATCTCCAGAAAGCAGCAGCCAATTTTAATCAGCCATTTGGAGGACTGGTCCAATGTGTGTCAAAAATAGTGGGCTCTGCCAGGCATTTAGAATGTCACTCAGATGAGTAAGGCAACAAGTAACTCTGCTGAGGCAGGAGCCATCTCCCAGTGATGCAATTTTAATGAGTAATGGCTGTGGTCTACAGTTCTAAGTGACATGAACTACACTGAGTATCTTCCTAATGATGGATCCCACAGCTTAACCGTTATACAGACAAGGTTACAGCACATTTTCAATTGTCTAGCCTTCTTTGAGTTTCTGAGGCGAAGGTAATCCCTAAAATAGAAACTGATGAATGGTAATGTAAATAATAATGTTTTTAGGCAAGTGTTATACATGGGGGAAAATCACCATAGCAATTTTGATTATTGTTATACAGGAAGCATATTGTTTAGTTTCTGTGCCACACTTACATCTTTGCTGCCTGACTTTTGTTAGAAAAGGTCAAATTTTGAGTAACTGTTTGATGGTATAATTAAACCTAATTAACAAGTAATTCAAGGAAGAAGGCTGCATTATCATAAGATATGATTTTTTGTGACAATAAACTATCAAAGAACGTTAGTGCAATGTGTGCACATTACCTAGTTAGAACTCCTCCCAAATGAAAACCTGTATGTTTGTTTTCTCATTTCTGAAGACATGTCTTTTGTTTCTGGACTTCTTTTTTATATTTTCATAGATACTTAATTTACTCTTTCAAAGTAAAACAAAAATCCCCCAACATATTAAGGTGTTAAGGTGCAAAGTAAATAATTTAAATTGTTTAAAGAGATTTCAAATGTACTGTAGTGAACAATCATAAACCACCAGTGAAAGAAGAATTTTTTTTACTAGCCTTCTTTATTAAAAAAAGGTCAACATTATCAAAACTTTTGATTTTTCACCAAAATGTTGTAACTCTAAATTATTTTTAATTGTATGAAAATATGAATAAAATGGTTATGGTATGGAATAGTATGGTAATGGAGAGGTAATTGAAAAATACATTGCCTAAAATGAAATATGGGTCTATTTTCAACACTTTGAAATTTCACAATTGATTTAAAAATAGCTTCATTTTTTCTTCACACAGTATTTCTCACTTTGCCTCCTAACATTAAAGGAGGTACTCTCTTCTTTCTCACTGCTCATTTGTAAGGATCAGGTGACAACCTTATGTGTCAAAATGAATGCACTTCTCCTTGTGGGGTAAAAGAGTGTGCCGTGTCTTTAAATCAGGGATCTGAACAAGGTAGCAAGTGTATGCCTCTCATGTGCCTTCATTTACTTTAAAATAAGGTCTCCTTTCAGTGTTGTTAACAAACAGCAAGATCATTAGTCACTTTAGAGTTCTTTCATATTCCATACATTGTTTTTTCTGCATCAAACAAATGCCGGGACAAGCTGGTAGAAATCAGTAACATCATGACTCATCTTCTATGGGATCTCCACAAGAGGTTCTAGGGTAACACATGGACTTTCTATAGAGGTAATAGTTGGAGGATATAGATGGGACTCCTTTCTCCCATCAACCTTCTGCAGTACTGAAAAGTGCATCATGGTCAGATGGGGGTGGGGAATCATGATCAGAAGTGTTTGACATTTTTGTGTTTGTCTAAAACACTGAGAGCAACTAAATTAAAGACAGACTGTAGAAAGGTCTACATTTCTTCATCCTCGATGGTACATATCACATTTGCTGTCATTGATCCCAATCCTGCAAAAAGTTACACATATGCTTAGTGCACTGTGAATTTTTTCACTGAGGTCACTGAGGCTATTTGCAGCACGTAAAATTGAGCACATGCTTAAGGCTTTTCAGGGTGAGGGCCACTGTTCCCTCTAAGTTGTGTGTGTGTGTGCACACGCACACAGATCCTAACCCCGGAACACACGGCAAAACACGGCGCACACAAAAATTTGCACAGAAGCATAAAAATTTGCACAGAAGAATTTTTTTGCACACACAGCCTGTCAAAAATTAGATGGAACATTGATCAGGGCTATTCTAATGAGGGATAAACTTAATGGAAGGAAACTAACATGAAACCACTCTTTGATTTTAGGCAGAATTTCTAGCATATCACTGAAAAATCTGTAATTTCTTTTTAAAGATTTCACTTGTTGACTAATTCTGGATAATGAACAGGAATCTGGCTGCCTCTTGATAAATATAAAGGTTATTGACTTCAGATAATTTCTCATAATATTTTTTTCTCCCCATAAAAATATTTTTTGTTTTCTCAAATCCATGAAATGGTAAATTTTAATGAAAGTTCTGAAAACATTTTTCTATGGCTTGTCATGTCATTTTGACAAGGAGCAATGTCCAGCCCTGCTTGTGTATTCCCCTCTGTTCCCACCTCTTCCCCACTGCACTAGTGGTGGTCTTGCTGCATGTTGCACAGATGTTTCTTCCACTCAACTCCATGGTTGTTTTTCAAGTGTCTTCTTAGATCAAATGTTTCCATGTGTGTACGCTCCTTCTTTCTGCTGACACCTTTTCTTTCTATACAAACAATCTGCTGCTGTCGTTCACATCTAGAGAGAGAATACCCCATTCCACAGATGCTGGTTTTCCTTTTAGGTTCCTTGGCACTGGTACACATGGTCAGCAGGCAATCCCTCCCTTCTGTCTGTTCCTCATGACTAACAGTGTTGATGTTTTGTTCTTTCAATTGCATTTCCCCCTGTTACCCTTATTCAGACTGCATTTTTTTCTCTTTCTCGTAGCTTTCAACTCTCTTTGTATTAGTGGCCCAGATGGGATGTCTTCATTTTTCGCTACAGTGAAAGGAAGGAATTTTTTTTTACCCAAGTCACCACAAACTCTTGGCCTGTCATGAGTTTCCTTACTTTGATGACTGACAACATCTTGATATTTTTTGTTTGTTTTTGGGTTGTTTTTTGGGGGGGGGGCTGGGGCGGTTTACAGTGACTAGTGCAATTAAATTACTATATTATGTGGCTGATGTATTGCAAGGTTCCTGCTACCACTGATAAGATTGCCTAAACGGTTCCATTCTAAAGAGTCCTTTTCTTTTGCTTATAACTTTGTCAAACCTTTCCTTTTTAAGAGATGAAATATTTCACATAGTCTCTGACCAAGGGTAAATTCTTCTGAAAATGTGGCTACATTTGGTTCAACAACTTTTGAATGTGAAGGCAGTGAAGAAAAATACACTTTGCCACCACGACACATTTTTGCAACCTTTGATGAACAGCTCTAGCGAGTCATTCATCATACATCATCTAACATGATGGGCCAGATTGTCATTGGTTCTTTCCCATCTCCTCCTTTCTTCCAGATACCTAAAGAATAGCCAGGGACAACCCCTCAATAACTATATTGGATGGTAAATAAGGAAAGGATATGTACAGAATGACCTAGGGTTCTATGGCTCCTGCCTTAATTTGGGCCACATTTACTTGAAATCGCCACAGTGTAAGTTTGGAGTAAATCCATTGAATATGTCATTGAATGAGCCAGTTGTCCTGCAGAAAAAATATTATGTGATCATATAATTAAAGAATTCATTGTAACACATATGCACAAGAGTTAAAGTAAGGGCCCCCAAACACTCTTGCTTATCACAGTGCTTGGCGGGAATTACTGGAGAATACTATAGTATTTTATTTTATAAGAGCAATGGAAGAACATAATTTTCTGTTCTTTATTTTGATAAAAATGTAAGTGTACTTTGGAAAGAAATAGATGCGTTATTGAAACTGCCATGTTTTGAAATAAATTTGGGTTTAAACCGAGAAATATTTACAGTACCTGACAGTTTCACCTTATAAATGTGGGATGGCACTCATTGTTCTGCAGGTTTATGTATCTCAACAGATCTGCACGAATACTTTCAAATGTATTCACAAATTGACTTTTCCAACCAAATTTATTCACTTTCCAGGAATATCTGGTGAATTTTCATGTTAAAGTGTTCTGTGGACCTGTTAATAGCTCTTTGTAGGTGTGGGGAACAGAACTATGTGTGATTTATGTAAACAATCACAGTGCAAAGAGTGAATTATAGCTAAAAAGTATGAATTAACATTTTTATTCCTCACTCTCAGACATAAGAACTAAATCAGGACCAAATGAACTTAGCATCAAGACCACATCTTATGACTTGATAGTATTAATGCAGGCCTTCTACAGAATCATGTAATAGTGCTATTTGGGATTCATATATGTCTTCTCATATTTCTCAGGAGCCATGATCACTGTGACTATAAACAATAATCACAAACACACTGGGAATGCCAGAAAAGCGAAAGAATCGTAGCTTCATTATGTCTTTCTTTGGTGATAGGATTATAGAAGTAAACATAACACAGAACATGTCAATATTTCATATAGAAAAATCAGAATGATTAGTTATATGGAAAAATATAGGGTATTCTAGATTTTTCTAAGACTAAAGGAATTATATACCTATGGTGCCTGGAAAAACCTCTCTTTAAATGTGCAATATTTGTGCTTTATATGTTGTGCTAGTAATGTCTGAAAAAAATATTTATTTCACAGACTTCCTGTCCCTCAAAGATTATTTTTGTCAGCAGTGGGCCAAGTCCTTGACCAGAGAAGAGGCTCATGGGTACAGACAGGATCATTGGTGGCATGCACTTCTTTCAGTGCCATTTGTAATACTTGAATTGTAATGTATAAACTACATTGCATAGGGCTATGTAACCTAACATAGGGCGGGTTGTCAAAAGATCATCATACCAAATTTGGTCTGAAATTTAGCCATTTCTATTCTAAAAACACACATATCTGGGAATAAACAGTACATGCGCAAACATATATACCAACATCATCATCATTATTATCTTCATGATTATGGTAGCACCTAGGAGACCCAGCCAAGGATCTGGGTCCCCTTGTGCTGTATAGAAAAATAACAAAGAAGACAGCCTCTGCCCTAGAGTTTGTAGTTTAGAGGTGATATTAACGGCAAAATTTCCATTGACTTCCATGGGGCGAGGATATTATCCCAGGTGTTAGACATGACATGATTGGTAGATAAAACAGACAAATAGGGTGGGCTGGGAGATGAGATAACAATAAAATGAACAAAGTTTTCGCAGAATAAGCAGTGAAGCAAAGGTGGCAGCTTGTTACTTGCCTAACCAAGTCTATTTACATCATTATATAAAATATGCAGATGTGTAATATAGTGCACATAGACATTTTTAGTTATAAGGAATGTGAATCCTTTTGTTTCATTTTATAGCATTACAGAACAATGAATAGTGAATACAACCATTGAGGAAGAAATTCCTTGGCAGCGTTCAAATGCCAGCACTCATCATAACCCACACAGAAAAGCGATTTTACTCTTTTTTTACAGTGGAATTGTTTTTATAGCAAATGCATATTTTTGTACTAGAATCTTCCATATCAAACATGAAACATGCACACATTTGTATTTGTATGGATAATCTAGTTTTCCTAATAAAATTTTCAAGGCAAAGATTCTGCCTGATTTACAGAAATGGAGTCTCTGTAAATTTGATTAGGCCTCTAAGCACATAAGTCTATCTAGCAGCCATGTACCTGATTATGCATAGGTATGTTATATGAAGGCAGTTTAGTATGGATCATATCATGGCTCTAACCAAAGTGGATTTAGAGATAATGAGCTTGCATCTTAGAATACTTAGGATTGCAGCATGCTCTCTAAACTGATGATGCAGCAGCTGCATAATGCAACAATGTAATTTATTCATGTAATATGTACAATATTGCTGTAATAAAAAGCCCATTGGTGGTTCCTCTAATTCTTTATCTGAAGACGCTGTTATTGGTAGCTGTGTAAGTTAATATTTCAGCATTTAAATTTCTGGCTATTTGCAAGTCCAAGCTGTAATATTTTAAAAGATAAAACATTTTATACAGCGTGAGCTGTACTTTGAATCTGCCTGTGTGGAGCTTAGTTCTTTAGCTTGTGAACAATACATTTTGTGCCGATTTCAGAAAACCTGGAAATTACAAAAAGAGAAATGGATAGATTCTGAACTCGGTACAAAACCTATAGTATTTTAAGTGTGGTATATGGATCATTTTTCTTTTTCCTTTTTCTAAAAACGAAGTTTAGACAAAATATTTAAAAAAGATGTACTTGGTTTACATGAGAATAATGAGGACTACACCGAACTGTGTGCTGGCTTACATTAAATAGCTTTTTTTGCTTATAAATACAGCAATGTTTATACTAAAGGTATATTTCCTCTGAAGTAAATTTTAATAGGCATATATTAACTTTCAACAGGAGTCTACATGTAAAGACAGTGATGAAGAGCATGACAACAGAATGCTTGAAAATTAATCTGCCAGTTTGACCCAGTAACCGACATGCATACTAAAACACTGATGTGAATTGAAAATAAAATAACCACGCTTGACAGATATAATAGTTTAAGTGATTTCAAATTAACCACATCCCACTGACCACAAGTGAAGAATGTGTTCATTCTCCCGCAATGAAACATGCTCTAGGGACTCATTATATAGAGTAGAGTAAGTAAAACCAGAGTGGAGTAATTGATGCTGAGGAGGAAGGAAGAATGACAGCTATTTAATGATTCTCAAACTAATACATAAAGATACCACAAGCACTTAATATATTATTTTTCTCTCTCCAATCTAGAAATATTATAGGCTTAAATCTATATGGCGTAGTAATTGCAACACTTGATATAGCTGTTAGGAATAATGAATCATGGTAAAGATGCATCAGCCAATACATGGAAAGAGTGAATAACAAACAACCTTGTACCATTATGGGTATATGTATGATGTGACTTATTTTGCAATGGTGCAATGAAGCAAGGATATGATACCTACTTAATCTATGTGTCATCATAACTGCTTTTTAAATATTAAAGGGTTCTCTAAACAGTTTTTGAATAATCTAAAAAATAATGATTTTATGTTAGTTGGATTATTTTTTTCACATACACTAAAAACTTTTTTACAGGCAAGTTACAAAAGCAAAAGAAAGAGATGACTAGATACATAATGGTGAACAGGTTCGGCTAGTGAGTGGGGCCAGCAGGACTAAGTCCCACTAATAATGACATAATATAGTCATGACATTACTGATATCTTATCTGCTACCACTGAAGCCTCCTGGGGCTGCTGCAGCCACTAGAGGCTGAAGAACGCCTGGATGCCAGTGGGTACCATCTAGTCCTGCAACATATAGACCTCAGGCAGCAAAGGGAGGAGACACAGAGCAGAAATATAGGCTTCTGTGAGGCTGTTTCAGTTCAGTCCCAGAGTCAGAATATAGGACTGATTTACAGGTATGCTGGAGCCTTTGCTTTTCCCTTGTTACTCATAGACCCATATTTGCTGCCTCTCACTACTGGTTATGAGTTATACAAAGGGTTTATGAATGATAGGATGTAATTCACTTTTTGGCATCAATGGTAAGAAGGCCAGGAAAGGATGTTGGTTAGCCCATATTGTGATGATGGTTTCATAAAGTAGATACGTCTCCACTAAACTGAAACCACCAACAATATTTGTAATTGGCTGCTGAAAGCCACCAGTTAACAATGATTATTGGCCATCACTAAAGAAATAAGTTTGACACCAAAAATGCTGCATAAAATAAAGGGGGAATCATGGAAATTTTCATTGAAATCACTGGGTCAAATCCTGGTCCCATGAGAGTTTTGCCATCGATTTCACTGGGGCCAGGATTTCACTCATTGAATTGTCACCAATGCTTTTAAGCTACAAAAAACTTGTCATCCACCCCTTCAGTATGATGTATTATGGACAGTGTACATCCTTCAAAAAGGAAGGTTCACAGTAAACTTCCAGACTATGGGTAAAGGTTGGCTTTCCATTGTATGGGCTTGGCGTGACATCCTCCTGTTGCCTAGTTATTCATTTCATCCAAAGACAGCACATCCCTAGTTGTATCGCCACCCAACACAACGCTTAGCATTCACTCGGTACTGGCTCACAGGAAGAGTGCTAGTCCCTTTGGCCTTGTCTGCACTCGAAAGGGTTTGCTGGGTAGCTATAATGGCAAGACCTCCTACTGGAGATGCAGCATATACCTATTAAAATAACCAAGTCCAACCCAGGAGATAGACTCGTTTCCCAAATGGAATAAGTTACGCCATCAAAAAAGTCTTTTTTGCTGGTATAACTGCGCTGACTTTTGCTGGCATAGCATCATTGGTTAGGGATGTGATATTTTTCACACACCTGATTGACATAACTATGTCAGCAAAACTCTAAAGCATGTATGAGGCCTCCATCACAAGCAACACATACTGCAGCATCTAGATGTTGCTTGGAGATCCCCAATCAAAGCAGTAATAATGATCAACCTATTTATCTTGAGATATCAGAAAATAACAGCACAAGGTGGGTATAATCCAAGAGACTTCATTATTAATGCAGCTTATGTGTGTCCTATCTAAACAAAATAATAGTTGTCTTTCTAGGAGAAATTATCTTTCCCATCCATCAGAGGGCACCGCACTGACTGAGGAAGGTTTTTTTAAAAAAATATATTTTATTTTTTTCTATAATGTTTTCAGGAAGTTGCCACCTTAAAGCTTTTTTCCCTGCTTGAGTTGGCAAGTCCAGACCCATGGAAGGTGTTTATTTAAGCAGGCAGAAGATGTACCTTGCTCCCCTGTACAGGTTAAATGCCTCTCCTCTGCTGGTGCATAATGTAAGCCATTTTACTCTTAGAGTATACCTACGCTGCAATTAAAAACCTGCCATTGGCCCATGTCTGCTTACTCTGGCTCATGCACGGTCCAAGATGCTGTTCAATTGCAGTGTAGACGTGCAGACTTGGGCTCTAGGACCCTGCAAGAGGGGAAGATCCCAGAACTTATGCTCTAGCCTGAGCCCAAGTTATTATGCCGCAGTTAAACAGCTCCTTAGTCTGAGTCCTAGGAGCCTGAGTCAGCTGGCATGGGCCAGACATTGGTGTCTAATTACGGTGTAAACAATGACCACACCACACCTTTCAGTGGAGGGCGGGGGAGGAATTTGGCTGGCCGAATGAAGGGAATAATGCTTTATGGCTGGGAACAAGGGATGATGATGACTCATTCCTTGGAATCTGGATGGGCAGAAGGGTTCTAAAGAGGGAATCTGGATGGAAAAGAGCGGTGGCTGATGCAGGTCCCCTGAGGCACTATTGAGTGAACCAGGGGTTACCTGCACGGTACACTTTTATGTGCCGGGTAGTCCCTAATACCTAATAGTAAGGTTGATTATAACCATCCATAATGTCTCCAGTCCTCCTTTCGGTATAGCTGGACGATCCCACTGTACAAAGAGGCAATACTTGCTTCCTTTTCGGGAACCTAAATTAGCCCTTCTGATTAGTGAGCTGTAGCGCCGGAAGCATATTTTAAGGCACCGAATTAAACTCCTAGCAATTATTTAATGAAATATTTTTAAAAGTGCAGTGTAAGCTGGTGAGATGACTCGGCTGAAACAAAATAGCAACACTCAGTGAGGTTTACAATCATAAGCCCAGCCTAGATAATAGAAGCAAAACCAGCTCTCCCTGCCCAAATGTTCCATGGCAACTCAATGTTCTGCTCCCTACAGGTATTTCCACTTCACTTCCAGCAGCCTTTCCCCACAGCACCTAAGTAAGAGAAGGGAAAATTAAAGCTGGAGTTAACCCCTTGTGTACTATGGTCTGGGTTGCAACCCTGCACCCTGTCACATGTAGCCTTTTCAGACATTTTAGCCCTCTGTATAAAATAGCTTCTCTGAGCAATGATTTTATAAATGAACATTTAAGAAATAACCTAGTCAAAGCAAGGAGACAGACACATTCTTGAGATATTGGCGCATTTCAGAGAGGCGCTTAGCCTGCCTCAGGATCCAGTCCTATATCTGCAGACAAAAATGAGATGAATTGAAGAAGACCCAGTAAGTGAAAATATGTTTGGGCATCTATGCAACACTGCAAATGAATCAGGATATTACAGCAGAATATTATAGCAGTACCATCTGTGCCACTATCTGCAGGTAAAGCAAATGCAATTTTTAGATTAAAAAAATAACTTCAGTTAGTAAAAGGACTGCGCTGTCTCACTCTTCTCTCTTATTGTTTGCCTATTCCACCCAGTGCTGCACACCTTAAGGCCAAACATGAGTTGTGATAGGCTGTCATGCGGTTTGGATATTATAGATGAAATCCTTCCAGGAGCAGCATCTGGCTTGTTCTGTAAGCTCCGCAGTCATTTGTAGTGATGGGGTTACATGTGCCCTAGGCTTTGTCAGATGGCTAGGCTTCTATTTCTCCAGGGTTCACTTTTTTTTAAATTCATCTTTGATTGTGAGGAATTCATGCTCTACAATACATGCCTAACTTACCGTTATTTTGCGGGTTTTTAAAAAGACCATTCTTTTATAAATAAGGCTGTTTGAAAGTTGGCCATTTATATGCTGGGTTTAAATGTATTTTCTTAAAGGCCCATATTAGGCTTCTTTACAAATGCAGAATAAACTCTTCTGTGTCTTTCTTTACAATACTCTACCTCTGTCTTAGATTATTCCTTGACCATAGAGTCATAGGAATTAGTGATGGAAATGACCCAAAGCTACTTTGTCCCTCTAGCCCTGCTAATGCATGATTGGTCCCAATGGAGCAGAGAACTCTTAATATATTCTCAAGAATTTTGTCCAATCTAATTTTAACAATTTAAGCAATGAGGCTTTTACCACTTTTCTTCGGAAATTCATAATTTAGTAATCTTCATTCTTAGACATATTTTGGATACTCATAATTTTTTGATCTATCTCATCCTTTATCCTACTTCTAATATCTTCATCTTTTATCCTACTTGTAATTCTTCACTCTTAGTCCACTCTCACCTCTTTCTTTCTGTCTTTAAAGTAAGAGAGTATACCTGCAGGCAGTATTTAATTCACCCTCAGCTGGGGTAACTCTAAGTAGCTCCATTTACTTCAGTTGAGCTACATTGATTTACATCAGCTGAGAATCTGACCCTATGTGTTTAGCTTCTTCAAATACTTGTATATGGTTAGCACATTTCCCTGTGTTGTCAGTTTGCCAGTGTCCCAGGGTCCGGGCCAGCCCTGTGTTCTCTCTGCTCCAAATAAGAGGACTTTACACCATTCCACAGTGTTTCACCCAAGTGTCCTTTATTTACAGTCCTTGTGTGTGGCTTTCCAGTGACAAAGAGTGCTCCCCCAATCCCCTGACAGTTACCCCACTGTCCTGGTTCCTGGGCTTCCAGAGGCACTTTACTTGCAGTCAGGAGACAGAACTCCAGTCTCCCATTCCCTGCCTGGCCCTCCCCTTATGACCATGAGTCAGGACTTTTTCTAGCCCTGTCCACTTCCTGCCTCAGCTGTGCTCAATAGCCCCTGCTCGCTCCCTGAGTCCATGCTCATTAGGGCTTCCAGCTGAGCTCTCCTGCCGGATACTACCAGCCCCTGCCCCTGGGCCTCCTGCCAGGAAGCAGGGTTTAACTCACAGAGGCAGGGCATTCTAGGGGTTTTACCCTTGCCCTGCCACAGCCAGGTTGAACTTATTTAGTTCCTCCAAAGATTTACAATCCAAAGGCCACTCTTACTCCCATTAAGCAGTACATTACTCAATGAGTAGTCTTACTGAATGGGATGGGATGGAGAAGGTACTCTTCTGTGTGAATAAAGGCATCATAATCTGACCCACAGTGACAACATATAGACAAAACATGAACCAAGCAGATGGGGAAGGAAATGTGAGATAATAGTGTTTTGGGTGGGGGGTATTTCTTCACACAAAGCACAGTCAACCTGTGGAACTCTTTGCCAGAGGATATTGTGAAGGCTAAGACGATAACAGAGTTCAAAAAGAACTAGATAAATTCATGGAGGATGGGTCCATCAATGGCTATTAGCTAGGATAGGCAGGGATGGTGTTCCTAGCCTCTGTTTGTCAGAAGCTGGGAATGGGTGACAGGGGATGGATGGATCACTTGATGATTGCCTGTTCTGTTCAATACCTCTGAAGTAGCTGGCATTGGCCACCGTCAGAAGACAGGATACTGGGCTAGATGGGCCTTTTGTCTGACTCAGTATGGCCGTTCTTATTTTACTTATGTTCTTATGGGGTAAGTGGAGAAGCAATTAGAAAGCAAGCAAATGAACTAAGTGGTGTGAGATTGAGGATGGAAGAATCTGCATACATAGTGAAGTTGGTTAGGTGATACATAATTGAGCATGATAGATGCTGAGTTATATTTTAAAGTATTTAAAATGTTTATAGGGAATAGAGAGGTTTTTGAGGAATGGTATGACAGGTGAATGAAGCTGCACAACTTATAGGTTAGAGTGAATGAATTGATATTAGTGTCCAGAGAGTTGATTATAATCTAGAGGTGGCCAAACACTGCAAATCAGGGTTCACAAATATTTTTATTCACTGTTACTAGACACTTGCACTAACTGGGTTGATAGTTGTGGTTGTTTTTCTTTTTGCAGGGGTGTGTGAGGAATGGCTGTTCTTCATATGTGTACTAGAATTTGTGTGTGTTTGTTTTTTGCTGTTAACCAATCACCATTCATTATTCACTACCATTTTTCTGTAATTCAGTCTGGTAGCAGGAGAAATATGATGAAACTTAGATCACACAGAGCAAATAATAAATAGTGAATAAATGAAGTGAACCATCTGAGAACAATCTATAGCCTGAAATTTGTTCAAATAAGCTGTTAATAAGCAATAATGAGTTGTCAACAAATCTGTAAAAAACAAAGTTAGCTTGGGAACAATTTTTATACCAAGAAAAAAGCTAAGCTCGTATATAATACATTTACAATGAATAATTTAACCACTTCTATTGTGAACAAAGGTAATTAGCCTCTAAGGCATTGTATTGTATGACTGTTTTTTCTACATGCTCTCCTCACAGGCCACACCCACAAGACAAAGCCAGTTCAGAAGGCTGTTAGACACAGGAAGAGCCATGGATTGATTTTTGTGTGTGACTTGAAATCAGCTAAATGTATCCTTGCGCCTGCTTTTGGTGCTTTGTCTGGCTACTATAAAAATGCTTCTGTTTTGGGGGGACGCTGTTGAAGATCTTCACGTTATTTGTCTTTTCTGCTGTAGCAAATAACGACTATCTTAAGTTCTTCTGTACAGTTTTCCTGTAAGGTGACTAATCACACACCTGAACATCAAATGAATCTATGGGGCACAGTTTGTGAACAACCTGTAGTCTGAAATATGTTTACATGAAGAATTTGTCAATTTTAAATAACAGACTTCTTGGTGAATATCAAAGTCTTTGTGAATAATTTGCAAACAGAAATTAGGCCAGAGGCTTTGGTTAAACTGTTCACTACAAGTAGTCCACCCAGCTGCAGTCCTCATCCATGTCCGTTGACTATTACTACTCTTATCTCTATGGCTTCCCCAAGCTCCAGTTCTAGAGATTTAAGCCTATGCACAGTGTCACTGCCTCTCATCTCACATGGAGGTCTGTGCACATATAAGTTAGGTCAGATTCATTCCTCCCTCAATGTCATTGACTTCTGTGTAGTTGTAACAAAGATTAAAAAACAGATCCTCATCTCCATCTTCAAATTCCCCTTGCATTCCCAAGATTCAGTTATACTCTAGAACACCTCATCGACCCGGTGAGTCCTCCTCATTCTCCTCTTCACTCTGCCTCTGCACTTGAGTTCATGGTGAAAAAGCCCTCTTTTATTTCACTCCTATAATCTAGAAGAGCGTTTTTATATCTCTGTGCATCCACAATACCCCATTCCATCCCAACTCATCTTAAAGTACACCTTTTCTGTACTACGTGCGCCTCTGAATTTCCTGTCCTTCCATTGCCCTCATGAAATGGTTTAATTTATTCACCATTAGACACCGCTCACACCAAATGGTGTCTTGTATTACTTAACTATGTCTGCTCTTTTAGGTCACATTCTCTTTAAAAATAAGAGTTAAAAGATAAAGTTGTGTTTACTGTCTCATTGGTCACTTCTTTTTTTCCTGCTTGCTAACCGACTTTCAATTCTGTATTGTAAAACATTGTGCGACTGAATAAAGAGAAGATGTGGAAAGGATGAATGGTTTGTGTCTCTTGGTTTTATGGCTTTCTCTGATAATAACTTTGGGAGAGAGCCATGATTTTCTGCTCACTACCATATACATTCATCAGCATTCCCACTGCATACCCCCGTGTCTCCCCTGCACCCTGAAAAACCCAACAACTTTTTTTTTTTAGTAATTTTAGGTTTCATGTTTGAAAAATCCACATGTAATTATGGTCTGGAGTTGCCCACACATTTACCAGTTCATTAAATAAGCTGATTGTGCAAGCATGGACATTGGAAGCATACATATTTTTGAAGTTAGGCCCATCAGTAATAGGCAGATCCTATGAAATGATAACTGACTTTAATGAAGATGAGCAGGTGTGAAGGAGGACCATGGTGGAATAGGACGGGAAGGAGGAATGAGAGGGGGAAAAACCTTTATTGTAGGATAGTGTCTATTTTCTTGAAAAAGTTCATTGGCAGAAAACGACAAGTGGGGAGTGGGAAGAGGGATGAAAGAGAGAGTCAAAGGCAGAGAAGAATTGATGATAATTGATTTCACAGGAATAACTTAAATAGTACTATATGCTCAGCAAGAAGAAACTAAGACATTTCACAAAATATTCTCTCCCATAAAGCACACAATGGAGAAGAGGATTGGCAGATGGAGAGATCTGTCTGACCTATTCTCACAGAGGGGGAAAAAACTCAATAAAAATTGAGGGCACTTCCTGCATATACAGCAGAATTTGATGCTAGTCTTAGAGGGAAATGAATTGAGCCTATAGCTGGCCAGGGAATTTTTTGACTAATTGTTGTTTCATTGAAAAATGCCAATTTGTCAAAACTAAAACTGTAAAACAAGGTTGGGTTTGATGAAATTCCTGGGTTGAAAAAATGTCAGGGAAAAAAGTTGCTAAATTGTTAAAATGTTTCATTTTCATAATTTCTAACTGTAAGCGGGTGCGCACTCACCCCGGCTGCGCCTCCGGCTGGTCGTCAGGGGAATCAGCTCTCCAGCCCCTGGGGCGCCCTCTGCCGGGTGCTGTTCCGCGTCTGTCCTGGCCCCGTTAGTGTTCCAGCCGCTAGTCTTCCACGGGAGGCGGGCTCCGGCCTGGGCTCCTCAGCACAGGCCGGCAGCAGCCAGCGAACAGTCTTCTCCGGTAAGCTGGGCCGAAGCCCCAGCAGGGAATGGTCTGTACAGGGAGCTGGCTCTAGCCTGGGCGCAGCACCGGCAGCCAGCAGTAAATAAGCAGTCTTTACTGTAAGCTGGGCCTAAGCCTCAGCGGTACACAGTCTATAAAGGGAGCTGGCTCCAGCCTGGGCGTGGCACAGGCAGCCAGCAGTAACCAAGCAGTCTTTACAGTAGACTGGGCCTAAGCCTCAGAAGTAACAGTTTATACAGTGAGCTGGCTCTAGCCTGGGTGTGGCCCAGGCAGCCAGCGACAAACAAATAGTCTTGAGAGTGGGCTGGGCTTAAGCCCCAGCAGTAGCAGTCTATATAGTGGGCTGGCTTTAGCCTGGGCGTGGCACAGGCAGCCAGCAGCAAACAAACAGTCTTTAGGGTGAGGACTGACTCACGGAGTGTGACCCTCGGCTGTCCAGTCCAGCTCCGGCTCCTCAGGATACACAGCGGCAGGTACTCCGGGCCAGTCGTCCTCCGGGTCAGGGGCCTCACTCGGTCTGGGGTCCTCCCTGGGCAGCAGCCAGTCAGGTGGTGCGTCCTCCTCCTTCTCTGGCTCTCCCTCCTCTGGGCTGCAGGGCTGGCCTCTTATACTTCCGGTCCCGCCCCTGCACTTCCGGCGAGGGGGGCGGGGCGGTCTTGGCTCCACCCTCCAAGGGGGAGGGCCATCTCCCTCATCCTCTCTGCAGGAGGGAGACCACTCGGGCTCACTACACTAACCAAAAATCCAGCTTTCCAGATCAAAATGACTGTAAGATAATTAGACCAAAAAAGGAATTAATAAAAAGGAGTCAAAATCTAAATGAAATTATAGAAACTAAATATTTTAACAGACCTGATCTGGAAAAAAACATATTTTTGGTTTTAGATTTCAACTTTTTGTCCTGATCTGAGACAGAAAAAAAAAAGTACTCTCAGAAATATTTGTGGGCTTGAAAAACCATTTCCCACTCAGAGTTGCTGGGAGATTATTCCCATATCTGAGAGGCTGTCTTGTGGCAAGATCAAACCTTGCATTTTTAAAAGACAAAATTATGTATACTCACTATATATAAATTGTGGGTCAAATGTTGCTCTTGTCATGGTGCACTTCATATTCATTTCAAGTGGTTAATGTAATGATATCAGGGGAAGAGGGTGAGAGCATGCCAATGTTTAAACATTCATCTTTTAACGTTCATTGGACTAAGTGGAATATAAGTAGATGCCTTTGACTTCTATAGAAGACTCTTCTTCAACCCTCTCATACCCCATTTCTTGTGGAAAGAGATCACGGCTGAACTAATTTTTTTCATTTTGGCTGAAGAAAATAATCAGGAAAGTTAAACATAATGATTTCACACCGTGACTATAATGCAAACACATACTCAACCATCACTGTCTCTGCTCTATACAATGACCAAAAACATCTGTGTTGTGTACCGAAACATTACATGCTGCATTACAATTAGAAATGTGCTGAAGTGTTGGATTGGGTGTTTATTTATGGTCCATGAAAAGTAAGATTCTATGTGCTTCTTATGTACAACTAAATAGCCAAAGGTAGAGTACTCAACATTTCAGAACACAGCAGTCACTGTGAGAATGACTTCATTATTCTCTGAAGGGGGCTTTTATTTCAGCAGAATCTAGTTGCTGATAAAAAAATAACTAACATTACTGAAACCTGGAAACAAGAACTTAAGCAGGACAAACTTGATTTGAGAGAATGCCCACACAGCAAAAAAGGCAAGATGCTTTGGGAATGCAAGCCATCCAGGGTTTGCAGTAGAGACTGTCATTGGAATTGTGCACAAATGTTCTCCCATATAACGCCAAAATATGTTGTCATGGTTCACTAAAAAACAAACAAATAAAAAAAACCCATCGACAGTCCAACCAACCCACCACTCTCAACACTAGCCATATTTGGTTCTTGTTTCAAATATCCTAGAAAAAGAAAAAGAAAACAGCTCTCATAGACACCTAAATGTCATAATGATGCAATACACTTTTGCAGAGATGCATGGTGCTGCTCATGAATGTTCAGGAATTTTTGTAGTGCACAGAGCCTCACCATATTTTTCTCTAACACTCTGCCTGCTGGCGAAAGCATAGTTTAATTTGGGATCTAATTTTATAATATCTATTTTCTCTTACTAACATTTATGAGCCAGACTGGTAGTTTGAAAGACCTCTAATCCCTGTGTTTTATAGCCTTCCCATTGCTGGGTATGTTTTCTCCTAATTCTCCACACAAAAATATTTGGTATGTGTTTATTTGGAGGCTGGAGGTACCACTAAAGGCAATGCTTTTTTCAGAAACATCCTCTGGTTCAGAGTTTAAAAGCAAGGGAGTGCAAACGTGGTTGGTTGCTGACATTTTTGTAGTGTCTTGTTCATAGGAAAGGAAATAGAAAAACAATTTTCTAGGGCTAATTCCTCAGCTGGAGCTAAGATAATTTATACCAAATGAACATTTAGCCTTTTAATCCTTACTTTGCTATTGACTCATACAAGAAAATATATTTTACTGATGAACTGTTGAGGTCAATATTATTTAACGTATCATATATTGTATGTTTACTTTATCTCAAAGAATTTGAATGGCTTACATTTTCCCCGGCTATCAAGTATTTAACCTATTTTCTATGTGAAGCTTGAGTGTCTTGTCCTTTGCCAGAACTTGCGGGTTGGTTTTCCAAGTGGATTCAGATTTCTTCCAGAGTGATCTACAGATTTTTGGTAATACCCCAATTAAACACGCATCATTGGCACCGATTTTCCACATGATTAGCTCAAACAGGCATGGAAAGGCGCAAAGCTGTCAATCAATGCACAATGGATACAAGTCTGTACAACAGTGTTTGCTGAAGAGTGGAAGACAGCGCTGGCTTTCCTTTGATTTTAAAGTGCTTTGCCAGATATGTAATCATCACTTTATTAGATTCATTTTTCAGTGAGCATGTTGAGAATAGTTCAGGGCAGTAGCACAAGACACAGAAGAATAGACAGAACCATTCTTCAAAGTTTTATATGGATATCAGTGATTGATTTTGGTGGAATGATAACCACAGTGAGGAATTTTCCTTCAGAAGTGAAGACTTCAACTTTTCTCTTCCCTATATAAGTGCAATGGGAGTGGCACTTGGGGTGTAATAATAGTGAAGAGAATCCTAAATCCAGATTCAGACCTGTGCCCCTCGTGAAGTGCAGTCAAGCAGTGGATAAGGGCAGTGAGGGGAAGGTGAAAGTGCCTTTATCCTTCTTTGCTCTTCTGGGATCTTCTGGCCTGTCAGGGGGAAGTTCAGCCTTGAGAGAAATCTGGAGTAGACCATGGAGCTGCTCTAAGGATGTGTCTATATTTCAAATGGGCTATGCAATTCCTAGTTCAAGGAAACATACCTGTTCTAGCTCTGATCTAGCTAGTGCACCAAAAGTAGACTGTAGTGGATACACCCCCCAATTCGAAAGGTAGATGTACCCTAAGTTACATGTGGTCCGTTATGGTCCCAAGGGACATTCTGACAGTCAAAAATTCACTCCACCAACTATAAATCTCAGAATATCAGTGGAGCAGGAGGAGGTGAAATTCACACACAATTCAACCAAGGGACTAAATAACATCTTATTTGTTGAAGGCAAGTTATTTCTGTTTGTAAAACAAGAAAATGTATGAGATGCAAATATCATTCTCATAACAGGCTTCATGAATCTTGAAACTCTCTTCAAGTGCGGCAAAGAATTGGGCCATTTTGGGAGCTCCAGAGTATTTTTATGGAACTTGTACAACTAAATGCTGAGCTTGTACGTTGGCTCCAGGTGGGCACAGGGGTTTGGCTACACAGCCAGTTGCAGAATTAGAGTCCTGATGATCAAGCACATCAGTAATAGAATTTATGCAACAAATCCAATTGGCCTATCTCTTAGCTAGTGTAAATCAGCATTTTACAGCAGCTTAGAATGTGGCTCATTTTGTTCTGTAGCATTCTGTAGTATTTTGTTCTGTGGCACTTTGTGGTTCACATTTTTTCCCATGCTTGCATGTTTAAGATGTATATATTTTTTTAGTTCAGAAGAGGAGGAAAATGGCATGTTTGTGTAGAAGCTGAGTCCAGTTGCATATGCAGATAGTTCAAGAATTTAGAGACCAGATATGGAAAGTCTTCTTTACTCTTCATAAAAAAATTTTAAACAAACATTCCCAAGAGAGAAAACAAAAGGGGGGGGAGGGTTGTACTTTATTCTGTGTTGCATTGGATAGCAATATGTTATTGTAGCTGCTTCTGTTCAAGAGAAAGTTATAGCTCTGGTACTGGCGATGCACTGGAAGAAATTGTCAAGTGTCAGATTCTGTTTATTTATGTACCACAAAACCTAATTATAATTCACAAGAAATAGAAAAGATTTTGGAGACAGCAAAAGGCACAGGATTTTGTTAAAATCAGTCACAAAGCACCAAATCCTGGATTAAATCCTGGAGTCACTTCCTCAATTATTATCCAGGCAAAACTCCCATTGGCCCATTGAATTCAGGATTTGTCCAAGGGAAAAAGAGTAAAAGTTGAACGAAGCTTCAGGATTTGGCCCACTGCCAATTACAGGGTTGTTTTGTTCGCTTTTTTGTTTGTTTGTTTGGGGTTTTTTGCAAGGGGCCTTAGAGTGGAAATCGTACTAAGGATTTAATTGGGGTATTACCAGAAACTGTAGAATAAGATCTCAAAACTTATGTCAGGATACTGAAACATTGGTATAAAATGGGAATATATAGCTATAATTTTGAGGTTGTAAAGCCAGGGTCACACTACAGAAACAATTATCAAAGAAATGTATTGTTTTCTATTTTAGTGCAGCTCAAGGCCCGAGTGTCTACATCCTTGAATAATCATCCTTTGGATTCTCTGCTGAGGCTCCCAATAAGTATACCAAGTATCACTACTTGTGGGGATATTTTTCATGATGTTGTAGATACATGTCCACTGGGAGCTAAAACCATAATATAGAAGGGCGCTAAGGAATAGAAGGACTAAAAGTCATCTTACCACCAACCTACAAAATTCATTATATTGTATTTGAAACTCTGGCTATGGAGACCATGAGAACCTACCTTAGGATGCCAACAGCACAGGAATCCAACAAAATTTAACTGTTGTCATCAGTATACTCTTACTGTGAACTTGATCGCAACTGGATTTTTCAGTCTTGAAGGAGTCTTACTAAGTATAAATTAACTTTTCAAGTCTCATTTTTCTTTAGTTGAGCTGAATTTTAGTGAAATGGTATGCATTAGATTTGTAAAAAAGAAATGTACATTGTTTCCTGTGGTCAGCCACGAATTTTGGGCATCAAGAAAAATAGCAAGAAATACTCTCTTTGAAATCTAATAAATAGAAAAATAGCATTCATAGTTAGAATACATCAGCTGTAAACATCCTTCCTACCGACAGGCAATTACTGTACACTTTGTCTGTCAGTTTAGGTTTCTGTATTATTAAATATCTTTTTGAAACCCTAATTTACAGGAAAGCTTTCTGATGTGAGAGAAAAAAAAATAGAATAAGACTGCTTGATTCAGCACCAATAGCTGTGGCTTTCAATATCCATTAGGAGCTAGACAGGTGCCTTTCTCCCACGTACACATATAAGCTAACCACACAGTTAATGTGCACAAAGTCACAATGATCACGGTTCTACACTGTAGACTATTTGGATATTAATTTGATCCCTAGCATAACCCTCATTATAAAGCACACCATAATAAGTACACCTCTGATAGGAAGCTACTGCACTTAGGTTCCCTTCTCATTTGAAGCTCAATATGAACAGCTTAACTACATCCATTGATCTATCTATTGCATGGAATACAAATTACATAGGTCTCAAAACTAGTCCTACAGAGAGACATCATTGTCTGGCTAAGCTGGAAGGCCGTGGATGTGATTTAATTAGGTCACAACTTTATTCACTTAAAATATCTAGCAGTATGTGGTAACATAAGAGCCCCAAACCCTGTTCCTTAGCTTCCCTAAGGGAAACTTGCCTTCCAATCCTTTCCCAATCCATTTTATCTGATAACAGTACCCCTTCCATACCAAGTATCTGCACACAGTATGTCCCCCACAAGTTTTACATATTTAGTTGTCACATTATAACCTAACTCTCCTACTCCATCCCACAAAGTCTCAGACTAGTTGCAGGGAAGGTAAAAACCCCACCCTGCCATAGCCCCTCTGGTGGTGAGGGGAAAATTCCTTCCCCCTCCCCACACCCAAGAAAAGACCAATGAGTGAATCAAAAGGGTTAATGGGTGGGTGGGTACTGCCAGCCCGATTCTAGTAAAGAAGGCCTCCCTGGGATTGCATAGCACATAACTACCACACCCCTCTTCCAGTCAGCAGGAAGGGCAATGCAGTGATCTTCTTACCTGATCCCAACTGCTTCCTGCCATGCCTGTCATTCCATATAAGCATTTCCCCTTACCTCATCGGTTGTAAGGTAGCCCTTAAAGGGGCAATGCTCCTTTTCTTCCAGCTAGACAGACTCACATGAACCTAGTCACATGAAGGGTTGCAGTGAGCACATTGCGCTTGTTTGGTCTGAGGAAACGATTCCAGTAAGCACTTTCAACAATTATGAAGCAATTACCAATATAACTGAGTAAGTGCATCTTTTCATGTGGATGTCTACTGGAGATTATTTAAGCATACTCTTACCATTGTTGCTTAGAATCAGAGAGGTAGCCGTGTTAGTCTGGAATAGCAGAGGTAACAAAGTCCTGTGGCACCTTAAAGACTAACTATAAAGTTTTGAAGCATAAGCTTTCGTGGGCTAATACCCACTTCGTCGGATGCAAGCAGTGGAAGTGTTGCTTAGGCACTCAAAAATAAATGTGCATGATAAATAAGATCTGGGAAAAAAGGGGTGATGGCCTAAAACTAGAAACAGGAAAACTGCAAGATAAATATTTGCTAAAAAATAAGTCTTAATGACACAGTTCATAGAATAATTTACCTGGGGAAACTGTAGAGACATCAATACATGAGATATCTATGGAAAAAATTGATATAATATTTTTGGACAGATATAGCAGTGTTACTTCATTTGTGACAAGCGATGCATTTCTTGTATCAAGAGGTTTCTTATATCACTAGATCTATGACTATACTAAATGGAATGATCTGCCAAGAGAACGGATGGAAAAACCAGATGGAAAAACTCCTTAGCTTGAGAAGCAGTTTATGGAGTTAACCATCACTGTCCTTTTGGCTAAGAAAGCATTATTTATACATACATACACACACATGAAAAAAATCAAGCTAATAAATAACAATATAACATAGTTTAGTGGAATAGATTTTTATCTTCTATCTTTGATTTTGGTTAAAGTCATTTTATGCATTCTCCTCTGTCCTGGTTACGAAAAAGTAAATCCTGTGTTACCCCAATTTAGGTAACCCTTAAGATAATTTTTTAAGCAGCAGGAAACTGGGCTACCTGGCTGAGTAGATAATGATATCAGCTGCTTTCTTCCAAAACAACAGGTGCTTTGGCATAAAAATGTATATCATCATACTGAGATGATGACATCAGTTCATACTTCAGCTTAATTATAAACTACCTCCATTAAACCTCAAATAATTAAACATTTTGTGTATGCTGCAAGGTGAAACTTATAAAAGCAAAAGGTACTTAGCTGTTCAAAACAGGCTAAAATGCCAGTGTTATTTTCTAAATAATGTATACCTCTGCCCTTCTCTTTCAATGCAAACTTCAACCTGATTTTAAACATCTGTTCATATTTTATTGTATCAATCACAAAGTGGATAATAATAAATATGATTGAAATTCAGTGAAAGTTTGATTTATGCATTAATATTAATAAAAGGAAATCCTTGGCAGTGTTTGTGTGAATTAAGACACTCACATGAGCATGACTGTGCTGGATCAGGTCCTATGTGTATATACATTTGAGAAGAAAAGAGTTGGTGCAAAGAGTTAAAGAGCAAGTCTGGCTTATCATGGAGGTAGGATTATTGGTACTAGTAAATCAATATTCAGTGTTTGTAGATTTTAAGTAGGAACATTCTTCGCAGAAACAGACACAGACACTGTACATCTGAATCAACCAAACTCAGTGAATAAGCTTACTTTGTCAAAATATGGGCACCTCTTATTTAGATCAAATAATCGATGCCTTCAATAGTAGCATTTGTAATACAGCAATAAATTTAAACTTAACTGATATTTACTTTTTTTAAAAGTATTTCAGCATGTACAAAATGTACCACCCAAAGTCTGTGGACTTTTTACTTCATATACTCATTGACTGTTAGTACACTCTACATGTACAATTTTCTTATGGTTTCAAAAGTGAACAACAGATTGCACATCTTTGACTTTGGTATAAAAATAAATAGACAGAACTGAATAAGAATTAATCAAGTTCCTAGGCTAAAAGACAGAGAAACATTGCCAGAAAAGATTATGTTCTTCTGCCTTTAACTTTAAAATATAGCACTGACCTTCTTTAAAACAGATGCTATCTGCATGAACCAGATGTGTCCCTAAGCAAATTAGTTATAAGAAATACATCCAAGGACACAGCCATTTAAGAATCAATAAATTATGCATTTGTCATTTGTTACTGTGTAAGTCTTGTGCTGACATCCTTGACATGAATGAAAGTGTCTGTCCACAGTAATAGCATTAACAATTTAACAGAGGTGGTTTTATAAAAAAGGGAAGAGGTTTGAAGAATTTCTGTTTATCACCACATACATATACACAACTTAATTATTCATTGCATGTCCACTTAACAACCCACTCTCCTTTATGTAAGTTGTGCTAAATAAAAAGTTAGATCCTGGGCACATGTTAGATATTGCTGTCATTTCTATTCAGTGTAAAAAGAAAATAACAGAGTGGGTATGACAGATTTTTGGAAAGCCAATCCATAATGCTTTGTTTATTGGTGGGCATTTTATGATGAATTCATAAAAGAAGAGTTTTATTTTCTATAAGCAAAACCCATAGTGGAAATATTTAGAGGGCTTAGTTGAAACATTTGGATGACCATATGGAATTCTTTGTGGAGTCAGGGGACCATGCAGTTATGAAATCTGATCACTATCTTCCCAATGACAGCTGGAGCCTTTACACCATCAGAAAATTTTCAGACTTCTAATTTGTCATAACTACCTCCTGTGGAACGGAAATATGTTATGTAGTTAGACACAAAGTCTGAGGCTACAGAACTACACATACAGCCCCCTTTTACTTTTATCTTTCAATCTTCAAATTAATTCCTTGACTGCATTTTGTGACTCCTTGATGCAAGAACTAAAATGTATGTGCAAACAACTACAAAAAATATGGGATCTTCTAAAAACGTAGTCGTTCTCTCAAGATATTTTAGAGAATCACTTATTTTGAAAATCTGCTTGTCTAATGACAGTTGATCCATTTAGTTCAAAGTTAGAAAATATTTGAGTCATTTCTTTAGTCTCCCAGTTTCAGTGATGTCAACAAAAGGAGTCATTTTTAGATTTGTTTTTGAACAGTAGCACAACATTGTAAATCTCCTTATTTATTTCATTTTAACATGTGAATTCTTCCTCCACCATAGCAGGTGTGGAAGTGCCCAGTGGGTTCACAATTTCTGCAGATGAGGGCAGGCTATGGAGAAGTCATGCACAGGGTTTTGTCAGCCTCCTGTGAACTCTGGAATCAAGCTTTAGAAGACCACATGGCAAAGGAGTCTGTAGCAAACCTGTGTCAAAGGTGTTGTTTTTATTAATCATAGATTCATTTGTATTATGGTTGCAAAATCAGGATCATGGCTCCACTGTGCTGGTCATTGCACAAATCAGCGACAACATGGTCCCTGCCACAAAGAGCTTGCAATCTAATGGCTAGGAGTTTCAACAGGAACAACTTTTGGAAGCACAACTTGAGACACATTGAAAAAACCTGGGCTTCAGAGGGTAAGTACTCAGCACTTCCTGAAAATCAGGTCCTTCTAAGGTGTGTCAAGTTGAGCACCCAAAAGCTGAAGTACCCCAAGTCAATAGTCATTTTTGAAAATCCATTTCTAAAATGTCTGGATATGCAGGGAGGGAAAGATAATCTTGTGATTAAGGAGTTAGGAGACATGGGATTTATTCAAATTTCTTCCCGCAGACTGTATGTGAGACCCCTGAATCAGGATCAGTTTTCCAGTTTCAATTGCTATAGTATATGATAATCTGGCACTGGTGAATAACATCAAAGTATGTAAAGGATATATAATGCTGTCTTTTGAGTCTTGGAAAGTTCATGATATGAACAATTTAAGTGAAAAATATTTTTGAAGACCATTATCAATATAGCAAATAATTTAACTCCATATAACAACCAAATGCTGTTGCAACACATCTCTTATTTACCTCACAACACTCTTGTGAAGTATTCCCACTTTACAAATGGGGAATTGAGGCAGAGAGAAATTAAGTGAATTACACATTGACACATATCCAGGAATTGAAGATTTCCTGAGTCACAGCCCAGTGCCTGCACCACAAGATAAACCTCTATTTTAAATTGCAGAACTAACGGAGGCTGCTGATGTTCTCTGGGATGGCAAACACAGGCAATGTATTGTCAAGTAGAGCTGTCAAAAATTTTCCATGGAACAGTGGTTCATCAGAAAAAGTTGTTTTGTTGCATTCTTAATGTTTCGTGGGAACATGTCAATTTCAATTAATTTTTTGATGGAAAAGTTGCAAAACAATTCATTGTGACTTTCTCATTTTGTTTCAATAATATTTTGACACTATCAACATGAAACATTTAAATAAGATTGTTTCAGTGGTTCCAAATCAAAGTATTTTGACTATCTGTCATGATTCAGGAATAAAAAATATTTTTTTGAAATGTCAGAATTTCCTTTGGGATTAAAATGCCATTTTCTGACTAGCTCTATTGTTGACTAATGCCAGACAGTATGTTAGTAAAGAGAAGTTATACAATATTTGAGGCCTGTAATATAAAAGCTTACTGAGGTTTCTTTGCAGACTCGTTAGTAGGGCTGGGTAACTTTCCATTCACAGAGGATTTTGTGAAGTAGGACAAATACTTCTGCTTATGAACATATGAAAAAGAACACAACTTCTGATGCCATTTCAACAAGAGCACAGGATCAGGAACTAAAACCTATTGAAAACATAGTTCTCTCCTATATAACATCACCTATATAACAGGCCTCAGCAACAGTAGCCTCCAGATAAATAGAACAAAAAAACTCACCATACATCATTAAGATGTTGGACCAAATCGTATTGCAACATACTGAACAGATCACAAACAACTTATACAGTCTTGCAATGTCCACACACAGAACTTTTGTATTAGCAGACTACAGCCTGACTGAAAAGTGGAAAACTAAGGTAGACTTCTATCAACTACACTATCAATTATCATGAACTAGAGTTGGAAACAGGGAGACACAAAGCACAATGCATAATATAGAGATGAATGACTGTGCAACCCGTGACAAAAAGAAATTGAAATATCCAAACTACAAGAGTGGTTAGAAAGATATTTGCTCACACTACCAGAAATGATAGAAGACTTTCCATTAAAAAGCGATGAGGAAGAACTGTGATTAACCCTAGGAGAAAGGAAAGAGACGGCGGGAATAGCATCATGCTAAGTAGCAACCTGCCACCAAATCAGAAATGGACAATAATGACAAATGGACACAAGGGATGAAACCCCAAACACGCTGTGAAGTGTTATCCTGGGCAGATGCTTGATATATTGTGTCTAGCACTGACAGATACCCAAGGTTTCCGCTTTTTTATACTTTAACAGTATTTGGATAGCTTGGTATGTCAGCAAAATAGTTTGACTTGCAGTTTTTTCCCCCCAGGAGCTTGGAGGCAAACCAGAACACGGAGATTGGCTTGGAGATACGCACTGAATGAAATCTAGTCCCTCCCTACCCAGTAGCTGTCCCCTGTCTTCCAGAAGCAGGGCCTTTCTTTGCCACTAGTGCCACCTGCAAAAACCCAGGAACTCTAAAACATATTTTGTGTGCCACACACAGACATCTCAGGCAACAAGAGTTCATCACAGTACTTCCGAGGGCAGATGAGAAGCTGTTGGGTGGCAGGGGAGAAGATGGCCAGCTAGCATGATGCTCTCTACATGGCTGTGAGAACAATCTTAACCAACATTTGCCAAAATTCACAAACGTAGGTTAGTTTGAATGGGTTTTGGGTTTATATTGCACTTACTAGAAACCTATCTTAGCTGGTCCTCAAAACCTAGGTTTTCCTTATCATACACTGTGCATAAAATACAGCCTTGTTCTTTCTTCTGGAACCAGTTTTGTCCTTCATTTTGACTTGATGTTACCCCGTTTGATTGTCTAAGACACAATGGTATAGGTGCCTGACAGCGTCTCCATCTGTGTACCTTTGAGTTATCAATAACCAGCTGAGAGCTTTACAAGGTGAATTCAGGTGTAGTTCATGCTTAATGGTGTCTTTGATGGATATTATAACCCACTTGCTTTTATGACAATTGTAGACCAGTACACTGGACAGCATGAAGTATATAAATCTTCCCACATAAATGCATCAGTGCATCTTAGTCCTGACCTGCATTATCCTGTAATATTCTATCCCAGGCTTATTTCTGGACAGAGATAAATAATATTGAAAATTTTCTCCAGATTATGTGCTGCTTTCTATCTGTGGACAAATATGAAGGAGGGGCTAGATTGAAACCATTTATTTCCCACACAGAATTCTATAGCATCTGTAATATAGTGCACACTTTTCACAGTTATTGTTTTATTCCCTTTTCATATTTTAATTTATGTTTATTCATATTTGTATCTGTTGGGCCACATTCTAAGGTGCTGCAAATTGGCATCACTCCAACAAAGTCAATTGAACTACCTTGATTTACACCAGCTGAGAATCTGTCTCTTTCTCCTTCTCCCAGATCTGGCTTTTGGGAACATGAAAACCACAGTCCAGGGAGGCTCCTCTTTTGTGTGCTCCAATTGCACGGCAAACTAAACTTTAAAACAGTATCTTCTGGTGTTTGAGTGCACGGATAAAGTTAGAAGGAGAAGGAATCATTGAAGAACACTAGAATCTCTGTGCTGTTGTGTCTGTCTTTAAGAACTATTTGGCCAAATCCTAAGTGGATGTAGACTGACTTAGTTCTGTTGCCTTCAGTGGAACTATGCTGATTTACAGGAGCTGTGGATATGTCCTATAATGTCCTCCTT
Organism: Sternotherus odoratus; assembly: GCA_032164245.1. Lineage (NCBI taxonomy): Eukaryota > Metazoa > Chordata > Testudines > Kinosternidae > Sternotherus > Sternotherus odoratus. The sequence goes on from JAVMKO010000009.1 coordinate 24,088,469, forward strand.
ATAAAAATATCTCTGCCATTGCTCAGCTTTGCTGAGCCAAATGAATCAGTCTCTTTTCCAATGCCTATGTACAAATGATTGAAAGGGGGCACTTTCAACTAAGTATGAACATTCCACATCAGGTTTTCTTTACCTGGCAATAACATAGGGAAGTTCTGAATATGGAATTATTGGCCTTTTTGTTTAATATTGAGCAAGATTTTTCTGGACAAAATTTAAAATCCATGTGCCTGATCCTGTTCCCACTGAAGTGAATGATAAAATTCCCAGTGCCTTCAGTGCTCAACAGAATCAGTAACTAATATAATATTACTGAATTAATGATGTACTGTACTAAGTAATGATATATTGTAGCTCTACAGTTTCAACTGACTGTTAGAATTTTGCTAGGAGGTAGGGAGGAGGTGGAAACCAGTAACTTTTGATGCAGTGAGGTGGCTTTTGTAGTGTATTAATACCACATGGTTAGGCTATGGATTAATTGTGGGTTTGTACAGCAATTACACAATTTCATCTCTTTGCATCTCCTGTCTGTATATTTGTTGCCTGTGGCAGAGGCAATAGGAATCAAATTTGCATTGCATAATTTTTGGCTGAGATCTGCATGTATTTAAATTTACTGGATTATTTGAGCCCACTGCAGTTTAATTTGTGTTAGGTGGCATTTTCTTCCTTGCTATTAGAAAAAAAGATAAACATATACTTGCCAAGTGTGGGTTCTAAATGGGACTTGCAACACTCTCCTTATGTCCCATCTAGCCTCCAGAGGCTCTGTGAGGTTCACTGTTGGGCTAGTTTATCAGAAAACAGCATCCATCTGGTTAACTGTAGCTGCTGGCCACCACTGGGGCATACTTCAACCACAATTAACTTTATTCTAACAAATGTATAATAAAATTATTTTATATGAAGTTGACCCATGGCTTCTTGGCAGCTGTGTTTAGTCATACAGCTCTCACAGGAAGTTTATCTAGATGATCAGAGAACTGGAAGGGACACTAGATATAAGGTGGAGAAACTTGGACTTGGAGAAACATTAGGTTTCCCATAAAAGTTTTGAGTTGTTTTCCTGCCTTGTGAGGAGGGTCTGTAAAGGCACCACATAGTTTTTCATCCTGGAAAATGATTTTCAAAAGGCTCTTCTTATTCAGACATGACTACTGAACCAAAAGCTTGAGAACAAATATAAATATTAGCTTCCTTACACAGCTCTGCTAAGCCTGATTAATTACTGTACACACAACAGAATAAGTATATTTTTTTAAAAATCAGGTACAGTCCCCTAAGATAGATCTCTGTTTTTTCTTGTTTTCTAACCAGTTTTTGGTAACGTGTACCAGCCAAAAGATCTTGAATAATGGAAGAATCAAAACATCAAAAATATCAAATATTCAAATGATGCTTTCCCATTTCTACTGTACTATTTTCTATTTCTGCATTATTAAAAATAAAGATTTTGTTAATTAATGGAAAAAGATATCTGATAGATATCTATAGTAATGAATTTTAAAACATGTTAATTCTGTTGGAACTTTACCAGTTTCTGCATCTCTTTTTCCTCATGAGCATCTCAATTTTCATACACATCTCAATTTTCCCCCCATTTCTCTCTTCCCAATTTGTCAACTTAAATTTACTTACTACTTTGCTTTCTTTGCTCATATCCTGTGACATTTTGTCACTTCTTGCCCTAGTTTATTACATGGGAGCATGAGAAAATAGTTTATACTGAAACTGCTAAATATGTCTCTCATTTATTCAGCTGGTGGGAGAGGAAGAAGAAGGAATATGGTTCAGAATAGTAGCCTTTGTAAACCACAAGATTGTTTGCACTTCACTACCAGTACATGCTGAGATTTGAAGCATTTGTGTGATTTTTGTAAGTGGAGAGGTTGTAACTGAATTTCCTTGCTAGATATTTAAACATTTATTTTCTTCTGTTCATAGTTTTTAAAATGTTTTATACATCAACAGCAAATAGATAATTTTAAAATCATGCAAGTTGACATACTTTTGTAAACCTTTGTCCAAATAATTAGACCCAAGAGTTTTGAAGATAAAGTAAAACTAGAATTTCCATAAGCAATCAAAAGCAACCCCACTAAAACTTTTTAATAGGTTAGTTTCACTCATTTTACTCGTGTCAAAGCAACTTTCTCAAATGAACATTTTTTCAGAGTTTAAATTTCATTGTATGTGGGTATGAACCAAAACTAAAACTTTGCATCTGAATACTTTCAGACACCGGGAAAGTTTGGACACAGATCTGAACTTCATAACTTGGGCCCATCTCTACTTATATTGAAAAAGAAACAAAATTTGGACACGAGTTCAGGAAAGCGTGTATGCACGTGATATGGCTTAAGAACAAAACAGTCATACATGCAGGAGAGGCTACTAACTAATCAAAAATCAGAGTAACATTGCAGTAGGACTGGTATTCTTCCTTTATGTAAAATGGGTTGTTCATAGGCAGTGAGACAGTCTGCTTTGAACCAATTTCAGGAGGCTAGTAGATGATGGGATTGTAGGTATCGAGTGGCACCTTCATAGCTTTAATGATGAACAGAAGGTTCTCTTGACGCACAGAGTAGGCGTAGTGGTGTTGTTACCCTTTGGCTGGTTTTCAGGCTAGACATTAGCTAGCTTTATGTTCATCTGTCTGGAATCTGACAGTTAATTCATTTTCTGTTTAACACAGGCTAAAATTCTGGCACAATATCTCAGATGAAATTCTGACCCCATTGAAGAGGAGAGGAGTTTTGACACTTCAATGTGGTCCACATTTCGTCCTTACAGTTGACCTTTGTGGTTCAAATTCTGCCCAGACTTACTCCCAAGAAGCCCATTTGGAGCTCGCTAGCCTGACGGGGATGTAAATCAGTTCCAAATTCAGCATATGAACTTGGATAGTCTAGTCTAATTAATTAGTAACAAGATTAATAGTACGATTCTGGGAGTGCTTAGAGGTCCCAGATGCAGTGTCTCACTGGGTTAAAGTCAATGGGTGCACACCTGGCCAGTTAATGCTGTTTTTCTTTAAGGTTGTATTGCTTAATGCTCTTTTTTGCTTTTTCCTTGAACAAAATAAATGAGATATTTTAAAAAATCAGCCTAAAAATTGTGAATAAAAGCAAAGAGGTTGAGCCTAAAATCCTTGGGCCAAGTTCAGAATTGGTGTAAGATGGCATGACTTCATTATTGTCATTGGAGTTGCACCTGCTGACACCAGAATTGGGCCCTTATCTAGAAATATGTTTTCTAGATTAATTATGTTCATACCTCTCTGGTTTATTATCATATGGATAGATGGCAGGCTTGGTAAATTAAGAAAGAATGGCAGAAAAATACTACATTAATAAACTAAGCTTTCTGTAAGTGGAGATAAATCTACCTTACTCTGCTTATTGCAGTAATTCCCTTGCAACTAACAAGCAGTTAAAATAGTCAACATCATCTTTAAGGAAGCATCACTTTTTATAGTCTGATGAATGACATAAAACCAGAGATAGCCCTCTATAGTAGTGCAGCCTCTATTGATCTTGAATCAAAACACAGCATGTGGGCATTGAACAGATAAATGGTGAGCTACTGTACAAATTGTCAAGTGGCTTTTCTTCTGTATAGAAAGTCATTTTTGGCCAACCAATTTGGGGGGGGGGGGAAGTCTGATGGGATACTGTAAAGATTAGTGTTAGGATTCCATGTTATTTACTGTCTTCATTAATGATCTGGAAGAATGAGCTACAGCATATTATTGAAACTTGAAGATGATATTAAATGGGAAGGAGCTATGAACTCAGGTTAAGACAAAGAAATTAGTACCAAGGAACCTAGAGAGATTAGTAACATGAACTGAAGAGAACATGAGATTTTTTCCTGGAAAAATACAAGCTAATATATCAGAGGAAGAGCAATTTGAACGATGTACTATACTCTCAATAGGAAGAAAAGCCCTGAGGAGTAGTAATTCTGAAAGGAAGTGATGGTGATAATGAACAGCAAATTAGATATTAGTTTGGAGTGTTATGTAAGGCCCTACCAAATTCACGGCCATGGAAAAACATCATGGACTGTGGAATCTGGTCTGTTGTGTGATTTTACCCTGTGTTTTACAGGGGAGAGCAGCATTTCCCAAATTGGGGGTCCTGACCCAAAAGGGAGTTGCAGGGGGTCGCACGGTTATTTTAGGGGGCCTGCGGTATTGCCACCCTTACTTCTGCACTGCCTTCCAAGCTGGGCATCCAGAGATGGTGGCTGTTGGCCAGACACCCAGCTCTGAAGGCAGCGCCCACCAGCAGCAGCGCAGAAGGGTGGCGATATCATACCATGCCACCCTTTACTTCTGTGCTGCTGCCTTCAGAGGTGGGCGGTCTGAGCATGGTGGTTGCTGACTGAGGGCCCAGCTCTGCAGGCAGCAGTGCAGAATTAAGGGTGGCAATACCATACCATGCCATCCTTACTTCTGCGCTGGTGCTGGTATTGGCTCTGCCTTCACAGCTGGGCTCCTGGCCAGCTGCTGCCACTCTCTAACTGTGTAGCCCTGAAGGCAGCACCACTGCCAGCAGCAGGGCAGAAGTAAGGGTAGCAGTACTGCAACCCCACCTATAATAACCTTGCGATCCCCCTCCCCACAACTTCTTTTTGCGTCAGGACCCCTAGAATTATTACACTGTGAAATTTCAGATTTAAATCGCTGAAATCATGAAATTTATGATTTTGAAAATCCTATGACCATGACATTGACCAAAATGGACTGTGAATTTAGTAGGGCCCTAGTGATATGGTAGCAAAGAAACCATTCCAACATCTTGGGGTTGCCGGGCCGCAGGAACTATCTTGATATCGCCCTATGCTAGAGTGGCATAAAGTTGTTATACTGTCTCCATGCCACCTAGGGTTTTGTATTACAGAAGTGGCATGTTAAAGAAGCTAGTTAAGCTGGATTTACAGCTGATTTGCCCTGTGTGAATGGATCAGGCTGGGATAATCAGACCATGTCTATTATCCATACATATGTCCAGGTATATATATATATATAATATAAAGGTAAACCTTGTTCAGGATTTTCAAAGCAAATCAATGCATGAATACACTACAAGAGGAATAAATTCCAGATCAGAACAAATAGTACAGCTAGCAATGATGAGTCTGGGACTAATCAAATTGGCTAGTGGAAACTTCCTTGTACTGTATTGTATCTGAGATATTATGGAGCAAAGAAAAACTGGCTAGGATAACACGACTAACAATACTACTTAGTCATAATGTGTTTACTGGTCAACTCCACCTCCACACTAGAAGATATTGCAGGTCAATAGGTTTTCACTTGCAGATGCTATTGCAAATGCCTCATGCAGGTTGTATCATTTAGAGATTGTTGAAAAGTCGATTAACAAGAGAGACCTTTTATGGGACAATGGAGAAACAATGTGTTGCTGCCCCACTATCTGCACTGCCTACCCTCCTCCTGCTTTCCTTTTGTCTCCATTTCTTCTCTAATTTCCAGAAAGGTGAGAAAGGCATTGTAACAGGCTTAATCTTTCTCACTTGAATTTTGTTTCCGCTGGCCTTAATTAACCTCTCCCTAGGTTCACAAAATTTGTGATTATAATTTTTTTTTTTTAAATCTGGCACTTACTCACCAGGCAGGTTTTCTCATAACTCTACTTGAAATCCCACTATTACTGTCTTGAACTCAATATTGTTTGCTCCAGTGGCCCATTTTAGTAATTTATCCCATATCTCTATTTTCCCCTTATGCAAAATACAATTATTTTAACTCCTTTAATTGTTTTTCATTTCCTACATTATATGTTTTTCTATTTTCCCAAGATATCTTTTCATCTTAGATAATTGACTGGAGAACATTTCTCTGGATCTTTAATTCACTGTATCTAGTCTAAGTTGACTAGTATTGTACATTATATAATGAAGAAATATTTTTGTTTGTTATTAATATCATCCTAAATTTTTAAAAATGGCATTTTGGGGTTCCTCAGTTTTTGGTTGCTCAGCTTATCTGCAATTGAGGCACCCAAATTTAGTGGACATTTTGGAAAAATTATATCATAAATCATATATGCTGAATGTTGTTATGTAACTGAAAGGCTATTATGTCATTTTGTTTTCTGTGGACTACACCTTTAAATATGGACGAGTCTTCCTGCCTTGTGCAGGGACCCCTGTCATGTATGTTCAGTTATGATATGCAAAATGATCTAGAGTGATTCATGGCATCTTTTCTCTATGTTTCTCATAGTGGATATCTATCTATCTATCTATCTATCTATCTATCTATCTATCTATCTATCTATCTATCTATCTATCTATCATCAAGAGATGAATCTGAAATAAAAGCCAGTTAAACTGATTTGTTTATTGAGCAAGAGAAAACATAAAGAACGCTGGCAAAACAGATGGAACTGTAAAACAGCAGAGAGCTTAGAGAAACTGGAATACTGGTGAAAGTTTTCAGGTTAAAGAGAATAATAGAAAGAGTAAATATAGTAACTTATGGAAATATGAAAAATTTCAAATTTAATGACAAGAAGGAAGAATTTGAAGAGTATGATAGGCTCAAAGGCTTGAGCAATACTTATGAGGAAATGTTATTTGTCATGCTCAAAGCCTTATGTTTTGCACAGGAACCGGGTGAAATGGAATATAATTTAACAAAGATGCTTTAAATTTATGTATTGAAATCACAATTTCCAGCCAAAAGATATGTTTCCTATGAGTAAATAAATGGAAAGAGAAATGTGTCTCCTCTTCTAGGCTCTCTAAAAAAGCTTTCCATTACCTACCATTTTAGTAACCTTCTATGAAAAGTCCTTGGGGTTATTTTTTATGGGCATAAGGAAAACTGATTTAAGACAGAGGCTGATGAGCATTATTTATACAAAGAAACTGACCAGAGAATAAACTGTGGTTACAGATGTAGTGCCTGAGTCAATAAAGAAAAATCCTCTGCAGGTTAGAAAGTACCTCTGCCAACTTACCATGTGTGGGAAGAAAGGCCCAAACCACAGGCAAATAAAATGACACAATTAATCACACCTCAGGAGACATGCACATTGATAAACCCTTATTACAGTTGCTCAGGGACATTGCATTGACCAGAGCAATGTTTCTTTTAAAAGCTGCAGAAAGTAATAAAAGGGATGTGCCTATTATGAACCATGAGACTGCAGACAAAATTCCAGTGAGAGGAATCCACTGTCCGCTGAAGGTCAATTTGGAACAGTATAGCAAAATCCAATCTAGTTTTACAATAAAAATAGGGATTATTCGATGGTCCTTAGCTATATTATAAGTGGAACAGGTGACTCTTTTGTGGGAGGAGAGGGAGACAGCTTTACACATTTTAATTGTGATGTCTTTCCAGGCATAGGCAAAGGCACAGAAAAAAGTTTGTTCTTGGCAAGAAAAACATAGCTCTAGTGAAAGGAAAAATTGTTCCTCCTTGGAAAAAATATTTTAATAAGTCTATTTGTTTTCTGGCCCTATAGCTCATGCTGAGTTATTCTATAGTGACAACTTATATAAATACATTCTCTGATTGCCTTACTTTTTATACTAACCTACGTTCACATTTTATCAAATTTGTTCTGAAAATCTAACTATATAATGTCCAATGAAACCCTCTAATCTACCATGTCAATCATATCTTCAAAGAATTCCAAAAACTTATACATAATCTCCTCTTCCTGGAACCATGATGGCTGTCATTAATCAAACTCTACTTTTCCAACAATTCCCACAGTTGGTCCCTTGACAATAGTTATTAACACTTTATCCTGAGAGTTAAGAAATAAGCCTGTTTGTGTCTAATTATGGTATATTTCTGAATCTGAATGCTGCCCAGGCTTACAGTACAAAACAAGGCTTTTTAGACTTTTTAAATGATAAAGTTGTGTTCCAATCCTCAAGGATATCTTCTGAACTCAAAAACCCAAGGAAACACTTATCAAATTTTCGTGAATTCAATCACAAATTCATTTAGCACAGCTGGATATCTCTTGTCTGACCAGGTTGTCTTTTTAGTTTTAAGAGACTTTTTAGTAAATATTTTCTATAGAAGATATACACTTACTTGATTAGTTATAAATAATTAGAGAGGGGCACTCCCTTAGGATGTAACTACTGTGTTCTCAACGTAGACATTTGAGAATGTCTACTCAGATAAGGCCAAATCAGGCCATCCTTACTCAATCCTATCTCAGCCAAAACTCCCAATGAGATGAGCTATAGAACAAATATATATAGGCAACTAAAAGCAAATTTGTATTCAGAAACAGGGAAGAAAATTTCAAGAAGTGTTTACTCAAGAATAATTGTTACAGGCCATTGTAAAGCCTTCAAACTGAAACTTTCAGGTTTGAAAAAAGTTTTGTTAACCTGTTGTTTTATCTAATTCCTCTGTACAACTTTATTTAACTTGTGCTATTTCTAGCCGGAGGGCTGGTCTACAGACAGTTTTGTACTGCTGTAATTATACTGGTATAGAAAGAGGTAATGAAGTACAGATCTCACGTTTGGCCACGTTTTACTGATATATCTCTCTATAGCTATATCTATCTATATCGATAGATAGATAGATAGATAGATAATATTGGTATAGCTTATTCCTGTAAATTTACACTACCGAGAGTTTTCATATTGTCTTCTCTTCCCCATCCCCAACCAGTTTGATGGTCCAACATTCTATCTAGAACCCCAGTGTCATTGCAACTTTTTCCCCCCGGTAAAAGACACAAAGTTCTCAGGTGCAGAGCTCTCCTTCTGCCTTGCAGACTTGGGGTATAATTCTTTCAGAAAGGAATACTTTCTCCTCAGTTTTGCAGTTCATTTTTTGCTTTTGCTGATGTTACTGGCCCACACAATATTTATACAGCAGCTCTTCACCATGACAATATGAGTGTTCTCCCAGAATTTCACCTCTGGTCCTGATGGTAATGAGGTCCTATAGCAACAGAGCAATTTTCTCATCCAACCTTGGTGATTAAAGGATATTTTAACTCTGTGTCACTGTGGGGAGCAGGAGCTCATAGACTCATAGACTTTAGGGTCAGATGGAACCATTATGATCATCTGGTCTGACCTCCTACACAATGTAGGCCACAGAATCTTACCCACCCACTCCCATAGTAAACCCCTAACCTATGTCTGAGCTTTTAAAGTCCTCAACTCATGGCTTAAAGACTTGATGGTGAAGAGACTCTTCCAGTAAATGAACCATGCTTCAAGCTGCAGAGAAAGGCGAAAAAACCCCAGGGCCTCTGCCAATCTGCCCTGGGGTAAAATTCCTTACCGACCCCAAATATGGTGATCAGCTAAACTCTAAGCATGTGAGCAAGACTCACCAGCCAGACACCCAGGAAATAATTATCTGTAGTAACTCAGATCCCATCCCATCTAAGATCCAATCACAGGCCATTGGGCATATTTACCGCTAATAGTCATAGATTAATTAATTGCCAAAATTAGGCTATCTCATCATACCATGTCCTCCATAAACTCATCAAGCTTAGTCTTGAAGCCAGACAGTTCTTTTGCTTCCACTGCTACTCTTGGAAGGCTGTTCCAGAACTTCACTCCTTTGATGGTTAGAAACCTTCATCTAATTTCTAATCTAAACTTCCTGCTGGCCAGTTTATATCCATTTGTTCTGGTGTCCACATTGGTACTGAACTTAAATTCCTCTTCCTTTTGTCCTTGTCTTTCTCTTCCCAACAGTAGCAGGAAAGTTTTATGTATGTAAAAATATCCTTTTCCTTATAAAAAAAATCTACTTCTAGTTGTAACTCCCGATCTATTACCACCAGCGACATCATAGTCATCTCTGTGCTTTGCATTATGGTCACTCTTAACATCCTGACAAAAGCAGGAAGACATCTCAAATCCATCTACAGCTTTCATCCCTCCTTTGGCTGTACTATTTCTATGTTACCACAAAATTACAGAAAGACCCTGCTATTCTGTACACAGAGAATGGCAAGCAGAACTGATGCTAAGGTGGTGGTTGGTTAGCGAACTACTTAAAACTGTTCCAGTAACAATTTGTTTTTTTCTAAGATGCCATAAGATGCTACTTAAAAAAATGCCATAACAAAAACTAAATTGTCACATAATCCAAGCCCAATCATATCAAAATATACCGCTCTATAGTAAATTGTGGAGAATTACCTCATCTACTCCAAAGTACATATCGTGACTAAATCATGACAGCAGTGAAGCAACACCAGCAGCATTGTACACCGGCTGTACCCTGGTTCTGTTTTGGCCTGCAGTTAAGGATATTTGTCGGGTAAATGTGTATAGGATCAGCTTTCGGAGATCTGAGTTGAAAGTGAGGTCTGTGTTGTCAGAGCAAGACATATAAAAAACATAACCACCTGTTGTGAGAGGACCTAAACACATCTTGAACACTTTTCAGTTAAGTGTTCTTTTGTTTGGCTAAATCAAATGGCCTGTTGTAATTTAATTTAAAAACACTGCATGTCCTGGTCACTTGTACAGAATTCACAAACACTTCTCTACAAATCTTCCCTGGATAGAAGCTTTTCAGTCTTTACTGTGTATTTTCACACCTACAAACACAAGATCTGTGAAAGAAGACTTGATATAAAATCAGATTCATCATTGTTTTAGAGAGATTAGCCGGAGATTTGAAAATGTAATTAATGAATAAGAACCTTTCTTGCATCATCTTAGAACTGGAGGATCAACAATATGCTGATATTCTATATGTAGAAAAAATGTGTGAAATTGTCTGTGTGGCTTCCTCTAGTGCAGTGGGATAGAACTTCTTCTACAGGGGCCATTAAAAATACTGAGCCTATTCATCTTAGAAAAGAGACAACCAATGGGGCTTATGATTGAGGTCTATAAAATCATCACTGGTGTGGAAAAAGTGAATAGAAAGTGTTATTTACCCCTTTATATAATACAAGAACTAGAAGTCGCCTGGTGAAAATAAAAGTTAGCAGGTTTAAAACAAAATGAAGGACCTGTTCACACAATTCAGTCAACCAGTGAAACTCATTTCCAGAAGGTGGTATGAAGGCTAAAACCATAACTGTGGAAAAAGAATTAGATAAGTTTATGGAACATAAGTTCATCAATGGCTATTAGCCAAGATAGTCTGGGATGCAATCCTATGCTCTGGGTGTCCCCAAGTCCCCAACTGCCAGAAGCTTCTGGAACTGGCCACCGTCAAAGACAGAACACAGAATTAGTTGGACCATTGGTCTGACCCAGTATGGCCATTCTTATGTTGCAAATAGCTTAGTTGTAGGCATTGGATCAAGGCCAGTGTGCATGTCTAATTGCACTCCTCACTGTACTGTGAGGCAACAAACTGAAAGTTGAGGTGAAAATTACAGCCAAGTGGCGGAGAGGGGAAAGAGGGTTTATAAAGTGTAAATAATGAAACTAGAATGATGAGTGGAGTTGGCTTTAAGATAGGGTAGAATGGTGGCCAAATGTACTGATCCTCTGAGCCACATATGACAATCTTCAGAAGTTTGAGAGCTGGGACACACCTGCCAGGGCTGGGGGCTTCAGCCTTACTCCTGCTGAAGCTTTGGCAGGCATGCCTTCTGGGGAAGAAGCCCCAAGTCCCCCATTCCCGCTGGGTAGAAGCTCTTCCCCACCACCCCGCTCCAAGACAGAGGTACTCATATTTTCCCCTCCCCCAATATGATAGGTGGAGAATGGCGGGAAGGTGCTTTGCCTTTAACTGTAAAAGAGCCACATACAGCGCATGAGCCATGGTTTGGCCACACCTGGGCTAGATCCTCATCTAGAAAAGACCAGCAGAGGTTCCTTTGACTTCAATGAAGTTTTGCCAATTTATATCAGCTGAGAATCTGGCCCTTATGTCTTCCTGAATGGCTGATATCTTTCAGTTTGGTTTGGAGGGGTGAGGATCACCTTGATATGCACTGTTCCACATTTATGGATGGTCTGGTCCAACCTCACTGATATCATGGGGGTCTTTCCATTGTTTTTAATGGGAGCTGACTGAGGCCCAGAATGAGGTAAAGTCCATGCTTGAATTCCTGCGACTCCCCTAATGTCAAAAGAAAATCTCAGTCATGAGTTTTTTTGAGTGATATGTAACATTTTGTAACATGAAGAACCAATGTATATTTCTAATGCAGAATGTAAAAGCACATCATTATGTATATTATTTGTATAAACAAAGTCATTAAGGCAATTTATACAAGATTTTTATTAGCATTTTAATACGTTTCATAAGGAATAGATTCATCAAATAAAAATTATGAATGATGGAATTAAAGATCCACTGAAAGTTGCTAATCTGTTTAATCATTTCAACATCTATATTTATAGATGACAAATTTGAATACTATGGTGGTAATTCAGTCTCGAGTCTCTTAAGTAATGGTGGTTGCTTATCAGGATTCTCAGCAAAAGCAAACAGAGTGTCACATCAGCAGGTGGACTGCAAAGAGGATTTAAGGGTTGTGACAATTTGTGCATGGGCACTCAGATTAAATAGTCTCTCCGACCTAGATATTCAGCTAATCAACTAGTAATGGCTTACGATGTGTGAGTCAAAGAAAAAAATAATGAGGACTTTGTTATATATAAAATAAAGAGTACACACCAGAAAGCTGCAGGGGATAATAGCTGTGATAACTTTCACTGACCTCAGAGACCTTGGGTAAAAATTCTGTCCATTAGGCTAGCCACTTAGCTGCACCCACTTAGTGCTCAGCAGCCTGCTCTGTCTCTACATTACTTACACTCCAATATCGAAGAGTAGTAGGAAAGTTGCACTTTTTATAGTTATAAACTAGCTTTACCAGGAGGTTTAGCTCCAGAGTGCTTGTGTTTATTCATCACGTCCCATTTGTGTTAACTCTCTTTAATCAGGCTTTAAAACACAGTTCCTAAATTTTTTGAAAAAGACAAAATACAAATAAAAATAAATAAATTCCTCTACATTCAAAGGACTGAAAAAAAAACATTAAGAATGCTAAGATATACAATTGTTCTGGCTGGAGCTTCAGCACAACAGCCAAAACCCTGGAGCTGTAACCTAGAGTATGATCTGGCCTTTTCACTCTGGAATGAAGGAAAGAGACATTTGCACAAAGGTTGGTTACCAGCCCTTGTCACTGGATTTTTAGGGCACCATCCTACAGACACTGAGTAGACTGGTTTTAATCCAGAAAAGAAAACCAGTCAAACACATTAAGAATCTGAGTAGTCTCATTCAAGACAATGCAACTACTCACACATATAAAGTTAAGCATGCATTTAAGGGAGTTGCAGGATGAGAGCCACAGTGCTCACCAGCACCTTGCAGAATTGAGCCCTAAATTCTCATTGCAAAGGAAGGAATGAAAACAAACAAAACAAACACAGAGCTCATAGTAGAGGGAGGGGCAGAAAGAACTCCAATCCCAGATTGTGCAGTGAAAATTGGAAAACACCAAACAATAAGAATCCCTGAACTAAATCCAGAAGACATTTTACTTCCTGAGAATTAATAATATTGTCAACCTCATACCCATAAACAATAGAGACCTTAAACATAACATACACTAAAAGGGAGGAAGTCAGGGATGACATTTCAATCACTAGATCTTTTCCAGGAATGTCCTGAACATTAAAATAGGTCTCTGTGGGCCTGTGAGTGTGAGCAATATAATTATATATTCTGGATCCACACCTGTTGATAGGAATTTATTAGCACTCATGGAAAGGAAAAAGAGGAGCTGAAGGTATTGACCTCTCATTATTAAAATAGACTTAATACTTTTTTGTACCACCTGTTCCTGCATTGTGTAATCAGTCTTTTGGTATTAGATATGTACCAGATGTTTCCAAATCTGCCTCAGTCACTCCAGTCTTTATTATTGATCTCTAAAGGAGCCTCTGATTTAAACACTGTGTCCTTTCTATTCTGGCAAACACTGAGAAAGAGAGTTCACAGATGACAGTTGTATTATCAAGGAAGACAAATTGCTTGAGCAGATTTGAAAAATCTTCTTTTATATGTGCCTCTTCATGTACCAGAGTCCTTAGTAAATGATGTGATAGAATTATGAGTGAAAGACTCAAATCATGGTGATTCATAGTTGTAAGCACGGTGGGCCAAATTCTGCTCTCATTTATAAGAAGAAACATGTTCTCCCAGATAGTGGAGGACAAAATACTAGGAATGTGGTTTAACTAGGCTGCAACTTTAATATCCATAGGAAATTATCTGGCTATAAGGTATCCATATCAATTCAACCTTCTTGCCATTATCTGTATCCCCTGAGAAAAGGCTGCCACTATCCAAGCTTTTAACCTTTAACCAGATCCTTTGTTATGACCCACGGGTTATCCTTTCATAGGAGATTTGGAAGTATAGGGAAATGAGAGAAGCATTTCTTTATTACTTAATTTTTTAGAAGATCCGGAGACATACAATATAAAACATCTACATTATCATTTGGTAGATAGTTTAATAAATATGCAAAATGGAACTGATGATGTTTATTGCATGTATTTTAAAACAAAAATGAATCACTTTGTACATTCCAAACATGAACTGAACTAGAAAGGAATACATTGTCCAAGGCAACATTTACAATGACATATGAATCCACTGATATTTCACTGTTTTTATATACCTCTTCTGAGGTTATCTTCTTTCCCTGATCAGTCAATTTAAAGAGGGAGATTCAGTTTGGAACAAAAATATTAAAGTGAACACATACGTATAAAACCAAATATATTTGACAGTTGTCTTTTAGTAATTTCCCTTACAATTGTTTCAGATGTGGTTGAGCAAGAGCCTTCTTCCTCTGCTTGATTTTGCAGTAATATGACAAATGATATTTGCTATAGTCACAGAAATTTGATTAAATTTTCTCCAGTCTGAAAATTCTTTATTAGGATATAACTCAAAGTCCATTAAAGTTATTGGAAAGATCCATTGTCCTTAGTGGGCACTGGACTAGATCACAAATGTGAAAGAACTTTATTTAGAAAGAATATAAGTGATGATACCAGACTAACAATTCACAACAAATAATTCCATTGCTATTTGAGTCAATATTCAGGTTTAGGATATGACATATGACATTGTCTCTATTTTCTGAATGGATGATATAACTTTTATAAATTACTTCCTATTCTACCTGAAACAAAATTTGTTTGGCAAAGCAATTTTCATTTAGTTTTTCTGCCTGGAATTTCCTTTTCATGAACATTCATGTAAACTAAACTTCACTCCAGCAAAATTTTGGGATAAGTTAATAAAAAGGGGTTCAAAGACACTAAAAGGGAAATTCTATGTAGAAGCTGTTCTGTTCTTATCCTCATTTACTTTCTGCTGTGAGAGACAAGGATACCAAGTATATAATAAAATTAGAGAGAGAATTTTAAAGACACTAAGCTTTTTTCTTTAGTATATTCAATTAACTACCCATGTAACACTTCTGAATTTGTTTATATCCTTTTCTTTTAAGAAAAAAGGAAACATTTCCCATTAAGAATTTACCTAGAGCTGATAGGTACTGACAAACTTATAAAACAGAATATTTGAAAAGACTTGGGTATACTAAATTATATATTTTCACTTAGGGAATTGTTCAAGAATATAGTAATAGTGTAAGCCCATAGGTATGTTTGAACATTTGTAGTTAATAAAGCTTTATTCCCAACTAGAAAGAGCTTTTATGATGTTTTCTGCTTGGATAACTGTTTTGTTTAGTGAGTTTTAAAGATTCAGTTATTAGTTTAGAGAATTCAAAACTGATGTTAAAACCCAAACTGTGAAATATTGCATCAAATATTTAGGTTTGAGTGATGGGTGTTACATGGAAACATGTAGTAATATTTCTTACATGGGACCAAACATAACTGTTTTGGCACTACAACATACATAAAATAAAGAAATTTAGGAACAATCTTGTGAGTTAAATCTGAGTAATACAGCCACATTTCACTATATGAAGGCGCTATTTTTAACAATCCCTCAAATCTCTGTGAATTAGTAACTAGTCAGATATTGCTGCATGCAATATGTAGAATGTATCATCTATTCTACACCAGTATATGGTTTTTCAGTTCTGAGTTGCAGGTGGCAAAAATCAAACCCAAGGCATGGATTTGTATTATAAAGGATGATCTTAGTCCTCATCAATGAATGAGATGCAATGACTCTTTCCTGTGCTGACCAATTTACTTGGTTACCAAATGGTTACCAGATTTTCCATATATTTTGTCTATATAGTCTCCATTACCATGGAATCTAAGCAACCACTCTTTGAATACAGATGATAAATCTACATTTAAAAATATCAGATACTAAATACTGAACTCAATTTTTTCCTGGTTAGCAATTACAAATCCTGGTAATAAGACACCATGAAAAAAAAGTATATATTTTTTTGAAAAACATATTACTTCAGAAAATTCTCTATTATTTTACTATATCAATACAAGGCACATCTGTGAGACATGATCATAGCTGAAAAAAGTCTGAAACTTTTTTATCTGAGTGCCTTTGCATACCTGGTCATTAATTTACCTCCTGGCCCATTCTAAACTTTGTGTAATATGTGTGCATACTCCATTAATTGAATTTATCTACACAGTTCTGGGCTATTTAGAATTGCAGGTATTCAGAATGGTGTAGGCCTTGCTGGAGCCCTTTGCATACCTAACAGAATGAACCAAAAGCAAGTGAACCAAAGTAGGCTTTGTCAGAATAGTAACATCTAAAAATCAGCTAAGCAAGCAAGCATGTTCCAGAACAGAGAGAATGGTTCAGGAACACACAGACCTCTTCAAGTATCTACGTGAACACATCGACCCCTTTGTATTATATTATAAGGAGGGAATGACTGGATAATGGATGAGGATGTTTTGTTCAGACTGGTAGGTACAAGGTACAAGTGGTAACTAACAACATCTGGAGTGTATTACATACCTTGTATATCTATATATATAAAAGTCAAATGGTGTATGCGTGCATGTATGTACATTCCCTTACTCCTTCCACACCATTTGAGCTAGAGACTTGAAATTTGGTACAGTTATAGGCTTTAGGGTCCTAATCAGGGTAAGAATCTAAAATTTTTCAAAGCTCACCTCTGACGCCCCTAGGGGTGAAATTCTTTAAAGCCCATTCACATCAGCTGGGCAGCTGCTGTTCTCTGTGACATAGTTATGATGTAATAATACCCCCCTCCAACGGCCCCCGCACTCGCTCAGCTCTCTCCCTCCTCCCCCCTCCAACGGCCCCTCCACACTCGCTCAGCTCTCTCCCCTATCCCCCCTCCAACGGACCCCGCACTCGCTCAGCTCTCTCCCCTCTCCCCCCTCCAACGGCCCCTCCACACTCGCTCAGCTCTCTCCCCTATCCCCCCTCCAATGGACCCCGCACTCGCTCAGCTCTCTCCCCTCTCCCCCCTCCAACGGACCCCGCACTCGCTCAGCTCTCTCCCCTCTCCCCCCTCCAACGTCCCCCCCAATCGCTCAGCTCTCTCTCCCCCCTCAGGTAAGAATTGAAAAATTTTTAAATCTCCCCCCCTCCCCCCTCCAACGGCCCCCGCACTCGCTCAGCTCTCTCCCCCTCCCCCCTCCAACGGCCCCCCCACTCATTCAGCTCTTTCCCCCCTCCCCCCTCCAACGGACCCCGCACTCGCTCAGCTCTCTCCCTCCTCCCCCCCTCCAATGGAGCCGAGCAACGCCAGATATTTGTGCTAGTTAATGTATAAAAGGAGAAGACATGGGAGGGGTAACTTTACATTGGTCTACTGGACAGCATTATGCTCATTGAGCTGATACCTTGTTATGGGAAAACATGTGTTAGCTTGGTATGCGAGGCACTAATACTGTGCTTTGTTGAGACTAAACCTGGCCAAGTGCCTTCGCCACTGACCTGACCTGTGCTCTTTCTGTATGAGTAACATTGAGGTGTGCTGAATCAACAGTAGCAAGCTATACTGGTGCAGCTAGCAGCGGAGCTCCAAAACCTGCAGCATCAACAGCAATAGCAACATTAGCAACATATGCCATTTATATTTCAATTTTGGAAATATATGAATTTATCTCAGATTTCTGAATTTCAGAGTACTTGGGCCATTTATTGTGAACTTTTGTTGGAGTAGGGGTAGAGGTGTGCAAATAACTCTTTTTTTTTCTTTTTTTTTTTACTTTGCTAGTCTGTCTGTGGATGAAAACAAGTTTCATTCTCCTGGGCTGTTGCTGTAGCACCTTCCAAGGGCAGGAAACTTAAAGAAAATAACAAAAATCAAAAGGGTTTTAAAATAGAAATACCACATATCAGTATGTTAATACATCTGTTTTATTGGAGGAAATGGATAGTTCTGACTTTACTTCACTTGTATTCTTTTTTATTTTTTTCATTATGGCCTTGTAAATCTTGCCTAATTTGTGATTTTTTGCTTTTGTAACACTGCTTATCTTCATGTGCAGCTTCTTAGCACCCTAATTAATTGTTCTACTGCATTGGTAGCATTGCTTGGGAAAATATTTCTATTTTTGTTTGAAAATGTTGGGAACTGTTGTGACAAACAAGAAGCACCTAGCTCAACTCCTCTCTTGCTATGTAAAGATTTTGCCTGCATACCTCCTCTTCTGTGAACACTAAAAGATGGATGGATTTATGCAATGACAGTGCTTCAAGGTTAGACTGCATCTCTTTACCACTAATGACGCTAGGAGGGTTAAACCTGCGGAGAGGACAGGTAACATTAAGTTTGCACTTACAGCATTTCCTTCATGCAGCTCAATTATGAGAGAAATGGCAAGACTTTTTTTCCTCTTTTCTCCTCAACTCTCCTTGGTATGGGTGCATGGGCCTCAGATTCCCTGTGCTGTCTCAACCAGAGCATCCACTCTGCCACCTGGGCCTGTCAGACTGTCCCTCTTGCTATGGCAGCCCAGCTCTGATGTAGCCATGTTCCCATGGGGTTCCTTATCTACTGCCTGCTAATCCCAGAACCTCATGGGTTCCAGATAATTTAGAGGGCTGAAGCAATTCACTTTAATAAAGTCCCAGGATCTAATAAAATGTTCATTGGCATCTATGGAACTCTTTTCACTGACTGCGCTGGGATCAATTCTATAGTCAGCATTACATTCTATAAGTGGGGAATCTTCCTGTAGCTGGTGGGCCAATGCCTGAAAGCTCCTCTCCATCGTCCTGGTCCTGGAGTTGACCCCTTCCACAGGCACTGACCTTAAACTTTCTAGAGCACTTGCGAATTGGGTGCAGGGGAAAGAAATATGGTGGTAGAAGCACTTCTGTGCACCCTCCTCCCAGCTGACCAAGTTTTCATTGCTTCTATCCGTGGAGGTGGAAGAAATTATTTGGATCCAAATCCCTTTAATTTGGTGGATAGCTAGCCTGAGATCAACACAGGTGCAATGTTGTTCTAGAACTGCTGTGCACTGTTTAAATGAGAGGTTTCTCTCACTAGCCCCAATTAATTAGAATCATGGGTGTGCACAGCACAGTTCATTAGGGTGTGCACCCAAGGAAGGCTGTGTCTCCCCATACAACCTGGCCCTGTCCCCATGTGACCCCCACCCACTTCCTGCCCTCTCAGAGCCCCCAACCCATCCAACCCCCCACCCCACTCCTTGTCCCCTGATTGGCTTCTCTGAGGATGCTGGCATTAGTGCAGCGATATTCCCACTTAACTCCACAAATCTTTCAGAGGTGTCCTTGGTGGTCTCCAGACTCTTGAGGTGCTGACTGACCTATTTGTATAGCTAAGAAAGGACATGATGCACACCAGCAAAGAGGAGGCTTAGAAAGGTCTCAGGTTACAGAAATATGACTACATATTTACTCACTTTGGGCCAACTTCGCAGCCTATGTGAGTTGGTTTAGTGCTGACTTACAGCAGCTGACGAGCTACCCCAAATGTAGTGAAACAAAATGCATTTGTACCACCTTGTACGTATGTTTTAAATACACACACGTGCACACACACACACACACACACACACACACACACATTTTGTAGGTGATGTGACAGAAATACTGAACACAAGCATACTGTCAAGGGCCACTATATTGATATGGCCTCATACAGAGGGCTGTAAATACTCTACAGACACTATGAACTATAGAGTATTTACAGCCCTCTGTATGAGTACAGAAGATGGTTATTTGTGTGTTCCTGGAGTCACTATGGGGAGATTAATACAAAATCCCAAGTCTGGCTTTGAAGCTAGGTCTCCTGGGGAATAAGGGTCTGGGAGACAAAGCAAGATTTCGGGTATAAAAGGCTGAGCTTAAACAGACTCAAGGACATCCTTTTGATTCAGCAAATGGACAGGATCTCAGGTTAGGGGATTGGGAAGGCAACATTTACTGAAGGGTTGGAAGGACTTTGGCCAGGCAATTTCTGATAAGGGGTGTGTGTGTGTATGTGTGTGTGTGTGTATGTGTTTGTGTAAGGGGTGTGTAAGGGGTCTGTGAGTGTGTTCCTCTATATGCTTTGTCTCTAAATAAACTTGCTTGCTTTTGGAGAGCTGCATGTCACTACCCAAAACTCTATAATTGTCCTTTCGAGAGAAACTCTCCAACCCCCTACTGTTTGTCATACCTGCTTGAGATAATCATAATACAGAGCCAGAAGCTTAAAATCCCCAGTTAGATGAAAGTGAGATACACATCCCTATACAGATAGTGGTGAAGGCTACAGTCCTGAGACTTCAGGGACAATCATGGAGTAAACCAGTTACCCTTGAAACTGTGAAAGGTGATGCTGCAGAAGTGAGGAGTTTTAAAAGTGGTTTGAGTGAGGTGAGGCTGACAGGTCAGAAATGTCCTTCATGTGTATGGGGTGACTTGGGAGATAAAAGGGGTATCAAAGCTGCTATAGCTGGCAGGCCAGAGAGTGTGAGTGCAAAAGAAAACCAGCTCAGAGAAGTAGCAGGGCTGCTTGGTATCAGGTATTGAAAGCAAGGCCATGAGTGTAGTTGATGTGCAATGAAGTGACTCAGAGGAGTTCCTGTAGTCAAGCTATGAATGAGAAGCATAATTGAGGCAGTGGGAATTTGTTTGAGGCTAATTCCGTGCCACTGAAATGAATGGAACATGTATTATTTTCACTCTGAGCTAGAGCAGGCACTTAATCTACAGTGTAGAGACACATTGGGGGACAATTTTGTATATGTTGGGGATGGGGAGGAGTGGCATCTAAGATCCATATCTTACTTTTTTTCTTAAGCAGCAAGCTACATTTCCCATTGGTGGGAAGTTCCAGATAAAACTATATATCAAGGTATGGTCATAAAATATTAATGAGCTGAATATGATGTGTTGGGACTCTTTAAAATGGGTTCTTACACTTTGTTTTCTATTTTATTTTTTAAAATTAGAATATATACTGAGAATGGTCAAAACTGTTTAATATTTTGATCCCAGAGAATTCCTGGCAAAAGAATATTTACTGTGACATATAAGATCAGAAAGAGAGAAAAAAACACAAACAGCATCATTTTAGGCCTAGCCATGAAAGGTGCTGAAGAGCCATACAATTCAGCTTGTTGATTGGGACTTGTGGATGCTCTGCACCAATCAGCATCTGGCCCTTATTTTATGGATGATTGGCAGGTTATTATAAGGATATGCAGATGCTTCTACCTTTAAAAATAAACCCACTTGTTTAAAAGTCTTTCCATTGCCAGCTCCAGTTTTGATACAGCAATGAAGCATAGCAATGCTAAATAAGAACATGCACATTCCATTTGTATTGCCATTCCATCTAAATCCAGACCTTAATCATTATAGTAGAAGTAAGCTCCCCTGCTCCCCAGAGTCTTTAAGTAATTTTTGGATTAAATGGCGTACTTAGTTTTTCTTGTAAGCAGTGTCACTTCACACTCAGCTTAATAATGGCTTGTTTGGGTAAGCTTCTGTGTAATGTCAAGTTTTCCCAAATGGCCCTAGAAGGTCAGAAGAGGTCTGCTGTTAACACTTTCCACAACAACAGAAAGGTTTTCCTTGTTTAAACAACAGTCAGGGAGAACACAATTAGATACAAGTACCTAATTCTTCTTCTTGTAGAACCTACCAATAGCTGTCAAAAAAGGGGAACAGTAAAGGTCAGTTTTAAAAAAAGGCTTCTTCAGAGAGTAATGCATCTTGAATAGTTTATATATGCTTAGCTACCTTATGTACTAGTAAGCAGCAGAACCCAGACATGTTTTTGTTATCAAGATAAAAAGATAGTATGCTTCAGAAATTCCAGGAAGACTTTTCAGAAGAATATCGAAATTGCCATACTGGAAGGGAGAAATGATGATGCATCTATGTCAATATCCCATTTTTTAATCTTAGTAGCACACCTTTTCTGTTACTGCTGGCCTACTTGTGGAAGGTTTCTGTTTGGGGATAATCTCTATAGAAAGTTCAAAATGTATAAAGTCTAGGTAAAAACGAGTCTTAGGCCAGGGCTTAACTGGGGATGGGTGAGGGGGTTTCAAATCAAGATACACAACTTCAGCTATGCTATTTGCATAGCTGAAGTTGAAGTATCTTAGTTCGACTTACCTGGCCGTCCCTATGGCAGCGAGTCAACCGTGGCGGCTCCCCCGTCGACTCCACTTACTCCTCCTGCCAAGGTAGAGTACAGGCGTTGATTAAGGGATTGATTTATTGCATCTAGACGAGATGCGATAAATTGATCCCCGATACATCGAACACTACCCGCCGATCCAGCAGGTAGTATAGACGTACCCTTATTTCTCAAATGAATTTAATTCCATCTAAGTTTCTTGCACCTCTGAGACATGCTATGGCATTCCACTGCCAGGGAACTTAAAAGGAAGTTAAAAACAACCTTCACTGGCTTTCAATGCTTCTGAAATGTTATTGGCTGCTTATGTCTGTCCAAGTCTGCTATAAGCAACAAACCATCTAGTAAGAGACTGACCTTGTCCATTGAAGAGATGTCCCTTACATGCCCGATGGGCAACCCTTGAAACATGATTCTTCCAGCAATGACTATGAAGCATCAGCTGGTGTTGATACTGTTAATACAAATCTAGAAATAAATTGCCAACCCCCAAAATTAAAGCGTCTAAGGGTATGTCTTCACTACAGCAGTAGTTCGATTTCCTTTATTTCGATTTTGTAAAGCAGACTGTATGCAGTCGATTTTGTGTGTCTTCACTAGGCACAGCAAAGCACAGCAAGTCGACAGTGTCTGTCCGCACAACTTTTGCAAGCATCGACATAATGAGCGTTGCACTGTGGGTACCTATCCCACAGTTCCCTGATCCCCCAGCAGGCACCATTTCGAGTGCTGCACTATGGGTAGGCATTTCCAAATTTTGCGCCCTTTTTCCGTGCCGCCGACCCCCATTAGGAGCGGTGCACTGTGGGTAGGCATCCCATAATT
Source organism: Sternotherus odoratus (assembly GCA_032164245.1). Lineage (NCBI taxonomy): Eukaryota > Metazoa > Chordata > Testudines > Kinosternidae > Sternotherus > Sternotherus odoratus. Next base: position 24,111,889 of record JAVMKO010000009.1, read on the forward strand.
CGCGCCCTTTCTCCGCGCCGTGCTAACGCCATAGCACTGCAAGCATGGAGCCTGCTGACACCACGGAAACAGTAATGGCCGTTGTGAGGACCTCGATCACGGTTGCGGAGTTCATGCTGCACCGTCTGCAGAGGAATGCGATCCGGGGACAACTGCGCTTTCTGGAACCCGACGACAGTGAGGAGGAGATGGACCAGGACGTGCACAGCAGAGACAGGGACACTGCCGTTTTTGGAAGTAGGGCGACTGACAATCTGTCAAATTTGGTGGCAATGGGGCAGGCTCATGCCATCGAACGCCGATTCTGGGCCAGGGAAACAAGCACGGACTGGTGGGATCGCATAGTGCTGCGGGTCTGGGATGACTCCCAGTGGCTCAGAAACTTCCGCATGCGAAAGGGCACGTTCATGGAACTTTGTGACTTGCTGTCCCCGGCCCTCCGGCACAGGAATACCAAAATGAGAGTGGCCCTTACAGTGGAGAAGCGAGTGGCGATAGCCCTTTGGAAGCTTGCAACGCCAGACAGCTACCGGTCAGTCGCGAATCAGTTTGGGGTGGGTAGGTCTACAGTGGGCTTTGCTGTGATGCAAGTAAGCAGGGCAATCGTCGAGCGGCTGCTACACCGGGTTATAAACCTTGGAAACCTGCAAGCTACAATAGATGGCTTTGCCGCCATGGGATTCCCTAACTGTGGTGGGGTTATAGATGGGACTCATATCCCTATCCTGGCACCGGACTATGAGGCCGCCGAGTACAGAAACCGGAAGGGATATTATTCTATGGTCATGCAAGCAGTGGTTGACCACAAGGGACGTTTCACCGACCTGTACGTGGGGTGGCCGGGAAAGCTTCATGACGCTCGAGTGTTCAAGAACTCTAGGATTTCTAGACAGCTGCAGCAAGGCACTTTCGTCCCCGACCAGAAAATTTCCGTGTGGGGTGGTGGTGATGGAAATGCCGATCGTTATCATTGGGGACCCAGCCTACCCCCTAATGCCCTGGCTTATGAAGCCCTACACAGGAGCCCTGGACAGGGGTCAGGAGCTGTTCAACTACAGGCTGAGCAAGTGGAGAATGGCCGTAAAGTGTGCATTTGGCCGTCTGAAGGGGAGATGGCGTTCGTTGCTGATTCGCTCAGACATCAGCGAGAGAAATATCCCCATTGTTATTGCTGCTTGCTCTGTGCTCCACAATATCTGTGAGAGCAAGGGGGAAATGTTTATGGTGGGCTGGGAGGCAGAGGCAAATTTACTGTCTGCTACTTACGAGCAGCCAGACAACAGGGAAAGTAGAAGAGCGCACCATGAGGCCCTGCGCCTCAGGGATGCCTTGAAAACCAGTTTTATGAGTGCCCGAGATGGCGTTTGAGACTCTGCTCCCTTGCTGTGCTCTAAGCCTGCTGTCCTTGAACCCTTATTCCCTCCCCCCCCCCCATGCTTGCAGAGGAAATAAATTCACTGTTTGAAAAATCATGGTTCCTTTATTGGTTCATCAGAAATACAAATACAGGGGATCACTGTCATGGTATCCTGGAGGGAAACCAGCAGTCACAGTGGGGGAGGAGCAGACAGAGGAGGGGGGGGGGAAGGGGGGAGAGGAGGGGTGGCCAAGACACAGCAGCTTTTAAAAGTTTTTCGAGAACGTCAGCCTGCTGCTGCTGCTGCTGCTGCTGCTTCTCCTGGCTTGTGGGGTGGAGTGGGTCGGTCCACGGAGCTTGCCCCCCCGGGTTCTCACCCCGCGTTTGGGTGGGGAAGCTATGGGACTTGGGGAAGGGGGGAGGTGGTTAGACAGGGGCTGCAGAGGTGATCTTTGGGCCTGCTGCAGCTCCACCAGAGACCGCAGCATGTTGCTCTGGTCCTCCATTATACGGAGCAAAGCATCCATGCGTCTTTCTTCGCGGTCTTCCCTCTTTTCTGCCGCGGCTCTCGATTCCTGCCTGTCTCGATTCCTTGCCTCTCTCTCTCGATCCCTTGCCTGTATCTCTCGATTCCTTGCCTCCACCGTTCTTTCCCTCCATTCCGTCTGGCGGGCTGCCTCAGCGCGCGAGTTCTCCAGGAGCTCACTGAACATATCATCGCGCGTTCGCGTTTTCTTTTTACGCTTTCTTATCTGCGATGCACGGCGGGAGGAGCAGGACGGAGGATTCTGAGATAATTGTTCATCTGTGGGCGAATGTGGGCAAAGAAAGTTTGAAAGTTATGAGACAGATACATTCAAGGTTAGGAGGCAGATGCAGTCTCGGACGGTACACAATGGGAGTACTATGCCGTTTGCAACCTCAGTATTCAGAGGCCTGATATGATTTCTGTACAAGGTCATGTTCTACACCTAAAAGTGACTGAATAGCTCACAGAAAAGTCAGAGCATCTCAGACACATATGCGTGCCTCAGCCCAACACGGCTTCTGAAATCACCGTGCAGCCGGCCATGGTAAGTTAAAAGCAGCACTTGCATATTGTAGAGTAACCCCACCCCCCCTTCCCCCCACCGCGTGGCTCCCACTGAACTGCAAACTGCAAAACAAAGGCCAAAAAATCTCTCGCTAAGGGCTAAGGTCTTTTTGGGGCTCTTCAGACTGCTCAGTTTCCCTGCTAGCTACCGCTACGGGCTGGGGGGGGGGGGGGGTTGGGTGCGCATTGGATCTGAAGCGGAAGCAACCGCTTGCAGACTGTTCAGATTCCCTGCTAGCTACCGCTACGGGCTGGAGGGGGGGGGGGTTGGGTGTGCGTTGGATCTGAAGCGGAAGCAACCGCTTGCAGACTGTTCAGATTCCCTGCTAGCTACCGCTACGGGCTGGAGGGGGGGGGGGGGTTGGGTGCGCGTTGGATCTGAAGCGGAAGCAACCGCTTGCAGACTGTTCAGATTCCCTGCTAGCTACCGCTACGAGCTGGAGGGGCGGGGGGTTGGGTGCGCATTGGATCTGAAGCGGAAGCAACCGCTTGCAGACTGTTCATATTCCCTGCTAGCTACCGCTACGGGCTGGAGGGGGGGGTTGGGTGTGCGTTGGATCTGAAGCGGAAGCAACCGCTTGCAGACTGTTCAGATTCCCTGCTAGCTACCGCTACGGGCTGGAGGGGGGGGTGTCAGCGTTCGGGGGGGGGGGGGCGGTTGGTCGGTCCTCAGCAGAAAAGAGTACTTTGCAGCTGGGAATCTTTATCTCCCTACTAATTGCAGTCCGTATTTCAAACAGGCAACCATGAATGACATCACTTTGCTGAGAATTTCTCAGAGAGATAGAGAGCGCATGCTCCTTGACTCCATGCAAAGTCCTGGTCCGTTCGCCGCAATGCTAGCCTGCTCAATGATACCAGACTACTTACTACTTTCGTGGTGTGGGATGGTCTCCTATCACGGGGGACCACATAAAGTGGCTCTCCCCAGAAATCTGCTGCGGAGGATTCATCGCTACCTCCTGGATAGCTTCATTGAAATGTCCGCGGAGGACTTCTGGTCAATCCCGGAGTATATTGACAAACTCTTTGAGTAGAAATTGACCAGCAATGAAATCACGCTAAGTCCTTAGGGCAAGTTAATCATTAATAAATGCTTCCTTTACAAAATCACGCGTCATGTAATCCCTTAAAAAAGAAACACTTACCCCCCTGGGAGGCTTGGGAGGGTGCTGGCTCCAGGGTGATAAACAGCTCCTGGCTGTCTGGGAACACGGGTTCTCCACTGGCCTCCTGCTGCTCCGTGAGATTTTCCTCTTCCTCATGGTCGTCCTCATCAGAATCAGTCTCCTCCCTGACGATTATCCCATCGGTGGAGTCCATGCAGACCAGCGCGATGGTGGTGGGGGCTCCCCCCATTATCTGATTTAGTTCATTGTAGAACCTGCATGTCCGTGGCGCACCCCCTGATCATCCGTTTGCCTCCTTGGCTTTCTGGAACGATTGCCTCAGCTCCTTAATTTTCACGCGGCACTGTGTGGTGTCCCTGTTGTGGCCCCTTTCTAGCATGGCCTTGGAGACTCTTCCATACGTGTTGGCATTCCGTTTGTTGTTGCGTAGTTCCAACATCACGGATTCCTCTCCCCAGATAGCGATGAGATCCAACACCTCACGAGTGGACCATGCTGGAGCTCTTTTCCTCTGGCTGGTCTCCAGGGCAGATGAGCTCTGCATGGAGTCTTGTGATGCTGAGCTCTGCATGGCGGCTAGTGCTGCTGATTGCTCTGAATGGCGACTGAGCTGTTCAGGTGAGCTGCCCACGCTGACCAAACAGAAATGGTATTCAAATGTTCCCGGGTCTTATCTACCTGGCCAGAGCAGCGAGTTCAGAGTGCAGTCCAGAGCGGTCACAGTGGAGCAGTGAGGCAGTCCAGAGCGATCAGAATGGAGCATTGTGGGACAGCCTCTGGAGGCTATTAATGTCGGTTCCGTCTTCACTAGCCCACAGTCGAGCTTGGAATTTCGAATTTAGCCTTACTTCTCTCGTCAGGCAGGAGTTACCAATTCGATCTTGAGGGCCCTTTAAATCGACGTTAAGGGCATGTATGTGAAGACAGGTACACGTTTAATTCGACCTAACATCGTTAAAATCGAATTAAAGTGGTAGTGAAGACAGGCCCTAAGTTTAGTGTTTGTAGGGGAAAATGTCTAGAGCATTTTTGAATATCTTATTCCTCTCTGTCATTTAACATGATCATGGGAAACAAGTTCCACTATTGCAGTGGGTTGGAGAAAAGATACAATGACACCGTGGCCTCTAAAGTCTATGGTGGCTAACTATTTCCAGTCAAAGTGAAATGCTGAATACAAGCTCTATTAAAAACAAAAGGAAGACACAGGAGAGGGTATGGATAAATATGATTTATGTCTATTTCTGCTGGCTTCCACATGTGGACTTTCAGATGCAAATACAAAAAAGAAAACATAAAAGTCTGAGCAGAACAAAGTTGTCTGTCAACATGACTTCTGTGACAGATTTTCTTGCTGTTCAACAATGATTCTAATTCAATTGTTGGCTGCTGTGAAGGAGATGAGATGCCAGAAGCAGAAGCTCAGCAAACAAGAACAAAAAAATAATTACTATTAGAGATGTGCTGCAAACAAACCCCTTGAAAATACAGCTACATCATTCTGTTTGCCTCTCACCCGACTATTTTTTTCTAATCCCTGCCACTGAATCATAATGATATGAAGCAATGAATGTGATGACATAAGCAGTGCTCCAGTCACTGCAGATTCCTGATGCCATTACATTCAGGAGATTTGCAAACAATCTTTTATTAAAAGCCCACCTTGAACAAACAGGTCTAGTAGAAAGAAAGTAAAAGGGAGGACAAGGGAGGGAATCCAAATACATATTTTTGATTTTTGCTCTATAATCAAAGTATTCTGGACAAATTTGTTTTGCTGGTAATGGTCTGTTACTTACATTGAATTAAAAGCCCGGTTATGTTAAAGTAACAGAGAAATACACTGGAACACTCTAGCTGCTTTCCAGACATTTGACACCCAACACCAAGGAACGTGGCTTTCCCGGTGACTCAGACCCATCATTTATAAGAGCAAATTTAATTCTAAAAAAGCCTGAAGGGAGCAGCCCTATGCCATGTATGTGCACATACGTACACAGAAAAGATGAAATTCTTAAGCCTGAATCTCTCCTGCACTGCATCTGGCTTAGCCATTTATACCAGCGTATAATGGTTTAAATTAAAACAACGCCAGATAAGAAAGGTAGCAATAAAAACTCCACTTTGCACAGGATAAATGACTTCAGAAGATGCAAGGCAGTGGTGGATCAGGTCCCGAACTCCTGCCTGCATGGAAACTGTGCTTTGCATGATTGACTAAGCAGTCCACCAGAAAACTGCCCATCCACTAGCATCACTGGCAGATCCTATTCTCACCAGCTTTCCTGATTGGAGTGACAGATGGGGGTAGGTGGGAGGAGGAAGAGTAATCCCTTCTCTTCACAATTATTCTATAGTAATCACCAACATTAGTACTGATTTATATTATAACTGCAAGTGTTGGAATAAGAGACGTGGCATCTGTAAAGCTAGTGTTAAATTGAAAGAATATAAAATTCAGCTCCATGTCTGGGGACATTCCAACAATCAGATTACATTTCATGTACTCAAATGTAGCTATGAGAGAGCAGAAATTTATGACAGAACATTTTATTTTTATTGCTAAATTTTCTCTGCAGCTGGTCCAGAGAAAGCTGCAATAAAATACACCAGTCACATACCATAGTGCCACAGAGATTTCATGCATGCAGAATAACACAAGATGCAAAGTCTTCTGAAAACTCACAGTAGAAGAGGCTTTTTTTTTTTTTTCTAAAAAAGGTTCTTTTCCCTCCCACCCCTTGACAATGCAAACACTGGGTGCAAAAGTTGCCAATGGAATTTTGCACCTACAGTGTTTTTTCACTGTTGGATAATTATTTCTGCAAAACTTCAGGCACAAAAAAGAGACTCAGTTGAGGATGAGAATAAAACACCAGTTAATATATTTAAAGGCGCGTTTCCAAGGGGTGAATATGATTTTTACACCTGCCACACAATTGTCGCATAGGATTTGTCTTTCTTCCAGAAAGTCTAGTGAATCATTTGGATCTTCTGATGAATAAAAACCAAACAAACATTTAGGTTTGAATAATTTGAATTTGAACACAGTTTAATGTTAGTGTAATGGGGCACCATGTAAAATATCCAGAAGCATCCTCTAACATTGTTTGCCTGGCTCTAAATACTATAGACACTCAACAACTGACAACTATCTGGTATGGCTTTGTACTTATGAACCACAGGAAGCCCACAAGAAAAAAGCAAAAATGGTGTCATAATGATTTACTATAGTCTAAAATTATTGTTACCATAGATGGTAGGCCCTTGATATTTGTAGTTCTATGATGAACTTTGCTCTCTTATCGAATAAATAAATATCAGGATACAGGAGAGTATGCTTTTTCCACCCCTCTTTTCTGCTCACATCTTTATTTCCCAACAATGATTGCAAGCCATTGGAGAAATCAGGCCAAATCTTGTTCTCAGTTACTCTATCAACTTCAGTGGAATTACTGCAGATGTATGCTGCTTTTAAAGCAGAATTCAACCCAACATGTGCAGCAACACATAATGCATCCGGATACATCAAGCGTTGAATACTAAAATTGCAAGGCTAGAATATCTATAGTATATGAATACAAAAATAACATCGTAGATTACATTTCCAGCTATTTCATCACACATTTATCATCAGAAAACAACAAAGGAGCTATCTTTTTTTTTAAAAAAGCCAATTTTGTTTCATGTGCTGCTCTCAGAGCTAAACAGCTCTGGAAGAAATCCAACTAGAAACTGAGTTGAATAACATTGTGCAATTCAAAGAGTTTGAGATGGGGAAATGGCATGAACTAATGAAATTCTGCACAAATTTAACAAACATGACTCAAGGACAGGATGTTCGAGCAAAAACAGCACTAAAAGGGCTCTTTCATATAAAAGATGAACAGACTATGTTGTACTGCTATAATACTCCATTGCATGAAAAGTTAATTATTAACTCAAGGAACAACACAGCAATCTCTGCAGTCTTGGAGTTAGCTGCAGTTTGTGTCAGCAGAGTGACTTTCTCCTCATCCAGTATTAGCAGAGCTGCTGTATCCCAAGGGAGTTTCATCTTTGAAACAGACAACTTGGTTTTGCACTGCTGCTTCCTCAATGGACATACTGATCTAGAAGCCCTGTCAAGAGACTGCCTGGAGGATGTGTACAGTAGGTGCATCTCCTGTCTGCATTAGCCTTATCCCTTCTCTGTCCAGCACTATACTAAAGTAGTATAGTCTGGCTGCATACTTTTTCAAAGCAATATAGTTGGCAGGTATCTTGTGCTGCTCTAATGGACTTTCTGCTTCCAGAGTCCATGCACCAGTTTGAGTGACTCAAACCTGTAGGCTAGTGCAGACTTGAATTGTTTGTTTTTGAAACTTCCTGTTTCAGTACTTTTGACTTTGGTCTAGTCTAGACATTTTTTGGCTTAAATATTCAAAAGTGGCAAGTGATATCAGGTGCCCCCATTTTTGGATGCCCAAATTGTGACTCTTCAAGGGGCCTGATTTTTCAGAATGTGTGCAACACCCATGTTCAGAAAATCAGGCCTTTTAAGGAGTCTCAAGTTGGGTGCCCAATGTCACTAGTTGGTTGCTCAGTGTGCCCACTTAAAAATATTGTAGTAAAACATAAAGAACAAGAGCTAACCTAAATATGTTTGTTTTGCCGAAAATCAATTTGGGGATAGTTTGAAAATCACCTGGCAAGTAGTATACATTTCATCTGTTTGCTTCCTATAGGCTAAAGGGCTGAACCTGCTCCCTTAGTTCCAATGGGACTACATCAAACCCAAAATGTTTTAAATAGGTTATCTGTTTGGGTTTATTTTTTTACAAATGTTGATGCACCTAGATAAAATATTTTGATGGCAAATATCTGCTTTTAACATATGTAAACACATAAATTAAAATTAAGGCCAACTGTGCTCCTAGCAATTTCTCTGTGCATCTGTCTAGTAATCTGTTCTATGTCAAAAGAGAGATTTCTACTTTGATTCTGTAGCATGCACCATACAGAATCACTTCTAATTTTGGTAATATGCTGCATATAGGCTACAGCATATGTATTCCATCTTCCATGATGCTGAGGTAAATTTGCACCAATAAGACATAGACCAGGCACCCACAGGAAAGATTGCTGGAGGAGATATAAGTATCATGTTCTCCTTTCTTTCTTCTCGCCCTGCAAACCAGAGTTGGACCTGGACCAAAACACCAGATCCAGATGAAGTTTATAGCTCAAACAAATTTATCCCTATATCATGGGCCAATGGGAGCAACGTGGCTGGAGGAGGCAGAAAGGACTTGGGTAGTCTATGCAGATGACCCTATTCTCTGTGGATCATCTGTTTTCCCAGGACTGGGAGGCCTTGCCTCTCACAACTTTGCAGGGTACCCAAGTCACCTCCTTTCCCCTTTCTCTCCTACCCCCCATTGGAAAGTTGGCATGATGGGAAATTCTAAGCATGTGTGGCCTTGCAGAGTTTTCCTCCTTTTTCTGGCCCCTCCCCTGCACTTCTTCTTGTATGCTTTGCCTCTAGAAACTTTAATCAAGCGAAAGGTTCTGCCCCATATTACCAGCAAGGTTCGTTCAAATTATTTGAAGCAGTGCAAAGTGGAAGTGAATCTTTATCAAACTAGAATTCTCCATTCACACAATGCTGTCATTTTACATTCACTGTGCACTGGTATGAATATATAGGGTACAAGGCACTGGTGAGTCAGGCCCAGAAACACGGGACAGGCTTAGAGTAGGTATCAATTACCAGTGGCTGACTAGTGGTCTGGCATGTGCCTCCCCAGTATTCAGACAATTACATTTTCACCAGTGCAATAATTATGCCAGAACTACATATCTGTTTTATAGCATTAAAGTTTGCAAGTTTTTCAGTGTGAACATGTTTTGCTTAAATATAAAATGCCAGTCACCTTAAACTAGGAGAACAGCAAGCATATAAAGAATGAACAGAATACATCCATGAACCTTCAAAAGATGGAAAGTTATGTCAGGGGCACAGAAATAGAACTGAATTCCTTTGCCAATGCTTGTAATTAAAATGTAGACACTTAGTACATTATGATGATTTGCAATCCCACAAAATGTTTGAACAACAACTGAATCTTAATTTTACATCTCTATTAAGGTTAAAGATAGGTATCCTACTGCATCATTAATTTCTTTCAAATATATCAGCAAGATTATGAGGATGACAACAGTACTAGCAAATCACACTTTCTAAACTTCAGGAAACATTTGTGTCAAATCTAAATAGCAAGAAAATGTCTTGGTAACAATTTAAGGTCCTGCTAACATATCTGACAAATGCAGTTCTTAGTCTGCATTGCATTGTGTTTAACAATTTTGCTAGGCTTATTTTGTTAGCTTGCCAACACCTTGTAGAAATGAAAGCAATGTAAAGCATGCTGCTAGGATGAGCTATTGTTTGTTTACTCAATCTAGGAGCATGCTAGTTTCCCAATTGTATTTTATTGTGTGCGTTTTCTCAGGGTATGAAGTACTATAGGGGAAATAGTTGCATGTTATTTTGACTACTACTGGGTAGCCCTTGTTAGTTTGTGTTCCCTAGAGGAACAGCAGTGGTGCACAAGCAGTCCTGTACACTTAGTTACTCCACCATGCAGACTGGCACTGTAATGTAATATGGCTTGTAATTTTTTCCCAGAAGTATTCAGGACCCCATATGATACTTTGAGGGTGTCTTTGTCATATCCTGGGTTCTATAGATAAAACTAGAGAGAAATTCTGCTTTGAACGTTTTTAAAAATAAAAAATGTCTCTTTATTCAAATGTTCAATATTTCAGAATTAACTAAGATCCCCCCCTTCCTCTTTTCAGTGGCTAAATGGGGGAGGGGAGAAGAAAAAGAGGGAATGGGCATAACCTGCTCCGCTCCCAATTTTTTTTCTAAATTGCAAATATTTATTTGGTTGGTTTATTTGAATTTTTGTATTCTTTTCTCTAAACCTGCAGAATTTTTTTTTAATTCTTCATGAAAACTGAGTTTTCTAGACCAACTCTAGCTAAAAGCCTCTGGGCTTATTAACTTGGTAACAATGGTAAGCTAACACAAGATACCCTTCACTTGTTACTATTAATTATATTGTTTTAGAGTACAATTTAATATATGTAACACACACCCTTTTACCCCCTCAGAGTTTAAGCAGCATAAAGAGACTGAGTTTCTTCTGGTCAGAGATTTTTATTCCCTTCCCCCAGAGCTGTAGATAATGAGACAAGTCCACCTGCACCTCTCCACTTCATGGGAGGCAATCAACAAAGTCTTTGTTCTTTGTTTCACAATGGCTCATTTGGTTTGAATGGGTCATCTTGGTACACAGGACCTAACTCTTCCATAGGAAGCCAGCATTTTACATCAGTTAATGCTTCTTTTCTGTTTTGAGTTAGAGGATTACAATGCAGATACTTAAAATAACCTCATGACATGGAGTACAGATGTTCATAAGTAAGATTAATACCTGAAGCATTCTACAAGCATTTCATATATTTGTCAGTATTCAGTGAGGGCTGGTGATGAGCCGGCACCTGGTCTGCAAGAATCACACTCCCTATTTAGCACTTAGTAAAAGAGAGATTGCTCTTGTTGCAGGATTATGGAGGGAGGAGACAAGAACTGACAAGATTGAGACAAGATTCCTCAACTGAATGAGCAATACAGTAGTTGTTGCATTCAATTAAAATGCAAGCCAATGTGTTTCAGTGGCTTTTCCATAGGGAAAAAGCACCTATCGGATTGAATAGGGAAGAAGTCCACAAGGTGATTTAGAAATTACCCCAAAGACCTATACACTTGACTAGAGAACCAAATCCTTTCCACAGAATCTGGTTTACCTCCTGAGTGTTGGGGGACCACGTATGCCACACTAGCCTCCTAGGGGATGCGGCAAACAGCCCTTGGCATAAGAGGCGGGCTATAGAGTGTTTTTTGGGGTGTGATCATGTGATTGTGAGCTAGTGTAGGTGGTGGGAGAGGCTAGCTGCCCCTAGTATGTGCTTAGCATCTGGGATGCCCCAGGTTCTCAACCCTGATAACAACACAAGTCCAACTTGGTTTTGGCACAGGTAAGAGTTTTCCGTTGTGGTGACACAGAAACAGTGTGTTCAGCATAAGGCATTATTTCTTCATTCCCCTAAGGCGCCCAGCACATAGGGCAAAGGATATAAACAAAAGGCCTGAATACCTGGCTGCTACTTACACCTTTTGAAGTCCCCTTCAATTCAGCTAATTCCATCTTTGGCAGAGAGAAATTAAAGGGGAAGTGAAGTCTGACAATATCTATAATAAAGTTTAATCTCCCCTCGCTCTGCACTTTCCCCCCCGAAACAAATCTATTTCTCTTGCCTGGTAATGTGGCATAAACTTTAAGAAAGAAGGTGTGCTGCATAATCTAATCATGACCATCTCAACAAGAGGAGATCATAAGCGTGTTGTGTTCCGCTTTCTTTGTTATGCTTTTCTGCATGCTGTTGTTGATCCAACATCTGTCAGTTTCTGAGAATCTGAAGCCAGGCACCAGGATTTGAATTGGGTCTCAAAATAGCAGCAAAAGACACAAGTTTGGGTCTCATTGTGCTCAGCAGGGGTTACGCTCCGCAGCAGATGTACCAGAGGGAAAAGAAAAACAGATGTAGATATGGAGAGAGTCAACTCTCTGAACAGTGAAACTGTTCCACATAGCTGGTGTTATATGGTGTGATATGTGGTATTAGCACAACATTATGGTAGGGTGCTGTAGTTCAGTTGTTATTAGTAAGTGTCATTGTGTACTGATTGCAAGCACTCAAGTGTTCAGAAGGGGGAATCAAGGATACCAAATGGGGAAAAACAATACACAGGAGCCTAATATCTTTAAGAGGGTAAATTATCTTTTCCTTGAGAAAGCAGAAAATGTTAATGGCTAAGTCTGCCAAGACATTTTCTAATAGAGGTAAATAAAGGAACAAACGATGGTTCCAGTCCTTTTTATGTGCAGTATATTAGCAGTACTCTTACTGAATCTGTTCAGCCTTGGCATAACAAAACTAAGGACCGCACATTATAAAACATAGCAGTGGGTGTACAATGGTGGATTGTGCTATGAAAATTACACTTGTGTTTGGCTAACAGATGAAATCAAACAAGAAGGAGCTTTAAGCACATGTCCTTGGGGAATTTTTGTGAACTACCATAAGTTTGACAGAGTAGGTGAGGTAATATCTTCTATTGGATCAACTTCTGGTGGTGGAAGGGACACGCTTTTAGCATCACAGAGCTCTTCAGGTCTGGGGAAGGTCGATATGGTGATTACCTTCCCCACATCTGAAGAAGAGCTATGTGAAGCTCAAAAATGTGTCCCTTTCACCACAAGAAGTTGGTGCAATAAAAGATATTACCTCACCCACCCTGGCTGTCTCATATCCTAGGCCCAGTGCAGCTATACCAATATGCATACATCATAAGCCTGATTTCCCTGGACTGTGTGCCTTTGCTGCATTAGTTTGTCACATGTGAGCTCACACATACTGTGTGCACATTATCCCTGAATTGTATTGATATCAGAGTCTGTTGGTTTGTTATTCACTTATTGTAATGCAGTCACCTATTTTATACAACAAACCACTTACATCGATTTATTCATTATGGGACAGATCCTTCACTGTGTCAGGCCAGCTTTGGACTACTCTATCCCCAAAATGATGCCCTAAAACTGGACAGCCCAGCCACCAGGCAATCCTATCCAACACAGAGTACCTTGAATGCTATAGGTCCTATGACACCTTAACCTTTGGGGGTCGGGTAGCCAGAAAACTTGGATTTCTTTTGCAACTTACCCGAGCTCCTATAATGGCTTTTTGGGAGCATGAGCAGCTCTTGCAGCATTTAGAGCAGACTTCACTCTGCTTCATCCTGGGCTTGGGGCAAGGGCCAACACAGAAAAGGAGTGAGGAGTGCAGAGGTGGCTTGAAGCTGGTAAGCAGTGATGGTGAGCATTGATCGGCTGGATCTGAGGATGTGCCAGACAATTTCAATCAAGAAACAAACGCATGGCACCTTTTACAATTGCCTGCTGCTGCAGCAACAATACAATGTGATTTATTCCACAATAAAGGAAACACAATGAGTTCAATACAACTATGAAATGAACAAAATAACTTCCTGGTTTCAAGACTGAACTTGATAAATGTATGGAGGGGGTGGTCTGATGAGACTGCCTACAGTAACATGTAAATGATCTGTGATTGCTAACATCAAATATCTCCAAGGGCCGGTCGTGGGACACTATATGGGGAGAACTTTGAGTCGTTCTTACAAGAAATCTTTCCCAAGTGTCTGGTTTGAGGGAGTCTTGCCCTCATGAGCAGGGTCTAACTGATCACCATATCTGGGATCGGGAAGGAATTTTCCTTGGGTCACCTTGGCAGGGATCCTCAGGGTTTTATTGCTTTCTTCTGCAGCATAGGACACGGTTCATTTGCAAGTTTAAACTAATGTAAATGGTGGATTTGCTGAAACTAGAAGTTTATAAATCATGAATTGACAACTTCAGTAACTCAGCCAGAGGTTCTGGGTCTATTACAGGAGTGGGTGTGAGATGGTCTGTGTCCTGCAATGTGCAAGAGGTGAGACTAGATGATCATAATAGTCCCTTCTGGCCTTAACATCTTTGAGTCTAGGAAAAAATGCTCTAACAGATAAAAAATTAATTTAAAAAACAGACCAACCTGAGCTAAACCAAATAAATGTGCCTTTCAACATGCCCTGAAGGCTTCTAGACACTGGCTTGGACAAAGGGCCTCGATCAGGGCTTTAAAATGATAAAGCCCCACCAAGTACTAGGGACAGTTTTAGCCTAGGAACTGATAGGAAAAGCTTCAGTTACCTTTTCCTGCCACCCAAGCACCACTTCCATCTTTCCTGGGTTGAGCCTCATCAGGCTTTGTTTGATCAGCCAAGCAATGGAAGAGTCTCAGGGTATGGTAGAAGCTGGTTTTGATGACAGTTTAGTGCTAAGTAATATCATCATCTTGACAACATTGCAGTCCTAGGTTCTAACAGTCCAGTCTCTGTGTCAGGCAACTTACACACTTAGGGATCCTTGTGATCAAGGCAACCTCTCCATGCTAACTTCCCTAAAGAAGAGAGAGAGCGAGAGCATCCCCTTTAGAAGATGGAGATTAGGACCCAGAAGAGTTCTATTAGGAGCTCAAGTGAAGGAGGCAGGACAGATGCATCTAAATTTTCAAAAGGAGTTAGGAAGGGGACAGTCTCCTAAAGAAGCTGCTGATGGTCTGAGAAAACTTTTCTCCACTCTAAGGATTGCCACGAAAGTATGTACTCTTGCTTAATTCGATTGATGACGACAATGCTGTTGTGAAGGATAAAATAAATCTATAGGATGTCTTCTGCCACCCTTCCTTACTCACAGTGAGTAATATCTTACTCTATAAGTTTGAGGAGTAAAGTGCTATGAGGCATGAGTAAAGGAGGCAGAATCTGGCCCTATTTTAATGAGCTAGATCTTCATATGGTGTAAGCCACCATAGCTTCATTGATTTCAATGGAGCTACACAAATTTACACCAGATGAGGATCTAACCTGTATTTTTTAGGAGGAATAATTACTTTTAAGAGCTCCGCCTTCCTAATCAATTCCATTCACTGGGCTCAGTCTTGCCCTTTAAGGCAATGGCAGCCATATATGTCAGAGGTCAAATGTTAAGACAAAGAGCAGATGTTCAATTTTTGGCAATTCTACTAGTTCTCCCACAAGTATGATTTCCAGATGTATGCTCACACCCTCTGTTTTAATTCTTCCAAGAACTATCTGGAGAAGTGGCTGTTGTTTTTTTAATTGTCTTAGATTTTATTGTTTCAGTTGATAAAAACAGTCCATCTATACCTAGCATACACTAGCAATAGCATAGTACCTAGTGGTAAAGTGATGTGGTTTTATTTTTATTGTATTTTCTAAAATTAGTATAAACCACAGAAACTGCAAAACCCTGCGTGGGAAAGAGGTGATAAAGATAAAAGAAAGCAGCATTTATTTTTTCCCCAGCCAGTTCCAAATGTGCCACTGTGCCTATTACATCCCATAAACACCAGGGCAATAGCACCAGCTGCTCATTACTCTCAGAGGAAATGCTGTTTCCTCTCATTTTGGCACAAACTACCCCCCAAAAGGAAAACATTCCTTGTGAGCTGCAGCTAAACATTCAGTCTTCATAATGGTGTTCTATATAAACAATGCTATGTGATATGTCTCTCCTGACAGCCAATTCCTATAAAAATATAAAATAAAAAGATACATTAAACCAACGGGCATAAAAGGCATCTGCATTTGGAAATGTTTCTGGAAGGTAGCATTTTAGAAAATCCACTGCTATTCCTCATTAGGTGGCTGGGATAAAGGCTGGCAAGGAGCTAAGCACCGTTAATATGTTAATGCCAGTCAGAGGTGCCTTTCAGTGGCAAGTCTTGTTTGGCTTGTTTTTCAATTCAGTGGAAAAGCACTAAGTACGGGTCTAAGTTAAAATAGGAGACACATTTGAAATATCATTAATATGTGAGCTGTGCTGTGATTTAAAACTCTTGTCAGGGATTTCCAAGTGTTCTAAAGCAAACTGGAGAATCAGCCTGTCCATTTTGTAAAGCTGGCACTCCCGAGGATCCCCGTGTCCTTACCCATCCGTGTACCAAATTGGCCTGGCTAGAGTCAGGCCCCTACCAGCATTAGGCTTTTTTATTAAATAAAAAATAGAAGGGTGTTTTCCCGAAGCTTTTGTTGCTCAAAGACCACAGCTGCCACATGCTGCTTCTATATTTTAAACATGCTCCCGTCTGTTGCCCTCACCACCATCTTTCTGCCAAGCTTGTGGTATAAAGGCTGAGCTAGAGTGGAAGGTTGGAAGGAAAAGAGAGAGAGTCCAGCTGCTTTACAATTAACACTGTATGGATGGAAAAGACTGGCATCTGGACGTGAAAGACTTGTTTAGGAGACAGGGCAGGGCAGAGGAACTGCTCCCAGAATGATGTATCAGTGATAGCTCCTTTACAGGACTGTGGACTTTAGGAAGAAAAGGAGAATCAACCATGGCAGTGAATGGAGACAGGGGAGAAAAGACATGATTTGGAAGATCAGAAAGAGAATAACTGTTAGAACACCTTCTAGAAGTATTAAAATAATACCTATGTTCTTGATGCTACCATTAAAGGAACTGGTAAATCCTAGATAATCGTGCATAAAACTTAAAAGAAAAATGGGTAAACTAAAGCCTAACCAGGAGTATATGATGGACAATTTCTCGCAGCAGTGTAGCATAACTGTCAAAAAATCCTTTCCTAGTCAGGCCTACAATCACTGTTGTTGTTGTTGTTGTTGTTTTTGGGAGGGGGGGGGGGAGAACAGAGGAAAGAAAAGCCACATTACTTTGCCCTGTATGATTACAGGATAAGCATGTATTAACATTTTAACCAATCTAAAAGATACAAAGCAGAAGACATTAGGATTGTATAAAACATATTCAATTTGAAATACAAATAGTTCTGCACATGAAGGCTTCCCCGAAATCCTGGTAAACAAATGTTGGACCTGATGTCTGGGACTTGGATCTGCCTTGCAGCTGAAAATGAGCAGTGTAAGAAATACAATTTTGCACTGAAGAAAAAAAGTTGTCTACTGTGTTCTGTTAGGCTCAAATCCAACTTATAAATAGCTCGTTCTAGCTGGCATACTGACCATCCCTGATCTCCATGATGATGGTGCATTGTAGCCATATAGACAGCATCCCCTGAAAAAATACCCATCTGTGATGGGTAGGGTGTCATTCTGCTAATCTTCTGTCTCCCACAGGAGGCTGTCTATAAAGCCATTATATCAGATCCTCCTCTGCTGTAAATCAGCAAAGCTCCATTGAAGTTGGGGCTGAAATATAGCTATTCTAATTCACACCAGTCAAGGATCTGGTCTCCTTTCTCCTTTTTCTTCTCTCCTATTCATATTTTTAGTGCTTTGGTTATACTGGTGAATGCCTATGAGAAATAATAGTGGTTCTAACATTGTCAGCTACTTTTAGTTAGGACACGCTTCCCGTCAAACCCTGAGCCATACATTTCAGGAAATGTACCAGCTGGCATGGGTTAAAAAGGTATCGTAGCTATGTTTGTTACTGATAGAAAAGAGACAGCTTTGAATTCTCCATGCACAATCCATTAACATATGTGTAGGCTAAGTATCATAGATATATATAATATGCATATATCATGAAACAATTCAGAGTTAAAGTGAACAGTCCATCTTCAGGCTAATGTTAACAACTAGTTGTTTTCTTCACATATTTTGTAATTTGATATTTCCTCTGTTTTGGGTCATACTTAGTGACTTTCTTTTATAGTAATCTAACAGAAAGCCTGGATCCTTACTAGGACTAAGACAATATGAATAATTGATTCCCCCCCCCCCACCACCACCACCTTTCAAGTGTTGAAGGCATAGGTTAGCATACTGGTCTTTCACAGTTTGGGAGAACTGGATCCTTATTAAACTCACACCAAAATTGTATTTCTAAGTACTGTATTCAAGTGCAGTGTCTAATAATGTATGAATCAAAACCCAAAAAGAATGTAGTATACGCACAATCCTTGTTGACTAAGCATTTGGGACTAAAGTAGCATAGAGGCTGAATTCTTGTGTCTGAAGCCATCTCATAGTTATAAAATTCATTGACGTGGAAATATAGAGAAGCTTTCATTGTGGCTAATGGCAGTGCACCTATACTGTGGGTAATTACCAGTATTCAGCCTTCAGTGCTTCGCTGTTCATGAAACTAATGTTTATTCAGAACAGTAAATATAAGGTCTATGACACCTTTAAAGGAATGTTCAAATGTGTCTGTGACCATAGATGAGTGGAGTCAATAGCTAATTGCTTTAGTAAGCACATTTGACTCTGAGTGTCTAGGGACAATGAGCAGTGTGGTAGATCCCAGGAAAGCTGCAATGATTTGTTATTTGGGCTGAACTAATAGTAATTGAAAAGTGTAATGCAAAGGTAACAATGTTGGCTTTGTTTAGCTTTTATTGTATTCTGTTTCATACAGATCATTAATGCAAATGTTTAGAACAGATTTTCATGGATCTTGAATATAAATCTGAATCTATGGTGTAAAAGATTTGTTAGTTCATAAATCATCAGATATCATCAAATCATATTGACCTTTTTATGGTATTGAGCCCATAACTATCATCAGCCCAAGTGAAAACTAAACCTCTGATCTTGTGAACTGCTCGGTGACTTCTATAAGGTGCTGAGCACTTTTCACTATCACTCACTTCAATGGGAGTTTAAGGCATTCAAACTCCCAGAAATGGCCTTCAATATGGCCATATTGCTATGCATATCTTATGCGTTTATTTAATTTTATCTATGTTCACGGACTCATTGAAGTCCAAAGTTAAGCATGGTTGTAAATGTTTTCAGGATCAAGACCTATGGTTTAAACTTTAAGGTTCTGACTATGTGAAAGACGTAATTATTTCTCCGTGTGACTTATTTTTAAAGAACCTTTTGTTCTTTTACGTATTTAAAGTGGTTATACTGTTTCTTAAACTAAATGTTTGAATTGTGTTGTGCACTAAAGTGCAAAGCACAGTGGGCTGGCAGAGATTAATTTATATTTATTTCCTTTGTTGCTGATAAAAGGAGAATGATTTTTGAGGGGTGCACTTAATATATTTTAGATTTGTAGGTGAAAGGATTGTTTCCTAAATTTAAACTACAGCTCCTTCACATCCAGGCTGCATAAAGAAAGAAAATGACTGTGCCTTTTGGGAAACAGATTGATAACCAGTAAACATAAAACTGGTCTTGATAGAATGGGGGAAAAATCTTTATTTAATCAGTTTGATCAAATTTAACCTTTGCAAAATTGGGCTTTGTCTGAATAAGTCATGCACATGCCTGCTGTGCAAAAGGAGGAAATCTTCTGTATCTAGGAGACTACAGTCAACTAATCAACAATAACAGTATATTATTTTCCTGTTTTTAAGGGTTTTTTCCTATCTAAATCCTAGGGACCAACTAACAAGAACACAGAGTACCTGTGGTGCCTTTTGATTTACAAGCTTCTAGGGTCAGTCCAAGACATAAATTTACCTTCTTCATAACTACATGAGAAATGTAATAAAACTTGAAAATCTACGGGAGAAGTTAGCCTAGTTGTCACAAAAGAGTAACAGATCTAGTAGCTGAAATCTTTACTTTAGCAATAGAATTGAAAACATAAATACCAAAATGGTGAGCACCAAAAAACAAAGAAATTATTATAAAAATTGCTAGAAACATGAGTATTGTTTCCTATTGGATTGCAAAGTAACAGTCTCTTGGAAAGGTAACAAAGTCCTGTGGCACCTTAAAGACTAACTATAAAGTTTTGAAGCATAAGCTTTCGTGGGCTAATACCCACTTCGTCGGATGCAAGCAGTGGAAGTGGGTATTAGCCCACGAAAGCTTATGCTTCAAAACTTTATGGTTAGTCTTTAAGGTGCCACAGGACTTTGTTACCTCTGCTATTCCAGACTAACACGGCTACCTCTCTGATTCTAGTCTCTTGGAAGTGCATGAAATTACCTCATGGCCAGATTTTGATATCTTTTTTAACACTGACTAGCTCCTTACTCCACAGTGAGTTCTTTTGAAGTAAATGGGATTACTCATGGAGTAAGATACTTCTCTGTTTGGGAAAAGATTGTAGAATCTGGCCCTCTGTGACTTGAAATGTTTTCCCATGAAGACTCTTATTGTCATAGCTTCCACGATGAAAATCTACTCTTTTGATTCCTAATTGCATTGCGGGGTCCTAAAACCCTTGTGTGATAATTAATATGTCCCAGTTGTGCAATCCTACTGCCTTCCACTGAGCTCATTAACAATTACATGAGCACACAATTTTTTGTTTTGTTTTTTATGACCCTTTCAAAATAAGGTACCATGTTCTGATGCTTTTATTTCTCAAAGTAATTACAATAGAAATGAATATTGATCTTATTCATCATGAAAATTAAATAGAGAACAAATGTATCTTAAGATTTGGGATAATAACTTTTTACAATGAAAAATTTATTATTCAAGCAAGGGCCCAATCTTGAAAGGCTAGACCACAAGCAACTTCTATTGATCTTAATGGGAATTGAGAGTACTCAGGATCTCTGAAGAACAATTGTCGCCATATGCCACTAGAAATTAGAAATGGGCAAACATGAAAAGTTTCAGAGGTTCTCTTAGGGTCAGAAAATAACCCACAGATTTTCAGAAACTCAGGTATTATTGTGATGAATGCTATAATAATTTGTCAATATATAAATGGACACGGAAATAAAACCATGAAGAAGCTTTCTGAATAGGAAATATTTTAGTGAAACTTAATCTGGAGAAATGGAAGAGTCTAAGAGATCACAGAACCAATTCAAAATTTACAGAGACCTTTCTCACATCTCAATAGTCTCTATTTTGGCCAGCTATCTATTTCTTATAATAGATCTTCAGCAATGATCAAGGAGCACAGATGGCAGATCAGGGGTAGGAGGAAGGTGCAAAGATGTCACAAAGTTTTCCTTTACACTCCCCTGATCCTGTCCAAGGCCAGAAGAGATCAGAAAAGGGAAAAGATAATCATACTCATTTAAGCCCACTCAACAAAATAACCTACGCTCCCATAAGACCTCTCTTACAGTAGATTGTATGGTCTCTGGACTCCTTAGGCTAGGATCAGTTTCCCATCAGTGGGTTCCAAATACACAAGTGAGCTCTACTGGGTTCTTCACAGTTCCTCGTGAGGCAAGTATGGCCCACTAAGCTTCTTGATATTTGCTCCTCCTTGTAGGGTTCAGATCCACACTGGGCTCTGCTATGCTCCTTGGACTTGGCTCCTTCTCAAGCCCACTCACTTGGAGGACAAAGTGAACTGTCACTCACAGTTGGTGGTGCAGTTCTTTATAATATGATCCTCTCTTTCCTTTCTTTCATGCTTTGAGCAGTGAAATTAATAGTAGTATCACTGGCCCTTTGAGGTAGCACTCATTAATGGGTCAGTTCACTCCTCACAAAGTTGTTGCAGGTTCCGTAAATGCAGGTGGTGTCACTGCATAGGTTACATTTCACATTTTCAAAGCTACCAACAATAACAGATTCTAGAGACCATGAGAGGTGCTGACATGCCATGCTGGCATGTACCAGTTTAATCCAAGACTTGAAAGCCAGTACCTAGATATCAATTAAAGGAGCTTAAAGTCTACTGTAAATTACTTTTGGTTACCTGTGGCCTCAAAGGGCCAAAATGGAACTGAAGATATTGAACATCCTTGGACATGCCTGTCTTGTTCTGGGGCAGCAACAGAGATAGAAGAAGCATAGTTATAGTTATACCAGATCCACATCACAGGAGCATTCCCCTGCCCTGCTGTCATCTTGTCAGGCCTGGTTTTGCTGTCCTTACATCCAGGTGCCACAGGAAGCACAGCACAAAGTGGCTACTCCACAACCAGGACTCTGACTTCTGGACTTTATTTTATTCTCTAATTCCTTAATTTCATTGATTTTGTTCATTCTGGCAAATTCTACATATTTCATAGGACATCCTCCCATTAAATTAATATCTAGCCCTTGTCTCAAAATCTATCTGAACTTCTTGTCAATACTTTTCAGTGAGCATTTATAAGCCACCCACCTGCTCATGAATTATCTCAATCCTCTCTCACTTGGGAGATTTCAATCATTGTAAGGCAGACTGCCACATAGAGAAGAACAAACTAAGTCTTGTTTGGGCAAATGGGCCCAGAAAATGGATTTGCCACTGTACCTCAGAGCAAAACTTTGAGGTCTGAAAAGGGGGTAATTTTTTTGTTGTTTGAATTTATAACACACATCTGTGTTGTTGTAGGGACTGAAAGAATAGTGCTAAATGCTAGAACCCCTTATGCATTCCAGAACTCAGTCAGAATCAAGTGCCAAAAATCTCCTTAGGAAGCCCCTTCTCAAGAGATTGCAAGCCAAATTTTCAGCACGAATAGTTCAAATAGGCATCCAAAATCTGAGTATTTACTAAGGCTGAACTGAAGCTCTGAACTTTTTGAAGTTCATCTAGTGATTCCACTTGTTCATGTCATCTGTCACATTTGAAGTCACTTGTATATTTAAATGAGTTAAATAATTATAAATTAATTTGTAAAGTAACTTTGAATCTATTTGAAATTGGTACAGTAATAACAAAATCAAATTATTTCATCCTGGGGGTTCTTTTGTCCATAATCTGGTAAAGGTCAGAAAATTCAGGAACTCGGGTTTGGTAAAGTCATTGTCACCAATGTACATGCCAGTTTCAGAATTAGTTGTATGTGTATGTGGTGCTTAGTTCTTACTGGGAGAAGGTTAACGACTGTAGAGTCCTAAAGGTTTTTTTATGGTATAATTTCACCTTGGAAACACAGACATAATGTTGTGCCTATCACAATTGGAAACAATATGAAATGACTTTCCAGTGCTCTTGGCAGCCATTAATAGCTCTTATGATGCAAGAAGTGACTTCTGAGCCAATAGAAAGCTTCCTTCTGTGTCAGTATGACTGTAGCAGGCAGGTAATAAGAATGTAAAATACCAGGGGCCTTGTTTAACCTCCATTGAAATCAAAGGGAGTTGGATCAGGCCATTAGGCATGTGGCTAGGTGGGCATGCCATTTCTGAAGATAGATTTTTTAAAAAGATTTAATGATTTGTCAGTGATAACTCAAGGCCAGAGTTTGAGCTATAACAACATCTAGCTGAATTAGAAACTTCAATAGCCACATTACTTACCAGACAGGTAAGGTAATCATATTCCCTCCATGTCCCTCTTTAGCATCCTCTTTTTCTTGAACTGAATATTAATAGTTCACTCTGTATAAATCGATGGAGTCTGATGATCAACAAAAACTTCTAATAATGAGAACCAAAAAGGACACAACTTGGTGTGTGCTTTTGTGTCTTCACCATTGCAGCCCAGTTGGTTTCAAATTTGTGTATCCAAGGTGAAAGCAAAGTGTCTGGACTGTGTGTTTGCAGAGACCGTGTGTAGTGAATATGTTATGCTGTGACATCAAAGTAGTGTACATTGCTGTTCAGTATAGCTGATCAGGAATTCTTCAAAATGTCTTTTTTTGTTTGGGAGAGAAAATGCAGCTTCTGTGAAATCCATGTTTTTTTCATGGGCAAATTTAATTTTTGCTTTGTTTTTTCCTTTGTGTTTGGGAAAATGAAAACAAAATATTTTGGTTCAGATCAGGTTGACATTAATCTCTGTGCTGCCACAGTGCCTTGTGGAAATTATAGTTTGAATACCTCATATCCCCATTTTCTTACAAGGCTGGCCTCCTGACTGGACTATATTTTCCATAAAATGATATATTTTGATTTAGGAATGTTGAAACATTTCATTTAGATCAAAATGTCAATTCCTGAATCAAAAGTTTTCAGAACTTTCTGTTCTGTGTAAAAGTTTAATATTTCAGTTATTCAGTGCAATTCAGAATAAAAACAAATGTCAAAATATTGGATTTTTCCACATGATGGAAATTCCAGTTTTCCACCAGCTCTGTAGTAGACGTGATTTTATTGCATAGCCACATTATGGAGAAAAGTACAACTTTTGCTGTATTTTGTGCTAATTAAAGCTTTTTCATTCATGCATGATAGATTCCACGTTATTGCCGTCATTGCTTGTCATTGTGGTAAAGAAGGTATTGCTGTAAAGCAGCTTCCCGACTTACATGTTTTATAAATTGTATTTCTGAGGATTGATTTTAGAAACAATTTTTGTTTAATTGCAAAATTCATGCACTTTGGGAGAAAATACTGAATAACCCAATATAACCTTGATCATATTTTTGTCTCAAGTGTCTTATAAAGGAAATTGCTAGAGTCTGTAATATCAAAGAGTGGTAACAATAGTGTGACAACATTTATAATAATTCTTTGTTTAAATCTTTAGACATTACATGGTATTGTACAAGTGCTAGACTGCTAAACAGACACCAGAGAATTTAGAAACTCCAGTGACTGTATGACTACATTTAATATCTGTATACATTTTTGGTAGTATTTTGAGGCCGCACAATAATTTGTGGAACAAATAGCTCAAGGCATTCTTACAGGTATCTTTTGAAAAGCCCATTCACAAGACCAGAAGAAGACAGCATTGCACCATGACACTTAATATTTCAAACTCTTTGGAAGCATTATTTGTTAATTTGAAACTAATGAGTATATGCAGAACAGTAAAGAAACCTAGTTTACTATTTTTCTGATTTTGAAAATCCTGACTCTAAATATTCCAAAGATCTTTTTCCAAGCAGATTTATTTTTTAATTCTGTTGCAAGGGAAGTACAATGTATTTTCTGTGTCCATACTGATGTGATGGGAGGAAAACACATTTTTTCCAAATGAATAGATAATGTTTCTAGTACAAAAACAGTTAACTGAAGGTTTGATAGTTACAAAATATCATTGTATGTAATGACTTCAAGTTTTTTGTTGAATATTCATTAAATATCCTTTCCTCATAAGGCATATAAATCCTGTGAAATGCAATACATATACACTTTGAAATTTGACAGAAAATACTCATATTTCTAAGATAAAGGTTTTTTCTTCTTTAAGCATTCTCTCAAATCATATATAATCAGGAACATTGGCAACACTTGCTGCTAAGAGAAGGACAGAGTGAACATCAAGAAATCCAAATGAATTCAAACCCATTAAATGTAATGGTGTGGTAAATCTCACTATACCATCTGCTGTAGAACACTGATACACTATTGGAATTCCACATCTTATTTACATAACAGATAAGAATGTGTTAGTAGATTTATATGGCAAATGAATACCCGGAGACAAAACTAAGTTTCTAGTCTATTCACATCTGGGGAACACCTACATCTATAGAGCTTATACTGAAATTACAGTAAGATAGCCTATCTATGGAAGACCACGCCACTTCACTCAGATATTACTCATTTAACAAAGAAAATCAGGACCAGTCTCTTGAAGCATTGGGGGGAGCTGAACTACTTCATCAAAAGAAAACATAACCTTCCCTAAATTAGTACACATTTTTAAAGGAATTAGCATCCAACATTCCAGCAGATAAGGTGTATCATATTTAAACCATCTGTGCTGTGAGTTCAGCAAATCACCCTGTGGTGAAGTGTGAAGGAAAATATGTTATAGATTCATTTTTGCCCTGTCTTGCATATTTAAGTTGACACTCTTCTTTATAACTAGAGTCCAAGTGTTTTCATTTACGTAACACTGAAATAGAGTGGAGCCCACAACCCTCTTTTATGCCATATCATATCACGGGTACATCCTACACAGCTGAAAGTCTAGGAACTGTAGAGATACATTATATTACACCGTGAACCTTCTCTTGCAACTCTTGCAATTCTATTTAAAATCAGGAGACTTTCTTGGAAATGGCAAGACCTTAACTGATTTGATAAGTGAATGATTAAACCCATGGCTTGTCAAATCAGTTTAAATATATATCTTCTAATATATCAAAAGTGCACCAAGCAGCTGACTTGGTCAAATAAAGCATTTTATCCAGGATTGTTAACAGATCGCTTAGTAGCAAACTCATGTTACTTTTGTTTGGAGAGCTCTGAACCAAAGTCAATTGACAATAATGCATTTGTAAAGGAAGATATTTGAATGACCTCGTTTTCATTTAAATCAGACAAGCAACCTCTGGATCCCAAGCTATAGATGAATGTTTAAGAGAAGATTCTTTATAGCTTAACCCTACCCAAGTGTACCCACTGACAGCTTTTCTATTGCCAGAAGGACAATGAACTTTTTCTGTTGCCAGAAGGACAATGACATTTGTTTTCATCCTGAATTACAAGGAATAATTGAAATATCAAACTTTCACAGAACAGAAAGTTTTGAAAACTTTTGATTCGGGAATGGACATTTTGGATCTGAATGAAATGTTTCAATATTCCTAAATCAAAATATATCATTTTATGGGAGAACTTTTGCTGACACACAAGCTATAATAATTTATTTTCCCTCGAACACATCATTGGGCTTACATTTTGGCCTTACCTTAAAGGTGGCTGCTTGTAAGCTATATATCTTAGCCTGTCACCAAATCGTTAGTATCAGTTCCTAAAATATACTGCAATAATTTAGCAGTGCAGCGATACTGATCTTAATAGAATCAGACATCAGTAGTTAAGCTCTTTCCTCTATGGATTCTGGATTCTTCTACTGAACATTTGCTAAAACAGTTGCTCATCAGCCATGCACATATTCCTGCCAAGCTACAGGAAATTACTTCTATTCATGTTTTTAATTTCAGTCCCCAGCAGAAGTGCATCTTTTCTGTTTGGCACTCAGTCTGGTTTCATAAAAGAAACATGGTCTTGTACAATAATACAGAAACATTTGTTTTGTCTTAGGTTAATAGCGGGGCTCTTATGACAGCTCTCTTGTTAGGAATGGAAAATTAGGGCAAATATCCCAATTATATTGTTCTATACTAGAGCCTCATTATTTAGATCTTTTATGTTTAAACAAAAATATAACTCATAAACTCCAAACTAAATTCACCTTGTTTGTTTTTTATTGTATGCTCTTCAAAGCAGTGAATGTTTCCTTCTGTGTCTGGAAAGTGCTAGCATGTTTTGGATGATGTCACAATCTTAATAATATAGATGATTCATTATTAATGTATTATATTATTTATTAATTTATGTTCAAACAAAAATTCAGATATGTCCCTTGAAACAACTGTGATCACCACTAGTTTGTTTATCCTGTATGCATTTTACAATAGAACTAGTGACAACTGCTAGATTAAATAAAGAAATTCAAGTAGTTATTCATCATAAACATTCTTAGGGCTCAGTTCTCCACTGTGCTCCTGCAGAGCATGGAGAGGGGAGGCTGATAGAGCTGATCGCGTCTCTCGTTTTTCTCTGCTTGGTCCCAGAGTAACTTTAAAATTGCAGAAGGAAAATGTGTCTTGTTCTACTGGCAGAAGAACTCCCACCAGCAGGGAATTGGTTAAAGTGGACCCTTGCTCTGCCATGCCCTTATGCCTCTCTTTCCTAGGTTTGGTCCCTCTCCTGCTATGCCTTTTCCCTCCTACTGCTCCAGCCTGGGAGATGGTGGCCCTCTCCCAGCTTTACAAAAGTGCAACATACGCAAGGAAAATTCTCAACAGTGAATTTAGTGAATTGGAGAACCTGGCCCACTAGAATTTGTCTTTTTTGGATTAATACTGCAAATTGTGGTCCTGATGTTGCGTTGTGATCTAGGAGCAGGCTGCTTTGCATACCTGGAGCCCCACTGATATCAGAGACGCTGTGTGGGAGTGAGGAGGAGGGCAGTCAGCCTGCATATATGACAATGTTGTGAAGATTTTACCAGAAGCCAGTGTAGCTAGCCCAGAAGAAGTAAAGCCTCTTCTATGCATCAGACATGCTTAAATGAGTTAGAGGCTCCTAAGTCTTTATTGTCCAACTACCGTATTCCTTGTTCACCCACGTCTCTCACTGATTAGACTCTTGAGTATCCAAAAAGGTTAAACATGAAATGCATCCTTTGAATTAAGATATGAATTATAGCCAAGAAGGGACTTTCTTGGGGTTTGTTTCATAAGACATTTTCTGTGAAAGTGAACGTTTTCAAATGGCAGTTCCACAACTAATGTTAGTATGCTGAACTTTGCTCATTTGCAGTGCAATTCAGTAATATGTTAGAACACAGGAGATTATTTTGTGAATTTTATTTTCATTGTTGTATACTTAGAGAGAAAAGACCAGAAACAGCAAAAACTATAAGCAATTTGTTCAATCCCTCAGTTCCCAGCTATTTAGCTATCCAGGACAATGTTGTGTCTTGGGATGACCATCAATTTTAAGGACGTGGCTTATAAGACACTGATGGTCTAGTTGTTCCCTTTTCTCTGGATGAATGAACAAGGATATTTTCCTAAAGATTAGCACAGTGTCCTACAATATTTTATAAACACTCAGTTCAGGTGCTTATTGATTCCCCCCTTAACCAAAGACTGGACTGTGGCTGGCATCTGAGACAGTAATCATGGACTGCAACAGCTGGATGCAGAAATGAAAGGGTGATTTACTTTCCTTGGCAGCACAAAGAAAGTGGGCTAAAGAAACTAACTCCAGTGCCATCCCCCATGAATAAGTGACTCTCCAGTAGGCCAAATAGGGCAGAGGTCCAAAGGCCTCAGAAGCAGTGGAGGCTTGCATGGCCACCAGCCAGCAATGCATTAGAAGTGGCAGAGGAGAAGCAGCAGAAGGAATGCTTTATGGCACAGTCCCCCTCCAATTCCTCCCTTTCACATGCTACAGGGCACTAAGCCTGTGGCCACTGTGTCCCACCAGGGCTCTGGAATGCTGTCCTCAGCATGTATCTTGCTTGCCCATTCAGCCTCCCCTATTAACTTCTTCCCCAAGTCCAACTACTGGGGGATGGAGCTGCATAATCCTGAATTCCCTTGGATGCCTCCACAACTACTAGTGTCTCATCACACCTTTGGAGGCTTTGCATGTCCTGTATTTTGGACATCAGAGCCTATGTTCTATCTAGTCAACAGAACTCTGCCAGACAGTCTGACTCTCACAAAGCAAGAGCAAACAACCAGTGACAGCAATTCCACTGGATCTCACCAAGCTTTCTGTCTTCATTTCCTTGATCCTTAACTTCACTTTCTACCCTGTCCAGCCTTTTCTCTGTGTTCACATCGCACCTCCCCATCTCCTTGCTTCTTCATCCTCCCATACACTCCTAACTTTACATATTTTCTCTTATCCTTCTTGTTACATCAGTTCAGCCCCTCTTATTATCCTTCCTCCCCCTAATGTGTTTAAGTATGAATAAATATCATAGTAATTTCAAGACACAGACATGATATATCAGATTAGTCACATGACCTCTTGCACACCCTTTCAATGTTCCCTCTAATTTTTGACAGGCCATGTGCGCAAAAAATTTCTTCTGTGCAAATTTTTGTGCTTCTGTTCAAATATTTGTGTGCACAGTGTTTCGCCATGTGCGCAGGGTTTAGGATCTGTGTGCACGTGCACACACGTACAGCTTAAAGGGAACAGTGCACCCTTTTCCCTACTACTCCCCACTTTTTGTTGCTCTCACTTATTTACATCTTGTCTTATATTTAAATTGTAAGCTTTTTATGACTGATAAAGTGTCTTTCTTATTTGCTCATGAAGCACCTACCGTATTTTGGGTTCTCATAAAAAATAATGAATAACAGTAAAAGGCCCAGACACAGCTGCAGCCCGTGTGTGTGCACACCTAAGTTGCTGTTGGTTCCTAGATAACCCAAAAGACAAGGATGTGTGAGCTAAGAGGCATAGCTGAGCTAGCTGATGTACAGCAAAACAGATGTTATGCCTTAATGGGGGGGAAGCAGAAGATAATGCATTCGATTTTTTTTTTGTTTTATTCCTGTCTGTCCATCTATTTTTTAATTTAGTAAGAGAGCTGATCCATTACATGGATGCAATACAGTCCTATTGCTACCTTAGACATCCTTTCAGTCTAATAGCTGCCACCTACAGTGAATATAGCTGTCTTTTGAGGTTGTTCCACAGACATCAGTGGCTGAAATGTTCAGAGTTTTGTGATAATACCCAATACGTTTTTACTCCAGAGATTTTATGATATTCTCATAGACTTTAAGGTCAGAAGGGACCATTATGATCATCTAGTTTGACCTCCTTCACAATGCAGGCCACAGATTCTCACTCACCCACTCCTGTAATAAACTCCTAACCTATGCCTGAGTTATTGAAGTCTTCAAATCATTGTTTAAAGGTGCAGAGAATCTTCCAGAAAATGAACCATACTTCAAGCTGCAGAGGAAGGGAAAAAACCCCCAGGGCTCTGCCAATCTGCCCCGGAGGAAAATTCCTTCCTGACCCCAGATATAGCGATCAATTGAGCCCTGAGCATGTGGGCAAGACTCACCAGCCAGACACCCAGGAAAAAATTCTCTAGTAACTCAGATCCCACCCCATCTAACATCCCATCACAGGTCATTGGGCATAGTTAGCACTGATAGTCAAAGATCAATTAATTGCCAAAATTAGGCTATCACATCTACCATCCCCTCCATAAACATATCAAGCTTAATTTTGAAGCCAGATATGTCTTTTGCCCCCACTGCTTCCATTGGAAGGCTATTCCAGAACTTCATTCCTCTGATGGTTAGAAACCTTCATCTATTTTCAAGTTTAAACTTCCTGATGGCCAATTTATATCCATTTGTTCTGGTGTCCACATTGGTACTGAGCTTAAATAATCTCTCCCCTTCCCTGTTGTTTATCCCTCTGATATATTTATAGAGAGCAATCATCTCTCACCTCAGCCTTCTTTTGGGAAGGCTAAACAAGCCAAGCTCTTTGAGTCTCCTTTCATAAAACAGGTGTTCCATTCTTCGGATCATCCTGGTAGCCCTTCTCTGTACCTGTTCCAGTTTGAATTCATACTTCTTAAACACGGGAGACCAGAACTGCACACAGTATTCCAGGTGAGGTCTCACCAGTGCCTTGTTTAATGGTACTAACAATTCCTTATCTCTACTGAAAATACATCCCAAGACCACATTAGCTTTTTTCACAGCCTTATCACATTGGAGCTCATAGTCATCCTGTATCAGTCAATATTCCAAGGTCCTTCTCCTCGTCTGTTACTTCCAACTGATGTTTATAACAAAAATTCTTGTTATTAATTCCTAAATACATGACCTTGCACTTTTTACTATTAAATTTCATCCTTTTACCATTAGTCCAGTTTACAAGGTTGTCCAAATCTTCCTGTATGATATCCCGGTCCTTTTCTGTATTGGCAATACTTTCCAGCTTTGTGTTATCCGCAAACTTTATTAGCACACTCCCACTTTTTGTGCTGAGGTCAGTAATAAAAAGATTAAATAAGATTGGGCCCAACACTGATCCCTGAGGAACTCTACTAGTAACCTCCCTCCAGTCTGACAGTTCACCTTTCAGTATGACCTGTTGTAGTCTCCCCTTTAACCAGTTCCTTATCCACCTTTCAATTTTATATTGATCCCATCTTTTCCAATTTAACTAATAATTCCCCATGTGGAGCCATATCAAATACGTTACTGAAATCAAGGTAAATTAGATCCACTGTGTTTCCTTTGCCTAAAAAGTCTGTTAACTTCTCAAAGAAGGGGATCATGTTGGTTTGATCTACCTTTTGTAAAACCATGTTGTATGTTGTCCCAATTACCATTGACCTCAATATCCTTAACTACTTTCTCCTTCAAAAGACCCTTGCATACTACAGAGGACAAACTAACAGGCCTCTAATTACTCAGATCACTTCTTTTTCCTTTCTTAAAAATAGGAAGTATGTTAGCAATTCTCCAGTCAAACGGTACAACCCCTGAGTTTACAGGCTCAGTAAAAATTCTTGCTAATGGACTTGCAATTTCATGTGCCAGGTCCTTTAATATTCTTGGATGAAGATTATTTGGACCCCCTGATTTAGTCCCATTAAGTTGTTCGAGTTTGGCTTCTATTTCAGATGTGGTAATATATATCTCCATAACCTCATTCCCATTTGTCACCTTGCCATTATCCCTAAGCTCCTCATTAGCCTTATTAAAGACTGAGGCAAAGTATTTGTTTAGATATTGGGCCATGCCTAGATTATCCTTAACCTCCACTCTCTCCTAAGTGTTTAGCGGTCCCACTTCTTCTCTGTTTTCTTTTTATTTATATGGCTATAGAACCTTTTACTATTGGTTTTAATTTCCTTTGCAAGGTCCAACTCTACATGGCTTTTAGCCTTTCTCACTTTATCCCTACATGTTCTGACCTCAATACAGTAGTTTTTCTTGCTGATCCCTCTCATATTCCACTCCTTGTAGACTTTCTGCTTTATCTTAATCACCTCTCTGAGGCTAGGTCTACGCGGGGTGGCAAGGGGGAGGGTCGACCTAAGATACGCAACTTCAGCTACGCGAACAAGCATAGCTGAAGTTGATGTATCTTAGGTCGATTTATCTCGGCATCCTAACGGCGGCAAGTCAACTGCTGCTGCTCCCCCATCAACTCCACTTCCACATCTCGCAGCGGTGGAGTTCTGGAGTCAATGGGGAGAGCGCTCGGGGATCAATTTATTGTGTTTAGATGAGATGAGATAAATAAATCCCCCATAGATCGATCACTACCCATTGATTCATTGGGTAGTGTAGACTTGGCCAGATACGCTTGCTCATCCTGCTTGGTCTACAACTCCTGTCTATGAATTTTTTTCCCTTTTTTGGGATGCAGGCTTCTGATAGTTTCTGCAACTTTGACTTGAAGTAATTCAAGGCCTCCTCTGCCTTTAGATCTACAAGTTCTTCAGTCCAATCCCCTGTCCTAACTAATTTCCTTATTTTTTTAAGGTTAGCCCTTTTGAAATCAAAACTCTAGTGACAGATCTATTTTTGTTTGATATTCTGATAACATTACACTAACTCACCATGCAATTCCAAGTCTTCCACTAACATGAATAAAACACCTTGTAGAAGAAAAATTGGCTTCAATTAAAGTGTTTAGGTCTTCTGTTAGTGAACGATGAAATAACAAGACTTTGCAACTTAACATTCAAATGCAACCCAAGCCAAAATTATTTTAATTTGCTCTCCCCAGGATGACCAGAAACTTCTACTGACTTTTGGCAATTGGGCCAATATACCATTAAAGATGTACTGCGTTTTATTTTATGGTACATCAATTACTGCCCTGAAGTCAATACCTGAGCACATACAGCATAGTACAGAGATGCTGTACAAATGCAGATGTAGATGCAGCCACTGAGCTGAAGATTTTATAATCTAAGATGAACTCAGTGCAAAGGGTAGTGGAGGAGGAGACAATCAACTATACATGTAAATTACATTCTATGAGCTCATTCTATTCAAGAACATTTTTCTATTTTTTATTGTAATTTAGTACTTAAATATTGTCTTTTTCCAGTTGCCAGCAGATGCCTAACCCAGCTGCCTATCCGCTTAGCCCTTAAGTATTGGCTGAGTCCTTGTAATATGGGAGAATCTGTGAATAGTGAAAATATAAGTGTTTCTACAGCAGTCAAATAGCCTAATAAATATGGAGTTAGTAGAAATAGCAGACCAGAGCCTCAGTTGTAGGTGAAACACTAATAGCACAAGTCATGGAGGCAATAGGGGATCACATAGATGATATCGCCACCCAACAAGTGTGGTTGGTTAATTTTAAAGAGAAAAATAATACAAAAAAAAAATATTTGTAAGAGCTAGTAAATATTGTATGGTCTTTGGATTGGGCAATTATTATGAGTGGGTGCACCCTGTGCTCTCCACAAGTCTACCCTTGTTTTCTGCATATCAAGAGATGCAGCATGTCCCTGGCCTATGATATCTTAAAAGGACTATACAGTTCATGCAGGTGAGACATACTCCCCTCTTCTTTCCCCAAATCCTTGCAGTATATGGAGTTGTTATGGAGCTAGGCACAAGTCAAGAAGCACAGAGAGGGAGGAGGAGAGATCTTTTACACTTTCCTCAGGATGTGATTTAGCTCTGCAGAGCTAATGGCTCCATGAAATATTGTGCCCCTCACCTGGAGGCAAAGGGGGAGAAGACAGAGAGACCTGTGCAGTGTAGGGGAAGAGCTTCCTTCAGTTCACCCATGCCCAGTCCTCTCCCATGTCTTCGCACACTGCCTCGCTGGGTGATCTTTAGAAACAGGGCTCTACACTTCACAAAGGGTATGCCCCTCCCCAACTTCCATATCCGGCCCTCCCACCCCTTTAGCAGCAGAAGTAAAATGCTGTTGCTCTTTGTGGGATTTCTGCACCACAGTTGAGAGGATAGATTTGCCCCACACTGATTAGCTCAGGGGTATAAAAATAGTTTCCATGTATAGAGGATATTATTGAATGGGATATACACACTATATATTTGCATATAGGATGTACAGAATAAGATGTCCTATTTTTCCTATCCAAGGAGAGTGTTATTCATAATCTCACTGAATCAGGAATATTATTGCCAAGCATACCAAAACTCACTCACAATATTCAGTGCTTCCCCTTGTCATTCTGACACATTAACTGCCCTGGGTAAATGGTTTAATTCCTTAGGTAGTCATATTACAGTGTCACCAAACAAATAACCTTTTTAACAATAGTTTAGATCTCTACATGGCCGTTTTCAGTATGCATTTTTAGACCATGCTGTGTGGCATGCACTGTAACACGGGAATGTTAAAATGATAATACTTGCACAATTAGATTTCCCAATACACAGCTACTTATTATTGGAAAGAGCCTATATAAAGCTGAACGTTTGGAAAAAACAAATCCTTTTATAGTTAGACGTTGGGGGGAAAATATCCTTTAGTTATTAGTGCAGATTTTAAACTGACAAGTCTCAAAGGCAGAATACTGACTCTTTGATCTTAAAAGGGCTGTAAAAGGGTGGTCTCACTTGGGTTTGTTCAAATATTTGCAGGTAAATGCTGATAATCCAAATGGAATCAAAGCTGCATAATTTAACATAAGTAATTTGCATATCAAGAGCCTCAAAATAAATACCAATTCAGATATCTTAAATGTTGTAGAAAATTAATGACTTTTAAAAAATGTAGTTAATGGTAGAACTGAGCCAAACGTTTATAGCGAACATTTTATTTGATTAATTTTACTTCTTAGACCATGATCCATGGATCTTTACTTCTCATGAATTGTTCGTTGTCACTTTTTTACAAATTGTTTTTCTATTTGCAATTCTTCAGATATTTCATGCAAAGACATGTCAACATATGGATTGCTCACTAATGATTTGACCTGCGTATATGTACTTGGTCCTTTTACTTATTTTATCCCATTACTAAAATGAAATAAAATAAAATGAACTAATATTTCATTACTAAAATGACTTATTCACATTACTATATATCTGTCTGGCTGAGAATAAATGTAATAAAGTAAAGGAAGATCTCATCAACTTAATGAAGCCAAAATCTTTGAAAATTCTTCTCTTAAATCCATATTTAGATGTACACGAAAATGGATTGATTTTCAGAGGTACTTAACACTCCCATGTCCCATTCATCCAATAGGAGTTGCAAGTACTCAGCACTTCTGAAAATCAGATCTCTTTTTAAGTTTGTGCCTTAACATGGATCTAGGTGCTTAACTTCAGGAAATATTGTGCTTGCTTTTTTATTCTCTTATGTAGTGTATTGAAGCATTTTGTGGAATTAAATGGTAAAGCAGCAGAATTTAGGGAATTTTTTGGACATTTGAAAACTTTTCAAAGCCAGGCCTTGCCATGATGCTATTGTAATGTTATAGAGCGGGGTGATCTAAAAGCCTTTTTTTCCTGCTCCGCATTGCTATTTTGGATATTGCACTGTCAACAAATGTCTAAGAGTAACACTGATTCAGGGCTTTGGAAATTGTTTTAATGGGAGATTTTCCCATAAAAAATAAAACCTCCCAGGAGAAGAGTTTTTCAATAGTTTATCTGATAATCACCATTTTATATATTCCAACTGCTTGTGGTATATAAGAACTATCCCTTCTGACTGATCCTTAAATGATGTCATAAGTCTGGTTTTGTGACATCACAGTTCATTCCCCTGCTAGGTCACACATTTAGTAACCAATGCAAATCTTGCTGGCAGACCAAACAGGGACATTTACAACTTCATTGCAGCATCGCGTAATAGGAAAAGTTAAATAGAAGTAATACAGTATATAAATGCTACTGCTGGAGAACCTGACAAAATAACCAACTTCTTTGAAGAATCACAAAGGAAAAAAAAAAAAGCCAAATGTTGTCCATTGTCAATTCTAGTTCCTCACAAAGGAGAAGGCCAAAAAATGCAGGTTTCTACAAAGGCAGCACTCCTAGCACTGGAGATGGGATAGAGAGTGAGGACTGCACTTGGCATAGCTTCAGTCTGCCTTCTGATGAGGGCATTACACTCTGACACTAAACTTCTCTGCTAGTGTTGCCAGAGCTCCCACAGTTCAGCACCTGCAGCCCAGCTGCTCCCCTGCTGCTCTGAGTTACTGAGGTTTCAATACTCTGCTTTGTCCACCTTTTTGACTCACTAACTTGCTGCTTTATTACTCTATTGCTTGGATATCTACACATCTTTTCACTGCGTAATTTTGCTGTTTGCTCAGTTAACATCCAAACCATCAACTCACCTTGTTCCAAAACTTCCATCTACCCAGTAACAATATTCTGCTATGACTTTTCCACCTTGCTTCTCATGATATTTTCTTAGACCTACTATTTCCTCTCTGCTTCCTTCCCTTCTTCTCTCCACAGACTCTCCACAAACTCTTCAAACTTCTCTCCACAAACTTGTCCATAAGGAACTGGACTCAGAACACCAACTCTCTTGACACAGAATATCGAACAGCCATCAGGTGGTAACGACTCTTGGTCATTACCTACAAGAATCAAATTCAAAGCAGTGACCTCCATATGAAAGGGGTTCTAAGTTGCCCTTACTTTTCTGAACATATACGAGTTTTCATTTAAATTCTGCATAACCTTGTCTTAAATTTTCAGATAAATATATGGGCAATTGTATGGCTAATTTACATGCTCAACTACTGTAACTGTACATGCAGTGCATTTAAAAAAAAAGAGTGAGAGAGACCAATTTCACTTCTAACTGAAATATTCCCCTGATTTTGGAAATTGTTCCTTCTACTTTTGCCAAACTAGACCATATCAAATTTCCAAAAATATGTAATGCTTGTGCAAATAACATATCTGCATGCACATAGAGCTGCTAATGAAGAATCTAATGATATGATTGCAGGTACAGATGCCCACCTGTATCAGGATACCCAGGGTTTTCCATGAGCAAATCTTGTAAACATACTTTCAGAAGCTTGCTTAAGGCCAGATGAAAATTTGACACTATAGGCTTGACTCTCATCTCATTTACAGTACTGCAAATTAGGAGTAACTCCAATAGAACTAGACTGGTATCAGTTTAAGTGACATGACAATCAAGCCTTATACATCTCAAGAGTAATAAAGATGTAGATGTAACATAGTTTGTTTCTACCAATCAGGGTGTTTAGCTACAGAAAATAATAAATAAACTTGTTTATTTTCTTGCTAATGAAAAGATACAAACTTTAAACATGAATTAAGGAATGTACAGCATCTTTTGGCCAATTAGTTTGATATACCAGTGCATTTCCATTTTTATTGCAGCCTGCTCTGGTGCAGTGCAGTGCTGAACCCCTCTTTAAGAGGTGTTGAGAAAGCTCAACTCCCAGTGAGTGAAGGATCCTGTGATCTTCATAAAATTGAGCCCATGGTTCTTAATAGCATTTCTGTCACCAGAAATAAATCTCTTTAAGAGTTTAATTTATGGCGAATGCTGTCTGTCTGGTCTCACTTAATCTAGTGAAGGATGGTCAGTACCCTCACAGAGTTGAGCCTAGGTACAAAACCTTGGGGGATTTCAAAAACATAATCCCAGGTTCCGATTCTTCAAATATTAATTCGCTTGCTTGACTTTCGGAGCATGAGTAGTTCCACTAATTTATATAGGACTACTCACATGTTTAAAGATAAACTTGTTTAAGCATTTGCAGGAGCAGGTCTTAAAATCAAAAACAGGAAAAGTTCTGGTAGGGTATCCTCATCAGTGCTGGAGTATTGCCCTCATAAGTCCTTGTAAATTGAAATAAGACTCTCTCTAGGTTTATACCACTTTGTTTTTGTGTTACAATAATTGTCATAAAATAAATTAATATTGTTCCACTGTGTGTGTTTTTATACCTTTTTTTCATACGAATAGGTAAGTGATAAACCATTTTCTCTCCTTCTTCCAGAATGGTCTTTGTTACAAGAATTTGACTTTTGAATTTTAATGCCTAATATGATCCTTGAAAAGCTATAAACTTTTAACAGACTTTAAACATAAAGTGAGAGAGTAAATTGCCAGGGAGTCTGTCGTTTGATCCCAGGAAATCCTGATTAATAGCCTTCAGCTTTTGTCAGACCACCCTGAATACATTTTGGAAAACAATTGACTTATTTTATGGCCATTTAGATTGTAATTCAACTTACTAAATTTATAACAAATTAAAAAAACCACTAAATGAAGGCACAAGAATTTATAGTTCTTCACATAAGCCCATATGCTGAAAACCTATTTCTTGGTCTATTTAATTCACTCTATATATTCATAATTCTGTTTGTTTACGAAATTTATATGATACTTTTAATGCAAATAGAGCCTGATCCGAAAGCCCAGTGTAGTCAACAAAAATACTTTCTCTGGAAATAATTCGATTGACTTTAACAGGCTTTGGATCAGGCTATGTATTTAAAAGTGAAACTATTTTTTTTTGAGTTTTAGAAGACATACTTGGCAGATGATAAATGTCTAAAAAAAATTTCAATATAATTTGCTACGTTACCATCTGTTTCTGTGTATTGTATGTACAGAGCATATAAAGGGTGCATGGAACTTGGGGATGGACATTCACCTTCAGTTGAAGTATAAATTGAAAGTAAGAAGTAATGTTAATTCTAATATAGGGCTATATTGTGTCGTTACTCAGGACCAAATCACGTGAAGTGCTGAACACCCACAATTCTCATTAAATACATTGAGAATCAAGGACTCTGGCTACCTCACAGAGTGGGGCCCTGGACCTCTATTGAAGCAAAACTTCCATAGCCTTGAATTGTCCTGGGTAAGTATTTGAATAAAGACTGAAAATTTGGTACATACAATGAATTTACCACATAAAATATAAGACTCTTCCTGTGTAAAGGACTTCACCATACTCATCTGTATGGCCCAAAGGATTTTTTTTAACATTTTGTCAAAAAAATGGTTTGTTTTTAAAAACACAATGTTCATAATTTTTAAAAAATATAAACTGTTCCAAAGGAGAAGCTTTCTAAAATTCAGCCATGAAAGGATGAGTAACACCAGTAACTGAGATAGTAGAGAAGGATTTTACTTACTGTGTAAAATGTAACAAGTCAGAATTAAAAAATACTTGAAGAAAAACAGTTAAGTAGCAATCATGAGAATATACTTGTATTGAATGCCACTGTAAAAGCTTTGGATCAACCTTGTATTTTCTTTCCATAAAAATTATAATTTTCCAAGGAAGATTGAATGCATTTTACTATTCATAAAATATATGTATCTCTTTAATATGGAAAAGAAAACATTTTTAAAATCTGTTTGTAACATGCTCAAAACCCTAAGCTTTCTACTGTTAAATAATAAAAGTCCCATTATTCTCCTAGCTTCACTTTGCTTGAAGTGATTGATGTAGAATTTTACTGCCATCCAATGGCAAGGACCTATTATAGCCTAAGTAAATGTCTAATGCTTTTTGATCAAATTGCAGTCTAGGGAATTTAACTTATGTAGTACACTTAGAATTTACATCAATACATCTCTGTTCGTTACACAGTGAGAAAGAAATATGAATACAGTTTCAATTTATTGTGTTTTCCTAATTCAATTTAATTGTGAATTACTAATACAGCTCTACATAATTACCTAAATGAATAAATCAACCTAGGCTACTCACTAAAAAGAACATTAGAGCATAATATTAATTTGTGCATGTACCTTGTCACATTAGTTTAAAAGGTTTCTTTCTTTACAACTAACACTGTTTTCCTAGTAGACTATCCCTTTAATACTGTTCTCCATTTTTATCTGTTGTATCTGGCATGTGGCAGCCACCAGAGACTTCTTAGTTGTTACTGTACACCAAAGGATTACTGATTAACACTAAAATGCATTTTAGTTTCCTTACAATCTTTTTCCTTTTAAGAAAGCATTTCAGGCTGGTAATAGCAAAGGCAGAAAGAAAGCTAGTAACTGATTTCTGTGATCTTCATAAAATATCTGAATCTTTACATTTTGACAGTCATATTTTCTGTCATTTTGCTGATTCAGTGACATTTTAAAGGGTACCCTGTCCTGTAAAATTTTTATTTAGGCTTTAAAGAATAATGTAGTGTTAATGCAGTTCATATTTTCCATATGTATCCCTCTAACATAGGAAATGATGATCATAATGGCTAACCTTAAACTAAATAATGTTCAAGAGTATGGACCGGATTATTAAAACTCTGCTTCCATTCTTGTATCTCTAGTTTTTAGGTGCAAATAATTATAAGTGCAGTTAATGTCATTGGGACCAACTAGCTGCCTGTTGTATGGGTGCACTCAGATAGTTTGACGTGTACATGTCATTACTGGGGCACTTTTCTTTGCCCCTTTTCACATTCTTTATGGCAAATTTTATGCCTGAGGATGCATAGAATGACTCTGGCCCATGCCCTGACTCCTCATTTCTTGCTTCCCTGTGCACTAGTGTCTTCTGGCTCAGAATTGGTAGAAAGAAGACAGAAAAACAGCCAATTCCAAATAATGAAGAAAGAGGTCATTTTCAGATGGAGTGGGGAGTAAACTGATCACTTAAAAAAAAGTGCCATGAAAAATCATGTCTGAGGGGAAACTTGGTTCTTGTAAATGATTCTTCTCCCCCGGTCACGAGTAGAAAATGAAACAATAAAAGTATTGCATTACTTTTTTTTTGTTCAAGCATGAAGAGCTGTGTTATGATATTCTGTACGTATTAGAGCTGTGATCCCATGCCTGCTAAAGTCCATGGAAGGATTCC
This sequence comes from Sternotherus odoratus, assembly GCA_032164245.1. NCBI lineage: Eukaryota > Metazoa > Chordata > Testudines > Kinosternidae > Sternotherus > Sternotherus odoratus. The sequence continues at coordinate 24,153,268 of JAVMKO010000009.1, forward strand.
CATTGGATTGTGCTCCAATTAAACAATTACAACCTCTTGTTCAAGCATTCACGTTGCAGTAATCGCTGCCTACTGGCCTGCACCTAAGCCCCAATTCATCTAGATGCAAAAGTCTTTGCCATTTCTCCCAGAGGCGCCGCTTATGGAAGTCTGACTGGGACCCATGTATCGAACTTCACATTAGGCCCCACAAAACCTAGAAGCATCCCTAATCTCTGACCTCTCATGTGTTCCTTCAGCCTTCTGGTCAACTAAAATTTTTCGTTAACACTCATGTGGGTCTCTGTTCACGGTATTTGACTATTACATTGGTAAAACAGAAAATATTATTTAGACTTAATTAGCATTGTTATCATAGTGCCATAAGCCTACACAGCACTCCACAAAATGCAGCATTTTTGGAATGAAGATTAAATTGGGGGATTGACCATGAAATAAGATCCCAAAGAGATTAAAAAGATCTAAAGTATGACCAATTTTTGTGCATGCTGAAACAGCCACCTAACCAAAGCTATCCCACTATAATTGAAATGTAGTAAGGATAGCAAAAAAAATTTGGGAGAGGAAAGAATAGAACTTTTGTAATCCTTAGAATAAAATCCACTATGAACATTGGCATGCACTCTTATTGAAACATTTAGTGCTAACCTATGTTAGAAAAAACATAAAAAATATAAAGACTAAAGATCATAGTATTTACATTGTTAATTATTGTAATGACCATGATGTTGCCTGAAAATCCAGAGCTCAGTTTTCATTCATTCTTCCCTCTGGCATAAATATCAATGAGAACTGTTTGGGAGAGGGACCTCCCCACTTAAAATTTTAAAATTTCAAAATTAAAATAATCAATTTCAAAATTCAAAATCTTTTGACCAGCTGTATAGTTGGTTGGAAAATAAATGGGGAGCATTGCCACACAAAATATTTTTTACTGTTTTTTTTGTTTTGGTTTCATTTCAAAATTTTAGATTTACAATCAGCTCTACTCTCATTAATTTTAAAGTGAGTTTTCCTTGAGGAAGGATTTCAGGACATGTGTTTTTTTCCTACGGAATATTAATCAGTTAATACCTAAGTTGCTAATTCATTTTCTAAAAGCTTCTTATCACAATAGATCCTAGTGTCTTTTTAGTCTATGCTTGTGTAATGAAATCAGCTTTAAAATAATTTTGGGCAAAGAAGTTCAAGGGTAACCGTAGTTTCAGTAGACCCTGTCTAATATGCATTTCACAGGATGAACATTATTTGCATGCCTCGAAATTCAACCCATCAGGTTATATAAATAAATTAGAGAACATTTTAATTTCAGCCAATTGTCAACTCACATGTTGGATAACTCTTTGCTTTGTGGGAAAGTTCTGTATCACAGTTAATAAAGTGGCCCTGTCTTTGAAGTGGCCATTTTGTGAAATATAACATGCTTTTGGAACAACATCACAAGAATTCAGATGTCCAGTCTATATATGGTTTTTCACAGACCATGGGATAGCTGGAGAGGGTTTGGGAAATGGAGTTCTCCTTCTCCCCAACTTCTCCAGGCAACTCATGTTGAAGACAGCTATAATTTGCTGGGGAGCATGGAGGACACAAGCATGGTAACAAGAATTGTGTGTAGTACTATTGACATGTTTGGGTAGGATGGAGTTAGGGAAATATCATACCCCCTCCCTCATGTCCTGGGTATTGGCAAGTGCTGGTAGGACAGAATGCCGGGACTATAGATATATCATTTTTAAAGGGGTAACAATTCTCTGTGCTGACTGTAGCCCCTTATAGTGTAGTCAGCACTTGCATCCATGATTATTTTTGCACAAGACATAGGGAGACCCTTTGTGGTGACAATAGGTAGCACAGATGGTGTTTAGTTAATCTGGAAACTAGAAAGCCAGGGAGAAATACAGTGTCTGTGTCCAGTAGCCTTAATAAAGAACCCCCTTTCCATTCATTACAAGAGTCCTGCCTCTCCTCTCCTAGGATGTTAATGCATGTCCAAACAACCAGTCACTTAAAAGTATCAAACTGCCTGGAGTAGCAAACAACCAGCAGAATTTCCAGCCTTAATTTATGAATAAACTACAATTGACTGAATTTTTCCCTAATGCAATTTTCATGTTTATTGTGATGTTCCATACATCCAATGACAATCAGTTATGTGAACTGCATTTAATTTTTCTGCCCACTAACACTGTGATCCGTTTTACTTGCCTGAAACAAAGTATCATGCAATGACTTTAATTATTTAGTCATGACTTAGAATGCATGATATATGGGTATCATTATCAATGGCTGCAATATCAGGTCTCTTTTTTTTGGCAATTTAACATAAGGAAGATGCTCTTTGTTATTAACATCTGTTCGTCAGGGACACAGTCCTTCTAAGAATTACCAACACCTTCTGTTTTTGTCAGGAGAAGAGAAAGTGATCAAGAGCCTAATCAGTGCCTAATTTAGCACTGATGTGTTTTCCTTTCTCTTACGATGCCTAAAATCTAAATTGTCCCTTAAAATTACAGTACCTTTTAATATACTGCACAATAACTGTATCTAGCTAGATACAGACAGATATAGAAATAAATGTAACATCTAAATAAGTGTTATGGTTGTGTGTGGGCTACAAGATGAAAAATAATTTAATAAAAACACAGTGGAATTAGAAAATAAGATTATTGAATTGCTTTAACCGTGAAGCCTTCTTCTAGCTATGAAAAATAGCTAATCTTATTTTTTCCCCATTAAGCTTGTTCCAGCTTTTCCACAGTCCAATGAAGGCCTCAGAGCAGAAATGACGCCTTTACATTTACTTTGTAATTATGGCAGGCTTTTTATTAATCCTTTTAACACTGAATCTTTAGTTAGTAGTAAAACAAGGTTCTGGTCTCTGCTTCCCTTTCTCTTATGATGATACTGTCTGGAGGCACTGTGCCATCTGCAGAAGAGTTTTTATGCTGTGCAGAGTTAAGATCCAGTAACTTTCCCATTTCAATGAAACTGGAAGCATCATCGCATTTTGTAAGGCAAGATCGCAGAACTTTTCTGCAGACCCCATTAAAAAAATGATGTCTATGCAGAGTCTCAGTTCTGCAAATATTACCAATGCCAGCCAGGCTTAACAATTTCAGTGCTCCAGACTAGGATCTTACGTTCTTCTTAGAAGAGAGCATCAGAATCTGAGCATCTAGATAAAAGAGGAAACTTCTCATGAATATACTCTGCATGATTAAAACTCTACCTCCCTATGGTTTAGACCTGGAAGACATTTTAATTATCTATTTAACATCTTGCTATTCCTGGAATTCTGACTGTGAATGTTTCTGACATAGTGTTTCATGGAGTATCCTTTTCTCATACTGTGCTTTTTTTATACTCCAGATACACAGTAAACAACAAAAGCTTTTTTTATCTTTTACTCTCCACCAGATAAAAAGCAAAAGGGAACTAAGAGAAAAACTTTAAAACCAATATATTTTAATAGTGGATATCCTGTTTATAATGTAAAAGGTCCATAATAATCTATCAAATATGCTTAGCTAGATACTGAAATATTTTTTTTTGCTAGATAGATAAATGTGCATGTCTGAAAAATCTAACCACAAACATCACTGCAAATGTAATCTTAATATCGGCACATGAAATACTGTATATACAAGCCTTTTTATCTTCATTTTTTGCAGACAGATATATTCAGATATTAAGTGTATGTGTATAATTAACCCCTTCCCAGTATAGATAGACATAGATGGAAGGCAGTTTTACACACACACATCCACAGACACGTAATATCTGCATATTTTTTTGTCTAAAAGAATATTAATATATATAAAACATTGGGTTTAGTGATAGTCATTGCCATCCTCTGCCTAACAGCCTAAAAGAAACAAAGCACAAAAAAATCATTGGTACTCTAATCAGATACATTTTTTTACTTTTGACACTTGGATAGGTGTAACTGAATCTTTAGTATAGTTTTTTCCAATCTAATCCAGACTACAAGGCACAATTCACAGTAATGCACCACTATTTACCTCCCTCCATTCTGAAAACTGACCATTTATTCCTACCCTTTGTTTCCTATCTTTTAATCGGGTACCAATCCATGAGAGAACCTTCCCTCTTAGCCCATGACTGCTTATTTTGCTTAAGAGCCTTTGGTGAGGGACCTGGTAAAAGGCTTCTGAAAATACACTATATCCTCTTTATCTCCTTTATCTGCAGGCTTGTTGACCCCCTCAAAGAATTCTAGTAGATTGGTGAGATATGATTTCCCTTTACAAAAAACATGTTGACTATTTCGGGCTATAGCCCACGAAAGTTTATGCTGAAATAAACTGGTTAGTTTCTAAGGTGCTACAAAGTTTTCCTCATTTTATCAACAAATTATGTTAATCTTTCATACACTTTAAGGCCAGAAGGAACCATTATGATAATCTAGTCTGACTTCCTGAATAACACAGGCCATAGAATTTCATGAAGTAATTCTTCCATCAAGATCATAACTTCTGCTTGAGCTACACAATGTATCTTTTAGAAACACATCCAACCTCAATTCAAACATATCAAGTGACAGAATCTACCACATCCCTAGGTATGTTATTTCAAAAGTTAATTATCCTCAATGTTAAAAATTTTCACCTTATTTTTGGTATATGTTTGCCTATCTTCAGCTTCTAGCTATTGGAGATTATTAATCTCTTTGTCTCCTAGATTAAAGAGCCCTCTACTGTCAGAAATTGCCTTCCCACATAATTTTTTTTACAATATGATCACCTAGGGCTGGTCTTCATTAGGGGGGAAGATCGGCTGTAGATACGCAAATTCAGCTACGTTAATAATGTAGCTGAAGTCGGTGTATCTACAACCGACTTACCTGCCGTCCTCATGGCGGCGGCAGTCGGCGGCACGCTCCCCCGTTGACTCCAGCTTGCGCCTTTTGGCAAGCTGGAGTTCTGGAGTCGACGGGGGTGCTGCTGGCAATCGATTTATCGCGTCTTGACAAGAAGCGATAAATCGATCGCCAAAAGATCGATCCCTCCCCGCGGTAGTGAAGAGAAGCCCATAATCTCTTACAATCTATTAGTTTATCCAAGAGAAGGTATACTTTTGAATCTCACACTGTAAGACAGGTGTTCCAGACCTCAAATGATTCTTGTATCTTTTTCCTGAACCCTTTCTAATCCAACATCCTTTTTAAAGTGTGCACACCAGTGCTGGGCATGGTATTCTACATTGCTTTTAAACACCCATGGCTGGTGCCAGCCTGAGATTGAACATCTACACTGAAATTTTACAGCTCTGCAGCCTGAGCCCTATGAGCCCAAGTCAACTATCATGGGCCAGCCACAGGTGTTTAATAGCAGTGTAGACATACCCTTAAAAGACCCAGTCATATGCTGCTTTAGGGGGTGGGTATAAATCTTTAGTGCTCTCATGAATATTTTAAGGCGGGTAGCACAAACATCTGGAAGCTTGCACATTCAGAATTCTGTAACAACATCTCCAACTGGTTATTTCACTTCTTTTGTCTATAAAAATGCCCCTTCTCATTCTCCATGTATTATTCATATATACCTTAAATTTAATTACTAACCCACTAAAGTTAAAATCACACTACTGAAATATAAACACTATCACACTGGAGTTGTGAACACATTATACCTTATACATAATTATTATCATGCTGAGGTAAGGTTGCCACCTTTTTTTCTGTGAAACCACAAAGGTTTTTCTGTATATCACTTTTTTCTTCCTACATGTTCACAAAGCACTTTTTCTTACTTGTATAACAAATCCAGCCTTTTAAAATTCTTTCTCTGTTGTATCTTTTCCTCTGAACATTAGTTTCTTACATTTCAATCTCATCTTTCCTGTAGTTAGCTGTTGTGTCTGCCACATGCTAAAGTGGTGTTAGCCGGTTAGGGAAGTCTCGTTTGATATTTCAACTCACTCTGGGTGTGTCCTTTATGTTACTACAACCCAGGCTTAATTGGAGAGCCTTTTTTTTTAGCACAGGGAACACCTCAACAAATTGAGCCAAAGTAATATCCTATTTTGGCTGAGTCAGTAGGTTCAGTGCTCTCCTTATCTCATCTGAAAGTCCTTGTTTTCATATATTACACTTGCTCTCCAGACAATTTTGGGATCCTGTACTGAAAAAAAGAAACACCACAGCAAAACCTTTTTTATTGTTAGGATGTTGGCTACAATGGATTTGTGTTCAGCAGGAGGGCATAGTTTGATGGGCTGGCAGGCATACTTATATGTGCATGACAAAAGAATTATGCTGGAATTCCAAAAACACCTGCTAAGGAAGATGCCATCTTAATGAAGTTAGTTATGTAGCCTGGAATGTGGGGCATGAGCAGGAGCAATAGAAAGGTACCAAAAGCTAGAATGCTCTCTTTGGTAATTAGCCTTTGTAAATACAGTTCTGGGTCTTTAAAATGAGCTATAAGTTATGGAATGATTCCTTTGCTGATACACAAAATAAAAATGGGGACAATTAGGACAGGCAATATATAGATTGTATGGTCTTTGCTTGTGGGGAGCATTGCCTAGTGGTCAGGGCTTAGGTCCTTCCACATGCAGAGAGTGATTTTGGTAGGGGAGTGTGGGACCTCCACTCCACTGGGTTCCAGAGGAGGGCCCAAAGAAAAAATCAGCATTGTGGTGAGTTTTTCTGGCTCTAGGCTGAATTTGAAAGGTGTACGGTGACAGGTGAGACAGGTACCAACGCATAAGCTCGGGGTTTTCTATTCTTAATGGCATTTAACTACCTCCAGGGAACATGGTTGATGACAAGCTTGAATGAATTTCCCAGGAGGTAATATCGTTGAATTTAAAGCCCATTTCGCAGCAAGACTTCCCTTTTCTATTACAGAATATGCCTGTTCCCATGGGATCAGCTTATGGCTCAAGGACAGTACTAGGTATTCTGCTCCATTTGTCTCCTGCAACAAGACAGCACCCAGGCCCATTTCTAAACGGTCAGTCTATAAAATTCATTCTGTTGAGAATCAGGACTGAACAGGGCAGGCTCTTTACACAGGAGTTATTTTCCCATGCAGGCTTTGGACCAGTGTACCTTCTTGGGGCTACTGTCCTTAACTAGGTCAGCGAAAGGTACTATGGTCATCGAAAACCTTGGCACAAATTGGCAGTAGTAACCCAAATACTTTCTGACTTCATGGTGTGACGTGGACATGCTTTGAGGGCCTGGACTTTACTCAACTATGTATATCCCATTAGTTGGTTTCTTCCTTCCCCATCTTGCACTTTGTAGGGTTTGCCTATGCACAGCCTGCAGTAGGGACCCAAGGACAGCAGCGGTGTGTGCTAGAGGTTCATAAGATGCCTAAGCCATGTGGTTGCAGAACTCAATCCACAAACCATTAAAATGTTTCCAGGACACTGCAGACGCCAAATGAAATGGAAAGGGCAGTTCTCTGGTATAAGTGGGATCTGCAAATACCACTTCGTTAGGTCTTTTTTTTTTTTTTAAATGGAGATATACCAATCTCCTAGAACTGGAAAGACCTTGAAGGTCATCGAGTCCAGTCCCCTGCCTACACTAGCAGGATTGAGTACTGTCCCCTGACAGATTTTTTTTTTTTTTTTTGCCCCAGATCCCTAAATGCCCCCCTCAAGGATTGAACTCACAACCCTGGGTTTAGCAGGCCAATGCTCAAACCACTGAGCTATCCCTCCTCCCGTAGGTCTTACATGGTGATATACCAGATCTCACCCAGATTGTCTAATAGCTCAACTACTCGGGACAAGGGGTAGGCATCAAATCTGTAGATCACATTGATCTTTCTGAAGTCTATGCAAAACCAAATAGTGCCATCTGGCTCTGGGACCAATACAACTGGGCTTCACCACTCACTGTGAGATTCTTCAATGACCCTCAGCTCCAACTTCACCTGGACTTCTTGCTTCACATTCTCTTGCATTTTGGGGGGTTCTCCTGAATAAGTTGCCCAGGTTCCAGTTGGATGTGGTGGTGCTCAGGAGGAGAACACCATCAAGAAGGCTTTTAGGAAGTTTCTCACCTAGGCCTTCTGTTCTAGGCAGAAGTGTTTCCTCATATTTATAGTCTTGGGCCAGTGTGGAGACACATGGGGCCTCAATTTTGACTTGGGAGTAAAGGGCAATAAATATGCCTCCTCACTCCTTGCATGACTTTACAAGGCTAACATAATAGATCTGTGTGGTTTTTGTCTGCTCAGGATGCCTAATTTCATTGTTAACTGGCCTTGACTTTTCATACTACTTAGTAATAGGGTTCCTGCCATTTGGCAAGTAACTTGAACTCTGTACTTGGGAGCAGAAGGAGTACCGATCCGTCTGGCTTCAATATGTATAAACACACCTCTTCTTGTAGGCTCGCTCTTGGGTCCGTTGAGCATTAAGGAGGTTTTATCTGGCAAAGGATACTAGGTTCTCGAGCCTCTCTTGGAGCTTCAGCCCATATGATGGACATTCTCTGTTCTAGGAGCCTGCCCTTTCCACAGCCCTAGACAAGAATTTCCAGAGCCATTTCCCATACAAGAGTTCAAATGAGGAGAACCCAGTAGATGATTGGAGGACTTCTTGAATAACAAAAGATGGGGGTTGGGATATCAGCTGATCCCAATGACAGAGTCTTCAGGCATAAACATTTTTAACATCCTCTTTAGGGTCTGCTTGAATCAGTCAACTAGACCATTTGTCTGTGAGTGATAGACCAATGTGCCTGAGGTCTCTATTTTCAGAAGATCACATGCGTGTTTCAGGAGCTGAGGTGTAAAGTTAGTGCCTTGATTCATGAGGATCTCTCTAGGTACGCTACTTGAGCAAAGACTTTCAGCAGTTCCACGGCAATAGTCTTTGTATTGGTGTTGCATGGTGGGATTGTCTCAGGATAGCGGATAGCATAAGTGACTATTACTAATATGAGTTTGTACCCATGGGCAGCGGTTATTATAGGCAGGGGGAGGCTGTGCCTCCCCAAACAGCCTGGTATGTCCCCACTCACACTCTTCCCCAGGCCCTGTCCCTCATTCTTCCCACTCGGCAGAGCTGCAGTCTCCTTGTGGAGTGGTCCCCGCTCAGGCCACTATGTCACATGCCCTCCTGTCACTGGGGGCTGCAATCACGCAGCCCACCCTCCCATTGAAACAGTGCTGGGGGGAGATGCAGTGGGGAGAAGGACTCTGGCCTCCAGCAGGGGAAGGGGGTGTTGCAGGTGTAGGGCCTTGGGTGGAAGGGCGCAGGGTGACCAGAGGACCAAATGTGAAAAATCGGGACAGGAGGTAGGGGGTAATACAAGTCTATATAAGAAAAAGAACCATGCAGGGCCAAGCTCCTTAGGTATATTTTTCCCTCTCACACCCTACTCCCCCACCCCAGAACCTCTATTGGGAGATCTCCTGGGTGGTGTCAAGGTAGTCCAGTAGGGGAACTTTCACCTGGGCATAGTCTTGGGATGACACTGCATCCAGAGCCTGATATGCAGCCTGGGATGATCCCATCAGGTACGATACCAGCATGGTGGCCCACTGGTTAGGTGGCTATGGGGCTGCCATTGCCACTTTTTAAGATTTTACCAAGAAGGTCTATGAATCATCGTCAGGACCCAGTTTCACTGGTATGGGCAGGACGTCTAGGGCTTGGGCTTATAGCCCCTGAAAGGAAACCCTGGGTCTGCATTAAGCCCATGACCAGTTGGACTAATCATCGCTGCTTTTCCTGTGGTTGTACCCCTAAATCCCAGACCAGCTATTGTGGTTAAGCAAACATTTGCTGATGGAGTTGTTTGAGCTGCTGGTTCTCCATCATCCACTTAAGCCGATACTCTAGATCCATTTCAACTGATCTACCAGCCCACATCTTCTAGTCTGAGGTTGTCTGATCACCTGGGTCTGTCATTCTTCTCTTCTCTCCAGGGGTAGGAAAGTTGCCCACATTTTCCACCAAACATTGCCTTAGCTTATGGGGAGCACTGCATAGTGGTCAAGGGCTTGGGCCTTCAACATGCAGAAGGATGATTGGGCGCAGGCCCTCTCACTCCATTGGGCTCTGGCCCAGGCCTGTGAGAGTGACCAAAGGGTCTGACTTCCAGGAGCACCTTAAGGCTGCCCCCTGGGCCACTTCCTATTACACTGCTATTGTTCAAAGTTCACATTCCGTAGAAGGAGATTGTGAATGGGGAGAGCTCACTGCTTGGCATCTCTTAGCCGCTGGGTTTGGCATGGTAGATCTCTGATTCTAGCAGTGGCAGCTGCCTTCTCTCATGCCTTGACCCTCCAGCCAGGCCAGTTCCCAGTCTCTCCCCTTCCAAAGAAGTCCATAAACAAAACACGGTGAATTAACACAAATAAACTGAGTCAATAGGTGAGCCGGGTAAATGAACTTTTTCTCTAAGTCTGTCAGGGAGAGATCTTCAGGCAGCTGTCAATGGGAGAGGTCCTGCCTTCTCTTAGCCCTTTCCTCAGGAGCAGCAACATGGAGGTTTTTTCTCTTCCCTGCCTGGACTCGAGTGACTGTTCTGCTCTGTTTTAACTTCTTATCCAGCCTGTAAATCTCTTGCAGGTGTAGCAGAGTAAGGCTGGCTGAGCCCAGAGAAGCTCCTAACCCCTTGCTGTCCAGCATGGGCTTTGTGTATGCCATCACATAGCTATATAAAGAAGAAAAGAAATGGGGAACTGAAAAGTCATGTTGTGTTTAATTATGCTGTGTACTTCCTTAAATGCATGTCTGACTAAATTACTGAACACTGATAATTTATTTAGTTATAAGATTGTTGATGGTGCACCAGTAGCAAATCCGGAATACTTCATTTCAAAGACAAATTTGAGTTTATTTTTGTTTTCATTAACTGGCTAGCAACAGTCAGAGTTGTGAAATTAATTTCATTTGTTGAATCAGTCACAGAATTTACACTTCTTGCTATAAAGAAAATCATTCACAAATGCTGGAGAGTGAGAGAGAGAGATACAGATTCTAATGTGTAAATCAGGGGATTCTACTAGAAATCACTTTGCAACCTTAACTAATTTCCTGCTAGAAATATCTTTTAAGGCCTGCTGTTCAAAAATCAACCACATTCTCATCTATGAATGTTCAATTTGCACAACCTATTTACATGTGTACACTGATTTGCAAGAGACATCTATATAAGCCATTGCATGTCCAAATCTGGGATTTGTGCATGTATATAAAGTAGAGAATGTGCAAAGAAGGTGACCAACTGCATGCACTCATGTGTCAATGAGATTACTATCTGGTATAGTGTAATTTGTACACATTTACACCACATATACATGGAGAAATATATAGGGAAGAAGAATGTATGAACTTTGACTAGACCCCTTTGTCTACTACTACTTAAGGGAGTGAAGCTTACATTTGGTATCCATTTATGGTGCAGAATGTTGTTAATATACTGTCCAATATTCTGCTTTCTCTCTTGGGGGTCTGGTTCTGATCTCTTTGTACACCTATATTACTCTCTTTGAAGACAGTGGTAGGTTTGGATGCAAAACGGATGCAGGATCCTGTGCTTGTTCCACATTTTAAATATATACTTTATTGTCAGACCTCCTAGCAACAAACAACTGCAGATCTGAAGAAGAGTTTGATTGAAAATTGCAGACATGAATTAATCACTGTCACAGTGGTTTGGAACATTGGCAGTTTGACAATTAGTACTATTAGTATAGATGCTTCAAGTGAAAAATAAACCAAAATACCTGTTTCCATAACTTTCATTTCATTTCTGTGTTAAATTCCATTTTGTCCATCTTTCTCCTTTCTTTTATTACATGCCTGATTTTAAAACAAAATCAAAACCAGGAAGTTGCACACAAAGAACTAACTAAAATAATGTAAATATCTTGCATAAATATGTTAAATGCCTGGCAGTCCAACTAACAACTCTCATTGTGCTTTACTCATGCCTGTATATCAGACAATACAGTACACATGGTACATTTTTCTCAGACCTCCACATTACCTAGGGTCAACAGTATATGTGTATGTACCAAGTGAGAAATCTTAAATTAGGTTGTTTATCATTAAACCCCTTACTGTTGTTCTAATGCAGGTTTTGTGTTTATTATAGAAATCCCATCCGTGAAGGTTCTATATGTAGGATTTCACCTTATGTTCAAGAAGCCATAAATACTTATGTATAAAATACATTAGAAGCAGAATGAACAGTTAATCAAGCAATCTAAATACATGGCAATATCCTATCTGCAATAGTATCTCCACCCAAACAAATGTGCAGTGTTGAGAACTCCCTCTGGTAAGATTCCCAAACCTCTCTTCAGGTAGCTGGCTACAGAAGACTACCAAAACAAATCTCTTCCCATGATCAAGGTCAGAGTTGGGTCAGTCATTCCCAGAATATTACATCTCTTCTCAGAAACAGGAAGCATTTGATATCTGATTTCCCTGTACACCATTCTTTAACTGAAGATGGATTTTCCTTTTGTTTCCTAGGGGGTAAAATAAATCTGTTAAAATTTTTATGTGTACTTCAATGTAATGACTGATATACACTTAACACTGTGATATATAGCACTCTGGAAAAACATGATGGGAATGTATAGTCTCTGGTATTCCAAAATTCTCGAGTGTCCTGTTTATGTAGGTCCCAGGTTCTCCTTCATGAAACAACCTATTTTACTTGGGCAGTGGTGTATAGTTGAGGTACTTATGCAAAATGTAAGAATCATTATTTCCTTATGTACAAATTACACTTTTATTCAAATGTATATAATTTGAGGCAATATAAAATGACTAGTAAGTAATACAGATTTCACATTTTACACAGTTAATTTCCCTGTTCTTCTTTACAAGACATTTTTGGAAGTTATTATATCTAGGAATTTCATAGACTAAAATTGACATCTGTACATATGCAAATGCTGCGAAACTTACACACCCCAACTATATGCTTGTGCTTCAAGTGAACAATTCCAGTATGCCTCAGTTTCATCTTTAGCCACCTGAAATCTTGATTTCACTAATTTTATTCTCGGGGTCCTGATACTGATGCTAATGATTTCTGATTGCTAATGAAGTTAATGAGAGAGCTAAGCTCAAAACTCCCACTGAAGTTGCTGTGGGAGTTTTAGAGTCAAAAGGCTTGCAGGATTGTAGATCAGAGTCAACATTTTCAAAAGTGCCCACTGATCTTCAATGTTTTAATTTTTGTGCTTTCAATTTGAGATATTTTGTTGCAAATTTCTAAGAAGTGCTAAGCACCTGCAACTTTACTGGTTTTTTAACAAAGTGCATGGGAAAAAAGCATGGAGGCATTTCAGTGCGAATTGGATCAGGAACACAATAGTGGAACAAAATTATGCATAATAATAAAGCCCAAACAAACTTCTGCTTTCACCTGTCACCAGAAAAGTGTTTCTTATATAGTGTTCACCAGCTCATATGTCCAAAATATTAATGATACTGGTAACTCATGGAGAGGTGAAGAATTCCAGAGTTCTCCCTCACATACACCATGGGGTAGTCCAAAATGTAGGCATGTTTGGGAAGTAGTAAACTTAAGAATAAAGTTAATATTGAAGACTTCTTCTCTTCTGTTGTCGGGCTCCTACAACCTGAAAGTCACACTTACACATTTACAAAAATGCCTGATCTGATAAATTTCACTGGCAAAGAAATGTTAGCTAAGACTTTATGGATATTGTCTCTCTGCCTCCCATTATAGAAAGCTAGCACAGTGAATTAAACCTAACATTTCTTGCCACAAACTTGATGACACTAGGTCTTTACTTTTAGACTTGTTTGGTTGACATAACTATTGAATAGTGATGTGTTGGGAAACTTTGTTGATGGACCTGGTGGAAAAAATACTGAAGAAAAGATAGTTGTTGACTGGAGTCCCTGCTATTTGATGGTAATTTCCTCGTGACTCTGAATGATGGTTTTTCTGTCTGATTGGCTGGCTTTGTTCTGTGAGACTTATGCCTTGTTTTTCTTCCTTGATTTGGTTCTTTTTTCTGAGTTTTCTTGCAACATAAAGCAGTAAAAAATGGAAAAGATTATTCTGTGACAAGATGAACATGGCATCTTGTTATCCTTATCTTTTGGTTTGGGGCCCCCTCCCATGCCCCTTATTTCAGTGTCTTCACCACTTCCAAGTCAGGCTACTACAATACAGTTTAGCTCAGGGTCAATGTGTGTGCATTACAAAAGCAACAATATGCATAGCTCACAGAAACTAGCCTCTTGTGAGCATTTCACTGATGCTCCATGAACCCCAGAGACTCTCAATATGTAAATTTAAAAAATTCTGGTCCTAATCTAGGCCTGGCAAAAAAGATTTGGGGCCGCACTACATCATGGTTGCCAAAATCCCTCTGCTTCCCATTTTGCCCCAGTTACAGATGTTTGGGGGGCTTCCAGGGCTTGAGGCCCCAGTGCAATTGCTCCTCTTCCTCCCCTCTTGTCAGCCCTGTCCTTATCTATAAATCCCTACATGTATAAAGACTCAGCTACGTGAGTGATCACCTCAACATCCATAAGACCACCAAAAACAGCTGCATGCTACAGGAATGATGAAACCTAGGGTTTGACTCATGGGCACTGGTGGCAGAGCATTCTCTGGAGCTCAGAGCATCTATTAGAACTGCTAGTAGTGGAGGTGATCACTCTGAGCCCGCACTAGGCCGTCTTATGATCAAGATGCAAGACACTTTTTTTTTACTGTGCCTTCCTTCCTGAATGGCAACTGGCCAGCAACCAATAGAGACTGCAAGATATAAGACAGAGAGAGCAAGAGAGAGAGAGTGTGTAAAGTGAAGGAAAATATAAGATCAGATCAAATGAGGGTACACTTAATGCTACATTAATTGATTTATATGGCATTTAGATATCATGACAACAGATAATTTACTTATACATTGTATTCTACTATATATATATTATCACATTAGCTCTTTTGATCTATGCTATAAAATAGTTTATGTAACTGAGAAATAATTGGGCATGTTCATTTAAAACATCAGTTTGTTCTAAAGTCACTTCCACTCAGAATTAACATGCATGCTGGCATGTGCAGTAAATTGGACTTTGTCAAACATTAGGAGTTAGAGTAAAGGTACTAAAGCTAAGTGTCTGAATGTTACATTTCAATGAGAGTGAAGGGGAGCTTGTAGAAACTAGCACAGCCAGCAAACACTCCTTTATAAAGGGGGGAAAATGTTGCAAGTGTGTTTAAACAGCAATTGCAGAGATTATCTCAACACAAAACAATCCAAACTATAAATGTAGCCAGTTGGACATTTTCTTTTTGAGACTATAACTTTTTTCCCTTATTATACACGTGTGTGAACGAGAGAGAAAGAGAGAATGTGTGTGTATGTAAAATATGTGTGCATATTAGTACTTTTACTTTCTGTATTCAGTATTGCCAGTCTCAAATGTTCCAAAATATTGAGGTAAACCCCACAAAATCAGTAGGTTAGATTAAACATGAGGTTTAAAAAAAATGTATTTTAAGTTCTTTTCCTTTGCCTCCTAGTTTTTGTTTGTTTTTTGTTTTTTAAGCATTTAGGTTTGATAGTCTCTAATTTTTCTCTGCAAGCATAAGAGCTAGAAACC
The DNA here is from genome assembly GCA_032164245.1 of Sternotherus odoratus. NCBI lineage: Eukaryota > Metazoa > Chordata > Testudines > Kinosternidae > Sternotherus > Sternotherus odoratus. Next base: position 24,168,877 of record JAVMKO010000009.1, read on the forward strand.
TACTTGAAAGAGAGAGAGATCTGAGAGTCTCACATAGTCACATAACTCCAGAAGCTGGGTTTTCCTTAAATACTTTAAATATCGCAAGACTTGCAATAAAATCACAAGAGTTGGTAACATGATGTATTTGACTCATAAAAGAAGCCACCTCCTCTGACCAATGACACATCAAGTAGATCACATGAAGGTAAGATTTTGCCCAGCCTAGTCTAGAAGAACAAAGGAATGGGGAGAAGGCACAAGGAGCTTCCCCACACTAGTTGGTACCACACTATGCTCTTTGCAATTATTCCTATCAGTGCTTGGGTTTCCAAAGTGGGCATGGTGAACATGGAAGGAGCAAGGCAATTGCTCCTGAATGCTCTCCAGCAGTGCTGGCAGGGCACAGAGGGGAGCAAATATTGCATCTTCTTACAGGGTGGCCTGAGGGTGGTGCAGTATCTACCTCTTCCTCAGCTCTTCTGCCACTGCTAACGTGTCTGCATTCATACCACACCCACTCTGTCTTAAAAGCACAATAGTGCCCTAGACTTTTGTGTAAGAACACTTTTGTGTAAGATGCCTATGCTAGCATCAATTTACAACTTCCATACTGGCTCAGCTATGATGCTTACTGTATTGAGGGTAGAGCCAAGGATCTATTAATCCCCTGCTCTTACTCACCCCCCTACTCCCTGGATCCACAGTGCACATAGTCCAAATAGAAGTAGAGTGGATGTTATTTTAAGGACTGTCCATAAATTAGGTAACAGATTAGGGGGTGGGTGAATCCTTAATTTTTCTTGTGTTTTTCAATGTTACAAGGTGTGTGTGGGGAGGGGGTGTCCTTGAAAATCATCAAAATGTGTTACATAACTTATGGGTCAGCCCCATACTCCCTTGCCTGGACACACAGACCAAGTTACTATGCATCATAGGATACGTCTTTATTTGTTTTTGTTTTAGCATGTCAGCATCCTCTACTCTTCCTGAGAGAGCGAGATAGGAAATGATGCAAATCTTGCTATAAAGTGTGGGGAGTTTTCTAGAGTTAAACATGTTCTAGTTTCTTTTCTGCTTCAGAAATAACAATTGCATGACCATAAGGACTTCAGGCTCAAACTACAATCCCCATAACTTTTCTTCTTCATAATCAGTGCCACAGTTTCTACTAGCCAACCAGCAAGATGAGTGAGCTCGCTGATCATAACTCATAATTTTATTCAATGGAAACTCTACTTTTAATGCTGGCAAGGCATCTCTTTTAACTCTGTTAATGTCGTGACTATTGTGAAGGGTTCTTTGAGTTGTGGTTGGGATTTTTGATTTAATATAAAAAAGGAAAACTAAAAGGTGGAAGTTGTTGGGTATTTTTTCCCGATGGAAAAATCTTGTAAAATGCTGGGTTAGTGCAATAAATACAGTGGTCCTTTCATCCAAATAGCCCACATCATTAAAAAAGAAACACACACAATGTACCTTTTGGTTTCTTCTCTGTAATTATGCTAACAAGTGTCATGCTGAGAAAGGATTACAGCTGATGGACAATCAAAGACAATGCTTCCTTCATGGTAAAAAGGTGTGAAAAGATATAGGCACTAGAGCTGGAGTTATTAGGCATACCTGCAGGAGGCCCATATGACTAAGTTAGGCCAAGAGATGCTAAAGTATTGAAAATGCTTAGTCACTATTATAAGCTCTTCAATGACATCTTATAACACCTTTTGATTCTAAAGGAAAAGCCACAATGCAAATATTCCTCTGACAGACTCTACTTAGTGTTTATCACTCAGCATGGCAGCCATGACACCTGGCTGAGTAAAAATCCCAGTGGGAGACTAGCACTCGGCCTACCAGCAGGATATGGGCACCTGCAGCATCTGAAAAAACAAGACTAAAGATTAAAGAGGCAGGAAGGGCCTATGGAATAAGTCCTCTTCCAATTTTATTCTGTATTCCATAAAATAAGAGAATGGAATTAAAAGGCAAAAATCAAAGGAAATGTTGCGTAACGCCCTCTAATACCCTGTATCAACATTATTATTCTTTCTTTGGAATCTTCTAAAGTAAGATAACCAGGAGAGAGACAACAAAAAGGCCTTTCATGTTAATCACATTATCAAGCGATTATGATACATTTTAATATAATTTATACACAATGTGATTCAGTCCATTTTTCATTCAATTCTTCTCTCCTGAAAATATTTTCCTTTAATTTCAGAGAACGAGATTTAAAGATTGGGTGTCTTTTATTTCCTTTTTGTAGCAGAATGTTTATATTATGCCTTTAAGATTAGGTTCTAACTTTTTTGTGTGTGCCACTCTTTAAAACAGCATAATAATTGTATTTTGCCTTGTTTTTTACTGTATGGGCTATTGATATTAGCCTGCAAAAACCCCTGCTCTACAATTGAACTAATCATAAAATACTAAGTAAACATCTCTTTGCATCAAGAATATATATTAAGTTACATTCCACACAGACGATGTGAAATAAAAATATTGTATCTTAGAAATGGGTATCTAATACAAATGTTATTAATGTACCTCCCAAAGACTGCTTAGAGGCAAAGGTGACCACAAGGGCAGAGGTAGATGGTTACAAGCTGCCTTCTCTAACATCTGTGTAAATAATGGAACTCAAAGATCCAAAGCCTGCAGTTTCAAATATTATATAACAAAAAAGTCTCTCTCTGTAACTGTACTAAGATATTGCCTGTAGTATCTGTTTTTTTCTACACCAGTGCTGGTATTATTTAAGGAAAATACCAGAAGACCACCAAGGAAGAAAGGGGCAGAAAGAGGACACAGGATTAATAAATGTGAAGATTTAATTGACACGGTAGCTGTTCATACTATCTGTTCTTCTTTGAGGATGTTATCCTTTGCATACTAATAATGCTAATCTTCTAAGGAACCATGTTGAACTGGATCATAAAAGAAACTTTATTTTTGGAATGTTTGTTGTTTTTTATTTTTTGTATTATGGTGTTCCCAAGAGCAAAATATTTTGAGTATTAGAACAGGTAAGGAGGGTGTTTATAATAAGGTTTGATATCAGTGAAAGGAAGCTAATAGTTTTAGCTGATAGTGCCATAAACAAAGATAGCAATGTATAACACTTTGTACATTAATATCAAAAGGAAGGATGATTTTATGGTTCCAAACAAGGAATAGGGAGTACTCAAGACTTGGTCTAGGTTCTATTTTCAACTCTTTCCTAGACCTTCTGTGTTACTTTGGGCAAGTCAACTATTGCCTGCTTCTAGACCCCAACCTTTGTCTCTCTGTGTACAGTGTTCTTGGTTTGACACTTGAGAATAATTTTAACATATGCTTATATGCAGGTATTGCCGTTTTCACTGCAGATGTCTTTGTCCAAATGGGTTTTGTGGGTGAAAATTTTAACTCTTGCCTGCATCTGCAAAGTGCAGCCTCATGTGTGTATGCAGAAGAAGAGGCAAGATAACACCAAACTGAAAATCTGACCTTAAACCTCTCTGTGTCTTAGTTTTGGTCCCCACCCACTTCTCTCTAATCAGATAGTAATAGTTACCAACCATACAGACCTAAAATCAATCTAAAGTCAATAATGCTTGTAAATGCAGAATTATGGTTGGGGCAGAAATCTTAAAATGATGCTTCCTTGCAAATAGTCCATTTGTGAGCTGGTAGTCACAAATTGAGTTAAGCTCATTCAATTTGTTGGTAATTTCAAAGAAGTCCCCCCAAAATTATTTTGGGACAACAAAACATTTGTTTCCATAAAATCATTGACCATTTTAAAATGTTTAAACAAAACTTTGTGCCCTTTCCCAAATGTCCCCAAAATGGCCAATTTGGCAAAATTGGCACAAATTCACAAATGTTTGTGGCAATGAATCTGCATTTTTAACCAAAAAAAAAAGTTTCAGATAAAATATTTCACCCATCTCTAATCAAGAACAGTCCTTAACCTTCTAAACCAAAGCTAATAGGAGCCTATATAAGAAAAAGACCCAAAAATCAGCACAGTCCTTATAAAATTGGAACATCTGGTCATCCTACTGTGTTCTGTAGGAAGGAATCAAAACTGCTCAACTGTGTCACAGGTCCTACATTAAATGGTAGGGGCTTGTGATTTTGGAGTAGGAAAGTTGGACTCTCTTACTGCTTTTATGGTGAAGTTCTGAGTGGCCAAGATGTGAAGCATAGTGCTTACCAGGAAGTCCATATATGTTACAGTGTTTTTGGTGTGGTTATAGTCTGAAAAATGACTTAATAAAAATGGAAGTGTGTAATCCTATACTTTAGTCTTTCTCAGTGGCTTCTACATGAAATCTGCTCAGTCTGTGGGTAAGCAGTTTGTTTGTTTTTCCTGACAGTTCAATATACAATCAAATTGGGCTCTTTTTGACTGATGTATCATCAGTCATATGATTCTGGACTCAGAACAGGACCATGTCTTATTATATGCTTTTTTTTACCTTGCCATTTACAACGGGGCCCTCATCTTGACTGGGATCTTTAGCTACTTCTAAATAATAAATAATAATGGCAAACACAGTTGTTGATGATACACAGAATAGAATCTGGTTCACTTTCCTAGAATTCTATAACTATGAGTAAGAGTAGTAAAATCTTGTAAAGTGATTTTGATCTGAAAAGTAAGCAGCTATGACCCTGAATACAGCCAAAGGAGCAGGTCCATTTTGTAAAATGGAACTCTCTTTAGAACCCCCCTGTTACAGCACAGTCATTTCCTTGATGTAGGTATTCTCTCTCATCTCTGAGATTCACCAAGGGCAAAAACTCATTTTTTTCCTTATTATTCCCATACTAACTATACATTTCTTATTGCTGAAAGGTGTGAAACCAGTTTAGCACTTTCTGAAACATTGCATAAAAATAGGACTAGAAGTAAAACCAAAAACAAACAAACAAAACAACAGCAGCAGCCAGGGAAGCTATTGTCCTTGACAGCTGGGGAAATATAGAAAGAATTGTTGGAACTGTTTGCGAGCCTGGGGTATTTCTTGTTGAAGGTAATTATTAAGCCATTATGTTATAATTTTACTCAAACTCTTTTCCGTAAGGGAAATTTCATAAGAATGATGCAAGAATTTCCTAAACATTCCCTGACATAGTTGGAATCATAGATATTAGAGATGGAAAAGACCTAATTCATCTAATCCATGCCCAGTGAAGAAATGGTTCCCTGCAGTACACTTATTAGCAATTATCTAATCTAAATTTTAAATGAGTGAAGAAATGGGGATTGCATGAGATTTTTTACTTTATTATTTTAAATATGATTAATTCAGAAAAATCCTAAATTTTTCATGTGCAACATTGTGGATGCGATTTCAATGGTGACATGATAACAGTGTACATTTTTTAAAGTTTGTGAACATAAAGACGGAAGAGAATCTGTCAGGGGTGATTAAGATGTTCAAGGCTCATATATTTTGGGATAGGAATGCATAGTTCAGATGAATGCTTTAAATTGGTCACTAAGCAGAGACCCAGATACCATGAGCAACCTAGTGCTTTTATATTAAAATAATTCAATTGATTTCAATGGAGTTGCTCCTGATTCATATCAGTGCCAGTGAGATCAGAGTCAAAGTTTCATGTCCCTAAAGGACTTTGCCTAGAGGTAAAGGGCTTTTCTATTCTCCAGATGGCTTGTGTATATTCTACAGTCAGACACTTTCTGACTCCTGAAGGGGGAGTTGACTCTGAACAGAACGAAAATGCTATGTTCCTATTTGTTGCCTCTTACTTGATTGACAGTCACTGGAAAACTGACTTCCTCCTCCCTCCTCAGTGGTGGAGCAGAGTCACAGTAAGGAATTACTAGGTAAGACAATCTCCTTTTAACCTATTTTTAGTAGACCTATTTTTACACTAGCACATTTTTTTAGTGACAAGAACACAAATATCGTTGTGATCACATCAGCATTTACAATTTCACAAATTTTATTTTAACCAGGAGTTAATGATGTATGGCATTGCTAGTAACTAAATGAATATTTGAATTGCTGTATGTTATTTTAATAATTGCTCTGCTCACCATTTAAATTATCAAAGATCTTTACTTGTGCAATGTCATATAAATGCTAGAAATTAAAAATTAATCAACTCGATTTACATAACTAAAAGCTGCCATCTAATGGAATATTTTTCAATAAGAAGACAGCAGTAATTATGCTGAAAAAATATTCGTTCCTGTAGTTTGAACGATTATAGCAATTTCCACCAGGGGATTTCGCAGTGAGATTCCAGTTCTGGGCAACAGTGATTAATATAATGGTTATTAATGAGAAGTCATTTTTGTATGTCTACGGGTGTTTGGGTGTCAATGCTCTGAAAGCAATGTGTTTAGCATATTAATAAAAGATAGCATTGGATTGGTGACTAAGTAACCATATTGATTTTTTTCTCATTTTCTGTGATGTGAAAGGTCAATTAGACTTATAGAAACAATGGAGCCTTTCACAGCAGGGCCTATCATTTCTCTGTGCTGACATCTTTTTTAACCATGTACAAAGTTCATTAAATGTGCAAAAGTAGTAATGTTAAAAGGAAGAAAGTGATTGGGTCAGAGGTCACAAACCATGGCAAGCTGACAGCCTCTCGTGGATTACACCACAGGAGCTAAGTAATAGTGAGAATTGCCTTTCAGGTTGCCCACTGGGACTAAGGAGAGTGAAGTCATAAGCAGCTAATACTATTGGGTTAATTAAAATGAATATTGGCAGCAGCTTTGTTTGTCTTGCATTGAGTGGATGCTGTTAATGAAGTATTTTATGTGGTTACATAACAATAGTGAATTTTGTCTTAAATAACAGATTTCCAAATTTTCATATCTACTGTGGCCAGTGTGAAAATAAACTAATACTGAATCAAACATGTCTGACTTCTATTTCACTGTCTCTTTCCATATGTGTTGTCATATGCAACCTATTTAAATCATTTTCCTTCTCTTTGAAGTCTGCTGTCCCAGACATTTTCACAAATAGGTTAAAAGTAGCTAGAGTTCTCTTTTTTTTTCATAAATTGACACAGCTTAATATACTTGACGGAAGTCTCCATAATCATTTTGTACTTTATGCAATTATGTATTAAAGTTTCCAACTCTTTAAAACATATTTACTAATTTAAAACCAGGAGATTGAAAACATTGAAGGCAAAACAAATATCCTGACCGTAAGGACAAGTGGTGTTATAATTTAGAACGTGACTGGATTCATTATTATTCTAATGCTTGGAGAACAACCGAATAAAGTATTATTGACAATCCTGGTGAAATTAATAACTTTAATAGCACATCGTGAAGATTTCTAATTTATAGTCATTGTCTCATAAAAATGATAGGTTTTTTATACTATACGTTCAAGAAAATAACTCCACATTTTTAAAAGTTTTCAAAGTGCTGTTTTTCACTGTGTTGCTGGTAACATTAATTGTATGCTAGATTTGACTAATTTGCTTGTACTGTTCATCTCAAAACATCAGGGTTTTTACTTTGCTTTGCCACAAAGAAAGAACTTGATGTGAAGTCTCCATGTAGCAATCTGTGTCTGATTGCTTGGAATTTTGTGTGATCATTCTTTGATTTCAAAATGAGCTCAGAGTTGACACTGCATTGAAGATGTACAGGTAGACTTCAAAGCTGACTTTATTCTTCCATTTTCTATTCTGACACTCATCGTCCTTTTGGTTTGGTTTGCTGAAACCTACAGTAATACATACAGCATTATCTGACGTGCTGGAGAGAGATGTAAGCAGAAATATAATTAATCTCTACTTTTTTCTTATCTTGGTTCACAAACAATGGAAAATGAAATAAAACTTCCCATGTCTACATGGGGTGGAGTTAATCAGCTAGCAACCATTAATATAAGAAAAATCCTCTTGAATAAATATAAGAAAAACAGACACTAACATGAGTTAACCAGACCTGTAATGCAACATATAAAAATTATTGAAAAGTACAAGCTATATTCTGTGGGGGGAGGGGCGTAAACATTACACAGAATATTCAGCAAACTCAAAAGAATTTTCTATCCCATTATATACTTGAATGGCACAGTTTTCTGTGGCATTACGGTGTAAATTGAATTAGACAATTTCAAAATTAGAAAATGGAGAATAATTAATTAGGTGACAGAAGCCAGTCTCACCTACAATGAGATGATTTTGCCTCTTTTATTCCATGCCATCTCTTATATATATTAAGAATATTTAAAATCGTTATACCACTGGTTTGGTATGGTGTATGGTGACAAGGGTATGGATATTACCTATAAGGGTGCAAAGAAGAGCTCAGTTTAGAAGTGAGTTACATAGAAAAGGGGCATGACTATCCCATATTGTTACTATTCTCAAATACATTTTGTAGAAATTAATAGAATAATTAATTTCCACCCTCACTAGAGGGTTGTAAATCAGTTCATGCATCAAGTGTGCATCATCTATGTTGTCTGAATGTATGGGATTTAACAGGAAAGCTGGGTAACCAGTGGACTCCAACTGTACCTGTCTGTTTTAGGTACCTTTATGACACCTCAATCACTGTAGTATTCAAACCTCACCATCTTTAATGAATTTGTCCTCATGAAACCCCTGTGAGGTAGGGAAGTTCTATTATCCCCATTTTACAGGCAGAGTACTGAGGAACACAGATTTGCACAAAGTCATATGCAAAGTATATGGTGAAGGGATGCAAAAGTAATCCAACCCAAGACAAGGGACATGGGGGCAATAAGCAGGTTGTATATTGCAACTAAACATATCCTGCAGAGCCATGCTCATTGACATGCCTCATCCATGACTTACATAGCACATTTACAGTGGTGCAATTTTGCTTACAAGTGTCCTTGATATTTGTGGCTAATGATTTGTTGCAGCCACTGACATAACAGGGACTATAGTTTTGTGCAGAGTTTTTTAGCTGCCAAAGTTACACCTCTAACTGATTGACCAGGATGCATATATAAAGCAAATTGGCCATCTCCCACTCCTCCCAGTAGTTGTAGGCAAAGTATGATTAAATCAAATGTCCAGCACTGTGCATTAGATTTATTCCATGGCTCTACACCAGCATATAAATTTGGCCCTCAAGCCAATTAATATTGATTCCAGAAGACCTATTGAAATTAATCAATGTAAATCTCCCTTCTCCTGTATTGTAATGGTCATAAGTGGAATCATATTTTGCAGTCTCAATTTCTTTTTTCTAAAAGTAGTTTATAAGGTCTCAATTTTTGTTCTATGATGCCACAGTTCATTAAAAAAATTAATTCACAGCCTTTGGCAGACAGAGCTAATGTACAATGATGAGATACTTTAGTAAGCTTATTTACAAATGCTTCAAGAGTCATGGGACAAGAGAGAAGGCAGGAGAATGGAATGTCACGATATGACACACAATTCTGATGCGGTTTCTGCTGGAGATAATTCATTTATTTAAATCTGGAGTATATGTCATGGAGACCAGTTTAAGCCTATGGTTTTATTTCCTTTTATCAAGTAAATATGAGTAGTAAGAGTTTTGTGAATAAAAGTGTAACACTTCATACATTTCATCCAGCACTGCATTTCTGACCCTTCTAGTAAAAAAGCTTTAATCCATTTTTTCAGACCCATGATACTCATGTATGCTGAAGTTATCACTTAACTAATTTGTCTCTGTATTTTCTCTATCCCTTGAAGATACTTTTTCTTTATATTTCTTATTTTTAAAGGATATTTTTGAACAAAGTGCTTCTTCACAAATGGAAAAAGCTCTATTACCAAGATTACAGGTCAGCTCTGAGGTGTAAAAGTTAACAAAAGACATTTTAAAACCATCTTGTGCCATTTCAGACATGATTGCTTCCCTTTACACCTTTTGCTGCCACTCATTGTGATGTCAGTTTCCCACCTACAAATTTTGCTATATTGTACTTTCTCCCATTTTAAATATGAAGGGAAGCACTTCTGTAAACTGGCCATATGCTTACTACAATGTCATCCATTTGGGTGGGAGAAATGATTTATCATTTAGGAAGGAAATGACATTTCATTTGCCACGCACTTTGAAATGTTTTCCTAAACATGTGATACTTCAGGAGAATGCTTCTTTAGAAATGACAAGAAATTATTTATTATGTGGCCTTAATTTCAGAGTTCAAAGGCCCTAATTTTTAGGAAGGCATCAATAAATCGTAAATGGTGTTTAAGCATGTGCTTAACGTTAACTATGTGTTTAAGTCTCATTGAAGTAAATGTGAGTTAAGCACATGTTTAAAGTTAAGCATAAACTTAAAATGCTTTCCTGAATTGAGGCCAAATTAGGGGCAAATTGTGTCCATCTGATGCTCACCAAAGAGCTCCCATTGACTTTGAGGTGCTCAGCTGAACTTGATTCCAAATTATTCAGATTTTTCAGGCCATATTCTGAGCTAGAGCAAGGCCAGTTTACAGAAGCTGAGGATGTGGCCTAATAATGTTAAGTTGCTCCACAGAAAATGTGAAAGAAATGGTTGAAAATCCCACAAAGCCTGAAGTCCAGTCACTACCCTGCCATCAAAGAAATTATCCAATATAGTTTATCATTTATTTATGATTCTAGGCTTTTTATTCCATGACAAAAGGAATCATAAGCCTATGTGACCATGTAAGAGGAAATGATGAGAAAAACGGGTCCCATCTGAAAGATACCAGAAGTAAAGTTGGTCAAAAATGTTACAGGCTTTTGTCACAAACCCAATTTTGTTGTTGTTGTTGAAAATCAAAACAATTCTGTTTTTTTAATTTGGTTGAAACCCGTAAATCATCTGATTTTTTTTTATTTATGAAAATTCCAAATGTGTTTTTTTTTGGTTGGTTGGGTTGTTTTTTGTTTTTGTAGAAAACAAAACAGTTTTAAACCAGCTCTGGCCAGAAGCCCTGTACTCAAAGAATCAAACACAGTGACATAGGACTTGCCAAATTGGATCAGACCCAGGATCCATCTGGTGCAGAATCCTGTTTCTGACAGTGACAGGTATTCAAAGGAATATGCAAGAAAGCCTGTAGAAAGCAGTTATAGAATAAACTTACCCCCAGGGACAGTCTCTTTCTAATCCTCATTACTGAGAGGTTGGCTTATGCTCTGCAGTATGAGGGTCAGCAACTAGAATGCATCAGCAATGGTGGAACATCTCTATACAGAAACAGAATTCTTTTTCAGGCTTCCAGGAGGTGGTTGTAAACCAGTGTCCCTTTTAAAAAAAAATATTGTGGAACATTGTGAAAAATATTTTAACGAGGTCCTTTTAAAATGTATCCGGTATGGCAACACAACAACAACTACATATGAAGTCAACTTATTCTTTATTAAAGCCAGGCTTCATCTAATAGTTTCAACATACTTAGGAAAAAAAGTTATATACAAATGGCCTCAGTCTTTTGGAAAGGCTGTGACCTGAATGGTATTTAAAAGTCCACAGGAATATATAGGAATGAACACAGCAGTTGTTCCTTCATAGTATGTTATTACAAAGAGAACTGGGGGTCAAATTGCATGAATGATAAATGGAAGGTGCTTGAAATGAGTTAGTTCTTTTTTGAACATTATACATTGACCTTGGCAGTTTTGACAATTACATCCATCATTTCTCTGAATCCATTCCAGCTCACCCGACTGTTCTCTAATGTGGCCAAATAAACAGGATTTGTGAATATACGAATCAAAGATTGATCTTCTGTGCCAATGCACTGATTAACAGTTGGTTTCTGGGTGTAGCTTTTTCATTCAATGAATTATGCGAGGATCATAATTCACCATGGCACACCTGTAGACAAGCATGTTAGAATGCTTTAATCTTCACTTACAAGGCCTCAGTAGAATTGATAGTTGGCTCCTGAGTTTGATAAGCAAAATGAAATAAAACCATGAAAAAAAGCACATTATATACAGCAAAAGTGATATTTCACTGCCTCACTGTGTTTTTCTTTAGGAACAGAAATTGTTGAAGACAGAGATGGGACAAAGCAATTTGTTTAACTATCTCGAAACATTGAGATGCCCGGCTTCCCAAGAGTAAAATAGATATTTTATTAGGAATATAAAATTTAGCCATCCAATTAGGTCGCCTATTGCAGAAAAGTAATGGAAACAGGCCCTGTGACTTTGAGACAGATAATACTGTGCACAGCTCTTACCTTGTGTGGTGTGTCCCAAATATTTACTTGGAAAGTATTGTTGTAGTTTGTATTTTGTCTGTCTCCCTTACCTGGCTTACTTCACTTTATATAAGGTTTTTTTCACTGAGCTGGATGTTGCTGGCTAGTTGGATAGTAAAAATTTCATGGATTCAGTTTAAATACCTCAGTTATGCAAGTTCACCACTGATGCTTTCTCTCATCAATTCACAAGGTTGCCTCCCTAGAAGGCTTGAGGTAAAGATTTAGGGGAAGATCGTCAGCTGCTATAAATTGTCATAGCTCCATTGACATCCATCTTCTGCACTATTAATTATTTTTCAAGTGCCCAAGAGTTTGCTAGTTGCATCATGGAAATACGTAAAGACATGGTCCACACCCACACCGCTTACCATTTAAGGCAGCTCTTCAGAAAAGCATCCCTAACCTGTACAGCACTAGAGCCTGTGCTTAACTTCAGTCAATGGAACTTAAGCACACGCTTGATGTTACACATGTTCTTCAATGCTATTGTCAATCAGGATGGACTTAACCATGTGCTCCTTCATCATGGGCTATCACAAAGGTGAGGATGATAAGCAAACAAAAGGTGGGGAAAGTGAGAGGCAGGATAATAAGTCTCATTCGGAAGTGTTGTGCGCAGACCTTGGCAGTACCATCACATCACATTTTTTAATCCTTCCTTCTCATAGGCAACATGGCAGAAGTGAGTTTTTTGGAGGGATCTGAATAAAGAGAGTAGAGTGGCTTGGTGGAAATTCCAAGTACAGGGGGCAGCATGAAAAAAGATGAAGGGAATAAAGGAGGGTAAGTCTAGACTGATATTATTGGCAAAAGAGAGGGGAATAGGGAACATGATAGGAAACAAGCTCAGAGATATAGGGTTTAGCTGAGGAATGAAGGACCTTGAAGATAAGAACAAGGGGAGCCTTATACCTTTCTGACACCCCTAAGTATGATGTTCCTGATCTTTATTGATGCTAAAACAATTTAACAACATATTCCCAGACATTACAATACATCATATCCCTAGATGTTAATGCCTAAATTTTGTGTTGCAAAATTACTGTATCACATAGATTATTATTCTTTACAGGCCAATTGAAATCAGAGTTAGAATATGTTAGGAAAACAAAAGAGGATTTACTCAAATGCTTAGCTTTACTGATTGTAAAACAGTGGCACTACTTACGACCTGTAAAGTATTTGCAGGATCAAATACTACAAATGCTTCAAGCAATAACTTTTGGATGGGGTTATGCACCATACAGCAGCATATATGTAACTGCATACTATTCTATGCAAAAATCTTACCTATTATTGGCAAATGCTGCACTTTTGTCTACTATCAGCTTTTACTTGTACTCAATCACACAAGCTTTACACATGTGTGTTACATTCACAGACAAAAAATGTTACCTTTGTAACAGGATGCACAGGAATTTATATCCATCTCGTAAGTTTTGGCACTTTTACAGCTGCAAGAGACACATTCATTAATAGCATTACTGTAAACTACTAACTTCTTAGTGCAATTAACAGATTGATACACACCCCACATACACATTTTGTCTTCCTCGGAAGATGTTACTAAATTTGAAAAAAATGCACAAAAATACAATACTGTGCCATATCATTATCAGTGTTTTCTCTTCCTCTTTTGTTGCTTGGTAATTCCAAATCTCCCTGAAGACTTGGCATTGGGCTATCAGTCTGAAGTACTTCTTATCATATTACTCTTCTTTCTTGGGTGCAGGCGGAGGGGAGAGTACCTTCCTTTTCATCCTTATTCTTTGTTTTACAGTGGTCTTCGTTCTAAGCATGTGATGATTCACATCATATTCATTGATATAAATGTAGAACAACAACTGTAATTTTACATTTTGATGGTTAAGCCAGATAACTACATCTGCTGTAGCAGAGTGTATTGCTGTGATGCCTCCTTCATATTTGTGAATCAGGCATTGAGCTGTTATATGTTTCATAGTCTGTTCTGGACAACCACAGTTGCATACTGGAGAGTCTTAAATTTTCCATTTATGCAGCAAGAATCTGCATCTGCCATGGTTTGTGCAGATACAGTTTAGGGTTGGCCAGGAGCTTTGTGTGAGTTCGAAGCCAGAGATTTTCTGCACTGGGTCTCTCATAAGGTGTTTATTTGTGACTTTGTATGAACTCCATTCGGCTTTACAAGCTTCATCAGGGTGGAAGTTGCATTGTTGAACGTTAAATGCATGGATCCAAAAGGACTTGAACAACTTCAAGCAGTGGTAAGGGATGTTGTTTCACATGAGAATATGAGACTGAACAGCTTTGGTCACCTATTGGCCCACACATTCACTGCTCCTCTTGTTCCAGTTCATTACCATCTATATTCCATCTGCTCACAGTTAGACCAAACCCCCCAAAATCATTCTCTCCAGCATTTAGTTCCTTTCACTTGTATGCAGTTCCCTGATCCACAATGAAGTAAGCTTGGCTCTATTTTCCTGATCCACAGTCAATGTTTTTCTAGGCCTTTGCTCTGATTCCAAACCTCAAGGGTGTGACATTAAAAACTGGATATTTATCATCCCCAGTAGGTAAATTGACAATGGGATATGAGGTATTTCCCATTCTAGGTAGAGAGAATAATAACAATATTTTGTCTAAGTTAAATATTACAATGCAGTAAGCATCATTTTTCTGTAGTATCCCCTATCATGTCTCAATATGTGCAGCCACAGCTTGTATTGGTATTGAGTAGAAGTCTTTAAAACTGTGTTAAATCAAATTACACTTTTATGAAAACTATAGGAGCGTTATGTCATCTTCTGTCATTCACAGTTAGACTTTAAACCATTATCATTGAACCCCTTTTGACAGATTCCAATATGGTTATATTTCTGGCTATCATCTGCTGAGTAGTATTTTCAACCTGCAGTAATGTTTAAACAAAGTATTCTGGTAGAACATAGACTCTTGCTAGCAAAGATTGATCATGTCTTCAAAGAATATTTGCCCCTGATGGCATGCTTTCATCTTGCCTTTAAAACTAGTTTTGTTAAATCAATGGAAGCTGATGATGCCCAAAATTTTCCAGGTCACGCCTCTTTTTTCTAAATCTCATGGTTGGTAAAAATAAAATGTTGTTATCAAATATAATTTCTCCCTTGAAGCAACACAGATTTTTTTCCCCTAACTCCCTGTGGCTTGTTGAAAATATGCTCTTTCATTAACACAATCACTCTGCAAAGAGACTACAAGCCATCATCCCCCTTCTCCTCCATCACCATCTCCCACACTCCCTGAGAAAAGAACCAATATGCTTACAATGTTCTTCACTGGGATAACAAATCACAAACTGTTGATAAACTAGCTCATGTGGTTTGGCTTTTAGAACTTCCAAGCTGATTTTGTGGAGATCCAGGGTGCTCAGCATTACCCCCTACCTATGAATGTTGCTCGTTGTAGAATTTTAGTGCTGTTCTTCAAAATGGCCTATAGATTTTTGTTACCTCGATGCAGTAGGCGGGAAATGGTGTAGGGAGAGAATGATTCTTTCCCTTACTAAAGTTCTATCAGGACCTAGTAAGTGAGGAATTGTATAAGAGGAAGGATAAAAACATATCAAAAACAGTTTTGGAAGTGATGGTTCCTGGGACTGGCAAATCATATTTCTTATGGAGCTGAACATTGTATATCCATCTATTGCAAGTAGGATCTAACTCCTTCCGCATTCTGTACACTGGGAAAGGAGTTTTCAATTCCAGACATCGTTCCCAATTTGCTGACTTGTTACAATGTTTAAAAATCAATAAATAAAATCAGTGTGTATATTTTCCTTCGGAAAGTTCTGAAATATGTCAAGGCACAAGTTTTTAGTTCATCACCGTACCAGGAGGTGAAACTAGGGGACAACAGTTACAGATCCTTATTAAGTTAACACAAAAAGTAAAAAAAGAGAAAAAGTGCTGTGCTTGAAATTGTTCAGAAATTCTGTAGTGACTGTAGGCAGACTGAATGCAAACAATTAAATGTCTGGGTACTAGACCAAATTAATTCCACGTGATAGGGATAACTTCCTAACTGTGAGTGATGTAGCATTAGCATTAATGGCATTCTCTCTTTTCTCCTCCTTCTTTTGCACTGAATAAGCTATAAAAGACCAAGGATGGTTAAGTGACTAAGAGAATTAGAGATTCCAGCAGGTAGTATCACAGGTGCCTGCCTAATTCCCATTGACACACTCTGCAGCCTTGTTACAGGGAAGAATGGAGATTCCTTGATTGTAAATCAGAATTAGGGTGGAATGAGGAGAGCAAGATTAAAGGCTCTAGCTCAAGCCATGAGCCTATTAAAGGGGATTATTAATATTAGTGGAATTAGACATGTTGTAACAGACCAAAGGTCCATCTAGTCTGGTATCTTATAGCTGAAGTAGCTTGTGTTGGTGCTTTCAAGGAAAGTATGAAACATGCTCTTACACCTTTGCCCAATCTGCTTATTGTTGGTTAATGCAAGAGCCAAAAACTTCCAGTTGAGACAAATTTAGCAGAACCCCTACAACTGGTCAAGATGAAAATCCCTATCAATCCAGCCAGCAGAGTTGCTCCTTTTGATTCCCTGTTCAGGATTCAGATACAGTCATACAAAGGATGCATGCACGGGAAGCCCTCCCACCAGATGGAGTGCTTGGCTAATCAGTTAAATCGGCTCTAGCTGATCTGTGTCATGTGCCATAACTAGATTTCTGAATTACACTGAGCAGGCTGTCAAGGGGAGTCCATCAGAGGACCATGTACAGCACACTTCCCTTTAGATAGCACCATTGAAATAAAGAACTTGCAATAATTTCCCAGATCAAATGAATGCATGACATGATAGCACTTGTTTCCACTTAATACTGGCACTGAAATCATTTTGCATGAACACTGTTTTAGTGTTATTGATGTCATCATGGTTTAGCACTAACCAGTTAAAAACTTATTATTGCAGTCAGGTGTAAATAGCCCTCAGCTTTCTATGCTAATCTCTGCTCATAATGGCTTCCAGGAAAATCAGTCATTCTATCTCTGTGCTGAAAGATTGTGATAATCATGCCTGCCGTGTCTCTGCCAAAAATGAGCTTGATAAACATGGTAGCTCCCTTTGTTCTATCCAAATTGACCTCCAATGACCTAATTAAAGCAAAAAGTAGAACAGCTCTTGTCAGAATGGAACAGGAATCAGAACCCTGGCCCAAATAAATAAATAAATAAATAAACAAACAAACAACAAAGGACTGGCATAAACTCAGTTATGCTGGTTTTCAAATGCCAGGGATTGAGAAACACTGATTACCAGTCCCCTGCTAATGCAAAATCACAGCAGCTCACCTCAGCTATGAGGGACAAGGATTTTAAATCTGCAGATGGCTAGCTGTAGAGGTGGAAATCATGGAATTACATTTGATACAGGAGAACTCGTGCTGTGGGGGGAATTAAATGAAGATTTGTCAGATGCTGACTAACTACTGTTTTTCAACCTGATCAGCTCCCTATAATTGATTATTTCTAGACTTAGGACATTCACAAATCTGAAATGCACAGCGCTTTTGTAAATGTCATAATTTATACATTGGAATACGTGGAATGATTAGGTTTATTTCTAATTGACAAACAGCAATTGCCTATCAGTTCTTTTCTCTGTATATAGTCTCCCCGTCCCCATCCATCCATGTTATTTAGGGCCAAATTATGCCCTCCCTTATGGCATAGGCCCCTTGCAGAGCTGAACCACTCATAGGTGGATTGTGTCTCAGGCAGACCTTATGTGCAAGGGTGGTGTATGCAGCACTCTCTGGCTTGATGTCACCAGGGCAAGCAGTCCAGAGGTACCTCCTCTGTAGTACCTCCTCTGTCTAGTGGTACTATGCCGTAATGGGCTCTTTGTTGAGTGTGAAGTGGATAGGGAAAGCATCCTATGCCTTCCCTCATTGCAAAGACCAGCCACAATCCAATCTATCATGAACTCTGCATATAATGGAAAACCTGCTCAAGAGACACCACCCTGTCTGTTTTAAATGGTTTCTTGTTTATCATTACATCCACAGATGCTGTCTCCCTAATGCGTGCAGTGAAGGACAGTAGTACTAGTTATAAGCATTATATATAGCAACCTCTCCCTCACCTCCCCTACACTGCTTAAAATAGCTCATCACTGTTTTCTGGCATGATGACCAGAATATGGTCAGAGGCATTTCCTTGCCTTAATCCAGCCGGGGAGGATTTTGTTGTAAACTATGAGCAGTAGATCATATTATTGACCTCATTATCACCACATCAATTAAAAAAAGTCAAGGGCCAGAGCTTCATTCAAGTATAAATTGCGAACATTTCATTGACTTACTGCAGCTGATTTATATCAGGTCAAAATCTGGCCTCTCCCTCCCCATGCCTTTTTTTTTAAGGTGTCCTTGTTTTATTACATCTCTCTCTAAGCTTTCTCTCTTTTGCCCGTTATGATATGGCCATGATACCAATTGCCGATGTGATAAAAGTGGTACAGGCTTAAACAGACCCTTTTCAGTTTGTAAACACAGTGCTTTCTCTGGTATCAGGGGACCCATGTTAAGGCATGTAATTCAATACACACACTTTTAGTTGAGAAAACTAATTCTGTTATAATTTCAGATGTACTTATTTCTGCCTATATATCTGTTTGTAGAGGGTCACTTTACATCATTTTACTTTACATCAGATAAAGTAACTTGCTTTTCAAGTGTTGACAAGCCGGCCTGTTTTCTTAAAAGGCTGTTTGGATTTTTGTTTTTCTTTTTTTCCCGTAAAGATTCCGGCCAAATTACTGTATAAGGCTTCAGATTTAAATGATGTGTGAAAGGTAGAACAGTTTTGTTTCCTCCTTTGTGTTAATTATGGCAGGATTTTTTTCACTCTGTTAGTAAAGGACAAATATACAAATACCCTGTGCACAAGTTGCTGTTAATGCTTGCTAGCAACTGGGAGTGAAGTCCAATAGGTTAGGAATTAGAAATCTTGAGGCACAGAAAACTGTATTTAAAAAAGGACAGAAATCTGAGTTGAAAGGGAGCTGGTATTTGCCTAGCTCCTTAGCCTAACGTTGGTGAGTGCCCCCAGGTCTTTATTCTGTCTAAGATGGCACTGCTAATAACCTGAATGTGTATTTTGTTTATTTGGGTTATTTTCCCGAGGGTGGGGAGGACAAACAAATACAATTCCCCCTGTTTCACTGAACCACCTGTCTTTTTAATTTTTTTAAAGCTAACTCAGCTGGGTTCCTTTTGATACAAAGTATATTAATACTGTGAGAGGTGTATAAAGTACATTCATGAACCATGCAGCAATATTTATTCGAGCACAAGAGCTATTCTAATTATCAGAGCTGGGAGACTCAGGTTACTCATTTTCTGAAAATATTCATGTTAAGTTTTAAATGAATTTGCTTTGGCCAAGCCTTGTCTCCCCCCATTCTCCCAGTGTTTACATTTGAATGATCATGTCTTACTGGTACAAAGGTTTATGGAAGGAATATTTCAAACTTGCATGCAGGAGTTTTAAGGAGTCTTAAGGAGAAAAAGAGAATACATTTATCAAATATATTTATTAATAATTCACTCAGCTGTATAATAATGAATTTGTTTTTATGCATACATACCTCTGCCTTCCGTTGGCATGGAGGTATATCCGCTGTCAGCTGGGCTGGGGGAAGGGGAGCGCCGGCTGGGCTGGGCTGGGGGGGGGCCCGGCTGGGCTGGGGGGGGCAAACTATCAAAGTAGGGGGCCCCCAAATTTCTGTCGCCAGCCCTGCCCAAGACTAACCCCTGTGGGACTCCTCTAGATACAGCCTCCCAGTTTGACACTAAAAAGTTAATAATTCTACAATCTGTCAATCAGTTGTGCCCACACCTTATAGTAATTTCATTTAGAACACGTTTGCCTACTTTACTTATGAGACTGTTACATGGGACTCAGAGAGGTAGCCGTGTTAGTCTGGAATAGCAGAGGTAACAAAGAGTCCTGTGGCACCTTAAAGACTAACTAATGTATTGAAGCATAAGCTTTTGTGGGCTAATACCCAAGCATCCGACAAAGTGGGTATTAGCCCACGAAAGCTTATGCTTCAATACTTTAGTTAGTCTTTAAGGTGCCACACGACTCTTTGTTACATGGGACTGTGTCAAAAGACTTACTAAAATCAAGATATATCACATCTACTGCTTCTTCCCTATCCACTAGGCCAGTAACTGTCAAAGAAGGAAATTAGGTAGGTTTGGCATGATTTGTTTTTGACAAATCTATGCTGACTATTCCTATTATCTTCCAGATGCTTGCAAATTGATTGCTTAATAATTTATTCCATTGTTTTTCTAGGTATTGAAGTTAGGCTGACTAGTCTATAATTCCCAGGTCCTCTTTGTTCCCCTTTCTAAAAATAGGTACTATATTTGCCCTTTTCCAATCTGCTGGGACCTCACCCATCCTGTAGGAGTTCTCAAAGATAATTGCTAATGGTTCTGAGATTGCTTAAGGAATTACCTGAAGTACCCTATAATGAATTTCATCAAGCCCTGCCCACCTGATCCAACTAATTTATCTAAATATTCTTTTTTAACCTATTCTTTCCCTATTTTGGCTTGCTTTCCTTTTGTCTTTTTTAAAAAGTTAATTTGTTCACTTTTTAGTGAAGATTGAAACAAAATAGGCATTAAACACCTCAGCTTTCTTGATGTAGTTATTAACTCTCCTTCTCCACTAAATAGAGGACCTACCCTTTCTTCATCTTTCTTTGCTTCACATGTATTTAAAGACCCTCTTCAGATTGCCTTTTATATCCCTTGCTTGGATGTAGCTCATTTTGTGCTTTAACCTTTCTACATGCTTTTCTAATTTTATTCCTACATGCTTGTGCTATTCTTTTGTATTCCTCCTTAGCAATTTGTCCATCTAGTTGTGGCTTTACTATTGTCTATTTGAGAAATTACCAGCTCTTCTGAACTCCTTTTTCTTCTTTTATTTTCTTTCCACAGGACCTTACCTACCATTTCTCTGAAGTCTGCTTTTTTGAAGTCCATTGTCCTTATTCTGCTGCTTTAACTCCTTCCTTTCCTTATAGTCATGAAATTTATCACTTTCACCCCAGTTCCCTTTCACCTTCAGATTCATTACCAGTTCCTCACTGTTGGTCATAGGTTCACATAGGGAGTGATGGGGTTAACAACTATGCTTATAAAACAGTAACTCAACTTTCTTGATGTATAAGAGGCACTAAAAGAAATTATGACTGTGAAGTCTTCTTGGAATATCTAGAGGTTTAATGTAGGCAGACAATTTACTTTAGTATGTACAACTATTGCAACATAAAGAACATTTGCCTACTAAATGGCTCCTTACATTAAAGGAATAGCTTTTACACTTATCACTGTGTGTAACTATAGAAATGAAAGGATTCATAAACAATTAATCTTTCTATTAACTCAGTGTAAGTGCTGAAGTAGCTTAATCATTATAATGCAGTGGGGGTACCTCCCCGTATAAAGCTACTATAAGACCAGCAATAAGAAGCAAGTTTTATACCTGTATTAGCCTGAGCTCAGTGAAGGCAACATGCGGTTCTCTGCATTCCCTGGAATACTGTTTTATGATACAGCTACAAAAAATTGAAATGCCAGTCCAGGTTGCCTGATTCTGTGATTTCATGTATGGTATCTGTGAGGATGGCTTCAAAGCATGGCACTCCCCCCACCCCACCCCACCCCACCACCACCACCAGTTTTGAGTGCCCAGTGATAGTTATAGGTATTTTAACAATTCCCAGGACTATCAAGTGCTATGTTATCTCTGATAAACATACCAATGAATTCACATTGTCTGTCGTAAAGTGCCTGTTTATATTATTTTTGACCTTTTGTATTGACTGGGTGTTACACTATTGATTTTTGTCTTGTTATCTACATAAGATTTAATCATTGATTAGCTAATGTGAATTGTGTTTGAAGTTTAACTCCCGGTGTATCTGAAATGATGGTCATGAAAAAAAATATTTCAGCAAACTGTACACTGAAAGTGAAATATTTATAGCACAACTGCTTCTGAGAGGTCAGTGGTAGAGATCAGTACAACATTTAATCCAAAAAAGAGGTACAGCAATCCCCATTGAAATAATAGTCAATGATAAAATATATGGTAGCTTTGTGATGTTTAAACCCTTCCGCTAAAACTGCTGTTCTTAGCTTTACTACTCCATTGCCTGATACATTGGCAATCGACTGGACTTGATGACCTTTCAAGGTCTTTCCAGTTCTATGAGATAGGTATATCTCCATATATCATAAAAAGGACTCCCTGCCCCTTATCCAACCCCCTGCCTCCCTTACGCTGCCCAGCAGGAGTGCACAATTCCACCGGAGCCAGCCGTGCCACTGCAGCGCTGCCCAGGAGCAGCAGGCCAGAGCGCTGCCCACACGGCATGCTGAGGCTGCAGGGGAGGAGGTGTAGATTGACATGTACTATATTTGTCGGGTCTGATTCTCCTCTCACCCAGATATGAAAACTGTGAGTAATTCCAATGAATTGAATGGAAATTCACCCATGTAAAACTTGTGTCTGTGGCTACACAATCATTATTAATTTTAAGGACCTTTGTCAAGTAATTTATATTTGGTTTGCATTCGACGAAGTGGGTATTAGCCCACGAAAGCTTATGCTTCAATACTTTAGTTAGTCTTTAAGGTGCCACAAGACTCTTTCTTACCTCTGCTATTCCAGATTAACACGGCTACCTCTCTGATTCTTTATATTTGGTTGATTCTTCTGGGAGTATTCTCTGTTAGTTTCTATGTGAGTTTTACATAAATATGGAGATGAGAGTAAATTCGAAATTGAATTCAACCACGAATATTCTGAGGCATAAAGCAGCCTTGCAAAAATGAACTTTCTACCATAGAACATAACAAATACCTAATACCTTTAGCGCTTTCTTATTCATATTATTGTGGTGAGCTTAGTCATGTGCAGGGATCCTAGTTTTCCAAGATAAATCCCCCAAATTCTCCATTAAAAACATTTAAATCCACATTTTCCCACAATTAAAATGAAACACCGAACTTCAGTTTCTCTAACCACAGGACAGGTATATATAGGTATCAGTTGAACACAATGTTTTATTGATATACAAGTAGAACCCCATTTAATCAAGCCTCCATTATCTGGCTGTCCATATTAGCCGAACCACCAGTCACATGGGACTGACCTCCCAAGCCCCACCGCCCATCTTAAAATAAGGGATAGAAAGCTCTTTTCCAGTTCTCCTGATTATCTGCATTTTTGATTATCTGATCTGGCTCCAGACTGATCAAATTGGATAAAACAGGGTTCCACTGTAAATGTAAAGCACATTCAAAAATCAACTATAACAGGGGAAGTTCCAAGCATTCAATAAGTGACACAGCTACTTTCAGTAAAATTTAGTTTATAATTAGCATATGCTCTTATTTTCCACCAAATGTAAAATCTAAAGATTCTCTAAAAATGCAAATTCTGCATTTTTCTGTGGGAAATGGATTTCTAGGATCCCTGGTTATCTCTAAGATCCTTGGGTCATCGTGGACTATCATTTTGTGAGCTGTGCAGTATTTAGTACATGCAGCACTATTATAATAATTCATAAAAATTGTAGACTAAGTGCCAGAACCTCAGCTGGTGTAAATTGGTATAGCTCAACTGAATTCAATGGCAATTTATGCCAGCTTGGGGATCTGACATTAATAATGTAGTCAGGGAAACCAGTGTTGTAACAGTACATGTATGGCCCCAAGGTAGATTTCCTCCTTCTCTAAGGCACTTGGTTACCATGGTAATGGGTACTATATAAGAATCATCACAGATAGAAAAATGAACAACTTTGAGTGCTTCTTTCCCACCCAAAAATACCATCCTTCCCTACTCACTAACAGCTTTGGAGTCTCTGCTGGTCTTAGATTCCCAGCCTCACTTGTTGCTGGAATTTCTGTCATGCTCTCATGCATTCTGGTCTGGCCCCTGGGCTCTTTGGCTGTTGGGCTGGCTCTGTTGGATGAGTTTTGGGAAAGTGAAGTCCCTCTCTCAAAGCTGATCTTTGGGGGGAAAGCTTATTGACCACCTCTCAATAGAACACCTCAGTCTCACTGGTATGGAGGGAACATAGTGTCATTCTCCTCTCTTCTTATGAATTGGTCTTTCATTGTTCTGGTTCTGCAAAAATGTGTACATACTACAATAGAACCTTAGACTCTTGTGCCCTGAGCAGTAGAATGGAATGGATTTAGCCATTTCAAAGATATGTGTGATTCCTTTAACAGTTTTGGTGTTTTTTATGCCCCTTTTGGTTAGCAATTAAAATAAGGTACTGAATAGTTAGGGATAACTGCCTTCTCTATCCAGTGCCACCAGAAACACAGAAGGTAGCAAAGGCAAGAGTCACTGTCAGGAAGATGTATGGGCAAGTGGTGAAATTGGAAGGGGTTGAGAAGATATAAAAATCTTGGAGACCCAACACATGGAGGCTTGAATGTCCCTGATAGAAAAGCTTTGAACTATAAGAAATAAAAGAAATGCTTATGGACAAATTACGGAACCCCATGTGCGGAAAGTTAGGGATGGAGTTTCATTCAAATGTAGAGAATAAGAGACTGGCTCCTGGATTGGTGGGAGAGAAGATAGTGGTTATGTCACTCTCCACTTCACAGTGATATCTGTGGGGAGTGGGAATTGACTGAGAAAGTGGGAGCATATCACCCATGTTCTGGGGGTGATCATGTGCCAGTACCTCTCCCATCCTTTCCCCCCCCCCCCCCCCCCGCATCCGAATTTCAGCACTGAAAGGGAGGCAGGGCCCTTGGAACAGAACTCCTTTACACCAGTTTCATCCTGTTTTATTTCCACTGAAATGCACTGAGTCACGCCATGTAAAAGTGATGTAATGGAACAGAGAGAACCAGGGCCAGAATGGGGTGAACGAGGGGAAGAAAAAGAGAAGATTTGAAAAGGAACTGAGAGGCGCATTGTTGACGGATCTAATTCTAGAAAGCCAAGTCAGTTAAGATGATTAACAGTCTAAGATAGTTTTAAATTATCAGTTAAGTTGATATTGTTGAGTAGCCTATGAAAGAAAAAAAATACCTGATTACAATCTTCAAAAAATGTCTGCATTTTAAGACTGTTTGATAAACTCCAGAGCATTACAGCAGTCAAAGCCATTTTCCAAACCCCAAATACACAAGTATATTCCTTCTCTCAAACTCTAGTAATATCAGTTTTAACTAATCAAATAGCAGTACATTCCCTGCAGCTCCATAGATCCCCATGGAATTACCTTCTGTGTAAATCAGGGAAGAATTCTGATGCAAAATCCATGCAAGTCAATGGGAAGATTCCTAATGGACTCAGATGGAAGTGGATTAGACCCTTAGTGAGCACTGAGACAAACCTAAATGTACAAGTAAAGCACATGCATTGCAATATTTGTGCAAAACAAAACTGCTCATAAATAATGCATGTCCTGTTCTCAGATGAGCATAAGGACTGAAAAAATCCTCATTACCCCACAACACTGGATTACTTAAGCAACTTTGGCATTTAAGCAAGAGCCTACAGTTATTAGACTTATGATTGAGAGTAACCGGTATTTTTTGGCTGACTTATTCTCCACTATGTTTTACCAATATAGGAGAGATCACACATGTTTGTGTGATAAATACAGGATACAAGAAATACAGTAATAGATGGTAAATAACTTAGTGTATTGATAGTAGTGAGTATCTTCTAAATGCCCAATATATTGTTGGTGCTATATGATTACAATAAATAACAGTTATTACTTTATGCTACTCATCAGTTTACTTATGTTAGCATCCTGTATAAATGTGCTCCGTGTTCAAAGAATACATTTAAAAATGATACTAAAAGTGAAAATAAATGAGTTGAAGGTCTGCCTTATTTGCAAAGGTCAGACAAACATTAGCAATCGGCAACTTATTAGGAATAAAGCAATCCAACCATCTTTAAGTTATCGTTTTCATAATGTGGTGTTTAGTGATACTGGCACAGCAGAATGAAATGGAGACATATAGCATATGTTGGCTTGTACTATGGGTATAGAGCACCCTCTGCTTTCTTTTGATTAAATAACACTCCAGGGCTCGGAAATAACCTGGATGCTGTTTTTCTGCAGATTTTTGCACAGAAATCTGAAGAAAGAATTTGTCTATAGGGTTCATTAACTGTTGGCCTCTGCTGGCAGTAACCCATGTTATATAGGCCACTATTGTGACATCCTCAAAAGAACTCCCTGAAGGAGGCAAAGTCTAGAAGGAGAATATCTACTCTGAAGTTTTCCACCTTCCCTGAACTATATCTGCAGAGCCACCCCAGGAGGGGAAAATGTGGCTTTGAAAAATAACACCTTTGTTATTCCAAGTGTTAGAGATGAAGCAGAGTTTTCAGATGGCCCTGAGGTTTTTGCACCCTTCACCAAACACAGATGGAAACTGGACTCTTTGAACTGCTTTGAAAATCTGTTACCATGCATTGCTGTGGGGCCTGTAAAGCAACCATTGCTAACTTCTGTCTGCCTGCAATTTTTATAGCCATGTGATGACAAGGGATTAAATAACTCTATTTTAGAATCAGACAGCTTTTAAATGTAAAAACAACAAAGAAGGGAACAACAACAACAAAAAGCCCAATAATTCCCAGCTGAAGGCAAAATCCTAATAGATGCCATGTTAATATCTCAATGAAAGAAACTAATCTGAAATAAAATGTGACCACCTTAGAATTATGGACTTTTATTTTAGACTATAGTCGCAAGATCTTTTATAGCATTACAATCTTAAAATATTTGGCTCCTGCAAACTAAAGATTTTTAAATCACAAGGGGCAATCTATTTGAATGTCGGAACTTATTTAAATAATTACAGTATATGATACAATTGTTCTTTCTAGTGCATTATTAGTGCTTATATTATATACTGAGATATATATAATAGAGATTTTGGAACAATTTGTCCATCTATATGTAGAAATGAAACATTCTCTGTGAATCGTATGAACTGTTTAGTTAATAAATATCACAGAGCTTTCTCTGATAATGGATCGCCTTACTCATGTGTAATTTATACTAGCAGTATTGACTGTTCCTGATAGTAAATAACTGTTCAGTCCTGTTATATGGACAACATAGAGCCACATATGAGTTTTCTCCTCACTTCAGTGGAACTGAATGCAGATGTATGAATCAAAAGATTATAACACTCTCAAAAGCTCAGTGAATTTTGGTTATAATGCCTAATCTGGGAAGATCAAAGTCTAATCAGTTCCACTAAATGATATCAGCAGAGCTGTATACATAGTATTGTACTCTGCCATATACCTTTGTGATCAATATTATGGTTTTATGTAAACACACCCACCACATTTTTCAAATGACAGGATCAAAGCCTGACTTTAAAAAATAAATAGATCTGTTTTAAAATGAGCTCCTTGCACTAACAATGAGTGAACTGATTTGGATACAATAAGAACCTGACTAAACCTTTGCTTATGTTTAAAACATAATCTGAACTGAAATATCCTGAATGTTCCACAAAGTCCCTTGATTCCAACCCCCATTGCTTACCTCCAGTAGCAGACCTTCTGTTCAAGTATTGGAAGTTGGCCCACTTCCCTCTCCCACCAAAGGTCCTCTTCAGTCAGAAGGTGGCCAGATGGCTTGCTCCTTTCTTCATTATAGCAGATAGGTGTCAGCGGGACACACCATGTCAAAATAAAAGGATGTAATAGTCCAAAAAACAGTGGTATCACTTTATGAGCTGTAGTGCCTGGGGTATTACAGTAAAATACTGTATATATACATGAACAATAGTCCCTTCATGACATCCTACTAAATTGTCTTTTAAAATGTTTAATTTTATTGAGCTTCCTTGAAATTTTGTGCACTAACAGCGCACCATGGGATCGGTACACAGGATCAAAAGTTCTGTAGGTTTTGATCAGACAAGTCCTGGAAAGTGAACATGCTTACCTGAACGTAACTGTAACTTTCAAATCTGTAGCAGAGGTGAATAGCTCTTCCAGTTTTTGTATACTACCCTGATTAATGTTGAATTGAGATCAAGTTGCAGTGGAATAGTCTATAATACAAGGTATAGATGTGAAGCAAGGAAGAGGGAAGGGAAACTTTCCCAATGGTGCTTTAATCATGCAGCTCCCACTACCACTGCTGAAACCTCTGGGCCCAGATATTAAAATGTAGCTCCTTTGATAATTCAGAGAGTGCTGCACATTTTGGCAAAAGCCATTTCCAATCTGAGGCCAGGAACAGATCAGCACTGTGCTTTACTGCTAATTCAAGAGTCATTTTGAAATAATACTGAAAACATTTAAGGCTAAAGTCCCCTGGACAGAAAGTCCTGTAGAAATTAAGGGCAAATTATATTCTTCCTAAAGGTTCTTTCAGCATCCTATAGATTTTTAATGGACATTTGTATCCCTTCTATAGAATTCTGTAAGACAATTAAAACAAAAAAACCCATAGAAGAATATAATTTTCTATTAAGATTTATAGGTCTTTAAAGTAACCATTATGGACCATTATTAATGTCAATCGAGTCCTACAAAAATATTACTACTACTCCTATAGAATTTTTCCATAGGTTTTCCTCTAAGTCATGCTTCCTTAAAATCAGTACAGCTATAACTGGCAGCACATTTTAGCTCCTTTGATCACAAGACTTCATTTTTAATATCTGCAGTGAAGTTATCAGAATCTATAGATAATGGGCCTGAGTCTCCGCTCACATCAGAAAATAGCACTGGCCTGATGTCCTTTATGCTCCCTTGAATTTGGGTTCTGCCAGGGGACAGCTTGGCCCTTGGGATTCGTTACAGCAGCATTACATTTAGGCTATATGTGCTTGGCTGGAATGGTCACCTACAGGGATTGTTCTACATCATCAGTACAGCAACCTTTCAGGCACATCTTGTCCACCAGCCAAGTCCTGGGTCACTCCCCACAAACTCAAACAGGGGGACAGAAGTGGCAAAGAGCCCTGTGCCAACCAGAGCTTTTTCTATCCTGGAAAGATACTTGAATAGCCTACAAAGCTATATGAATATGTGGGTTTTGTTTTAAAACCTTCTGGAATGTAGGCCAGTCCTACCAGGGTTCCAACACATGCAACTGCTGTTGCAGGAGCAGGCCAGCTATATATTTTTTAAAATTGGAGAATAAGAAAAATGGCTTTTTCCCCCTTTCTATTTCTCCCCTAGTTATTTAGCTCCATGAGTCTTATCCTTTTTTTATTTATGTCTCTGGGACATGCACAGTCCTTTATGCAGTCAAACTTTCTGAAAATTACAAGTCCTAAATTCCAAAGAAGAGAATATAAACACCACGTGACATCTGTGAAAGAATTATGTTATATTTTGTTTAAATTATGCTAAATTCTAAGGCATTCACAGCCTGAGTAAGGGCAAAACAGGACCCTCGGTTTTGTTTGGGCATATTTAGATGAGGTATTAACTATGAATTATACATTTTGTATTGGAGGAGAGGATAAGTTTCTGGAGCCTGAGGCCGCCTGTTGTTGCCTAGCTCTGTTTCTACTTAACTTGTAATACACAGGAAAGTGGCTACTTGCCAAGCACACAGCCAACATGGGATCTCCAGTTTCTCAGCTAAGAAGGATTGATTCCTTAGGAACTGAATTTTTTTGATGATTTAAAAATATTCTGTAGTGGACCAAAAGGCAGGCAGCTATGTTGAATGGTCACATATCACTGCTTCTCTCTTGTGGGACTTTGCTTTTGATTTAGGCTTGCAAAATCAAAAGTCAATAAAAAGAGAGAAAGAGAGTCATCAATCAGCAAAAGTGGAGTAACAGGAAGATATAACACGAAAAATATTTTATCCTCTTGTGTGCATCACTGTTATATCCAACAGGGCAGTTTTCCAAAATAAAAGTAAATGGGTAATATTATGCTTATTTAAAAGAATTATTTCTATCTTTGTGAAATCATAATTATTTCTATGTTGTTCAGAACTTTATTTTATTGTTGCTTCTCCAGCACAGAATCAACGTTTTATGCAATCTGGGCCAGATTCACTACTGTATTACTCCAGTTTTATATCAAAGTAACTCCCATCATCCCCTGTGTTTCCTTTGGGCTCAACTGATACCTTTCTACATCCTGTATATTCCCTGTCTAATTTGAGCATTCCCAGTGCTTTCAACTGAGTATTTGCTGAGTAAGGTACTATTCTGTATGCAAAAGGGTATCAGAATATGGACCCTAGTATGGAGCAACACAATGAAAAGTGGTCCCGTAACGTGTTAAAGTGCTGACAGATCTGTTCTCTCAGGATCCAAACCTTGCAAACAGTATTCACCCGAGTAGTCTTCACACAGGTAGTGTCAATGATGCTAATAGGAATACTTGCATGAATAAAGACTATTAATGTGAGGAAGGGTTTGCCTGATCTAGTCCTCAACTCACAGGTAACTGCCTCTGATATAAATTAGAGTTATGCATCTGCATCAAGGAAAAGATGTATCCCAAAAGATAAGGATCCATTCAGCAGAAGTTTTACTAAGGGAGAAATCACTAGTAAAAAAATCTATTAAATACACAATTTTAGCTATAATTTTCTGTAACTCGTGCTAAATTATAGAAGGTTTCATTTCACTCTATAAATGGTATGTGTTTTTCTGCAGGAAACCAAAACACAGATTTTTACACAGAAAGACAAATAGTGGAATGGGTCAGCAGGAATAGTATATCTTTTTCTAAGGACTGGAAATATTGTTTTAAAAAATCTGGAAATGGCAGGTAATTCTGTCAGAGCCTAGCATAAGTGCTGATTAAAACTGATCATTATAAATGACGGGCTGACTCTCAAAAAGAGACTTTTAAATAGTCATGCTTATAGGCCCAATCACGGAAGTGTGCATCCTGAGTAACTTTAGACAAATTAGTAGTTCCACTGAAGTCACTGTGATTACTCATGGGAATAACATTGTTCATGTGCATGCTTGCAGGATTGGCTCCTACAGTTTAGGGAAGATACTATAAAAGTTGAGGATGATGAGAAAAAGTGCTAATGCCCAAGTATTATGGAAATATTTAGATCTTATATCTGACATATTTGCAACACAAAAACAATCAAATAAAACTGTAATACCATAATTAATTCCAACTATTACATGAATATATTTTGGGTTTTCCCCATTTTAAACTATACTTTCATAGACGAACTTTCCAATTTTACACTGGACTAGCTGCAGTATGATATGGTGTGAGAGGTTACAGTATACTGAAAATTAGATAAGTGTTCAAAAATGTGTTGTATAGGCTGGTTCATGAGATGGTCCTTATCTCCAAAAATGATTTTGGGCTCTTTACCAAATATGCATTTCCAGATAATGGAAAATAACTTACAGGAGGTGAGACTATTTAAGTCTCAAATAGTAGGGATGATGGACGTATAAAAGTACCACGATATAGTTTTAATGCTGAAGGTCCCAGATTCAAATACTACTGTCAGTCCTAGGGGGATTAGTTACACTAACATAAATACTTGTGGAAAGGGACTTTTCAACTCTTACCATAGCATACTCATAAACAGAGCTGAGTAAGAACAAGATTTTCTGATTCATGTGATTCAAAATGTTGTGATTTGGAATATTTTCCATTCCAAAATGAAACAATTTCAAAATTTCAAAACTTCCTGCAAAATAGAATTCTGAAAAAAAGTAGGGGCTGAGGGAAATGTTTTGTTTTGATTTTGAGCCTTTATCACATTATAACTATTTTTATATAAAAATGCATTTATTTTCAAAAAGTCATTTTGAAACAAAAATTCAAAATTTTCTATATTGGAAATTTTGAAGTGGGATATCAAGATGATCAAAGTGCTTTACATCTTTTTTTCTAAATGATCTTTTATCAAAATCAAAACATTTGTCAGGGGTTTGATTTTAACAAAAATGTATCGATGTTGTTGGGGAAAAAATTGAAAATAATTTCTGACCAGTTCTATTCATGACTAGCATGTTTACATCCACATTAGAAGTACTCAAGCGGCCTTGAGACAGGACAAGGCAGGCCTTTAAGAGAAATCCTGAATCTGCTCTGTGTTTGGCTTTCTCCCAGACCAAAGGAATTTTGGGACTTGTAATTCGCAGGAATCACTATAATCACAGTTTAAGAGCAAATCCTACTAAGAAACCAAGCCACAATCTCAATGTGAGTAGAGCTAGCTAGAACAGCAGCTTGTTTGTAGAGGCCTGGGCAAGACCTGCACTGGGGTTCCCTGATAAGCAGGTGCTGGAAAAGAATCTTTGGGAAAAGGACCATAGCGGGAGAGAGGGAAATCAGTTAGCCTGGATAGGCAGTAATCCTGGGGGAAGGCTAAAGCAAAATTTGAGGCTGAAGCAGATGCTTTGTTGTTTGGGCCTTTGGGCCTAGAGTCTGTGGTAGAAAAGGAACCTAATGTGCTCTGCACTTTGGTTGTATCCTTTGGGGGGATGAGTGGATACTCCTGCAACCAATGAGTATAGGGCTGCCGTGACCAATGAAGGATGAGATTACACAGGCCCTCGAGAGGGCTGTGATCTGGGGAAGGTGAGTGACTCTGTGTGGAATCTCTGAACTGAAGAGTAAAAGGAATTAGACTCTTTTTTACCCCATAGGGGGACTGAGGGAGCTTATAGTTTGGCTGAAGGGCTAAACTACTCAAGACCAGGAGAAAACAGACACAGCAGAGCCTATCCTGCTAATTGGAAGTAAATGGAGGCCTGGCCACACTTGCTGTCAGGAAGGTAAGGAACCTTTTCATAAAATACTTCAAATAAAAACTCTATGGATGTGTGAGTGTGAGGCAGACACAGAGAGAGGTGGAAAGAGAAATGAACCAACTGTTGGTGCTCCAAGTCTTTCATGTTTTCCCCTTCATTATCCCTGCTTGTGGCCTGTGCATCTGCTTCCAGCCATATGTTTTGGTAGTCTGTATACCTGTGGAAGCCATGGTTTGTTCCTTTTTATGATGTCAAAGCCCCTGCATATTTTCTGTGGAGAGGCCAGTTCATCTGTTGGTGACTACAGCATCTGCTGTAATCAGAAGACACTTAGAGGAAAGGCTCAGCTTAACAATGGGATTTGTACAGCTGAACATAAAACAAGGACAGCTATGGATCCCTGTACTGCTACCAGTATAGTTGAGGGTCTATATTGGCAGATATAATAGTACACTGGCCATATGTGCAGCCTTTCCCTTGGATGAAGTCTGCAGCTTGGCAGCAATAAAATCAAGTCAAAGTATTCTAGGATCTCCCACAGAGCTCTCCCCTCACTCGACTACTACTTTCACACTAGTCCTGCCTGGCATTTCCATTATGGTCATTCCTGCTATACACACAGACACTAGGTCAGTTGATCTTTTCTTCCTCTCTTTCAAGTAGGAAGGAAGACCTAGTAATTTCAAGCATTAGTTTTTAAGCAGGAACGTGGCGGCGGGGGCGGGGACGGGAGCGGGGGGGGGGGAGGCATGAGTCACTTGTAGATCTATCTTTTCTTTGTTTTGGTGTATGTATCATTGACCATGTGTATGAACTGGAGGTGTCACAGAGTCATTGTTAATGACCACGCTGCTGGTGTTAAAGGGGGAAGGGATAGCTCAGTGGTTGGAGCATTGGCCTGCTAAACCCAGGGTTGTGAGTTTAATCCTTGAGGAGGCCATTTAGGGATCTGGGGCAGAAATCTGTGGGTGAGATTGTGGCCTGCATTGTGCAGGAGGTTAGACTAGATGATCATAATGGGCCCATCGACCTTAAAAGTCTATGAATCTAAGTGCAGATTGCTGAATCTGACTGAAGCATAGATGGTATGTAACTAATTGATGCTCCTAGAGTTAATCCAGGATGTGAAATTTCACAATGTTGCTGCCTTCTCCTTCATGGAGCGGTATGGAACTAGATTCTCCACATGAAGCTCCTGGAGAATGTTGTATGGGATGAGATCAGCTGAAGTGTTCACAATTCTTCCTGGTTGTGATAAGAATCCCACAAAATTCTCATTGAGTGATGAGGGAGCAACTGAAACATTGCAGGTTGCATATAGAGCACTGCCTTCCTTGTGTTTTCACTTATCAGAGACTACAGACCTGAATGTTCTAGAACAGTCTGGAAGTGTGCAGAGTGACATGCTGATTCCTACTGCTGAATTCAGCTTATTGTGTACTGTCAATGCAATCAGTAGCTTATCCATGTGTCCGCAGTTAGATGGATGCCCTCAAGGTGACATGAGTATGCCTTGTTACCTCGCTGATCAGCAGAGCTCTGATACAGCCTATTTTGTGAGGAGCAGGAGGGGAAAGGATACATGCTATCATGAAATGGTAGCAACTATCATTTAAAAAAACCAAACCTCTGGCCACATGTAATAAGTGCCAGCATCTTTGCATACGCACTATTCATTAAAGAGGACTGAGAGGTTGTTCATGGTGGTACTTTTACCAACTTTACACTATGCTACATTCAGCTGGCATAGGAAAACACTGAGGCTCTTAGGAGCAACTGAGTCCATTGCTGGTTCTACTGCCCTGTCTCCACATCAGAGAAGGCATTTCCCTGAGTCATTGTTTAGTGATGAGAGAGGCACCCCTTCTCCTAATCCAAGCGTCTGAGCCAGGCTCTTCTGATGAGCGTATACATTGCTATGATTATGCTTTATATGGTTAATGAGAAATGAAACACCCAGCTCTTAGGGGTCAGTCTGCATGTAACTGTTCCCTGACATACTGCATCAGTTATATGAGTTTATATCAAGTATATGGATCACTGGGAAAAACACTCACGGCTATCATTTGTTTTGGGTGTTTCCAATGAAACTGCCTGTGTGCAGCATTAGAAGCATAAATGGGACTGCAGGGAGTTGCATCACCTCTTGTGTTTGGTCTCTTATTCCAGCTCCAATTTCTTCCCTACAACCCATCTCAGAAGGTATATATACTTTGTTATGGACACTGTAAGTAAGGGATTAGCAGTATTCTGTAAGAGCTCCTGTTCTAGTACCTCTTCTATGACTCAGTTTCATCACCTTTCTGCTTCTTCATTCTCAAATCATCATGAGTAATGAGTTCCACAGCAGTATTGTCATTTACGTTGGTATACCCCAGAAATATGTCACTGTCTGCTAAACTGTCTTCTCCAGACACCATAAGATACACTGAACTAGTCAGACTACAATTAAAAAATATGCACTACGTCCCCCTGGAGTCTGAACTCAAAGTCCTTGACTGCCTTTCTCTATCACATTGAACAAACTGGCCTGATATTACCTTGCTGTAGCCTATTATTATCTGAAGCTGGCAGAAGGGGTGTGTTAAGACAAAACTGTGCTGGCTCCCATGTTCGGGCTGATCCTTGCCTTATGCTAGGACCTAAATATACCAACTCTGCTTAGAAGTTTCTTCATCCTCTTCAGGTCTGACTCCTTTTCTTCTATCCATATAATGACCATGAATGGCAGTTATGATATAGTACAATAAAGATATTAACCCAGGAGGAGGACACTTGTCCCAAGGCACAGAGACAACAAAACAAACCATTCAAGCATCTGTCCACAACCTCTGCTGTATGCTCACACATAAATACCTATGGCAGTGCTGACAGAAAACCCAGGCCAGAAAATGCTATAAAGAACCTGGTATATTACATATGGAATGGGACATTCTTAATGCACCAGGGCAGAGTGTTCCCCAATTCCATGCACAGAACCCAATCCTGAGGCCAGGACTACACAGACTAGAAAGAAAAAGGCCATTGGGGAACACCTACAGTTCCATTAAACTCTTGTGACCAGTCAAAATTAACCAAAACACTTGTTTTGAGACATATAGGAACAAGCCATAGAAAAATTAAATTTGTAAAATAATTCAGAGTGAATTCACAGAATAATTTAAAATGAAGGAAATATCTCTGCTCACAAATATTCCTGATAAAGAATGTTGAGCAGATAAAAAGGCTGAATCTGCTGTGATTTATACTCTGTTCTTCTTCAAGACTTTAACTTTTATTGTTGCCATATTTGTTTCCAGTACAGCTATGGCTCACCATCTCTTTTGTGTCAATGAGGATCTGGCCCTGAGTCTTTTTGTATTAACTTAGTATGTAAATTTTCTGGCATATTTAATGCTAAAGGTCACCTGCTTGATTTTGTTCTTTCTTTGGATTGTGGCAACCCTTGGAAGGTTGTTAATTGATTGTAATTATTTTAGTTAATCAATTTCGGGGGATGAGGAACCTGTTTTACATGCAAGAGTTGTTCATTCTCATGCAGTTTCCTGCAGAAGAAAACTAGCACAGGTCAGAATTGCTTCATTGTAGAAGATACTAGAAAGATATTTTGAACCAGCTGAATCACATTTTTTTGAAATATGTGTGACTGCAGCTATGAGAACTGTATTGTCTCCTTGATTATGAATGAAAATGGAATTTTATTTCCTGGGTCAGGATTACAGGTGGGCAGGATACAGTTTTCCCACCCTGTGAAATTATAATGCTTTCAAAGTGTCCTAAACATTTTGATTTCAACCAATCAGCATTTCCTGATGAAAACACATTTCATCAAAAAATTTCAGGGAAACTGTAGTCACGATTGTTGAAGCACTTTTATTTTGTTGTTGCTTAAAGGAGGGTAGAGTTTGGTTTGACAAGAAAGATGCTCTATAGTGATAGGATTACTAGATTTTTGCACAGATAGGGGAAATCTTTGGGATTAGGTTTGGTGAACTAAGTTCTGGGTATCCCTTGTTCATTAAAGGTGATGAGAGAAGCAGCTACAGGATGTTTCAGTTTTAAATCTCATATCTGCATGTATGAATTTTTTGTCGTCTTTCTTGTCTCATCTTTTTCCTCTCTCATTGTTCTCTCATTCATTATTTTCAGTCCTGCCGTTGTCAAATCTTATTCCTTCATCATTTCCTCAACTCGTTCTTCTTTGTGTTTTAAATTCTACACAGGTTGATATTTATAACCCCAATTAAGGCTGCATTATTGATGCAACCATCTTCTGCTTATCAGCTATGAATGATTAAGCCCAGTCATGCCATTACCTGATGTTTTGATGACATCAGGGACATGAAAGTGAATAGTTGCAGCCTGGAGTGCCTCACTTGACTTTCACATGTGAAAGAGGCTAAGGTGTAGGGTATATGAAACAGGAAGTGTCTTTATGCAAAAACTCTGATTTCTGCATTTGCCAAGATTTGCTGATTTCCACAAAGGTAAATTTGTCAATTTTTTTACAGTGAGAAAGGCTGAACTTCAGCCTTATAACAAGTGGTATATTTTCACCCATTTGGCTTTGCAAAAAGAGTCTTTTCACGGAGGTTTTATGAAGAGCTCCTTTCGTCATTGAACAAAGGTTTTGGGCAGGAAGGAAAGCTTATTTCCCATCTCACCTCCCGATGGCTCAGTGCAGTGTAACAGTACTTGAGCAAGAAAAAAATTAATTTATTTCAACTAAAATATATTGGTTAATTAACTAAGTATTTTTGAACACCCTTTAAATCCTAAAGGATTGACTTTTCTTGTAGAGTTGGTGAAAACTAGAGGTTTTTCCTGTCCCCTTCATAGTCAAGCTGAAACTAATATTTAATGTTTTGCATGTCCTAACAGGGAACTAGGTCTCTTAAAAGCAGTTTCTAAATCATGAAAGGGTTTTTTAAATTTGTATTCCTAAATGTAGCTGAGTATCATGTTCAGAATCTTAAAATAAACTACAACAGCAAACCCTGTCCTCCCAAAACTTGTATGTTCCTGGGTTGCATATTTGCTTTTGCATAATTCTTATGTGTACAATAATTTAGAAAAATTGGCAAAGACCTAGGCTCAGATCAATTACATGCCAAAATTCCAAAGGGATTGGGAAACAGGAATATCTTCTGAGAAAGAAGCATGACTTGTTCCATAAGGGTAATTAGCAGAGGACTAGATTGAAGGCAGTAAGTATAATTCCCATATTTAAGGTAGCAAAGTCAAAACAAAGGAGCATCCACACATACTAATAAAATGATCTTCACTTGTGGGTTAAATAATATAAATTCAATAAGTGTCAAGATTACAAAGCATGAAGGACTTTGAACATGGGTTCTTTTTTTAGACTGCCTGGTCTTTGGGACAAGGATCTGGTCTTTGGGACAAGGACTGTGTCTTTGTATGTTTCCTGTAAAGTTCCTAGAATAATGGGATCTCAGTCCAAAGAAGTGACAGGCATTCGGGCCTCATCAAAATCTGAGCATTTCTTGGAGGACCCAGTGAAAGCTCAGAGTATTTTGGGAAGAATCTCCAAGTATGGTGATCAATTATTATTAACCCCATTTTACAGATGCGGGAACTGAGGCAGCATGGAAATTTTGAAGGGACTTGTACAAAGACACACAACAGAACCAGGATTAGAACTTCTCTGTGCTCATTTCTCCAAATTACCTCCCAAAAGTACACCTCTAACTATAGTGTGTGTTCAATCACATGTACTAATTATGGACAATATGTTCCCAGTTGTATATACAAGGAGCAGCACTGGTGCTACTGCTGATGCTAGATTCATCAAAACAGACAGGAAGGGGGTAGTCATTGCACCTCTTTCAGGGTGATATAGTAATGGGACTCCATCCAGTTCCATAAAGCACTGTGCCAGTGGTGTGATGCAGCTCTGCACTGGCTCCAATTCTGACCTGTGTCTTAAAGCACAGAAAGTTATTTTATTATTTGTACTTCAGTAGCATTTAGAGCCCAGAATAGAGACTGAGGTACTAGGTTTGATACAAACATAAATAAGACAAGTCGGATGTGGTGGGATGTTAAAAAAAGATATAACATATATGCAGAGACCAGGGTGATGAATGGAAAATCTCTTGTTGAACCCTATGATTTCTTCCTGTTTCCTTAGAATTTGGGCTAAATCCTACTCCTCTGACTCTTGAAACTAATCCCACTGACAGTCTGCGACTATTTGTGTAAGCACAAGGCTCACAATTTAGCTCTTTATGATATGCAGAAAATCTGTTATATTTCTGTGCATTGACTTCCAGAAACAAACAGGAGTTATGGTAAATTACAGTATATTACTTCCAAACAGTGTGCCTCACAAAATCACAGGTGCCTGATTCATGTTATGTACCTTACTATTGGGAAGACAGGCAGGAAATTCAAGTACAATATAATTGTCAGTATAATAAATGCCACGGCAAAATACCGTTGAGCAGTAGAGGACACTGAGTGTTATTATGGCCTATTGTTGCTATGAATAGAGCCACCCAGACACCAATTAACATCTCATTGCTATGATTACTTGCTACAGTATCTGTTCCACTAATCAGACTTACCCCTTTTTAGTTCATGTTTTGATTTCAAAAAGTTATACTAAGAACAGATTACATTTATCTCAAATGCAAGTAAATGTGACGCCTAAGAGGCTAATTAAGTTTATAACCACCGAGAATAACATTAGACAGAAAATTAAATTTTCTTAGTTTGAAGGAAAACCTTTTAGGAAACATTTGTTGAATAAACATAAAAGAAATTCTCCTAATGTACTGTAATGCAAATAGGGTTCTGTTTATATTTTTCCATACGCCAATCATATGTAATTCTTATCATTTCTCTTCCATTGAACACCCCTCTTTATAATCTAGCAAAGCTTTGAGAAAATATTTACTCTTGAGCACACTGTATATATGAAGTAGGGGATCTGACTAGGGAGCAATAAATATATCTAACCAAACTTTGTAAGAACAGTTTCAGCTGTGTAAAAATAACGCCATTAAAAACATATCAAATACATACTGTAGCCAAAGGAGCTGAAAAATCAAGAAAGGCATCTCAAAGATTCCTTATGCCAGCCTTTTAGTGCTCATGAAA
The DNA here is from genome assembly GCA_032164245.1 of Sternotherus odoratus. Taxonomy (NCBI): domain Eukaryota; kingdom Metazoa; phylum Chordata; order Testudines; family Kinosternidae; genus Sternotherus; species Sternotherus odoratus. The sequence continues at coordinate 24,208,988 of JAVMKO010000009.1, forward strand.
TGTGCCAGACTGAAAGCTGTGGAGAGTGAAGTTTTCTGTTTATGGATGATGTAGGCAACAATTGTGCAAGATTCCTTAATATGGGCTCAATCCAATGAACTGCTGGGGGCCCTGCCTCTAATCCAGCTAAGCATTTAGCCATATGGGCCCAGATTCTTGCTGTGCTTTGTGTTGCAACACTGATTTAGGGGCCTAAATCTTATTTTAAAAAGTGATCTAGGCACCTTAAATGCAATTTAGGCTCCTAAATCAGTTGGGCTTTGCAACACAGACAGCCAACAAAATTCTAGAATCATAGGCCTGAAAGGGACCTTAAGAGATCTTCTAGTCCAATCCACTGCACTCAGGGTTTGACTATATGTTATATAGACTATCCCTGACAAGTGTTTGTCTAAATTGCTCTTAAAAATCTCCAATGATGGAGATTCCACATCCTCTTTAGGTAAGTGTTAGGCGGTAGCCATTTTAGTCTGTATCCACAGAAACAACAAGGAGTCTGGTGGCACCTTAAAGACTAACAGATTTATTTGGGCATAAGCTTTCATGGGTAAAAAAATACTTCTTTTTTTAAGCAATTTAATCAATTTTTAAGCAATTTAAGCCCACTGCTTCTTGTCCTATTCTCAAAAATTAGGGAGAACAGTTTTTCTCCCTCCTCCCTTGTAACAACCTTTTGTGTACTTAAAAACTGTTATTATGTTCCCCTCTCAGTTTTCTCTTCTCCAGACAAAACAGCCTGAATTTTTTCAATCTTCCCTCATAGGTCATGTTTTCTAGACTTTTAACCATTTGTGTTGCTCTCCTCTCCAGTTTGTCCACATCTTTCCTGAAATGTGGCACCCAGAACTGGACACAGTACTTCAGTTGAGGTCTAATCAGCACAGAGTGGAAAAGTTACTTCTTGGGTCTTGCTTACAACATGCCTGCTAATATATTTTAGAATGATGTTTGCTTTTTTGCAACACTACGCTCTTGACTCATATTTAGCTTGTGATCCACTATGACCACCAGATCATATTGAATTTTAATCCTGTCCTCCAAAGCATCTTCAAGCCCTCCCAGTTCAGTATCATCTGCAAAATTTATAAGTGTAGTTTCTATGCTATTATCTAAATCATTGCGGAAGATATTGAACTGAACCTGACCCAGAACTGATCTGTGTGGGACCCCACTCGATATGCCTTTCCAGCTTGATTGTTCATCACTGATAACTACTCTCTGAGAACAGTTTTCCAAACAGTTGAGCACCCCCTTTATAGTGGCTCCATCTGGGTTGTATTTCCCTAGTTTATGAGAAGGTCATGTGAGACAGTATCAAATGGGTAAGGATGTTAAAGCACAGCGGCAGCACTTTAACACCATTGCTCCCTTTGCCCTCCGGGCTGTCAACACTGAAGTGCAGGCAGCAGCAAAAGGGGCAGCTGCCCAAGGGCCAGTGATTTAAAAGGGCCAAGGGTTCCCGGTCATCACTGCTACAACTGCAGCAGCAGATGCAGCCCCATCTCTTTTAAATCGCTGCCGGAGCCCCGGGTGGCAGGGGCCGGGCGGCAGTGGCCAGGCAGCCCGGATGGACTGGCTGGGGGGAGGCTGACCCACAGCCCCACCCCTTCCACCCAAGAGCCTGCCTCTTCTGGGAGCCAGAGCCAGCCCCCATACTGGTAAGAAATTAATATTACTTTGACCCCTGTTGGATGGTAATAATTTTCATTTACTACTGACACTAGGATTTAATTCAAAATGGAGAATGACATGGGAAAGTCTTTTAAATTCCATTACCAATCCCCCGAGCCACCTAGTGCCTCAGCAAACATATTTTGATGGAATCTGTTGTCTTGTGATGGTGTCATCTCTGAGGCCTTGTTTTTTTTCCATATTTATCAGATGCTTTGTCTTGCAGATGTGCAGTAAGCATCCCTTTAACCGCAACAGTTTCAATTATTATGAGCAGAGTATTTTGGATTTTGAGATGTGTCCCTGATGATGCACCATATTTTTTTATGCCTTGGAGAAGGAAGAGTAGTGTTGGACTTGAAGCTTGGATTTAGAAATAATTTTTTATACAGCAGCTGACAGGTTTGCTGGATTAGTGTTTATAGTACTTATTGACATCCCATGATACCTTTCCATAGCTGAACAGAGTTTAGATTGACTCTGGAGTATTAGCACTTGATGAAGGTAATCTGTTTTCTTGGCTGAAGCTCACAAACAAAGCAGTTAAATCCCCATTACAAATGGCTAAACAGGGACCCATTAAACTTCTTATAGGCCTGTCTCATTTCTATAGCCCCTGAAACATTTATAAAGGGCAGTGTTAAAAATTTACAGAACATTGAGATAATTCCTTAAGCAGAGTGTGTGTATACATATACAGTATTAAAAAACTATACTCTTTCTTTAAAGGGCAAATTAAAAATAGCATCAGAATAAAAATAACTTTTTCAGCAGTTTGACCTGCTTTGGTGTTGCACATTTTATTTTCAAAGTATCCTCGCAAAAGAAATTTGACGGCTGGAAAATAGTAATTTACACTGTAACTATCAAAGGTAATATTCATGTCAGTTATTCATAAAAAAATCTGTCTTTGTTAATGTCTGTTTCAATTATTAGTTATTCAACTACCCTGTCTGTAAATGAGATCAATTTGTGATTAATATGATAATAGTGGAAATATCATGTTAATGAGCAATCCCATATTATGAAATACGATTCTACTGGCATCAAACCATAGAACCCACAGTTATATATATATAAAGAATCAATCCCCATAGGCCTAAAACAATTTTGGGAAGCTGTGTTTCCCCCCTCTATTATAATGAAATGTATCCTCTAATAGAAACTACATTTTTCACCATTTTGTTGAAAGTTTTGCTACAATAAATACAGGTATTTTGTAAACTTCAGAGTGAAAATATATAGCACTGCACTAGAGTATCATAACTTCATGTCTACCAGGATTTCTTTAAAGATTACCTCTTTTATCAGATGGCTCTATGGGTTGGCTACATACATGGCAAGCAACACCATCTATGATTGCTCAGTACTTTGGTGAGGTTTAGCAACACAGGCTGCGTTTAATCTGAGAACTACAGCCTCAGGGAGAATTACAGAAGATATTTGCATTTGGTATCCTCATTATAGAGTCCACTTTATATTCACTACAGCCAAATCTTGTCTCTCCTCTACCATTAATGTTCTCTTCTGGCTCTCTCACTAACCTGCTGTTGGATCTGGAGCAAGTTATTTAATCCTTTGCCTCAATTACCTCTATTGTAAAGCAATTTTAAATATATAGATGAGAAGGGCTCTATACCTGATAAACACTGCCAAGAGCTAAATTTGAATCCCAGATTGTGGTCCATGGAGTTGCACCAGTGCAGTCGAAAAGGACACTTAGCTCTTAAGTCTTCTCTTGCCAGTCAGTGAGAGCTCAGCTCAACTCTTGCACTGACAAATGGAAACTATTGGAGCTTTCTTATTTTCTACTTTGCCTCAGTAAGGCCCTGAACCAACTTCCCTGAAATCAATAGGAGCCTTTCCATTGGCTTCAATTGAATTTAATCTGGACTCCCAAAGAATGTCAACAAGGAGATGATAATTAGAGCGAGAGAACAGCAGTGCCTTTATGACACCACAAATGCTTTGAGGGCTCATTGACACTCATCATTTTCTTCTTCCTAAAAGGGCCCTAAATACAAGGCCTAACTCAATTTGCCCTTTCCCGCGGTGGCTACATCCCAGGAGAATCACTTCAGTGACTGGGGACAGTGGTATTTGTGAATAGTAGGGAGACCTAGAATTATAGGAGTTGACCAAGAACAGGAAATCTATATTGTCCTAACCTTTGGTTTAGTCTTATGCAAGGCTTCCTTCCAAGAACTTACTCTCCTGCTCAGGAATTTTTAAAATAAATAAGAGTCAAGGCTGATGAAGTCTCTTTTATTGGACTAACCTATGTAGGTAAAAGAGACAATACAAGATATTACCTCACCCTCCTTGTCTAGCATCCTGAGACCAACATGGCTTCAATGCTCTCCAAACATTAAATAAATAAATAAATAAAGCAAATGAGTTCTTCTGTCTTTAATCCCTACACTCCCACATTCATAATCAGACCATACTGTTTATACACTTTCTAGTTCCTGGGCATCTTGATAATTTCCAGATGGTGACTTGTAAGAAAAGGCCTCAGTTGTGAAGAATGGTTTGATAGAGTGTAATTCATATTCTACAGTTGCCTCAAAATATCCAGGGAATTTGAATCACAATTATTTTTAGGTATTGCTTTTCTTATTAACCAGGAATTGATGCCACAAAGAGTAATAGTAAAGATAACATGTTTTTTTAAATCTTACATGGATCCTGAAAATATATGCTAAGCCATCTATCTACACCATCTGCTGAGGAAGGGTCAAAGCCCCCAGCTGTACAAACTAGGAATAAGCATTGTAAAGCTGATATTTTATATGGGCTGAAGCTGGTCTTTAAAATGGCTTTAAGCAAATCTTTCACATAGCTCATGGATGCAGCTGATACTTGTTAGCATATTCTTTCCTGTCCATTCTTTGTAGGAAAAATAACAAATCTATTTCCCAGCTACATTAAGCAAGGGCAAAAAAGTAATCTCTTGCTTGATCTCAAACAAGTAGAGGGTTGTCTTATTTGCTAGATATGGGACCCACTGGTCAGTCAGTCAATTAAATGTCCATCATAGAATGGTAGGCAATCTTCTAGACTGACAATTTCTGCTCTGCCCAGCTCCAAAACTTGTATCAGCCATAAATATTCAATCCTGGGTATTTTCAAAGGGCCACCACTGTGATCGTTGTACTATCAAGAATTACAGCACCAATTTAAAGCATGACTGATCCCAGCCTCATAACTTGGCAAACAAAAGTAGGTAAACTGAAGAGGTGCCGTGAAAAGAAACAAAATTTAATAGGGCAAATTTAATGGGGCAGATTTCAAAATAAAAGTGTGATTTCTGGCTTTTTGGAAAATTTCAGACTAATATCCTTAAGGGAAAGAGGTGAGTGGACCCTAAGAAGCCTACTGGATATTTATTTGGGATTCTAAAAAAAGATGTTGGTGGCAAATTATATTCTATTAAAAGACCCAACACATATGAACCAGAAGCTCTGAGCTCCAGCACACTCATAAGTATTATGGGAAATACAAGACATTCTAAAGAAATCAGTGTTAGCACTAGTTTCATATGTGCAACACTTTTTGCTGCTTCTATTTATTTATTTAATAAATCAAACTCTCCTCAAATGTAATAATGTTAGATTCCAATGCCTGGTTCTCAAAGCAGATCTCACAAGAATCATTTATTTTACATGCCAATGTACTGTGCACACAAGTATTTTGATATTTTGCAAACAAATAATATAAATTTCATACTAACTGTGAACCTTATTTTTGGCCTTTTAAACAAAACCCAAAAGCAAAAAATAAATTTTGGCTTTATTTCCATCCCTAACTGCCTGTTATTTCTTTTAGTCTGTTTTCCCGGTCTTTGGACCCGTGGTATATTGTGCCTTCCTGTCCTCATCTACCTCCAGCTCTCACTCCTAAGTCATATTTTCTTCTTTTCACATCACTATATTTGACATAATGTTCTCTTGTCTTTAGCTAATATCTAGACATGGCTTACTGGAACTGTAATAGGGTTGTGGGGTTTGGGTGCATGTGCATATTCCAGCATGCTTGCTATAGTCCTTAGGCCAATTAAAACGGGGAGGGGTAGCTATAGTGCACAGAATCGGGAGCAAATGTGTGTGATATTCATTAAGCCAACAAGAGTAGACAGGAGAGAGACAGTATCTGGGAAGTACCTGGGAGGAGCGCTCCATAGAATTTAGAAAAGTTACCTGGGGGGAAAAATATTTCTTCCCATACCCAGCTTGTAGAAAGCAGTAGAGTCTTTGTTGCTAAGCAAATTGGTATGACCTCAAACCTATTGCATCTTCTATATTTAAATAAAATCTGCCCTAAGGAAAGGGACTAGACTTAAGTATTTGGTCTTTATTTGGACTGCTCTGGCTGGTAACTCTGGTGAATCTATTACTAGGGACCCAAGTTCAGGTTCCATTAATCTTCAAGGGCACGCAGTCAAAACAAGTCAAAACCCCAATGGGAAAATGAATCCCTACCTCTGACAACAGAGGCCATTGATAGGTACATGACAAGGATAAAATTGCCAACTTTCTAGCCTATAATGTACACTAAATGGAAGGTTGGGAGTGTGACTAGCAATGTGAGTTGAACCTGTAACAAGCTGAGCTAATACTATGGTTGTCAGGTGGCTACAAAATCCTTAAGCAACTCAAAGGAATAGTCTGTGACCCTTCCCATTAACTGCCTTCTTTCTCCAACTTATTTTATCTTTTCCCAAATCTCCAGGGCTAGATTCAAAAGGGAATTTGTGTGTGCTGATTGTGAGCAGCAGCATCCCTACCTTTTTGGGGGTCTAGGAAAATCACTGGGATTCAGAAAGTTAGGCACTCAGGTTTCCCATACAATAAATGGAGGGAGACTTTTTCCATTGATGAGGAATGAGTTTTAGATTAAGGCCCTTACTTAGCATATTCCTTGGCTCCAAAACCATCCCACCTCACCAGTCAGATGCCAAGTTTTGGCCCGGCTGGTGGAGGATGGTCTTTGGTGCCTTGTGCTATGGCATCCCTTTCTGCATAGACATTCTCCAGATGGAGTCCTGAATTATCCAGATACCAGTATAATCTAGGGCCAAATCTAGTCCACTAATTGAAGACCATGGTATATCACAATTGCCAACAGCAGTTCGCACATTATAAGAGATTTGGCGACGCCTGAGCACAGATACAAGCATGGATCCTACTGAACTTAGTGCAGGCACCTATGGTCTGAATTTGGTCAATGCATTCTGTTGATAACAAGCATACCTAGAGCAGGATTCAAGTCATTCCAGCATTATTCTGGGGAGCTGGAACAGTGTTCCAGTACTTCTGGTACTATCATTTATGAGTGATAGTATAGTAATAGAAGTGCATTCTGAAACTTTTAGGATGTAAGCTCCAAGCTTGTTTCGGTTTGTTTTGACTGGACAGGATCAATAAATACTACTCACCTGAGTACAGTCCTGATATCTCTGAACTCTTCAAAATGGGAATAGTTTTTTCTTTGTAGCAAAAAGGTGATACAAAGTACTGCTGAGATATACTTGGTGGCTGTTGCTGATCCCTAATAGCTATTTGTATGAGAAATCTGTGTATCTTTGGCAGACTGCTAAATATTGCTGCTTAAATCTATTACTAGGAAGCACAATTTTCTGTAACTTAATTTCCTAAGCCTAATGAGCCTAGTAAATTTGCTCTGATGTCTTCCCAAGTTAATATGTTAAATCTAATTTATTTGGCAAAAAATTGGACAAATTTCCTCTTAATTGAATTAATCTAGAAGGGAAATATATATATTATTGTGGAAATCTGTGATTTATAATCCACAGATGTGAAAGTCCTATTTTGGTTCCATTCATTTACTAGGTTAAATTGCTGTGTTTTTCTTTGTTTAGTCTACCTGGAAAAATAGAAAATTGACTGATCTAATTTCTTCTTCACCTTATATGATAAGTTTGCTAAATGGCACACTATATTTTTAGCCCTTTAAGGTGTATGGAACCTCTTATTCTGTATGATTATTTGAATATTTGCCTGACTGTACCACATCACATAGAATCATAGAATATCAGGGTTGGAAGGGTCCTCAGGAGGTCATCTAATCCAGCCCCCCACTCAAAGCAGGACCAATCCCCAGCTAAGTCATCACAGCCAGGGCTTTGTCAAGCCTGACCTTAAAAACCTCTAAGGAAGGAGATTCCACCACCTCCCTAGGTAACCCATTCAAGTGCTTCACCACCCTCCTAACGAAATTTTTTTTCCTAATAATCCTAATTTTCTAATATCCATTTCAATCACCTGGTATATATTCAATATAATGCTGTAACACTGATATTTTGGACTTGCCCATTGTCTTTAATGGGTTTTGGATGAGGCTGTTGAAGCAGTTGTCTTGAGGTTCTATGGAAAATAATAATTCTTCAAACTTTTCAGCCATAGGGCTCAAAATGATTTACAAAGAAGGCTCTCATTTGTCCTCAGTATTCAGAGAGGGAAACTGAAGCCTTGAGGGTTTTCCTCAAAAACATACATCTAGTGACTTTCTAGAATAGTATTGGTAAGTATTGCAGTATTGGTAAGACCTCATCTGGAATACTGTGTACAGTTCTGGTCATTCATGTTCAAGGAAGGTGAATTCAAACTGAAACAGTTGCAGAGAAGAGCTACTAGGATGATCAGGGGAATGGAGAGCCTATCTTACCAGAGGAGACTACAAGACCTTGGCTTGTTTAGCCTAGCAAAGAAAAATCAGGTGAGAGAGATATTTTCTCTTTATAAACACATCATGATGTTAAACACAGGGGAGAGTGAAGAGTAGGGTGACCAGATGTTCTGATTTTATAGGGACAGTCTTGATATTTGGGACTTGTCTTGTATACGTGCCCCCATCCCCTGTCCTGATTTTTCACACTTGCTGTCTGGTCACCCTAGTGAAGAGCTATTTAAGCTGAAGGATAATGTTGGCACAAGAACAAATGGGTATAAAGTAGCCAGGAACAAATTCAGGCTGGAAATCAGAAGAAGGTTTCTAACCATCAGAGGAGTGAGGTTCAGGAATAACCTCCTAAAAGGAATTGTGGGGACAGTCAACTTAATTCATTTTAAGAGAAAGCTGGACAAATGTATGAGTGGAATTGTATTGCATGTGATAATGGAGGACTTGACTTAGCACCCTGGGGGTTCCCCTCCTGTTTGTCTTATGTTCCTATGACTCATGCATCAGACTTCAGCTGGTCACTTGCAGGGGTCAGGAAGGGATTTCCTCTCCTTCTCTCCCTCCCTCCCTCCCAGCCAATGTATTCAGGGTTTTGGTCTCCTTCCTCTGAAGCCCCAGAGACGGTTGAAGCTGGAGATAGGATACTGGATGGGGTAGGCCAGTGCTCTGAAGTGACATCAAACATTCTCACTCCCACACGCTTAGCTGGCTAGTTCCTGTTCATGTGCTCAGCATCCAGCTGATTGCCATATGTGAGGTTGGGAAGGAATTTTCTCCTGAATCCAATTGGCAGTGACCTTAGTGGTTTGCACCTTCTTCTGCAGCATGGGGTGTAGGTCACTTGCTGGAATTATCTGGGTATATCTCACGTACTCAATTCCCTGCCATTGCAGGGCCCCAGGCACTGGTGACCATGATCCCTCCTATTCCCTTCCTGTGGCACATAATAATCTAATTTCTTGAGGGCAGTAATATTTGGATCTAATTTAGATTGTTGGGTTTAGTGGGTGGGTCGTACTAGTGGCCTGTGATATACAGGAGGTCAGACTAGATGATCTGATGGTCCCTTCTGGCCTTAAACATTATGATTCTGTGAGCTTTGACAAAAATATGTCAAGGGTCTCTGGTGAGCATGATCCTTCACAGTGCAGCTAGAGTCCATTATGCCCATTTCTGATCTCTGCAATGATGATGTAGACATACCCACATCTCAACAACCCTTTTGCTCCAAGAGCAATAATTGAATGACCATCAATTTTAAAATAACCTATTGCAAATCCTAATGATAGGGCTGGATTCTGTAAGGTCTACACCACATGCGTTCCCTATTGATTTCAATGGAACTGCAGAGGGAGTAAATCAGTCAAGATTTAGACCAGAAATAATTGTAAAAGTCTTGTATTTTAAAACTCTTATCAGCAATACCTAAGGTCATTTATCAGTGTACCTGGAGTTTCCTGCTATAAATATTTCCCTTGATTTTATATATTTCCAGTACAACAGCAGTAATGTGAAAAAATAGTCAATAAACCTGCAATTGTAAGGTCAACAGTTTTAGTATTTAAAATCAATTTACAGTATGTTTGCTTGAAGTGCACATAAATTCAGAGAGGCAATAAGTATAAACAGAATAGCTGATTTCTTGGATGCACTCCAATATAATTATAGCTATCCACCCTTGTGACTATTTGTGAGTATAGCTTAAAGCTACTTGCCTGCCCTGAGGTACAGTAGCAGTATTTTGTACAAGTCTGCATCTGACTGAAATGCAAAACTCAGTAAACCTGGAAAAGATGCTCACAAGCTTAAAGAACTGTCTGAGTAAAATCAAACAGCAGACTAAATGTTCATTTTGATCTTTGTTAGCAGTACCACCCACCTCTTAGTACAGATAACCTCTCTTATTCTGTTTGGATTTGAAACTGAGTTATTCCTAAAGGATTTGTCACAAAATAGTGTATTTCTAATAGGCAATTATAAAAAGAAATTATCATCAATCACATTTATTGCAAACATCTCATAAAACAGTAAAACATTTATGTGGCTTTGGAAGGCAAGTATGCTGCCATGTAATATACCAAGATTTGCATATAAAGAACAGCAGGCAGCAAGCAAGTATATTTTCTTTCTTTTCTCTCTTCCACCCCCATTTATAGAATTGTAGCTCATATAATGTATCTATTTAATTTACATCAAATACAGCTGTAACACATGAGTGATATTAATTGGCATTAGGTCCCAAAAGTAACCCATCCTTAGGTAACCAACAGCAATTTCTTCTTCAGGTAAGGCACGTTAGACAGCTCATACCTTGTCCAAACCCATTTGTCAATAAGGAGGCAGTCTTTTGTTTCAAGCTGATGTACATCTGTCAATGATTTTCACACTGTCTCTCTCTCTTCTCACATTTATTTTCCCTGATTATCAAATTCACCAAAGGATTTTGTTTTCAAACTAACCAGTAATGTTGGCTCTCTATATTGTTTCACTTATGAATGAGAATAAAATGTAATTTTATGGATAGAAATACAGCTCTTTCTGTGTGCTGCCTTATAGCAGCTGACCGTCAATACCTAAATCCACTAATCCTCTCTGTAATCATATGTTCACGTGCTGTGCAGACACTCAGAAATCATTTTCCAGAAACATTATTTTTATGGCACAGAGTACGTCAAGCATGGGCTGTATGATACAAAATGACTAACAAAATGTTGGGTTATTTATATGTCAGAGCTGGTAACAACTGTCTTTAACTGGGTTTTGCACAAGCTTCATGGCAGTGAAGAGAAAAAAATGAATGACATCATATAGAACAAATCTGTGTGGTTTTTTGACATTTGACTTCCAGCTATCATTTTAAAAAGATTCTGCTATCTATTTACTTGTCAGGGCTGGATTTAATTCTGATATGCTGCAAAGAGTTCTCCATGTTAAGATATTGATATAACAAATTGCTGAATGTTTTAGAGATTGATTCTTGCTGACCAAAATGGGCTTTCAGATTGGAAGTCTTTCCCCCCTCCCCTAGAAAACACCTGCTAAGATAGAAGTCTGACTGCTGCACACAAGAAATATATGGTTTCTTAGTCTGCTTCTATCTAGCAATTTGCAGATGCTATCAAAAAATGCATTTTTAATGAAAATTACCTAAGAATTTAGCAGAAGAACCTTGGCTAAAATGGACTAACTATCCACTGTCAGGCAGAGTATTAGCATACTTATTGGTTGTTACTTCTGTCAGTCTTCTTTCTGCAAAACTATGACAGGCCACACAGCAGGGAGCAAATGATCATTAATACCCTATCCTCTGGGACACAATAAACTGCCATTCACTTGCATACAAATAAAATACATAAAGCTTGTCAGGCAAGGTGACAGAAAGAGAAATGCTTTTTCAAAATGGTTTTATACTGCATTGGGATGTGATCGTTTAAGAGATGTTTTTGTTTCCTGAAGTATATCATCTTGACAGTAGTCTTTAGAAACAGAGCTAGAAGCTTTAAAAATAAAGTCTTTCCTCATATATATATTTTTAAACAGCAGTAGTTACTGACAAGTGTTCTCTGATTTTAAGCTGAATTTTTAGTCTATTTATTAAGTGCAGGGAAAAACCAACCACATTTGCCCATTAATGTAACGTGCACAAACTCACACCTACACTCACTGGTTCTTTAGGTACAAACAATGCAAAACTCAGATTCTAAAAATTCTTTTGGGAGTTAAACAAACGTACCCAAATCAGAAAACAGCCATCCTGAGCTTTAACAGGATACTCCTTGTAAGATCCATTCACAAAGCTAAAAGTTGACAATCTGCCAAAAATAAATCTTGCATTCTACCTTAGTTTTGGTAAGGTCAGGTACACGTTAGGATCTGAAGTATTTGCTTCACATAATGCTATTCTGTTCTGGGAAGTACATGATGAGGATAATTACTGATTTATGAGAGGGTTTTGCATATTCTGGTTGCAGTGTATTTAACACATCAATCAATGAATTATTAGATGATTACTTCAGTGGAGTTTTGGGTGGGAGTTTAGGTTTGCATTAACCAGTCAGTAATGAACCACACAGTCTTACAAAGCTAAGAGTAAAACTGGGGCAGCACCTTGTAAAAACAAATGGCAATTAATTAATTCCTTTGACATTTATTATGAGTACAATTATCCTGATGCATTCTCAATTCTTCAGTTCCCATCTCTACTTAAGACACATTCAGGATGCAGTGTATGGCGTTGCAGCATCTTTCATTAAAGCCTCATAAGTACTCCTTTGCTGGCTAAATATGTTCAACATTCCAATACATAGTAAAAGATCATATTATGTCCAAGGTGCCCATTTAACTATAGGTATAACAGCTTTTAAGAAAAATGGAGCAGGTAATGAGAGATAGTTACACCTCTACTTTCTAGGTCTTTATGCAGAATGTGTGGTTTTCTGCAAATGCTTCTTTTCTTTTTAGGTCCTTACAAGATAAGGGAGAGGTCAGGATCTTGTGAGAGTGAAGATTTTACCATCTTTCAGTTTACTCTGGGATATAGGCATCAGAATGTGTTTTTTTACTTATGCCAGCTACTCCGCTGGTCTTTCTATGAGAAATTAGTGTTGTACTGGGTTTCCTACCATGCTCTCAGACCACATTGTTTAGGATAAACTGGAATCTAGATATTATGTGTTTTCCAGAAGAAATATTTTTGAATGAGAAAAATCTTTAAAATGCAGAGGATGTGCCCTTTGATTTAATGGACTGTTTAGATGGATGCACATTCGGAAGGCCCATACTTACATAAAAATGTCCATTATATATGTGATAATATAAAAACCTATGCTAACTAGATCTTTACAGTGCCTAATTAAGAAGATAAGAACATAAAAATGGCAATATTGGGTCAGGCCAAAGTTCCATCTAGCCCAGTATCCTGTCTTCCAACAATGGCCAATGCCAGGTGCCACAGAGGGAATGAACAGAACAGGTAATCATCACGTGATCCATCCCATCACCCATTCCCAGTAATTAAAGGTTGCTTAGAGTATGGTTCTAAACTTTAATATACAATCATTGAGCCTTAAAATTCCACCTGTACACTAAAGTGAATTCCACTGAATATCACTAAATTCCTGAATCCTTCTAAAGAAGACCTTGCTTTCCTGCATAACTGGGCCCACGTCTCCTGCTGGCTTAACTCAGTGTAACCCCAAGAAAGTCAATGTAACTACTAAAGATGGATGGAGAAAACCAATTCCATGTTGTGACAACTTTGAAGATTTCAGAATTTGGTTATGGAACACACTGGAATAAAAACAAAACCATTTTGTGAAACTGAATTATGTTAAAATGGATTGTTGTTTTTTTCTCTCTCTGTAAGTGATTGGAGAGTCCACCTTGAACCTCAGAAATTTTGCCAATGAAAACTTAATAATAATTTGTTTCTGATAGTTTGGCTTTCACAAAAGAAAATTTTTCAGTGAAAAGATGTTCAGTTGAAAATGTTTCAACCAACTCTAATAGTTACACTGATTTATATTAGCTGATGGACTTGGAACATAGAATTTTAAGAGATCCAGTATTACATTTTGCTTTTTTCTAATTCCTAAAAGGGATGGATGAAGCAGTCCAGAACTTGCTTTCACCAAAACTGAACCTGAACCAAATCTGTTTCTGAAGTTTTAGAAGTTTCTTGTTCTGGGTCCTGACTAGAAAAAGAATTGTCAAAACATTGATACAGAGGATGTTTGATATTTTTGATCCAGCTAAAATAAGAAGCATTGGGATTTTCACAAGGCAGCTCAGTACTTACAGCCCATTTTTGCAGAACCAAGAAGTTTAATTGGTTTATATAAGCATCCACATTTTTAGTTCTGAACTACACTTAATCTTATAAACTTTTGGGTTCACCCCTCACTGTGATCTCAAATTTACCTCAGAGTTCATTGTCATGATGTCCAATGTCTTTATGTTATATCAGATATGCCAGAGTTTGAGCATAGCAGCATACCTACAAATGTTGTAAAAGAATGTAACAATGGAAGATCAGCATTTCTAGCAATGTTGAATCATTTGTGGAAGTGCTAATGAGGAATCTGACATTATTTGTGCACGTAGACAAAGGCCCAAGTAATTGTGTACTTGAAATGACATCATGTGGGCAACTGAGTCAAAATTAAAAGTACACTTAGAATATAAAAATCTCCTTTCCCATAGGAATGCTGGTTCTTTTCTCTGGGATCCTGCTCTCCCAGACTCCCCCTGTGCATTGAATGAACACGATGACACCGTGGAATCTATATATGAAGGGACACAGAGAACCAGAATTTAAGAAGGTGAAGAATTTTGCTCCTAAGTGTGTTTTTCTTTGATTTTTTTTCTTACAGAAGAGCATTAAGAATTTGTTCCAAAACCCATTGAAGTCAACAGAAAGACACCTGTTGATTTCAATGGACTTTGGATAAATCCCTAAATAAAAAGGTGAACTGTTTCTTTAAGATATGGCTTTTATTTTGGCATCAGTTTATCAAGGAGAACTTTAACCTTAATGCAAATCTAGGAACTTTTTATAGAGTAGGTAAGATGATGCTTTCCTTCAATTTTGCACTATGAGTTGTTAAATACCATGAAATGTCCCTTGGGCTATGCAAAATTTAGTAATAAGATCAGTACTTTTAGCATGGTAATTTTCCTTTGCCCTCCTTCAGTTTTATTTCTTCTGGTTTGTACATGCATAAGCATGAAAGTTAGGAATGATTAGAAGGCAATACTACTACAGAAAAATACTACTGTTAATGACAATTGTGCATGTAACCCCCTGCTTGCTTCAGTGACAATTTTGTACCATGACACTGTCAAATATAAAAAATAAATAAACCAGATAGATGAATAGCAAGTATATTCACTAGAAATACACATTTTTGAATCTTAAGGACACAATGGGTCAAAACCTCAGCAGGAGTAAATCAGCATATTTCCATTGACTTCAGTGCAGCAGCTACATTGATTCACACCAGTTGAGGATCTAGCCCAATCTGACTTAACGTGTAAGGTTGGTTTTTTGTTTTTTTTTTACAAATTCTGTGGAAGCATTGACACAGATGTGCATTGGGGCTTAAGATATTAAAAATGAAGCAGTGGTTAAAACAAAGAAACCCACACAAACCGCTACTTGAAAATCCTTAGCTGCAACCACTGTCCAAACAATGTTGCATATGTTCCAATAATCTGCTGAGCAATACAGTCCATTCTATTTTGAGAAAGAAGAAAACTTCTCATGAGAATGTTTGAAATGTCACCGGGGTTCAGTTTACATCAGGGTGCAGGTGGCTCTACAAAGCATTTGCTGAAGAGATGTCTGTTTATACAGTTGCTGTTGCAAGATGGTATTGATTGGTTAGGCAACTAATAAAACAAGCAATCTCACTTTCATCTTTGTGGTTTCTGTTCCTCCAGAAGATGGAAAAGTGGTTTTAATTACTCACTCCATGCACTTTACTTATTTTTAATATCTCTTTCCTTACTCTCCTCCACCCACTTTTGTTCTAACCAAAGCAACTCCGCTCTTGTAGTCATGACACAAACCCTTCAGGCACCAGGGTGGAAGATACATTTTTACAAAGTGAAAAATTGAAGCTATTCCATGGGCCATGACGATCACCAGAAGCTGAGTGCTCTGAAATCTCACTACTGGGAGACTGTTTCACCTTTGTAATATAAGAGTCTTCGGCAGCCTGAACCAGTGTTTTCATGCATTGCCACAATGTCACCAGTGTGTGATCAGACTTTTTTGCAGGGAATTTGGTATAAGTAGTTATACCATAATGCTCAATATAAAAGCGGTAGCGAGGTAACAGCTAAAATGTCAGAGCAGACCCTGACATTTCCCCTTAATTTAAGCACTGATTCACATACAGTAGATGCTAAAATGGGATTTCTGAGCTGACCAAAACAATAGAATAAAAATAGGCATGAAGAGGAGAATGTTGTTTTCATTTTAAAATAATTCCTCAAGCTGTGGAAAAGATTTAAGGATATTAGAAAGATAAGGTGGTTGAGGTAATATCTTTTATTGGACCAACTTCTGTTGGTGAGAGACAAGCTTTTGAGCTTACATAGTGCTCTTCTTCAGGTCGCCAAGAGAAGTTGGTCCAATAAAAGATATCTCCTTACCCACCTTGTCTCTCTGTCTCCAAAAACAAACAAACAAACGAAAAAAACCCCAAACAAACAAAAAACCTTGAGAAATTTGAAAGCATCTTGATTAAGTAAAAATCCAGGTGATCACAAAACTACAAGCAGATTTTCAGTTCTAGGTTAGAAGAATGTTGGCGTTGACTGATGGCTGCATATTTAACTAACTGCAGCCTCAAAAGGTGTGAACAGGACACAACATTGCAGTAAGTTCTCACAAAACATCTGTGAACATCCATATGCCAAATTAGGGCTTCAGCCAAATGATTGAAACCAATGGAAGGACCCCTAATGAATTCATTGGAATAGGCCCTTAATGCTTATGGTTATAGTGACAAATTAATGTTTAATTGGAAGATAGTGTCTTTCTGCTAAAAGCTCTCTAAATTTACTATTTTTATAGTTTGCTTTTTAAAGTGTATTCCCCCTCTAATGTTTGCAGATATATTTATAGGGTGAAACCCCTTCACTTCACACAGCAGTAGCAGAGCTGTGAAAGCTCTCCCTTTTCCAGAGCCTTGACTGGTTAGAGGCTAGACACAAAGAGGGAGGAGCTGACCTCTCCATTCACCCTCAGAGCCTGGCTGGCCAGACAGCTGGCAAGAAATCTCACACCTGATTCCCAGTTATGTGGTCTTCTCTTCCTGGAGAATAGGAATGTCACTTAGAGGGAAAGATCTCAGCCTGGTGAATGTGCTGCTGCTGGAACATATGCAGCAGCTCCAAACAGAGTGAGAATCCAGGGACTATGCACTCAGACTATTCCCTACCTATGCACCTCTACTGCATATAAGAATTACCTATTGCACAAAGGGTGCCATAATATGGGACTGCGGAACCAAAACTGGAGAGGCAGTTGAGATTGTTATTGATGGAGTTAGAAGTTCATTGTTAAGCTTCTTGGATTATTGTTATCCACCTACTCGTTGTTTTCAGTGGTATCAGGGTACCAGGTATCAGGGTATAAGTTATCCATATGAATGAAGGTGTTGGATTAAGTCTATGCATTAGAGTGATTTCTGGGGGAATTTCTGCCTTCCTCAATGTTGCAGGATTTTGGAACAACCTAGATAAGAGAGGAGCGAGCCCAACCGCAAAAGAAGCAAGTGACTTTTCTTCCCAAATAGATAGGCTGACCATATTTCCTTGAGACAAAAACGGGACATTGGGATAGCAAAAACGGGACGGGGTTATGTAATATTCTGTATTCATGAAAAAGTAAGATGATAAAAAAAGTTTTATTACATGAACATATTGACTTGAGCTAACAATTATTCTTCAGTGACAGAACTCATACAAAAATTTAGGTAGACGTAGAGGAGGACTGTATTTCACCACGATTGTACCATGAATATTTCTCCAATGAAGTAATCTTACGCAGCAAATTTCGGTCTTTCAATACCTTATCATAAAACTCCTCACACTCCGTGATTCTCTTTAGACACCTCAAATGACCCCCTATTTGCCTCCCCCAACCACATCAGCTTGTGGCTATGGCTCAGTTTCCTGCGTAGCATCTCACAGGCAGAAGCTTGTGCAACAAGAGCTTCCCCAGGCCAGCCACTCTGCCTTCCTCCTCCAGGCAGGCCCCCAACCGCCTCCACTCTCAGTAACCCTTCTGACTGACCAAGTCCTCTCCCTACATCTCCTGCAGCAGAAACACGGCTTCTCACCAGCCCCACCGCATCGCCCACGCATGCCACAGCCACCTGCCCAGGCCTTAGCTGTGCCTTGAAGACTGATGCCCCGAATGGGCTCTGAGGCTTGGCCCAACCCCCGCATCCATGTGTTCAGGGAGGGGGTTAACCATGGTACCCCTACCCACCTGCCCTCTCCCCTACCCACCCCCTGCCCCTCTTCACATCCAGCCCTGGACTCCCCAGTACCTCCCTTCACAGACAACCCTGTGCCCCCCACTTCCCCCCCACCCCCTTCACTCACAGCCCTGGACCCCCCCCCAGTACCCTCCTTCACACACAACCCTGTGCCCCCCATTCCATGCCCCCCACTACCCCAGTACCCCCTTCACACACAGCCTAGTGCCCACCACCTACCACCCCCTTCACAAGCAGCCATGCCCCACCACTTCCCCTGTGCCCCTTTCACATGCAGCCCCAGTACCTCCCTTCACACACAACCCTGTGCCTCTCACTTCCACCCACTTTCACACACGGCCCCTACGCACCCCTTTCCCCCTGCCCCCCCTCTCATGCAGCCATGGCCCCCCATCCCATACTCCCTCCCCCCTCCCCCCCATGCTGCCCCCAGCCCCCTCCCCCCACCTTTGCGTGCCTTGAGCAGCACGGTGTTGGTAACAATGTTCTCCAGCTCCATGGGGCCCGGGGCAGCGCCGCCTCCTCCCCTCCCGGGCTCGCTGGGTGCCCGCCCCAGCTGCCGGCCTCGCCCCCTGGCTCCCTGAGCTCGGCAATCCCCGCGCCTCCCGCGCCGCCCCCTCATTGGGTCGCACGTCGTGTTTCCTCCACATGGAGGGGGCGGGGGGAGCAAGGCGCCAGGCAGCCCCTGCCTGGCCAGCAGCTCCACTCCGCCTGCCCGCCGTTGCGCCGGGCTCCGCGGTAACCGGCTCGCGCCGCTGCTCGGCTGCGGGGACGCGACACATGGGGGCGGCCCAGCCAATCGCGCCACGTGGGCTCTGCGGCGGCGGAGGGGGGAAAGGGGGAGCAGGCAGGGGAGGGGGGCCCAAGGCCGCGAGGGGAAGGGACTGAAGGGCTGCGGGAGGGGGTGGGAGGAGGCAGGACCCGGCCATGGGTCCTTGAAATAAGCCACGTTCAGTTTTTTTTTAGCAAAAAGCAAAAATGGGACAAATTTGATATTTATATTAAAAAGGCGGGACGGTCAGAAAATATGAAAAAAATGGAACTGTCCCGTTCAAAACAGGACGTATGGTCAGCCTACAAATATAAAAATTAAAGGCACTTTCAATCACTACATCACTAGTTTTTAACGTATTCCTTTAACTGAGGAAGAAGTAGAAGTTATATAATTCATGGTTTCATAGATTCCAAGGCCAGAAGGGACCATTATGATAATCTAGTCTGACCTCCTATAAAACAAAGGCCTTAGAACTTCCCCAAAATAGTTCCTAAAGCATATCCTTTCAAACAACATCCAATCTAATTTAAAAATTGACACGGAGGAAGAATCCCCAGCAACCCTTGGTAAGCTGTTTCAATAATTACTTAAGTGGAAAGGTGCCAACACCCCAAACTCCCCAGTTATAATCACCAACTTCATGGACAGTCTCATCTTAAAAGCCAAGTTATGAATGGACACCGAGACTAAACAGTTCATTCACTCTCAGTTATAAGATGGGTCAAGACACACCAGTGAGATAGAACTGAGAACTCCACACAGTTGTTAAATTGCTGAAATAGATCTGATGAATGATCCATGAACAGTCAGCCACACTATAGTACTGAAAGGCACTTAAAATGTATTTAATTATGAGTGAATATAGGGCTTGGGCAAGTTACAGAACCTTGACTACCTTCCCACCTCTGTAAAAGAAAAAAGATACTTCAGGGAGAGTCCAAAGCAAGGGAGCTTCCAGGTGGCCCAGCTGCTGGGTCCAAGGATAAAAACCAGATGGAGAGGGAACTGATGAGATTTATTCCTGTTTCTGATGTGGCTTTACTGATCTCAGATGTGGTGTCTGGTAATGACTGTATCAGGTGTGTGGTATGATGAGAGCACTTAGGAAATGTTTTCTGATTCCAAAAGAATGGTAGTATGTGAAGCCTAGTTCTGAAAGTGGAGAAAGGAACGGAGACTGGGAGAGAGAAGGAAAGGTAATATGCAAATTGCCATGAAGGACTGTGGTGAGAAAGCTGCTTAGTATCCAAATGAAGTGATTGCCCCTTCACTTCATTTGGATACAAAGCAGGTTACACGAGAAAATATGTTAGCTTTTCTTCTGCTGCTGTGCTGTCTTTGGGTTCCTTCCTCAAATCAAATAGAGCTTATTACACGTCAGCAAAGAAAACTCTTTGAAAAGCCAGGTTCAGCCTCAGAAGGAAAACAAACAAACAAAGAAAAAGCTTCAAAAGTGGTATCCTCTCAGGCTGTGTGCATGTGGCCTGAGTATGCACATCACTGCCTGTTAGTGATGGGTGGACTACAGTGAAAGAAATTCAAGTGCAGTCATGCTCTACAAGCCACATTTTATGGTTCTCTACGTTCTCTACTTTTGACTGAACGATGGACCCTGTTTGAGACCAGGACATATTTCCTTTATGTTGTACTCAAACTCATGTTTTGTTTGATCTCCAGTCTGTTTCCCAGAAGTGATCATTTGCATGCAGGAAACACATGTTGAGCTGATTGCAGAAGTGATCCACATCCTCCCCTCCCAAATAAAATAGATTGGAAACCCATGTAAATGCTGCATACTATTTATAATACATTGGGCTGAACATGATGATCTGTTCAAGTGCATCTTCCAAAATTTATTAACTTAATGTAATATACAGTGGAGAGAATGATACCTATGATTGCTACAATTTAAATGGAAGTTTTCTGGTTTTCTGTAATGCAAGTTAATACTGCAAGCATGGGAAGCAGTTACAAAAATGACAAAGTGAGTCTTCCAGCATTTTCTAATGGCATATGGAGAGATAGGCATTGTTACTGCTAGATTTTGCTGAGAATTCCTGTGGTACACAAAATGCACTAACACAGTTAAATGTTGACTATGAAGCCAGTAGAAAGTCACACAGATATAATACAGTAGAACCTTAGAGTTACAAACAGCAGAGTTACAAACTGACCAGTCAACCATACATCTCATTTGGAACTGGAAGTATGCAATCAGGCAGTGGCAGAGACCAAAAACAAACAAAAAATACCCCAAACAACCACATATACAGTACGGTACTGTGTAAATGTAAACTGCTAAAATATAAAGGGAAAGTTTTAAAAACATGTTTTGACAAAGTTTGGAAACTTTCTGTGCTTGTTTCATTTAAATTAAGATGGTTAAAAGCAGTATTTTTTTCTGCACAGTAAGTTTCAAAACTGTATTAAATTAATGTTCAGCTGTAAACTTTTGAAAGAACAACCATCACGTTTTGTTCAGAATTAAGAACATTTCATAGTTGTGAATAACCTCTGTTTCCAAAGTGTTTGTAAAATCTGAGGTTCTACTGTACAGTAAGTATTATAACTAAACAAGGCATCTCAAGAGCCTAAGGAAAGTGTGAACATGTGCACCAGTGAATGCAACTACAAGTAAAGCAACTACAAGTGCTTGACCCCATGGACAATGGTAGGGTCAGTTGGTGAGGCTGGCCCACAGTCACACTTGAAGACGGCCTGGGATTAAGGCTATGTTCAGTTTTGTACTCAGTGCTTAGTAATATAGGTGTGGATGGTAACTGAAGAGACAGAGAATATATTGAAAGGCACCACAAAACATGTGTGATGTCATTTCTGAAGCCATAATGACCAATTGTTTCTGTCCTTGTGGTTCACTTGTATACCCCATGAAGTAAAAGGATATATTGTAATACATGCCCTCCTTGTCAAACTGTATTTTAGAAGGGATATAACAGAGATTTTTTAAAAAGAATTTCCCTTATCTCTCTCTTTATATTCCGTCATCTCTATTTACTTTGTTTCAGCCTCCAACACACTCAACAGTATTTCAGATCTTTACATTTTAAAGAATCAGAGAGGTAGCCGTGTTAGTCTGGAATAGCAGAGGTAACAAAGAGTCCTGTGGCACCTTAAAGACTAACTAAAGTATTGAAGCATAAGCATAAGCTTTTGTGGGCTAATACCCACTTCGTTGGATGCAAGCAGTTCATTTTAAAGAACATTACCATTGCTATCCTCCCACTTGTCATGTAATATGCAACCAGAGGGGTTGCATAGTAAGGAAATTTTCCAAAATTCAGTTTAGCAAAACCCATCATAAGAACTTATCTTGAGTTCCCCGGGCATCTACAACTTATCCTGTGACATCCTATATAATAAATACTGTATGTCCTTAAAATTGGCACTCAGCAGTAGACAAGTCCAGTATAGAACAGCAAGCCCCCCAGTTAAAATAGGGACCTAGGAATGGCAATTGCTTAAAATGTATGTGATTATGTGGGATGCCAAGAGGCCACCCCCCACTGTTTCCCATTCAAGTGAATGGGAAATCCCTGGATAAATTACCACCTGCAGTGCATGATAGCGGACATTGTAAGCAGCTGTCACTGTAGCTCTGTAATTATGCAAGTATTCGTCCAATATTATACAATTAGATGGCTCCATCTCTCTTTCTTTCTTTTGATAATGTTTTTGTAGGTGTCAAGAGCACTGAACTATCTGCTTGTTCAATCACATATGGTTTAGTGGAACACAACTAGCACTTTGCTGGATGCTACCACTGCTGGTACTTTCTATGCCACCGGCTTTCTCCTGAACTGTTTTCAGGGCCATATTGATTTTTATAATGAATGATTTCTGAGATCCCACATTAAGATAAGATATATTTTCTTCCTAAGGACTGAGTTTTATTGTGAAGAGCAGGAACTAGAGGCTAGAAGAAAGAAGCAGCTACCTTCTTCATTAGGAATTCTTGTCCAGTGCACCTAATCCAAAATATGATCTAGCTGAAGTATGTTTTTGGCACAGAAACATATATCAATCAACATTACTAATGCAATTTCTATCCTGTTCTTGGAGTCCCGTTAGCTTCGAGGGAGTGTTGCTCTAGTGAATAAGAACATAGGAGTAAAGATTACATCTGTATATTTTTAACTAAATCTGTTATTTAGTTTGAGTTAAAATTAATGAATGTTTGGAATCTTTTTGCTAACAAATGATTAGTTTGAAAGATAAACTTTTCATATAATCAAACCACATTGTCTGCTACTGACAAATGCAAAATATGATTAAATAAGATTATGAGTAAGCAGTTACTTATTAGTTTTTCCTGTCTTCTACTAAATCAACTATTTTCCCCTTCTCAGCCCTGGGTGGCAGGGCTAAGGTTACAGCCCCCCTGACTGGGACTGAAGCCTTGGACTTCGGCTTTTGCCCCCCATCCTGGGGCACTGGGACTCTGACTTTGCCCTTCCTGTGCCCACTGGAGTGGCGGGGATTGGGCAGGCTCAGGCTTCGGTCCCCACTCCTGGGGTCCTGTAATAATTTTTGTTGTCATAAGAGTGTCACCCAGTGCAGTGAAGTTTGAAAACCCCTGTTTAGGCTAGTGGACATTTTGATGTCTGTTAAATTAATTTAGGTGTAATAAATGGACCCAAAAACTCAAAAAATGTTAACATAATGCAGTCACTGTCTAACATTAAACAGTTTAAAACTAAGTTCAGGGTTTGTTGTACAGATACCTCAGCCTGCTCATTATCATGGCAAACATGCCATTAAGCATCCTTTTAACATTTTATTAAAGATACAGAACAGAAGGAAAAACAATTAAAGATTTTGAAATGTAAGGTATTCGGTAAGCCTTTCATTTTAACTACCGGTACATATATTGTTGTCTTTCCCTTTAACTGGCGAGCTTTTAGAAGGAACCTCCTTCTTCCCTTTATTGACACTCATTTAGATGGTATCAGAAATAGTAATAATTCTTCTGTTGAGAAAAAGAGAAGAAGCTAGTTGAGATGGACTACATCTATTGTTAAAATCTGATTCTATTTCCTACAAGGCAAAACAAACACAGGTAAAGGGGGAGACAAAAGAACAGCAAAGAGAATATTCAGCTTCTGTCTCTGGTGTTGCAACCTCACTTGCAACTTCACTCCTGGAGAAACACAGGTCGAGCACGCACTCTTATTAGCTGTTCTAAGACTTGGCAAACCATACCAGCATTGGGCTATTTAGGGATTTGCTTTTACCTGCACTTTTCTGGTCACAGACTTACAACAGTGTTGCAAAATATACAGCCTAAAGCTGGAAGGACGTGCCAGCCACTTCCAGGAGTTGCGTGAAGCCAGCCACCGCGGTCAAATGGACTTTTAGTGGCCCAGTCAGCAGTACTGGTCATGACTGGAGCTGCCGGTATCCCTTTTCAACCAGGTGTTCTGATTGAAAACCAACATCTGACAACTCTATAGTTAGGCCTAGTTTTTGCCACACCAATTTTGTACACTGATTTCTGAGTCCATGCTTTTCTTGTTTACCAAGCATAATCTTCACATCTTCCTTGAGTTATATCAATAGATCTTTTTGTTGAGACTAATTCCATTTTTCTGTGTCCCATTCTTACCTTTTCCCATCCACACTTGTTATTAGAGACTATTGTGACCTTTTTATAGAATCATAGAATATCAGGGTTGAAAGGAATCTCAGGAGGTCATCTAATCCAACCCCCTGCTCAAAGCAGGACCCAATCCCCAACTAAATCATCCCAGCCAAGGCTTTGTCAAGCCTGACCTTAAAAACCTCTAAGGAAGTAGATTCCACCACCTCCCTAGGTAACCCATTCCAGTGCTTCACCTCCCTCCTAGTGAAAAAGCTTTTACTAATATCCAACCTAGATCTCCCCTTCTGCAACTTGAGACCATTACTCCTTGTTCTATCATCTGGTACCACTGAGAACAGTCGAGATCCATCCTCTTTGGAACCCTCTTTCAGGTAGTTCAAAGCAGCTATCAAATCCCTCCTAATTCTTCTCTTCTGCAGACTAAATAATCCCAGTTCCCTCCACTTCTCCTCATAAATCATGTACTCCAGCCACCTAATCATCTGTGTGGCCCTCCACTGGACTCGTTCCAATTTTTCCACATCCTTCTTGTAGTGTGTGACCCCAAACTGGACACAGTGCTCCAGATTAGGCCTCACTAATGCCAAATAGAGGGGAATAATCACATCCCTCAATTTCCTGACAATGTCCCTACTTATACAACCCAAAATGCCGTTAGCCTTCTTGGCAGCAAGGGCACACTGTTGACTCATATCCAGCTTCTAGTTCACCATAACCCCTAGGTCCTTTTCTGCAGAACTGCTGCCTAGCCACTCAGTCCCTAGTCTGTAGCAGTGCATGGGATTCTTCCTTCATAAGTGCAGGACTCTGGACTTGTCCTTATTGAACCTCATCAGATTTCTTTTGGCCCAATCCTCTAATTTGTCTAGGTCCCTCTGTATCCTATCCCTACCCTCCAGCATATCTACTACTCCTACCAGTTTAGTATCATCTACAAACTTCTACTCACATTTTATCGTTGAGCTCACAATTAGGGTAAATTTGTGGGCCCAATTGTTACAACACCTCCACTTTCTCTTCTTCCTCAAGCTGGGAGCCTGATTCAGCAGAAACACAGTACATTTGAGAGCTGAGTTTGCCATTTGAAAGGCTGACTGTTCCTAGTAAAATGCATCCGACGAAGTGGGTATTAGCCCACGAAAGCTTATGCTTCAATACTTTAGTTAGTCTTTAAGGTGCCACAGGACTCTTTGTAACCTAGTGAAATGGTTGGCTTTTTGTTTCCAGTGGGACTGAAGCCACAGGTTGCCCTTGGAGAAGGTGACACCTCTTTATGCTGTATAGTAAGTTGGTATCAGCTCACTCAGTGCAGATTGGAAGATCTGACCCCTACAATCTAGGTTACATAGTGACCTAGTGCAGACTAAAACTCCTAGGTAACTACTTATGGTGACTTTACCCTCGTGTCATATAATTTAAGGCACTCCTTATTATGCACCCCCACATCCAGATAGGTGTCAAAGGTTTCCATACACTAAGCCATCAGGAAAATCCTAGGTTGTAGTAAAAAACACATAAAGCAATATTCCATTATCATACTACAAGAGCTCCCTCTAGTGGTGACAATGTGGCTTTAATTTAATTGTAAATGAAATACCGCATAATTACCTGAAATGGGTGCCTCTTGAACATAGATTTGGATTTTAGGTAGGCTCCTGATGTTTAACACTTAGGATGGGGCCTTATGGTTTGATTCTGCAAGTCCCGCACTAAACCAGCAAAAAACGTGGGCATCAAGGGACCTCGTGATATGCTTGCAAGAAGGATAGTGAAACTTTCTCTGGAGGGATCGGGCACTCTCATAAATAGCTATTAAGATATAAACAATCTGCAAAATCTACTGGACCTGAGCCTCTTCTATACTTTGAACCCAGTGGAAAGTCAGTTTCTCAGGATGAGAATTTGTTTTGTTTCTGTTATTTCAAGGGATCCTGATCTTCAACGGATTGACTAATGTTTCATTTTTATAGACATGTTAAAATATCATATTTGATATTCTAATAATACTAATTATTAGTAGATTATCTAGATTATTAAAACTGAAATAAATCTCAAATCTATCCACTAGCTCAAAGCAGGGAGAAGAATTTGCAATTCATATTTTGTTTGACATTTTTTTTTCTATTTTTTCTATTTTCCAGACTATAATTTGAGTCTAACTTGACTGTCAAACTCCCATTAACCCCACTGCTCACTAGGTTCCATATCACAGCCAGCAACCTGACTCAGAGGAAGAGTGTATAACACAAATTTCAAATATATCGTTATTGTTCCTTACCCAGACATAAGCGAAGTGATTACAGGTTGCCCATATGGGACCTGTTCAAAGTCTGTTGAAGTCCAATGCTGTCTTCAGTGGGCTTTGGATCAGACTCAGTGTCGATCTACTGCTCTATTCACATACAACACATACTAGTCTCACTTTCATGTGGAACTGCTCGAGATGCAGTGGCAAAGCAAAAGTATTTTGGGTAGACTGTAGAAACTGAAGAATTCCTCTCCAACCTCCCTAGCATGCAGAGGGAGTGTGCCCTCTGCTATACTTTTTCAGGAGCTGCAGGGCACTCTCTTTAAGTTCTGTGGATCAGTGTGACCTGGCCCTCTCCCTATCCCCGTTGGGATGGATGGCCTCTACAAGGGATTAGCAAGGGCTACACAGACCACAGGGACTGCAACTGTGGCTAATCTTCGTCTGTGCGACGGGTGTGATGAGGAGATTACTTGTGTCCCTCCCAACACGCCAGTAAGATTAAGGCACAAATTGTCCATGTCTTAATATTGACAGCAGCTAGTCCAGATAATGGGCTAATCACCTGTAAGTGTCTATGTTCAAAAATAAAAGGAGTTCGTTTGTTGATTTGTTTGTTTTTGTGACACTAGTGTATTTAACTAAAAATGTTATTTTTCATCTTCCCAACTTAACAATGAGGAAATAGGCTTATTTCCATTTTTGTAATAAATTACCAATAAATAGATAGCAATAAATATTTACTCCCAGCGTTTATCACTTAAAACACTTTTGAAAGCGACACAACCTTGATTATGCATGACACCTTTATAGTCTCTTTCCATGGAATATTCCTGTTCTATATACCACATATACTATCTGCAAAGGATCCTTTAGATGCACCATGTATTTTGCAGTGGATCTATTAATTTTTATTTATATATATACACTATAAATAATGAGGATTACCAATCCTGTACTCTATATGCCTTTAACAGGATTAGAAGAAAGATCAATAAATAGAACTATAATATACAAAATAGATGTCTTCCTGGATCTATTCTTGAGTTTATATTTTAAAAATAGGACTTTTTAGATCTTAATGAGTTAGATTCTATGAACAAGCCGTATTCGCCCTTGGAATAGATTAGATGGATTAGAAGAAAGAACCATGGCAACATAATGCCCCCTATGGTTTATGAGGGGTTATATACGGTAATAGTAAAAAGGAATGATTGCCTGATATTTTCTTTGAGCTGAGTTGGGAGTACATTTAGTGTTTCTCACCACAGACAGTGGACACAAAAAATCAAGCTGACTTTGCTTAATAAAAAGGATATGTATCCTTGCTTGGGATCAGAACACTGCTAACTTAAGCACACACTTTCTCCCCCAGAAAGATTTTGAGTAAAGTCCAAACAGATCAGATTTCCCATTTAGGTGACTGAGAACAGCAGAAGGATTTTAGTCAATCAAATATGCAAATACAGTTAAACAACAGCCAGACCTTTTATATATGAAATCAGTACTCAAGGAAAACATGCCAGCCCACCCCATCCCAAAGGGACTGGAACATCCGTAATTGACTGAATGGCCACTTGATGGCAATGTTCTACCAGACAAATGCAAATACAGCAGCATTTGACAGTAGAAACCATGAAATTTAAAGAAAACAATGTGCATGTGTCAACAGTATCCAGCTAGGGAAGCTCCAGATTTAGCTGAAACATTCAGTTCTGTGATTTATTGAAATAAGCTTTCTCTATCTAGGTTATTCCTGTGTACATCGCCAATTGAATACTCTCCTCTGAACTCCTGTTTTAGATCATGAAAACGACTAGTATTTTATTGAACAAAATAACCTTTAAAAAGGCAGAAATAGTTGTACTTTGCTAATAAATCACAGCATGCTTCGATGGTAAGGATACAATATTTATCTTTCTACAGAGTTATGCAATAGTTATACTATTTTACTGGAAAATTTCCTTTCTTTTTATATTGATTTTTTTTTAAAGCAGACCTTATACTTCTTTTATCCTCATCCCCACATCCCAGTTTCAGATACGAACATAAGAACGGCCATCCTGGGTCATACTAATGGTTCATCTACCCTAGTAGCCTGTCTTCCAATAGTGGCCAATGCCAGGTGCTTCAGAGAGATTGAAAAGAAGAGGGTAATTATCAAGTGATCCATCCCTTGTTGTCCACTTTCAGCTTCTGATAATCAGACTCTAGAGACACCCAGAGCATGGGGTTGCTCCTGACCATCTAGGGTAATAGCCATTGATGGACCTATCCTCCATAAATGTATTTAATTCTTTTTTGAACCCCATTATAGCTTTGGCCTTCTAAACATCCCCTGGCAACAAGTTCACAGGTTGACTGTGTTTTGTGTGAAAAAGTATTTCCTTTGGTTTGTTTAAAACCTGCTGCCTATTAATTTCATTGGGTGCCCCTGGTTCCTGTATTATATGAAGGGGGTACATAATTCACTTTCTTTACACCATTCCTGATCTTATTGATTTCTATCATATCTCCCCCCTTAGTCATCTCCTTTCCAAGTTGAAAAGTCCCAGTCTTTTTAATTTCTTCTCATATGGAAGTTGTTCCATACCCTTAATCATTTTTGTTGCTCTTCTCTGTGTGTTTTCCAATTCTAATTTGATGAGGCAACCAGAACTGCACACAGTGTTCAAGGTATGGGTGTACCCTCGGTTTATATAGTAACGTTGTGATATTTTTCACTGCCGCTGCACATTGAATGGATGTTTCCAGAGAACTATCCATAGTGATTTCAAGATCTCGTTTTTAAGTGGTAACAGCTAGATCTTGTATTTTGTATGTATAGTTGGGACTATGTTGTCCAATATGCATTTCTTTACATTTATCAACATTGAATTTCATCTGCCATTTTGTTGCCCAGTCACCCGGTTTTGTGAGATCCCTTTGTAACGCTTCACACTCTGCATTGGATTTAACTATCTCAAGTAATTTTATATCTTTGGCAGATTTTGCCACCATACTGTTTGCTCCCTTTTCCTGATCATTTGTGAATATGTTGTACAACACTGGTCCCAGTACAAATTCTTTGGGGACACCGCTAATTACCTCTCTCCATTCTGAAAACTGGCCATTTACTACTCTTTGTTTCCTGTGTTTTAGCCAGTTGGTGATCCATAAGATATTCCCTCTAATCCCATGATTGCTTACTTTGATTGAGAGCCTTTGGTCAAAGACTTTCTGCAAGTCCAAGTACACTATATCCACTGGATCACCCATGTCCACATGTCTATTGACCCCCTCGAAGAATTCTAATAGATTGGCGAGGCACGATTTCCCGTTACAAAAGTGGTATGTTCATCTGTGTGTCTGATAATTCTATTTTTTACTATAATTTCAACCAATTTTCTGACTACTGAAGTATCAGGAAAGGAAACTGAAATACTATTATGATGAGGTTATAATACCATAGTAACATATATAGTTTCCAGATTGCAGCCTCTTATTTTATGAGCCTTTTGTTGCACCTAGTAACCTACCAGTTTTTTATGATCTCATGGTTTAGATAATAAACCTATGTTAATTCAATTTTTATATACTGAAAGATTAAACAAGTCAGTTTATGGAAGTATCTGAAAAATATTGTGATTTTTAAAATACTGATAAGTTGCTGGTGTTTTTTGTAAAATATATAACAAGTAAATTTGATAACCATGAAGGAGACACAATTAAGATTATTGACCCTAAGAACTGGAAAAGCAATCCAGAACTAGGCTTAAAACATAGGGCCCAAACTTCATCAACCTGTGAGCTTTGAGAGTTGGGAGACCAGAAATACTGTGAGGTTTGCCTCATTGAACCAGATCCTCAACTTGTGTAAACTGTTGTAGCTCCATTGAAGTAAATGGAGCTCTGTCAGCTTACGCCAATGAGGATATGGCCCAGAAAGTATTCTTCAGAGCTTCCCCTGAAACGGAGGGCTACAGGGTGCACACTCCAAAATCCAGGGAAAGGACCCCTTGGTACCAGGGTGGGTCACATCCTCTAATCTGCCCCTCTGTCCCTACTCAGAGCACAGGGACGAACCACCAGACACACGCATAATACCTGCAGTGGAAAGCCTAAGTTAGTGCTGAGAATTGCACTGTCGTTGATAGGGAGAATGCCACTGAAGGTGCCTCATCTTCCCCCCACCCTCTAGAAGCACCAAGGAAACTGATCCCCATGGAGACCCAGCAGAGGCACTGATGTCTGTGGAGCTGTCACTGCCTGGATTTAACAGCTGTCAGAGAGGAATCCAGCTAAGTAGTGTCCCTCCCACTTTTGAAAGTGGAGTGACAAATTTTCCAAATGCATGGGGGCGGGGGGGATTTCTCTCTCCCTCTCTCTCTCTTCCCCCTATAATGGGAGGTTAGAGGCTGCAGCCTGAAAACTATTAATGTTAATATGATTGTATAACCTTAGCATAATATTTCAATTTTCTCTAGGGATCAAATTTATGAAGAATAAAGAGCAGGTATTCTTAATTGGTAGCCCATTCATGATTACATGACATTCCTCTTTCTTACAGTTCCTTTCAAATATTAAAAAGTATTTCTGATAACAACCAAATTTCCATAGTAATATAGCAAATATTGCACCAATGGAGATAATATAATTTTGAAATATACAAAGAGCAGTACTTTCTATAAATACAGAAATTGGATTATCATCCAAAAAGGTTGTTAACATTCCAATCCAGACCCAAAACAAACAGGAATGTGTAAGCCATAAAGCTGTTCACAGCAGTCTTTTCTAATTCTTATACGGACTACCCAGGTTTTGTATTTTTAAAAGTCTTAGAAATTCCAGCCAAGACTACAGTTGAACACTAAAGATGAAATTAACCCTGTGCAGAGGACCAAAATAAGACTTAAATAATGTCTTGCACCAGGCTTTTCACTTGTCTTCTATGCGCTGGTGAATCTCAACCAGTAGAATAAAGAGTGGGATTGTCAAAAGTACTCAGTGCAATCCAAACCGTGCTCTTGCTGAAGTCTGTTTTCTCTGGAAATTACACTGTAATTTTTGATGGAAGCAGCAAATTCTGGTCACCACAGACCCACATGTAAAATTTTGCACTGGACAACAGTGTGAAATTCTATATATTGTGTGATGGTACTGGGAAGAGAACATATGTCACCATAATAGTAGCTTCTACCTACACTTCAGAAATGTTGGAATTTGCAGTAAGTGTATTCCAAATGTATACCAGGTTATTTAGTTCCTATATAATTTACTAATTCACTTGTCATTAAGTTACTGGAAAGATTAAAAAAACAGCTGCTAATGGATTTTAGTGCTGAAATCATGGAAAACTTATACAGCAATGAAACAAATATGAAAACAGGCTTTCTAGGGTGATGCCATAGCCACTTTCATGCCACAAAATTTGACTCCATCATAGTCTACTACACAGAGGCATAGGAGTGATGTGTGCTGACTGGGAGCATGGCCCATGGATCTGTCAATGTATTCTTTGCCCTACAAATATAAGAAAGGTAACAAAGAGTCCTGTGGCACCTTAAAGACTAACTAAAGTATTGAAGCATAAGCTTTCGTGGGCTAATACCCACTTCGTCAGATGCAAGCAGTTCACTTCATCCGACGAAGTGGGTATTAGCCCACGAAAGCTTATGCTTCAATACTTTAGTTAGTCTTTAAGGTGCCACAGGACTCTTTGTTACCTCTGCTATTCCAGACTAACACAGCTACCTCTCTGATTCTAAATATAAGAAAGTAGCAAATGCACATCAGCTACTTCAGGTTATAGATGATGCTTTTGTTCTTCAACTCCAACAGCATGTGGCTGGTAACTTGGGCTATGAGTACTTTTCAAGAATTCCTGCCTAAATCACCAAAATGGAATGAACATATGGCTTTCCACAGTGAAGAGTTACATATTTAAATCTCTCTCAACTAGGGTGAGATGGGGTGAGACTAACTCACTGCAAATAACTGTTGTGTTCTGTCAAGATGCAATGAAAATTAATTTGACCTTCTGCTATTAAGCTGGAGTCTCTGCTAAACAGAAGGCAGACTGACTTTGCAGCAACTAAATTTGGAACTCTCTGTTAAGGGATGGAGGTGAGCGGGAAGTTCATTCCACTGACAGTTTGTGATATTAATCCTTCCACAGCATCTCAGAATATAACTAGATCCAGTTATTCCGCCACACTCTCCCTCCCCTCCCCCCAGGGCACAGTGGATTCATTCGATAGGCTCGGACTGAAAACACAATTTACAGGTAAGTTTCCTACCGCTAAGGTTAAACAATGGCTATTTGTTATTTCAAGTACTGATCCAAGGCCATATGCGCAGTTAACATATTTAAAATCTATGAAAAGACTATTTCCATATTCACAAGGTTTGTGAAAAATAAGGAGACAGTTTTCATACTCATAACAGCCGAAAACCAAAATGAATTGTATGGTCAATGGGAGCCCTAGAGGTTATTTAGTTTTCCATAATCTATAAAGCTTCTTCAGAATCACGTCATTAGCTTTCCTATGGTACTGCACAGCAGAGCTAATAATGCAATTATGGTTCATGTAGTTAAACTGTGCTATTGATATTTTTTTTCCCAGGAGGCCTTCATTTCTAGCAATTGTAATCATCTTCATTGTACAGCTGTATGGATTCCATGTTTCACTGTGAGAGAAATAAAATTGCAAATAAATACAAGCTTCCCTAATGTCTCTGTAAATGCCAGATTTAGTAACCATTAACCAAATGTTGAAGTTTATAACATGTATAATTCTTTGTATAAAAAAATAAGAGGCTACATTAAACTCTCATCCCCAAGGATTAACTACTATTGTACTGAGGTAACTGAGAGCAGAATTTTGCCCAATATTTGAAAAAAGAAAACACTAATATTCTATCATTTTTTGCTATTTGATGCCATCAAATGTATTTCCTTCTTTTCCTTTATGGTATCTAGTTTTCCCCCTGCCCCCCCCCCCCCCTTTGAATTTCAAATATGCTAATTCCTAAAACAGAAAGCTTTAACAGCTAAATTAGCATAATTACCACATGAAAATGGTATGTGCTTCTAGTTACAAAAAGTCTGCTTTTTTAACTTTCCATTCCTATAGTGGACAAATCTGCAATTCAGATTTATTCACTTTTAGCAGGCCTAGAGTAAGTATGAAAGCTGATAAAGATCCCTTATGCAAAGTACATGATTGTTAGGATGCTATTTAGTCTATTATTGAATCATCCATAAATGAATCACTTTCAGAAAATAGTCTAATTGTTTGGAGGAGGAATGGTTGTCAGCTGTGCCAATCCTTACTACAGCAAAGCCTTGGTAATTTTCACTAAAGATGGTGAGACCCATTGCAGAATCTTGAATTTTGCAAATGAGAGCCCAATGCTGTGAGAAGCTGAGAACCCTCTATTCCTATGTACATCAACACTGTTATAATGGGGCTACTAAAAACTATGCAGTAGGCATAGAGCACATGTGTCAAACTCAAGGCCCGCGGGCCACATCCGGCCCGCCATACAATTATATCCGGCCCGCGAAATCGTTTTATATATCTGTTTTTAATGGCCCTGTGACAGGGGTCGGGAACCTTTTTGGCTCAGAGAGCCATATAATAGCCCCCCCCCCCGCCGCCGCCGCGCTCTCCTCTCCCCCCCCGCTGCCGCCGCGCTCTCCTTTCCCCCCCCGCCACCGCTGCCGCCGTGCTCTCCGTTCCCCCCCGCCACCGCCGCGCTCTCCTTCCCCCCCCCGCCACCGCTTCCGCCGCGCTCTCCTTTACCCCCCCGACGCCGCCGCTGCCGCCGCGCTCTCCGTTCCCCCGCTGCCGCCGCGCTCTCCGTTCCCCCGCTGCCGCCGCGCTCTCCGTTCCCCCGCTGCCGCCGCGCTCTCCGTTCCCCCGCTGCCGCCGCGCTCTCCGTTCCCCCGCTGCCGCCGCGCTCTCCGTTCCCCCCCCCCCCGCCACCGCTGCCGCCGCGCTCTCCTTTACCCCCCCGACGCCGCCGCTGCCGCCGCGCTCTCCGTTCCCCCGCTGCCGCCGCGCTCTCCGTTCCCCCGCTGCCGCCGCGCTCTCCGTTCCCCCGCCGCCGCCGCGCTCTCCGTTCCCCCGCCGCCGCCGCGCTCTCCGTTCCCCCGCCGCCGCCGCGCTCTCCGTTCCCCCCCCGCCGCCGCGCTCTCCGTTCCCCCCCCGCCGCCGCGCTCTCCGTTCCCCCCCGCCGCCGCGCTCTCCGTTCCCCCCCCGCCGCCGCGCTCTCCGTTCCCCCCCCGCCGCCGCGCTCTCCGTTCCCCCCCCGACGCCGCGCTCTCCGTTCCCCCCCCGACGCCGCGCTCTCCGTTCCCCCCCCGACGCCGCGCTCTCCGTTCCCCCCCCGACGCCGCCGCTGCCGCCGCGCTCTCCTTCCCCCCCCCCCCACCTGACCCACCCAGCCCGATCTCTCCCCCACACCACAGATTTTGAATGTATTGTATTGACAGGATATTTTTTTATGAAGAGCAAAATATTTTAAGTTGAAATGTATTTATTTTGGAATGATATCCTGTATTTTGGTTCATACTAATGGTTAAAAAACATAAATATTTAGTCTGTTAAATAAATGGTTATACTGTTCGGCCCGCGAGTTTTGAGTTTTGGCCCCCTGTGCAATTGAGTTTGACACCCCTGGCATAGAGGATGTTCGCTGCCTTCTGGGAAGGGCTCAGCATCTCACAGAGTCAGGTCCATGGTGAGTAAGTAAATAAATGTAATTAAAAAAGCAAGAGTGATGCCCCACTAAAAGGACTGTCTTCATTTGGTGACAATTGTAATTTACTTTCTGTTATTTATGATAGTACTTCAAAGTAAACTAGCAAATGCACTGTACTGCATTTAGCAAAAGCAATGAATTCTTGGTAATAGCAGAGATTACCAGAGGACTTTGCTATTAAAGCTTTGCTGACAAAAGGCTTTCTTCCCCTTTAATGTTCTGGAGACGAAAGTGTGCTAAAAATGCACTCCAGAGAACAAGTGCATTTAATGTGTCCTATAGCATCTGAGAAAACTGCACTCAAACTGCCCTGTGGAGATGTAGACATGGGAGGGACCTTGCTATGACTCATGCCCATGTCGCCGTTGACAACTGTGACAAAAGTAAAGTAAATATGGCTGAAGGCAGAAACCAATTTTGCAAATGGAGAATGTCCATGACTACTGAACCATGGAGTTCACAGCACCTTAAGGAATCTCAGTCTTCTTTTGCATGAAAGAAAGGCAACATTCTACCAGGCAATGTAAAATTCCACTGAGTGTCTGTGCTGAAGAAACACAATGTACAGAACAAACCCAAGAGAGTAGAGACACGGTGAATTAGCTGTACCATCTTTTAATGTTACGGCACATTATACATGAACATAAAATAATTAGAATGTCCCTCCCTCCCCACAAGCCATGATCACTGGCAGACATGCAGCAGATCTAACCAACAGGCTATGAGGCCCTGCTCGGAACAAGCTGTGTATACATCAGATCCCTCCTCACTTGTCATTTTCTTGAGG
The DNA here is from genome assembly GCA_032164245.1 of Sternotherus odoratus. Classification (NCBI taxonomy): domain Eukaryota; kingdom Metazoa; phylum Chordata; order Testudines; family Kinosternidae; genus Sternotherus; species Sternotherus odoratus. The sequence continues at coordinate 24,245,552 of JAVMKO010000009.1, forward strand.
ATGGGAGCAATAGGAGTCTTCAGGCCAACTTCCTCGTCTGTACATTGTCACCTGTGACATTTAAAGCTGCCTCTGGTAAGCTCTTCTAACACCATTTCAGAATGCCTGAGAGGGAGGAGGAGAGGAAAATCATATGTTGCAATGCTGATTCCTTTGTTTATGTCCTTTTTTTCTTGTGACTACAATGTCTTTTTCAGCATTGTACATGGCGTGCGCTTGGTATGTAGTGTTTCATTACCACTAGGGCACTTGGAGCAAGAATAGCAGTGTTTCACTTTGCCATAATTTCACTAACTTTACACATACTGCGGTGCACTGGGAAGCTTTTCCCTTCTCTGAATCCTGCATAGCTTAAAAGATGAAAGGGCCTATATTAATAGTGATGGTTGTGGTGACAGCTATAGATAAAGTTCAAATGCAACTTCCATTTCAAACCACATTTTTCAGTTGCTCATAACTTTCTCTGGCTATTTCCTTTAACAATGACATTTTCTATTCTTGATCAAAGATGAGTCTTTTTTAGTTTTGTGTTTGAGGAGTTCTTGGTAAGCTCCTGAAGAATTCAGTGAACTGTTGTTTCTTGGTTTCATTTTTGAGGGATATGTGCAAGTAAAATATAGCTGTGTCATATTTCTCCTTCAGAAATTTTGTGTATGCATAATGCAACAATGTCTTGTTCAAGTCTATTTTAGGGAGCTCCCTGGAATCTAAGGAACAAGCTGGATTTGTAAGAAAATGGTCCTGTAGTTCTGAAATTCTGAGCATTGGTGAGCTTTCACGTATGCCAAGTAAGATTTTTCATCTAGTTCCTTTGCTCAGCTGAAACCTTAGAACTTCGGGGGACTGCTGTTAATTTTTTTTTTTCTGCTTTGACTTCAAATATTGAGATGCTGGGAAATGCTTTATAGCAATCAAAACTCAGAAGTCTACCATGCTTTTGGAAATCAAAAATTGCAGCAGCCCTAAGCCTAGAGAGAAACAGGCAAAAGCTGGGACCCCAAGATTCTTGAGCATTAGATCTAGTTCTGTTTAATGACCTTAATTCCATGCAGTGGGGTTGCTCCCATCCTTTTGCACTTTTTTTTCCACTTGTTCTCCAAGAGCCCCAAACTCATGTTGGGTCTGATGTGCCCTCCACTGATGGTATGCTTGCTTTTACTCCCCCCAGAGAGCAGAGAATAGAGTGAAATGTTTGAATAACCAAGTGAAAAAGAATGAGTCAGCTAGGTGTGGAGCTATTTTGAAGAGGACTAAGGGGCTACCATGCATATACAGTATAAACATTCATATAAACATGAGATTTGGCCAAGGAAATATGAGTCACTTGATGACCACTGAATGTTCCAGGTGCAAGCCACCACAACATACCTGCTGTGCTGCTCAATATACCAGCTTCATGCCTAACATTCCATTCAGTCCTATGGAATGTTAATAAATAACAGCCGCAGAGTAGATTTGTTGGAAAACCAGCAGTGGGAAAGGATTTTTAAAAGCTTATACTGTATGTTGTTCCTTTTTGTTATTGATGGTGTCCTAGAAAAATATGAAGAATAAAATGAACTGATACTAAGCATAGTAATTATTGCAGGATAACACAGTGAGCCATTCAATAAGAAAGAGGTTTCAAATGCAATAAGCACCAAAGATGAAACGTCTTAAAATTTTTTAAAAAAGAATCATGCTATACCATTGGATGGCATTTCTAAACATTGCTGAAATGTAGAACATAAATTGGATTAAGACCCTTAATTCCTTTTATTGTTATTAATTATTATTACTACTTATTAGGGGATGAAATACTTTATTAGAATTAAGCTCATCTGAAATTTATCATTCCTTAAGTATGCTAATTAATAGAACAGGATCAAGGATTTGTTAATTAAAATAAGATACCTCAGGGGAACTTAAATTAATTTTGATGTCCTAATGGAGTTACCATTATGCCATTAAATCTTCTGGATGTTTTAAGCTCCCCTATCACACCCAAAAAAGTGAATAAATGTTTGATTTAATATGGATTTCAAATAAAAAATGTGGAATGATTCACTATTTAAGGGCATAAAAATGGATTGCTATAACAGTAAATTTTAATGTAGATCTGACTTGCATAGAGCACTAGAATGACTCAGTGCATTCAAAATGGATACAGTGCTTTTCACCTCTAGGTCACTAGTCCAGTATATTATTTATTTAGCATTTGCATATTCACCAAGCCAAGCAATAGCGTTCTCAGTGGCCAAGTGGAGCTTTCGGAGCCCACTGCTGACTTTGGTTAGCGGGTGCTCCTCGACAATATGTATTATTGTTTGATCTGTGCTACAGCTGCAGCTTGGATTGTCTCAAAGACCCCAGTGGTGTGGTTAGTTGCACAGAGACCTTGCCCAGTCCTGAATTGGTTAAGAAGGGACCACTGATGATATCGAAGGTTGAAGCTGGGCAGACAAACAGTAGGGCCTGTGACGAGGAACTGATTTGTGGCTGATGTAAAGGTCTTCCTGCCAAAGGAAGTGTCCAAGTCACATAAAAAACAAAATATGTTACATGAAAAAGCAACGGAGAAATCGACCTTCAGGAGTCAATGACCTGCAACCATGCAGAAATCAAGAAAATGAAACAGTTTAGCTTTCAGGATGAGATTTGTATATTGGAAGGTATTCAAAATCTTGATTTGATTTGTTAATTGAACAGGAAATCATAGTGGGGGGTTCAATATATCCTTTTAGAGAGTCATTGTACATTAGTGTAGTATGTGTAACCCCCATTATTTTTCCACAGCACTGAAATGCTGGTATGATCATTTTATATATTAATGCTGGACAAACCCTCGACAGAATCTTAGGCCTGATTTTCAGATGTGCAGAGCACCTAGAGCTCAACTAGACTTATGGATACTGAAGACCTCTGAAAAGCAGACTCTTGTTGTTTTTCCTTGGTTCAGATAAATTCTGAGATGTCTGATTACTTATAAGGTGCTTATTTGAAGTATTCAGAGATCTTCAGTGGACTAAAATGGCCTGAACATTTTACAAGAACAGGCTTTCTTGAAACCTTTCTGGTACCTTCTGATTCCAGTCAGCCCGGAAGTTACATTAGAGCAGCCTTTAGTACTGTATTTGTAAGGTGGAGAGAGTGAGAGGCATAGGGATATTTTCGTTAATGAAGGAAGGAGGAGCATGGAAGAGTTTTGGCAATTAAAGGGCAAAACACTTTTCTCTTTCCTCTCCTCAGCCAAACATCCCTCTGCTTCTCTTCCCTGTGGACCAAATTCTGAAAAGTGAGTAAAGGGCTAGTTTCTGAAGAAAACATGCTCAGATGCAGCACCATGAGGTTCTTCATGGCCTTCAATCCAGTATATCAGGACTGTGAGTGGCCACTCCAGGAAATGGGAGAGAATAGAAAACAGAGCTACCTTCATGGGGGTACCATATAGATATTCCATCCCTGCACCACAATCTCCTTTTCCCCACTCCATGTTGCAGTGTAGAGAGCCTCCTCCGTTGTCCCCTCTGGTGCAACAGAAATATGATGTTTCTGCTCTAGGGAATGTGGAAGCCATTTTAGGTTTTGACCAATTGATTCCTGTGTTAGTTTGGGAGCTTGCTCCCACATCCAATGTATTTTCAGACTCTAAGCTATAAAATAATTTCTGAAGAGAACCCTACAATATCTTGTTTTCCTTATCTTTATTTAAACAAATGCACAGCATTTAGCTTCAAAGAATAGCAATGCTAAACTACAGGCATTATGGTGAAAGGATGAACTCCTGAAAACTGCCGCACAGTGCAGCGTGGAATGGGTATGCTGTCAGTGCTGTCAGTTTATTGAAAAGAGCTGCTCCACTGGTGCTGCAGATGCTGGTGTGCTTGTTGCAGTATGTCAGCATAACTGCAGGCATGTTCCGTGGGATGGAGTTGCTGTAGACCCACGCAGAAACCAGTGCTCAAGGTGAGACCCATCTGAGATGATTTATAGATTTAAGCAATTGGTTTTTCCAGTTCAGAAAACCAAGACTGATAGGGATACAAAGGGTGAAAATCTGGAACTTGAAAATGAAGCTCGCTATTATACAGCCACGATCTGAGCCTTACTTTAACGCTCATCGGATTTCCCTATCCTTGGAAAGGGAGACAAGTTACATAGGTTCCTATGAACAAGAGAGGAGACATTGTCAAATGCTCCTAAGGATGGTGATGGTAATAACCGGACTGGTATGTTAAGAAAATAGAACATAAAATGGCACTGAGGCTTATTTTATCATCCTCCTCTGGCTGCATGTTATCCAAGGTACTGCTGCTCTCCTCTGCTGTCTTAGAATTCAATTTTTATTTGTTTCTAATTTTGATGAATAATATAAATGTTTATTTTAAGCATTTTTAACATGTTTATTGATTTAAATGTTCATAGTTGTAGGAGATTGGGGGGGGGGTATCAGACAATGGAAGTGTCAGACAATAATTATTTAATGACAGTAGGCATTGAGATTCAAAAAGCTAAAGCTTTAAAACAGTTAAAACCAAAATTGTCACCAGTATGTCAAAACATGCCAAGTACATAGCTTAAATCTAACTCTAGTAAGTTTGAAGACAGTCTTCTTCTTTCTTTGCCGAGCTGTAAATTTTGATTATTATTAATAGAAATATTTTTGTTGGTTTTTGTGTGTATCAGTGAAATTGACAGTTACCAATAAAAATTGAATCCTTGCAAGCCTGGTTATAATCTGCTTGGTGAGGATTCAGTTGTGTTTCACAGCACTTACTTGAAATAAACTACTGTTTTTAAGGGCCCTTTAGCTGGCACATCACAACATGTCATGTGTGAGCCACTGTATGGGCTGTGCAGGGAAATACAGGGGCAACACCATACTCCCTTACATCAGGTACTCTTGTTACAGATCACAGGGTAAAGGAGAGAGCAGCCTATGTGGCTGCTACCTTCCACTCTCATATATGTAGTCACTCAGTGGCAATCAGGGGTGGGAAATCCTGGAGTCTCTCTCCCCTGCATCCAGCATAGAGGAGCAAATACACTTTAGTGTCCTGGCTAAATTCCCTTTTGGATTATTACATTCTTATTGCCTAAATTCCCCTATAAATTCAATTTAAATGCTGGTGTGATGGATTCGGTCACAGAGACCCCTTGGGGCTGTCACCCGATGTGCTGAAACCATCTCTGAGCCCGTTTTCTCTGTCAGCTTCGGACTTCAGAACCCTGCCTTGCTGAGCCAGACACACTAGCCTGCTGCAAACACAGATCCAGGTCTGAACCACATCTCCCAAAGCTGCAGCCTTTAGCTGAAAACCATGTAGCAGGATTCCTGTCTCCAGAACCCAGATACCTAGATCCCAATGGGATCCAAACCCCAAAGAAATCCGTTTTACTCTGTATAAAGTTTATGCAGGCTAAACTCATAAATTGTCTGCCCTCTATAACACTGATAGAGATATGCACAGCTGTTTGCTCCCCCAGGGCCTAATTACTTACTTTGGGTTCAATTATAAACAAAAGTGATTTTATTAAGTAGAAAAAGTAGGATTTAAGTGGTTCCAAGTAATAACAGATAGAACAAAGTAAGTTACCAAGCAAAATAAATCAAAATGCTCAAGTCTAAGCCTAATACATTAAGAACCCGATTTCAGATAAAATCTCACCCCCAGAGATGTTCCAATAAGCTCCTTTCACAGACTGGAATCCTTCCTAGTCTGGGTCCAGCAATCACTCACACCCCCATAGTTACTATCCTTTGTTTCAGTTTTTTTCAGGCATCTGTTGGGGGTGGAGATCTCTCGAGCCAGCTGAAGCCAAAATGGAGAGGCTTCCGGGGCCTTTTTTATTCTCTCTCTTGTTGGTGGAAACTCCTTTGTTCTTTTGTGCAAAGTCACAGTAACAAGATGGAGTTTGTAGCCACCTGGGCAAGTCACATGGCTATGAATGATTCCGCTTTTTGCAGGCCGACGCCATTGTTTACATATTAGTTTGAATATTCCCAGGAAAGCTCAGATGTGGACTGGCATCTCCTCAAGTTTGTTGTCAGCTAAGTGTTTCTTTACTGGGCAATAGTCCTTTCTCAAGATGTTGACCAAATGCAGCTATCCCCAGGAAAGCTCAGCTGTGGATTGACATCTCCCAAAGTGTGTATGTGTGTGCATATATATATACATACACACTTTGGGAGATGTCAATCCACAGCTGAGCATATAGATATAGATATATATTATGAGCTGTTTTACCTAGCCATGAAATATATATATGGAGAGGGGGTTCAAAAGCACTTAGCATTGTCTTCAGTTTGCTGCTACCTACGTTAATAGTAAAAATCTTATTACCTTCAGTAGGAACAGATTCAGACCAACACCTGAGTGCTTTTGAAAATTGCACCTAGTGTCTTGGGGGAAAAAATCAACATTAAACAAAAAGAACACTATGTGAAAACAAGATTTTTCAGAAAACAAGTAGCCAAACTTATTAGAAAGAAGGCAGCAGAATAAAACAACAGGAAACAAAACAGGACAAATGGTGGGCATAGAAAAATGGGTAAATCTGTGAAAGAAAAGAGCAAACAAATAAGATCTACTTTAAACCAGCAAAGCACCTGGTTTTAGAACTTTTAGAAAATGGTAAGAGGTAAATATTTAGAAATTATGCTAGAAGCAGAAGTGTAGATTGCAAGCTCTTGTGGCAAGGACATATCATTTTATGACTCTCTAAGGGACCATCCACACCAACAGTATTTTAGAAATAACAGTACAGTGAAACCTCGATTTAACGGACTAATTCGGGTGAGGGGGTGTCCGTTAAAGCCGAAAGTCCGTTATTTAATATTTTTTTAAATCATTAAATAACAGGACTTTTGGCTTTAACGGACACCCCCTCGCCCGAATTAGTCCGTTATATAGAGGTTTTACCCCCGGGCGGGGAGCTCGCTGCCGCGCTCAGCCCGTCCCGCATGCGGGCAGCCAGGGGCAGGGGAGGGCAGCGCTGCTCAGCACCCTGGGACCCCCCGGAGCTTCCCGCGCGCCGGGCGCTTCTGGGGGGCGAACGGGATGCGGAGCTGCCCCCGGCATAGCAGGCGGCCTCCCCTGGCCCTGCGGGACCAGCTGAGTCGGCGGCAGCGGGACCTGCCGCGCCTGCCCACCTCTACCGGGCACCTGGGGCGGGGCCGCGGCGGCCGCCTGGGCTGCGGGGACCTGAGCCGCGTAACCAGGCTGGGCGTTGTGGGCTCCGGCTTCACCGCAGGTCGGTGCACCGGGCCGGCAGGGACGTAAGCCGCTGCGTGCAGCGCTCCGGGCAGCCCGCCGGGCCCGGCTCCAAACTGCTCAAGGAGGTGACCCTGCTGCAGCGCCTCGACCAGCTCGGCGTCGTCAAGGCAGGTAGAGGGATGGGGTGCGGGGCCCGGCGCTTCTGACCCCCGCTGCTTGGATGCCGCGCTCACCCCGCGGCTACTGATCCCCTGCGGGGGACCCCGGGCAATTGCTGCGGCAGCGCCCATTGGGAGGAGACGAAGCGGGGCGAGTGCCCGACCTCCTTGGCTCACAACTATGCACACAGGCAGCTAAGCGCTGCATTGGCCAGGTGTCCTCCTCACTGACTGTCCCTGCTGTGCTACAGCGCCCGGGACCTGTGGGCGCAGGGAGGAGACCCCGGGCTTCCAAATAAAGCCAAGCGGATGGGGTTGGTTAGAGATGAGGGGGAAGGGGAGCTCTTTACTCCACCCCTTGCGAGGACTGGCCCAGCCCCACGTGCTTTTTAGAAAGCAAGTTCTCCACATTCACATCCTGTAAACTAATCAGGGTCGCTTTCTGGGCTTGATGACCGCTGATGATGCCATTAGCTGGCGGGGAATCGCACAAAGCAGCGCACGCTGTTTTCTCACTCAGCAGGACAACTGCTGTTAGTCGGGGCAGCAAATAGAACCATGCAGCAGTGTGATGCAGCTGTCAACTGTCAGCCCGCCCGCCCGGCTCCCCACTGCGGGGAGCCGGGCGGGAACTGTCAACCCCTCTGCGGGGAGCAACTCCTCTGCGGGGAGCCGGGGAGCCGGGTTGACAGCTCCTGCCCTGCTCCCCGGGGCGGGAGCCGGCGGCCCCCGAATAACGGATTTCGGATGCATCGGAAATTTTGTCCGTTGCATCCGAAGTCCGTTAAATCGGGGTCCGTTAAATCGAGGGTTTACTGTAATGAAAACGACTCCTCCCTTATGATGTCTGTAGATTGTATGCATGCAACTGACCCATTTTTTAATACAAGTCAAGGCCATTATTTCCTTCTAGTGTCTATACTTCTTATTTCTTGCCTCCACTTATGGAAGAGGAATTACTGTAGAACAGATAAACACTAGTGGTTCCATAAGTAACCAACTTGAGCTAAACCTCATACAAAATGATTGAAAGAGAAGTAAATACATAGGGATCCAGAGACCTGTTCTTATAAACACGGGAATAAAATCATTGCACTTGGAGTTAGTGAGCTGGATTCTGGGGTGCACTTGCACAAAATTTGCAGTACCAGGCAGAGTGGGGAAGACAGGCAAAGGTGACGTTACACCAGCTTTGAGCTGGCTGGATTCTGGGCTGCCTCAGGTGCTGAAACAGTCTCCAGCACAAGTTAGAGGAACTCCTGAGGAGCTCCAACTAATGATAGCTTTTGCAGCTCTGCCTGTGGGCTGCACAGCAGCCCAGAATCTCCTGAGAATCTTGTAGAGAACTACAAGCATGTCCCCTTGTCTTCTGCCCCCAGCTTCCTCCCAGCATGTCTCCTCCAAGGTTTTGCAGAGGAGGAGGTGGTGGGGAGAATCTAGGAAACATACATTGGTTCCAGGATGCTGCTGCACTTAGTAATTCTCTCATAGACCCTCAGAGCTCCTGAACGGTTCCCTATACACAGCCACAATGGCATATGAATGATTGGGCAGGGACTAAATTTGGCCCAGTTGGACTATTTATGCACACTACAGAGTTTCACTGTGACATGTCTATGTTGTATGTCATTGTAGCCATGTCTGTCCCAGGATATTAGAGAGAGAAACCAGGCGAGGTAGTAACTTTTATTGGACTAACATCTGTTTGTGTGAGAGAGAAACTTTCAAGTTACACACAGCTTAGAATATGTACTAAATGCTTATGCTAAACAATTGTTCCACCTTGCATTTAACGGGGATGCTCAGAATTCCTTTCTCAGATCTGAAGAAGAGCTCTCTGTAGCTCAAAAACTTGTCTCACCAACAGAAGTTGGTCCATTAAAAGGTATAACATCACCTACCTTGTCTCTCTAATGTCCATGTGTTGCAGACAGAAACAATCACTATAGAAAGCACATATGGAGAGCTGATCCTCGAGCCCTTAAAACGCTTGCCTCAAACTGAAGAGTTTCTTTAGCTAACAGTCCTACATCTACTCTGTGGGCCAGCCATGGAGAGCGTCATCACTCATTTGTACACCCAAGCAAATAAATTACAGTGAGATCCCTGAGCACATTACAGGCATGCTGTACCTGGGGTAGGTACTGCTGTGGCTGGAAAGTGAGCTATTCTGACATCTCATGTTTCTTCCTTGTAGTTCTAGCTGCTCCTTCAGTTCCTAGTCTGCTTTGCCTTTGACCACATTGTGGATTACATTTTAATAGAGACTGTTTTGTTAACATTTTAATCCAAAAACATAATGTATTTTTACCTCCTCTTAAATGCATTTTGGCTGCTTGAAACAACTGTCCATGACATTTCTTTCCTCTTGCTTTAGATTCAAAGGTTTTTGTTTTTTCATTTGGGTTGGGGAGGGGGGGAGTTTAAAGAAATCTCTCTTTACTAGGTGAGTTTCCAAAAGCTTTGTAGAAAAAAAATCCTAATAGATTTATACACATTTGGTTGATGAAATAAATCTGGTTTTGCATACAGGCAAAAGTGATTGATTTTTTTTATTGTAGTTTCTGGGTGTGAATTAACTCTCTTTAAACATTTGTAAAGGTGCCAGGGGGGAAGGGAGGGAAGTCAGAATGTGACTTAAAGCAATCTGTCTCCTACCAAACCCCTGATTCTGGGTGGACAAGGCTTTGAGTCATTTTCAAGGCAGAATTTATATAGTCCTGCCAGTCTTGGCAACCCAGAATTTCTGGGGTGCAGGGATGCCCAGGCCACACCTTCTTCTCCGGTATGTCCCGCCATAGTTGGAGGGCGGCTGGGGTAGGGAATGTCATAGGAGCCCCCACAATAACTCTGTTATTTGAGATTCCCCCCCACTGGGTGAGTAAGCTCCAAGACAGTTTCACAAAGCCCAAGTCTGCCACATTACAGTGGAGGATTAGGGTCTTTGTCTGTAGTACTCTGATTAGAACTCCAGTCAGTAAAAATCAGCTTGAATTTATTAATTTTTTAAAAGAAGCTTCTCAGAAACTTGCCTGAATTGTAAACAGTAGACCAAATCCTGCTTATTTACACCCTCTCAAATCAGTGGGATTTGAATTAGTATATATGGGAGCAGAATTTGGCCCAAAATACTTTACTCTCATTCTTCTGATACTATGTATAGTCGCTACCGTTTCAGCAGTCATGAATCGTGTCTGTCTACAGATCACATCAGTATGATCTCCATGGTGACTTGGTCATTTGAGGTAGAAATATGAGCTGGCAAGTCAAGGTTACTGTGTCTCCCTCTCTCCCTTTCTCTGTCAGTGCAATGCAGGTAATTATTAGCATGACATTTTGACTTAAAGTAGGCTTCATCGGGAGCAAAATGTCCCATGTTTTTAACTGCATAAATGTAGTGTGAACAATGCACTGTGTACCACAGATCCTAGATTCATGCATGGAGAGCAGGTGATACCCTTTTCTGGATCTCATTTGGTAGAAAAGCCAGCATTCTTGGTTAGAGGAAGTTGATGCTACAAGAACAATAAATTAAAAGTCCTTTGTAGGTCTTCCTTCCCTTAACTGTAGAAACTTTCATTGTGAGGAAACCACTAGCTCCTTTGTCCTTAGTAGATGTCCTGGGAAAATGGAAATATAAATACAGAATTACAAAGACAGAATTTGTTTAGTCTTAGGATATAAATACCTAAGCAGACACAGTAAAGTATAAGGGAGACTCTTGGGTCTTATTCATGTGTTTAAATTAATCAGAGGGCACTTACTCTTTGTACTGGTGATGTTCCTTTCCTGCTTTCATTGATGCAAAATTACTTTAAAATGAATATTTTTCTTGTTTGCTAGCACCATCTCCCCCTGTTGTCCACCCACATAAAATGCATCCTCCTGGAACAGAAGAAAGGTGATACATTTCCTTCCTGTTCTTTTGTAAGCTGACATGAAGTAGACAGACTCTTCTGAAGTTTTGTGCATGCTGTGCTTCTTCCTCCCAACCCCCCTTGCTGCAACAAGAAAAGCCTTTTCTTTTAACCTGGCTTCCTTTGAAGAAGTGACTCAGGCAGCTTCATGGCCTCTCAAGGTAAGTGCCTATAGAGCCTGCATTTTTATGTCATGTTTATAGAAAACTACAGTATTTTAAATTTCCACCAATTTAATTAAATGTGAGGGGTTCAGACTAAAGCCACATCATCCAAAGCATTTGATCTTTTTTGTTTTTCAGAATATGAGATGCCCCTAAGGAAAGTGAAATCGATAATAAAATGTTAATTGAATAAAATTATATTCTATACAAAGTAGCATTTCCATTTAAGGTGTGAGGTGTTCATATTTTTATGTGTACCATTGCCTGTACAGTTGTCACTGAATATGTGGAAAGGGTATGCACTGATCCAAGGTTAACATATTTTGCACACACTTCTTCCATAGTATATTTTGAAAATAGTGTCAACAGATGAGGCTCATTTTCAAGATGTGTCACAATGCTGCTGCCAAATAACAAAGGAAATCTTTGAAGATTAATTGCATTTAGTCAGATTGGCTATATTTGGGTTCATTCTTGACAGGTCTTTAGCTGGAGCCAGTTGGCTCCTCAAACTGCAAGTGAAAGTTGCAGTCAGTCATAAAATCCTTCTAAGTTCATTTGCACATGCTGTCAAATGACATAACTGAGTAGAGAGAGCCAAGATTCAGATCTCCTTTATGTCTATACAACTCCACTGAAGATACCCCAGTGAGTTCTACAGGTGCAGTGGGAGCACAATTTGGGGGGCTAGCAGCGTTCCAACAATTTGCTATATTGGATTGCCAGTTTTCATCTATCTTTTTGCTGGAACTTTGTAAATGCAATGCTACTTAACACTAAGGATCTTCTTGAGTATCGAGTAGTTTTTATAGCATTATTGCTGCATGCTTTGAAATAGTCTTCTTTTGGACGGTGACAACTTTCATTTTTCCATTGAAGTTATCATGGGGAATTTGTCCTGTATATTTTTAATGTACAGTAGTTAGCAGAAAAAGTTGAATGTAGCCTTTTAGCATAGAATTCCCACAGTAAATAAATGTGGCAATAAACTTCTAGACAGTGGTCAATAATTCTACAAATTATGATTATGCTGTCCAATCTGTTTGATCTTAAATGTTCACTTACCATAAGTGAAATAGAAAAACACCTTCACAAAATATGCACAAAAATAGACAAAGCTTCAAATTATCTTAGAGTTTCATCAATATTTAATGTATTTGCTGTTTGATTTTTTAATAACTTAAATGTGGTGGACAAAACTGCTGTTTGTCATTTTATTTCTTATTACTATTAAAGAATGACACTAGCACTTGGCCAATAAGACTTAATGGCATTTCATGTAACAGGAGTTAGAGCAACAACAGTACCCTGTGAGGTGAAATGATGCAGAAGCACCTATAAAATATTCATGACCCAGTTATACATTTTTAAAAGCAAGATAGAAATTCAAAGGGCTTCCTTCTTTTTCCTGTGGTCTCAGACTTTGAAAGAAAGCAGTAGCTGCAAAGATAAATTAAGATCAAAATATGATTAAACGATGGATCAGCTACACTATGTTCAAATAATGCTAAAGGATCTCATTTAAACCCAAAACAGCAAAGGAAAACTTCAAAACGACAGCTCCTTCTGGTGCTAAAACTCCATTCTGCCTAAGTATTATAGCACACTTGATAGAAACGATCTGTTTGGGGACACTCACAGTATCTAATGTGGAGGCTCAGTTTAATAAAATGCTTTGTTATTTAAACACAATGGGTCTAGCGTTGCTTTCATTTATGCCAGTATAACTAATTTAGCTGCACTGAAATCAGTGGTAAAACCGGCGTAAGATCAGGATTGAGCTTATAAAATGGATTTTTCTTTCTGTTATATACATGCACAAATATTGACTTTGGTGGCGTTTGGTGGTGTAAGATAGGGCCAATCGTACAACCACTTACAAGTATAAGTGGTCTTATTGCCTTAAATAGGACTACCCAAGGTAACAAACACTGTGTCTAATAGTGAGTGTTTTCAGGATCAAAACCTAAGTACACAGACTGATAAAACCTGATCTTCTAATACTTTAATTTCACCCTGGTGTAACACCATTTAAATCAATGGCCTCACTTTGGTTAAAACCATTTTGTCAGTGTGGAGAATCAGGCCCAACCATGGTAACAGGAATGAATCCATTGATATCCTTTTTTAAAAAAAGCCAGCTTTGGGAACCTCAGATCCCAGACAAGTCATTTACTTTCTAGAGACAGTTTCTCTGAGATTAAGCCTATCATGCACTAATGAAACCAAAAACATTAAAGGATCTGCACAGGCACTTTCAGTATATAAACAGTTACCCCCATTTAACCCAAGCAGTCTTGTGGGGTTGTTTCCATTAGGAGGTGAACTTAATGATAGTCAGGTATTTCTTTGATGCAATCCTGTTTGTTTACAGAAAATTGTCTATGAAGTCCAGATTCCCTGAGCACAGGAATCAAAGATCGGGAGACAGTTTCTCTGTTCACAGTTCCAAGCCCCTCTCCAACCAGCACTCTACCCCAAAAAGTGTTTTCTCATATCTTTCTCACAAGGTCACACAACAAGCACTTCTCAGACTGTTTCTGATAGTGCCTTCTTTGGCTATGGTGTTTCTGCTCCTCTCACTGACACACGGTTCTCTCAAACAATAGTCATCCCCCTGACTTTGCATTCAGCCCTCAGTGAAACTCTTCTGCCCAGGTAGCTCAGATTTCTGACCAGTCTTGTGTGTGTTACGTTTATCTAAAAAGAGGGGCAGCTGTTGCTCCACCAGCGAGGTATCACTGAGCTCCCAGCCTAATATAATGTACATGTATGTGCATGTTCTTGCTCTCTGTGGTAGAATGTGGACATATATAGGCACAGAAAGTTGATAGAAATCCCATTCCTGTAAAATTCTGACACTCATTGATAGATACAGCTACATAAAAATGATACAAAAAGTAAACAGTTAAATCACCTAGGGAACAATTCATATCCTAATTGTATAATCTAAATCTTAATTAAGTATTTTTTTCCTTTCTACAGATCCTCAAGGACAAATAAACAAAATCTTTCAGAATTATCTCCCGGGTTCTCCAGACCTTCCTAGTCAAAGTAAACCTGTTGAACCTACAAAAGTCTGGAAACATGTATCACCTCCTCACAGCTTGCCTCCTGGTCTGGAATACCTGAGCCAGGTCCTGTTGTCTCTCAGCTTTAATACATTTTGTTTCCTCAATAGCTTATGTTTGTGTTGAAACAAAACAAAACTTTGAAATTAATTTAGACTTGCAGGAAGGGCAGGATGGTTACTTCTGGCGTCACTTTCATTCCTCTATGGCTCAATAAAGTGGGTCTCTTTCCCCTCCCCTTGTCATGCCTTACCTCTCTTTTCTTTTCCCCCATGTCCATCCAGCTCATTTTGAGCCTGGTCCCACTCCCATGGAAATAATTACCAAAACTCCCATTGACTTCATAGAGAGAAAAACAAGACCCTAAAATGGAGCCCACATTTTGAGACGCATGAAGGTCTTTTAGCCAGATGACTTCTGCCCATAATTGTACTTCTGCCAGGGCCATAGGTATCCCTGTATCATGGCATCTTAGATGGCCACTTATACAGACTGTGTCCAAAGCCATCCTTGGCTCTAGTAAATTGTGGCTTGTAAAATGATTGGCATAATAAGCTTCAATTACAGTGACTTGTGTTTTTTTTTTAAAAAAAAAATCTTTTAAACTTCATAGACAAGAGGCCACTTCAAAAGAAAGAGTTTATATGACAAAAAACATTCTCAGCTGTGTTCCCATGAACACTTGAGACTATTCAGATTGAAAGCATTTTAAAGTCTAGTCACCTTGCCAGATATACTGTCTGAGTCCTATCTGTACTTCGCTTAAGGCCTGCTTTTGCCACCATTATTCAAACTGTGTAGTACTTTACTTCACAGGTATTCCCACTGATCAGCATGTAGGAGAGGGAAAGAACCAGGCCCTGTTTTGACAGTGAAACTAGTCCGGTCATTTAGAATGTGTAGCTCTGATTCTCATGCACTAGACTAGATAGATGTTGAGTTTGGCTCCCAAGATTCTAACAGGGCTAAGGAATGTTTCAATCCATAAAGGCTTTAACTGAAATAAATACTTGAGAATATTTCTATCCACATTAGAATTTGATAGGAAAAAAATGGATTTACATTTGCAGCCTGAATTACCGTGTAGTGTCTATTTGTTACTGAAAACGCTGTCAGTATTAGATAGCTAATGTAACTGGGCACTTAAAGTGAATAGTAATTATTTTTCATCCCATTCAGAATCTAGTCTTTACTTTAGAGCCATGATGGTGAATGCATGGTACACATGCCTGAAATTACATACACTGTCAATTCTATACGCATTAGTTCAGGGATGGTGGAGCAAGCAGTTTCAGTCAAGAACTAAAAGTGATGGTAATGATGAATTCTTAGTATATTACGTGTTTAGATATCTGTACAAACATTAACTAATTATTCCTCAACTTATGTCAGTGAGGTAAGACAGTAAATTCTATGATCCCCATTTTAAAGAAATTTTCAATCTGGCACATGGCCAAATAGCAAATCACTGTCAAACCATGAAGAGCTCTGGGCTTACTGGACTTCATGCCCAGGCTTAGCCCAATAATTAAGCTGCTTCTCCAAGTGATATAACTATCATGGCCTCCTCAGATAATGGATATATCACCTCTCTGGTTATCCTTAAGTTTCTCCCCAGTCTAGAGAAATAGTAGAGAAGACCTTTTCTATTAGCCACTTTCACCATATATTTGGAAGCATTTGATCAGATCTGATGTTCCAAGGCAGAACTCTTAGATCCTAGTGCAGAATCTACGGAGACAAGGGCAGAGCTTTGTCACAATACATAACCATCACATCTTCTATCATGTGGCTCCAGCTGGCATGGAGTAGAACTAGCTTCCTCTTGAGCAGGTCAAGAGCCCTCCAAATTAACAAGAAGATGACTACAGTGACACAAGATGCTCCCCAGTCTATCCAGCTTCTGCTGGCCTGGGAACAAAGAAATGTAGGTCTCCTGGAACATATAGTATCCTTGATAGGTATATAAGAATGATTACTGTGGCAACTCCAAATCTCTTTAAAATTATGAGTGCGCCACCATGTACTTTCATTTATTTTCATTTTTTTCACAGCTGGACCAGATAATCATTCACCAGCAGGTGGAGCTTCTTGAAGGTATCAGGTGTATGAGTTTCATCTTTACAATGCCAGCATGTAGATATCTTTGTAAATGTAACATAAATTATGCCCTAACCTTTGGCCATCGAAGTCAAGGAAAACACTCCCATTGATCTTAATGGGCATTTGATCAGGTCCTCCATGCACTGATAGGTTTAATGCTGAAAGTTCATTTTGTTTACAGCAGTCCTATTGCAATAAAAGGAGAGGACAAAGTCAATAATGAGTCTCTACTCCAGCCATAAAAATTTCTTCATCAATGAGTTCAATGGGGTTGCTCACATGTCTAAAGCTACTTATGTTTTATAAGGGGATTGGGAAAATGTTGTTCTCTTTAGCAATTATTCACATGCTACCAAATAATGTAATGCTCTCTGATCGGATGAGTTAAAGAAACAGAAGATATCTGTAAGTGTAAGTGATCCAATAATGCATAATACTTTGCATGTATATAGTGTTTTAATATGGTAAAGCACTCTAGAAACATTAACTGCTGCAAACGAAATGTCATGTTTCTTTATTTTTTTCACTGAAGATTGGCATAGGGCCTGATCCCGACTCATTGACCTGAAAAGGAGTTTTGCCACTGAGCAAAACTGAACAGGATTGTGTCATTAATTTTCACCTATTTAAGTTTGAACCAGAACTCTGGATATCAAGTCTGGATCCAGATCTGAACTTCATAATTCTATAGTGGATCAAACCAAAGTCTGATCTGAGCTCTCTAATTTGGTTTAAAGTATAAATGCATTTTTCCAGATTCCATAGTGTTCAGATTCAATTCAATGTTTTATTATTGTTGCAGTATTGCATAGTTTACTTACTTTAAAGGGATTTTAAAATGGTCCCTGTTCCAAAGAGCTTACAATATACATTAGACAGAGAGGTTGGACTATTAACTTGGATCCGAACTTGGATCAGGTGTGTTTGGACTACCTTTAATTCTAATTTATTATACTAAATAAATAACTTGCTAACTGTTTTACTTTATTAGTCATACTTGGTACGGAGACCTGCAGCAAATATGAGATAAAAAACCATTTGGGACAAAGAGTTTACTTTGCAATGGAAGAAAATGGTTGCTTTGATCGTAACTTCTGTTCACCTCTACGGTCTTTCATCATAAGGATTACTGATAACACCGGTCAAGAGGTGATCACAGTGACTAGACCCTTGAGATGTAACAGCTGCTGGTTCCCTTGCTACATGCAAGAGGTCAGTGAATAATAACAACAGCACCTTTCATTTATGTATTTGAAATTATTTACCAACTTTCATTAAGCCACACGAGACCTCTCTAATACCACTCCTATACAGAAACATTATCCTACAGAAACAATATAATCCTAATACCACTCCTACACAGAAACATTATCCTACAGAAACAATATAATCCTAATACCACTCCTACACAGAAACATTATCCTACAGAAACAATATAATCCTAATACCACTCCTATACAGAAACATTATTTTACAGAAACAATATAATCCTAATACCACTCCTATACAGTTTCACAGTATCCACAGTCTTGTTAAGAGCATGCGCCCTTTGAAAGAGAACACAGATTCTTTCTTTCTATAGTGCACCACTCATTACAATAAAGCACTCTGAGATGCATTGACTATGAAAGGTGAATATTTTAATCCAGCATGTTAATTTCATCGTTTTATGCAAATGCTTTATATACTCGCCCATGTACTTTCTCAGTGGTGCATTATGATTTGCACTAGAGACACAGATTAATATACAAAAGTATCAACATCTCTATATAAATAGACCTTTGTATATTAACTAATTACTGTAGAACCATTAGCTTCTGTATACACATGGTTTTTCATGTTGTACACAACTTTATTCTTTAGCAGCAGTTAAGTTAATATTGTTCAATGTATTTCAAACTATCCTATGAAGTCTTTTCACACCATTTTTATGGTTCATACTTTTGGATTTAAAAATAGGGCAATTAATCTTGTAAATTTACACATGTGATGATTGTATGCCACTTTTGTCTAATAGTTAGAAGTTCAGTCCCCTCCCGGTACAATAGTTGGCTACGTTGTCCAGAACTGGGATCCTCTGCTGCCTAAATTCACTATACTGAATGAGAGCAAAGAAGATGTATTGAAAATAATTGGCCCCTATGCAACATGCAGCTGTTTTGGAGATGTAGACTTTGAGGTAAGTTTCATACACTAGAGAATACCCATTGTTTAAAAGTAGTGTAATATTTTGATTGACACATTCAATGAAGGTTTTAAGCTTAAAAAAACAATGAATTACTGTAATTTAAAAATCAGATATCAACAGTGCACAGAGTGACAAATCAAAGTTCATGGTTCTAACCTCAGATTTTAGGCTGGAAGTTGAGCCTACCACATGCATTTCCTGGATAGGAGTGACAATAGATGCAGAAAAAAATATTCTCCTGGTGTAAAATCCTTGACGCCCCCTGAAATCAGTGACAGTGTTGCCATTTACTTCAATAAGGCCAGGATCACATCCCAGTCTCCTTCAGTAAAGTTCAAATCCAAAGTCTACTACGTTCAGTGGAACTCTTTCCACTGACTTCAATACCCTTAGACCTATTCTAAGGTCTGGTCTTCACTGGGAGGGGGATCGGCTGTAGATATGCAACTTCAGCTATGTTAATAATGTAGCTGAAGTTGGCGTATCTACAGCTGACTTACCTGCCGTCCTCATGGAAGCGGTGGTCGACGGTGCGCTCCCCCGTCGACTCCAGCTTGCGCCTCTTAACGAGCTGGAGTTCCGCGGGGGCGCCACCGGCGATCGATGTCCACTGAATAGCCACTTAACTGCTACTTCTACAGAAAGACAGTTAATTCTGAAAAGTAGTAGATTTGTGGGGGAGGGGACGAGCAAAACGTGCAAAATTTGCTATGACAATCAAAGTGCTTTGGATTTCTCACTTTCTCTCTATTTTAGCCAGATTAAGGGATCATAGCAACCTTCTACACTGTCTACCTCCTAAACATCCACACCAAAAGACTTCAGTGAGGTTCTGTCCACAAATGTAGGTTTAATATTGCAAATAACTGTAATGACCACACATTTGTCAGAGCCAGAAGTTGGGGGTGCATTGGTCCCAAGGCATGATACTACTAGTGTTTAGAGCTAGTCAAGAATTTTTTGGTCAAAGTGAAATTTCCTGGTGAAAGAAGGGGAGAATTGTGTACATTTCCACAATTTCTTTTCCCTGGTTTCCAAGCAGCTCCAGTGTTGCTGCTGATCCCAAATCTCTAAAAGAGTATCTTTATCCATGTGAAATGACACACCAGAAAGATAAGCATGATGCCCCAGAGCATAAAAATGATGACAAAAATGAGGGTACTGACTAGTGCCAGCCCAAAGTCAGTGGCTAGGGGAAGCGAAGAGATAGAAGGGAATCCATCTCATTTCTCAATATTCCATGTCTCAGTATTCTATCAGAGCAAATAAATTCATTAATCGGAGGCAGCTGCATCAGCGTCATATGCATCTAAGCTGTTGTTGCGGAATCTACTGTAGCTGCTGCTGCTGTCTCTTTTCTTTTCATTGTTTCATCATCACTGATGACACAATACTTAGCAGCGGCATCATGGCTGAAGCAAGAGTCCTCTGAATTTTTGTGTACAGAGAATAGGCCAGATTCAATGATCTTGTGAGATCTTGCTTGGGGATAGGGGTATGAAAGGAAGGTGTCTAACTGCTGCCACTGTATCTGCCTCAATGGCAGAAGCTGCCCTGTTGTGCAATTGAACACATAATTTCCAGTTGAATTTTGTCTGCTTTTCTGATGTTGTGATGCTGCAGGTCTTTTTTGTGGTGTGATGATGCAGATGCATGTCCAGCATGCCTGCCATAAACTGAATTTCAGCACACGCTCTGCAAAGACAGTTTAATACCAAACTGACAAAAATGCTGTTGCTGACCATGGGAAAAGTCTGGGGAAATAATTTTCCTCCAAACAAAACAAAGATGAGCCTAAGACACAAAATTTGAATTCCCATCCAATATTTGTGGATGTTCAGATGTGCTCTTTTGCTTTGGCCTCAGCTCTAATCACTTGAGGACCTGTTCCAGTTGTCAATTCACTGGAACAATGAAACGAGTCCCATTGAAGTTAATGGAGATTTTGCCCCTGATTGCCAATGGGAACAGAATCAGCCTGATGGTGAATGGCCATTGTGACAGCTTTTGGGAGGGTAACTTGGATAGAGAGAAGGGTATCCATTCTGCAGAGGTAACATTAGTGCAGTGCTTCTCAATTATTTTCTGCCATGCCCCCCCTAGGAAGAAGAAAATATTTCGCGCCCCCCCCCCCCCCCGCACAGACACCCCAGGCTCAGATCGCTGCCCTGCGACCCCTGCCCCTCCTGTCAGGGCGCAGCGGGCGGCAGCGACGGGCCGGCTCCCGCTCCCACCGGCCGCGCCAAGGCCAGCTCCGGCCCGTGGCTCCGCTCCCCTGCCCGGCCCGCCTACCGTCCCTCGCTCCCCTGCCCGGCCCGCCTACCTGGGCCGCCGTCCCTGCCTCGTCCGCCCACTGAGCCGCCGTCCCTGCCTCGTCCGCCCACTGAATCGCCGTCCCTCGCGCTCCCCGCCCCGCCCGGACACGCCCAGCGCCCCGCGGCACGCCGGGAAACAGAGTCCTGCCACCCGCAATGAACGGGCCCGGCGGGGAGCGCAGGGACTACCATTCCCGGCGTGCCACGCGCCGCAGCCGCCCACCGACTACGAGCCCCCCTTTACGAAACCTCGCGCCCCCCCTGGGGGGCGCGCCCCACTATTTGAGAACCACTGCATTAGTGAGACATGCTGTGCATGTGCCGTTTCCACAATTAAAAACTGCACAATAGTTCATTGTACCAATGGAGGCAGGTGAGATGATGGGAATGGTTGACCAGCTCCTCTCTTTGTCATCTGGGATCATAATCTCAGACAATGGGTTGAATGAGATACATGGTGATGATGTTAACCACATAGCCTGCTTTTCACATGTCAGAAACAGATTTTTTTCTGGAATTCCATTTAAAACACCTCAGACAGAACACGGATCCTCTCTCCGTAACAACTTGAAATTTCATGGGCAGGAAAGGTGGCTTTATTCTTTACTTGTTTTTTTATATTGCCATCACACCATGAGGCCTCCAAAGGCTAGGACCCATTGTGCTAGGCACTGTACCAACATAGAAAATAACAGTTCCAGCACCAAAAAGCTTAAAGTCTGAAAGACAAAACATAACTCCAGGAGACAAGCAAGTCAAAGTGAAGATGGGAGAAAGGGGGTAACAATACAAATAATAGGATGGTATGTGTTCCATATTCTCATGCTTTGAATAAGCCTTTCACCAAGGAGAGGGGGAGGGGAGGCTTCCCAAAATTACCAGAAAAGTGAAATGCAGAGGTAGTAAAACTATTGAAATTAGCATGGGCATAAATGGTTCTGGCTGTCTACATGGGGGTGAATTTCATTTCACCAAATCCTCAGCTTGTGTAAACTGGAAAAGCACAAATAGAATCAAAGAACTATTCCGATTTACACCAACTGAGCTCTGGCCCACTAAGAATTGAATACTTTCTTGTCTGTTACAGGGCACTGATTATAAAAAATCCAATAAATTACTGTTTGGGGGAAGGGATTGGAGGGAGCTATATGTTAGTGTGGCTATTTTTTAATGGCTCTTTTCTCTTGTGTAGGTAAAAACTATTAACGAAATGTCAACAATTGGCAAGATTTCCAAATATTGGTCTGGGTTTGTGAACAATGTCTTTACCAATGCTGCTAACTTCGGGATCCAGATTCCTGTAGATCTTGATGTGAAAATCAAAGCTATAATGATTGCAGCTTGTTTCCTCATAGTAAGTACACAAAACCAGAGGGAAATGCAATCCCAAGCTAGGTAAAGTGTAGCCAAAGCACCCAGAATCAATGGTAAGACCCCAGTCCTACAACAAGATCCACATGATTGGACACTTGGGTATGTTCAGATCCTGTTGAAGGATTGGGACCCAACCTAAAATTGTCAGTACCTAAAAGATTATTAGCTGGGAAACATGTAAATTTAATGGGTTTTTCTTTTATCATTTCCTGATATGGAATTCTTTAAAAGTTGCTTCATGTTATCATAAACTTACACCACATCTGACATCCTGTCAGTTTAAATGATATTTTCCTGTGTTGTCCTGTGTCACCAAATATGTGATCAAATATTTTAATCCTCGCAGAATCTAACAGAACCTTGGATAATCTGAGGCAATGATAAAAACTGTTGAATTTGAACTTGTTACGCTGTCTGTGAACCAAGAGAGAAGATCAGTTACACTGATTCTTTATTGGTGTTTCAAGATCCTGGGCCTGATTTGCCTCTTGCAGGACATAAATAACTCCCTTTGATTTCACAAGAGAGTTTTATGTGTATCCTGAGGAGCAGATAAGGGCTCTGAACAGGTGAATCCTTTGGTTTATCCACAACTACTCATTTTATTCAGCATTATTTATACTTCTGCCCAATGGGTCATAATGTTTTCCCTAGACCATATTCTTCTTCTTTCACAGATTCTATTGTAAAACACTGAAACTTAAAACATTCAAGAACAGGGGCAAAGAGGGCTGTGCATAGATTTGAGGTGCCCAACTATCATGTCAAATCAGCATCTGTCTTTGTTCTTGCTTGATTTATTTCTCCCTATGCATTATATCTAATATGCTACACATTGGTATAGCAATGATGGCCACATAATGATTTCAGAAAACTGTTTGGGTTCTCTGATCAGAGGAGACAGAAAGACAGGCAAAGCTATTTTAACTGTACTTCTAAAAAAAACACAACAGTGATTCTGATATTTTATTCTAGTTCTTGGCTGCAACAAGCTTAGATATATAATTCTCACGACACTTAAGATTTTCAGATTTCCTCCTATATAACTCTCACTGCTAAGCGGCAGAGTCTCATTGCCTAATATAGTTATTTTATTTAATAAGCGCCTTCAAATCTGGCTTTTGATATTAATTGTTGCCCTTTTGTATCTTCCTTAACATTCAGTTTATTTATTTATAGGATTTAATGTTCTTTGAGAACTCATTGGATGGATTATAACAAGCCAGATGACAGAAACAATAAAATATGCAGAATGTGTTTCAGTAAGTAAGAGAGAATATAAATTGATCTTCTTGCTTTCAAGGCTTCTACATTAGACACTTTCTGATTCTTTTTCATTTTCTTCTACAAATCCCTTGAGCACTGGACATTATATTTTACTGCACAAATCTTTTTTTTTTTTTTGAGGAAAAAAGTTAATGATAGTATTTATTAAAATATCTTTTATGTAAATAATAATTTCCCCACTTGAATTGTGTGTATTACTAAACATACAGTTTTCAGACAGACCAATGTTGCTTTGGAAACTGCTAGTCTCTTTTTTCTCTTTTGATGTTTTTGTATGTGAAGCATGAAAGATTAGAACTAAGGCTTGCAGCATCACTGATGAAAAGCCTGTGTTTAGAGAACCCTTTGAAGTTTTGCAAGTGCTGGTGCTAATTATTAACCAAATAAGGTGGGACTTTCCATTATTTTAGAAGTAGCTTTCAGATATTCTATTAATTAATGGTAACAAACTGACTATAACAGTAACAATGTACTGGCATTGCCAAAGGGGAAGTTTAAGATGGATATGTATTTGTGTGGGGACAGTGGAGGTGATGGAACAACCTGTTTGGGTTTAAGAGAGATTTAACACAGCTAAGGTTTATAAATCATGTGATTTTATGGCAAAGAGTTTTCAAAAATGGGAGCCCCAGTTAAGTTTCTAAGTCCCTAATTAGTCACATAAACAAGTGACCTATTTTCAAAAGTTCGGAGCATCCAAAATTTCCACTGAAGTCAGGCAAGCATTTTTGAGTTTCTTGGTCACATTAGAGAGAGAGAAAGAGAGAAACTAACAACACTTTCAAGTATGCAATGACATAGGGTACGTCTATACTACCCACTGAATCGATGTTCAATGTATCAGGGATCGATTTATCACGTCTCATCAAGATGCGATAAATCGATCCCAAAACACGTTCCTGTCAACTCCGGAACTTCATCTCAGCAAGAGGAGGAAGCGGAGTCGATGGGGGAGTGGCAGTGGTTGACTCGCCACCATGGGAATAGCCAGGTAAGTCGACCTAAGATACTGCGACTTCAGTTATGCAATTCGCGTAGCTGAAATTTTGAAAATAGGTCACTAATTAGGGGCTTTGAAACTTAACTTGGGCTCCCATTTTTGGAAACTCTTTGCCATAAAATCACATGATTTATAAACCTTAGCTCTGTTAAATATCTCTAAACCCAAGCAGGTTGTTCCATCACCTCCACTGTCCCCACACAAATACATATCCATCTTAAACTTCCCCTTCGGCAATGCCAGTACATTGTTACTGTTACAGTCAGTTTGTTACTGTTAATTAATAGAATATCTGAAAGCTACTTCTAAAATAATGGAAAGTCCCACCTTATTTGGTTAATAATTAGCACCAGCACTTGCAAAACTTCAAAGGGTTCTCTAAACATAGGCAATTTGCGAAGCTGAAGTTGCGTATATTAGGTCAACCCCCCTCTCCCAGTGTAGCCCAGCCCTTAGAGTGCTCAAAAAGTTTACTCCCACCTTGTTGTGGAAAAGATCCTTTGCTTTAATACACATCATACCCTAATACGGTTAACTATTTAATTCAAGCCTGCACTTTTCTGAAGCCCACATAAACCAAACACTAACCTAATAAACCAAAGCATCAGCCTTTTATACCTCCCCTTCGGGGACAGGCAGACTCAGATATTTTCTGTGATATTAATGTCCAAGAGAAGCTTTCTAGTTGCACTTCAGACACAGATGTAAATTGCAATATAGAAATATACCTTAAGACTAAGAGTGTTCACTACCACTTTTTCAGATTTTGAATGACTGTTCATTTGTATCATGTAACCATGTTCATATACATTACTACTTACCGTTCATGAACATTCACATTCTCAGGCTTTTGCTTATACAGTTGTTTAGGGAATGTCCAGCCTTGCTGAAATACCCATATATAAATATGGATATATTTATATGTGAGCAAGAGTATTTGTGCAAAAAAAACAAACCCAGAACATTATTCACTGAACATTATTTGCTGTTTATCAATAGTTATACATAATTCTCTTGCTTAAAAATTTCAGTGATCCATTCAGGAGACAGAAACAATGTCATGTAATATAGGTGACAAATCACACACAAAGAATAACAGAGTGCTTAGTCTGAGTGAACAGTTTACAAAACATCCATTAGCTGAGATTTGTTTTCATGAACTGGGCAGTGAATGCTGGCAAATAGCTAACACATATTTTAGATCATCTAGTAAGGTGACTAGTTTCACTACCAACAACTAGACATATAGTAACACTATGTGCTACATATGTTCGGTAGGTGGCAGCAACACTTCATTATTCAACGTTTATTTTCCACAGAGCATGATCTTCACCAGAGACAGCTTCAACCTGCAATTGATTTCTAGCCTTTTGAAGAGAACAGTTTTACTTTGTTTGCTGTTTGATATTAAACCTTTGACACAAGATGTTGGGACTGTTTTACTGTTTGTAAGTTGCCACTGAACTCTCAATAACTGTGGAAATTCTAACTGAAACTTGTAGCTGCTTGTCTTCATATCCATTGGGGAAAATTCAGCATATCGTAGGGTGAGCTTTTCTGATCAGTCCTGGAAATACCTAGCCTGGCCCCTGACTATCTGTACTGATTCCCTAAGTGGAGGGTATCCAATTCAGATCTAGTCTGAGAGTCTGACCAGCAAAAGTGCCAGTTTCATGTGCCAGCTCTCACATCTCCCACCCCTGCAGAAATCTGTACATAATTGCACAGTTTGGGAGTTCAGTCCTGATCTTTGCTTAGCACTCTGACCCAGAAGGTTAGCTCTTAAACATCGGATTAATTTTAAGCATCTCATAATTGAGGTTATTCACGTGCTTAAAGTTTGGAATGTACATAAGTGTATCAAGGTCAGAGAGCTCAGAAATGTGCAGAATTGAGCCCTGAGCAACCAAGTGATTGAGAAGAGGAGCTATGTCAACAGGAAGTAATCAACTGATCCTGCAAAACCTTCATCAAGTGGACAGTCCTGGCTCACTGAGCTGTCCTAGTGCCTTCATGAACACTGCTCATGTGCGATTCTTCACTTGATTAAAGGTTTGAAGGTCAGGCTCAATCTGAGGGCAGGGAGAATACCACAGAAAAATGGGTAATGAGAAATAACCTTAGCATACCACAAGTTTTTTAAAACAGTTCAAACAGTAGATTATGCTATCCTGCCAAATTCATGGCCATGAAAAATGTTGATCTCCCCTGGAAAACCAGATCTCCCTCATAAAATCTGGCTAGTGTAGGGGAGGGGCAGGACTGGGGGCTCCTACCATATGCCAGGGTCCCACTGCTAGTTCCGAACAGGCAGGAAAATTATGGGACTTCCTCTTCCTCTGCAGGGGCCACCCCTGGGGCCAGTTCAGACCCACCTCCAGAAACCTTCCCCAGTTGCAGGAAACTGAGCGGCTGCTGGCGGGGAGCCCTGCCCTAAAAGTAGTGCTGCTGCCAGAAGCAGCACATAAGTGAGGATGGCATGGTCTGATATAGCCACCCTCACTTGTGTGACCTCACCAGTAGCAATGCACAAGTGAGGGTGGCAATACCGTACCATGCCAGTGTTCTGCTGGCGGTGGTGCTGCCTTTATAGCTGGCTGCCCATTCAGCAGCCACTGCTCTACTGCCGCCAGCTGCAGCACAGAAGTAAGGAGGAAATACCATGGCTCCCCTACGATAGCCTTGCAAAATTTCTCCATGATCCCCGTTTGGGTCAGGACCCGTGGTTGCAACACCATGAAATTTCAGATTTAAATATCTGAAACTATGAAAAATATTATTTAAATCCTATGACTGTGAAATAGACCAAAATGGACCATGCATTTGGTAGGGCTGGATCTTAAACAACAGGACATGCACTGAAGGCTTATGTTTCCAAGATAGAATTATGGAAGGATCTTCCTAATAGTAATATCTGGTGTCCATATCTTTATATGCTTAAAATGGAAATTACTCTAGAGTTATTTTAGTTCCTGTTTAGTTTTGCACAAGGTACACTGGTTATGTACCTTGTAGTTGCATTAAATTATTCTCACATTCCCAAATGGATTCTGCAGGTGACTCCTATTCCTTGCTTGTACCAACAAATGATCCTTGGAAATTGCGTTTCACTGTATTTTCAAATTAGCAAATATAGTGGAAATTCCATCTGCAGTATTGATTCCTGAATTTCTATCTTCCATCATAGGATTTGCTAATGAGCCACTGACACAGCTATTTGTAGAGAAAGACAAAAAATCAAAGTGAATGATTACAATGATTATTATTTTGTTACTGTCATTTGCTGCTTATCTTAGACATGAAGAATTACATTGACTTTGAAAACAGATATAAAAAAACATTGGGTCAAATTTTGCACTGAGCAGCCTTGATCACTGTCCTTCTAAATGTCAACTGTACACAAGAATGAGGAAGTCACCATGGGAAAAAATATCTGAATCCCTAGCATATATGACATAAAGCCTTCACCCATTTATAGACAGAGCTCAAACGGAACCTTTTGAAATGGTTGGATAAGTTTCTTTCCCCCTGAGTTTCAAGTAGAACAGTGGTTTTCAACCTGTAGTCCATGGACCCCAGGGTGGTCCACAGACTATGTCTAAGATTTCCAAAGGGATCCACACCTTCTTTTTAAAAAAAATTGAGGTCTGCAAATGAAAAAGAGGTTCAACATTGGTTCTGATCCTGCAAGCTGACCCACATAGTCCAAGTGGTCCAGCACTATAATGCAGCATTGAAACCGCAGGGCCTGATTCAAAGCCCACTGAAGTCAATGGAAATCTTTCCTTTAACTTTTAATGGGCTGTAACTCAGGCCATTTTTGTTCTTTGAATAGACATATATCGAAAATAATGTCAGCAATATAGCTCTCTGGAATAGAATGCCCATGTCTTTGAAGTTTTGTGCAACGCTATTCATGCTCTACATACAAAATGAGTGAAACTCAGGAGATTAAACAAACATATCTGTATTAGAAAAATAAAAACTAACCCAGAAGGAAGCAGTAAGGATCAGATGTTGTGATCAGTTTTCCATAATAGATTATTATATTACACCATCATAAAAGCTGCTAATTTACCATACCAATGAATACACAGAACCCTGCGCTAGTACGCTTATCTTTCGAGAGCACAAAGATAGTGTTTCAGCGGCACCCATAAAATCTGGTAACGCCTAAAACAAAGGTGACTATTCTGAAATAAAGATAGCTTAATTTTCATGAAAACACATGGAAATAATTTCATCCGGTTTAAAAAAAAAGTTTTATGAAAAATTTCAAAATTGATACATAGTCTTCATTATATGAGGTTCAAAACAGACCCCATGTATGTATATTTTTTTCCTCAAAAAAGTGTATTAAAATTTTTTTTCAAAAAAATTAATTATATTTTCTTTTCTTGATAACATAATTTTAGACAAAATACCAAGAAAGAAAAGTAGGATTCTGAAAGAAAAAAGTTTAAGGGGAACAGAAAGGGAGAAAAACTGAAAAGTTGAAAACAACTACTAAGCTAAATTGTTTGCTTCAATTTCATAGAGAAACAGAAAACAATGCAAAGGTCAAAGATTGTGAAAAGGTTAAAAAAAAACCTTTTAGTGCAAAACAATTTGACCAGCACTAGAATTACTGTTGATAGTAGCTGGTGTGGGTCTTGCATTAAAAAAATTAATTGCTAAAGTATTCTACATTCCCAAAACTTTAGTGCATGTTTGTAACATTTGGGACCGGTACTGTAGAATGCTGAAGTGGCTATGCTACTAGAGGTCTGTTTTAAGCGACAGAAGACAACTAGAAGCACGAATTAAGTCATATAGTGATGGAGACATTTGAAACTCATAGATACAATGAATGGATAAACTTTTTGCCCAGAGTGACTAGTTATCAATGTAAACATGCAATAGAGACAGCATGATATATAGAGTCAAAAAAAGAGTGCTGAGGGCTTGAAGTTTTTCTGCTTCTGAGTGAAAAATGATCCCTGCAAGCATGAACAATGAAGCAAGAATGAACAAAAGTAAAGTCTCCATTGGAAAGAACAACGTTTCCCCTTTGTAGCATGCTACATCAGCTCTGCCTGACATAATGGCAGCTGACCCAGCAGACAGACAGACTTCTTGGAAATATAATGGTGCAGCCAAAGTCAAAACATCAGCTACTGTCATAAGTGTAAAGACCTGGGTGGGGCTATGTTATCTGAGACAAGTGACTTAAGAGCTTCCTGCCATGAGGGTGGGAGGAGTTTTTCAGTTCAGTTCGTTTCTGGCTTGCCATGGAGCTTGGCAAGGGTCCTAGACCATCTTTGGGTATAAAGATGGTTCTATTTTCTTCTTATATTTCTGATTAGCTGTATTGTGAGTATAATCATTTAATTCTTTTAAACCTGTGCCTTTTGGGGTGTTTCTTTCCATTTCAGAAAGGAGTTAGAGAACCCCAAATTGTAAAGTGTATTGTATCTTTGTTTCATTCCCTTTTCGTTATTAAATCTTCTAGTTATAAAACCGTCTGGTTTATTTCCCTTAGGGTTTTCTCTGCTTCCAGTCTGGGAAGGGAGAAGGGAAGGGAAATAGGGACCAGGGCAGCTAAGTGCATAGCTGGAGTGTGAAGACTGTCTTTCCTTACCGTCAGGTTAGATGGGGGAGGGGGAAAGCAGCCTCCAGGTGTCTGTTCTGGCTCCCAGGGAGGGGGACAGGGTGCGGGGGGGAGGAAAGCAGCCTCTAGGTGCCTGATTCTGGCTCCCAGGGAGGGGAACAAAGTTAGGGTCTTGGGGAAGTTCGGGGGCCCCTCCAAGGTTTTGGAAGTACACCCAAATGGTGGCAGAGATTGGTAACCCTAAGAACCCCACTGGTAAAAAGGGAGGTGTCTCAGGGTGTAGGACTTAAGTTGGGCTGGGAAGCAGCTAAGTTAAGTGGGTTTTGGCTAGTTAAGAGTCCTTTTCTCAGTGCTCAAGAGCACAGGGATCAGGTAACCCCTCTTACAGCTACATACCTACAAGTACCACATTGTGTGTGCCAAATGTAAATGGGGTTACATAGCTCACATGTGAACTCTATCACTGCAGTCAGGGAGCATGTCTTCAGCAAGAGAACTTCCCCCCTTCTGTTATGTTTCACATCAGATCATGAATTAGACAGTAAGAATGAACAATCATTTCCTGGTAATTCGTACAATTTCCAACACACGGGGATCTCAGTCTTGGTTTGGGCTCCTGGGTGAAACAAACAAATAAATAATAGACATGACATACCAAAAACTCAATGGCCATATGACAGAATCCGAGCAACAGAATGTACCATATGTAGAGAGTAGCATGTGTTTGGAAAATCTCAGGGAAGTTGGGCCAGCGTCCCCACTCCTCTGGAGCTACGATTGTCACAGGAACAGAAAGAAGCCTTCCCTGCAGCATCCTGGTCATACGTCCTGAGTCCCCTATTCGAGGCCTGGGATATTTCAGTAGGTTTTTCCCAGTTTCTTTACGCCTCTAGTGTAATGTAAAGGGTCAGGAGTGTCTGACTCGATGTGTATTGCACTGAGATATGTCATAGGCCATAAGCATTGTTGGGGTGCTCTTCCTCAGAAAGAGAAAAATCATCACTGCAGCTACTTTGAATTACAATTATTTGTGTGTACTTGTACCATAATCTGAGCATGCATCTGAGATGCAAACTACTCGAAATGAAAAGTATTCTTAAGAAGAACAATCAGTTGCACACATACAAAATGGGAAATGACTACCTAGGAAGGAGAAGTGCAAAAAGCAATCTGGGGGTTTTCATGGGTCACAAGCTAAACATGAGTCAATGGTGTAACACTGTTGCAAAAAAAACCAAAAACCTTATTCTGGGGTGTATTTGCAGGAGTGTTGTAAGCAAGACACAAGAAGTAATTCTTCCACTTTACTCTGCGCTGACCTGAGCTGGAGTATTGTGTCCAGTTCTGGGCTGGCACATTTCAGGAAAGATGTGGGCAAACTGAAGAAAATCCAGATAAAAGCAACAAAAATGATTAGGGGTCTAGAAAACATGGCTTATTAGGATTATTGTTACAAGGAGGAGTGAGAAAAAATCTTCTCCTTAACCTCTGAGGGTAGGACAAGAAGCAGTGGCTTAAATTGCAGCAAGAGCGGTTTAGGTTGGATCTTAGGAAAAAATTCCTAACTGTCAGGGCGGTTATTCACTGGAATAAATTGCCTAGGGAGGTTGTGGAATCTCCATCAATGGAGATTTTTAAGAGCAAGTTAGACAAACACTGGTTGGGGATGATCTATAATACTTAGTCCTGCCTTGAGTGCAGGGGACTTGATTAGAAGACCTCTTGAGATCTGTTCCTGTCCTATGATTCTGTCTTACCTAGCAGGGTTTCTAATTTTGGTGGTCAGCTTTCCTGGCAACGTCTCTCTGTTGCTTTCTAATTACATCATACGTGATTATAAATGGACATGTTTTAATGGATAATAGATGGATGGGGAGGAGGGGAGGAATTTTTACATTAGCTGAGCATAGGAATAATGTGGTTATGGCTGAGATCTCAAGCACATAGTGTTTTCTTTACAGTCCTATTGAAACTGGCATATTGCACATTAGATTCGAATTTCATTCCATTTGTCTTAAATAAATTATATTTTAATTCCAGTAGGTTCTGGAAATGTAATATAATATCCTGGATCTTTTTGTAATCTAATAGAATGATTTTAAAATAACTAAATCATAGGAAAAACAGTAACCTATTATATGGCAGTTCAGTATGACTGCAAAGAGAATATTGTGCTACTGTATCCTCCTAACATACTCTATCCCTGTGTTTCTTTCCTTGTGGCTACCATTTCATCTTAATCAAAACACTGAACTGCGAGTTTGGGAGGTGGGTCATATGTTTTATAAGTTGGATGGACTCGTAACTACAGGGCACTACCAGAAAAAGTATTGTTTTTGTCAAGACACAAACACGCCTTTACAGGAATTTAAGACCCCCTCAAACCCCCCAAAACTGTATTATACTAAATGAGTTAACTAAGTTTTATCACACATTCATGACAAAATCGTAGTGTTAGGTTTCAGTTGTCAGGCACTCACATGGGACGGAAAGGGAATTTCATAAAAGGCGAAAACCCTAAAGGCACTTGAGATACCATAGATTTTGAAACACGTACATAGAATGGCAGGTTGATGGTGTGCTACAGAACAGATGAAAACAATGACTCATGAAATTCTGGATTTCCTGCAGAAGAAAGAAAAAGTTGCACATCGGAAAAGCACACTGTACCACTGGAACCGTGTTGAACTAAGGAAATCAAGTGCAAACCATTAATTACTGCTTCTTTAAAAAAAAAAAAAAAAAGCAAGCCAGAATTTCAGTGCTGAAATTTAGACTAACACCCAGAGTCTTCAGTGGTAGGTGTATAGTCCCATTGCCATGGGAAGTTTCTGGAATAGGCCCCAATCTAACACAATATCATCAAGGAGAAAATAAGGTGAATGAAGCCCATTTAAAATACCCACTGTGTTTTTGAAATGTCTGACTTCTTGCTAACCCTCCTTGCTTTTGAAGTTTTTCCAAAGTCTTGCTTTGGAACCATTAGTATGGATCCACTTAAAGCTACAGGTAAATCTCATGCTGCTTCCTGCTCCGGGAATGGAGTCCTGGATTTCCTCAGTGTAGTGGGGTGGTTACCCGCTCCAACCCTGAAGGGGTTAAAACAGCCCTGCTGAAGGCTGTGACTGTGGGGGTAAGCAACTCCCAGGCTGATTGGGGAAGCAGGTACGGCTTTTACACTGCAGTCTGTCGCAGGGTTTGATGATGACTGGCAGTAGCACAGACAGAGGCAAGGTGGGGATAGTGGGTTGGGGGTTCCCCAGAGAGGGGAGGCCCAAATACAGAGTGTGGGGTTATTGCCAGGGGGCAGTACCCCAGGTAAGAGGGCACCGGTGTCCGAGAGGGACACAGGGGCCAGCAGACAGCAAGACACTGGCCTGCAGAGGGCGCTCCAGGGAGAAAGAGCTAATTCCCAGATGTGAGTCGTCACACTGCTACACTCAGCCTGTCAGAAGAAGGAACAGTGCAAGCCCAGCTTCAGACTAACTGCAGAAATAAAGGTGCCTGTTCAGACATTGCAGAGGGAATGGAGCTGAAGCATAACTCTGACAAGTAGCAATGCCAGCCAAGGGGAAAGAACTGCAGCAGTCATACCAAAAGGCCAGGGAGGCCTACATAAAATCTGGAGCTACCCACCCATACCTGCTGCATCTTTGTGGAACTGGATGACATACTAGGTAGGAACCCCACAAGCAGGGCTTTGGAGCAGAGCCCAGAGCTGGAGTGCAGAACAGTGGAGCTGCAAGTTTTTGCCTGGAGGTGGAGCGGAGCCGGAGCACCGCTCCAAAGCCCTGCCCACAACCATCCTGTGATTAATTGTGGACACCTCATAAAACCCAGGGGAAGGAACCCCAGAAATGCAAATTGACAAAAAGCTCATGGGGAGAGGGACATGGAAGATGCAGACCCTGCAGAGAGCCAGGAGTTCATCAGAAGCCAGCCAAACCTGCCGCAGATGAACTCAGAGGAGGAACCCACTGAGGAAGAAGGGAGATAGATATGTGTATGAATGCTTTTAAAAAAAAATTATGGGCCTTAAAACTTCTTCCTCCCTGTCACTCTTCTTCCTCCCCTGTCCCACGTTTCTCAAAATGGCACCTGAATGCCCGTGGACAGGGAATAAAGGAATTGCCTTTTGAAGTAGCTTATTTATTTGAAAAAAGTGCACTGGCAGTCTTAGGCAAAGAAGAAGAGAGAGAATATTATAGGCAACATGAAAACCTTCCCAAATTCATGCTTTTGCCAGGGAGGGCAGATTCTAGCAACATAAAGAGATGAACTAGAAGCAGAAAAAGAAACGCAGTGAAGCCAAATGTGAGCATTCAGATAACATACATAGAAAATTTAAAATAATCATTACAAGCAATCCAGTAAGTAGTCATTTAGTCTTCATTATTATTTTATGGCTCAAATTGTAATGTAAACAACATGTATTAAATAAACACCAAAAAATGTAGTGTTTTGATTCTTTCAGTCCGAGAGCCTAGGTCCAAACAAATAACTTGCATGCTATGCTTGGATTCAGGGTTAGAAAAAAATAGAGCTGGTCTGTTCCTGGCTTTGAATTAGCTTGCAAGGTTTGGCAGTAGCAAGTAGCCTTCATCTTTTTCAGAGTTGATCTTGGCACAAGGCTTCCATTTGTCATCTGCCACAATCTTGATAAGGTATGTCAGCAGATGTTCTTTAATTTTTGCCTGAACATTTCTTGGCAGGGCTGTTTTGTTTCTTCCACTACGGTAGGAAACTTTCCTACACCACTCCATGATGAGGCCTGGAACTACTATCACTATGAAGAGAGTTGCCACACAGGGAAATGCAGCCTCTAACTGTATGGAAGTTGCATTCTCTGGGCCTTTGCCACCCTTATGAATCACCACTGATGTAATAAGTTAGTGCAGGAAACATTGCTAATCACTCCACTTATCTGGGTCACAGGGAAAACCACCACCTATTCCTTAAGGCTACAGATTTTGAAAAATGGCCAATATCTATTGACCAGGCTAAGAGCAGTTGTACTGTCCAAAAGCAAACAGCCCTGAAGCAAGTCTAACCCAGTTCATACCTTTATGAATATCCTTATGGTATATTTTTAGGGACCTTTCTCACTTATCTTTTCCTTTCCTTTTCCTCTCATTAACCCTTTAAATCTAACAATGCCTGACTGACTTATTGTTTATCAGTGGCCTCATCTGGGTATCCTTGAGAGGCCCACCCATGTGCACCTGCTCCTGACCTTGATCAGGAGGAAGAAGAACCCAGCAAGAATATTTACTCAGCTCTCCGCAAGAGCTCAGAGTCCAGAGCCCATGAAACAAGGGACTAAGGGCTGAAGGAGAGGTAGGAGGACCAGAAGGTGCATAGGGAAATTCACCAAAACATTATACAGCTCCTGAGCTGGCAAACATAGATGCAAAACATTGCACCCCAGCAGTCACTGCACTATATGGAGAATTCTGTGTTTCTGTGGCCTGGCCCATACACACTCCAGCCCTCAGCCCACCAAATCACCGGAAGAGCAGGACATTCCATCCTGCCACTCCCATGGAAAATAAGGAGAAGAGCTCTGACTATACTTACACTGAGCTGTGAGTCATGCAGGAACAGTCAACCCATTGTACCTTCTTAATTGGCTTTCAATGTTTGGGTCTAATGTTTGGGAATTTCACAGAGACCAACTCAAAAGGTGAAACAGCTTTCACTCTGGAAGAAGAGATGGTGAAGGAAGCATGTCTGTGATTCCTACTCAAAAAAGGTATGTAGTAAGGAGTCCTTTAAGTGTGATGTGTATTGCTTTCAGTCCTCCACATGTATGGAAATACTTAATGACAATTGGTGGAAAGAGAAGGAAAGAAATGCACATTCATTTCTCAGCTAAAGCTTATGCATGCCTAGTGTTTTTCCCTTCCTAGCTTCCAAATCTCCTATATGCTCACAGACCTCACTGTGAGAAGCCTCTAACTGGTACCTTATTATCATGGTGTGTATTAGTCTTTGAGTTTAAATCCTGAACTCTTGCAGGTCTGTCAGTGGTGGTTCTTCTGCCTTTATAATGTTTTCTTTTTTATGAATTCCTCAATATACGCAGAGTGTTTTTATCTGCTGAGCCTATTGTGAAATACATGAACATTAACAACATCCTGTTCTCCAACCTGATCCTTGATGGCTGATATAATATGACATCGTTAGTCATGATACATGTAATTGAATCTATAAAACCAATCCTTTATAAACCATCCCTTGTGCAATTGTAGATCCATTCCTTATTTACATCCCACCCAACCCCGCAAGCCTCTAAGGCATCAGTCTGGTAGTAGAGAGTTAAAGGTAGTTTTTTCCCCACATTACCTGTATCTATATATATAAAAGTCAAATGGTGTATGCGTGTATGTATGCGTGTATGTACGTGCACTTACTCCTTCCACACCGTTTGAGCTAGAGACTTGAAATTTGGTACAGTTAGAGGTCTTGGGGTCCTAATCAGGGTAAGAGTCGAAAATTTTTCAAATCTCACCTCTGACGCCCCCCAGGGGTGAAATTATTTAAAGGCCAATCACATCAACCGGGCAGCTGCTGTTCTCTGTGACATAGTTATGATGTCATAATACCCCCCTCCAACGGACCCTGCACTCGCTCAGCTCTCTGCCCCCTCCCCCCTCCAACGGACCCCGCACTCGTTCAGCTCTCTGCCCCCTCCAATGGACTCCGCACTCGCTCAGCCATCTGCCCCCTCCCCACCTCCGATGGACCCGAGTTGGGTTTGGTCAGAGGGTAAGTGAGCCAGTGGTGTTGGGCTTGGTCTGGGGGGGTGGGAAGGTGTCGGGGTGGGTGAGGGGTGAGGTGTGGGTGTTGGGGTTGGTCAGGGGGTGTTGGGTTTGGTGGGGGGGTAAGGTGGGGGTGGGGGTGAAAAGGGGTGTTGGGGTTGGTCGAGGGGTAAGTGAGGTGTGGGTGTTGGGTTTGTTTGTGGTGGTAGGTAGGGGTGTCGGGTTTGGTTGGGGGGGAAAGTGAGGTGGGTGTGTCAGGTTTGGTCTACGGGGGGTGAGGTGTGGGTGTTGGTCAGGGGGTGTTGGTAGGGGGGTGACGTGGGGGTGTTGGGTTTGGGTGGGGGGGTGAAAATGTGAGTCGGGGTTGGTCGAGGGGTAAGTGAGGTGGGGGTGTCAGGTTTGGTCGGGGGGGGTGAGGTGGGGGTGTCAGGTTTGCTCTCTGTCCCCCCCTCCAACGGACCCCGCACTCGCTCAGCTCTCTGCCCCCTCCCCACCTCCGATGGACCCGAGCAACGCCGGGTATTTTCGCTAGTACTATATAATTAACAAAAGTGAAATTATGCAAATACCCCAAATGATATTGTAGATAGAAGTAAGGGAGATCAGGTCATGGGACATCGAGACCTACAGGCTTATAAACAGCCCTTTAGAGTTGTATGTATTATATCAAAATGCTCCTAACTATATCCAGGAATCTACCTGGCTCAAACTGTGCATGCATCAAACAGAATGACTGCTGGATAAAAGCTACCAGGTCTTTCAACATCTGTAAAATGGACTAAGGAATGGGCAGACCCTTCTATATCATTCCCATCCCCCGTACCAGGTGAAGCAGAAAAGAAATAATGTTATCACTTCATCTTTTCCATTGGGCCATTGAAAATTTTCCACTTCATTGTCCACTGTATCCAAAGAGAGATGGAGATGGGGATAAGGCAGACTAGAATCCCTTAGGCAGACATTCAGTGCTCTCCATAGAGAAACTACTGGATAGATGGGATCTACATGTGAAGATGATCTTTAAAAGTCACCATACTGCAGCAAAAAAACTTCAAGTCCAGACTGCAAAGGGAAACTGCAGAACTGCAATTCATTTGCAAATTTAACACTATCAATCTGGGACTGAACAAAGACCTTCAATGGCTTGCTAATTACAAAAATAGCTTCTCCTCTCTCCACGTTCACCCGCCCCCCCCCCCCATTCAACTGCTAGAAGAATAACCCACCCTCCCTGATTGGAGATAACAAGCTGGTTCATCCTAATTGGACTAACCTTGTTACCTCCTACCTGGTTCTTGCCTACTTTTCTATACCTGCCTCTGGACACTTCCACTGCTTGCATCTGACGAAGTGGGTATTAGCCCACGAAAGCTTATGCTTCAAAACTTTATAGTTAGTCTTTAAGGTGCCACAGGACTTTGTTACCTCTGCTATTCCAGACTAACACGGCTACCTCTCTGATTCTTTGCTGGATAGTTGCCCTTGTGGAACCACATCACTAGCTCCTCTGTAGATGCTCATAAAGGCAGCTTTCTGGAGACAGATGGCATGAAGGAGCCATGGACATGCCTTGGACATTTGCCCCCTAAATAGCTCACTGATTGGTAGATGGGCCTGTTGAATCAGGATATAAAGACCTGAATAGTCTGATAGGGTATTTTTCCCTATCTCTCTGACAATGTTCCCTCTAATTTTTGACAGACCGTGTGCACAAAACACATTTTCTGTGTAAATTTTTGACAGGCTGTGTGCGCAAGAAACTTCTGTGCAAATTTTTGTGCTTCTGTGCAAATTTTTGTGCACATGGTGTTTCGCTGTGTGCGCGGGGTTTGGGATCTGTGTGCACGCGCATATGTGGACAGCTTAGAGGGAACAGTGCTCTCTGTGTGTGCATGTGTGCACATGTGGGGAGCAGGATCTGGGTGAGAAGGATACAGTGAGGTGTTAACATGAATTAACTCTGACTAAGGCTGCACATTCACCTTTTCAGTAGACTCCTGAGAAATATGGGATAGATGGTTACTAGTATCAACAGATAAATCCATGTATTTGGGCTGTCACCATTTTTTTATCTGATATGGTAGAAAAATGTATGAGGAGAAATTTCCCTTTGGAAATTGGATCGAAACTGTGGATTTGCTGCGAAATCATAATTTTCCCATGTGTATTTCTATCATTTTGTACATGGAAAAAGCATATTTGCACCATGGAGACTGGAAATGGTTACACCAATATATCTCATGAGTCCTCTTGGCAGTCAAGACATTTGATATTAGTAATAGAGATGTCAAACAAATCAAAAATAATCAAAATTAATCACAAACTTTTAAAAATAGTCATAATTAATCACAGTTTTAATCGTACTGTTAAACAATATCAGAATTCCAATTTAAATTCAGCATGGAAGCATGTCCTCTGGCATGGGAGCTGAAGCATGAAGGAGCAGACAAATGTTTAGCACATCTGGCATGTAAATCATGCCTACTAAATTACAAAAATATGGAATGGGAAATCAATGGACCTGAAGTGGTGTCTAGGAAATCAGTCCTAACAAGTGAGCAGAATACCTTTTGGGATCCTTAAAAAGAGACTTCTGCGGAAGGATCAAATGAGCTGGCTGGCAGGCAGATAGGTGAACTGAAAGAAGCAAGCTTCACCATCATGGTTAGTACCCCAAGATCTCCCGGGATGCCCAAGATCCACTGCAATGCCCTTGGGTATTCATCTTGATCCTGAGATGTGTCTTGACTAGACTGAACCAGAGAGAGGGACCCGGATACCATTGCTACATCCACTTGCTCTGACTGCTGAATCCCAAACCCTGCCTGGGCTCTGAGACTTTGGTTGTTGGCATAATCTTTACCTTCCCTACCTCATTTCATCTCTCTCTTTCCCTTCTGTTTCACAAGAGGCTGAGTTAGCTGGCCAAGCCTGTCTGTGTTACAACATTACTGTGAGCCTGTGACCAGAGCGGCAGCTAAAGGGAATGTCTCAAACAACCCATTGCTGGTACAAGTTTGTCAGCTATCAGTGTGGGTGATAAGACTGCATACTGTGACTGTGTTTTTCAAGCATTGTTTGCAAGCGAGAGTCATAACTAAAGATAGAAGCTATATTTTTCTTTCTTGCTTTAATTTATATCTACTGACTGACATCATACCTTTACCTGAGTTGCATTAGTTTTCCTCAGAGGGGTAGCAGTGTTAGTCTGGATCTGTAAAAGTGATAAAGAGTCTTGTAGCACCTTATAGACCAGCATTTCTCAAACCGGGGGTCACGACCCCTCGCTGGCTGCCTCCCAAGGGGTCGCGAGCTCCTCGTGCCACCGAAAAGCTGCCGACTTGATCATTTCCGCATTCGGCGGCTTTTCGGTGGACATACCGAACTCTTTCTGGAGTGCTCAGCATGTCCGCCAAAAATAGCCACGGAATGCGGAACTAATTAATTCGGCGGCTTTTCGGCGGCCATACAAGGGTCCACCGCGCCGAAGCAGAAAGCAAAAAGGGGTCGCGGTTCTCAATAGTTTGAGAACTGCTGCTATAGACTAACACGGGGTTTCTCAAACCAGGAGTTGCGACCCCCCCCAGGGTGTCGCCAAGCGTTCCCAGGGGGGTCACGAGCTCCCGGTGCTGCTTAAAAGCCGCTGAATGAATTATTTCCGCAGCTTTTTGGCGGACATTCCAAGCTCTTTCGGGAGCACTCGGCATGTCCGCCGAAAATAGCCGCCGAATGCGGAAGTAATTTATTCAGCGGCTTTTCGGTGGACATACAAGGGTCCGCCGTGGCAGCTAACGACTGAAAAAGGGGTTGCGGTTCTCAAAAGTTTGAGAACCACTGGACTAACAGATCTTAGGAATCATGCGCTTTTGTGGTATAAGACCCACTTCATCAGATGAATGTTGTGAAAATCTCCAGAGGCAAGTATAAATATGCAGGCAAGAAAGCAAGGTAAATTCAATCGGGGGGGGGGGGGGGGAGGGGGTGATGCCCACTTCCAGCAGCTGATCTGGAGATGTGAACACTCAGAGAGGAGAAACTGCTTTTGTAACTGGCGAGCCATTCACAGTCAATATTAAGTCCAGACCTGATGGTGTCAAATTTGGAGATGAACTGGAGCTCAGCAGTTTCTCTTTGAAGTCTGTTCTTGAAGTTTTTTTGCTGCAATATGGCTGTCTTTAAATCTGCTATTGTATGTCCAGGCAGGTTGAAGTGTCCTAAGTTCCTGTTTATTTTATTATTTATTTATTTAGAGGCAGCTGATGTGGTCTTCATCTTATATGTAGAGATGTAAAGGGGCAAAGTTAAGGTTGGGTTTCTTAATTGCAAATGTCATGAGTTTCTAACATCCAGAATATTTTGTTTGTTTCAAACCATTAATAGTGTTGTTTATTTTACTGAGGGATGGGGGCAGTGTAGCATATAGGGGGATATACCTATATGCCTACATTTTGCAATAATGATTTCATAAAATCAAGAGAGGCTGTGGACACCCAGATAATTTTCCTGGAAGCCAGCATTATCAGGCTCACTTTCCTGATAATGGTCTTTGTTTTGCTGATAGTGAGATTTCTTTGGGTGTTCCTTCCTCTGTTAGTCAGGCACATTAGTGAAATTCACAAACTACTTCAACTATTTTAGTGTTGTGGGTTTTTTTCCCCAAGAGCTCCCATGAGCAGTAATTACCATCCTGCTTCTCCTCCTAACCCTCTCCTCTCCATCTGCACTTATAATTTTCTAATCTAAATGCCAGGTCAATAGGTTATATATTCAGAAAATATATTTACATTTGTTTGCCTTCTCAGCAATCACATGCCAGTAAAATCGTAATTGTCTACTATTTAAATAAGGAAAACCTGACTATACAATGCTGTTCATAAGAGTTTTTCTGTTCTTAGCTTTTCTTCCCTTCTCTTTCCTAGCTAGAAGGAATGCTGAGGATTATTTCCACCATTGTGTAGTGCTGAAATAACAAAATCCCATTCACATGCTGCTTCTTGGTTTCTGGCTCATGAATATATTCCACACAGGACATTCTCGCCTATCCCTTGACTGCAATTCGGCCCTTCGTAGAAATATGTATGTATAACCAGGAAAGGACATGAACCATTCCACAACAAAATCTCATCCTCTTTTTATTAATATATGGTCTGAGTTTCAATTTATGCACTCTCTTTGAGTTCTGTGGGTCAGTGCGGCCCTGCTAGGGTGAGAAGATGTCCTGATTTTATAGGGACAGTCCATATTTTGGGGTATTTTTCTTATATAGGCTCCTATTACCCCTCCCCATTTCCCCAGTCCTGATTTTTCACATTTGCTGTCTGGTCATTCTACTATGCTGAGCACTTGCAGCTCCTATTGAAGGGATATTCTCATAGGATGTTCAAAGCATGGTGCTCCTCAGTAAACCTTTCAATGTGGAATAATATGGAAGCAGGGTACTATAGAGAAAAAAAAGCCTTTAGATCCTCATTTTACTGTGTGGGATTTTGACTTTGGTGCAGATATTAACCTTCTCAGGCTAGCTTTCTGCTTTGTTGTCATTTAAAAAATGCCATACTACTACTTCAAGATCACCGCAGAACTGTATCATGTTTGTGGGGGTGGTAGGGCAGAAAGAGAGTCCTCAAGATAGGACAGACTGAGTGTGTAGCCGGGCTGAGTGTGTAGCTGGATAGATTGACGATATTGCTGGATGAGTTAGGGGTACCACTGTTGTGGCCCCATATGGCAGGTAGAATTTTAGACAGTTTACAATCCTTTTTCTTCTGTAGAGAAGTGAGACGTTCACACCTCCAGATCACCTGCTGAAAGTGGGCTTCACCACCCCTGGATTGAATTTACTTTGCTTTCTTGCCTGCATATTTATGCCTGCCTCTGGAGATTTCCACAACATTCATCTGATGAAGTGGGTCTTAACCCAAGAAAGCTCATGATCCCTAAAATCTGTTAGTCTATAAGGTTCTACAAGACTCTTTGTCACTTTTGCGTAGTATTAGTGAATAAGAGAATCAATACACACCTTGGTGATAGATAGATAGCCTGGGGTGCGGCTTTGTGAAACCACCTGAGCTGGCTGGGCAGTGTGGTTTACTGAGTCATGATGGAGCCGCCCTTTGACAAGGAAAGACCTGTTCTTTTACTGCTATAGATACCATTGCTGACGTGTATGCTGCCACAGTATGTTACACAAGTATAAAAGAAGGTTCATGAAAAGTTC
Source organism: Sternotherus odoratus (assembly GCA_032164245.1). Lineage (NCBI taxonomy): Eukaryota > Metazoa > Chordata > Testudines > Kinosternidae > Sternotherus > Sternotherus odoratus. Next base: position 24,288,893 of record JAVMKO010000009.1, read on the forward strand.
ATAATCTATATATATAAAAGTCAAATGGTGTATGTATGTATGTATGTATATGTACGTAAGCTTACTCCTTCCACACCGTTTGAGCTAGAGACTTGAAATTTGGTACAGTTAGAGGTCTAGGGGTCTTAATGACCGTAAGAGTCGAAAATTTTTCAAATCTCACCTCTGACGCCCCCCAGGGGGGAATTCTTTAAAGGCCAATCACATCAGCTGGGAAGCTTCTGTTCTCTGTGACATAGTTCTGATGTCATAATACCCCCTCCAACAGACACCGCACTCAGCTCTCTGCCCCTCCCCCATCCAACGGAACCCCGGAATCCCTCAGCTCTGTGCCCCTCCCCCCTCTGACGGACCCTGGAATCCCTCAGCTCTCTGCCCCTCCCCCCTCCAACGGAACCCCGGAATCCCTCAGCTCTGTGCCCCCTCCCCACCTCCGAAGGACCCCGGAATCCCTCAGCTCTCTGCCCCCTGCCCACCTCCGATGGACCCGAGTTGGGTTTGGTCGGAGGGTAAGTGAGGTAGGGGTGTTGGGTTTGGTCGGGGGGGTGAGGTGAGGGTGTCGGGTTTGGTTGGGGGGCAAGTGAGCCGGGGGTGTTGGGTTTGGTCTGGGGGGGTGGGAAGGTGTTTGGGTGGGTGAGGGGTGAGGTGTGGGGGTTGGGGTGGGTCAGGGGGTGTTGGGTTTGGCGGGCGGTAAGGTGGGGGTGTTGGGTTTGGTTGTGGGGTGAAAATGTGAGTCGGGGTTGGTCGAGGGGTAAGTGAGGTGGGGGTGTCGGGTTTGGTTGGGGGGGTGAGGTGGGGGTGTCAGGTTTGCTCTCTGCCCCCCTCCAACGGACCCCGCACTCGCTCAGCTCTCTGCCCCCTCCCCACCCCCGACTGACCCAAGCAACGCCGGATATTTTCGCTAGTAAACAAATAATTGTTTTTAGGTAAGTCACTCAAAAAGATGCTTTAGAAATGAAAAACCTTCTCATCTGTAACTAAGCAGTTTGACCATCAATATGAAAAATAGTTTACATATTAAAAAAGACACTCTGTAAAACAGTCATGTTAGAAATTACTAAATTAAGCAATACTGAGAAATGACAACAGTTTGTAAGAACTCGTTCTTACAAACTGTATCCTGTTCCAACTACAGCGTCACTTTGCAAATAAGATGACGCAACATTTTTACGAGAATAATGTGCTGACATCTCTGCTATGCTTTTAATTATGCCCAACAAGAATCAGATATTTCCAGAATCCTGAGCAGTCTCAATCTGAGTTGCCAGCTCATACAGGTCATAAAAATGCTTCTTTTCCCAAAGAATGCTGATTTATGACCTATTAAATATATATCAAAAATTATAGTTAAAAAAAGTTGGAGCAATTACTTCCTCAACTGCCCTGGCTTTCCAGGGAAATCTTGAAGAAAAAATCCATCAGTTTAAGCAAGAAGTCGATAACTGTTCTCATTGCTAGAAAGCATTTGAGTAGTGAAGTTATAGTTTTAAAAAAAAAAGGTGGGGCAAGTGGTGAGATGCTAATCACCAATCTATCAGTTTTAAAATATTACTCTTAAACTCAGCCAGTTATACTCACAGCAGGTGATATTTTTGAAGAACAGCCATTTGCATGGCACTCCTAACTAAACAAGGCAGAAGGAAGTTATGGTGTATATAATTTGTACAGTATCTTTGAGGACTTGTTTTGCTGCACCTTAAAACAGAAACAAATCCACCTTCCCTGCTACAGAGGCAGAAGGGAGTCCACATTTCCCCTAGTTCCCAAATTATAACAGGTAGTACATTTTATCTAGTGTTTTCCTGCCTTTAGAATTTCCCATCTTTGCATGGTATGGTAGCAAATTCTGGTTACAGAATTCAGACAGCAGGTTTACTCTACATCAGCTGTCCTCTTGCCCAGAAACAAGAAAGGGATTAGCTACTTCTACAATGGTTGTTACATGATGATTCAATATGTATATTACAGAATCTATTTGAGTTTGTGCTGTTGTCCATCACCTTAGCCACCCCAAATTCATAGCAATAACAAAATCTCTAGTGGATTTGCTGGATTCTCTGGCTCTTTTAAAGATCAGAATCAGGACTGCGGTCCCATAGTGTTAGATGTTGTACAAACACAAAGAAGCAGAAGGAGAGTCTTTCCCCCAAGGGCTTGCAATTTGAGGCCTGGGCAAATGGTTGGGAAGGGGGTAGGGCTGAGGCACCCACACTGGCTGCCCTTTGGGTCAAGCTCTTAGGGATCAAGACTGGCGGGAGGCCGGGGCAGGCAATCCAAGGAGTCTGGCTTATACTGGGCCCTCAAGGGCCGAGGGCACACAGGCCACAACTGCACTTATTAACATGTATTTGCATATCTAGGGGGCAGCTGCACTGGAGCTGGCTGCTTTCTAAAAATTAGACATACAGGGCAGGGATGCCCCACCCCCACTTCCCCTTCTCTCTCGGGTCAGAGTCCTGCCCCACGGCTTCCTCTCCCTTTCTCCGGCCCCTCTCCGCCCCCTGCCCACGAGGAGGCAGGCGGGGGCGGGTCTCAGTCTCAGAGGCCGCTCTCGGCTCCCTCCCAGACCAACCTGTCGCGGGGCGGTGCAGCCAGGAGGGAGACGGACACAGCGGTGCCTGCGCCGCCCTGTTCCACCGACCCGGACCCGGACCCGGACCCAGCTGCGGCTCTGAAGGTGAGGGGGTGACAGGGGAGCCGCCTGCCCCGGCGCTGCCTGAGGGGATTGCCCCGCCCGTAGGGGCAAGTGTGGGGAGCTGCCCCTCGTGGTGCTCGGGGCGGGGTCCTGCTCGACCCGGCGCGGCTGCAGGGGGCCGGTGCCCCTCCGCGGGTGGTGGCGGTGGCGGGGTCTCGCCCCCCGACGGCTTTCACTTTCGTTTCTTCGGTCCCTGAAGGGCTGCGGGTGACGCGCCCAGAGACCCTGGTGCTTCCTGCTTCCCGCCGCGGCTTGTCTGGGGTCTGTCTGTCTGCTCCCCCCGTCCCGAGCCTGCTCTGCAGTCTGTCCCGGGGGAAGGGACCCCGCCACCCCCCTGCTAGTGAGAGAGGGACAGAGCTTGATCGGTTTGCTTTGCCAGAGAGGAGACTGAGAGGCGAGTCATAATAAAGGACCTTGATGGGGGAAATAGAAAGTACTACGGGGCTCCTTCATTTCGAAGAGAAAGGGAAGCAATGGCTGGATGTGAACAATAAAAACTTCAAATTACAAACGAGGCGGGTAGTATTGACACGGAGAGAAATTAACCGTTGGAACAAACTACCAAGGGAAGTAGTCTGGAGTCTTGGGGTCGCCAGGATGCAGCCTATCTGAAAGATATGTTTTAGTCCAACATTAAAACAGACCCCATTGAGAAGCATTTATGGGCAGAGGACTATTCCCCTGGGATGGACTCACCCCAGTCTTGAGGGACATAGACTTTCTGGGAAGGAGGCTGGCGTAACTGATTAAAATAACTTAAAACTAGGGACTCAGGGGAGATGGTTGAGAGATGCTTACTTAATCTCCACCCCATGTTCTAATATTGACAGGGAGGAAAGTCAAGAAAGAGAAAATACAGCAGTGGAGAAAGGAACAGCAGCAGATAGGAGGATGGGCACTAAGGGGAAAGAAAGTGGCAATACAAATGAAGCTAATAGGTGGGCGATACTGGCAGTAGAATGACTGCACCCAATCAGGTGAGGAACCTGGGCAAAGCTAAGCAGAAACAGCTAAGATGTTTGTATATCAAGGAGCCTGGGTAACAAAATGCAGGAACTAGAACTACTGGTGCAGGAAATGAAACTAGATATTAAAGGTAAGGCCCTACTAAATTCATGGCTATGAAAAATGCATCACAGACTGTGAAATCTGGTCTTGTGTGTGCTTTTACCCTATACTACCGTATACATATTTTACAGAAGAGACCAGCATTTCTCAAATTGGGGGTCCCGATAGGGAGTTGTAAGAGGTAACCAGGTTATTTTAGGGGGGTCACAGTATTGCTATTAGGTAAAATAGCAGGTCCTACTCACCGTCCAGCACCTGAGTAGTGCGGACTTGGTTTCGGGCTCACAAACTGTCAGAGACCAAACAACACAGACACCCAATACGTTGATCAAGGGGCACACACTCTCCTTTGCTCCAAAGCTTCAGAGCAAGTGTGGCAGCTTTATTATTGATGCACAGCGGTATATGTAGACAGTTGTCAACAAAGTACTTAACTGGTCATGATGTACACGTGTGATCAATCAAGATTCTCCTGGTTGAATCCAGTTAAAACCAGTGTTACAACTGTTCAAGAAATGCTAATAAGAGAGACAATAGAAACATGGCTGCTGGGGTGGTAAAAGGGTCAGAGGCTGCTGTTCAGGTCAGAGCCTGGGCTGAAAGTTCAGACAGAGCCACAGAGCCAGGGCAAAGTTCAAACTCAACAATTCCCCCATTTGCAGCCTTGATATAACTATTTACCAAGAGCTGCACTCCAGTTTAAGGAGCCAAGGGATGCTTGGCGACTTCAGCCTGGGCCAACTCAAAAAGAGTGGGGCCCACTCAAAAAGAGTGGTTGTAATAGCAAAGGAACAAGCTGACCTACATAAGTTTATGAGGGAGGGGACACATTGAATACAGCAACATAGTATTATAAGGATCACTATGGCCCCAACAACACCCACCAAGAGTTTTACTAAAGGCGGTGCCATTAAAATACATGTCACATTTACTTGTTCCCACAAAAGTTGAGCCCTTCTCTTTAACAAAACATAGTAACCCTGTCTTGTGGGTTACTATGAGATACCTGTTAATTGGCACCCTGTTTTATTCCATGTCAGATTGTGTTGGACTGGATCTTTTACTCCATCTGGTGGCATCCAAGTCATATTAGCAGTGTGAAGGGGAGTCCCCATTCTGCATTTACTGGAAATTGAGTACACACCCAGCAATTACCTCTATTTCCCAGAATACGAGTTTTAACCTCATGGGAATATTTGATAAAAGCATTAGCTTCATAAGCAGAAAATCAACTAAAGAAGCATAGTAAAAAAGCATGCAGTTGCGGGAATAAAAGGTTCAATCAAGATTCTCCTGGTTGAATCCAGTTAAAACCAGTGTTACAACTGTTCAAGAAATGCTAATAAGAGAGACAATAGAAACATGGCTGCTGGGGTGGTAAAAGGGTCAGAGGCTGCTGTTCAGGTCAGAGCCTGGGCTGAAAGTTCAGACAGAGCCACAGAGCCAGGGCAAAGTTCAAACTCAACATTGCCACCCTTACTTCTGCATTACCTTCAGAGCTTGAGGGGGAAGGGATGGAGAGCGGCAGCTGTTGTCCAGGTGCCCAGCTCTGAAGGCAGCGCCCCGCCAGCAGCAGCACAGAAGTAAGGGTGGCAATACCATACTATGCCATCCTTCTGTGCTGGCAGCAGCTCTACCTTCAGAGTTGGGATCCCAGCCAGCTGATATCGCTCTCCAGCTGCCCTGCTCTGAAGGCAGAGCTGCCAGCAGCAGTAGTGCAGAGATAAGGGTAGCAGTATCGCAACCCCTCCTACAATAACCTTGGAACCCACTCCCACAACTCCTTGTTGGGGTGACCCCCCTATAATTACAACACTGTGAAATTTCACATTTAAACTGCTGAAATCATGAAATTTACAATTTTTAAAATCCTATGACCTTGAAATTGACCAAAATGCACTGAATTTGGTGGGGCCCTAATTATAGGATGGGGTGGGCAAACGTTTTGGCCCAAGGGCCACATTGGGGTTGCAAACTTACATGGAGGGCCAGGTAGGGCCTGGCCTCCACCCCCTATCTGACCTTCTTTCACTTCCCACCCCCGACTGCCCCACAGAATGCCTGACCCATCTAACCCCATCCTCAGTCCTTGTCCCCTGACCAAAAGGAGAACTGCCAAAAGCAAAGCAGAGTTGTACTTGAAAAGGAGATTAAAACCAATAGTCATATTGGTTAAAAGAAAACAAGAAAAGAAGAAGTGGGACTGCTAAACACTGATGATGGGTTCTAGATTAAAGACAATCTAGGCATGGCTCAACACCTAAACAAAAACTTTGCCTCAGTTTTTAATCAGGACAATGAGGGTCTTGGGTATAGTATCAGGGTAGCTAATGGAAATGAGAATATGGAAATATTGGAGGTAACAAAGAGTCCTGTGGCACCTTAAAGACTAACTATAAAGTTTTGAAGCATAAGCTTTCGTGGGCTAATACCCACTTCGTCGGTGCAAGCAGTGGAAGTGTCCAGGGGCAGGTATAGATAAGTAGGCAAGAACCAGGTAGGAGTTAACAAGGTTAGTCCAATCAGGCTGAACCAGATTGTTAACTCAAATCAGGGAGGGTGGGGTATTCTTCTAGCAGCTGAATTGGAGGTGTGAACTCGGAGAGAGGAGAAGCTGTTTTTGTAATTAGCAAGCCATTCAAGATCCTTGTTCAATCCTAGATTGATTGTGTCAAACTTGCAAATGAACCACAGCTCTGCAGTTTCTCTTTGCAGTCTGGTCTTGAAGTTTTTTTGCTGAAGTATGGTGACTTTTAAATCTGTAATTGTGTATCCAGGCAGATTGAAGTGTTCTCCTACAGGTTTTTGTATATTGCCATTCCTAATATCTGATTTGTGTCCATTTATCCTTTTTCATAGGGACTGTCCAGTTTGGCCGATGTACATAGCAGAGGGACATTGGTGGCATATAATGGCATATATGACATTGGTTGATGTGCAGATGAATGAACCAGTGATGGTGTGGCTGATCTGGTTAGGTCCTGTGATGGTGTTGCTGGTGCAGATATGTGGACAGAGTTGGCATCGAGGTTTGTTGCATGGATTGGTTCCTGAGTTGGAGTTATTATGGCGCGGTATGCTGTTGCTGGTGAGAATCTGCTTAAGGTTGGCGGGTTGTCTGTGTGCCAGGACTGGCCTTCTTCCCAAGGCCTGTGAAAGTGAGGGATTATTGTCCAGGGTGGGTTGTAGATCACTGATGATGCGTTGGAGAGGTTTTAACTGAGGACTGTAGGTGATGGCCAGTGGTGTTCTATTGTTTTCTTTCTTGGGCTTGTCTTGCAGCAGCAGGCGTCTGGGTACACGTCTGGCTCTGTTGATCTGTGTCCTTATTTCCTTGTGCGGGTATTGTAGTTTTGAGAAACCCTGGTGAAGATCTTATAGGTGTTGGTCTCTGTCTGAGGGGTTGGAGCAAATATGATTGTACCTCAGTGCTTGGCTGTAGACAATGGATCGTGTGGTATGTCCGGGATGGGAGCTGGTGGCATGAAGATAGGCATAGCTGTCGGTATGTTTTCGGTATAGGGTGGTGTCGATGTGGCCGTCATTAATTTGCACCGTGGTGTCTAGGAAGTGGACTTCCTGTGTAGACTGGTCCAGACTGAGGTGGATGGTGGGGTGGAAGCTGTTGAAATCATGGTGGAATTCTTCCAGAGTTTCTTTCCCATGGGTCCAGATGATGAAGATGTCATCAATGTAGCGTAGATAGAGAAGGGGTGTGAGTGGACGAGAGTTGAGGAAGCGTTGTTCCAGGTCAGCCATAAAGATGTTGGCATACTGTGGGGCCATGCGGGTGCCCATAGCAGTGCCACTGGTCTGGAGGTATATATTGTCACCAAATTTGAAATAATTGTGTGTGAGGATGAAGTCACAGAGCTCAGCAACCACTTGTGCTGTGGCATCATCGGGGATACTATTCCGGACAGCTTGTATTCCAATATTTCCATACAGTTTGTATGGAAATATTGAAAATTACCATATCCAAGGTGGAAATCAAACTAAACCAGTTTAATGGCGCTAAATGGGGAGGTCTGATAATCTCCATCCAAGAATATTAAAGGAACTGGCACACAAAATTGCAAACCAATAGCAAGGATTTTTAATGAATCTGTAAACTCAGGGGTTGTACCCTAAGAATGGAAAATAGCTAATATAGTACTTGTTTTTGAGACGGAAAAACGTGATCTGGCAAACTACAGGCCTATTAGTTTGATCTCAGTTGTGTGAAAAGTCTTGGAACAAATTTTGAAAGAAAAAGTAGTGGAGGACATAGAGGTAAATAGAAATTTGGATAAAATATAACATAGCTTTACAAAAGGTAGATCATGTCAAACCAACTGATTTTCTTGTTTGAGAAGATAACTGATTTTTTTAGACAAAAGACATGCAGTAGATCTAATCTGTCTGGATTTCAGTAAGGAATTTGAATTAGTTCCAGTGGGAAATTATTAGGAACAAAACATAAAAATCCATGGGCGGTGGGTGAACCATATAGGGAAGCTAGCCCCTGGCTCGGCCCACCCCTTCTGCCTGAAGCCTCCCCCTTCCCTCCTCCCACCCCAGATCTCCTCACACCCCACACCCTTCCAGAGCACTAGTTGGGCGCACGGCCCCTAGCCACCGAGCACCGGCTGATGTGTGGCCGGAAGGCTCAGAGCACTGGGCGTGCAGCCACACCCCAACCCCAGAGTGGCAGGCAGCGCTTCTTGGAAGAGGAGCAGCCTGCCTGGTGGGCTGGGGCCAACTAGCAGCACGAAGGGAGGGGGCCTCCAGATGGTGCTTGGACGGGGCCACACAGGGCTGTTTGGGGTGGCACAGCCTTCCCCTGCCTATTAGATACACCACCCATGGAGAAATCCTGTAGTGCACCTGACTGCATACATAGGGTTAGATTCTGATCTTATGTTTGCTAATGTCAACCTAGAGAGTGCATCTCCTGACTTACACAGGATAATTGAAATCAGAATCTGTCTGCATAATAATGATAAAACAATGGTCTGAGGAAACACATGAAAATGTTTTGATTAAAGTTTTGGTTTTTAAATTTTTTTCAAGTGCAGTTCATGCATAGGAAATGGGGGGAAAGACTGTGTGAGTGTTGTTTCCCTGTTTGATAAATTTCTCTTAAAGCAGTTGTTTCCTTGACTGTTCTTACAAATGTTTTGAATGTCCCCAAGCCATTTGGGCTAATCTGTTTATTGGAAATATAGTTAAATACTGAACATGTTGTTCCCTCTAATGGTAGCAGAACAATATTGGTACTAATTGATACTGACCGTTACATCAATAATGTTTCTGCTAGAGTCGGACAGTGGAACTGAACAGGTGCCTTGAGGTTTTAATTTGCATTGAGAAGCAGAAGGGCATGTTGTTCTGCCAGTTCAGCTCGTTAGGCAGGACTTGATTAGAGCCAGTCTGTTTCTTAGCAACGGCCCTCCCTAACTGAAAACACACTTTAAGGTAGAGGAGGAGATTTGCTAATACCTTTCTGACAAGCTGGATAATGGTAGAAAGCAGAAATTCACAGCTGGAGGCTAACCACGGATCTTTATTGGACAGCAGGATTTAAACACCTGTGCATCAGACGGATCTTGTTTTAATTTTAAATGCTAAGCACACATGAGCATGACCTAAGATGATTCATATCTTTGGACAGAAGAGAGGTTGTATCCTAGGTTACTGGTTTCATATTTATCTGTTTCATTCATGTTACAATATTTATGGCACTTCCAATATATTTTTTTCAAATATGTATACTAATATCTCATTCAGTAGCTAGAAAAATAGTATCAGAGAGGTAGCCGTGTTGGTCTGGAATTGCAGAAGTGACAAAGAGTCCTGTGGCACCTTAAAGACTAACTAAAGTATTGAAGCATAAGCTTTCGTGGGCTAATACCCACTTCGTCAGATGGGTATTAGCACACGAAAGCTTATGCTTCAATACTTTAGTTAGTCTTTAAGGTGCCACAGGACTCTTTGTCACTCTAGAAAAATAGTATCAGTCCTCTTAGTTGACTCAAAGCAGTATGTTAACTATCCCATTTTCTTTTAAACTTATTTATGAGTAACTCACCTGTTCCAGATTGGTTTTGCAGGTTCCTTAATAAACTGGCAGTGGCAAAGTAAAATCCAAAATCTGTTATGTTTAGTAGTCAGGAATTGATTTCCTCTGGTCACAAAACAGTTACATCTCTAGAAGCGAACAGCTATTGATGGAGGCCCTGGATATGGAGAGGGAGATGATATTTTAGGCAGCTACAGTCAATCCTCTGGAGAGATTTGAATATTAAGATGACGGGGAGGGACTCTGTTCTGTTGAGAGCCAGTGTAGAAAATGGAGCACCAAGGTCATGTGTTCATATTGACCTTTTTTTTCTTTTTTTAAGGAAATGGTCTTTTGCACTTTGTACCTATTAAAGCTTATTGAATAGTCTTATTTGGTTGGTTGTTTTATTAAAGTTATACGGCTTCATCCCCAGATTAAATTACAATATTGAGCCTGGAGGTCACAAAAGTATGGGATACTATAGCCAGATTTCTCTCTGACAGGATTGAACATAGTCTTTCAGACAGCCTCAGGTGGAAGTAGGCATTTTTCTCAGTCATGGTGCCTAGCCATGCAGTGAAATTTACAAACCAGAGTTGGGCATCTAGCTCCCTATACAATGCATGGGGAGAGATATTCATCTAAGAAAGCCACGTAAGCTTGCCAGGAGTGGATGCTGACAGGAGGGGGTATATCACCTAAATCCCACTCCTCTCCCAGAGTTAGGTGCCTAAGTCTAAGTTGAAGGGAGGCACCCTATCTCTGCTTGGGGTCCACATTCAGGAACCCTCTTCTGGAGTAAGGTGCCTAAACTGTTTTCTCGCAAGAACAGTTGTGACGCCTGCATAACATTATGCAAAATAGCCTCTTTCTAGCAACACTGTGTCTTTTTTGCCTGGGTTCAGTTTCATCCAGGTGCGGACTGTCTAGAGATATTTAATTTTTGGAAAAGAAGAAACAAACTAGCTGTAAAATTTTCTCAAGATGTACATGTAGTTCTGAGTTACTATGTGGATCTGTATAATCTTCTGCTTAATCGATAATTCAACACTAACAGCAACAAAAGTATGAATGTGTTGTTGAAGGAAGTGATAATGTGGTTAACTACAAAGACCAGAGGGACTTCTGAAATGTGGGGGGGAGGGGATGAAGGAAATCATCTAATTATTCATCTGGTGCTTGATGTCACCAGGACTATGGGGAATCTCTCTGAGTAGCACTCTGCTTGCTCTGAATCTCTGCTTTCCATGTTGCCTAGTCCTTTACACCTGTGCAAAGTGGTAGCACTTTGACACTTGTTTTATACAGCAGTCAAGGACTACATGCTGTGCAAGTGGGGACTCAAGCCCTCTGCCTGGATTCCACCTCACACAATAGAACTATATTCTGATAGTCTGTTCCCCGGTGTCCCCTTTTCCAGCTCTGATACTGCAGCGCATTTACCCCACGTCCCCTTTCCCAGCTCTGACTCCGCGGAACATTTACTTCATGTCCCCTTTCCCAGCTCTAACACTGTGGAACGTAGCACACGTGATTCCAACTTCCCTCCCTACTTCCTGTTTGACCCCAGTTTATATAGTGAGTCTCAGCTATACCTTAACCCAGGGGTCTCCAAACTTTGAGACGAGGGCCATATTAGATTTTTGAAGGGGCTTCGCGGGCCAAAGCAACTGTGAAAAAATTCAATATATGCAAATATATGCAAAATCCCCCCCTTTGCTCCTCTGGCCGCTGCTGCAACACCCCCACCCCCCACCCCTTTGTTTCTCCGACCGCTGCTGCATCCTCCCCTTTTCTATTCTGGCCACTGCCTCAGGGGCACTCACCCCTCCACCCATGGGGCCGCTGGCACCAGCTCATGGGGAGGGGGAGCATCGGCAGCTACTCCACTTGCCTGCTCAGCTGGGGGGGCCGGACAAATCAAAGCCAGGGGCCGGATCCGGCCCCCGGGCCATAGTTTGGAGACCCCTGCCTTAACCAATCATTTTATTGAAATTTAACTAACCAATCCTAACACATTGTTACATAATTCTATAACCAATTCTATCCCACTACCCTACTTAACTTACACCTAACAAAATTAATTACATGGCAGACAGAAACAATTAGAGAACCAGACAGATTAACAATAGAAAACTGGGGCCATAAAGATAAAACAGTACAGAAATGGGGGTTTCACAACCAATGATAAGTGATTTCTTGCCAGACAGGATGCCATCAAACTTAGTTTTCTTTAATCATTTTTATCTGTCTTGATAGGCACTATCCGGACATGACTGTATTCCTAACAGCCCAATATCACCTTATTTCAGTGTGACAGGTTTGGAATGTGAGGATGTGTCTGTAGGCTTCCCATCTTATCGCTGTCCCTGCTGCTTAACCAAAGGCCTTAGCCTAAGAAGGTGGCCTCTGATCATCCTAGTGAGAGAAGGCCCATACACAGGCAGACTGTGATTTTGATTCTTTGTTTTTATATCCCTGTAACTAGCTAAGTGATAAAATTGCATCTAAGTTCTTAAAGTATAGGCCTTTACAGGCAGGCCTGAATATCTATATTCTAACACCCATCCTGCTCCACCAGCCTCCACTTACCTGGGGAACCTCAATGCCAAGATTGTATAATGCTCTTTACTATTAGGATCTTGGATACCATGAGGATAAGGGACATATAAATACTGGAATAAAGTCACTATTACAATTTACATCACAAGTCCAAAGTTCACGAAGTGGCTTATGTGATAGAAAGATTAGTATCATTACTATTACTAATTATGACGTGTTAGTGCATGCCAGGTTCATTCACACTAGTAGAATCCTGTTTGATGAAACTTTTTTATTATATTAATTCTGTTAAAGGAGTTCCTTTTTTACAAAAAAAGGATATTTACCTCCCTTTCAAGTTACAGTGGATGTAATTAAAGTTTCCACTGTCTTTCACTGGAAGGTAAGTTATTTCCTGTTTGAGTATGTAGTCCGTATGCTTATGAAAGGGACTACTATTAAATTCAGTAATATCTTACTTAACAGTAGAAGGGTTTTACAAATTATCTGCATCTTTCCACCCTTTTTTCTAGAATGGATTCTTTATCTGTTGATCTTGAGCGGTCAACTAGTCCATCCCCCTATGCCTAGGCAGGACCAAATATAAATTGAGTTTTTCCCATTTTATTCATACTTCAAACATTTCCACTCATTTCCCAGTCTCTCCTCCTCAATAGCAGTTTTATTGAAATTTGCGTACCAGGGTGATACAGATGTCTGGATTTTTTTTCTTCTTTCTTTTTTTTCCTCCTTCACCTTCTTCACGCTCTGCTTTCTTCTTTCTCCACCAAAATCCCTCAGACTTGTAGCAAAACAAAGGGATCCTACATGTGCTCCTTTTAGTGGCACCACTCTGTTCATAATCTAAGAACAGCAGTCAAACTGTAAAACTGACACATCCCAGTTAGTTGATTTCAATTTATTTATTTAGTTTTAGTTTTTCTACACTGTGCATCTTACTCATGTGGTGTGCTGAGGCTGCAGAGGAGGGTGACAGCGGGGGAGGGGAGAGGAGCAACCTCCCCATACGGAGCTCAGGGGCCAGTTAGGAGGAGCCTGAGGGCTGGATCTGGCTCGCGGGCCATAGTTTGCCCACCCCTGGTTTAGAGAGTAGTGTCGACATTCCCTAAAGTTCCATGGGGTAAGCTATAATGAGAAAAGTCCAAAGATAATGAGAAAATACAGCCCAGGTGGAATTGTGGGATAGCACTGGAGAACTGGCAGTGCCTGGGCTTGATTAGGGTGCATTCTCACTGCAACGTGTGGGTTGCCAGCACAGGCTAAAGCAAACATGACCTCAAAGCTCTACCCTCAGCTGTGCCCACTGTGCCCGCTAGTTTGAGCGTCAGGCACCCTCAAGCCCAGGTTAGAGGTCTTTCCATGTGGATGGAGGAAGGTCTAGGGGCTATCCTGTCTAGGCTCAGCTAATTCTGGTGAAAACATACCTCTTAAGGGCTTCTCTTCAGTGCAGGGTTAATCCATCGTATAACATGAGTGTTGCCCCTAGCTTAAGTCCTGCTCCCTCCATAGGGGCCCCCTACTCTGATAGTTTGGGCCCCCCCCCAGCCCAGCCGCCCCCCCCAGCCCAGCCGATAGCGGCTGGGGGCCCCCCAGCGCAGCCCCCCCCCAGCCCAGCCGGCGCTCCCCCCCCAGCTGACAGCGGCTGGGGGAGGAAGCCCAGCCGCCCCGCCCCCCCCAGCCCAGCCGGCGCTCCCCTGACAGCTGGCGGCAGCGGGAGCGAGAGCCCGGTAGCGGCGTGAGCCGCCCTTGCTGCTCTTCTCCCCCCCCCCCCCCCGGACTGCGCCGCTGCCGCCGGCCGGGCTCACTGATCCTGCCGGGGACAGGTGCGCTCGTCTGGAGGAGAGCCGCGCCGCCTCCCCGCCCCTTCCCCGCTCTCCAGGCCCGGCGACAAGGGGGGATGACTACGGGTACTGCTGTGTACTGGGGCCCCCCTAAAGTCCGGGGCCCCCCTAAAGTCCGGGGCCCGGTACAGCTCTACCCGTAGTACCCCCCTGTCGCCGGCCCTGGCTCCCTCCCCCCACATCCTTCACTCAAGTATGATGGTCTCTTTATCTCAAGTTGGTTGGCCTGTTAGGGGATGTGGGCTGCTGCTGACAAGTTGTGCTGACTTGAGGTGCTCACCCAGTCACTGTGCAGCTTGAGTGTTATTTTGCAATGTTGCAAGGCTAACTTGAGTGAAGACATCGCATAAGACACATTTGAATCTATGCTAGCTGGCTGTTTTGTAATTTAGACTGACTCCTTGCTACAAAATAGCCAGCTAACACTGCTTTAGCCATGTCAGTCTGTGTTAGGCTGACCAAACAGCAAGTGTGAAAAATTGGCACAGGGGTGGGGGGTAATAGAAATATATAAGAAAAAGACCCCAAAATCGGGACTGTCCCTATAAAATTGGGACATCTGGTCACCCTTGTCTGTGTCTTAACATGATTGAAAAGCCCTCTTAGTACTGAAATCAATTAAGCTAAGATTGAAAAAGGTGTATCCTTTCCCTTTCAATATATAGTTTGAAGGTATTCTTGACTAATTACTTATAAATAAAGAGTTTTGTAGCACCTTATAGACTAACAGATCTTAGGGATCATAAGCTTGGATCTTAGCCCACGAAAGCTTATGATCCCAAAGATCTGTTAGTCTATAAGGTGCTACAGGACTTTTTGTCGCTTTTCCAGATCCAGACTAACACGGCTACCCCTCTGATACTTATAAATAGAATACCATAAATGTGAGTTTTGTGTAACAGAGGGCTTTTTTTGTTTTCAAAGCATGAAACAAATTTCTTATTTTGCAGACACACTTGTAAACGGAACCATGCAAATACGTGAGTAAAATATTTAATTAATATTTGTTAAACCTCCTAATTAGATACAGGTTACAGTACCTGTTTCCTTTCAACACTTTTGGGATTTGAATGCATCTAAATTGTTCTGATTCTTTCATAATGTAAAATTTCCCATTAGCTTTTTTTAAGGGCATTTCATATCGTTTAAATACATCAAACTTGTTACAATATCTAATTTTCATATAGATCTTATCTAAAATGAAAAAAGTTCATTTTATAGATTTATTTTTTAATTTTACAAAACAAAAAAATGAATATTTGTTTCTTTCTTCCAGAAAATAAAACTGCTGAATTTCCAAATCCCGCTTACCCTCCAGCTTATGCAGGAAATCAAGTTCCATATGGATATCCTCAGTACGCACCTCAGACTTTCCAAAGTAAGTTATTTGATTATGATATGACATACAAATTAACTGATCTGTTTTGTCCCCAGAAAAAATAGTTTGGGTTCCAAGATGGCAGCCACCTGTGAACTAATTCCCTTGCTATTAATTTTTCAGGATGAAATGTTTAGACTTTTTTGTAGGAAAGATTGGTTGTTCTTTCCTTTATTTGTTGTTACTGTGGTAACATGCTACCTATAAAGGAAAAATTAACAGAAAATCTCCTGTCTACAGGAAAACTCTGTTGTAGGGGTGATGGCAGGGAAGATGGTGCCATTTCCGAAGTAGCTCATGTATGGCAGCTCTTTGATTTTAAACTCTACATCTCAGTCAATACTCTCTTTTAAAATCAAAATATTTTACTGATTTTCTTTAGCAATTCAGAACCTGAGTTAAAACTGGAGAAGTTATAGTCTCCATCTCTTTTATTGTTTCTGTCTTACCGGCTTTCCTTCTGAATACTCTCATGATTTTTCCCACTTTGTTGCCTTTTTTCCACACTGTCGCAGAAGCTTAAAAGATTTTCTCTCTCCGTCTTTGCTGAGTGACCTCCCTCTTTACATTCAAATCTTTCCTCCAGAACACACCACTTCAAATAACTCTTTAAGTAATAATTTGTTGACATATTAATGTTGAATATTTTTATTTTGCTTTTTTAAATGTACGAAAGCCTCTGATTTGAATCTTCACACTCAATGATATCTGGTATGTCTTCAGTATTGGCTTATATTTGTTCTGTATTGGCCTGTCCTGCTTGTCTTTTGGATTTTATGCACTTTGTGCAAAGCAACCCTGTTCTCACATTTTGTAAACACTGTCAGCATTGGCAAATAATAATGATTATGCGTTGTGGAGACAGAAAAAAGTTTATTCTCTTTAGAACAAGAAAGATTAAATTCTGAGATCAAGGTAGTTTTCTTTCTCTGTTTGAGCCTGATATTAAATATAAACAGACACTGTTTACCGGCTAGTTTACCAGTCACACCAGCTATGAATCTTCTCTATAGATTGTAATTACTTGCTATTAGTTGTAGTGTGTAATCCACAGTTTTACTGGAAAAGATGCCCTTTTCAAGTCCTATAAAAACCTGTGAAAAACATTTGGGTGGACCAGCTGTCACTAAGGCTGTGTTTGTGGTAATATCTCTTGCAAACGGTAGAGTAAGTGAATAACTCTGTATGAATATCCTTCATAGTTTCAATATAATGCTTGCTTCATTGTAGAGGAGGAAGCTTAAACTTTTTACTTTTTGTAGGTGGCAAAACTTGTACCAGCTTGATGTTGAATTCATGCTAAATTTGAATCTTCTTTAGTTCTTAGATATAACTTCCATGAACATTGTACACATTTGTTCAATTTTATCTTTATAAATAAATCTTTATATACTACCAGCACTGCTATAGAGAACACATTTCTCTGGTAATATAGAATTTATATTATAGACAGAGAGAGATCTTAATCCATTAATGTAAGTATATATTATGTGCGCCATCTAGTGGGCCTAACACCATATTAAGTGTTAAACGGCATGACTTGAATCTGATTTTATACTGAGTCCTGTGTGAGCAAATAAAATAAATTGGAGATTGTTCATTTAATATAGCTAAAATCAATATGCAGTTATTAATTATTTCTGTGTATGTATTTACAGTATGACAAACTTCTTGACACTCTTTATTTAGACAAAAATAATTAAATATATAGGAATATAGTACGTGCTCCATAGTCTTTCAGCTTGAAAGCTGCACACTGACTCTTATAGACACACCCTATCTCTAAAATAAGTGCAAATAAGTAACTATAGAAAATCTTTTTCTAAAAGTTCTCAAATTGCTATTCATAACATGACAGTCTTACAGCCATTTATCAAATACTTTTCCATTTCAAATACACTCCTATTTTCATTTGCTGTTTATTAATTTTAAATTGTAAGGATGAGATCAAATAAGCAGCTTTATTTTTATTACATTTAAATTGTAGATTACTTATAGGTGTCTTACTATATGAAATTGGTATATATGGGAGAGAGGTTTCTTATCATATTAGTGTGAAGGGTGTAGAATATCTGGATCCAGATATTTTGTCTTATTATAATAAAAATATCTACCTCTTGTGTAGCACTTTACATCAGTAGACGTCAAAGTGCTTTACAAAGGTCAGTATCAACCCCATTTTACTGATGAGGAAACTAAGGCTCAGGGAGGTGAAGTGACTTGCCCTAAGGTCATCCAGGCAGAGCTGGAAATAGAAGCTAGGTCTGTTGAGTCCCTGTCTGTGTTCTGTCCTCTGGAGGCTTCCCTGTAAGTCCTGTTTACTCTATAAACTTGTCTACACATAAATTGTATTGCTTTAAATATACCAATATAGTTGAAGCCATACAATGACCCTTGTACAGATGTAGTTATACCAATACAGGTTGTTGCTGTTTTGGAAGACAGGGTGAGAGAGAAGCAGCTTTTTAGAAAGGAGAGAGAATAGTGCAAACAGCCAGAAGGAAGATAGGGAGAACGGAGCTACTGTGTGAGTCTAAGAGCCACAAAATAACAGTTAAGCAGTACCTTTAACATTACTGTGACGTTTGAGCCCTTAAGTGGTAAATAGTGACCTGTTGATGTGATTCATTATCATCGTGTGAAAGTTACAACAGAAAGATGGCATCCGTTTGCAGCTTTGTGATTCCTGGTTACACACTTTGCTATTGTAGTGGCTCTCCAGCTTTCAGTGGTTGAGGATCGCTGAATTGAATTATAGATGAACTTGGAAGGATTTGATTTTTATCATTAAACATGGATTTCACCATATGCACACAAACTGATGACAAAATATTTCCATCTGTTATAATGGAAATGTGCAGATAGGCAGAGTAAGAAAAATGTTCCTTGAGAACTTATTGGAGTTTGATTTAAGAATATTTACCCTGTATATTTTGACGGGTTTTTTACTTTATGTTTTAACAGTTATAAAGCTTTAACTTTTGAATCTCAACAAATATTGTCATTTAAATAAGTGTCTAACCTCCCCATAACTTCCCACAAGTGCCAAAATTTTAAATAAATAAAAAAAGCATACAACCCATAATTTCCCCAACTGTGAAAATGTAAATTATTAATAATTGAAAAATGTTTAAAATAAATGTCTATATTGTAGAAATGATAAAATAAATTGATTTCTGCCAAGCCTCATTATGTAATGTAGTTTCAAAATGAGGCTCTCAGTAGTTAAGAATGCTAGCACTTCAGAAGTGTATTTGTTGATGTGTTGAAACTGTTTTTTATATCTAATTTTCAGATTTGTGTGTTTTGTTTTTCTTCCCATAATCTAGATGCTCCAGGACAAGCTAATTATGCCTTCTCGGGTTACCCAGCAGGAGCACCATATGGACCTGGGGTCCCTCCGGTCCAAAATCAGCCTACTGGGGCCAGTGGGGCAGCTTGGATGCCAGCACCTCCTCCCCCTCTCAACTGTCCACCTGGATTAGAATACCTAAGTCAGGTACCTGTATTCTTCTCTGTTTTAAACTCCCATGAAAATACAAACCTAATAGATACCTGCACATTTAAGTACCTTTTTATCTACTTTGGGAAATCAAGTGTCTTACATGATTGGTATTGGGGATACAGAGCCATTTACATTTAGATCAGAGGTTAAAAATCTATCTCAGGACTAGCATAATTGAAGCATATTACCATTTTATGGCTGCTCAGTGGCCCATTCTGAAAAAGCACTATTAGTCCCAGTTTTACAGAAACAAAGTGGCTGAGATAATATCTTTTACTGAACCAGCTTCTTCTGGGGAGAGACAAGTGTTACCTCACCCACCTTGTCGCTCTAATATCCTGGGACTGACACGGCTGCAACAACACTGCATAGTTCCAGTTTTAGCAGACAGGAGTCCACCATTTTAGCCAAGAATTGAAGATTAAATGAGAATGGGTACTGCTCTATTGTACATTGTTGTATCAGAAATAGTGACTCTAGGTAAGGATAGTATGGTGTGGCAAAAGCTTATATTACAGTATGGTCATCAGTAGCACATCAGACTTCATGACTTTCAATGTGGTGCTTTTTCTGAGCTCTTATATTCATTCCACCTCCAAGTATTTTCAAATAGATATAGCGCACAACAGAGCAGCTTGCAAAATTGGAATGTTAGTGTTTGATCTTTTTGATCATGTTTGTGAGAGACCATTTCTAAAGCACAATTAATGTAGATCGGTGGTTCTCAAACTTTCCCCCGTCGCAACCCATTTTTACTTTTCTTCACTGCTCTGCAGACCCTTGTGTGTCCGCCGAAAAGCCACTGAATTGATTAGTTCCACATTCGGCGGCTATTTTCGGTGGATAAGCCGAGCACTCCCGAAATAGCTCGGTATGTCCGCCGAAAAGCCGCTGAATGTGGAAGTAATTAATTTGGCGGCTTCTCAGTGGCGCCAGGAGCTCGCGACCCTTCAGGAGGCAGCCGGCGACCCCCGGTTTGAGAACCCCCAATGTAGATGATCTAATATTATATTTATGAATTTTGTATCTTGAAATTAATTTTTGAAAAATAAAAAATGACGTATTTGTAGATTTTATTTTTTTTAATTTAACTGTAACTTTCTTTTATTAACTTCTATTCTAAACTGTTTTTTAACTACTGTAACAGATTGACCAGATATTAGTTCATCAGCAGATTGAGCTCCTGGAAGGTATGTATTTTGCTATACTGCTAAATGGAAGATTGTTATGCTAGAGATATTTTAAATAACTGTGGTCCTATATCGAGTTTTAAACACTTTAAACACTAGTCTTATTTAAGGGTAGAAATATTTCATTTATTCATTGCCTTTTAAAGATGGGGTCTTCAATGATTTTGGGGTTTTGTCTTTTATAGCTTTAATAAATTCCCTACCATAGTACATTTTGGGGAGGAGAGTGGGAGTGGCACTGATTCTTAAAATGTTGCTTACTTTCAGTATCTCAAACTTAAAACATAATTTATTTGAACTTTTAAAAAAAATACAAAATCTATATATATAAAAGTCAAATGGTGTATGTATGTTCCCTTACTACTTCCACGCCGTTTCAGCTAGATACTTGAAATTTGGTATAGTTATAGGCTTTAGGGTCCTAATCAGGGTAAGAATCAAAAAAATTTAAAATCTCACCCTAGGGGTGAAATTTTTTAAAGCTCATTAACATCAACTACACAGCTCACATAACATCAGCTGGGCAGCAGGTTAACACCTGCTGTTGTCTGTGACATAGTTATGATGTAATAATACAGATACCCAGAGAGCTTAGTGTTGTGTTAAAGCTCAGTAACATCTTTTTACATCCCAGTTTCCAATTACAAATAGTCCGAGCAAGGCCGGGTATTTCAGCTAGTTGATATATAAAAATGTGACCATTTCTAATTTAAAAGTATAATCTTTATATCTAACTTCATTCATTCGTGTGATTTCAAACTATCATTTTTACATATCTCCCTCTCTACTTCTGACCTGTGTAATTTGATCTAATCCTACATCTCGGCCTATCTTTCTGACATCTCCTCCTGGGAGTCTCTGTGCTAGCTAACTGATCTTTTCGCCCAGATCCTTTCCACTCTGCTAGTTCTTTGCCATGTTTGGCAACATCATGATCCTGATGTCACTTATGCCCTTAATATTGATGATATTGTTGACACCTTCTCTCTTACCCTCTACAACTAGGATTCACCAAATCTTTCTGCTTTTTCATCCCATAACATTTCTAAGATCCATCTGTTGTTGTTGTGTATTTTGTTTTTTGTTCAGGCCCTCATCATTTCCTATCTCAATTATTGTAACCACATACTTACTTGCATCCGACGAAGTGGGTATTAGCCCACGAAAGCTTATGCTTTAATACTTTAGTTAGTCTTTAAGATGTCACAGGACTCTTTGTTACACATACTTACTGGCCTCCCTTCCACACATGTTTTCCCCCTCCAGTCCATTCAAATCATATCTGCTAAAATAATCTTGCTGGCTTACACCTCTTACATTATCATGCTACTTTCTGGATCTCTCCGCTGGCTGCTGTTGTTTCGCATCAATTTAAAGCTTCTTATTTTTATTTTCAGGGCTATTGTCTAGACAGCTAGAGAGGGGTCACAACTCTACCCCTCTCTAGCTGTCTACTTTTGTGTTTTATTGAATTGCTCCCCACTTACACATCCACTGTGACAGTGGTGCCTGTCTTGTCTGCTCATTTGTCACTTCTCACGCAAACACCTGTGTTGCCTCTCACCCACAGAACACTCTGAACTGATTATAAGGCCTTCTCCATCCTGAGATACTGTAAGTCTCCCCTGTGCCATAATATCTAAAACAGGGGTCGGCAGCCTGTGGCACACGTGGCAAACATGGCACGTGAGATGATTTTTAATGGCACGCTGCTGTCAGCCGAGGTCCCAGCTGCTGGCCCTTCTCAGCCCACTGCCAGCTGGATGAATGGTGGCCGGAACCTTGGCTGGCAGGAGCTGGCGGCTGGAACCCCAGACTGGCAGCGGGTTGAGCCACTCAGCCCACTGCCAGTCTAGGATACCAGCCACTGGTCCCTCTCAGCCAGCTGCCGGCCCGGGGCTCTGCTCCTGGCCTCGGCCCAGTGCTCGTCAGCTGCCCCTGCTGTGGCCCACATTGGAAAACTCAGCAAGGAAAAGCCAGGGCAAGGATCACACTAAACTGATAAGATCTGCATTTTAATTTTATTTTAAATGAAACTTCTTAAATATTTTAAAAACCTTACTTTCAATACAACAATAGTTTATTTATATAATATAGACTTATAGAGACAGACCTTCTAAAAATGTTAAAATGTATTACTGGCATGTGAAACCTTAATTACATTGAAGTTGGCACACCACTTCTGAAAGGTTGCCGACCTTGATCTAAAAACTCATCATTCACATTAATTAGTTTTGAAGGGCAAATGGGAAGAGTTAGCAACTTATTCATAATGAAAAAATAATACAATAAAAAGAATACATTGAAAATATGTATGTATCTCTTATGATTTCTGTTCCCCTCCTGCTCCACCCACATATGTTAGTAATCTTATTAAATTGTAAGATCTTCAGGGAAAGAGCCATGTTTTCATATGTGTCTATGTAAGGATTAGTACAGTGGGTTCCTGAACCTGATTGGGGCCTGTGCTATTTCTATTAATATTTGTATTTAGTGTATCAACTTTTTAATGTTGTTAATTTTCAGTTCTTACCGGTTTTGAAACTAACAACAAATATGAAATCAAAAACAGCTTGGGGCAAAGAGTATATTTTGCAGCGGAGGAAAATGACTGTTGTACTCGAAACTGTTGTGGACCATCACGACCTTTCACTATTAGGATTGTTGACAATATGGGTCAAGAAGTGATAACATTGCAGAGACCTCTTAGATGCTCTTCATGCTGTTTTCCATGCTGCTTGCAAGAGGTGAGATATTCCTTTCTCTTCCCTGCATCTTTAAAAGTTTTCAGAGATTTTCTTTTGTGTCAAGAAGTGAGGTGGAACAAAGTTAACTTCATCTGTAATTTTGTGAGGATCTGTGATTTTTTAATTATTATTATTATTATTGCTCTTTGAGGGTTTTTGAAAAATTCTCTCGTGACTTTTTTGTCTCCTTTTTGATGGAATTTCTTGACATTTTGCTATGGGCCTAATTCTGTGTAGCTTTCCCTTTGGGAAGTGATCTAAATTCCTGTAGACATCAGTGACTTCCCTGAAAAGTGGATGTTCAACACTTTTCTAGGACTGGACCCTAATGAGGAACTAACTTAATTCAAAAGTTGGACTCGATGACCTTTCAAGGTCTTTCCAGTTCTATGAGATAGGTATATCTCCATATATTTATTTATGTATATCTATTACTAGCTGAAATACCCGGCGTTGCTCGGACTATTTGTAATTGGTAACTGGGATGTAAAAAGACTACAATGTTTTTTATTAATACAAATGTTGTTTTTATTGTATATCAGTACATTCCATAAATTACTATTGTAATGCTTTATCATAAACAACATTTTTTGTTTTGTTGTCTGGGGTAAAAATGAATAATCCTTTGGGAGTGCCCACTCTAGAGCTAGCCACATATAGTTGACCATGGGAAAAGCAAGGTGATCCCAAATTTACTCCAGCAACTTTAAGAGATTGTCCTTGAGATTTATTTATTGTCATTGCGAAAGAAAGTCTTACTGGAAATTGCAATCTTTTAAAGTTAAAAGGCACGTCGTTCGATATTAACGGAATGCTGCCCAGATGATGTTATGTGAGCCGTGTAGTTGATGTTACTGAGCTTTAACACAACACTAAGCTCTCTGGGTATCTGTATGATTACATCATAACTATGTCACAGAGAACAGCAGGTGTTAACCTGCTGCCCAGCTGATGTTATGTGAGCTGTGTAGTTGATGTTAATGAGCTTTAAAGAATTTCACCCCTAGGGGGTGTAAGAGGTGAGATTTTAAAAATTTTCGATTCTTACCCTGATTAGGACCCTAAAGCCTATAACTGTACCAAATTTCAAGTATCTAGCTGAAACATTGTGGAAGTAGTAAGGGAACATACATACATACACACATACACCATTTGACTTTTATATATATATAGATATTTAAAATGATGATTATTATGAGTAAATTTATCTTTCTGAACATTAATATTAAGTAAAGGAGGACAAAACATTACCAGGTTCATTTACCTTTGATCTAACCATCATTGTAATAATCTGACCCTACTAATTGAATGATGTATAGTTGTTGCCCGATCCTTTTTAATGATTAATAACAATTGTACTGATTGCCAATTGATACTGATTTAATGAGCTGCGGATAATGGGGTTCTTGTCCCAGAATCAGGCTCCACTGAATTAAACGAACAAGTTCAGTGTCTTGTAGGGACCCTCAGGATGTATGGCAAAGCACATTGAGGGCAAAGCAAAGCCTTAGCTTTTATTAAAACAATCCATAAAGACAAGAAAGCTCCAAACCACATACACAAGTAGTAGTAAGACAGTATTAGGGATATCTTTTGGTGTCAATCCCTACCTATGCTCATGTATATCCTTCATATGTACAGTGGAACCCCGCAATACCGCGCCCCGCTATAGCGCAAATCCACTTGTAATGCGGGGCACGCAGGGCTCCCGATGGCGGCGGCGTGCTGCACTTTGATGTTGCGCGACCCCGCGGTTACCGCAATCGGTTATTTTTGGATCCCGGTCGTCGTGGTATTGCGGGGTCCGACTGTATTCCCATCCTTCCTTGGGAAGCTTGTGGTGAGAGACAAAGGACCAGCCCTGTCCCTGACATGCCAAATCAATCTGAACTTCCAGACCCCAAAGGTCGGTGATTGACCCTTTAGCTCTTTGCTTTTATCAATGATGGAAAACTTACCCCAGAGATATGGTAGTTTTAGTTATGATAGGGTCTGGACACTATCATGAATATTCATTCATATGCTCAGCCTTCCATGTCCAAATCTAACTTCCTTTTTCTCCTAATATTGGGGTGCCCTTATCATAGAATCATAGATCATAGAGTTGGAAGGGACCTCAGGAGATCATCTAGTCCAAAACCCTCTGCTCAAAGCAGGACCAATCCCATTTTTACCCCATATCCCTAAATGGTCCCCTCAAGGATTGACTCACAACCCTGGGTTTAGCGGGCCAATGCTCAAACCACTGAGCTATTCCTCCCCTTATCCTATAGGTTAACATATTAATTCCTTTTTAACTCATCTTATATGTCATAAATATTGCTAAAGCAGGTTTGTGGTTAAATATCTACCAACGATTCTATCCTAAAATACCCAATCTCAGTATCAGTTCAGTGTTACTGTGGTTGCCTGGTGTCATTATGTACCGAGTCCTTCTCTTGAGCAAGCTATTCTCAGTTCCCCAAAATCTAGGACAGTGCTATTCAAAATAATTTGATTTTGTGAGCATGGGGGGTGCATGCACATGAAGAATGTTATATGTGCTGACATCTTAAAGTACTACGGTTCCTATAGGATATATAACCCTTCCTCTGCATTACAATATTTCTCTATGCTGATTATTTTGCAAGCATTTAAAACACATTGGAATAATTATGCAGATACTTAACTTTTATCCCACTTCTGTGTTGTTGTTGTTTTCTTTTGAAGCTTGAAGTTCAAGCCCCTCCGGGTACACCAGTTGGCTACATAAAACAAAACTGGCACCCCTGTTTGCCTAAATTTACTGTTCAAAATGAAGCAAAAATGGATGTATTTAAAATCATTGGACCATGTGTTGTATGCAGCTGTTGTGCGGATATTAATTTTGAGGTAGGTAACATTGTTTAAAGGGTTTGTATTCCTCTCTTCTATTTTTAATTAGTTGGTTTTCCTAATATTTGTTACTAATGGACCATTTTCCACAAAACTAAATTGTAATGCATTCAGTAATAACATTTGGTGTTTAGATAATCCAGAAGTTTGCATATGAAAATCTTTGAAAACTATTATCTTGGTAAATAACCCAGGTTTCAGCCATTATCATAATAGATCAACTTTTAGATAACCAAACCATGAGATACTGACTTTTTAAGTAATATTTTGTCCTTTCCCCCCCCTTTCTTCCGGTAGAAGTGAAGCTTTTTGCACCAATTAGAGTGTACTTTGAATATACACTCTCTATTCAAAGTACACTTGAACAACTAGCAGTTGTTTCACTGTTGTGGTATTGAAATCTCTTTAATGTTTATTGAAATAACAGCGGAAAATATCATTACATGATCTTACTTTAGGTAGTAAAAATAGATTCTGTATAATCTTTTGAATAGATTTAATATATAATTTTTCCTTAGTACTATATATTTAATTAAATTACAACTTTCTAGAGCCATTGACTTAATTGTCCAATAATTGATGCAAATGATCAAAATGGATCAGCATAAGTGGATTGTGTAATTTTATTATAAATTATTTAATTCAGTAATTAATTCTTATACTAATGAAGAATTAATGAATCCTATTTTCATATTCTAGATTTATTCTAAAACAATATATAGTAATTGTAAGCAAGGGTTTGCAAGATCATTCTAAGCAAACTTAGTAGCCATTCTCTTCTTTGGAACAGCCATTTTACATTTTTCAATGTAAATAACAAATAACTAGTTTTCAAAAGATATAATGTTGACATATGTCTTGTCCCCTACTTTGGAAAATTGTCTTCTAATCTTTTAATTTCCACGTAGACACCTGACACTGGGTGAAGGAACTTTGATTTACAGCACTTCTAACAGTGTAGCCCTGCAACCTTCTCTCCATTACTGTGCTGCACTGTGTAATTAGCATTCATAGGAGCCCAAGTTCTAACCTAGGACTTGAGCCCAGGATTCACTGATGTAAAGTCGAGATTACCACAGTATCGAATATCACACGCTGTGGTATATATAACAACTGATATAAATGTGAATAGCCTGAAGTTTTTGAACGAGCATATAAAGTGATCACACAAAATCTTTTTTATTATGAGTGTCAGACTTTGTTTTATTTCAAACTAGGTGAAGTCGATGGATGAAAGTTCTGTAGTCGGAAGAATTTCTAAGCAGTGGAGTGGATTTGTAAGAGAGGCATTTACAGATGCTGATAATTTTGGAATCCAGTTTCCACTGGATCTTGATGTTAAGATGAAAGCTGTCATGATTGGTGCTTGCTTCCTCATTGTAAGTCTGCCAATTCACTAACTTTTAAACAATGAATATATGCTCATTTCTGTTCATCTATACGTTAAAATCGTACTGGGATATTACTTGATCCTGGGCTTATTGAAGTTAACAACAAAGTTCCCATTGACTTTGAGGGTGCAGGATCAGGCTCCTAGGAGGCATGACAAATAAATTATTTCAGATAATGGGATTACATTTGGTCCAATTAAAGTATAAAATTATATTTAGGAATACACTTTTGTATTGCTGATATGCCCGCTCTTGTAAAGTTTTTCACTGTTTCTATGCCATAAGGACACAGTGCCAGTTACCATTTCATGGCTTCACTGAGGCTACTGAAGGAGCCGTTCCATTAATTAGCTAACATTTACTACACTAAGAGCAGAGCAACTTGTCCCTTCCCTTGAAGACTGCTGTAACCAGGACACGTTCTGGTTTCTGCTAGATATTTACTGTCAAGCTTGAGTTTTCTGAGAATGGGGAAGAAAACTAGAAGGAAGGAGAGAGACATATGCATCAGCTCAGGGATGGAAATGTCAACAATCCACCTTGTTCTGTAGCAGCAATCTTTATCAGACCATTATTGATTAACAAGAACCTTTTCTTGGCCACGTGTGACTTTGTCATGCACATAAAAATACTGGAAACAGCCCTGCTTAGAGACAACAATTTGGCAAAGCATGTAAGCATGTCTTTTACGTCCCATTGATTTCAATGGAACATAAACAAATAATTGGTACAGGGATGGAATTAATCATATGCTTATGTGTTTTGCTCAATGGGTCCCAAAATGCACAAGGAATTGTAAAGCACAAACAAATTGTGTATATTTTGCATGTGTGTAACTTTTGCATGTGTGTAACTAATATTTTGTATATTTTGTATATTTTGCATGTGTGTAACTAATCAATTTCTCTGATTGGGGGGTGGGCAAAAAAAATTTGATGGAAGTTAAAGAATGGGAATCAACGTTTAAATTCCAGGCCATGTCAAATAACAGGGTTTCACATTTCTTTGAAATGAAGGAAAGTTAAGGAAGTGCCCCCTCCAGTACCTTATCCACATGCTGCTTAGGGTTGTTACTCAGTAGATCCCCATCCAACAAAGATACAGACCTTCCCCTTTCCAGTATGGGCACTTCCCCTCTCTTCATTATGTTTGGGGTCAGAATGACAGCTACGATGTCCTATCCCCGGTAGTTCCTCCAGTTTTGTCCTCGATGACAGGCAAGATTAACTAGATTTTCTTCCTGGAGAAAATGGCAACAAAATTTTATTTCATATTTCTCCTTAATAATTCAGTTTGTCATTTTTGTGGAATTCCAGGCTGTGTCCTAGGACTGTGCTATCTTTTGGTGAATTTTTCCCCTCAGCGTTGCTTCACTTCTCCCTCTGAGATGCTATATTGATTGGTGCCCCTGCAGGTCTCAGAAAGAAAACTAGCCAAGGAAACTTAAGACAAAGAAGAAAAAAGTCAGTCGCCTGCTTTAACCCACATTCTCTTCTCCCAGTGCCTCCATAATCAAGTTTCTCTTTGGGAAGTTTAGCCACATCAGTGACCGGAAGTGAATTTTCCCCTTAGCCCATTATATGTGGGGTCACAGTGTGATTTCCCTGGGCAGGAGAGGAGCCAGGAAGGATTAGGGAAGCTGGTTATGCTGGACATAATGAAGGCACTGGTCTCAGTTGCCCACTCTGGCTGCAGACCCCTCTGCTTCTATCCCCCAGGCTAAAGAGAGAGGCGGGATTAAAAAAGCTGACACAGGTACAAAAAAGCTCAGGCCTGTGGATACCCAGAGTAGTACTTTAGAGCTGCAGTTCCGCTTTAGAACTCAATGTATCAGCGGTTGGACAAATCAGCAGGCCCAGGACAAATAAAAGGGATGATCTCTAGAATTTACACCACCAGCCACACCCCTGTCTGTGGAGTTCAGCCACTTTCTCCCGCTCCATCTCTCCTTGGACCACAGAAGGAGGGATTTGGACACAACATAGATGCTGCTGATGCTGGATTGTGGTAAGGGGACTTCAAGCCTAGACCCCCCTTTCCATGCTACCAGCTCTATTAGAAGCCTCGAAGGTTTCCCTATGTATATTCTAAGCTGGCACCTTCAAGAAAAATGCGGACCCATCTGACCACTTTGTAGAAGAGAAGGGTCAAATTTCTGACTTCTGGGGAATCTGTTCTCAAACCGCACTCCCTCCCTTGAGAGACTGAGAAAGTGCCCCAGTGGTGACAGTGTCTCCCTTTGATGATCATCTGAAATGTTTTTTGGGACAATCTGAAATCTTTTTTAGCACAATTTCACTCTTCCTTCTGAAGCAGAATCATAGGGACAAACCTCCAAAGGGGAACTAACTAAAATCTGCATCTGGTACCCCTGCTTACGCTGGGAATACAGAATGTCAGTCTGTACACACTAAAAATGATCAAAGTAATAAAACATATATTTTAAATAATCCTCGCAGTCTTTGAGGAACAGTGCTGTGAGACTGTGCTCAGGAGGTCTGTGGCTACTCTAAACAAACTATAGTGCTCTCTCTTCTTGTACTTCCTAGGAAGATACTATAAGAATGTGAGAAGGGCTTTCAGCCACACCTAGAAGATTAGGAAAGTGATGAGCTGTCATTCCAACTGTCACTGAGTTACCATACCCTACCACTGCTGCCATTTCCGCTTCCCCGGCAGCTGATGGTGGAGTGACATAAGAAAGAACAGTCCAGGTGTGAACAAACAAACAAACAGGCAGTAAGGGGCCTCTTGGCCCACCATTAACTTATTTCTAACCTCCCTGGCCTCAACTTTAAGTTAGTCACACAGTTGCTCAGGCAGTCCTACAAGCCTAGACCAATAGTGGAGTGGGCGTGCCCAGGTCTTCCTATCCCCACTGCCTGAAAGACTGAGGCACTTTAACCAGGGAAATAAGGGGCCGGATGTCAGGTGCGCCAATGAATAGGCCACCTGGCCTTTCACACACCTTGTTACCAGGAGAAACTCACCACCACCATCACCACACAGAGAATGTAATTAAAGTATGTGTAATTTAGGAAAGAAAGAAAGATGGAATTATCCTTGTGTAAAAGTTGTCTCAACAAGAAAGAAATTTTAAGAGGTAGGGCATTCCCCTTCCCCATCCCCCCACTAATGACTGACAAGTCTGGCTCCGTCCCCAAACTGCAAGCAGGTTGGAGTATGTAATTTAACAGATATATGGACATTCCTTTAAAAAAAAAATACACTTTCAGGTAAGCTCAGATAATTTTTCCTATTTTTAGTACAAAAAAATTGTTAAATTTCACTTTTAAAATAGTAAACTAAAAATAAACTTTTTATGTTTGGCTACTTTTATTTAGCACACAGCAACTATGTTGGTTCGAAAATCCTTACCAGTACTTTTATCACTGACACAGCATGTGTTCTTAAAGTAAACTTTAAAGGTTGCATCAAGTGACTCAAGGGGAAGAAAGCATTATTTTGTATTTTCTGCAAAATAGAATTAAAAAACTCTGAAGTTTTAGTTCTCAGAATAATCTCTAAAAGCGTTAAGATGACTCTGATCTATATAAATGGCCTCTTAGAACTATCTAATTTTATGTTCATTTTCTTGCTGTTTAGGATTTCATGTTTTTTGAACAAACTGGGGACAAGAACCAGCGAGCAGGAGTGTGGCAGTAAAATCTACTGTTGGACTTAAAACGTGCTTACAGAAAAAAGTTTCAAACTGCTTTGTGCTCTTTCTAAAATACATTACAAAAGTCCAGTATATATAGAATGTGTCTGGATCTTTTGCTTATTGTTAGTTTCTTTTGTAACTTAGAGTTTCTATTGGCCTATTTTTATTTTTTTTGATATTGCAAATACAATTCTATACCTCTGATATAAATATAGATTAAATCTATATAAATAATGTGAAATGTTTGTGAAACTTCCCTGAGTGGAATTTAAACTGCAAAAATGTTTTTTTTTATTCCTGCGAGCACTTTGTAGAAGATCTTTTATAGTATTGAAACATTGGGAGTAATCCTCTGTCACTTGCACAAAACTACAGTTGATCCTACAACAAGGGCAGATTTTTTAATATTAAGCATTGTCAATGTTATATCTATATAGATATATATAATTCAGTTCTCACTGTAATATCTATATATTGTATATTAAACACTGTAATCCTATATTTTGTTTAATTATGATAAAATAGATATGGGCATTCATGTTTTGATGTTTATAATGATTTAAACTGTGTGTGTGTGTGTGTGTGTGTGAAGAAAAGAACATATGAGAGCAGAGATGTAAATGAAAGGTCCATTACTTCCACTATCTTCATGTGCATCTCACAATCCAGATGCAAATTTGCCCAACAGAAGTAGAGAAGGGAGATCCCATGATGCTATTTTTATATAATCAGTTTTCTACCGTTTTGTCTCCTCCTTTGGATTATGATTTATAAGCATTTTTATTTGAACTGGGTAAACAGATGAATACATTTGTCAGTTCCCAGCCCCTATTCTCACAAGCACACACTTGCTTCTCGGTCCCAGATGTTTATTACATGCTAAAGGTGGCATTTTTGTGTGAGTGCCTCCTATGTAATTCTATGGACAAGTCTATTCTAATTACTTGTTCACTTTTCTCAAAACGCTTTCCTTTTGTTTAGTTATCCAATCTTTTTAAATATGCCAGTGACTCTGCAGAAATAACAAAAGGCAGATGAGCCAAAGGACTCCTCTGCATAGTGCCCATATTATTATTTTTTACTGTTTTTATTGCCGTTGTGCCTTGGAGTCCCAGTCATGGACCAGGATGCCAATGTGCTTATCCCGAAGAGCTAACAATCTACATGTAAGACAAGGCACAAAAGATGCAGACAAACTGAGGTTGGGAGTACAGGAAACCGTGAGAATGCACTTGTCGGCATGATAGGTTGTGATCTCAGCACATCCACAATCTAGCCATTCTTTGTAGGCTTCCTGGAAAATAAGAGTTTCAAGAAGGATTTTGAAGTAGGATAAAGAGGTTTGAATTAGTTTTGCAGATGTTTACATCTGATGAGTGTACATTTGTTTTAACTCCTGCAGGAGAGCCAGAGTGTATACTTACAAAAATATTCCCTGCAGTCATTACTGATTAATACAGCCAACAGGTAGCCACAGCTAACAGCTAATTTGCCCCAGTGCCTTTTCCTCTTTGAGTAAAGATGCTGCACAAGCATCACTTCAAACATCGTCACATTAAAAACGCGTAATAACCTCTTTCAGCATTGCTGTTGATGTTGCCAAAACAAAGCATGACTGCTATATTATCCAAGGTAATATATATTCTGATGCTTAAGTCATAGGACCAGATACTTGGGTCCAGCCAACCCACAGAGGTTGGGGGGAAATGTGGCTTTAAGCTTTCTCAATCCTGGAGTTAGCTAGAGGGCAAAATGTTCCCCTTCATAATTTTTAGCAGCCTACAGGCTAGTCTAAATCACTCCATATGAAGTGTTCCCCTAGGGATCATTCTGCTGTGTGAGGATTGCCTGAGTGTGCTGCCTAGCTTCTCAGCTCATTTCTTCCCAGGAGTGAGGGAACCAGGAGTGCTACACCAGCTTTACATCACTTGGGAACTTTCTCTACATCAAGGCATCACCAGCTGCCCTTGAAATGTAACCCTCCATCCACAGAGGATATGGAGGCAAGAACCAGGTTTCTGGCTCATATTATTTACAATTGTTCTTATTTATTATTCAGTAGTAACAGAAATGAGCAATAGAATGTAGGTCCTGCTGGAGTTCTCCTGCTTTTAGGAAAAAAATGATGGTTTTGCTTATCTCAGGAGAAGGAGGGAGAGAGGAAAACAAACATTAGGGTTTTTTCCCCTGTATCTCTTTAGTGTCGATATCAGTGAAGCAAATTTTCTTTTAAATATATTTTAAAAAATTAACTAGCTATTTGGCAAGCCCTGAGAG
Organism: Sternotherus odoratus; assembly: GCA_032164245.1. Taxonomy (NCBI): domain Eukaryota; kingdom Metazoa; phylum Chordata; order Testudines; family Kinosternidae; genus Sternotherus; species Sternotherus odoratus. Next base: position 24,322,128 of record JAVMKO010000009.1, read on the forward strand.
GTGGTTTACAGGGTGATAGTTCTGTAATCATGCCTGGTATTACATATTGTCTAGTAGAACTATTCATAATATTCTTCTGTAGCACATCCATTTTTGTTGCATTCTTCTTTTAACTGCAGATTTATTTCTCTTGATTGTGACCTCTGTTATCTATAATATTGAAAAGAATGCATACTGACTGCAGTACCGTTTTCCCTCCACTTGTTCTCTGAATTAACAGGGTATTTATTTCCTTTTTAACTAACTAAGGGGATGATACTGCTCCCATAAAGTGGAGAAGCACCTATTCAGTACACCTCCAAAGCAAATGATTTTACAATTTTATCATCATATTCATAAATATTTGTTTTATATTCAATGAAAGTCAAACTCCAGTTCATTGTTTTCAATTTCAACCTGAATTACATCTTTATTGAGCTCTGCCAGCTGTCATCCCAATATAATTGACTTGTTTTTACAGACTTTACACTTCAGTTTCTTTACCTTAGCATTGTTAGTCCCTTTTCAATAACCCTTTAATGATTCCCAACTTTTCTATTTCTGTTTGGCTTAATACTTTATTTTAAAAAGGAAACAAAAAAACCCCTGTGATGCTCTGTACCTTGGGGGAACACCCTATACCCCCATGTTCATCTTCATAAAATGATTGTGTGGTATCCAATCCAAACATTATCATGTTGAGTGTCTTCGGAAGGCTCATAATGTGCTGAGCATAGTTGTTATAGTAATTTTTACAGTAATGTTATAGTAAAGTTATAGGTTATTTCATGTATATAGTTATGAGGCTGATAATGTATCCTCATGGCTTAAAGCAGGGTTTCTCAAACCGGGGGTTGCGACCCCTCTGGGGGTCACCAAACACTTCCAGGGGGGTCGCGAGCTCCCGGCGCCGCTTAAAAGCCACCGAATGAATTACTTCCGTATTCGGCGGCTTTTCAGTGGACATGCAAGGGTCCGCCGCGGCAGCCGAAGAATGAAAAAGGGGTCGCAGTTCTCAGAAGTTTGAGAACCGCTGGTTAAAGCAAGCACATGCCAAAACTCCCCAAGAATAGAGAGGCAGCTGACACCTCATCAGGGCATGGATGGGACAAACCCAGCCCAGCGTCACCGGAACAATGAACACTGATTCAGGCAGCAACAAAGAATCTGTTAGACTGGGGTGGGCAAACTTTTTGGTCGCAGGGCCACATCTGGGTGGGGAAATTGTATGCAGGGCCAGGGCAAGGGGTTGGGGTGCAGAAGGGAGTACAGGGAGTGGGAGGGAGGTGCGTTGTACAGGACGTGGCTCAGGGCAAGAGATTGGGGCAGAGGAGGGGTGCAGAGTATATGATGGGGCTCAGAAGGGGAGAGGGGTGCAGAGTGTGGAGGGTCTCAGGGCAGGATGGTTCAAGGTGCAGCAAGGGGCTCAGGACAGAGGGTAAGGACATTGAAAGTGTTAAGATCATCTTAGAATACACTTTGCTTTTATTTCATTTGACCAAATCTGACTTGTTATGCTTTGATTTATAATCACTTAAATCTACCTTTATAGTTAATAAATTTGTTTGTTTATTCTACCTGAAGCAGTGCATTTGGTTTGCAGTGTGTCAGAGACTCTGCTTGGGAGAACAAGCCTGGTACATATCAATTTCTTTGTTAAATTGATGAACTTATATAATCTTGCAACCTCCAGTGGGCATAACTGGACATTGCAAGACGGAGGCTCATAGGGTTATTTCTGAGACCGGAGATATTGGCTAGTGTCATTTGCTTACATGCCAGAGGCTATGCGCGAACAGCCCAGGAGTGGGGGTTCTCACAACAGAACAGGGAAAGCCTGGCTCCCAGAGTCAAGGATTGAAGTGGTCTAGCAGAGCATCAGCCCAGACAATACCAGAGGGGAACATCACCCCTCTCCCCGACACAAAACACCAGAGCTCAATGCTGAAGTGTGTCTAAGCTACATAGAGGGCCATGGGTTGTGTATGCAAAAGTGGCTTTAAGCTTACTTTTGCACTGCCTGGCCTGGTCCCCTACATCACTTTATGCTGACTGCAAGAGCCTCAGGAACCAAAACGCCAAGGAGTTTCAGTGTAGCCCAGGGAGTGCCAGCCTTTCTCCTCTTTCCTTGCTATGCCAGTAGTAGCAAAATTGAGAGGTATATGAAAATCTATGTTGGCTCTTACAGTAGGGTGATTGGCCCTGGGTTGGTTAAGCTGGTGGCAGGGCTGGTTTATGTTGTCAGTGTAATGCAAATGACTCCATTACATCAGAAAATTCACCCTAATAATGATCTCCCATTATTATTTATTTATATACCGGTAATGCCTCAATGCCAGTTGTGCATCGAGGCACCAATATGCCAGGAACTATACAAACACATCACAGAAGCAGTCCCTGCCCCCAAAATCTTACAGTCTATTTAATAAAGGTCTCAAATACTATGTTGGTCCTGCCTTTCCAGTCTTGGGACCTATATTGCCCTCCTTGGTGTAAAGTATCTGAATGTAGGATCAAATACTTTAGTATCTCCACTAGCCTGTGTTACAATCACAAACTTGTGCAAAATTGTGCCCTGTATGGGGGTTCAGAATGTGTCTGCCACTTATTTGTGATGGCTGATAACAGTACAAATATTATTCTTGGAAGATATCAGAGGTAAAAGTTATCTCTGGTGTAACTCCCTTGACTTCAACTGGATTATAGTAGCCATGGCTTTGAAGCCTATGTGTAACCACAAGTGACATTATCAAAGCTGTTTTAAGACACTATTAAATTACCTAAGAAATGAGTCTCCACTTATCTCCTGTATATCACAAATAGACAAAGGACAGTTCTTTAGTCAAATGACAAATCAGTATTTGGGTTTTCCCTGTGTGAAGATCCTCAGAGGCAGAAATGACAGTTCTCCATAATGCTTATTTCTTAATCACACTTTGGTCTCCAGTAATTTTGTTAAAACATACTAATTCCTTATATTCTTCCAGAACCTTTTGGTAGCAAAAAGAGCCAAATACATCCTTGACATAACTCCAGTGAAAGTAATAGGTCAAATTCGTCCCAGGTATCACACTATCATGCTTTACAAACTTAATTTGGGGGGGAAACCCTTAACCACATCCAGCTTTAATATATCACCAGCAAATCTAGGGCTCCTCTCTTTCTTATCAGCCAGACCATAAGGCAATCCGTTTTATCTCCCTGTTCATAAATCCAGGCTTTGGAAAGCATTATAAGATTTTCAGCTTGCAATGTGTTACTCAATTCCATCTTGGTTAGATAAAACTGTTACATAAAACCTTTATAGAGTGAGAGTCACAGATGGATTTCTCTAGATCTTTTAATGACCTCACCAGCTGTATCATGAGTGTAAACTTTTATCTCCAGCTGTATAGGCCAAAATACAATCATTGAATGGAACCATGGTCTCTGTAAAGTTCCTGGAAAGATATATCTGGTATGATTCCCCCCTCCCTGAGAAATCAATGCATTATAAGAAAATAGGTCAAACCTCCTTAATTTTTTGGCTTGAGCAAGATAAATTTTATTGCTAATTAATTGGTGGCATTGAGGAAAGGGTACTTTTTTAGGTAGTGTACATTACAGGAGGACATCTATTAAGAGCAAGAACATGTCCGTTCTTAGAGGAAATGTATTGCTAAGGCCTTTTTTTTAGCCCCAAGAGGGAACCCTTGTGGCCATTACACTCCTCATCTCTGTGTCCCTAGTAAGAGAAAGCATCACTAAAGCTGAGCACATCATAGCAGAAGCTGGAGGACCAAAGCTGATCTAGGGGAAACTTGGATCCAGAGAAACTGCTCTATCAGGCCAGGGAAGTGGAAAGGAAGCAGCTAGAGCCCAGTGAAGCCTGACTCACTTAAGACAGCTGTGAGTCATTGGTAATCATTGGAGTTATCACGAAATGAATGCTCAGCTCAAGGGAAGAGGAAGTGCTGAGAGAAGAATCCTGTTGTCAGTGGTATGTACCAAGCAGACAAATATTTAGAACATGCAGTGTTGCTAATGCTAGTGATTTTATTGTGACTACTGTAACACTGGAAATGTTTCTTAAAGTCTCAGCTCTCAAATTTTAAAAATATGAAAAAAAGGTTCAAAATGTGACCTGTGAGTGACGTAAAGTGGTAAATATAAAGAACCCAAAATGTACCTTTTTATAAAAAAACAACTACTATTTTTAAGCCACTCATGATTGGGGGAGGGAGAAAGGCGTCTCATTATTTTTGATTGCTGGGGTTTGGAAAACTGAACTTATTTCTATTTTCTTTTGATTAGCCAACTGAAAGGCTTAAGGTGACTGTGAAGCTCAGGATTCTGACAAATGAGGTTTGATTTTGTTGAGCCCTAAGCAACAAAGGCCTTATTTTCAAATAGATTGAACTCCTGCAACTCCTATTGATTTCAAGGGGAGTGATTGGTACACTGCAACTCTGAATATGAGGGCACATGAGGGAAGGCCTGGCTACACAAAAGGGGGAGAAATGGTCTGACACTCCCAACCCCTTCATCAGACTTGAAGCTTTTCTCCGTTAAGATGAGGTGAGGAAAGATTCAAATGAGCACCAATTGCAAGAGTAAAGCCCCTCCCCTGCACCCTTAGTACAATACACACGATATAGAGAGTCAAATCTGAGTTCGTTACTTAATTTGTAACCAATCTTTAACTCAGGCAAGATTCCAATTGAATTTAATGGCATGACATAGAATAAGATCCTCAAATTTGGAACATATACAACAAGAGCACCTGCATGTAAAATGCACACCTGTAAACCCCACCGCTAACTTTAATATCCATACCCTTATCTTGTATGGCACCAATTCAAAATGTTCACAAGGCATGTAAAGCTAGTACCATTAGTAGCCCAGCTGACTTTTATGGACTAGTCACAGTAATAAATGATAATGTCAATAGCTTTTGCAGGATTGAGCCTCCAGGGGAGCTGTTGGTACTCAGTATCTTCCAGGATGTGGTTCATATATAGTAAAATGCAGGTTTAAACAGCAATTGGATCCCCGTTAGACAAATATGAGTTAATAGTGGAAGATTTCAGTCTATGTAAAAGGGCAAAACTTTAAATGAATTCATTCTCAGCAATTTAACTTCCTAATATACTTGCTCCCCTAAATATTTTCTAAAGATCCCTTCTCCAAAATGGAAAAAAGAGAAGGTTTTGTTCCATTTTTCTGGGGTTTTCTGAAGATCATAAAGTTGCACAAATCTGGCTCTACTAAGAACAACTAACATATGGACAACATTTTAGTGTCATTCTACAGATTGACAGCACTTTCTTGCCTAGAAAACTAGTTAGCTAATCTTTTCTATCCTGATATGTCTTTTCTGAGATCCAGTGAAATGGACAGATGGGGGTCCATGATAGAAGGTGGTGCCAAAAGAGTGGTTGAAGAAATGTAGCAAATGACCACAGCAGGGACTATTATCTACCTTTGTATAGCACCTACAATTATGGAGTCCCATCCTCACTGGGATTCATAGGCAGGGCTGTCCTTAGGCATACGCAGCATGGTGCCCTAGGCAGCTGCATGCTGCATACACGACAGGATCAGGCCTGGTGACCAGCCCTATCCCTTGGCCAGCCCCTCTCCCATGGGGCTGTGCACCTGCAAGGGGCAGGGCCATCCCTAGAGGTGTGTGAGGCCCCGGACAACTCCCTCTGCCCTGCCTCTTACCCTTCCTCCTGCTCCCCCCGGCCCATCCCCATTCCACCTCTTCCCCCCGCCACCCTGCGCTCACCAGCAGCGGCAGGAAGCAGAGCAGCCTGGCCCCACCCTGCTGTACTCCGCCGGCTCCCAGCCATGTTACTCCACTTCCTGCCACTGGTGAGCCCAGGGAAAGGATTGTCCTCTGCACTCACTGGTGGCGGGAAGCCCCCTGCTAATCCCCAGGGCCACTTTGGGCCTGTGGGCCCCCAAAAGTGACACCCCCCCACAGCTTCTGCCTCCCAGGTCCTGGGGGGGGAGCTGTGACCCCACACAGCCCCCCCATGAAGGGGGTGCATAGGGTACCCAAATAACTAGGGATGGCCCTGCCCATAGGCGCTAATGTAATGGAAAAGTTTAACACAGAGCACTTAATTAAATTAGCCAATAAATGTACAAGAGGTAAAATTAAATATATTTTAATATTGTATGATCTGCTTCTTGAAGATACTGAAGCAAATTGATTAATAAGATTTGGAAATGACTAGGCATTTTTATCAACAAGAATAACATCCGCACATATACTAGCAGGATAAAATTTCCAGTGTGATCAGTTCTCTTGTTTCTGGACATACACTACCCACCAGCAGCAGTGAAGAAAAAATTCTACACCTGTGGATCTCGCATTTTATACGATTCCATTATCAGGCACAAGATACCAGAACAGACGGAGCATTGGGCTATTTCGGTCTGAATGTTGATGTTCTAGTATAATTTAGAAAAGGCCAGACTGTAGCAAAAACTCTGTTAAAAGCTACATCCAAGAAGATTCGATTTTAGGACAAAAGTATTACAGATTAAGGTCTAAATGCCATTATTTTTACATAATCACGAACTAAGTTGCTTGTCTTTTTAATCTTTTCTTTTTAGAACTACTAAGATATATTAATACACATTATAGAACAAATTAAGTGAAAATAAAATTCCCATTAATGGTATTTGATCTGTTTTTTTGCATTTGGCTTTTGTCTCCACAAATCAATGTAAGATACAACTTGCATACAAAACCTTCTCCCAGTCATCAAAGCAGCAGGTGCTGTAACATCACCATTTATTTTTTTCCTTTTGATTTGACAGTGTAAATGACAGTGGTTGCTCTGAATTTGTTATGCTACTATTAACTTCAAACTGGTTCTGAATAACCTGGTGATGAGAGAGAACTAATACTTACCACAAATCATTGTGATGTAATAAAAGAAGTTGTTTGGAAGAGATATAACCAAAAAAAAAAATAGTGGAGTTTTAGGAAGAGCATTTAATGATAGTATGCACTGAGGTCTTCTTTTGTTTAGAGATTATTTTGTCTTTAGCCTTTAACAAACTTCTAAATGACTCCAAGTATGAAATTCATCTCAGTGTTGAGGGGACTGTACCAGGGTACCTTAGAATACCATGAAAATCCTTCACAAAAACCTTCAGTGATGCACTTGTTTAGGCTGTCTGGATTAGAGGAGGAATTTCATTTCATTTGCATAAAGCCTAAATAGCCAGGTTTTATGTAGGTGCAGTACAGAAGAGTGGACTGGAGATGGGGAAATCCATCCACCCAGCGCAGAGCTGGGGCATAGGTCTGCAGCAAAGTTCCCCTACCTGATATCAATAATTTCAGTCTTTGGGCTTCAAAAACAATTGAGGTGCCTTTGTATCACTTGCACATGGGCTAGGGCTACTTGATATATGTAAATGAAGATCCCAAAATCTTTCCTGGGCTTGTTCCCATCTGGATTGCTGAGGCTGGTATGGGGAGCTCTTCCATGCCACGAAGGCAATACAGAGGCCACATTTTTACAGCTGTCTTCTGCCACCACTCTCCCCCAAATACATATAGCCCCAAAACATGGCTTAACTGTCTGAAAGCCATGGTCCTTGTTCCACAGGTGACTTTCATCCTAATGCCAATTACACTTATTTTTCTGACAGCATTCTATACTAAAGAAAAGAGAAATGCTCAGAAACAAGGGTAAACCATAATGTGAAGAGACCAAAGCAATTAACGACTAATAATGATTGTGTCTATAAAGCCTCTTCAGGCAACATTTTCATTTGATTCCAAATGATGTCTGTACATTCAATGTACATTAGGGGGCAGTGTTATCATAGTTTATTTCAACATGTAAAAATTTCATAATTCACATGAGCCACTGCATTCCACTAGTCGCTAGAGGATTGCCCTGTAACTCTTTTATTCTTGGGTCCATGAAGACTGTAGGGCAGAGGCATAGGGTAAGGAGCAACAAAAAAGGCATATTTCATAGGTGAATGAACAAATGCTGCTAAGATGCCATAGCATGATGCATAAAAATGAGAGGATGTTATGCATAAAAACTATAACATCCATGCAGATGTTCATTACAAGGCTGCAGCAAGCAGCAGGTGGCAAATGCTGCACATGGAAACTCCCAAACAAACCACAGAATCTGAGGTTTATGGTTTAAAGCTACAATTAAAACAGTCCTTGAAACTAGAAAAAAAAACAAGCAAAGCCGTGCAAAAAATTAAATAACCTAAATATAATTTCCTGACCCGCTTGTGCCATTCGCAGACACTAACTACTTTAGGGTCCTAAGGCGTGGGCCTACATCAGTATGTTACTGGTATCATGAGGGTATACATATCTGTGTATCATATAGACAGCAGATTGCAATTCAACCCCTGATATACATACTTCTGCACTACATAGCCATGAATATTTAGAGAGAGACAAGTTGGGAACTGTAATATCTTTTGTTGGACCCACAAAGAAAATCCGTCACTCCACCCTGTCTCCTTATTATCCTGGTACCAACATGGCTACAACACCACTACATATAGTGACTATTTACAAATTAAATGGTGTTCCAACCTTTCATATGCCTTATAACTTGTATTACCTCACTTATGAATATAGTCTATTTTCTGGTTCATTTATGCCCAGATATGGAATCTGCACACTAAATATATCACTGCTAAACCTGGCCCACTTTCTTGACATCTTTTTGCATTTTCTTCAGTTGAAGAGTTCTTCAGATCCCAGTCCCACTGAAATATTATTGACTTCAATAGGACAGATTTCAGTTCAGAATCTGTATTCTGTTTCCACTTCATTTATTTCAGTTTTTCAGGTCAAACTCTGGCATCTGTGACACCTGTGTAAATCTGGAATAGCTAATTGATTTCAACTGGGATATTCTGGATTTACCCCAGTGTAGATAATAGCAGCATTTGGCTTTTAGAGTTTGAACAAAGTGAATTCTAAATGCTCTAAATCTGAGGAAAATTCACAAAAGAACTGCAAGCTAACAGCTAACGTTAGCTCTGTCCTCTGTTAACCCATGCAGCCAGCTCCATTTCTAAGAACTGATTTTAAATGGAGTTGTACAAGAGTAATAGGGAAGACTACGTCATTGTCTTTTTCTTATTGTAATAAACACAGTAATGCTATGTAATAAATAATATGCAACATTTTCCAGCTTCACCAAGTATTGTCCCACTCTTCAGCATCCAGGATTAGTGGATACATGGAAGTGTGGACCTTTCAGTAGACTGAAGCACAGCCCAAAATCTTGTTTATGTTCATATTCTGCTGACTACCAAACCGGAGAAGGGAGGATGCGGGAAAGCAAGTCTAGCAAAGTTGTTCAACACAGACAAGGGCTCACTGTGTCCAGTCCTCCTTTTCCAGTAAACAACCTGGAGAAAGACAGAAAGCAGCGGTGAGCTAACACAAAAATGTGCCAAGCACTGGAACTAGAATCCAGCAGCTGAAATCAACAAGAGCTCACCTTTTAGATTTCTGTTTTTTTATTTTTCCATGAAGAGGTGAGTTGATCAAATAGCTAATTTTTTTGGAGGGGGAGAGGTGAGTGGAGAGAGAGAATATTCCTTGACATAAATCCACTAAATATGTTTGTACTGTATGTGCTCCATTTTAGCATTCACCTTCCAATGATATTCTTATCAATAAGTTTAACAGGAATGTTTACACAAAAAGCAAATATCGGAAAAAACTAATGAAAAGCAAATTTTGAAATCATAAATGTACATATTCCCTCAGTAAGCTATATATATAAAAGTCAAATGGTGTATGCATGCATGTATGCGTGTATGTATGTGCACTTACTCCTTCCACACCGTTTGAGCTAGAGACTTGAAATTTGGTACAGTTATAGGTCTTAGGGTGCTAATCAGGGTAAGAGTTGAAATTTTTTCAAATCTCACCTCTGACGCCCCCCAGGGGTGAAATTATTTAAAGGCCAATCACATCAGCTGGGCAGCTGCTGTTCTCTGTGACATAGTTATGATGTCATAATACCCCCCCTCCAATGGACCCCGCACTCGCTCAGCTCTCTGCCCCCTCCCCACCTCCGACGGACCCAAGTTGGGTTTGGTCGGAGGGTAAGTGAGGTAGGGGTGTCGGGTTTGGTCGGGGGGTTAGGTGGGGGTGTCGGGTTTGGTCGGGGGGGTAAGTGAGCGGGGGTGTTTAGTTTGGGGTGTCGGGGTGGGTGAGGGGTGAGGTGTGGGTGTTGGGGTTGGTCAGGGGGTGTTGGGTTTGGTGGGGGGGTAAGGTGGGGTGTTGGGTTTGGTTGGGGGGGTGAGGAGGGGGGTCGGGGTTGGTCGAGGGGTAAGTGAGGTGTGGGTGTCGGGTTTGTTTGTGGTGGTAGGTAGGGGTGTCAGGTTTGGTGGGGGGGAGTGAGGTGGGTGTGTCAGGTTTGGTCTACGGGGGGTGAGGTGTGGGTGTTGGTCAGGGGGTGTTGGGATTGGTAGGGGGAGACATGGGGGGGTTGGGTTTGGGGGGGTGAAAATGTGAGTCGGGGTTGGTCGAGGGGTAAGTGCGGTGGGGGTGTCGGGTTTGGTCGGGGGGTGAGGTGGGGGTGTCAGGTTTGCTCTCTGCCTCCTCCCCCCTCCAACGGACCCCGCACTCGCTCAGCTCTCTGCCCCCTCCCCACCTCCGACTGACCCGAGCAACGCCGGGCATTTTCGCTAGTGTGCTTCTAAGAGTTATGATGTTTCACTCCAAAAGCAGAACAATGCCGTGTAACCCAAGTGTGCAGTCAAAATTAATCAATACCCCCTCAGTTGTTAATATCTAATTCTTCCAACTAGCTACTTGCACAGGAATCTGCAAATCAGTAACTATTTAAAAAATAAATTTATTCCCCAGTGTTTCTGAATACCAAGTAGAGCTGAGAAAAATACTAGTTTGTTAGTGGACAAGTTGCAAACCGAAAACAAGTTAAATTGGTCAAATCTTACACTAAAATTATTTGTCTAGCTCTGTCAGAAAGATGAAATTAAAGTTAAAGTTTATGAAATATATAGTTGACTTTAAGAGTCCGATTCAAAGCCCACTGAAATCAGAGGGAATTGGATTAAGGCTTTTAAAACAACGCTTTTGTTCTGAACCCTGTTCCCAGGAAAACTGTTGTTTTGGGGCGGGGCAAGGGAGGGAGGAATGAATGAACACTTTTAATATTGACCCAATTCTGCAATGTGCTGAGCACCCCCTATAAGGTGCAGAATAGTGGTGAGGGCACTTAGCACCTTGCAGGTGGCATTCAACACCTCACATAATTGAGTCTTACCTGCTAAAGTCTCCAGGTACCAATTTCAAAACTAGCTATGGCAATTGTACTCCAAATCAGGAGAGTTTTTATAAATGGGTATGGCCTTGTATTTTAAAACAATCTATGTTTAAGCATCAAGATAAGAAGGATAAAATGTACATCACAAAAGCAAGCCGATTACTTCAGTTTTGCAAAATTTTTATAAATATATCGTCTTTGGCACAAAATCTACCAGCCCCTCTTCCACCATAATGATAATTTAAAACTAACTTGTTCATTTAAAAAAAATTACCTTGCCCCAGCTGAGTAGCATTTGGTAAGTTTGGATTACATGATACCCATGCTTCTCAGGTGGTTTCACGCAACCTGCATTGGGGATCAAATATCTCAAAATGCACCCAAGGCATATGGATATGTGTTACAATCACGCCCTTCATTACATTTTATTGATTATCTAATACCTACCCTGGTCAAAATTCATTGGCACATTATGTTTTAGAGGATAATTTAAACTAAGGAAACAGAAGGGAAAAAACAAGTAGAGTTGTGAGGATTTTAAATACGTATAAAGCCAAAAAAAATTAGAACTTTATCCATGGAAGTGTTTTTTTCCCTGTTCTTGATTTATCATACAATATTAAACAACATATCTGAATTAACTGAGGTATTTTCTTAATTTAAAATAGAAATTTTGCTCTCATGGAGATTCCTGTTTGTGTGAATGTCACGGAGTGCCCGGGGCGATGGTCCGGAACTTGCTCCCTATGAAGCCAGTCAGGACTCCGGTGGGGGGAGAGTCCTCGCCATACACAGCCTGGCTCCAAGGCTAGGAGCTTCACGGCTTCCAGCTTCCACCTTCCTGGGTGTGACCTTGGAGCATTCAGCACCTTCTGCCCCTCCGTGCGCTTCCCCTCAACGAGCCTGCCCGGGAGAGGTGGGGTGGCTCCTGGGGGAGCCAGAGGGTCCTGCACCCCAAATCCACAGTCAGACGTCACTCTCAGCCAGGCAGTAAAACAGAGGTTTATTCAATGACAGGAACATAATCTAGTTAGAGCGAACACGACCCCTCCGCTGCGTCCATTTTAGGGGCCAAAGAGCCAGGCACAGCTTGCCTGCAGCTCCTTGCCAGCCCCTAGCCAGATCCAGACTCCCACTTCCTCATCCGCCCCTCCCCTGCATTCCTTTCTCTGTGTCTTTCCTTCCCCAGACAGGTCAGCTGACCTCTCTCCAACAGGTTCAGAGGTAGAGAGGTGAGGGGAAGGGACAGGGCGTTGCCTGCTTGCTTACACTGTCTTTCTGCTTTGCAACACTATCAGCCGCATTCCTCCACATAGACACTTAAGAAATGCATAGGGGAAACTGAGGCACACACACAGTATTCCTACTCCATCACAGTGAAGCTGTAGCTAATGTTAGTTTTGATGAACTTCTGTTAGCAAATGTCAGAAAACAGACAAATATCAAGAACAACAGAAGACTTTCTCTAGTTTGCAGATCGGTGTACATATGGGGCACTTTTCAGATTTGAGGAGTATGCGATGGAAGAGCCAAATCATATGTCCCAACTAGAAAAGCCTTTGGAAAGGCAAGGAATCTCCAAATGTTTCTTGGAATCATCCATCAAAGTCAGAATATACTTACCCTGTCAATCATGGAGTGGACAAAAAGGTGGTCCTCCTAACTCATGGAAGTCCTAACATCCGTCATCTGCTGAAGGCCAGGATAGTTGTGCAGAAATTGTTCCCTTCACAAGACTCCCAGAGCCCTCTACGCCAGCATGGCTTTTCCACCAATTTGGCGTGTCCCAAGCTCCCACTTCAGTTTGGATATATGGAGGAGCAGTCCAAGCTTATTCATGTTGCTAGGGCTAGTCCTGATTCCAACAAGTATTTGCCTTTGGGTTTGGAGGGGGATGATGGCATAGGGAATGGCCACCCCCAGCCTCTGCCCTGAGCCTTTCATCCACCTAATTATTATCTTTCCATTCATCTTTATATTACCGACATTAGTTGTTTCAAAGCTGCTTATTACCCATGTACCAAAACCCTCTTTCTTCCCAACCATGCTGTGCCGTCTGTGGCATTCTAAACCCCTTGAGATCATAGACTGCGGCTTGTGTGGAGCTGGAGGGAGGGAAATTGACCTACACTCAATTCCCCTTCTATTAACAATAAACTGATCATTCACATGGGGTTTCATCCACTTGGTGGGGAAAAACGAGGAGGAGATGATCCAATGTAGTCAACCAAGCATATGCTGTGACTCTAATGGCTTACTACAAATACAAAACTGGAATCTGTCTTCCCTGCAAGTGACTGGACAATAAGTGTTTGTGTAACCTTTCTCTAAAGAAATTCCACAGGACAAAGCTTGGGTTTCTCTGGGGCTGAAAGAAAAAAGGAAAACAACTTGAAAGGTAATTGTAAAGCAAATTCATGCCTACACCACATCAAAAGCAATCTGCTAAAGAGAACCAGTAAAATTACTAGGGCAGCAAAAAGTTCACTTCAAAAGATGAAGAAAATGCACATTCTTATTTAAAAAAAGAATCCTACTCAGAAGGCTAACCAGGAAGTACAGATTCTTTTTAAAAAAATGAACATGCCTTTTGAGATCCCAGGAATCCTTGCTGAAAATAAGTTTGCTTCTTAACCAGCAATTTTTTCATCACTCTGAGCCTGAAAATGTAAATAATGTAAAGCTAAGTCTGGTCCAAAATGACAGCCCCAACTGTCTACAGGGGGAAGCAGTTGAAATGGAAAAAAAGTGTCTGGATGGCCTACATGCAGTAGGGTTCAGATGAATAGCATTTGTTTATGGCAGTTTTAAATTCAACTCTATAGACGAATAGCTAACCCTACAGCACTGGAAGATCAAAATCTCATTCTTTGTAATTTATTTTTCTGGTTGCCTGGACTGATTTATTTATTTACTTATTCTGATTAGCCACAAAAAATCCTGCCTCCTTACTTGCCATAGGCATGTGATTTACGTCTTCCATCCTGGTGCCAAAGATGACAGGAAGACCTTCCCTAATTGCTCAACAGAACAGGCTTATTCTGGTACATTGCAAGTGGGTCCACCACTGGATAGTTTGAAGACCATGTAATGGGATTGGCATGAAGAAAGAAGATGAAAGAATGAAGAGCAGCACTTACCAGCTTCCTTACAGAGCCTGGCAGCAATGATTTCAATTCCCCTGAAAGGAGGAAAGTGTGAGAAGAAAGGCTGTACAAGTAGGACCTTAGGAAATAAGGGAGCAAGGGAAAGATATACCTCCTCCCACATCCAGCTGCAGAAAACTGCTAGGTGGGAGGACTGAGAAGAGGGTTTAGAGCTCATTGTTTCGGGAGAAGGGAAAGGGAATGTGACTTAAGAGCGAACACTTGTCTGAATGTGGGTGAAAGCACTGGGGCTTTTTGTTTATGAAATCCTTCATTATTTCCTGTACTAGGGAAAAGGGGAGCATGAGACTCTGGCAGGGATGAGGAAAGGCTATCACAAACAGGGTTAGGAGATGGAAATAGCTGTCTGCTTCTATCTGTGTGGTTGAAAATTCATCCTGAAACCTGAAATGCTCATATACACAAATGGGAGTCAGCAAACACTTCTGCTCAGAGCTCTAAAAGCAAAAGGCAGACCCCAGGAGCTTGGGATTGACACATACTTTTAAATCTCAGGTTGATTTTAAAATCCTAATAGATTAATTGAAACAATCTCATGAGACTGGCAATACCCATGATGGCTTATCTCACTGAATGAGGCTTAGGGCTGAAATATGCCATGACAGGTGACAGAAACCAGCCCTTTTCCCCCACCCCTTCATTTAATCTTCTAATGTATTTAACAAGAAACCCAAGGAAATTACATATCTACATTGAATAGGTGCTGAATGTGAGCACAAAGCTTTCTGCTAAGAGAATGGAAGAGAGAGAGCTTATAAAATAACACATCTCCTTGATCACAGATCTATATTGGTTATGAGCCAATATAATACAATGGGAAGGATGCTAGCTTGGTCTTAAACTCTGGTTTCCTGTGCTTCACAATCTTAAAATAGAGCATCATGAGAGGGATCTCAGAGGAGTAGCAAGGACCCCTGCCTCTATACCTTCAATTCGGAAGACCTTTTTTGTTGAATTTTGGTATAAATAGAAATCTAAAGGAAGGGGTTGACTTCAAGCCTGGCCAATGTGACAGAATTAAAGATGCTTCCCAGTGTCTGACAGCTTTGGCTGGCTTTTCTCAGTGTTGGGCTGTCTGGGATAGAACCGGGCGATTATTCTCCGGAAGCCTGCACCATCTGTACCACCCCCCCAAATAAGCAGAGTTCAAGCTGAAGGAGGAAATATTTTTCATCTTTTTTATTCACCACCTTTCTGAAGTGGGACTGAAAAGAAACATTGAGGATATCTGAACAAACTCCACTTGCACAGTCTCCAGATGTGCTGAGGCTACTGCCCTATCTGAAATCTAAGACCATTACAATGGATTAGAACTCCCTGTTCCAGCCATATCGAATTTGTAAAAGTTATGAGGCTCAGTTCTGCTCTCATCTCACTCCTACACTGAAGCCTGCTGCTGCAAGACAAGCCCAAGAAAGAAAACAACAGAACACCACTGGCCATCACCTACAGTCCTCAGTTAAAACCTCTGCAACGCATCATCAGTGACCTACAACCCATCCTGGACAATAATCCCTCACTTTCACAGGCCTTGGGAGGAAGGCCAGTCCTGGCACACAGACAACCTGCCAACCTTAAACAAATTCTCACCAGCAACAGCACACTGCACCACAATAACTCCAACTCAGGAACCAATCCATGCAACAAACCTCGATGCCAACTCTGCCCACATATCTACACCAGCAACACCATCACAGGACCTAACCAGATCAACCATACCATCACTGGTTCATTCACCTGCACATCAACCAATGTCATATATGCCATTATATGCCACCAGTGTCCCTCTGCTACCCTGTTTCCCCGAAAGTAAGACATCCCCCGAAAATAAGATGTACTTCCAGTTTTGCCTCTCGCTGTAATATAATGTAATGTAATTTTGGGAGCAAAAATTAATATAAGACACTGTCTTATTTTCGGGGAAACACGATATGTACATCGGCCAAACTGGACAGTCCCTGCGAAAAAGGATAAATGCACACAAATCAGATATTAGGAATGGCAATATACAAAAACCTGTAGGAGAACACTTCAACCTGCCTGGACACACAATTACAGATTTAAAAGTCACCATACTGCAGCAAAAAAACTTCAAGTCCAGACTGCAAAGGGAAATTGCAGAGCTACAATTCATTTGCAAATTCAACACAAACAATCTCGGATTGAACAAAGACCTACAATGGTTTGCTAATTACAAAAATAGCTTCTCCTCTCTCCATGTTCACACCCCCCGTTCAAATGCAAGAAGAATAACCCACCCTCCCTGATTGGAGATAACAAGCTGGTTCAGCTTAATTGGACTAACCTTTTTACCTCCCACCTGGTTCTTGCCTACTTTTCTATACCTGCCTCTGGACACTTCCACTGCTTGCATCCGACGAAGTGGGTATTAGCCCACAAAAGCTTATGCTTCAAAACTTTATAGTTAGTCTTTAAGGTGTGTGGCAGGGTGCTGGCCAGGAGTGCCTGAGCCAGCCCTGCCGCCCCTTTAAGAGGGAGAAAAGCCCTCTGCAAACCTCCCTTGCAGGAAGGCTAATCAGCCACCTGGCTTGCAGGGCAATCAACAGGGATGAGTTGCACCTGGCAGCCTCCTCAGGGGGATAAAAGGCCTGCCAGGAAGCAAGCCCAGTGTGGTGGGGATGGTATAGAGTGTGGTGTGGTTTGAGCGATTCAGAGCTGTGGGTTTGAGCTATTCAAGAGTTGCAAACTGTAAGCTGGAGTATACAGAGTCTGTGGAGCTGTGAGTTGTACACTGAAGGACTGGACAAGCTGTATGTATTGGTGGTGGGGCCTGCACTGTGAATAAAGAACACTGTTTGGAGCAGAGAAGGGTTCCTGCCTGTGATCCTGAGAGGGGTGAGAGAGCGGTCTGTCACGGGTGCCACAGGACTTTGTTACCTCTCCTACACTGAAGTTTCTCCTTTTCAGTGCTCCTGTACTATTGATTTACATGGTATAAGAGGGCTGAGAATTGAGGCCCATGGGTTGCAAAGGAGACTTCTACCTAAAATGGATCTGAGTATAGTTCTAAGCATTCCCATATGCCCAAGTGAAAAATAATACCTTTTTAAAGTTCTAACTACATGATAGTAACCTAGTGGTGTTTGATTTGTGTGTGTTTTTACCATGGTAACAAAATGAGCAGTTCAACTAAAGTCTGTAGGGGTGAAAAATATTCTCTGACTGATTCAGTCATAAAAATGCTTATTGAATCTCAGTCATGTTCCACTTTGCCTAAGGCAATATGAATCTTAGTAAACCTAATTAATCTATTTAACTCCATTTCCCTCCCTAGTTTAGGCTCCCTGTGATTTGCTTTGGATGTCAAACCCGCACTGTAAACACTTCCTTGTGGAAAAACAGGCCAGTCAGGATGTAATATTGACCCCCTGGGTCAGAGGCTGTGACAGAGTGCTGAGCAACAGTAGCTGATCCAGCACTCTTGTCACTGCAACTTTAATAGATGTGGTTAAGAAGAGCTGTGCCTAACTGATAGAGTGGGGATGGGCTGAGGAGAGCTAAGGGGTTAATTAGCTCATTAGGCAGAACCTTGAAAAGACACAGGAAAGAAAAGCTGCAGGGGAAGGATCATGTGAAATAAACCACATGAGGAGCTTACCAGAAAATAGCCTCTGAGCTGTTTGTAACTTGAAGACAGGAGCGGGACCCTGCCCTGTCACACAGGCATCAAACTAGACTACTAGTGGTCTTGTCTCTCTTCCTCGCCTTTCCCATGGTCATCTTCTGTTACAGAGACCAAAAATGCTTGCTGGAAGCCTGGAGAAAAGTGGATTCAAATTGCTTTGCTGGATTTCAAGTGGTAGAGAAGAAACCTTCTTAGGGTGCCTCAATTTTGTCTAGGTTTACTTGCGCCATTAATGCTGGAAACAGATGGTTCAGAGGCAAACTGGGATGCCTCTTTAGGTAACAGAGTAAATAGGCCATGGGACTGGTGTGAGCTTCCCCTCACTGTTGACAAGTTATAGCTTCTCATGCTCTAGCAAGAACCAGCTAGCACATTCCCTAATTGTCAGACAGCAGCCCAGATGTGTTTTGTCTAAATAAGCTGGAGGGAATGAGGTCATCATGGATGAGCAATCTGACCATAAAAATTTTAGAGCTGGGACAGGGAAAGGAACTCAGTCTGGGAGCCCACGGCATTCCAAGACCAGAGAATGTGAAAGAGGATGTCTTGTCTTGGGGCAAGGCCTGTGGGAGGAAGGTTCCTCTTTCTCCGTGGTTTTCCTCCAACTCTGCCAGCTTTCTGGGATGACTAAGAAGTCGGCATTATCTCTTGCTTGAGCTTGAACAGCTGTAAAATCACATTTACCCACTCCTCTCCATTAATTAAATATATGTGACATCTCTGTCTGCTTAGTAACGTGCTTACTTCAGAGGAACACTTTCTGTTAGGATGGTATATTGACATACAAAACCAAACAGACTCCTAGTTTCAGACACCTAGGTAAACAGCCTTGCCCGCAAGCTCCTATTAATTCCCCAGTAAGAGTCCAGGAGACCTGATTTTTTAATCTACTTCAGTTACTCTCCACTTCTCTGAATCTGTTCATTTTCCACTGTACTCCTTTCTGTCATCCCTAATCTATGCAGAGGAAAAGCTTTGAATTAATAATCTGCTTTAACGCCTTGCATTTGAGCATCTCAAAGCCTCTTGCAGTGCAGTCAAGTCAAAGGTGTTCGGTACTTTCCAGAAGGCCCTCCCAGTTTAATTATTAGCTCTATACACATATGTAAATCCCAATAGCATGAATGTTTCTTATAGGCACAAACAAGGTGTTGAAAACATGTGGGTAAGGAAGGTTATTTGGATCTGCATTTAGTTTAGGAAAGAGGTAAGGGGTTCTGTCTTCAGTCCAAATCAGTACTGTGGTCAATAGAATTTGTCCTTTTCAGGCTTGATCCTTCACTCTTTGAAGTTACTAGCAAAACTTTCATATGACTTCAGTGTTGCAGGCTATAGATGAGAGAGGCCATGTGTTTCATACCCAGGGGAGGACCATCAAGGAAAACCTAACATTACTCTTACAGCCAGCAATGTCTTATGCAGTTCCGGAGCCTGTGGAGTAAAGGAAAATCTCTCTCCTTGTAATTTGGTAAACCATTCTTTGGCTCTTTTGAGTAATTATGGGTAATACAGCTGATTATACTCTGGCACAGCTTGCCAACACCATTAATCTTTTGTTCCTAAAGACTGGTTATTATAACTATGATTATAAATAACAATGAGAAACGAAGTAAAAACGTATGAGGAGGTTTTCAGAGAAGATATAATTGTAGTCCAAGAAGTACACTAAGATTCAGATCATGTGCGTCCCATGGACCTCCGCCTTCAATGAGAATTGATTTCAGTAGTGGATGAGGATGCTCAGCAGCTGACAGGATCCTGTCTGGCAACAATTAGGATAAATTCTGATTGAGGTTAAAGATAAAATTGAAGGGAGGTAACCAAAGAAACTATATTCAGAAACCAGAGAACAATTATGGGAATGGTTAAAGTGACTTCTTGTAAATGAGATGTTTAGCAGATAATTTACTATTAGGACTGAAATATCAAATAAGTATTTGATATGTACTGTTGAGCCTCTAATACTCGGTTAGTGAGGCATGCAAACATGATATGTCTTCTAATGCCGTGTTCTGTTTGCTGTGCCTTTGAAATCATATTGGTGCTATTTTTAGTTTTATTGCAAAATAAATGCTTTCCGTTTCTTTAATGCAGGTCATAATGTGTTTCGCAGGCTTATGGAGAAACTGGCTAAAAATGTCAGCACCTGAATGAAATATTTTTTTGAAAAACATTTATGTTTCCTTTTGGACAGAAGGATTTTTTAAATTTTCCATTATATCAGACTATTACTTTTTATTTGCCTTTTTATTAAAAAAACATAATTGGTAGTTTCAGCTCTTACTGCACTTCTTCTGGCCCATCTAAGTCTTAATGTGCATCAATTAATATATAATTTAAAATGAGCTTGTCTTATTTTCAGGTATCACACAGGGAAAGCAATTTGTAAACTGAGATAACAAACATGACTTTAAAAAATTCCAAGTGGCATTACTAATAAAATATCCAAAAATGAATGCATACTAAATTTCTCTAGATTAAGTACGTAACTAGCTATGGACAAAACTCAAGTCATAATTCTAGACTTTCAATGACTTGGAGCCAGCCAGTGATATCATAGGACCATAATATTAATAAATTCAAAATGTTTTTCTTTGCTTTATGTGGAGAAGAAACTGAAGTGGTGTAGTGGGATGGAAGGGGAGAAGAATGATTTCTGACATCTATAAAGCTACTACGATTGCTGCTGAAGATGCATGAGGACTGATTCACACACCCGGAGACAAAACAGACCTATTGACTTCTACCAACATGACAAATTTGCCATCAGCTAGAAGAATCTTCCTAGCACTAAGGTGATGTGTAGGTTTAAAATAGCTTGTCATCATAAGATGTTTTCTGTTCTTTGGACACTGCTGTTGGTGAACTGGTGACACCTTTTTCCCCCCACAGACCTATTACTTCCTCCTCCTGTGCTTTATTAGTGTGTAATGGGGTGAATCATCCCTTTATGGCTTGTGAGGGAAGTCTCTGGGGACAGCACTATCCCATTTCAGGGGTTTCTGGAAAAGGGCTTTCTGTTTAAAAGGCCCATTCCTCAGGCCAAGACATCTCCACCTTCTCTTTGATTGTGATGACAGGCCCATCTTCTCCAGTGCATAGGAGTATTTGTTGATAAGTTGTGTCCATATTTTCATTTCAAAGGGCACTAGTTATGTAGTTAACAAAAATAAATAATAATGCTGGCAGCTTTCGAGATACTGAGACTTCCAAAACTATGTAAAAACCCATATAGCCTTATTCATGGGTGAATAAGGATGGTGAAATGTTGAGATGGTGAATGAAACAGCTGTCTATTTGAAGAAGAGCACTGAAATCTATATATATAAAAGTCAAATGGTGTATGCGTGTGTGCGTGTATGCGTGCGTCTATGTATGCTGCCTTACTCCTTCCACACCGTTTGAGCTAGAGACTTGAAATTTGGTACAGTTATCGGCTTTAGGGTCCTAATCAGGGTAAACATCGAAAATTTTTCAAAACTCACCTCTGACGCCCCCTAGGGGTGAAATTCTTTAAAGCCCATTCACATCAGCTGGGCAGCAGGTTAACACCTGCTGTTCTCTGTGACATAGTTATGATGTAATAATACCCCCCTCCAACGGACCCCGCACTCGCTCAGCTCTCTGCCCCCTCCCCCCTCCAACGGCCCCCCCACTTGCTCAGCTCTCTCCCCCCTCCCCCCCTCCAATGGCCCCTGCCCTCGCTCAGCTCTCTCCCCCCTCAGGTAAGAATTGAAAATTTTTAAAATCTTCCACCCTTCCCCCACTCCAACGGCCCCCCCACTCGCTCAGCTCTCTCCCCCCTTCCCCCGTCTGACGGACCCAAGCAACGCTGGGTATTTTTGCTAATGCTAAATAATCAAAAGATATCTGTCTCCTGTTATGGTCCTGAAGGAGAGGGAAAGGAACAGGCCTTGGCCTGAATGTTTGACATTTTAGTTCCAAATATCACTGGCGATATTTGTGTAAAACAGTAAAACAAAATGCATTATACCTGCAATCCTGGGAACTGGCACTCCACCTGAGAGGAAGGCTTGGCACTGCTAAGAGAAATCCTTTTACCCAACTGCACAGTCACGATTACAACAGTTGCAAAGACCCTCTTGCTGCCTTTTCCCCACATATCCCTGAAAGACAATTGCAGGAGGATCCTCATGACTGGTTCTCTCATTGTATCATCTCTTCTGGTCCTAAACCCCCTTGTGTGTGGCTGCTTGTGGCATCCTACAGAGCAAGGCTTGATGTGATAAGGTAGTCTGCATCTCTACATTGCCCCTCTCTAGTCTGATGCCTCTGCACAGCAGAACTGCATTGGTTCTGATGTATAAAGGACTCTCCACACTGCAGAGCAAGGGGAGGAAATTGCCTCTAAAAAGAAGAGGGAAAGTGAAAGTTGTAAATGTAAAAGCTTCTTTAAGAGTCAATAAAATGTCAAAGTGGGAGGGGGTTGAGTACCATGTAATTTTATACTGAAATTGTGTAGTCTAGAAAAACAAGAAATGGTAGTGGACGGGGCCAAATCTCCAAAACGTCTCTGTTAATGCCAATTCAGGGACATGGCTCCCATTATTTTTGTCTTTTGGTGTTCTTTGCCCTGGTTTAAGGGACACCACAACTAAAAATAAGCAAAATAATCACAATAATTAATTGATTTTTTTATTAAGTAAAAGAAAATATTAAACAGAACATAAGTTAACAATAGGGACTTCCGTTACAATCTTCTTGTACACCTCTCTGAGAGCTTTTAAGAGAGGCTATTCTCCCATTGCTGTAGTAAATCCTCCTCCCAGAGATGTGGTGCTAGGTCTCTATCAGCACTGCTTTGCAGAAACAAGATAAACCCCAAAGCTGCAAGACATTATTTTTATATTAAATATAATATTGGCGTTATGCAGGCACCCACTCGGAAGCTGGGACTGGTCCTCTAAGACAGGCCTGCACAACGTGGGAAGCAGCGAGGACCATATTATTGAAAAAAACATGCAGCTGGATGATAAGACAACACATTAGTAGATACACGGTGTCTTCCTATGACACTTTCTAAGCGTGGGAGGGGAGACGCTCTTTATTAAGGGGCAGGGGCAGACTGGGGGCGCAGGAGCCCGCAATAAATAAGGGAGCAGCTCCCAGCCCAGCAGTGGGGGAGGGTTAGAGCAGCTAGAGCCCCCCCATTGACAGGAGCCAGGGGACTGACAGGGGAGCAAGGGGAGGCTCTAGTCTAGAAGACACTGAAGAGGCAGCTGAAGTCGCAAAGCTCTCCGACCTCTTAGCTCCTCTCCCCCTTCCCCGACCCACGGTGCTAGGCTCCCCTTGCACCCGTGGAGGGTCTGGCCCAGTGTCTCTCCTTCCCACGATCGCCCTGCTCAGCTCCTGGGCTGCATCTGACCCCGCGTGGCTTCCCCCCCCCTGGGGGGGGGCACTGCAGGGGCAGCGGTCTCGCTTTGCAAACGGGCGCGTGCGGAGGGTTCCCACGCGCTGGCTGGAGGCCGGGCCGCTCCTGCTGTTCCCCAGGCTCCGGGGCCGGCTCTGCGCCGCACGGTCCCCTCCCCCCGACCTCCCTGAGCCTGTCCCGCCCCCGCAGCCAAAAGCGGGGATGCTGCAGGAGGAGCAGCCGCGGCTCCCATCCCCCGGCAGGAGGGGGGGGGGGGGGGCGGGGGGCTGCCGGCTGCCCGGACCCGCCCCCTGCCGCGAAGCTCATAAAGCCCCCGCCCGAGCTGGGGCGGCCCTTTGCCTATTGCCCTGAGGGGAGGAGGAGACAGGCGGCCCCCGGCGGCCCATTGCTGCAGCGGGTGGAGGCGGAGAGCTCGCGGGGGGGGGGGTGGGTGGGGGGGGTCCCCCCGCTCAGCCCCTCCCCGGCAGCGCCTCCTTCTCCGCGGCGCCTCCCGTGGGGCGAGGGGGCGTGACTGGCTGCGGCGGGGCAGACGGGAGCTGCTGGCTGCGCGTCCCACTGGAGGGGTGAAGATGGCGGTGAACGGCAGCAGGCAGCCCCCCACCCTCCTCTTCCTGCTGGCGCTGGCTCTGCCGCTAGCGTGGCCAGGCCGGGCAGCGGACACAGCGCTGCCCCCCATCCCCGCAGGTGAGTGAGTGGGGCAGGGCCGCCCAGCCGGGTCCCTCTTCGTGCGCTCCTGGAGGGCTCATTCATTCATGACCGGCCCCTGGTGCAAGAGACGCGGGGAAACTGCCCGCCCGACTGGGCTGCCCCAGACTCGCCAGGTCCCCCCCGATTCTCTGCGCTTGGGGGTGCTGCGGCGAGGGGCGAACCGCGCCGGGAGGACTCTCGGTGGCTTGAGGAGGAGGATTTGTAGCTGTGGTTTGAGGGGACGTTTAAAACCCTCCGATGGGTCTCCCAGCTTGGCGCGGCTGAGCCGCCTTGTTGGGAGGTTCTCCAAGAGCATCGCCGGCTCTGGCGTGTGAGTTTCAGCGGAATTGGTCGCACCGCGTGTGTTCTGACTCCGGGCCGGCGACAGGGGGGTACTACGGGTAGAGCTGTACCGGGCCCCGCACTTCAGGGGGGCCTGTACAGCTCTACCCCGGACGAGCGTGTGTCCCCGGCCCAGTGAGTCCGGCCGGCGGCAGCGGCTCAGTCCGGGGAGAGAAAGGGCGGGGAGGAGGGGTGAGCAGCAAAGGCGCTGTCAGCTGGGGTGGGGGGGTGGGGGCCGGCTGGGCTGGGCCCCCAGCCGCTGTCGATTGGGCTGGGCTGGGGGGGGGCGCTGGGTTGAGGGGGGGCAAGACGCTGTCGGCTGGGCTGGGGGGGCCCTAAACTATCAGAGTAGGGGGCCCCCAAATTTCTGTCACCGGCCCTGTTCTGACTACGCCTCTGTGCAACGTCCATCTGAAAAATAACCCTCCCCCGGGCTCTCGGGGGACTTGCCCTACCTGACCGCTTCATGCCGAAACAGGGACCGTTAAAAACATATAGAAATCTATTTAAACTCCTGAAACAGTTTGATTTGGGGGGGAAAATAAGGGGGTAGCTCTTTCGTCATGGTGCATGAATACCTACTGATCATGAAAATTCCTGCTGGGGAGGGGCTATTCAAAAATCTTCAAGTAATTGACTAGGAAGCAAATAAATAGGGGGTCATAATGCATTTAGAAAACAGTAAGGCAGACTACACAAATATAGACCTATGCTGGCTGAAAAGCTAATGTTCAAAGCCAGGATCTTTCCCCCTAGTGGGGAAGAGATTTCCTGGATTTCCATTTTAAGTAATCAGTTTTCCTTCCTCTCCCCCATGAGACTCAGGACAAGGTGTGATGGGCCACATACTTCCTGGTTGCTGGAAGAGCAGATGGTGCCACTCACTAATGATCCAACTTAGTAACTTAATTCAAGTGAAGCAACACTATTTAGTTTCTACATAAGAGTTTTCTCCTAGCAGAACGCATTGGAGAGAGCTGAGCCTTTCGCTCCAAAGTTTGTTCACTTTCTGCTGCTTGAATCTTGTAATGTTCCAAGAAGCTAGACAGCAGCAAGAAATTCAATCCTTAGTGTATAAAATAATAGCAAAAAGAACTTATGCCCAAAACCAGCTGAAAAAGTGGACAGATGCGCGTTTGTCAAAATACTGCCTGTGCTTTCTGGGAGCCACTTGTCACAGTTTTGCTGTAATTTTGAACCTAATGTACATTTATAACTGGATCTTGCATGGAAAAGGTATCCTACCCTGTTAGCCCGAAAGTAAGACATCCCCCCAAAATAAGACCTACTTCCACTTTTGCCTCTCGCTGTAATACAAGGCATCCCCCGAAAATAAGACCTCCCTTTTTGTTCAACAATAAATGTGTACCGTATTCTTCTTCTTGGAAAAATAAGACATCCCCTGAAAATAAGACCTAGCGCATCTTTGGGAGCAAAAATTAATATAAGACACTGTCTTATTTTCGGGGAAACACGGTATCCTGCTAGGTGGATTTCACGTGGTGATAAAAATAGCGTAGAGTCTTGACAAGTTCAAAATGATACGGTTATTTTAATGTCTGGTTTAATTCTCTCTCTGCAGAAGAAAACTTTTTGGGGAGTAGCTCTTGTAAATCTTACTATCTATCAAATGGGGTATCGGGTAAGGTTGTTGGGAGCTTGAGTAATAACTAATGTCATGAAATCTTGTGTTGACATATGCCAGACTCTGTATACCAGACTCTGTAGACGTGTGAACCTGCTCATCTGTAGCATCCTTATATGGACAGTGCTGGCCTTGTTAGCTTGCGATTCTGGCTTTCGTCCCATTAGTGATTTCCTACAAAGTTGCTCTGTGCACAATTTATTGCAGTCTGTCAGAGGCTGTGTGCATGTGTGGTTACTTTTTTTATATTAGTCAGCACAGTGTGTCAACTTATAGAAAACTGCTTGCATTTCATCCCCATCAAGTATACCTCCTATAAAAGCACTTTTTCAAACTGTAGTATGTGTCTATTTTATTAACTGAGTAAAATAAGTGTTTCAGGTTGGGTGTTAGAGGTGGAATCTCAAGATTTAACGGATAGTTGTTAGACTGTTGAGCTATGATCTAACAAAACTAATCTGGTAGGTGGGTTACATTAGCTAATCCTGGTGATAGCTCTGTGAAGTAGTATTGAGCTATTACTTTTGAACAATACAAATAGAAAACAGTTATTTGTATTGTGGAGGCTGCCACTTTAAAAAAGTGGATTCTGGCTAACATGAATATTAAGAAAATCTGTACTGAAATATAACAGACTGCTGACTTGGAAGCTGTTCCTTGAGTTTCTTGATCCCAGACATATAGCAAGTTTGTTGGCTGCAGACTCCAGTTCTAACCGGTAGTGATTTTCCTGAGTTATTTTGTGCACATTTTATTGCCTTCTATTAAGTATGTTTTGCCGCTCAGTGAGAAATAGAACTTGACACGTCTCTCTTTTGTTATATCAGTCTTGAGCTTAATTTCTAGGTTGCTGGTATTTTGTAGAACAGTATGTAATTTTCAGTGTATAACAGTTGGCATGTTACATTTTCAAAACATCAATATTACTTACATTGGAAATCATTTGTTACGGGAGTGAGGAAAAGTGGCTGCCAGGTACTATCTTGTTCTCTTATTTTCAAATCAAACTACATAAATCGTCTTCATAAAAAGGCCAATGTTTCATTAATGCAGAATTACAAATGTTCATGAAGAGTAACAAAAAGACAGAGTTAACAGTCCAGAATTGTGCAGTTTATTGCAACTAAAGTTACAAGAACAACACTAGGGGTCAATTTTAGTTAAACAAAACAAAAACTCTTCTCCCTCCCCCCCCCCCCCAAAAAGACTCAGCTACTTTTTTTAGCCTTAAAAAAAAAAAAAAAGTACATAAAGACCATTTATTGTCCAAATTGAGTACATAATACTTAGCAAAGTTCAAATGATGAAGCCACAGTTTTAGATGTCAAGGCATTTCTTGTTGTTTCAAACTTAGTAAATATCTACCTCTTGGCAGCTAAAGTAATCCCACCTCAAGTAAGTTAGGTCACCTATAGGGTTCAGCAGGAATTCTATGGATTGCAGTGGAGTCCAAAACAGATATAGGTTACTAAATCTATGTTTAGGTTTAGGTTGCTAAATTTGGTGTTTAGGCATCTAGGTACCTCGTAGTCTTTTGGTTCCTGATCCACAGATGACTTGTTCAAGATCACACTGGAAATCTGTCAAAGCAGGGAATTGTATTTGGGTCTCCTGAATGTCAGGCTGCTGCCCTAAACCAGCGAGCGGATTGCCCAGAAAAAAATGACTTATGTGAAAAATCCCTGTTTCTGTGAGTAGAGCCTTGAATTAAGTTAATGTGGGCTGCTCCCATGTGTAATGATTATTTGCAGATGTTTGCAAGATCTGGCCCTGAATTAGATTAAGACATTCAGGGGTCAACTGACTACTGTGGGTGTGCAGTAGAGAAGTGTGTGTGTGTCTGAAGAGAACCATAAATAAATAAACATGGCTGCTCTGGGAGTGCTGATCAGAAAAGTTGCTTTTGTGTTACATTTCTAGTTCCTTTTTAACTTTTAAAGATTATTGGATTAACTTTGAAAGGCTTCCCTGGCAAAATAACTTTGACACATTTTGCAAGCCCTTCATAGTATTCAGGATGCATGACATCATATAATAAGGGTGGAGTGTGTTAACATGCCTAGTAAGTGCTTTGATGTATGGTAGTTAGTTCTGGAAATTTCAAATTATCTTAGATTTATAGACTAAGACAAGATTTAGCCACCCTTCTTCACACTGAGTAACAACTTAGTGTGCGACTAGTTCCATTGATTTCATTGTGCAACTTGTACGTGTAAGGTGAATAAGTGTGGCAAAATTCTTCTCCAACACACTAATGCCAAAGCAGACTTCAGTGGAACTTCTCACTGAACAAGTTTCTATTCCATGTGAGTAAAAGTGGCAGAATTACCTATTTATCATCGAGGCCCTGATTCTGCAAGCTGCAATGCACAGGTACCTTGGCCTGCTTGCTACTCATTTTAAGTCAATGGGGCTCTGTGCAAGTAGCTTGAAAAATTAGGGTCTAAACTGGCTGCATGTGTCTCATATGAAGTATTTATTTGCACTAATTAAAATATTTGGAAATGTCATGACTAGATCATGTCTTAAGTGTTTTGATTTCTTGTCTCTGCCAAATTTAATTGCTCATTTAAAAACAAAAACATTACTGGACTGTTGGCATCATGGGATCATTCAGTTTATGCAATGATTTGTGCTATTAAAGTATGGTAATGTAAATATGATCTATTTCTTATGGAATGGTTAGTTACTGTTTTAAAATCCATTTTGCCCAGTGCTTGAATTGATTAATTGCATGAAGGATAGGTATGGACATTGTAAGAGCATCTGTACCTTTTAATTTAAATGATTTTTTTATTTTAAAATGCAAAAATAAAGTGTTCCACAGAATTATGTTTCAGAGAGGGTCATAGACTGAAGATACAAGAGAGGAATAATTCCCTTTTCAATTTAAATAGTTACTTTACTTTTCTGCTGCATAAAAAATATCTTGTTTGGTGACATTTCTCTAATGGCAGAGTATTGTGACTGTGTAGGAAATAAATAAATGGAGATATACCAATCTCCTAGAACTGGAAAGACCTTGAAGGTCATCGAGTCCAGTCCCCTGCCTACACTAGCAGGATCCGCCTGCCTACACTAGCAGGATTGAGTACTGTCCCCTGACAGATTTTTTGCCCCAGATCCCTAAATGGCCCCCTCAAGGATTGAACTCACAACCCTGGGTTTAGCAGGCCAATGCTCAAACCACTGAGCTATCACCCCACCCCCAATATTTAGATAATGGTTTCATTGGAGGGAGTATATTTAGTCATTAAGGGACAGATTCTGATAGCCTTGCTCACATTCAGGAGCACCTTATTCAATGAGTATATGAGTAGTCTGATTATTCCTGGAGTAAAATGCCCTACTCACGTTGAGTAGTATCATAATATGCCCCATATTGATCGGACAGAAGTGAAGCATCTAAAAAGCATAATTAATCACAAAGTATGTCACTTTCCACCAATAAATAACTACACCCACAATTTTCAGTAGTGACAGAGTCCTGTGGCACCTTAAAGACTAACTAAAGTATTGAAGCATAAGCTTTTGTGGTCTAATACCCACTTCGTTGGATGCATGCAGTGGAAGTATCCAAAAGCAGGTATAAATAAGAGGCAAGGATCAGGTTAGAGATAACAAGGTTAGTCCAATCAGGCTGCACCAGCTTGTTATCTCTAATCACATCCTCCCTGATTAGAGATAACAAGCTGGTTCACCCTGATTGGACTAACCTTGTAGGATGTTTAAAACTGTTAAGAGCCTAGCTGCTCCCAGTGTGAAACGTCTGGCCAGTTTTTTCAGAAGAGATCAGAATTTTACCACTTACTTGAGGGTGGAACAATTCTGAAAATCTGGCCTATATTGTTGGTGCTGAGCTCCTTTGAAAACGGGAACAGTAATGACTGTGGGGAGGCAGCATTGTGGTCCTCAGCTGTGCTACAGCTCCAATTCCTCTTTTCTCAAGTACTGATCTCAGGCTGGGTCATGACTGGAAATCTCAGTCCTTGGGCTGGTCTTCACTGGGGGGGAGAGAAATCGACTGAAGATACGCAACTTCAGTTACGTGAATCACGTAGCTGAAGTTGGCGTATCTTCAGCCGACTTACCTGCCATCCTCACGGCAGTGGCAGTCTGTGGCGCGCTCCCCATCGACTCCAGCTTGCGCCTCTTGGCGAGCTGGAGTTCCGGAGTCGACAAGGGCGCCGCGGGCAATCGATCGTTACCTGCCGATCCAGCGGGTAGTGAAGACAAGCCCCTTGATTTCATTGGTAAATTAGCTGTAGGGAGTTGGAAGAAGTTCTCTTGTAAGAATTCTCACTGTTCTGTTTGACCTTGTTTAAAAAGGTGGCCTCATAAAGAAATAGCCTAAGTATAAGAATTTTTTTATTGATGCAGTAAACCAGGGGTCTCAAACAAGCGGCCCAGGGCCTGCATGGGCCCGTGAGGCTCTTTTCTGCAGCCTGCCACATTCCCTGTGCCTTCCCCCCCCATTGCATTTCTGGCTGGTTCATCGGGAGCGAGCGAGCGACCCCCCTGTTCCAAGGCCTGCGATCCCCCGCCGCAGCTCTCTGCCCTGCAGTGACTGCAGGGACTTGACTGGGAGGTGATGCATGTGGGTGGCTCCCCAGGGCTGCTGCAGCTCTTCTTCTCTTGGCCGCTTTCAGCAAGAGCGCTGCTGAGGGCAGAGCTGTCCCGATGTGGAGCTTGCGCTGCTGCTATCACAGGCAGCAGCTCTGGGGTAGCTCCAGCTTCCATGCATTCAGATTTTAGCAGCAGCAGGCTGTGGGGTGGGGTGTGTGTAAGTCCCACCATTCACTGTTTTGAATTATTAAAATCCTGTCTTTTACATATTTTAAAATTTCTCCCAGACACGAATGGTAACCCTATTACCCCTTGTGCACTCCAACTCCCTGCCCTGAGCCCCCTGCCACATCCCGCACCCCTCCTTCACCACCTGTAGGTAGGGAGGGGGAGGAGTTTGGGTGGGGGTTTCGGGGAAGGGGTTAGAATGAGGCCCTGCGTCTACCCCGTAGAGGCAGGGCCTCATGGAAAAGGGGCCGGGGGCAGGGTGTCAGTGATTCGGCCCTCGGGCTAATGTGCTAGTCCTCATGCGGCCCTCATGGTCATTTGAGTTTGAGACCCCTGTAGTAAACAGTCAAAAAGGCAAGAGCTGAATAAACTAGCTCGCTTGTGCAGCTAATGTCAATTTCCGAATATCCACTGAAAAGCAGTCCTGCTGACAATTGACAAGAAATTCAGCCCAGTTGTTTAGGGAGCAGCTGGTTCACACACTGCAATGACATAACATACCAAATAAACTGTTTTGTTTCTTAGTTTGGTAATTGAGACCTGTTCTGTGCTTGCTTGAAACAAACACTTCATTGAGTAGATAGGGTCTGATCCAAAGCCTAATTAAGTCAATGGAAAGAATTTCATCCTCTAACACAGAGGGCAGCAACCTTTCAGAAGAGGTGTGCCAAGTCTGCGTTTATTCACTCTAAAGTTAAGGTTTCATGTGCCATTTAACACTTTTAGAAGGTCTCTTTCTATAAGTCTATAATACATAATTAAACGATTGTAAAGTAAATAAGTTTCTAAAATGTTTAAGAAGATTCATTTTAAATTAAATTAAAATGAAGAGTCTCCCTAGACCAGTGGCCAGAATCCAGGCGGTGTGAGTGTCACTGAAAATCAGCTCGTGTGCTGCCTTTGGTACACATGACATAGGTTGCCAACCCCTGCTCTAACATTAGTAGTTGGTTTTCATTAAATATCAAAGTGGTGAAAATCTTGTGTGAGCGGAAGCCAACATTCTATCTGTCATTTAATTACACTAAATTAGTGAGCATGCAATTCTTTAATAAG
The DNA here is from genome assembly GCA_032164245.1 of Sternotherus odoratus. NCBI lineage: Eukaryota > Metazoa > Chordata > Testudines > Kinosternidae > Sternotherus > Sternotherus odoratus. The sequence goes on from JAVMKO010000009.1 coordinate 24,354,133, forward strand.
GCTTTGTTGACTGTACACTTAGTGCTACTGAAAAACCATTGTGTATGCTTTTTAGGAGATGGGCAGCATTAATTTGAAAATCTAAAATTATTTTTGAAAAACATTTACTACACTCCAATAGTGATTCTTGTGTAGACATACTCAAGCTAAATTTAAACTAGCTATTTTGGGGTACTGGAGCAATGAAGCTGTGGCAGCATGGCCTAATTACCTGAGTAATTACCCAGGGTTCTGGATGGGCTTGTACAGCGTGCATTGAAGCCTATACTACTGCAGCTTCACTGCTTTGATACACGAGCTAGCTAGATTAAGTCTAGTTTGGGTATGTCTACATAATCTGCAATTATATCTAATGATTTTACATAGACATTTTCTTAAATTGTCTTTATCACTGTTAGATCAACTGATTAGATTTCAGCCATTGAAAGTCTGTCTAAACACTTGATATTTTATCTATGCAGCAGCTGAAGGTATGTGATAAGTAGGAGTGTGATATTCTCTCTTACACACTTTGTGTATACCTGTCAGGTAAATACATCCGTATAGTCTGAATCAATACATAACTCAATGTAGACTACAGCCTTCAATTGGAGTACTGGAGCTTAAAATTGGTGTGTGGATAAGCATCCTCCTGAATGGAGGTCCTCGTTCTGATATTTATTTATAATTGTAAATCTATAGCCAGTACTACTTAAAAAAATAATTTTGTGTGAGACTAAAAAGGCTTTCTGCATTGCTAGGAATATTCTTTTTTGTCCCCCCCCCCCCCCTTCGCTATATAGTTCCTAAGGACTCTGCTCCATTCCCTTTTTAAAAATGTAGTTCTTCTTCGAGTGATTGCTCACATGCATTCCACTATAGGTCAGGCACGCGCTGCGGGCCTGGTTGCCGGGCAGATTTTTCCCCTAGCTGCAGACTGGGCGAGCAGGGAGCCCCCTGGAGTGGCGCCACTGAGGCACTCTATAAGTACCCCTGCGACACAGTCTGGCCCCCAGTTCCTTCTTCACCGCTCGCGCTGGTAGTCGGAACAGGAGTACTGCTCTTGAGCGTCCTCCTTATCTCCTAGCTGTTATTCCTATTGTTCTCATTAATAGTTGTTGTTAAGTAGTTGTTAAGTAGTTGTTAAGTAGTTATAGTGTAAATAGTTAGGTGCAGGGGATTTCCCTGCCACCGGAGCCATGTCATCCAAGGCTCCGGGATTCAAGCCATGTGCGGAGTGTGGGAAGCCCATGCCTGCGGGGGACCCACACTCCAAGTGCCTTAAGTGCCTCGGGGAAGCGCACTTGGCAGACTCCTGCAAGATCTGCAGGGCCTTCAAACCCAGGACCCGCAAGGACAGAGAATCCCGCCTGCGGCAGATCCTGTTAGAGGCGGCCCTCACTCCGGACTCGAGTGCGGCACCGGGCCCCGCACCCAAGCCGGCGAAAGCAAAGCCTCGGCACCGGTCGCGCTCCCCCAGCGCTAAGCGCAGAAAGGACTCGGAACCGCGCCCAGCATCGGCACCGGACCGCGTGCAGCCTCCGGCACCGCTCACGCGCCCACGGTCGCCGCCGGGGAGCCGACCAGAGGCACAGCCGCCCGCACCCGCACCGACGACTCCGGCGCCGCAGGAGGCCCCGTCGAGTCCGGTGCCAGTGGTCTCGCCACTCAGGGTGCCGATTCCGCAGCAGCTTCCCTCCACGCCGGAGGCGTTCGCTGCTGCGAGGAGGTTGCTTGCGGAGGACACCCCGCAGCAACCTGTCCGGTCTAGGGGCAAGCCGCCCATGACCGTGACGGAGATCGCGGCTCGAAGCCCGGCGGGGCACGGACGCCGATCGATCTCGCGGCGCCGATCTAACTCCCGGTACCGGTCAGCTTCCCGGCACCGGTCGCAGTCTCGGCGCCGCAATGAGTTGAGACCATGCTCCGGGTCTCCTCATGGCCGATCGCGCAGATCGCGCTCCGGCCGCCGGTCCGAGTCCTGGCGCCGGTCGGAGTCCCGGCACTCCCGCACGGACAGACGCCGGTCGTACTCCCGGCACCGGTCGCACTCCCGGCACCGGTCCGTCAGCTGCCATAGGGGCCGCTCTGGACGCCGTTCGCCGAGCCGCTCATCTTCCCGGCACCGCTCGTCGTCGCGGCACCGGTCACGATCAACACGGCACCGATCTCCTCGGCACCGTTCGTCGTCGCGGCACCGCAGACATCGGCGCTCCACATCTAGGCGGCACCGCCGCTCGCCCCGGCACCGGACCTCATCGCGGCACCGGCGATCAGCCCGGCACCGGTCGTCATCGCGGCACCGTGGATCCCGCAGAAGTGGATCCAGCAGTAGCCGATCATCAGAGGGCAGTCGCTTCTCCCGGCACCGGTCGAGAAGCCCTCGGCGCCGCAGGCGTAGAGAGTCGGCTGGCACACAAACCCAGCATGACTCTCCGCCCAAGGCCCGCCAGTCGGCCACCATAGCGGCTCCATGGCACTCCTCTGCCTCAGCGTCCCCTCCAGCTATGGGACCAGCCCCAGCCACCCTAAACCCGGCCTGGCCAGAATGGGTGGCATGGGAGCATGACCAACCGGGGGAAACCCAGTCCGAGCCAGGGTTCCCAGTATGTGCGAGGGCTGCTCGGCAGGACCTACCAGGGCCATCCTTGGCCAGCCAGCCGTCGGCAATACACAGCCCCCGAGAGCCAGGGCCTTACGCCTCCCCAGTGGGGGTAGAGGTGGTGGCGGGCACCTCTTCCAACAGCCCGCCCGCCCTGGAACTCTCTAATTACCAGCACCTCCTCCAGGCAGTTGCGAAAAATATGAACCTGCCCCTTGAGGAGATCCAGATGGTGGATGACCCGGTCACCACCATGCTGACAAAGGGCACCCCGGCACGTGTGGCTGTGCCATTCATTAATACGATTAAAGCGCACACCACGTCGGTCTGGAAGACCCCCGCCTCCATCCCCCCCACCGCCCGGGGGGTAGAGAAGCGCTACTTTGTCCCGGCCACGGGCTATGAGTACTTGTATGTTCACCCTACACCCTCCTCCCTGGTGGTGGAGTCGGTGAACAATAAAGAGCGCAATGGACAGGAGGCCCAGGTACCTAAGGCCAAAGAAGCCAAGAGGCTGGACCATTTTGGCAGGAAGGTCTACTCCTCCGGGGGCCTCCAACTTAGGGTGGCTAACCATCAGGCCCTAATGAGTAGGCACCACTTTGATACAGTGGAGGCCCTTAACAAGTTCGAGACCGCTCTCCCCCAGGAGAGCAGACAGGAGTTTAGGGCCCTTCTAACTCAGAGCAGGGATATCTCAAGACACACCCTGCAAGCGGCCCTGGACTCAGCAGACTCAGCGGCCAGGACTATGGCCTCGGGCATAGCCCTTCGCCGGGCAGCATGGCTCTCCTCATCCAGCCTTGCCCCGGCGATGCAATACAAAATCCAGGACCTCCCGTTTGAGGGACAGGCCCTCTTTTCGGAGGACACAGACGCGCGGCTCCAGGCCCTCAATGACAGAGGGGTGACCCTCAAGGGTCTCGGCATGCACACCGCGGGGCCGCAAAGGCGCCCCTTCATCCCGCCGCGCCGCAAGTTCTTCCCACCCGCCCGCCAGCCACAGGACTCCTCCAGCAGGAGAAACCGCCCCTTCCGCAAGCGTCAGGGGCCTAGGCAGGGCGGGAAACAGCGGGGACCTAAGCCTTCCCAGGGGCCTAGGTCCAACTTTTGATGGTGCGCCCGGGGGCAGCTTAATAACCATAGTCCTGGATCCTCCCTTCGGAGACCGTTTGTCTCACTTCCACCGTGCATGGTCGGACATCACATCGGACCAGTGGGTCCTCCGCACGGTGGAGGTGGGATACTCCCTCCAACTCTCCTCCACTCCTCCAACCCACCCACCTCCCTCGTCCCTCTTCAGGGACCCATCTCACGAGCAACTGCTTGTACAGGAGGTCAGGTCGCTCCTCGCACTGGGAGCCATCGAACCTGTACCACAGGAGTTCAGGGGAAAGGGGTTCTACTCCCGCTACTTCCTAATCCCCAAGGCGAAAGGGGGCCTCCGGCCCATCCTGGACCTGCGCGAACTCAACACCTACATGATCAAGTTCAAGTTCCGCATGGTCACCTTGGGCACTATTATTCCCTCTCTGGATCCGGGAGATTGGTTCGCTGCCCTCGACATGAAGGATGCCTACTTCCACGTGAGCATCAAACCTTCTCACAGGCGCTACCTCCGCTTTCTAATAGCGGAAGAACATTATCAATTCGCAGTCCTGCCCTTCGGCCTGTCCACAGCGCCCAGGGTATTCACGAAGTGCATGGCAGTAGTGGCGGCGTTCCTGCGGCGCCGCGGGGTACAGGTATACCCGTACCTAGACGACTGGCTGATCCGGGGAACCTCCAGGGACCAAGTGTCGGAGCACGTGCGTCTGGTCATCAACACCTTCGACCGCCTGGGAATCCTCCTCAACGAGGAGAAGTCCACCCTGGAGCCCACCCAGAGCATAGAGTTCATTGGGGCCCTACTAGACTCCAGGGTGGCAAGGGCATCCCTGCCCCAGCCCCGGTTTCTCGCCATCCAGTCGGCCATCAGACAGCTTCGCAGCTGTCCAATGTCCACGGCCAGAGTCTTCCTCAGCCTGTTAGGCCACATGGCATCGTGCACCTACGTGATACAGCACGCCAGACTGCGACTACGCCCACTGCAATCGTGGCTCGCAGTGGCCTACCGGCCAAGAAGGGACAGTTTGGACACCCTCCTTTCTATCCCCAAAGCCACCCTATCCGCTCTGACTTGGTGGGAAGACCAGAGCAATGCGTGCCGAGGGGTCCCCTTCCTCCCCCCCAGCCCGTCCATGTCCCTAGTGACGGACGCCTCGTCGATGGGTTGGGGAGCTCACCTAGGGGCTCTCAGGACACAAGGCCGCTGGTCGGAGTCAGACCTCTGCCTCCATATCAATGTCCGGGAGCTGAGGGCCGTCAGACTTGCGTGCCAAGCGTTCCGGGACACGCTACAGGGTCACTGTGTGGCAGTGTTGACGGACAACACCACTGCCCAATACTACATAAACAAGCAGGGCGGGGCCCGGTCCAGTCCCCTGTGTCAAGAGGCGATTCTCCTATGGGAGTTTTGTATAGCCCACGACGTTCACCCGGTGGCCTCTTTCCTCCCCGGGATTCAGAACACGCTGGCGGACCACCTCAGCAGGTCATTCATGTCCCACGAGTGGTCCCTTCGGCCGGATGTCATCCGACCGATCTTCCTGAGGTGGGGATTTCCCCACATCGACCTCTTCGCCTCCAGGCAGAACAGGAAGTGCCTCCAGTTCTGCTCCTTTCGAGGCGGCTCCCGGGGATCCCTGACAGATGCCTTCCTCCTACCCTGGACGGGGCACCTGCTCTACGCGTTCCCTCCGATCCCGCTTCTCCACAAGGTGATCCTGAAGATCAGACGGGACAGGGCACAAGTCATCCTCATAGCCCCGGCCTGGCCCAGGCAATGCTGGTATGCGTCCCTCCTCCGGCTGTCCAGGGCCCCTCCCATCAGCCTCCCGCTGTGGCCAGACCTGATCTCGCAGGATCACGGTCGCCTCCTGCATCCGGACTTGCAGTCCCTCCACCTCACAGCGTGGCTACTCCATGGCTGAGAGGTCCTGAGCTCTTATGCTCGACGGAGGTACAGAATGTCCTTCTGGGAAGTAGGAAACCATCCACCAGAAGTACCTATACAGCCAAGTGGACCCGCTTTTCTGCATGGTGCAGACAACATGATGTAGTCCCAAGTGAGGCTGCTATCCCGCGCATATTGGACTACCTCTTAGGCCTTAGAAACCAGGGCCTTTCTACTTCTACTATACGCGTCCACCTCGCTGCCATATCAGCTTTTTATCCGGGCCAGGCGAACCACTCAGTCTTTTCAGACCCTGTGGTATACCGTTTCCTCAGGGGCCTGGATAAACTGTACCCGAACGTCAAGTGTCCCATTCCACCCTGGGACCTCAACCTGGTGCTCTCACGCCTTATGATGCCCCCGTTCGAGCCCCTCGCCACGTGTTCCTTACTCCACCTTTCCTGGAAGGTGGCATTCCTACTAGCTATCACCTCGGCTCGTAGAGTGTCAGAGATCCGCGCACTGACCTCCGAGCCGCCCTACACTATCTTCCACAATGACAAGGTGCAGCTACGTCCCCACCCGGCCTTCCTGCCTAAGGTGGTCTCCCCCTTCCATGTGAACCAAGACATTTGTCTCCCAGTCTTTTATCCTAGGCCACACACCTCTGGAAGGGAACAACAATTACACACGTTGGACGTTAGGAGGGCTCTTGCTTTTTATTTAGACAGAACAAAGCAATTCAGGAAAACAACGCAACTCTTCGTGGCTGTTGCAGAAAGAATGAAGGGCCAACCAGTTTCCGCCCAAAGGCTCTCCTCCTGGATCACCTCGTGCATTCACACCTGTTATGAACTCGCGGGCAAGCCGCTTGAGAGAGTAACAGCACATTCCACGAGAGCGCAGGCGTCCTCTGCGGCCTTCCGGGAGGGAGTCCCTATCACGGACATTTGCAGGGCGGCTACCTGGTCCTCCGTCCACACCTTCGCCGCCCACTACGCCATAGTCCAGCAAACCAGGGACGATGCGGCGTTTGGGTCAGCGGTCTTACGATCAGCAATGGGTCCACCCGACCCCACCTCCTAGGTATTGCTTGTAGTCACCTATAGTGGAATGCATGTGAGCAATCACTCGAAGAAGAAAACAGGGTTACTTACCTGTAACTGTTGTTCTTCGAGATGTGTTGCTCACATCCATTCCAGACCCGCCCTCCTTCCCCACTGTCGGGTTAGCCGGCAAAGAAGGAACTGGGGGCCAGACTGTGTCGCAGGGGTACTTATAGAGTGCCTCAGTGGCGCCACTCCAGGGGGCTCCCTGCTCGCCCAGTCTGCAGCTAGGGGAAAAATCTGCCCGGCAACCAGGCCCGCAGCGCGTGCCTGACCTATAGTGGAATGGATGTGAGCAACACATCTCGAAGAACAACAGTTACAGGTAAGTAACCCTGTTTTTTATTGTGATTGACGTGGAACAATTATATCATTGATATCCAAGTCCATTGCTGTTTACACAAAGGCTGAGAAAGCACTAAAGTTGGACTCAATTAACATAACAAGCAATAAAATGAAAATTAAGAGTGAAGCTTTGAATCCCATTTTGTGTGCATGTGTTAGTATACACTCTGTATGAAATTAACACTTTATTAGATGGCAAATTCAAAGCACCGTTTAGTTAAAGTAAGCATTTTATTTGTATTATCTGAGCTCTGTTTTATTTGAAAAGAAGCAGTGGGATGCAGGGAACAAAAATACCAGATTATGTTCAGGCAGCACTTATGGGCCAGTTAGTAAAGCATTTGCAGCAATACTAGCTATCAGCGGTATCTGCATCTGGGAAGTGACACATACTTCAGGAACAATACATTCTAATTTCTGTCTGAAGGACCACACTAGGGAAATAGTCTAAAGAGTCCTATCCTTACTCAGGCTTTGGTTACACTACAGGATTATAGCGCGTTTGGTTATAGCACGTCCCATATACAGCAATAGGTATTGTGCATGAGCGTGTGCACACTGAGACCCGGCAGCGCTAAAGCATGGCCACATTTGCGGCGCTTCTGGCAGCACTGAGAGTAGCGCAATAGGGCAGGTATCCCACAGAGCACCTCTTCCCAATCTGGCACAATGCCTTGTGGGAAGGGGGGCGTCACTTGCGGCCATTCTGTATCCTGTTCCAACTCCCTGTGATGCTTTGTGTCATATCCCAGCAATCCCTGTGTTTCCGGCCACCTCCGGCGCCATCTTTCAATGGTTTCAGCAAGGCACGCGCGCTCTGTCGTCCATTTTCCTGTGCCCTAATGGACTGCAAACTGCTGAGGAGCATGCTGGCGAGTGTCGCCAGCACAACTCTCTGCGCGGCGGAGTTCATTCTTGAAATGGACCGTGACAGTAGTGATGAGTCTGGAGAAGAAGACGAGATCGAGCCAAGGAACACTAAACTGATCATCGCTTTAACGGACATGCTCACGACCGTGGAGCGCCGCTTCTGGGCACGGGAAACAAGCACTGACTGGTGGGATCACATCGTCTTGGAAGTGTGGGATGATAAGCAGTGGCTGCAAAACTTTCGCATGAGAAAAGCCACTTTCATAGGACTGTGTGCTGAACTTGCCCCCGTCCTGCAGCGCCAGGACACCAGATCGAGAGCTGCCATCCCGGTGGAGAAGCAGGTGGCTATAGCACTCTGGAAGCTGGCCACCCCAGACAACTACCGATTGGTGGCCAACCACTTTGGAGTGGGGAAGTCAACCGTTGGAGTCATGTTGATACAAGTGTGCAAGGCCATTAATCGCCTCCTGCTATGAAAAATCGTGACTCTTCGTGACATGCGTGACATCGTGGCTGGCTTTGAGCAGATGGGGTTCCCTAACGGTGGAGGGGCGATCGATGGGACCCTTATACCTATTCTGGCACCCGACCACCTAGCAGAAGAGTACATTAACCGAAAGGGGTACTTCTCCATGGTTCTTCAGGCGCTTGTGGATCACTGTGGACGTTTCACAGACATTAATGCAGGCTAGTCGGGAAAGGTGCATGACGCACGCATCTTCCCCAACACCGGCCGGTTCAGGAAGCTGCATGAAGGCTCTCTTTTCCCAGACCAGAGGATCCCCGTGGGGGGAAGTGGAAATGCCCATTGTGATTCATTTATTGGATAGCTTTATCAGATTTTGAAATAAAAATTGCAAAAAAAAAAACAAACGTGTGAGGGAGGAGGGGGGTGCAGTTGGGGTGGGATGGAGTCACTCATCAGAGACTGGCGCATGTCATGGACTCATAACCTCCAACACCCTCCGAATTGCTGTGTTCCCCCAACCCCGTTTGCGGAGGGCGATGATGATTGTTATTAGGGGTTGAGTGCAGTGCATAAGGCTGCTGGGTCTGTGGGTTGGTCGGTGAAGAGAGGGGGTCTGGAGGCAGCCGTGGGTGGTAATAACCAGGCAGCTGTTGATAGTGGTCTGAAGGGGACAGAGGGCCAGAATGGGAAGGGTTAGGGGGCAACTGACAATGGGGATGGCAAGCATGGGTCTGCTCCTCCTGAACGGCAGCGATCCACTGCAGAGTCTCTACTTGCAGCTGTAATATTCTCAACAGCTTGTCAGCCCGCTTGTCAGCGCGCTGCTCGTGAGCCATCTCCCTCAAATGGTTCTGTTCTTCCCTCCATTCCTTTCATCCTCCCTCCGTTTGCTCTCATTTTCGCGCCACTCCTGTGCAATGCAGTTGTCCGTTGCTGCCTGCTCCATTACTTGTTTCAAAAGCTCTTCCTTGCTCTTCCGTGGTCTGTTCCGGATCCTCCTTAGTTTCTGAGCAACAGATAAGACTGGTGACATTGAAGATGTCAAGGACAAACCTAGTGAAAAAAGTTACAAGTGAAGAGTTAAAACACAATAACCCCTTGTTTGCAAGAGAGACCGTAGGTATTCCCACGCATTCCATGAATCTCTCTGTGAAGTTTCCCTGTCCCACAAACCTAGAGCTCACGCAGAGAACACAGAGATACCAACGGAGCCCCGAACATGGTAAGTGAGTCTCGGGGACAATTATAGTTTCCCTGCCTTGCTGTACTGTGGCTTGGGGGTAGCGGTAGGGCATTTGTGGGAACTGCAGTCTGATGAGCACTGTCCCAACATTCTGTGTAGGTTTTCGTGCTGGAAGATATCTCGCTGCTGCGGGTGACGGAGCAAGACAGGGCGGGAATTTTAATGAGATGCGGCTTCCACCCAGGACCATACGCGGCTTGCATCTGAGCAGCGATGCTGCCCCCACCGCTCTTTGAACAGTGGTGGGGCCTCGTGACTGGCCGGGACCGCGAACACGCTGGCTCTACCGAGAAACCTGCGCAGGCACATTGCAAGAGCCCTTATTGAGACCTTTCGAGAAATTACGGATGAGGATTACTCTGAAGTCACTGAGTACATCAACGCGCATGTACGCATCCACATGTAGACAAGCATGCAGAAATCATCCCTTTCCACCCCGGCCAAACTGCCTGCCTTCCTAGTACAAAAGTTGCTGTACCTGCGCCATCCGATGGTGCTTCCCTGCCCCCCGCATCTGCCAGACAATGTGACTGGCTCTGGCTGCACTCTGGGCTTGAGAACAGTTCCTGGCTGCATGTGTTTGGTGACTCTGCTGTGCCCTGGGTGGCGGCGGCGGCCGCCGCCTCCTCCTCCTCCTCCTCTGTCGTTCTCCTCCTCTCCATCCACCTTTTTCCCCTCCCACCCCCTTCAGTGGTGGGCTGGGAAGAAGTGTCCTGGGTGGTGGATGAAGTGCACGTTGGATCACCAAGTATCGCGTCCAGCTCCTTGTAGTGTTTGCAAAACACAGGGGCTGCCCCAGCGCGCCTGTTTGCGTCGCGGGCTTTGCGATATGCAATCCTAAGCTCCTTTACTTTTGCCTGGCACTGCAGAGTGTCCCGGTCATGGCCTCTGTCCTTCATGGCTCATGATATCAGGCCATACGTATTGTAATTCCACTGGCTAGACCGCAGCTGAGACTGGACAGCCTCTTCTCCCCAACAACTGATGAGCTCCAGCAACTCATGATCAAACCACGGTGGAGATCGCTTATTGTGAGGAGGCATGGCACGTGGAGTCATGGCGAAGCAAAAGGGTTACCTGAGGAGCACTCCACACCTGGCTGGAGCAAACAGGAAGGGGATTTTCAAATTTCCCTGGGAATTTAAAGGGCGGGTCTGACGTGTGGTCACCTGAGGACGCGACAGAAGAGTTGAAACTGATGCCCAGAGAGGCTCAAACGGGAATTATGGGCCAAGCTGGAGGAGGCTGGAGGCTCATTAACGCGCAATGGGTATCCACATTCGCGCCTTGCGCTACAGCGGTAGCACAAAAGCACTTATTCTCCTGGAAAAGGTGGTTTACCAGTCGCGCGATAAGCTTGGACTTTTAGCGCAATATGTGCCTTGCCAGTGTGTTTGGGGACAGAGTTATAGCGCTCCTGGAGGCTATATAACGCTATAAAGTGGCAGTGTAACCAAGCCCTAAATACTCATTTTGATCTATGGGAGTTACTAACTTTGGGAGCTTTGCTGGAAATTGAACCAGCCCTCCCCTCTAGGATCAAGAGGCTACAAAGGTGTCAATCAGTTGCCTTTGTCTTGAGTAAGAATGGCTCAGCCAATAGAGTGAGTATAAGCTTGGACCTGTCATAAACTTCCTCACTGTCAGGATGGTTATTCACTGGAATAAATTGCCTAGGGAGGTTGTGGAATCTCCATCATTGGAAATTTTTAAAGAGCAGGTTACAGAAACATCAGTCAGGATGGTCTAGATCAGCGGTTCACAACCTCCCCTGAACTACAACCCTTTTTTACTCCGCGGCGTCTTGGTGCGACCCTTGTGTGTCTGCTGAAATGCCACCAAATCGATTACTTCCACGTTCGACAGCTTTTCGGTAGACATGACTAGCGCTTCATAGTGTCTGCTGAAAATGGAAGTAATTAATTCGGAGGCTTTTCGGAGGACTCCCCGTAACACGTGGCATGTCTGCAGAAAAGCCGCCAAATTAGGAGGTAATCAATGCAGCGGCAGTTCGGCGGCAAAAAGAGCTTATGCTCCCCCTGGAATCAGACGGCGACCCCCACTTTGAGAACCGCCGGTCTAGATTATCCTTAGTCCTGCTATGAGTGCAGGGGACTGGACTAGATGATCTCTTGAGGTCCCTTCCAATCCTATGATTCTATAACATTTGGGTCCATGGATGGTAGAAATAGCATCAAAAGACTGGGTCTTGATTTTTATTTTATTTTCTTAATTTTATATTTTTGACTCATAGTAGATTCCTGGAGGCCAAAAGCTCGTGGAAAAACTAATGATCATACAAATACTGCATATTTAAGTTTTTAGTTTCCTGAAGGACGGGTATGCTTGGTGCTACCTGTAGTGCAACATACACCACTTATAAATTGTTGTTGGGAGAACCGTTGCTTATTTATTTACTTACATACATTTAAGTGATATTGTGGGGGCTACTATTTTTTTTTGAAGTGGTAAAACTATGTGACTGGTCTTGGTTAACAGAGAAACATCTGATACTCTTTAGAGTGCTGCATTTTAGCCAATTCTGACTATTTTGCAGAGGCACACAATTAGCATACACAGCACAAAAGAGTGATTATTGTGAAGTTTGTGATGCAGTCAAAATCAAAGATTTCAAAAGATCTTAACACTTGCTCAGTAGTTTCCAGTTTAACATTTATGGCCAGATTTTCAATAGATTTAGCACATAGCTAACTATGCTTCTTTGAAGGAAAGATTTTTTTTTTCAAATGTTAAATTTGGAAGTGGTGGCTGTAATTCAGCCAGCTGTCTGGCATATAAGTGTGTATTAGTGCATGAAATGCTAGTCAATATGTGCTTCAAAGCTGAGGAAACTGTGCTTTAGAATTCAGAAGATAATTTCAATTTTAACTTTACAGCTTAGTGCTTTTATGATTTTTAACAACTCATTTTTAAATGTTTACGACCTCTCCCCCTCACTTTGTGTATTTTTAAAGACAAACATGAGTAACTGTCAACTCTGCAATGCTAATAAAACCACCCAGAGCCCAATCCTGAAAGGTATTGTATGCTAAAGTTAATGGGATTTGAAGATAGTCTTCATTGAATAACTCCGGAACTTGCAGAATCAGCAGAGGGGGACAGCAAGGTCTTGGAAATGTATTAGTCTGATCTAACTAATCACTAATACTTTAGGCACACCAATATCTGTCTCACAAGTTAACTAATTTTAAGTATTTAATATATGGTTCTTACTTTAGACAAAACAATGTGTTTGCTATTTCAGCATGTTCCGGTGTTAAGAATCCTTAAGTCTCAGTCAAATGCTTCCATTCTTCTGAAATATGCTGAATACTTTAACAATACATTATTCTGTTGGTTTACTGCTTTCTTTGACAATGTAAATGTCACATAAATGCTGATTCTCTCACTCTCAGTACTGAAATATGTGTTAAGTATTCCATGTGAATTCCAGATCTTGGTACCTGTTGATGGCTTTTAGATCTGTTTACATCAACATAGTGAAACTTGTAACAATTTTTATGACATACTAACAGCTCTCCTGGATCAGCCCTTTTTATGCTATCCTGCTATACTACCTCCCCCCCCTCCCCCCCCCCCCGCAGAGAATCTGGTCTTTGCAAGTTTTAAATCACATAGAACTTTAAAATCAGATTTGCAGTTGTCATAAATCACTCATTTTCATGTTTATTGGCAGAATTATGATTGGAGCATTCCAGCTCTTGCATTAACACATTTAATTTTCCGATTGCGAAGCCAAGACCGCTCCTATGAACAATAGGCAGTGCAAACTAATGTCACACTAGAGCTCTGGAATGGGGGAGTACTTTCTAGGGTCTTTCACTTCCCATCCAGGTAGGAGTTTGAGGTATTGCGATCAATATCAGGAAGAAAAGAATAGGGGAGCCAGGCTCATCACTACAGGACCTTATAGTCTTGTAGGGCTCTGGCAGTGGTGGAAGAAAAACAGAATTGTTTAAGGCCTCGCCAGAGTAAATAAATTCAGGGTTAGACCCTTTCTCATGAAGGGCTTTCCTCTTCTTGAAACAGTGACAACATACAATGTTGCTGTGTGTCTAGGAAGGCTTTTCTTTTCTCGGATTCCTTTGTACTATAATAACATTAAATTGCTTACTAGGTGCTCCTTTAAAAGTACACTTGTGAGTTCTGAGTTAACTGGGAGTTATACTTATCCAAATGGGCAAGGAGTACTTTGTGTGTGGTTTCAAAGGAGGAAAAAAATAGACTGAAAATAAGGTACTAACAATGTGTTTTAAATCAGCCCTATGCTAGCAAGTTAATTACCTTGCCGTGTACAGAAAATGTTGTATAGTTCCTTACATTTTCCAGGATATGCTCCAGAGAAAATACTTGATTTGTAACACAGATTAGAAAATGTAACTGTCGTATACAGTAAAACCTCGATTTAATGGACCTCGATTTAACGGACTTCGGATGCAACGGACAAAATTACTGTACAGTACTGAGCCATATCTGATGCATTGGTCCCAGCCGCAGGCGGGCTGGCTGCCAGCTCCCGGCTGCCGCCCGGGTCCCAGCAGCAGGAGGGTTGGCTGCCTGCTCCTGGCTGCCGCCCGGGTCATGGCAGCAGGAGGGCTGGCTGGGGGGGCGGGCTGGCTGACGGCTCCCGGCTGCCGCCCGGGTCCCAGCAGCCGGGACCTGGGCGGGCTGGCTGACAGCTCCCGCCCGGGTCCCAGTAGCAGGCGGGCTGCGGAGCTGCCGCCCCGACCCTGTGGCGGGCGGGCTGCTGCTCCGACAGCTCGTTTTTAAAAAAAAATTAAATAACGGACTTTTTGATTTAACGGACACCCCCTCGCCCGAATTAGTCTGTTAAATGGAGGTTTTACTGTACTCCGATTGTATCACAAAGAAGCTATTAAGAGTTTTCCTTATCAACCTTTACTAGTCTCATCATAAAGTTCTGGGTAATTTTGAGTTTTGAATTCTACTCAGTAGTTCCAAAACCCAAGAGTCACTTTTCTTTGCCAAATTGGTTTGGCTTTAATAGTACAGTCAGTAGTTGCCATTACCCTTTATATTTACTGTTGTGCTTGTGAGGCAGCACATTTATGAGAGCAACCAAAATAAAACGGTCTATTGTGTCATGCTTCAAGGAATCTGTCAGGAGAAGGTGCTGGCTGTGCAGGTATCATGGTTATAAGCACAGTTATGGACTTACCAACCAATTATCCATTCAAAATAAAAAACAAAACAAACAAACTGTTCAAGGCCCAGAAGCGCGGGGAGGTAGGGAAAGTTCACCAGTAGCCTTTTCTAAATTCAAACTACTAAAAGTTCTGGGAGTGCAGGTAACCGAATTCTCTGAAGGCATTTTTTATTTATTTATTTTACTTTTAGATTGCCACTTGATGTGGATAGCAAACATCTAAAAGTGTCTGGGGTTCCTTTTTTTTTTTTTTTTAAACACAAGTTATTAGCTGCCTTTCTGTTCCAACTCCTGTGGATGCAAAAGTTGGAAGGAACAAAAGTAGAATACCAGGGTCAGGACTCTTAATAATTTCATGTGTTTCTTTCTTCCATATCCATGGAAATGAGCATCCAACTGAAGTGAACAAGTATTTAGAGAAACTTTTTTTTCCTTCCTGTTTTTGTTTTCTATGGAAAGAAAAGCAGCTGCAGGAACTCTTAGCCACTTTAAGCTATTAGTTGTGACCTTAGAGTTCACTGGGGTTCATGAACCTCTGGGGGTTCACAAAATGTTTCAGGGGCTTCTTGGGGAAAAAATTCCCCAATGGCAGCCAGAGCTGTCCCTAGGGACTCCAGGTAGCACAGGGCCAGCAGCCTGGAGCTCCTGGACTTCCAAGAGCTAAGCAGATCAAAGAAAGCATATCTTTCACACTGAGGAGATTTCAACTTCAAGACCCCTTATAAGAAATGGAAAGGGAGGGGAATATTTTTTGCTGTTTTTAAAATTAAACAGGAAGCTAGTCTTGTTTTTAAAATTATGAAAAACAAGTTTAAACTTTGTTGTAACGTGTGTTCGCCTGAACTGCTCAAGACCTGAATGCTTGTGTAGGAGGAACTTGTTGAGTTAGCATGAAGGTATTTAAGAAGCTGTTTCATATCTGATACTCCTTGATGAATCATAGGACCCTTGTCTTATAACAGGCTTATTCAAAGTGATTCATGTACGAAAGTGAGATCTTGGAAGCGTTTTGCTGTTTTCATAATGTAATTAAAATACTGTACTGATAATTCATAATAAATAGTGTGTAATAAACATGCCATAAAATAACTTTTATATTTCCAAGAGACTTCGGGAATGGATGTTGTTCCTAACTCTGAAATGTTTGTAACAAATATTACTATTGTTCTTTCAAAAGCTTACAACTGAATGGTGACTTAATACAGCGTTGAAACTTTACTATGTAGAAGAAAAATGCTGCTTTTAACCATTGGAATTTAAATGAAACAAGCATAGAAAGTTTCCTTACCTCTTCAAATCCCGTTCTAAACTTTTGTTTTATTTCTGTAGTATTTTATGTTTAATACTGTACTGTATTTGCTTCCCCCCCCCCCCCCCCACCTCTCTCCGGTCTCTACTGCTGCCTGATTCTATACTTCTGGTTCGAAATGAGGTGCATACTTGACAGGTTGTAACTCTTGTGTTCATAGGTTCTACTGTACTATTTATATACAGAGCTACCTAAATCTTTCTTTCCCGTTTCAGGGATCTGAATCTTCACTTACATCCTTTTTGACACATCCTACAATCTGGAGACTGATGTATGCCTTATTACTCAGGGAACACTTTCGTGGGTCAGGGCATCTGTTTGTATGGCTGGTTCCTCTGTCCAAATTGCATGGTTTCCATCATCTGTTTGGTGCCATGCAGTCAAGCCCACCTCTCCTAGCTTCAGCCTGTCTCCCCTGACATCTATCTCTATATATATAAAAGTCAAATGGTGTATGTATGTACATAAGCTTACTCCTTCCACACCGTTTGAGCTAGAGACTTGAAATTTGGTACAGTTAGAGGTCTTGGGGTCCTAATGACCATAAGAGTCGAAAATTTTTCAAATCTCACCTCTGACGCCCCCCAGGGGTGAAATTCTTTAAAGGCCAATCACATCAGCTGGGCAGCTGCTGTTCTCTGTGACATAGTTCTGATGTCATAATACCCCCTCCAACAGACACTGCACTCGCTCAGCTCTCTGCCCCTCCCCCCTCTAATGGAACCCCGAAATCCCTCAGCTCTGTGCCCCCTCCCCACCTGCGACGGACCCCGGAATCCCTCAGCTCTCTGCCCCCTCCCCACCTGCGACGGACCCGAGTTGGGTTTGGTCAGATGGTAAGTGAGGTGGGGGTGTCGGGTTTGGTCGGGGGTGGGTGGGTGAGGTAGGGGTGTCTGGTTTGGTCGGGGGGTAAGTGAGCCGGGGGGTGTCGGGTTTGGTCTGGGGGGGGTGGGAAGGTGTCTGGGTGGGTGAGGGGTGAGGTGTGGGGGTTGGGTTTGGTCAGGGGGTGTTGAGTTTGGTAGGGGGTAAGGTGGGGGTGTTGGGTTTGGTTGGGGGGATGAGGAGGGGGGTCGGGGTTGGTTTACGGGGGGTAAGTGAGGTGTGGTTGTCGGGTGTGTTTCTGGTGGTAGGTAGGGGTGTCGGGTTTGGTTGGGGGGGGAAGTGAGGTGGGTGTGTCGGGTTTGGTTGGGGGGGGAAGTGAGGTGGGTGTGTCAGGTTTGGTCTACGGGGGGGGGTGAGGTGTTGGTCAGGGGGTGTTGGGCTTGGTAGGGGGGAGACGTGGGGGTGTTAAAATGTGAGTCGGGGTTGGTCGAGGGGTAAGTGAGGTGGGGGTGTCGGGTTTGGTCAGGGGGGTGAGGTGGGGGTGTCAGGTTTGCTCTCTGCCCCCATCCAACGGACCTCGCACTCGCTCAACTGTCTTCCCCCTCCTAACCTCTGACTGACCCGAGCAACGCCGGGTATTTTCGCTAGTACTTGAATAAGTCCAGTTGGAGGTGCAGTGGGGTTAAGGCAGGCTTCCTGGCTCCTCATGGCTCCCAGAAGCGGCCGGCATGTTCGGCTCCTAGGCTCAGGGTGGCAACGGGGGCTCTGCTCGCTGCCTGAGGGCCAGCTGCGCAGCTCCCATGGGTCAGGAACTGCAGCCAGTGGGAGCTGCGAGGATGGCAGCTGTGGTCATGGGCAGCGAGCATAGCTCCCGGGCCCCTCTGCTTAAGAACCAGCCGTGCTGTCTGCTTCTGGGAGCTGACTCAGGTAAGCACCACTCAGCTGGAGTCTGCATCCCAACCTCCCTCCCCACACATATACCTTAACTCCCTCACAGATCTCGCACCCCCTTCCACATGCCACTGCTCTAGCCTTAAGCCCCCTCCCACCAAAACCTTTGGCCCTATCCCAGAGCCACACCCTGAAATGGAATACTCAGGCTCCTCACACCCTAACCCCCTGCCTTAGCCTGGAGCCCCTTCCTGCACCTTGAACCCCTCGTTTCTGGTCTATCCCGAAGCCCTCACCCCCTCCTACACTCCTGCCCCCAGTCTGGTAAAGGTGAGGGAGAGTGAATGATGGAGGGAGGGGGAGTGGTATGGGGTGGGGCCCCGAAAGTGGTGGGGCCTCTGGGCAGGTCAAGGGTGTTCGGTTTTGTGCAATTGTAAATTTGGCAACCCTAGCCCAAGATCCGGGACCCTCCCACTTTGCAATTAAATGACCCGTTCACTTGAGTCCTGCAAACCCAAGTTAGCTGTAATGGGCCAGCTGAGGGTATCTAATTGCAGTGTAGATGTACTCTGGAAGAGATGGTGTTTGTTTATATGACTGTGCCTTCTCTCCATGGAGTCTTAGGCACTCTTCTTCCTCCACTCCCTGTCTCTTGCTTACTAACCACTTTTGGCAGGTATTTGTGCCTCTGATTTCCTATACACCCAAAAACAAAGGATATAAATAAGTTACCAGTTGTATGACTATAATTCTATTTTGATTTTACATAGTCTCTAGAACCCCGGGGGTGGAACTATATTTCTGTAATTGTAAATCTTTAAAACTCTATGCAGTATGTGGCTCAGAGATCCATTAGCTCTTTTCTACTTAGGGAAAGTCCAAGCACCTCTGTGTCAATAGGTCTACAAGTTCTGGATCTAAGTATTGAGCCTCAGTCGTCATATGGTAGCAAAGAGTATTCCAAATCTTGGCTGCTTCTAATACAATTCTGAAAGTGTCCATAAGCACTGGTGCAAATTAACTAGTGATCTGTGTGTCTTCATTCAATAGAAATAAAAATCATGTGGGTCAAAGATTGGCAAAAGTCTAGCTAGTCACACATTGTTTGGCAGGGTCTTGGGCAGAAGACATTGTTACTTAAACTTGGCATAACTGTTCCTGGCTTAGACCTTGTTGGCTAACCTTCAGCCCAAAGCAAACATTATGAATTATAGTTCTGACTCATGAATATTTATGATGGGAGTGTTGTCAGATCCTTCATTGTAGCAGCCCAAAAGTCAGTTAGCTAAGGGAAATTAGATGATGATGTAAAATGTTCATTAGAACTCCTAATCTATATATATAAAAGTCAAATGGTGTATGTGTGGGTGCATGTACGTTCCCTTACTCCTTCCACACCGTTTGAGCTAGAGACTTGAAATTTGGTACAGTTATAGGCTTTAGGGTCCTAATCAGGGTAAGAATCGAACATTTTTCAAATCTCACCTCTGACGCCCCCTAGAGGTGAAATTCTTTAAAGCCCATTAACATCAGCTGGGCAGCTGCTGTTCTCTGTGACATAGTTATGATGTAATAATACCGCCCTCCAACGGCCCCCCCACTCGCTCAGCTCTCTCCACCCTCCAACGGCCCCCCACTCGCTCAGCTCTCTCCCCCCCCCCTCCACATCTAAATGCAAGAGAATGAAATTAATTAGACAAAATGAGACTTCTGAACAAAATTTGTATTAATAAAAAACATTGTAGTCTTTACATCCCAGTTTCCAATTACAAATACCCCGAGCAATGCCGGGTATTTTTGCTAGTATGTTATAAAGACCTTTGTATGAAACCTTGGCTTTCTTGACATGACTAGCAAAGTGTTTCCTTATTGGTAAAATTATAATTTGCATTTAAAAATGAGCACATTTGCCTCTGGGGATATTGTCAGCCAAATGCTGAGTGTGTCTCAGCAGTTGTCTCTGGAAAGTAGGTCTGTTTTATTTACATAATTGTCAGATTGCCCTCTATAGTAACACTCTGCTAAATTTAGCACACTCAGCTGGATTCAAGTTCCAGTCTTCAAACATCCTTTTATACTTTGGTAGTGTGTTGGGCATAGGATTACATGGTTCCTGTTTACGTATCTTCAAATGCTGCTTAAGTCTGCTGTATAAAGAAACACTGGGCCTGATACTCCCCTCTGGTGACAGGCAAGGTGCAAGTGACGGCTTGTATGTCAATGGAGGCTTACTGCCAAAGAGAAGGTGGATGAGCAGTGCTCATGGGGAGTCCCTTTGCCTCTTGCATGGATATCTCAGGTCTCCTGCAGCTACTTTGGTTCCCTAAATGTATGGATCTGGGTGAGGGACACAGTCATGTTTGTCTGTCAGAAATATTATTGTGCATGTAAATTGCATGTGGTTTTGGAAGTTTCCAGAACCTAGATAGGATCTCTTTTCATTTCAGCAGTTTGTAATGCTATGTCATGGGTGTCATGTCAGCAACAGTGTTCAAATCCAGGCCCTCTAGATCTAAAAGCATAAGTCTCTAGTGCTAAGCTAAAAGACCCCTGTTATCATGAAGGTTGTATGAACTCTAGTGGTCCAGCTATTGGAGCAAGATAGAGCCACATTGGGTGTCCTGAATTACAAGCAAATTATTATGTGGTCTCATGAAGATGAAATGCTAAGTTTTAACATGAGGATTTTTTAGCACTCTTTCTTAGTTTTCCCTTCCCTCTCCTGCTTTTTAAGTGAAAGGTAGTTGTTAAAGGCACTGAACTGACAGACTTTAATATAATAAGTCTGGTTTCTATTCATGGGACCAAGTCCTGTTTGGTGTCTGTGGGTAGCCCTGTTGGAGTAAAGGAGACTACTCACCTGAGTAAGGAGGCTAGATATTGGCCCAGGAAAATTTATATCCAGGGCAGTGATGGAGGAATCTTTCCAAAATTGTTTCATCAATGCATCCTAACCCTTATTTAGAGGGATCACCTCCGTGAGCCAGATGCTAAGTGTAACATTCAGTCCTTGATCTATAGCAGGGGTCTCAAACTCAAATGGCCATGAGGGCCACATGAGGACTAGTGCATTGGCCCGAGGGCCGCATCATTGACACGCCCTCTCGCTGTTGCTGCCCCCGCCCCCACTCCACCCCTACCATGAGGCCCCACCCCGATCACACCTCCCCCACACCAAGGTCCAGCTCCCACTCCACAGACGACCACAGGTCCCAGCTCGGCTCCTGACTCAGGGGGCCGGTGTGCCCCGCCAGCTCTCTGGGTCGGGAGCCGCGCTCTGCGCTGGGTCGGGAGCCGCGCTCTGCGCTGGGTCGGGAGCCGCGCTCTGCGCTGGGTCGGGAGCCAAGCTCTGCACTAGGACCTGCGGTCGTCTGTGGAGTGGGCGCTGGACCGGGGTGTTGAGGGAGGCATGACCTGATCCGGAGCCCATGTGCCGCTTTGGGTCCATTCCACCGGCTGCCTCCTCCTCTCGCTGTGGCGGCGTCAGCAGACGGCATCTGCTGTGGAGGGCCAGGGGTGAGACAGGCGCTAGAAGAGGTAAGCCTTGGGGGAGGGAGGGTGTTCAGGAAGCTTGGCGGGCTGCACAGAAGAGCCCTGCGGGCCACATGTTTGAGACCCCTGATCTATAGCTTAGTCTTTCATCAGGGCGTGAGGTATGATGGATTTTGTGATGTGTAGAAATCTGCTAGGAAACGTACTGAGGCCATTCCATTATGTGATCTTTTATTTGTTAATTTGAGGTTTCAGCGGCATTACATCTTGGAATCAAAAGACACCTTGATTAAACTTACCTGTTCTGATTCTGTTTATCACATACATTAGTTTTATTGACAAAGAGTCCTGTGGCACCTTAAAGACTAACTAAACTATTGAAGCATAAGCTTTTGTGGGCAAATACCTCAGGTTTATTCCAGTCTAAAATCAGAATATGGCCCATTACCTTTAAGGATGAACTTTATTTGAATGACTAAATTAGTGAATTCAGGTCACTTGTAAAATTAGTCTTATTTAAATCTTTTATTTTAATAGCAGTTTTCAATAATTTTTTAATTGGAATTGACATTGAAAGGTAGCTGTTTGGCAGGACTTACGTGTTAAAGGCACCAGGCTTTTTTTTTTTTTTTTTTTTTTTTAAATTGCTCAGAAATGTAACTAGTGAGAAGTAGAATTGTCGAAGACATTGACCTTAAAAATGAGTTAATAAGGAATTTAATGTGATGTGTGAATATAATTTTTTTAAGTCTGTTTCTTCTTTTAGAGGGACCCAATTCTTCTCTCACTACAGCATTACATCAGTTCAGCTGCAACACATCTGGCAACGATGCCACATGCCGATGGGAGTGCGCTCTTCTGTCGGCATAATGATGCCATCTTGGCAAGAAGCAGAAACCGTTGACAGGAGAGTGTCTCCTACCGACATAGTGCTGGTGTGGGCAGCCCACAACTTGCATCACTCAGGAGAGGTGGGAGTTTTTCACATTCCTGAGCGAAGTAAAGTATATTGATTTAGGCTGTAGTGTAGACCTGCCCTCACTTTTATATAGGAACTAGTGTAACAGCCCATGTACACGGGCCAAAGTGCTTACTGAAAGAAATTGTCAGGGACTGCCAAGTGCCCCACCTCCTGCTTTCCTTATCAACTGCCAACCCCACTGCCTCCTGCTTCTCTTGCACACGGGCCAAAGAAATTGTCCGGGCCGTCTCTACGGCTCACGGCGGTGCACGCGTGGTGGCCATTTTGTGCCACCGAAATACAACTCCCAGCATGCTGTTTGTCTGGGCCGTCTCTACTGCGCATGATGGCTTCGGACAAACATCCTCTGGTCTTTCATTATATAGGATAAATGAGCAGCAGCAAGGAAGTCAGTGGAGCTATGCCAGTTCATGAGATTAGAATAAGGCCTATGAAATTATATGCATTACATGAGTATTTTTTTTTAATAACTTCTTGGTTTGAAAGAAAAGGGAGCTGATTTTTCAGTTGTGTGCCCATGTAGCTGTAATCTGATCAATTTCTGCAGTGTCTCTGCATAAACAGAGTCAAACTCAATGTCCAACATGAGCTGCAGTTGCTACTGTGTTTGTAAAAGAACACTTTAAGAATCACATACACATAACAACTTGTACCCTTGTAGATCAGTGGATTAGAGCTTTTGAATGAGAGTATGTAACAACTCAGCTGTACTATAAAAAATGCATGTATAAACCAGGACAAATATCCCAAAAGACGAAATATTCTTATTGCAGATATTACTTATAGCCTCGGTTTCGTATGACACAGTTTGAGACAATAAATAATGTAATCAGTTTATGGTTTCAGTTAATATGAACCATCTTGTAGGTCCTCTTGAAAAATCAGTGTCAACTGCTCCTCAATTTGGCTGCCTGCATTTCCCCATTTTATACAGTCCCAGGTTGTGATTATTTACATACCAGCATGTTTGCTCATTTCCCTGTCTCAAATGAGTCTAGAAAAATGTACTGGACCATTATTGTGCTGTATAATGAATGGTGGGCTAAACGAACAGATTGGTCTGCATGCTCCAAATGTCTTTGCATAAAATGCTGATGGTTTTATACAAACTTTCATTATACCAAAAAACGAACAAACAAACAAACTCCCCCAATTAGCTATGCTAACTAACTTGTGCTTGTCAGAACATATGTTGGTTTGAATTTTTTTCTGAGTCATTAAGTAGAATTACATATTTTAAAAAATCTGATCTAACCAAGGCTTTTCACTTACATCATCTTGTCCAGTACAGATGTTGAAATCCTTGATGTTAACATTCCTCAGGAAAGGGTAGGTGTAAAATAGGTCTGCTCCAAATGAAATTCTGCCAAGCCTTGTAAATCTGTAGCCAATTCTTTAGGGGTCATATAGGATTAACTTGGCTTTGTAACACAGTCTAGTATGATCACATTTTCCAGAGCATTCTATTACTTTTAAGTGCTGTATTTTTAAATTAATATTTCTTCTTCTTATCCTCTTCGCTCCTGAATTTACTGATATTCCACAGGAAAAAAAACCCTACCCTTTTCAGTTTTGTTTTAGTCGTGGTCCAGTATGTACTTTTATTCATTCTATATTGACACCCGTATAGCCGCTTTAGATTGGATAGCCTTTAAAACAGTTTTTTAGTCATATAGAAGTATTATTTCACATTTAGTCTGCTTGTAGGTCAGTACCTCTGTGGACACTTTGAATTGAAATCCTATTGTGGGATTAACCCATACATTTTAAAACATGGGAACTGTATTTTTACAAAAGGCTGCTGAAATATTTGTAAGTTGAGAAGCTCAAAAAATTTAAAAATATTTGGATAAACCAAATGCCCTAAAGCTTGTATGTTTATATAAACCTCTCTAGTATACAAACTTAGGCTGTAAATCTCAAATTGATTTATTTTTTTCCTTGTCACACTTCAAGTATTTCAGTTTCCACTTTGGCTGGGGATATCAGAGCCACCTCTCCTGCACAATTTTGGTACTTTTGATCCAGGAAATGAAGATGTTCAAGGACCAGAGGAGTGGGAAATAATTCTCTTTTTCTAACCTCCAGAAGTTTTTGTCCACTAAAGTCTTAGTTTATCTGTATTGCTTTACTGATCTCTATTAAATGCAACTGTTTGCTTAGAATAACATGTGCATTCCTATAGGCTCTTTTGAGTGAAAAGAATTTTTAATTAAAGTATTTGGAAACTATTGACATCACTCCATCAGTGAAATAAAGCCACACAAGGGAGGGAATGCAGCAGCTAGGCAGACAACCAGGGCAAGTCACAGAAGTCAGAGGCGTAATTTTGATTCCCTATTTCTGTGGATCTTGAGGCCAATCTCTGTAGTCTGGTGGCGTTGGAATTAAAAGGAAACACTTTCCTTCATGAACACCCTGTTAAAGCTCCATTTCTCCTTCAGTGTGGTTAAAGAATCATGTTATTTTCTTGGGCCATGTTGCTCCTAGTTCTCCTTTTGCTATTTTTGCTAGCTCTCACCCAGTAATCAAAGGAGTAGGGTGAAGGAGCAATGAAATAGTGACAGCCCAGTTGGTTTGCTGAAGTTCGCTGATCCCAGGGAACAGTAGCTAGTGATTTGTATCCCTTCCACAAGGCAAGTGACGGAGACAGATAAGCAGTATATTTACTACATCATGGTTTATTAATTCTGTTGTTGCCAAACAAAACAAAATGTTAATCAAAAGGTGACTAATAAAATACACAGATGTTGAAGACCTGTGTGTTTAGGGGACGATTAGTCTGTCCAGGAGCGAGCTGCTATCATAGTAGGAATGTTGTCACAGCTTCTGCCTAGAACAGATGTTGCAGCACTGCTGAAGATAAGACTAGGGATTTTTCTTGGAAGTGAAGCAATGTGAACTCAGTCTGGAGGAGATCATTTTGAATTTCTGGATGGGTTTAGAAACAGCTGTGACTTGAACCAAACTAGAGAACTAAAATATTCACTGCCAGATAGACCAGTCTGGCTAGAAGAGTTGGATAGGGTTCCTGCATGATTAGGTACCCATAACTGAGTGTAGACCTTTATTGCATAGTCCTTGTACTGAGGCCATGTTACAGAGCACTGCTCAACAGTTGAGTCAGGGCAATGCCAAGCTCTTTCGGAGCTTCACAATTTCATCTGGACTCTTCAAGATAAGGACTTTTCAGTCAAAACCAAAGACGATGACAAGAAAGTTTGTTGTACTGTCATTCGCTGGCATGGCACTGAGAGTACAGAGTAGGCAACAACGTGGCATAAAAACCTCAGACTTGGAATAAGAGTGAACAGTTTTTCTCTTTGACAACTGCATTTAAAGGATTTATTAAGCTGGGATCTGGTACAAAATTATGTAGTGCAGGGGTAGGCAATCTTTGGCACACGTGCTGAAGGTGGCACGCGAGCTGATTTTCAGTGGCACTCACACTGTTCGGGGCCTGGCCACCTATCCAGGGGACTCTGCATTTTAATTTAATTTTAAATGAAGCTTCTTAAACATTTTAAAAACCTTATTTACTTTATATAAAGCAGTAGTTTAGTTCTATGTTATAGACTTGTAGAAAGAGACCTTCTAAAAACATTAAAATGTATGACTGGCACACAAAACCTTAAATTAGGGTGAATAAATGAAGACTCGGCACACCACTTCAGAAAGGTTTCCAATTCCTGTAGTGCATTGATACCGCATGGTAATCCGACATAGGATTAGTTTGGGGTTTCTCAAACTGGGGGTCACGACCCCCCGGGGGGAGGGGGGACGCCGAGCACTCCCAGGGGGGCGAGAGCTCCTGCCGCTGCCGAAAAGCTGCCAAATTTATTAGTTCCGCATTTGGCAGCTTTTCGGTGGACATTTTGGCAGCTTTTCGGTGAACGTACAAGGGTCCGCCATGCCGTCAAGGAAGAGGAAAAAGGGTCGCGGTTCTCAAAAGTTTGAGAACCGCTGGATTAGTTCAAATTCAGAGTAGAAATGTATTGCATCATCTTTCTTTAAGGAGCCCCTCCCGTCTCTTAGTTATATTAGCTTGTTTTTTGTTTAGATTCCCTTTGTTTGTGTCTTAGATATATTCTGTTTTTCTCATTAGGGTATATGTTCATCTGAAGTCATTGGTTCCTCATTTGAAGTTATTATCCTGTAATGTGACATCCTCTCCATTTCCCTCCCACCCCCCAAATCAGACATGTATAGGGGGCACAAGTACTTTAGTAACTCCACAGTGTTGTTCATTGTGGACTATGAAAGCTAATATGCATTCAAATCTGATGGTCAGCCTCTTTGTCATAAACCGTGGCTTTATGATATAAAGTTGTTGATCTTATCTCTTTTTTTGCTCCCACCAGATAAACTATTAGTTCTAACTGTAGCAACTAAAGAAACCGATGGCTTTCACCGCTTCATGCAAACTGCAAAGCACTTCAACTATACTGTGCAGGTACTGAATCTTCTGTCACTCATGCTGAATATTGGACATAGTTTTATATAACTCAGAAATGAAATAGTGTTAACACAGAAACAATGTGTCATGATTATGCTGTATGATTAGAGCTGTTGAGAGGACAATATAAAACTTCCCACTCCTCCCTTATCAATCTTTCACTTCTTTTGATCGCCCAATCCTCTTGCTGGCCTACTCTGTCCTATTTCCATGCAGAATGAAGGAATCTGTATCCTAAGTTGCCTCCTGCATGCAAATCTCACAGGAGCATGATCAGCCCCCCTACCCCTTTTTAAATTTTTCTCCATAAATCAGTCCCTCAAGACAAAACCAAGGGATTGAAATGTATCTGTGGTAAAACATTATCCATGCTTATCACACTATTGAAACTATTAATCAGAAGAGACCAATTAATGACTGTTGGCCCATTGATTTATCTTTTAGAAATAAATTGAAATGCTGAAGTCTGTTTACTTCAACCATCACGTCCTGAAAAAGTACAAGAGGAAAAATCATCTTTCCTAACTGAACAAGAATAGATTAAAAATCCTAGGAAATTGACCTTTGGAGAATGCCATTTGCTTGTAATTTTGCTGATTGCAAAACTATATTTCTGTATTCCCTCTGATATTTAGTAGTTCAAGAAAAATAATAATCTTGTGTTAAACTTTTCAAGGCTTACAAAAGATCTAGGTGTTTATTGCTGATATGATTCCCTACAATACTTGGTAGGGATGGAATTCTGTTGAGTTAATTTAATTGCTTATCCTACCCTGAGGAATCCATCCTAAACTTTTTAGTGTGAGAAAGTAGCTTGAGGCATTAAAAACAAGTAAATTTTTATAGTTTCCATTGTTATGTCTCTCCTCTGCTTGTACTCCTCTTTCCCTCCAATACTGTAGCAATGTTTAAAGGTCATGTAGTGAATGATTGTTTTAATAGACAGTTTAGAGGAATGTTACCATCAACATATCTTCTCTTCCTAAGGGGGAGAGATAGGAGATGTAGTGGAAAGTAATCTTTGCATTCTTATTTGGTTAGGAAATCTCTCGACTATTTCTGAAATGATGTCATCGTGCTCAGTTCTATTGAGACATGGAAAACTTGAAATGCTGGCTCACTGCACTTTACAATGCTAGAACATTCACTAGTTAAAGTGTTTGCTTGCTTTCCTCTGCTTTGACATCCGTTTTTTAACGAGGTTATATTAAAAAGTACCCTCTGGGTACAAGTGAAAAAATGCACTGTCTCCCTGTTCCCAGGTTCTTGGTAAAGGTGAAGAGTGGAAAGGTGGAAAGTTGGCTAACTCTATTGGAGGAGGACAGAAAGTGCGATTGCTGAAAGAAGGAGTAGAAAGCTATGCTGATCAAGAGGACTTGGTTGTAATGTTTATTGAATGGTAAGCAAATTCTGCTTGTTGCTTTCATGTTCTACTCTGTATAGGATGCTAATAAAAATTCTTGCAGCATGCTGATACTTCTCCTGCTTCATTTTTTTTATCTGAGAAAGCTAGCTTTGAGTTTTCCATTCATAAAAATATTATGCAGTTGGAACAGATGTTGTGAGATTTACAGATGTAAAAATTGTCTCCGGGCCCATGGCTCTGCTGTACTATAAACAATGTCATCGCACGGACAAGCTGTGAAACCCATTGACTGACCAAACATTTGGCTATTAGTTTACCTTTTCCCATGAAAAAGCAACTGTCTCGTTGATGTTATAACAGTGATTGTGGGATGGAAATGGTGTGTGAGGAAGTGGTAAAAGCGACTTCAAACCGAAGTGGTGACCAATAGACTACTGGGGCATAATTCTCAGAAACACTAAAGCTCCTTTATGTTGGTCTGGCAGTGTAAAGGGGCCTTAAATAGTCTGGAAATAGGGTGACCAGATGTCCCAATTTTATAGGGACAGTCCTGATTTTGGGATCTTTTTCTTATTTAGGCTCCTATTACTAGTGAAATTTATTTTAAAATTTAATTTTTAAGATAACTTTACTTAGGACTTGTGTGTGTATATGTATATGTAAATGTGTGTGTATATATGTATATAGAATACTAGCGAAAGTACCCGGCGTTGCTCGGGTCAGTCGGAGGTGGGGAGGGGGCAGACAGCTGAGCGAGTGCGGGGTCCGTTGGATGGGGCAGAGAGCAAACCTGACACCCCCACCTCACCCCCCCGACCAAACCCGACACCCCCACCTCACTTACCCCTCGACCAACCCCGACTCACATTTTCACCCCCCCACCCAAACCCAACACCCCCACGTCTCCCCCCTACCAACCTCATCACCCCCTGACCAACATCCATACCTCACCCCCCCGTAGACCAAACCTGACACACTCACCTCATTTCCCCCCCAACCAAACCCGACACCCCTACCTACCACCACAAACAAACCCGACACCCACACCTCACTTACCCCTCGACCAACCTCGACTCACATTTTCACCCCCCCACCAACCCCAACAGCCCCTGACCAACCCCAACACACACCCCTCACCCACCCAGACACCTTCCCCCCCCCCCCCAACCAAACCCGACACCTCCGGCTCACTTACCCCCCTGTCACGTTACTGGAATAATTTGGTACCATATAGATCATTGGGGTACCAAATATTATGTGAAGGGGGTCATAACAGGTGTCTATGACCATATGTGTGTATCTATTTGGGAACTGAAGTTATGGATATTGGATAAAAGGTGCCTGTACTTCAAACTTAGGCTTGGCTCCTGTGAAAGCTCAGACAGGCTGGTGCTAACTCGAGCCCATTAAAGGGCCATCAACTGCACAATGAACTGTGTCCACACCCGAGGAGAGGAGCCTCCCCAGAAATGGGACATGCCTGGGCAAAAACTGAATCATTGAGAGTCTGGTAATTGGACCATGTGGCTGGGAACCTTCAGTTTGCAGCCAGACTCTGCATAAGGAGGAGGAGGGTCTTCACCCACAGGAGGAAGTCTATAAAGCCTGGAAGAACATTCCCCATTTTGTCTTTACCTTCAGCATGCAGCCTGTCTTGCTTCCAGCTCTGAATGGACTGTGCTACACAGGTGAACTCTGAACTAAGGTGCTGACCCATCCCCCAAATGGGATGCATTCTAAGACTTTGATTTGAACCTGCAGTTTATTCTACCTTTGCTGCAAGCCTAAACCAAGAGATGTGCCATTACTGCATGTAATTGATTTCTTTTAACCATTCTTAACCCTCACCTATATCTTTTTCCTTGTATAATAAACCTTTAGATTTTAGATTCTAAAGGATTGGCAACAGCGTGATTTGTGGGAAGATCTGATTTGTATATTGACCTGGGTCTGGGGCCTGATTCTTTGGAATTGGGGAGAACCGTTTTCTTTATTTGGGGTATTGGTTTTCATAACCATTGGTCCCCAGGACAGGTGGCTGCTGGTGGGGATACTGGGAATCTGGAGTGTCTTAAGGGGATTGCTTGTGTGACTTGTGGTTAGCCAGTGGGGTGAAACCAAAGTCTTTTCTGTTTAGCTGGTTTGGTTTGCCTTAGTGTGGAAAAACCCCAGCTTTGGGCTGTAGTTGCCCCTTTGGAAGCAATCTGTCCTGATCTGACACTCACAGTTGGATCCCACCAGGAACAGCACCGTCACACCCCCGACCAAACCCGACACCCCCGGCTCACTTACCCTCCGACCAAACCCAACTCGGGTCCGTCGGAGGTGGGCAGGGGGCAGAGAGCTGAGGGATTCCGGGGTCCGTCGGAGGTGGGGAGGGGGCACAGAGCTGAGGGATTCTGGGGTTCCATTGGAGGGGGGAGAGGCAGAGAGCTGAGTGAGTGCGGTGTCTGTTCGAGGGGGTATTATGACATCATAACTATGTCACAGAGAACAGCAGCTGCCCAGCTGATGTGATTGGCCTTTAAAGAATTTCACCCCTGGGGGGCTTCAGAGGTGAGATTTGAAAAATTTTCGACTCTTACGGTCATTAGGACCCCAAGACCTCTAACTGTACTAAATGTCAAGTCTCTAGCTCAAACCGTGTGGAAGGAGTAAGCATACACCCATACACGCACGCACGCATACACCATTTGACTTTTATATATATAGATAGATGTGTATTTGTGAAATCTCTCTCAAATTTTTATACTGATTGTAGAGGGATTTCCTCTCCCCCCCCCCCATTTTATATTTCTTGAGTTAAGGTCTGTCCTTTTTTGCTTTTACCGTCTCCCTAAGTGGGTGTAAAAGTCGCAAGGTCTTACGTCTATAGTTTGAGTAGTTCAGTTAGATACACTGAACTACTGGTGCAGTCACAATTTCATGTAGGAACAAGTTCAAATTTCTAGAACAGAAATGGTCTATGTTGTTAATTTAAGCTATGGCTGACCACCTGTCTAGAATTGGGAAGGATTTTTTCCCATGCTGCAAGATGCTTTTTCTTTTTTGCTTTCCTTGAAGTAACAGGCAGGCATGGCATGTAATGATTGATATAGTCAATGACAAGACTTAGTTACATTAATGTCCAAATGTTATGGGAAAGTAGGGTTGTTTTTGCAAGGGCCTTTGCTTACTTTAACCTTGAGCAATGGACCAGTAGCCAATGAGGACTCAGACAGGGATATTGGGCATCTAAATTGTGCATATGTTCATTCATCTATTATCAGTATTTTTAGCACTTCTCTCCATGAAAGAGGAGCATCAGAAGGATGATTGATCCCTAATGCTGGCATTTGTTTCGATCAGAAGTGAAGCTGCCTTGTAGAATAAGAGAGCCATCTCAGTTAGTGGAAATTGGAAATCCATAGTTAATTGGTGTTGCTGAGTAACAGTTGTGGTGGTGTTTAAATTAAAGCTCATTATTAACAGAGTTTAATCACACTGACTAATAAAACTTTAGCTTGTTTTTTAAAAGCCATAAACACATAGTGCAGGGCTTTATGCTACTCTTCTGGGGATGAGAGAGGAATGGAGCCATTTTGATACATCTGTTATTGCAGAAGTAAATTTGCTTAAGAAGCAGTGCTCTGGAGATGCAACTGGTTCCTGTCCTCAGCTGGAAGCTGCTGCAGTAGATCCATTTGATCAAAGTGGAAAAGTGCAGCCTGCCATAAAGCTTACTGAGCTAAAGTTTTTGACCAACCCCCATTTTCTTCTCCCCATCAGCCTATCCCCTCTGTCTTCCTGTATCCTAGCTCTGACTCAGGCTTCACCAATTTGAATGGGAAGAGGAAGGAAGGATGTTTCAGGGCAAAGGCAGATCATTTTTGCAAGGTTGGAGAGGCTCCAAGGCAAACTTACCGTATTTTTCGTCTTATAGGACGCTTATAGGAGAGCCCATTTTTCATAAATGTCTCTCAACACCTGCTTCATTAAACAGTATTTTCATCTAGATTAAATCAGGCATAATTTTCAGGGTGTATGCATGCTAAAAATATAATCTGGGGAAAATAGGGACTTTGGCAGATATCATGCTCTCCACTGCCACTGTCCACAGGAAAATCAAAATTAGGTGTGGAAGCTAACTGCATTGTGTGATATGGGTTGGGAGGAGGTGTAACAATAGCACTAGGTCAGGTCTTGGACTTCAGCCACTGATGTAGCTTCATTGGTACAAATCTCTAGTGTTAAAAGGGAAGGCAAACAAGTGCAATTAGCCCCACTTTCAAGCAAAATAAGATGCACCACTTCAAAGAGTATCTTATTTTTGCTTTGCTGGCTATACTGGGCAC
The DNA here is from genome assembly GCA_032164245.1 of Sternotherus odoratus. Lineage (NCBI taxonomy): Eukaryota > Metazoa > Chordata > Testudines > Kinosternidae > Sternotherus > Sternotherus odoratus. The sequence goes on from JAVMKO010000009.1 coordinate 24,386,585, forward strand.
TGGTAATGGTACAGTTACATTACTGGCTGGTCACTGACTGCTATACCTGATTACAGAAGGCCTCAGATGAATCAGAGCCTTGTCAGGTGGCAGGGATACGTAATTTAGAAATGCACATTGGCAGGAATAATTTGAACTACACCTAAACATTGCTTATTGTAAAATTAATTGTAACCTCTTGGGGAAGAGATGTGGTCAGCTCAGTGAAAACTTCTGCTCAATAAGCAATAGCAGTCAAAACAAAATGTTATGAGTATAATTCTCACTCTGGGAGGTGTATACTGCAAGGCTTTGATGAATAAGGATGTGAAATTAGAGAACTGAAGGTCAGTGGGGAGAAGAGGTGAGAATACAATTCAGGAGAACCTGATTCCAAACTTTGTCCATTATCATCTACGATAAGGGGCCATATTGGTGGGGAATGCAACAAGAAGAGCCCCTACTCAATAAATAAATACACTTTTAAAAAGTTGTTTTACAATGGAAAAAGTGTTTTTTGATTGTTTTTTCATTTAAGGAGTTTTAAATAAGAGAAGAAGAAGAAGAAGAAAATAATCTCCAAGTTCAGGCAAAGCCATACAAATTTCAGTCAAAAAAATGAAAAAATCAGAAAATTTTGTGTGTAAGTGAACAGGGAAGGGGCACATATGTAGAGTGGTTAGGATAGTGGTTGGTCATATCTTAGTAAGAAATAGGATCTGTAGATAGTGTTAAATTAAAATATGGCATAATATGCCATGTTTCTGAATGAAACAGTTATAGCAAAATTAAGAGACCACTCTTTGGTTTATTTAACTCTGCATAGTTTTAAGCCTAAATAAGCCAAAGCTTTTCTGTTTGAAATTTCTTCTTTAAAATCTGATCTAACAGGTATCTTTCCATTTCTTTAGCTATGATGTTATCTTTGCGGGTGGCCCTGAAGAAATGCTAAAGAAGTTCCAGCAAGCTAACCATAAAGTAGTATTTGCAGCAGATGGACTAATATGGCCCGATAAAAGATTAGCAGACAAGTATCCCATTGTCCGGAGTGGAAAACGATTCCTTAATTCAGGAGGTAGGTATGACTTTTGTACATATTAAAGGTTAATTAAGGTTAGCTGTTCTGTTATTCTCATAGGGTGTGTGGGCGTGCGCTGGGCAACTAACCTAAAGTGCTGTTTTCCTAAATTCATGTTTAGGCATCTAAATCACCATTAGATGAATTTTTTTTGTTAATTCTTGTGACTGAGAATCACCTTGTTCCTCTCTACTTCCAGCATGAAGGAATCTTGCTGTATTCTTGGCTGGGTGTCAACCTCCTAACACCACCAGCCTGTTAGCGACTCAAGAGTTCTCCTCTGGGCTATGCAAGCTCTTACTTTACCTTGCAGCTTAACAACAGGTGCAGCCCAGTCCTCAAGTCCCTTTTGAAGTGGTCCCCTCACATGGGCTACGCACAGAACTACCAGGTCCACTGTTTCCAAAGAAACAGAACTTATCAGCTTGTAAGAGTTAGCTCAAGATCAGCACTTAAAGCGACAGAGTCTGGTAGCACCTTGTAGACTAACTGATCTTAGGGATCATGAGTTTTCGTGGGCTAAGACCCACTTCATCAGATGAATGTTGTAGAAATCTCCAGAGGCAGGTATAAATATGCAGGCAAGAAAGCAACGTAAATTCAGTCAGGGAGGGTAAGGCCCACTTCCAGCAGTTGATGTATAACAAGCTTCAGCTGAATTTCCTGTACTGTTGTGGCATATTGGATTTATACTTTCCTGACAGCAAGAAGGGAGTGAACACATTAAGACTTGGCTTCATGCCGTTTTCCACAGCTGTATCCCTTCTTTCTTAGTAGTAGTCTTAGCCTCAAACCCACACCTTGGGACTGAGTATTTCTAGCCATCTGAAATGGGTCCCAGAATCCTCCATTTTCTTAAAATACTATTATAAGGAAATCTAATTAAGCAGGTAAAAGCTATTCAAAATGTGTATCATAAAGACAGATCTTTGGAGATGAATTTTGGATGGAAATTGATGAATTTCTTTTGTCTCCCCCTACTGACAGAGAATGGTTACTCTGATGTGCAATGGAATGATCAGAAAGATAGATAGTTTTCACATAGAAATAAATTCTCTTGTGTGACATTGCAGGAGTTATTGGTTATGCTCCATATATAAACCAAATGGTACAACAATGGAACCTACAGGATAATGATGACGACCAGCTGTTTTATACCAAAATCTATATTGACCCACTGCAGAGGGTATGTAGTGACTCGTTTACTCCTTAATAGTAGTTCTTGCCACGTGAAATAACTTGCTGCTTCAATTAGTGTCAGAAGGCTGCTACAAACTTTCTATATATGAAAAAAAAGGTTGTGTAATTAGCTGTGAACACTATAGTGCAAAGATGGTTGCTGTACCGCAGGGACTGTCAGCCTAGCGGGTCACGAATAGGGTTCAGGAGGATCATGATTCAGAGTATTGCTTCAGATTGTTTCCATGGCAGGCATTGCTGTATTGCTTAAAACAGAAGCTCTCATAGATATGATCAGCCCCATTAATCTCAATAAAGAACCTGAGGACTCTGCAACTTTCCACCCAATGAGGGAATTAATCAGATTACAGCCTGGATTCTCAACATGGGAGGCACAATCCCCCATCCATCCCGAATTGCTAAATGGGAGTTCAAATTAAGTTCCAGCAAATCAGGAGATCACTGAGTGGTATGACGAGAGAGGTCCCAGTGTGGAAGAGTCTGGGAACGAGAATGACATGCCAGAGTTTCAGGAGGTCATGCTTCAGAAGTAATTTTGAGTTTATAACATGGGATAAAGAGAGTGGCTTACTGAGAGGTGAAGTCCTTTGAAATGTATAGAAAATCAAACAGTAGTTTGTAAAACCAAGTCACAAAATATGTAAGAAAATCTGGAGAGCCCGAAGGAAGTACTGTAATTCAAAGCTGAATACTTTTCTGTTTGAAGTGTATATGTCTACCTCAACATTTTTAATTTTGGGTTCCTACAGCCTAAATCTTTAACTATACCTCTGAAACTCAGGGTATGAGTTACATTTCTAATTAATCAGAGCTGCAGCACAGAATTCCTATTTGATCCTTGCTAAATGCTGTTTTCACTGCAATGAAATACTTTAAAAATATTTTCAGGTCACGTTTTAGGCCTGATACTGACTTCTTTGTGCACCCTAAGCTCCACTGAAGCCAAGGAGAGTTTGAGGTGTTCAGTGAATATACACAGAAGCCCTAAATATTTTCTAGGGGCAGGGTAGAAACTTCACTTCTAGTAGAGCTATGTATATTAGAGCAACTCATACTGTATTAAATCAAGAAACCTAGTTTTAACTTTTATATTTGAAGGAATATGCTTTCTATCTTTCTATCTTTCTTTTAATCCAGTTTGGCTACAACTTCTTTAGTCTTTTTTCAGACAGAGGACATGGGGGAGACTTCTCTCTATCTTATATTGACAAAAGCATTCCTCTGGAAAGTCATGATGTCCATTTGCTAAGTTTACATAATTTGAAGTAAACTCATTGTTTATGTAAAGGGCCTTACCAAATTCAGGCCATGATAAATGCACCCCGGAGCATGAAATCTGGTCTTTTGTGTGCTTTTACCCTATATTGTACTGAATTCTGTGGAAGACCAGCATTTCTCAGATTGCGGGTCCTGACCCAAAAGGAAATTGAGGGGGTCAGAACACTATTTTAGGGGGGCGTTGCACTATTACCACCCTTACTTCTGCACTGTCTTCAGAGCTAGATGGTCAGAGCGGCGGCAGTTGGCCAGACACCCAGCTCTGAAGGCAGGCCCCCACCAGCAGCAGCGCAGAAAGGTGGCAATACCATACCATGTCACCTTTATTTCTGCGCTGCTGCCTTCAGAGCTGGGCAGCCAGAGAGTGTCAGCTGCTGACTCTGGATCGAGCTCTGCAGGCAGCAGCACAGAGGTAAGGGTGACAATACCATACCAAGCCATCCTTACTTCTGCTCACAGTGGTTCTGCCTTCAGAGCTGGGCTCCCAGCAGCAGCCGCTGCTCTCCAGTTACCCAGCTCTGAAGGCAGCACCACTGCCAGCTTCAGCACAGACGTACCGGTAGCAGTACCGCAAACCCTCCTACAATAACTTTGTGATTCCTTCCTCCCCCCTTCCCCACTCCTTTTTTGGGGTCAAGACCCCTACAATTACAAAACCATGAAATTTCAGATTTAAACATCTGAAATCATGAAATTTCTGATTTTTAAATTCTACTACTGTGAAATTGACCAAAATGTGCCATGAATTTTGGTAGAGCCTTACATATGTACCACATCATTTTAAACAATTTTCTGATTAATCAGATGTTCTGGGGGAAATAATGTCCAAGTAACTGTCAGCTGTAAAGCTAAATGAGACTTTGAAAAAGAAGAGTATTGAAAGATTAAAATCTTGCAATTAGGTCCCCAAAACAGATGAAATATAAAAAACCTGTAACTTTTAACTGGTTAACGTCTGTGCATTTAAACATGTGCTATGCTGACTTTTTAACACCTCAGTGTCTTTGCTGTTTTTAATTTTTAGGCACGTATTAACATTACTTTGGACCACAAGTGCAAAATTTTCCAGACCCTGAATGGAGCTGTTGGTATGTGTATTAGCACGTATATTGATTGGCATGTACTGCAAATGTGTCCGCCATTAACATTCTTTTTTCTTTGCTTTTAAAGTGAAAATAGTTCTCCCTTATTTTAAATAAAAAATTTTTTTACATGGATGCAAGAAATTACTCCATGATGAACCCATTAGTAAGATTAAGTGTCTCAGATGTATATAATATACATATTTTTTTTGTATCACTAGCAAATATTCTGATTTAAATAGTTTTGATGCATCTAAAAACAGGTTTGTCTAACAGCGAATGTGAAGTTGACTGACCTTTCTATCCTTCTATAATTAAATTTAATTAGTGCTTTCAAAGTACACATGGTACGTAAAATCACATATTCATTTGAGAACAGTCTAGTCTCATAGTAAGGCATGTAATGGAATAGACTAGCTTTCATTTTGAATTTCCTTTTGTTGACTGGATTGTTATAATTTTAGTTGGGAAAACCTTTTTTTATGTATGCACAAACTTCCTTCCTTACCTCCACCTTTGACCTTCAACTGTGGAACAACTCAATTGAATTCCTTTGTAAATGGGAAGTTAAAGTTATGCTATTTTACATGCTCTAAGCATAGCTTCTTAAAACATGTGAAGGATGTAGACCACCTTCTCCACGTCTAATTTACCTATGCAATGCTTAGAGACTAAGATAATAAGAAAGCCCATTAGATAAGTAGTGTAAATAAATTATTTGCTCTTCTATACCATTTTTCATCCATAGTCCTCAAAGCATTTACCAAGGAGGTCAGTATTCTATGTCAATTTTACAGAGGGGAAACTGAGGCATAAGGTAGAAAGGCACTTGGCCTCACTCACCCAGCAAAATAGTGGCAGAGCCAAGAATTGAACACAGGACACCGACTGGGTCAGACTACTTATAGTACCAGAATAAATGTAAAGTCTGTTAATTGTGACATGGCACCAATTTCTGGAGCATCCTCCAATTAACTATTTTCGTTCATATTGTTAACATGCTGGTTAACGTGCAGATGAAGTTCTTCTAAAATTTGAAGAAGGAAGAGTAAGAGCTAGGAATTCAGTGTATGACACGCTGCCCGTCACTCTGCATGGAAATGGCCCCACTAAAGTAAGTGACAGTCACTTTTTCAGTTTTTATCAAGGACATGTTTTAATAAGACAACAAAATAAACTGAAATAAACTTTCAGCCCAGCAGCAGGAAATGAGGTGCTCACTTGCCGATTAAAGTTAGTAAGCATCACATGGCTAAAGTTTCATATATTGTGCTGATTGTTTATTCCCCAGCCTGTTATTCCTTTGCCACTGATTGCTGTTCTGGATTTCAGAAGCTAATGCTTTCATTGAACTATCATCATTGCTGAACTTGGATTTTTATTCATAATCATAGTAGGTGATTTATGCATAGTGCGGCTTTTTGCAAATGAAGTATGAAGAAACTTTGGGGGGGGGGGAGGGGAGGGAAGAGAAGTTCCCAAGCGGGGCACAGAAGTGGAGTATAACGCCTCAAGGCTGCAACTGCTGGCCTGCCAATACTACTCATTTTAAGGTTCCAGCCACTACTGACTGTTAGATTTTTTTTTCCCCCTAGCATTTCGTCTTTTAAAATTAATATCTACTATATTAGATACTGTAGTGTAAACTATGGTTGACTTGTAATTCTAAAATACATACTAGATATCTGACATTTCTTCCATATGGCTTACATTTACAAATATTTGCTTTGATTCTATTTGGTACTAATTAGTACCTCTACTTAGCTATCAACACTCGGATACAATTGTACTTTTTCCTTTTTTCTTTTTTTTTTTTTAAAAGTAACATGTGTGACACGTGGCTCTGGTGAAGCCTAATTCCCAAAATATTCTATCTATATATATAAAAGTCAAATGGTGTATGCGTGTATGTTCCCTTACTCCTTCCACACCATTTGAGCTAGAACTTGAAATTTGGTACAGTTATAGGCTTTAGGGTCCTAATCAGGGTAAGAATCGAAATTTTTTAAAATCTCACATCTTACTCCTCATAGGGGTGAAATTCTTTAAAGCTCATTAACATCAACTATACAGCTCACATAACATCATCTGGGCAGCAGGTTAACACATGCTGTTGTCTGTGACATAGTTATGATGTAATAATACAGATAACCAGAGAACTCAGTGTTGTGTAGCGCAAATATTTAAATACACTGTTTTTTTTCTTAAGAAGAACCCTATTCGTTATGCCACATAAAAAGCGAAAATGCTTAGAATCAGGTGTACTTCCAGACAAATATAAGAGCAGAAGATCTGGAGGCTGAATTAAAGGTGGTAATTTAATTTGATAGTAATTTATTGGATGTACTGATATACAATAAAAACAAAATTTGTATTAATAAAAAACATTGTAGTCTTTTTACATCCCAGTTTCCAATTACAAATACCCCGAGCAACGCCGGGTATTTCTGCTAGTATTAAATAAAACTTGTTTCCTGTTTATAATCACACAGCCGTTCACCCCACTTCTGTCACCTGCAAGAGCATTTTAAGGATTTTGTTCTAAAAACCTACCAAAGTGTGTGTGTGGGGGGAGCCTATTATGAGTTTCTTTGAAACATTTTGTCATAGTCTGATTGTGCCCTTCTGTGGCAAAAGAGCTTAATCAGAGATACATAAATGAGGAACAGGTTAAAAAAATTTAAATGTTCACCAGCTGGGGAATGGTCATGCATTGAGATAAACTTCTATGTTATACATGCTCTATTGAACTCAGATTAGTATTTAGTGGATTACTTTTTATATAAAAGGTAAGAGCAAAATTATAGCAATAATGTAAAATGTTATTTACATTTTTCCTTAGCATAGTTATCTTTGTATTGGTGTCATTTTATTTGGCTAAGCAGATTTATTTTTAGTTATCTACAAGTCTGGTAATGCTTTATTTTTTTAAATCTGACTTTCATAAATATTTTCCACTGTCTACATCTGACAAAAAAAGAGGGAAATAAACATATCAGGGAAAATGCAAGAAAACTAATATATTTGAGTTTATTATGGAGCAGTTTTCATGTGGGAAATTGTGCTGCCTACTCAATGAGTATAAAAGGGGTGGTTGTAGGACAAATGTGTAGGCAAATTCTAAAACAAGTTTATGATGGAATGGAAGAAGTCCTTTAACCATGAAAATGGTAATATGAATTTGGAAGGAACCACCTTGGAAACATGGCTGGGAATAAAATATGGCACCCAGGAACATACGGCACCCTAGACAGCCTAACCTTCAAATCAGTTATATAATTATTCTGAGCCAATTCCAGAGTTGCCAACACAACTACCAGAGAGCCTGTTAGTCAGGTGCATCAGTGAATAATGTTTGTTTAAAAATATGTTTGTTTACTTCAGTCCAGTTTATTTGACATCTGTGCATCTGTATCTTCTAAATTTTATATAATCCCGTCCCGGGAAGTTTTGCCCTTTGCACATCTCTATTTTCCCATAAATACCAGTGACCATCAGTAACAGGTGTGACAAAGCTCCAAGTCTATACTTGTGGGTCCTGCGTTTCCTGGCGGATTTCACTAGCCTCAGAGGCTCACTGTGACCATCCACGTGGCCCTTCTCTCTCTAGAGACAAGGTCACAGCCTATTGAGCCATTTTCATCATAAGCCAGCAAGGAGAAATTATCTTTCCTGGCACAGTCTCTGTTGTCTCCCTAGTCTCAGTGATTAATTGGGGAAGGTAGGAAGGGGGGAGCCCGGGCCTGCCCTCTACTCCGGGCTCCAGCCCAGGGACCCTAATAGTATCAGTTAAGATGGCTGACCTTTTAACCACCAAACACAATACAATTCCCTGGACTACTTCCCCACAACAGTCCCTGCTTCTTCACACTCCACTTCACCCTTACCTCAGAGCCTCCTTCCTCGCGTATGATATGTTGTCTAACCACTCAGTCTCACCAACAGCACAACCTCCTCTCACAGCTCCTGACACCCACACCCACCTGACTAAATGGGAGGGTTTTTAACTGGTTTCAGCCAGCCCCTGATTGGCTTCAGGTGTCCCAATCAGGCTAGCTGTTTCTGCTGCTTTCTAGACCCTTCTCCTTTGTTTGGCTAGCCAGAAAATAGGGACCTGCTCATCCTGAGGTTGATATACTTCCCTTCCAGCACTCTCCTATACCCTTCTGGTCTGACTCTGTCACACAGGAAAGGTACTAACTTGGTTCTGATCATAATTTTTTTGGCATGGTATCAGTGATGGCATTTTTTCAAAGACCGGTGAAATGCAATATGTGTTTTATTATGTCCATCACAGTTGTTCAGCTTTTTGAAGCTGTGACCACAGATTCCAGAGGACGTTATCTCTGTATCTTGAACAAGGCATCAAAATAGTTTTTAGCAGCTGTTTTTTTACCTATACAGAAATTATTAAACCTATTTTGAGGATTAACACTGATGTGTTAATATCTGTGTTTTAACACAGAGATGGGTTGCATTTACATATAGTAAATGTAAATTGTTCTTTTACTTATAGATTCATCTCAGTTACTTGGGAAATTATATCCCAAATACTTGGACACGTGAAACTGGATGTGGTGTTTGTGATTTAGATTTATTAGACCTATCAACGGTTAAAGTAAGTATATCTCATGTATAACTGAACACTTTATAATATGTGTATTTCAGTGCCCTTATAGTGATTTTTCTGAGACAAAAAGGCAACAGTATATGCTGTTACATTTCAAGCACACTTGAGGCTGTTTTTGTTAGATACTGTACAAAATAATAATGAAAACAGATTCATGAGTTACAAACTTATCAGTATTATTTTAAGTGGCAAATGTTAATATTTTCATATTGGTTATAATTTGGCACCGCACCCCAGAGCCCTCACCCAATCCACACCCCAGCCCCTGTCCCAGCCCGATGAAAGTGAGTGAGGGTGCAGAAGAGTGAGCGATGAACGGAGAGGGGATGCAGCACTTGTGTGTGTGTGTGGTGCTGTGCAAACACATGAGAGAGGAGATCTTTGTCCTTGAAGGGCTTACAGTTTAAAGGCAAGATGCAACTATTGAGTAAGGGAGGGTGGATGAACCATGCTAAGAAATAATGAGCCTGTAAAGGTGCTGCTTCCTTAAAAGGGCTTATGGGACCACATGCCTTCCATTTGCACTGGGGGTGGGAGGGCCCAGCTACCTACCTCTTGTCCCACTTGATGGCTTGGCTGCTGCTTCTGAATTTCTTCCTGGAGAATGTGGGGGCTATCTTGAAGCGCCACCCCCCCAGAATAATCCCATGGAATTTGAAAAATATGCAAAATCCATTGTCTTGCTTGTCTTTGCTTTCTATTATTGGTAGCAATTGCATATGCCCTGCTGAGTGATGCATTTTATTGCAGCATATGCCACTTTACTGATAAATCTTCTTCATAGAGTGGTTAACATTTGCTTGTAATCAACAGCATAAGTTACCATGACACTAGTCTCAGAGCAGCTCCTGCCAGAATGACAGTATATTGGAAATTTTAATTATTTTTTAAGACATGCCTGTGTACCACTTCATCATCTCTTGTTTGAATTGATGCATGTTGCAATACAAGTTGAAAATGGAACAGAAGAAATTATATTTGTAAATCAAGCTTGTTTTCCCTATGAATGCTATGCAGTCCATATAAACCTGGATATGAAGAACAAATAGGTTTGCTTTCAGGAAAATGTGCCATCATGTTTCTAGATTTCACATATGGACAGTGCTGTATGCAGTGTTGTAGCCATGTCCGTACCAGGTTATTAGAGGGATAAGGTGGATACAGTGATGTCTTTTATTGGGCCAACTTCTGCATTGCATGATAAGAGACCAGAGTTCTTTGTATTAAGATAATGATTTTTAGTGTCTAGCAAAGTTACGATAATAAAGATTGGATTTATTGCTTATTACAGCCATTTGAATCTGCTAACCCCCCTTTTTGTCCTCATGACTATAGAGGTGTTAACAGGCTACTTCACCTTAAATGGTTCTTTAGACTATGCACTACTTATGCTACACTAATTGTATATTAGCTGTGATGCTTGGAGTACCTTTTCCAGACTTGAAGAGCTCTGTGTAGCTTGAAAGCTTGTGTCTCTCACCAAACAGAAGTTGGTCCAATAAAAAAGATATTACCTCACCCATCTTGTCTCTCAAATATGTACAATGACACTGAAATTTCAACACATCTTGATATCTTATGCTGACACACTGTAAGTGAATGTAGACTTGCTTAAAGAGAACTAACTTGAAGATTTTTATACCCGTATTTGGTTTCTGTCTGAAGTCCATTGCATTGAGTTTTTAAAAGGTGTATATTAATTTGGTTTAGAGGTGGAAAAATATTTGTAATAACTTTTAGTAATGTACTCCTACATACAGAAATGTAGGTTTCTATCTCAAATAACTTAAAAACCTGTTCTAGATAGTTACCTAATTTTCTTTTAGTGTTGGTCTTTTTATATAACGTTCTTATAATTTAATATTATTGTTCTAAACCAAAAGTCCAAAATAATTTTTGCATCTAAGTGGGTTAAAAGCCTTTGTCTGGCTTTACAACACTTCTCTTATATTTTTAATGAATTATTTAATTATAAATAAATTAATAAAATTAAAATTAATTAATTAAAATAATTCTTTAAAATTATTTAATTCAATAATTAAAATTAATAAAATAAAATTAATAAGAAATTTATATATAAATAAATATAAATAAAAAATAACTTTTGCTTAATGCTAATGAGCAAGTTATAACCATCTATTTGCATGATTACAAAATTCTTATTTTAATGAACTATAGTGAAATGCATCTACAATGGATAGCTACTACAGCTGACCCATCAATAGTTCCTTGAGTATAAATCTGTCAATAGGGAAGTAGAGCATGGTTTGTTTATAAGGTTATGCCTTGCCTGTCTTTGTCTGCTTTCCATCCATTAATGAACTCTTATATTATGGATGATTAAAATATTTTGTGGTATAAATTCAGTTTTGTAATTTATTTTTAAAATCAGTATGTTTTCCTTTAGACAACTGAAATGTATTTTTCTATAGTTAAAACATTAACTGAATAGATTTTCCATACTATTTTAAAATGTATTTTGTGAAGTATTGTTTTTCTAATGTTTATCTGCATTTATTTTATAGCTCAATAATTTAAAACCTTGACTTGCAGTATTCAGTAGCTACACTGAGACTGAAAATAACTTGTATAGCGTTTAATTAAGCACATAAAAATGGCTGTATTTGGTCAGATCAATGGTCCATCTAGTAGCACTTCTGCAATTCCATATTTGAGTTTCTTCAGAACTTTTTGCCGAAAACCATCTGGTCCTGATGGTGACTTACTGCTATTTCATTTATCAGTTTGTTCCAAAACAACCTCTACTGTTGCCTCAGTCTGTGACAGTTCCTCAGATACATCACCTAAAAAGAATGGCTCAGGTGTGGAAATCTCCCTCACATCTTCTGTAGTGAAGACTGTTGCAGAGAATTCATTTGGCTTCTTCATAACTGGCTTGTCTTCCTTGAATGCTCCTTTAGCATCTCGATGTCCAGTGATCCCACTGATTGTTTGACGTGTCCTGCTTATGTACTTTAAAAAAAAATTGTGGTTAATGTTTGTGTCTTTTGATAGTTGTTCCTCAAATTCATTTTTGGTTTACCTTATTATACTGACTCTTGACGTGCCAGAGTTTATGCTCCTTTCTATTTTCCTCAGTTGGATGTGACTTCCCATTTAGATATTGTTTTAAATCTCTTTTACTCTGTTTAGCTTTTATGGCATTTTGGAGGGGAGAGGGGTATCGTCCCCCCCCCCCCTTTTTTTTTTTAGTACATATATTGGGGTGTGAATATATGTATGTATATGTTAGGGTGACCAGTCAGCAAGTGTGAAAAATTGGAACGGGTGTGGGGAGTAATAGGAGCCTATATAAGAGAAAAAAAAACCAAAATCAGGACTGTCCGTATAAAATCGGGATATCTGGTCACCCTAGCATATGTATAGTTTGACTCTCTATTACAGGGTTTTAAAACAGCTTCCAGGCGTTTAACTCTCGTGACTATTCCCTTTAATTTTCATTTACTTAGCCTCATTTTTGTGTAGTTACCCCTCCCCCCCCCCTTTTTTGGGGGGGGGGGGGGGAGTTAAATGCTCCTGTGATGGCTTTGGTATTTTCCTCCCTCCCAAGGATGGTAAATTTAGTTATATTATGCTCTCTCTTATTGAGCAGTTCAGCTATATTTACTTCTTTGGACCAGTTTAGGACTAAATCAAGACTTTCCTCTCTTCTTATAGGTTCCATCACTAGCTGTTCCAAGACATTAATGGTATCTAGAAATTTTATTTTTGCATTCCATCCTCAGCTGATAGGTTCCCAGTCAATATGGGATAGTTGAAATCCTCCATTTTTTTTATTGGGTTTTCTGTTTTTGTAGCCTCTCTAATCTGCCTGTGCATTTCACAGTCACCATCACCATACTGGTCGGGGGTCAGTAGTGTATTTCTGTTGTTACATGCTTATTATTCAAGCATGGCATTTCTATCTATAGAGATTCTATGGAACTCTTTGATTCATTTAAGATTTTTACTAAATTTGACTCTTTCTTTCACACATAGTGCCATTCATCCCGCCTCCACCAGTGCAGTGCAACCTATTCTGTCGTTCCTATATATTTACTTCTCTGGTATTGCCATGTCCCATTGACTATTTTCATTCCCCCAAGTTTCTGTGATGTCTTTTAGAATCAATAGCTTCATTTTAATATCAGGCACTCAATTCCCTCATCTTAGTATATAGACTTCTTGCATTTCTATACACGCACTTATAAAATGTGTCTATTAATTTGTCTGCCTTCATGTGATATAATTAAATGGGACTTTTTTGTTTTTCTCTTTGGTTCTTATCTGTACTTTTATTAACTTCTATCCCTATTCATAAATCCTTCCCAAAAGGGAAAGTCTGTCCGAACTCCACACCTTCTGACTTTCCCCAGCCCTCATTTTAAAGACTTCCCTATGACCTTTTTAATTTTACATGCCAGCAATCTGGTTCCATTTTGGTTTAGGTGGAGCCCATCCTTCCTGTATAGGCTCCTCATTTCCCAAAAGGTTTCCCAGATCCTAATAAAACTAAATCCTTTTGGTTTACTGGACAGCTATGTGAGTATCTTGTAAAATCAGATCATGAATGCACACAGAAGCATGATGATTTTTAGATACGTAGTTGAGATCAACTATACTAAAAGCAGGACAGAGCTCATGCTGTTGTAGTTTTAGAGAGGAGGCAAATGTTCCTGGTTGTATTTTGTGTCAACATATTATTTCTTTTAGGAATATCCAAGGGTTACAATTGCTGTTTTCATTGAACAACCAACTCCTTTCCTACCTAAATTTTTAGACAGACTGTTGACTCTGGATTACCCAAAGGAACCACTTAGTATCTTCATTCATAATAATGTAAGTACTGGGGAACTATTTGGAGCAGTTTTACTTTTATTCAGGTGTAATTACTAAAATGTAAATGAGATATTTTGTAATATGGTAAGCAGCAATGGAAAATATGCAGTAATATAATGTTGTTAAATAGCAGCAACAGCACTTTTCTCAGAGTTTATTTGATTAAATTCAAGAGGCACTTTCTGGAGCCTTTAATTCAATTGGATTTGGGTTTTTTTCTGCTTTCTGTGGCAAAGACCTCAATGCTATTTTATTACAATTCGGGTTCCTGATGTTTGTCATAACATTTGTATTATATGAGGCTCCCAGCCTTAAAGTGAAAGATACTAGTCTCAAAAACATACACAGGAGAGAATAGTTGGGCTGACTTTTACTTTGAGTGCTCTTTGCTAATCATTTAAAGCAGTGGTCAGCACAGAGGTTGCGGCCCATGTGACCTCTTCAGGGCCATACAGGTAGTATTGGATGTGGCTTACAATAGTAAATAGGTTGAGAACCACTTATCTAAGGGCTCAATCCCACAAGATTTATGCCCTATTGACTTGAGTAGCATTAATCATATAGTAGTTACTGATGTGCACAAGCCTTTGCAGGATTGGCTCATAAGTGATATGATAGCAGGATTGGTCCCTATATTTTTCTCTCTTTAAACTGGCATGTAGTCCATTGACATTAATGGCATAGCATGCCTTGATAAGGAGTTCGCCCTCAAACTTTCTGAATTTTTTTGTGGGGGGGATAGTAAAAGATATGCAGATTATATACCAGTAATAACTATGGGCTTTTATCATTGTGCAAAGTAAGTGTCTCATTGTGCCAATCAGAAGTTAAATAGCCTTTGAAATCAAAAGCAGTTGGCTATCCTCCTTTTTAATATAAAGAGGGGGAAAATTGGTGAGGATTAGGTGGTGGTGGTGGTGTTGTTTTTTAAAAATTATTCTAAAGCCAGCCGTGTTATCTGAGAGTTGGCTTAGAACTATTGCATACTGTAAAGAACTGTAAGGCATAGATAAGGAAATTAGCAATCGGGAAATAATAACTAGAAAGTAATTTCTGAGAGTATTATCAGATATTCAGCACTTCTCTGAATATACGCAGAAATGTTGGTTTTACCAACTTGGATGAAGATGCTCTGCATAACTTGCATCCTGCTTCCTCCCTAGAAACAGTCCCTTCTTTCAGTCAGTGTCTCCAAACAGTTTCTCCACCTCAAGCCATTTAAAAGGCCTCATGTCATAACAAACTTCCTAACTTCACGGAAGGATGGAGGTGGTTCCAGCCAAAGTAAATTTTGTGTTTCTCCTCGTACTGGCCAACCAGGGTCGTTGGAGAGCAGTGAGAGGCACTATCTCTATAACATTCTTAACCTGAAAGTGAGAGACTGAACCTAAGATCCAAACACTGATCCATACCTACATTTTCTAAGCTGACTCCTACATCTCTACAGAGCCCACTGCAGTCTATGGGAGTTCATGTTGGCATAAGGGTTTATCTGAGCTCATTTTATTGTGGGTTTGGGGCCACAGATTGCAAAATACGCATCCAGCAAAATTATCATGTAAGTAGTTTGCAACTCCCCCAATACTAGATCCACAATAATAATACAAATTCCATTGTTGCACCACAGTGGTTTTTCTAAATCCTTCAACAAAAGAGCTTGTTTTAGTACTTGAAAATATTCTGAAGATAGCTGCAAAAATTGTAATCACCTTTTCTTTCTTCCTGTGATAGTACAATTTGCACTTGGACGCTAAGGCCTGGTCTTCACTAGGATGGGGGATTGATCCAAGTCAGGCAACTTCAACTATGTGAAACTATGTCAAAGTACTTAAATCGATTCACCACGGCATCTTCACTATGGTGATTCGACTGCTGATGCTCCCCCATCGACTCTGCCTGCGCCTGTTGCCCTGGTGGAGTACAGGAGTCGATGGGAGAGTGCTCAGGGGGTCAGTTTCACTTCTAATCTAGATGTAATAAATAGACCCTCCCACTGGATCGATCGCTGCTTGCCGATCCAGCGGGTAGTATAGGCATACCCTATGTGTTTTATTATTTGTCTCTTACAGCACAGCAATTGGTATTTTACATTAACTCTGAATTATGTTAACATGATTACAGGAGGTTTATCACGAAAAGCACATCAAGAAATTTTGGGAGAAAGCCAAGAAGGTTATCAGAAGTATAAAAATTGTTGGACCAGAGGAGAACCTGAGTCAAGCAGAAGCCAGGAACATGGGAATGTAAATTCTGTTTTTCTAAATCCTTTTTTCTACAGAAGATAAATAGAGATTTAAGCAAAGATTTTCATGGAATAACAAACTCTATTTAGACACATGCAGTGTAATATTCAATGTTTTATGATGTGTCCTCATTATGTATACCATTATTTCTTTTTAATATAAAAAGCTGTTATTCATTTGTGTAGGCATTTCTTGTTGGTTTGGATTTAACTTTGTTTAAATGATCTATCATTTGGACTTCAGATGAATGTTTTAAGAATATAGGGGAATATAAATTATGTAGGAGTAGAACAAATGTGGATTATTAATGAAGTATATCTGGCCAGAATATGAACATATTTCTAAGCATATATGATGAACAATAAAATCTGTCCAAATATAAATTCATGTTTTTGAAAAGAAGCATGCTAGTCAAACAAAGTAAATGATACACCATATAATACTAGTTAAACTTTAAACTACATTACAGTACAAAATGCATGGATGTTATTTCAAGTTTGAACAGGTATGTTAATTTCTGAAAAAAGTGTTTTTTCTGCTACTATTTTCAGGGGTGCACATATGCTCAAGACCTAAAACAAAGCTAATATAGAATGATGCATCAAGGAAAAAAATACATCTTGCATTCAAAGATACATCAATTCTATGCATTCTTGTACTTGACATCATCCATCTTGTTTGTTATAGTAAAATTAAACTTAATGTAGAACTAGAGACGGATCTGGATATGAACACACCATAATTTTCTCTTTCTGCATGTATGGAGTAGGGTGAGGTTCAGAAATTGAACCCAGACTCAGTTTTTGCATCTGGCTCTCCTATTTCATTAATTTGTTTCATTAGTTCAGATCCATTTTGAACGTCCCCCAAGCTTTATATGTGGGTATAGTTCGAAACCTGAGCTCTGATCTGTATTTTATGGCTTTGATTTATTCTCCCTAGGTAACAGAGAGATTTCAGATAGTCTCTGTAGAGGCCATGTTAAATGCCATATCAAACTGTTCAATAATCCATTTTATTTCCCTAATATGAAATATGTGTATTCCTACTCAGTGGGATTATAATTATTTTCATTTTATGCTGTAAAAGTACATTTTCTTTCATTATTTAAAATTTATTTATTTGTATTGGGAAGGGCCTTAGTTCTATTGTTTTCTGAGTTGCGTAGAGTTACATCAGAAGCTAACAGTTAACAGATATCTTGGCCTGTTCCCATGTTTTGTTCTAAACGTATATGCAACTACTTCCAACTTTACATCTGCTTCCATGTCTTCAATGGCTTCTAAAACTGTATTTCACAGTACTTCTGATGAGAAATTGCAATCGTGATTATTCTCAGGAGATTGCAAAACAATGCTTAGGGGAGAAGAACTGAATCATATAGGGCTCCTAGCTGTTGTTCGTTTGATATTGAGAATTATTAATTTAAAACTTCCAGTGGATGTTACCTTTATCCATGTTTTAGTTCTTTTGACTTAATGGTCTAAACATCACTTAGGGGATTATAGATATTTTCCCTCCCGAAAAGGGCACTTCCATATTACTGATGTGTTTCTGGCAACCTTACCTGATGCTGTGTATTCCTTGAGGTTTTTTATTACCTTGAAGGCATAGTAATAACTAAGAAAAGGACCCTCACTATTAAACCAATTAAAAGTTTCAGAATAGAATAACACAACCCCAGAAGCACAGCCAAGCCACAGGTTAAACAATCAGAGTTTGGAAGTAAGAGTCAACCACTAAATTGTTAGATATATAAACATTCCTGTTTGCTGGCAACCCTCCATCACTAGTGGTGATGGCTAATGGACCACCTTCCCCTCTTTGGCTTATTAGAACTTGTTAGAAATAACTGAAGATACCAGGAGAGTCTTTTATTGCATCTATAGGCCAAATGCATCCCTGATGCTGCTTGGTTAGGCGTGAAAAGGAGTTGCATGCCCAATACCAGGGCTGACTTTGACCTTTCTGAATTTACATATTTGTCCTACATCTTTTTCTGACAGCCACTGGGTGTAGTCCTTGCCTTTCCTCTGAATGCCTAGGTAGTTATGCCAAAGGATGTTTCAAAAATATTTAATTGCCACCCCCTTACCTCTAAACATGGGTATCCTGATATAAGAGGTTATTTTTGTGTGTGTAATATATCATCATGTACAAATGTGGACTGCATCATACAGGGCTCCAAGCTATTGTTAGATCAACAGTTCTCTACATTAAACTATCTTCCTCTATTTAAGTTCTTTTGAATTAATAGCTTAAACATCACTTAGGAAATACCTGTAATCTCTGGAACTTTAGTTTTGATTACAAGTTGATCTATTCCTTCATTCATCTTTAGGCTTGACCCTACCCTTATGAGGTAGAGAGAGGATCCTGAAGTCTACTCTGTGCTGCTCTTTTGAGATTTGCAGGTTTGAAAAAAGAAATAAATGAGTTTGCTTCTTCTCCACAATTACCTACTGCACTTGAAAACTTGTGAACTTGGTTTATTGTATGTGCAGCTCTAGAGGATCTTCCACCATCCCCCATTTATATTATTGTAAAAGTGTAAAAGGGCAGTGCTATCGTCAGTAATAAGCTTATATCATTTTATAACACTAAACTCCAGATCTCCATTGCAGAGGCTAGAGATCTCTGCCTCCTCTCATAAATCTTACAGTAGCATAATGTAACAGAAAGCAGAACTACATACAAAAGCCCCTAAAACTCTTTTTGAAATCCAGTGGATTATAAATAATTTAAATGGATGATAGGAGTGGTTGCTATAAACTAGCTATTCAAGTGTAAATAGTCATATATAAGCCAACACAGAAAACTGCATTGTGCTCAAATGATAACTATTAAAAACAGGAATTCTAAAGTGAGTAATTCAAATATAAATTGACAGAGCACCTTAATTCAACCTAAAATCAATTCTAAGTCAGTTTCATGTTCACCTATATATTCTATCCTTAAATTCTGTTTTCACTCCCTTCTGAAATTAATCAGATTCCCTGTGACATCTGCAAAATGTATGTTTGCTTTTCTCTGAGAAATCCAACTAAACTTTTGGGTTAGATTTGCGACACAAATTTCCTGTGTGTTATATCTGCTGCTTGCTCTCAGACCTTTCTTCTCTTCATCTGGAATTCAGAATAATTTTATTCCATTCCCATTAATATTCCAATGTGAATGCATTGAAAAGAGTGACTCTTCACAGATCTGACTTTTCAAGTTTTGATGGTCTAGCTCAAGCAATGTTCACACGGTTGTTAAAAATCTGAAGATTTCAGGGCCAAATTCAAAAGCGATTTAAAGTGGTGTAAACACATCTGGCTACCTCAGTATCTGTAATATCAGTTGATACTTACATACTTCCTCTTGAAAGTTGCTTTTACTGCTTTGATTCTCTTAGACTCACTTCTGAATTTGGTTCATTGTCATAAACAGATTTCTTGTGTGGAATATGTGTTTGAACAAATAGAAATAATCCATCAATCAACATTCCACAAAATTGACCACTGAATGGCTTTTTTCAGTTCCAGATATCTTAATTTTGAATTTATTTTCTAGTCCGTCTATTCTCTGTTTAAGTATTTTATTTTCCCTTAGCAGCAGTAAACAGTGGTTGTGTGCACATGCCAAAGTTCCATACAAATGGACCACTCTTCCTTCTATAGCCAGGATTTTTGAGAAATGTCCTTAACTTTATCCATACACTCATGGGCTATATCAAATCCATTATGTAGCATATTACCTTCTACTTGTCTCTTATCACTACAAAGAATATCGTGAGAAAGGGTCTGCATAAGTACTACCTGCCATTCTAAGATATAAAACTTATGGCAGAGTCCCGTGGCTTTCCTGTTTTCACTTTTGGTAGTCTTCTGGTATAGGATATTCATTAAATGGGGTAGACTTTTTTTTCTTTTAAGTGCGCCCAATATTTGACCCCGGTACAAAATTAAGAATTGCATAACAATTTCTTCAGGAACATTACTTTCCTCTTCCCCTTAGTTTAACCAACCTCACTCATTTGGTTTGCATTCCTCTCCCCTCCCCCACTGCTTTCCATTGTGACTATTATCAGAACTATGGGCTGGTCTTCACTACCTGCAGGATCGGCGGGTAGCGATTGATCTTTTGGCGATCGATTTCTCGCGTCTTGTTGACTCAGTCAACTCTGAACTCCAGCTTGCTGGGAGGCACAAGCGGGAATCAATGCGGGAGCGTGCCGCCGCCTGCCGCTGCCGTGAGGTAAGTCGGCTTCAGATACGCAGACTTCAGCTATGTGAGTCACATCTGCGTATCTGCTGTCGATTTCCCCCCCTCCCCTCCCCCCCCCCCCCCCCCCCCGGTAGTGGGGACCAGCCCTAAGACTGAGAGTTTCATCTAATTTCATATGAGGAGCCAGAGCATGGAACATCACCGTAAAAGTACATTTTAGGGGCAGTCCACTGTGTGATAACTATCTTTAGTGTCTATTTGGCTTCCATTTTCATCACTAGGTACAGTCGATTGCAGAAATTTAATGTAGAGTTGATCTAATCATGGAGCACAGTTAATTAGCCAGAAAAGGTAGAAGATATTGCAATCTGAGTGTTCTGGATTAATGATGAGTTCAGTAGGACTCCCAAAACCATGAAGATTGGAGGCCAGATCTCCTCAACAGTTGTTGCGGTTAATTTCCTAGTTAGATTCCTAAAGGATTGGTTCCCCCCATTACCTCTTATGTCTTATCTGGGATCAGTTTGAGTTGCTTTCAGTCTGTATACTTACCTCTCTGCTCTTGTGACAACAAGTTGGCTGTCCTTGAAAAGACCTAAAGCTGTGTATGGTCGGTGCATTGATGACAGTGGTTTTTGATGCAATTCCAGAGTGTAATCTATTTTGGGAACACAAAATGACATTCTTTGCACCAGTTGTAGAAGCAAAATGAGAGTGGAAAGAGGGAAGTTAAAGAAAAAAGGAGATGTAAAGTCATCTGCGCACTCTGCCTGTGAATGCATGTCTCTTGGAATGTCTGTTTTTAAAAAAACCTTGTATTTAGGGAACATGTGATATTTTACTGTCATTTTTTCCCCTTTCCAGTTCAACTGTGAACTTGGATGTATTCATCTTTACAATTTGGAGACTAGATTTAGTCAGCTGTTGTTGTATATTTTTGGTATAACAGAAAACTCTAGCGATTACGATGAATATGTTCAGGCTATAACAAATGTAAGAAAAGTAATTTGTTTCAGTTCCTATAGACTTATCAGTCCCTAGAATCTTGTTATTGGATAATCCCCCAGTTTCCCGCTCTCCATTTCAGGGAATTTTTACAGGCATTAGTAGCATTTCAGGATGTAGTAGAGCTACTATATTTGTTTTGCTCTCAGGCTTAATTTTGTAAATAGAAGTTAGCCTTTATCCATTGTGTATTCTGAAGGCGTTGAAAGATTCCACTGAGGAGATATTCAGAAATTGCCAAGTGTAGTTCTAAGTGACCCAACTATGGCATGGTCAGAACTATGCGCTATTAATATCTTATGGAAAAGTCACCCCATGTATTCAATTCAGCTCCAACTGAGCAGGAATTACTAAAGTAGATGATGCATTGATTAACTCACATTCACCAAATGGCCATTAGTACTGATGGTTAATTTTTGTCCTTCATAAGTCTCACAGTGAGGTGAATGTTGTAATCTTATTACATCACTGGGCACCATTTTTAAGCTATTTCTCAAATTGCAGTATTCATAAAAAGAAGTCCAAATATGTCTAAGTTATGTCATATCTTCCAGAATTGCAATTCTCTTTCCAAACTGTGAAGCACAGAAAATGATAGACTGCCTCAATTTCAAATAAAAATCATGCTTATAGATATTTGAAATGGGTGTTTGGTAGAGGAAATTGAACAGATTATGTCTCTTCCCAACAAGTTACTGTGGGTTAGGACTAGCATATTTCAAGATCACTTGATCTCAGGGGAAAGTTTTGTTCACAAAAAAAAATAAAATCCAGTGACATTTTTCCTTTTCCTAAGATATACTCACTGTCAAAAATAAGTCAGTGCTTCACAAGCAGAGTTAAAGTATAGTTTAATCCTCTCTCAGAATCTTTGTCTTCTCCTACTGACCACTTTTCATTGCTGCTTTAAAACAGCTACTTGAACTTGTGTACACACACATATATATATACACACACACACAAATCTTTTCAACTTGCACGTTCATACTACTAAGATAAATCTAAGCAAATGTACTGAGGCCAGGGAAATAAAGTTCTCCCTGAGAAGTTTAAGCTAAAAAGTGTATTATTTGATTTTAGAGGTGTTAAGCACCTCTGAAAAGCAAGCAGCCCATTTGTCACTGTTATCCCGATCTCCTACTTGAATTAAGGAGTAGGGTCATGTGTTATTGTAGCATATCTGTGCCCTTAAAGACTAGGCTATTATCAAAATGTAATATTCTGAAGCAGAAAGACTATCAAAAATTATTTGTATTTCCTAGGGAGAGCTACTAGGCTGCGTTGAAAGTCTCGGAAAAGTAAATCTCAATTTCATTATTATGAGCAGGTTTCCTTTATTAGTATTGAGAAATGTTATAACTCCATGTTATATATAATCCAAAACTAAGGAATTTTATAGACGTTTTGGTGGCGGTGGTTGCAAGTGTATAGGTAAGAACCATGTTTCCTACAAAAATTCCAGAAATGCGGGAAGCTCTTAATTAAAAGTGAAGCTCTAACCTAACGATCCAGTCTGTTCTAGTGAGAATGAAAGGAAGGAATTAAAACATGAAAGGATTCAAACTAAGGTCAGGAAATCCAAACTAGATTTGCTGCCTTAATTTTGAAAATTCTTGTGGGGTTTTTTTTTTGTTAAAAAATATTCTTATAACTTTGTTTATTACAAATGAATTCCCTTATATTTAAGGTAATATAATATTACTAAAGGGTTCCAAATAGATCACTAGTGTTTTGGGTATATGTTAACTTGGAAACTTTTCAAATGTCTAATAGCCTGTCATTTAGATGAATATTTTGAATACAGTACAGAAGGATTCTTAAAACTAGACACAAGAGCCAGTTTTAATAGAATACTCTGGCAAAAGAGTCCCACAAATTGCCTGCAAAATTTTATTTGAAGAGAGTTAATTTTTTCAATTAATTTAGGTCTGCTCAAAAATGAATCTAAAAAGCTGCTACTTTTGGGGGGTTCATGTAGCATATAATTAAAAAACATCTATATGGATTATTTTCAAATGTTGGTTTAAAGAAAATCCCTGTGCTATTTAGCTGAGGCTTTATTTTCTAATAATAAAGCCAAATGAGTTTTATGGCAGAGTTACAAAGCTTTGGACAGAGCAAATTAATAGACTGAAATAAACTGTGCCGGTATCAAATGGAAATATTGAGTGTAAAGAATTCAGGAATCATAGTTCACAACCTGATACAAACATGTAGAACATTCATATAATGAAAATTGGCTATGAAGGAAGTGTTATTTAAGTAATAGCCTGTACTTTCGCCTGAGACTGTTAACCATGGACCTGTGCATAAAAACCTCTTCAACGTATTCTTCATTGTATTGACTATCCTTCCTGTTTACTCAGTATTATTTTAGGAATTCAGCTCAAATGATTATTGCAACTGTGACTGAGTGAATAGCTTGATTTTAAGTGAATGGAATGGAGAAGGATGTTTACCTTCCAATGCAGTTCCACAAAAAGATCTTGAGATACAGGTTTAAGTACAAGAGGGCCTGATAATCAAAAGGGTTATGGTCCTTGATAATGAATGCTTGCAGGAGAAATATTGCATGTTGAATTCCATGGTAAACCGAACAGGATATAGTTTTGTGGTTCTGCACTGGAAAAAAAGACCTGCAGTCTCTCCATACTTTGACTTGTTTGTAGTCTTGCGTTCACTTTTCAGTGCCTCTTCTTGTGAGATCTGTTGGCTTTATGAAAAACAGCCACTAATTTCCCCGGATACCAATCAAAACTCACTTTTATTTAATCTAAATGGAACTAACATTTATTAGAATTTTTTACAGAAAGTAGAATAAATGAAATAAAACGTATGCATGTAAAATGGAATCTGTAGTGAGACAATATATTCCAGCACAATAAATGTAAGATATATGGGGAAGCTATTGCCTCAGAGTGATACTCATCTTTTAAAATAAAATATTCCCATAGAGACATCAAGGCCAAATTCTTTGGTAATGTAAATTGTTGCAGTTCCACTGATTTCAGTGGAGCTGTGTTCACAGATACCTGAACTTGGCTTTGTGAGTTCAGTCTACCAGAAAAAAAAAAAAGTTCTTATAATGCGCTTATAGTTTGTCACATTTATATTAAAGGATAATACAGCGTACCCGCTCCTTTCAGTGAAATGTCTCTTGAGAACAGGGATATGCAGAAATTACTATTTCCTCCTTTGGTATCCGAAACATAGGTGATAGGATGTTGTCAGTAAAGCAAACTGAGGGCATGTGCCCTGCAATTTGGACTACGGGGTCTGAATTGCAGCATGCACCAAAGTGCTGCACTGTAACTCCCCTGTGTAGAAGCTGCAGATGTGAACATAAACTCTGACAGGACTACCGTAATGTGAACTAGCGACTTTTTTTTTTCCATTCAGGGGAATTACAGCATAGCCCTTTTGTACTCACTGCAGTTCATACCCCCTGTAGTCCAAACTGCACAGCAGTGTAGATATGAGTTCCCTTTTTTAAACAGTGGTCAACTCAGTTGGGATTTTGGTGTATATAGTATTTTAACAATTATTTTCTTATTCTTTTATATAAAAAGTTTTGCTTAATCAACTGGGTTTAAAAAGTTCAGTTGATTTTTCTCTCTCTCTTCCCCCCTCTTCCTTTTCCCTCTCCCCCACACCCCCACCTTATATGTTGCTAATAGTTTCAGTTAACAGCTTTCTGGAAGGGAGTTCTATCACCATTCAAATCAGTAGGTCACATCTGTAGCGCCTTTGTTCAAGCAAAGCTCCTCAGTTGAGAATATATTAAACATCCAGTTAAATGATCGTTAATACAGAACCCAACACTTGCAAACTTGGCTGCCCAAACTTCAGTACCTACAGCCATATTTAGTCACCAAATTGAAAACTGGAGATTTTCAGAGGTGCTGAGTGCTTGCAATTCCCTCCGAAGACAACAAAAGATGGAAATTGCTCAGCACCTTCAAAAATTTAGACCCCTTTTATTTAAGCATCTAAAAGTGGATCTAAGTACATGATTTTAGGCACCCACGTTGGAAAAGTTGTATCAAATATTTATTAAATGTTCTTGAGTTTTTCACATAAACTTGTTTTTAACATCACACAAGGATGTACTGATTGTGCTATGAGCTACTTTCTCTCTTTGCAGGGATCTTTGTCGCCAGAATAAAACATGTGACTATTACTTCAGCATAGATGCGGATGTTGTGCTGACAAACCCGAAGACTTTAAGACTTCTGATAGAGCAGAACAGGTTCGGTATATATTTGTCTTACAGGCTGAGGATTTTCATTTTTCCTAGTATTGAAGTGCTCTCCAGGATCCCCTTTTATTTGTCCCTTGTATGGTATTGCATTATTGTAAGAGAAGTTTGGTACAGTTCCCTCTGGAGTTTATCAGCATTCCACTCTACTTGAGGGAGCATCAGGTGATCATGTTACTAAAACAACATGCTGCCAGTAGACCACTAAGCCATTCCAATAGCAAACATTTTTAACTCTGTAATCTTGGCTGCTTGTTTGCAAAACACAAACAACCAACAAAACAACAACCCTGCTTTAAAGGAATGCGGAGTTCGGTGGGTAAAATAATCAGACCTAATTATTTGGTTAATGGAAACAGTTTCTCGCTTGAAAATGTTGAAGTGAAAAGGGTTGGTGAACTGAGCATGCTCACTGGATTGGGCCCTGCAGGCCAGTTAGGTGGAGGAATCACTCTGGGGCTTAGGCGTATGCATGCCCAGAGTGAGGATGCAGTGTGCATGTCCAGAGGCAGAAACATAGGCACTAGGGAACTTTTACTACAAAAAACAGGTGTCAAGCAATTGTGGAACCTATAGGGTTCAGCAGCAATTAGATGGGGGTTTTGTGAATCCCAATGGGGCCTGATTCTGAAATGTAAAGGGGAAGCTAGGCACCTAAGTGCTTTTGTGAATCTAGCCCATGTTGACCAGGAAGATATACTGATTATTACTTTTTATACTAAGCATGAGAGCTAACTATTCGCCAAATATTTTGCATAGAAGAATATGCACAAACAGCAATTCCCAATCTGAAATCTAAGAATCTAAGTCATTCTAAAGACAGCTGTGTAAGGTCATTGCTTTCTGTTAAATGAAGCAGGATTTCCAAGACTGATTGATCAGAAATTGTACAATTCAGGCATAAAAACAGCCCACTTGTTTCAGTCTTGGTGTTTGGGGCTTTAAAAAGGAGATTTGTTCTTGGAAATGATAGTAGAAAATTGTTTTTCCTCTTACAAGCTGTTTCTCGTTGTTAAATAATTTCTCAAGATACAAGAGAAACTAAACTTTGACATCTGATACTAGTAGAAATAATACTTTTTAGCTTTTTACAGTTTATAGAAAAGATCCAATATTGACAACTATTCACTCTGCCCCCCCCCCCTACTTTAGGGTCAAATCTTGCTTGCTTTACTCATGAAAATCCATGAATTCCCATGTGAGTGAAGTACGCAAGATTTGCCCTGAGTGGTAATGCCAGGCTTTTCAGGTGGGTCAGACAAAGAGGCAGTGTTTTAATTTCATCACCATAGGTTGGAAACTTGCATTTACCCAATGACGAGGACTGCGTTGTAGATAAAGGCATAGCTGGCATGTCATTTTGATTATATTTTTTCTTTTGTAAAAAAGTTGTTTAGGGGCCAGTATTCTGCAGACAGAAGTAGCACAAGCTTCACAAAATAGGCCTACCTGGGGACAGCACTTACAAAAGAAGTTCTATTATTTTCCTTCCATTTCTAGCAACCTCACATTTCCCTTCTCATCTCTGTTTTCAATGTCTACTGAGTTATTTTTCCATTTAGAATAATTTCCATAAACAAAGTCCGACTTTTTTTTTTTGTTGTTGCCTCTGCTACAAATGCTTAGCTAAGCTTTGATAAAGGATGACCATTTGTGCTACTTCTGTCTGCAGAAAGAGGACAACAAAACTCCATGATGTATAAGGATCCCGGGTAGGGCAGCTGAATTCCTGTCTATTGCTCTCCCCTTTGGGTGGCTGGGGGTTTGGAAACTGGCAGCTAATGGAAAATATTTCCCTTCAGCTCAAGTGTAGAATGGCTGCTTCTAGATTTGATGGTCCTTCAATTCTGATGCTCTGTCAAAGTGCAGAAGTGAGAGGTGCCATCAATATGCGGCAGACGTTCACATGCAGCCTTACCACTGTTTTAATTCTAGCAGAATCAAAGTTCATGTTTATTTTCTTATCGAATATTTCATTTTTACAGAAAGATAATTTCTCCACTTGTAAGTCGCCATGGGAAGCTATGGTCCAACTTTTGGGGTGCTTTGAGCCCTGATGGCTATTATGCTCGATCAGAAGATTATGTTGATATTGTCCAAGGGAACAGAGTGTAAGTTACCTTAAGCTAATCACGAACACCAGATACCATTGTACAGTAGTTAGTGACCTATTCTTTCCTTGCCCAGCAAATATCAATATTTTCCATGTAAAAAGAGAGAATTTCTGAACAGCTAATGTTGGTTACGTTGATGAATTTCTTCAATAAACTGGGATTACTTTCTGGAATAGAAAGTACCCAGGACCTCATTATGCTGGGCACTGTGCCTATCACAACACACACAATAAGTGATGGTCATCAGTACTGAATATGATTATGCTATGAAAATGAACTGTAATTAATTGCAAAAACTGAAGGAGTTATACTGTTAATCTGCCACTGTGAATTTATGCCAAAAAATAATCTAGTGACACTTCATCGTATGTGTAACAAGTAAGGTGTTTTCCCATCTCTTCTGGAGAAGCACAGAATTTAATCAGCAGCTGAAATGAAAATTAATTGTTCCATTATATGCTGTCTGCTTTCCATCTTTACAACTGTCCAGAAATGTTCGACTAAAGTCAAAGCAGATGAGAAATACTTTCATTTCACATACAGTAACTTTTCCATAAAATGAAGTACTTTAAAGTGCTTGAGGCCTGATTCTCATGTGTGCCAATGCCCTTTACACGACCCTGATGATTCAAAAAGATTTTACTGGCGTGATATTCATTTACAGTTATGTACTGATTTTATAGAACTGCCCCTGGGAAACAGAAAACATGTAGAGTAGTGCATTGTCCTATAGAGATGCTTATTTGTTGATATTGGCTGAACTGAATTAAATTTATGCCCTGTTGCATTCACTGGGTATCGGTGTAAAGACGTCAGTTGGTTTACGAGAAGCTACGGTTGGGTGTTTAAACTAACATAAAATCTGTTTAATAGTTTTCTCCATCTCACTGAGTAGCTTAATGCTATAATATAAAGGAATTTCATTGGTAGCCTTGATCTAGTCTGAAAAGGGACGTGTTTATATGTTTAAGACCCACTTTAGAGAATTTGCTGGAATTACTTTCTTCATGATAAAAGCTCATAAGAGTTGAATTACCGCTTACACTCCCTTCAAGTCCAGCTGTAGGTTTTCAGCTATCTTGGGAACCTTACATCATTGCCTTGAACTTTGCCTGGTTTTTTTCCAGTAAATAATAAACTCATGATGTTCAAATTATAAAATATACAGCACATTCCAGTTTTCATAGTCTTAAACCTTTCTCCCTGGATTTCTTTTACAGAGGTATCTGGAATATCCCTTATATGGCTAATATATACTTAATTAAAGGACAGACCCTCAGATCAGAAATGAGAGAGAGAAACTATTTTGTCCGTGATAAGTTGGATCCTGATATGGCACTCTGCAGGAATGCCAGGGAAATGGTAAGGTGGCTTGCTTTTAAATAGTACCTACAGTTTTTTTAAAAAGTGCTTGCTACATGTGTATGTATGTAATTTTGAATTGTGTTCACTTCTTTCTAATTAAAAGTACTAGCCAATTTTTTTATGGGACACTGGCATTTTTTGAGATTGAAAAGAAAACAGTGGAAGCATTTGGCTTTGCTCAAGGCCAGTGGTCTGGTGCACTGACAGC
Organism: Sternotherus odoratus; assembly: GCA_032164245.1. NCBI lineage: Eukaryota > Metazoa > Chordata > Testudines > Kinosternidae > Sternotherus > Sternotherus odoratus. Next base: position 24,416,073 of record JAVMKO010000009.1, read on the forward strand.
ACATTGCTTTCTGTTTAAATACAGTTAAAATTCATAGATACTGTAAATTACCTTACTTGTTGGCACAATTGAATAACATGAAGGAGAACTCAGTGGCTGCCTTGTTAATATATCAGCTATCATTGAGTATCTTCATTTGTCTTGAAATATCATAGTTATTCTACACAATTTGGAACTTAAAACAAGTTAGGTGGAACACTTTGTTTTATATTTAAATGAGAATACTTAAAGTTGATGATTGAAGCTGTCAATATACAAATCTTATTTTAAGCTATTTTCAGAGTGGTGATACTCTTATTAAAGGTGTTATGCTATTTAGTGTTACTTGTATTATGCTTGTAATATGAAGACTGATTTATACTGGGAGTATAAATATGCAAAACCATATTTGTACTGATACTTGCACTAGTTTCAGAACAGAAACCAATAAGAGGTAAACCACAGCTATTTCCAGATAGTATAGCGTTGAAAAATAACTTGCTGAATTGAACAAGAAAAGTTGGCAAGTATAAATTTTTTTATTCCCTCCATAACAAGGCATGATTTCATTTGTTTGTACTCATTCTACGGAACAGCCCAATGAACATACTCTTGTTTTCAGCCTTCTAAGCAGCGGTTACTGCGATCTGTGCTTACCATGTGCTCGTGTTAAACTAATCTGACTCTGGCTCGTAAGAGAATTGCCTTCTCTCTTTCTCTTTCTCAACCTGTGCTATGAGACTGTCTGCTACATGCTTGTTTTTGTATTGCAGCAGATAAGATTGGGCTGGTGGATACAGCTTTAACATATACATAGGAGCTTTGCCTGGAGATGCATGCTGCCTGTAAAAGCTATTTTGGAATATCAGCTTTTGATCAAAGGCTGTTATTTACCTAGTGTAACTGTGGAAACCTAAAACCTAATACATCTCTGACAAAGAGAGAGAGAGACCCCATATCGGTCAACTGATGTGATGCTTCTCCTTCATTTTAGAGTTTACAAAGGGAAAAAGGCTCCCCTTCTTCGGAAACATTCCATATGCTCAGAGCCCCAAAGGTGTTGCTTTTTTTTTTATTCATTAGTAGTTTCTATTATGCATTATCATTCTACCACAGGAAAACCCTTCCTCTCTCTCCACTTACCCTAGTAAAATGTTGTTACACCTTTCTCTCTAGTCTTAAATTACATTTTCAAAGTGACTGGTGATGTTGGGTGTCCAATTGAAACATCTTAGGAAGCCTTGATTTTTCACTGTGAGGCCTCTTAATGCTCTGAAAATCAGGTTCCTTTTAAGATGTCTGAATTTGGGCACCTGGAAATCCAGAAAACCAATATCACTAGTACATTTTTTTTAGGATTTAGCCCATTACAGCTTAAGTATTGGCATTATTAGTGCCATGAAATATGTTAAACTATTCAAAACCTCTCTGAATACTACTCAAAATCACAAAAAAAGATAAAGTTCAAAGTTTCTCTGGCCTGTCTAGTCTGTCTTATTTGTAAAGTCTTTGTTCATTTTTGCTATAGCTTGTGGTTGTGCAGCCATTGTGCAAAATCCTGCAGTGCTTATTCCCATGAATAGTCCTATTGCTAGCCCCACATGTGAGAAGGGCTGCAAAACTGGTCTCAATGGGTCCATAACTTCAATGTCATGTTTCAGGAAAAGAAAGCAAGAACATGTTACAATCACATGGGTGGAGGACATTCCTAAAAAGTTCCTTTTGATTCTAGAGATACTAGCAGTATTTCCTCATTTCAAGAATAGAAAATCAGAATAAACTTAAGTTTACCCCCTAAAAGGGCTTGATTGATATTTGTGTTTCTCCATATTTATGCTAATGTAACTCTATTGAAATTAGAGTTACACTGAATAAAATTGAAGCAACAACATGGTGAATCAAGCCCAGGGTATATTGTATAGGAAAGTGTTGTGATAAGCATTGCTTAGCCACTTTTGCCAGACCCTCCTTCTCTTCCCTGCTGCAGCTATTTAGTAGTGTGTTAAGAGCCAAGAACTGAGCACATGTTTAACACGTTTTACCAAGCTGGCGATTTGACACTTTTTCAGACCTAAAACTTAGGTCAAGATACAAGCAAACAAGTGGGAATGGCTCTGTGTTGTGTAAATCTAAATTGGAGAAAACTTTGTAAAATGAGGTTGGGTCTGAAAAACAGTTAAACTAAAAGAAAACAAAAATATTTTCTACTCAAAGGAGCCCTGTTGATAAACTAGCTTTAATTTCTGAAGCAGAGTAGCAGTACATTTATTTTTTGGTCTTTATATCACTGAGATATTCTTTATTCCTCATCATAATTCTAATGGACATTGTATTTTCAGATATTTTTATTTCAGCTCAATTCACCAAAAGGATTACTTAATAGTAAATCTTCTGAAGCAGTGCAGAACTTGTGTTTGGTGTTCTGACAGTACTTAAACCTTTCTTCCAATGGTTCACTTATTTCCGATAGAATCCCCAACCCCAGATTTTGTTGTCAGTTTACTTTGTATGAGAGAGTTCTGTTTGAAAACAGGTATTTCAAGAGGGTTGAACATTTTAATATATGGTCTTTCTAGGCTTACTGAAGGGGGAAAAAAAAAAGGGAAAAAAAATTCTTTTCCAATTGCATATTTGCACTATTACAAAACATCTGTTGCCTTGTTTGATTAAAACAAATTATACCAAATATGTCATTTTTAATGTGGATCATAATAAAAATACATGTTTAGGAATCAGTAATTCAGATTGTGATCAGAAACAGTCCTGTGAAAGTTTAAGAACAAACAGTCCTGTGAAACTTTTAAAAACAAAAAACCCAGAGAGATGTGTGTGTGTGTGAGAGAGAAAGAGAAATATATAGGTAAAATATAAGTTATATTTACCATATTTTAGCTACGTGTCTGTGTTTTGGGGATATATATATATAAAATTAAATCCAAATATCATTCTTACTGTTATGCAGTGTTGCTAACATAATTTTTCTTCTTTGTTTGATACAGGGTGTCTTTATGTACATTACCAACAGGCATGAATTTGGGAGACTTATTTCAGCTGCCAACTACAATACCTCTCACTACAACAATGATCTCTGGCAGATTTTTGAAAATCCTGTGGTATATATCACATTTGCATGAAACTGTTAATAGGTTTTAAAAACCATTATATGACCATATGGAAAATTATAACTTTTATGGTTATATATTGGAAAATATTAAAATATACTAAGAGGCACACACATCATAATAAAATCAGTATTAGCATAACACATAAAATATGACTCATAATCTGGAGAAAGGAATGCATGCCTGAGTCAAAAATGGGCCTATAAATCTCAAAATGTTTCCTGAGGTAATGGAATCAAGAGTTAATTTATAGATAGAATAACATACTTAATTGTTTCAGATGATTTGAATGGAAGAAATCAAAGGAATTTGCAAAATAGTAAAATTCATTTATTAATTTCTGTATTTTTTGTTGCATGTTTTTAAAAATGAAACAAATGATCTGTTTAATCTGTTCAAATCATTCTTTTCAGGACTGGAAGGAAACCTATATAAATCCCAACTACTCAAAGATCTTCACTGAAAATCTAGTGGAACAGGTTAGTATTAATACTATTAAAATGAGAGAGACAAAAAACAAATGTTTATCTAAGTTTTGGTTCAATGAACAGGCATAGAATAAATGCTTTGACTGTCATATCACATTGAGCTGTGATCTTGTTAGATCTTGGTGTGTATATGAACCTAAAACAAAATGGGAAGTGAGCTCCTCACAAAATTAGGGATTTGAGGAATGGCCAGAGACCTGAATTTTGTATCGTGGAACTTTCTTTACTGCTAAGCTTTACAAGCTTCATCCTTTTCAGCAGTTGGATGGGACATGTCCAAGGAAAACTGAGGTGCAGCAAGAAGTGGTGGTCAGAATTAATTAGATAGGAGGCACTCCTTCCTCTGAGTGGCTACTGAGTTAGTACCCCACATGATGCTAAGTGCTGGTGGAAGGACTGTTTTCTAAGTGAGACTTACAACTGATGTGAAGAGCACTTGAGATCAAAAGAGATCCCCATAGAACTTTCTGCAAGAGGAAGTGTCAATCCCAATGTTCTGGTGAAATTTCACTTTCTGTTCCACTCCTTTATTTAAATTCCCCCAGGTGTTTCAATTGGAAAATGTGTCTTTATTCCCTTCTTTCTAACAAACAGATCCCACTGTGCACTGATTTTAGCACCAAATGCTTAGCATTTGCACCTCAGGATTGTTTGATCCTTGTATTTCTTCTTCTTCTTATCCTCTTCGCTCCTGGTCTGCTTAAAAAAACAAAACAGAAGCCTGTCGATTTCTCAGGGCTGTATAAATGCCAAGTTGTTTCACATACACTTGTTGTGACCTTATACAAATTATTTTAAAATAAAGATTACCAAATAGCAGTGAAAATGTCCAAATAGCACGGATGGTGGCAGAACTGATTATGATGTAGACTTTAAGCCTTTTATTCCCTGAGAAGTTGACATGAATCACTAGGTTAGTGCTGGAGATGAAATCCTGGTCCTATTAATGTCAATAGCAAAACTCCCATTAACTCCAGAGAGGCCAGAATTTTACCACAGAAGTTAATAATAGGCAATGTTTGGGTTGATTTTCAGCACTGCAGATGTTTGGCACGTGGAATTCTATTTAATGACTATTTGTCAGAGGATTTTTATGAGTGTATGGGTAGATCGGGTGGGTGGGATTTTCAAAAGTTCTCAGCATTGGCCTAGCTATAGTCTAATTGAAGTCAATGGGAGTTAGTGCTGAGTGCTTTTGACAAGTCCACCTTCAATATACACTTGCAAACTGTAAAGAGCTAGGGATGTTGGGGGGGCGGGGGGAGAGAGAATGGTCCAGAATTATGGGAAAATGAATATGGACATTTATGCCAAGCCAAACTTGAATACATAGTGTCAAGTTGGTAGACTTCAGACTAGACTCAACTAAAATATACTTTATCAGGAAGTCATAAAATCCATGCTGATGAGTTGGGAGTCCAAATAAAACAAACTAAGGAAGCTCGATTTGATTGACATGGCAATTCAAGCATGCAAACTTCCACCATATCTTCTCACTTGTCTTCAAGCTATGCTGACTGTTGCTTGACATTCAGAACACCAGCGAGAGCGGTTTTGTAGATTAGGAATATATATTTTTAAAAGGCAATTTGAATAAGTGGAGCAGGATATGGTGTGTGTGTTTGTCAAATTTAGTGCTCTCTAGCTAACCATTTTAAGTGGAGGGAGCACGATCATACAATGCAGGACTTTGTGAACATGGGACTAGGAGTGGGTGGGTTTAGGGTTAACTTCTGGTTAAAATTTATCCCTGGTAAATCGCTTTGTCCTAGTCCCTACTAAATAAAACTGGACACTGGTTAACACTCCAGCAGATGAATCCACACATTTTGAGACCTGTCTCCTAAAAGAGCTTCGGTTTTGCCAGAACACTCCACTGTGAGGATCTTCCCTGTCTGTAAAACTTCCCATAGCTCCTGATTCTGTCATCCTTATACATTCTGAATATTGCCTTACTCTGAGTAGTTCCACTGTAATCAACTAGAGTACTTTGGGAGCAAGGTACTGCTTAGTGTGAGTGAGAGTGGCAGAACCCAGCCCTGAGCAATCACCCCAAAAAAGTATGAGGGACAAAATTGTAAAAAGGAGAATAAGTATAGTGGGTAACTGTCCAAGGCCAATAATGTGCTGAGACAATGGCAAAATAATCTTCCTCTCATGCCTTATTCACATTAGTGCTTACTTGTCTCTGAGCTCCCTGAAGGTCAGAAGTGGAAGGGAGAAGTTTTACCATGAAGACCTAAGAGAAATCAAATTAAAGTAACTAAAATTCCCTCTCCTACAAACCTTCAGTTGGTCTGGATAATAGGAACTCCCAAAGCAATGCTCATTGCAGATACCATATATTAGGGTGGATACTCGATGGCATCGGAGGAGAGGCCCTTTAAAATATCCCTGATTGACACATGGTAGGATTTACGTCAAACCGCCTAACCAGGAAGAAGTGGATAATGCTTTTTATAAAAAAAAAAAAAAAAACCTAACAAAATCATCTGAAGCACAGGATTTAGTGGTTATGGGGGTAGGACTTCAACTACCCAAATGTCTCCTGGGAAAATAACACAGCAGGGCACAGATTATCCAACATGTTCTTGGAATGTATTGGAGATGATTTTTTATTTTAGAAGTCGGAGGAAGCCACTAGGGGAGATGCTGTTCTAGATTTGATTTTGACAAATAGAGAGGAACTCGTTGAGAATTTGAAAGTAGAAGGCATCTTGGATAAAAGTGATCATGAAATGATAGAGTTCATGATTCTAAGGAATAGTAGGAGGAAACATCACACAATAAAGATACTGGATTTCAAGAATGCAGATGTGGACAAATGGGAGAAAGTCCAGAGAAGTGCAACAAAAATTATTAAAGGTCTAGAAATCATGACCTGTGAGGGAAGATTTAAAAAATTGGGTTTGTTTAGTCTGGAGCAAAAAAAGACTCGCTGGGGGTGGGGGGTGGGGGGTGGGGTGTCACACAAGTTTTCAAGTAAATAAAAGATTTATAAGAAGGAGGGAGAAAAAATTCTCCTTAACCTCTGAGGATAGGGCAAGAAGCAATGGGCTTAAATTGCAGCGAGGGCAGTTTAGGTTGAACATTAGGAAAAACTTCCTGTCAGGATAGTTAAGCAGTGGAATAAATTGCCTAGGTAGGTGGTGGAATCTTCATCATTAGAGATTTTTAAGGGCTGGTTAGACAAATCCCTTTCAAGGATGGTCTGTAATACTTAGTCCTGCCTTGAGTGCAGGAGACTGGACTAGAAGACCTCTTGGGGTCCCTTCTGGTCCTATGATGCTATGCAAATTTTGCCTTCCAAAGATAATTTCTTGAAAGATCTGCATGTTTTAGATGACAATAATCGTAGATCTTATCAGTTTTTTTCTAAAAATGCTTTATGAATGAAGGTAAGCTTAAAGTAATTAACTTTTTTTTTTTCCCCCAGCAGGAACACAAGCTAAACATAATAAATACCCCTTTACAGTGAAATGAAAAGACAGTGTATTACACTGGTTGTTAGTTTTTGCCACCTTCAATGATAATGCAGCTACAGATCAGGAATTTCTTCATTACTTTAAAAAATCTGAATTTTGACTTAGAGTGGATATAGTGGCACTATTTTATTGACCTCCCTAGTTCTTTTTTAAAATGGACTGCAGTAACAAATATGACTTCTAAAACAATTATGTGGGTTTGTTTGTTTGTTTTTTTATAGCCATGCCCCGATGTGTATTGGTTTCCCATATTTTCGGAGACTGCCTGTGATGAACTAGTAGAGGAAATGGAACATTATGGACAATGGTCTGGAGGAAAACATCGTGTAAGTGTCATTTCTTGTAAACACAGCTGACCTTTGTTTTCTAGCAGGCCTTCATGTACTTTAATGTTTTAAATGCTTCATTGGAAAGTACACTGGAAGGTGTAGTCTGCCACCTCTGAAAACTTAGTTAAAAATTATACTTTTATTCCCTCTGTTTTAGTTCTGTATGTCTCCAGTTTTCAAATAAATTAAAACCTGTATTATATAAGTACTGAAAAAATCCCACATTTGAGGCTCTTCTGGTTTTTAGGATAGTCGTATATCTGGAGGTTATGAAAATGTCCCAACTGATGATATTCACATGAAGCAAATCGGGCTGGATGGTGAATGGCTGCATTTCATTAGAGAGTTCATTGCACCAGTAACACTAAAAGTCTTTGCTGGCTATTATACAAAGGTAAACTTTTAAAATTATTATTGGCCAATAGTTGAGTTGAATGGTTAATTTGCAGGGAATGATTTATGAGATTAATCCCAGAATCTTCTTGCTCATGGAATATTTTAGAGGAGGCTACACTTTTATCTGTTTTATTTATTACATATTTTAAAAAAATGGTTACTTTGTGTGTTGACTGAAAATATTCCAGACTTGAGCTGTGTTGCTATGTTGTGATGGGTAAGATAAATACGGTGTTGTAACTGCTTTGGACTTGAAGCACAAACATTTGCCAGTGAGTAGCTTTTATAATACAGCTCCCACAAATAAGCACATATTTGATTTTGAAATTCACACACTGATGAAAAATTCTTTGGATTACTACACATTTATTTCAGGGATATGCCATGCTGAATTTTGTTGTAAAATACACTCCGGACAGACAGCGATCCCTCAGACCTCATCATGACTCCTCTACATTTACCATCAACATTGCTCTCAACAAAATAGGAGAAGATTTTCAGGTAAGCAATAGTTATTTCACTAAATATTGCTGCTCTTTAATTTATCTCAATGATTTCCATGCTTGGGTCCAAACAGACATGGTTAGGACCCCGTCTAAGAGGAAAAGACATGCAGCACACATAGCAATGTGGTGTTGGTGGTGGAACCTGGCCCTGGATCATATTAACTCATCCACAGGCAGAACAACTTGTTCTCTTTCGCCCACCAGGGCATGCAGTGTATTCTCTATTCCTATACTTAAATTATTTAGGTTATTTTCAAAACTGCTGTCTTGGGGAATGATGCTTCGGCCATAGACCCCCAATAAAGGAAAACACCATGGGCTAACATGCTGTCAAGACCAAGAAAAGATTATTTAACTAGTCTGTCATCTTCAATAATGTTACTGAATGGCTGATTGGTTAGAAACAAATATACCAGTAAGACTGTTCAAAGGATCTGCTCTGTAGTGGTTACCAAAATAAAAGGGACTCAAATCTCTACTACCATGTGTTGTTGCCACATGTACTGCTACAAAGGAAACATTATTTAAGAAGTATGCCTTACTAGTATGACTAGAGAACTTCTTCTGATGTTTGCTATCTGTTTATAGCAATAAAGCATTCTGGTTGTTGGACAAAAGGAAAAGCTCTTGTTTGTAAATGCAATTATAACCCAAACTAAGAAATCTGTCTTCTGATTTTTGCAACAGGGAGGTGGATGTAAATTTATTAGGTACAACTGTTCCATTGAGTCACCCAGGAAAGGATGGAGCTTCATGCATCCAGGAAGACTCACTCATTTACATGAAGGACTTCCCATTTTAAATGGAACAAGATACATTGCAGTATCATTTATCGATCCCTAATTTTATTTTCCTGCCTCTTCAAAACCAGCGGTTGGTTCTTTTTGACATAAACTCTTATTTATAGTTTTCCTCCCAGAAGATGGTGGTAAAAGAAACTTTAAATTACTTCTTCTAGACAGCAGCTTTACTTTGAGCTAAAAGATTTTTAAAATGTTGGACACTTCCAAATGTCTGCTCTGAGCCTTAAGTCACAAAGTAAAAATGTCCTGCTTATTTTTGTACTCTGCTGTCTTGAAGGGTGGGGCTGGGAGGGAAAATGGAAATGCATTTTAAAATGAATCTTTTTTTTTTTCCTGTTATAAAAAATTCATAGATACAAAATTATCTCCAAATCTTTTCTTGTGGTTTTCATTCAGTAAAATGATGCAGATAAAGTTGTGTGTTGTGCATATTTTATAACTCCAATAAAAGAATCACATATAGAATTAGCATTAAGTGAATCCCATAGCCCATCAGAATTAAACAAAAATTTTGGCTTTAAGCAAAAGCATATTTTGTGTACTGATGTGCACTTCAGCAACACCTCAAGAAAACATTTAAAAATATTTAGTTTATATTAAATATAGTCTCCTAAAGAAAAATATGCATTGCAGAGTTTGCATGTTAAATTTTTTTAAAAATGGTTTTATCAAGAACTACAAGTATGTGTTTTTAAAGAAGAACTTGTCCCATTAAGGTTACTTCTCTTTACCAAGTGTTTTTCAATAAAAATGAGCTATTTTTGTAATGTATAGTTGCACCAGATTGATACTGGAAATTAAATCCTATTTTCAGAATACTGGTAAATTTTAATATCAGGATGTTTTGTAAACACAATTTTCTGTTATTCAAAAGTACTTGAATTTTGTATCAGGAAAATGAAATTGGTGAAGTCTTTCTTTTAAACTTAAGAGGTTTGACTTACCATTTATTTTAAAGGAATCAGTTTTAAATATTCCTACTGTATCTACTGTTTGTAATTTAAAAGAAACTTGAAGCAAACTCTAAACCAAGGAACCTAAAGTGCCAGAATGCACAATGTGTTTAAAGACTTGTGAAAAATAAAAGGTAATTTAAAATTAATGTAACAGTTTTTGTTTGTCTTAGTGAAGATGGCAATATATCCCAAACTGTTATCTTTAAAATGTAGTGTATTTAACAATTTTAAAAGGAACTATTGTGTATCATGGGGAACATGATCAAATGTATGTTGGAAAAAGTTTGTGTTTTTTTTTTTTTTTTTTTTAAATATTCTGAGTAGCTACTTGTTGCTATTGATTAATGGCTGTCATTAATTGGCGTTTCAATCATTATCAAGATGGGCAAAGTTTTAAAAGCTTCAGCAGCAGTGTTTTTGTTTGCTGTCTGTTGTAATAATCCTTTTGGCAAGCAGGGTATTGCAGTGATCTAAGCAGCAACTCCCTTCCCCCCCACCCCCCCATCTTGACTGGAGCTATGTTAAAGGGAGTTCACCACCAGTACCGTACGTCGGTCTGGGTGATTTTAAGATCAGTATATTTTTTCTGAGTTGTCGTTTCCCATATTTATGTTCTTAACTTTTCTCCATTTTAAGCAGATGCTTACAGATTTCAGAACTGCAGCAGCACATTGAGTTTCCTGACATGAATAAATTCCAATTTTGCAGATACCTTTTGCCTGAGTGAGTTGCTTTGACTGGGTGTAGGCTGCACTTAGGCAAATGTTAAAATTCAGAAAATCTTCAGGACTCTACGGCATGAAAGCTACCTTTGTTAACCACCTCTTTTCTGAGTGTTTGCCTATGGTCCGTTAGGATGGCATGGAAAACAAACTGGGTCAGTTGGATATAGGTCAGTGTAATAAAGCTGTCTTTATAAAGAGATACTTGAAAACAGGACAAGGGATGAGATCATTCTGCTTACATTTTACTTCTACATTTTAGATTTTGTTTTTTACTGATTTACTCTGTTTTGATTCTTCTTGTTTGAAGACTTGGATTATTACCCTTCTAGATTTTCATTCATTTACTCCTTCAGCTGTGAGCTCTTTCAACAAACTAGATGCTTCTCAGCTGGCAGACGCATTTACCTCGCTCAGACTCGTGTTACTAGAGTCCTTAGCTTATTAATCAACCATAGAGGTTACAAAAATCTCTTTCAGATGGATAGGAATGTTACAATGGTGAGACCAAGCACTCATTCACTTCTTTGCGTTCACCAAATATTGGAAGAATAGGCAAATTCCAATGGGCATTAAAATCTAAAATGTTCAAATGTTTGGTCTTAACAATGAATTTAGACATGGTTTGTTAGCTTTAATGTACTGTTAGTAAACTAGCTCCTTTGAATTGAATTTTCATGACTAATACTGTAAAGCAAACCTTGAGAGAGATGTCTGACCCTCCTAATACCAGACTACAGAGCTGAGACACAAGATAAGTAACATGGAGAAAATGCAGCTTAACCTCTGGCAGTGTTCATAGTACACTAGGAGGACAAGGACATAAAGCTGGACTCTTTAACTGTAGTCGATGAGACATGTGCAGACTATCTGGTGGTGGTTACATTCAAGCCCAGTTCTTCACTGGTAAACCAGACATGAATTCTAGATTCGGTGATGGGAGAGAGGGCAATTTGTAATTATTTTTTAACAAAACGACTAGCCTGACTATGTTTAATCCACTTTACTGATGTGGGGGCCACAGTAACCCTCCAACAGTACTTGTGGGCCAAGTACTGGATAACGCTTGACTTTTTTTGGGTTACAAAACATATGTAGCCCTCATTAAAGTTACCATGCCACAAGCTATTGTAGCATAGGCTTGTCACTCACTTCATTTTCTTCGGTTGCTGCCAGGAGTTGACCGGAATAAGAGCATAGCTAAACACAAAGGGAAATGATGGATTTTCAATTATGTGGAAACGCTGACCTCATCAAGTGTGAATTTTTAGCTCTCCCCATGTTTTATTTTATGGATGGAATATATGTTAATCAAAAGCAGGGCATCCACATGAAAGCCTTCCTTATGTAGGTCTTGTAGAAATAAAGAGGCAAAGAAATAAAAAGGATGCAGAAGTTTGGGAAGGACTCTGCCAAATCCCCTCCAAAACCACATTCAGCAGGGAATTTATCTTCATCTGTGCATAATATAAATTATTTTCAGCCACGGCAACATACTTATTTTATTCTTTTATCTTTATCTCTGATATGCTCCAGCCTGGATCCAGGGGCTGAGAAAGCAGTGGATGGAGCACTGGGTTGTGTCTTTCTGGAATGAAAGAAGCAGGCTGCTTATTAGCCTGATAAATGGCATGAATGGATTCACTCCTCTCTGGAGCCCTATGTATGGTTAAGCTATCATCTGAATGACTAGAAGGTTTTTCTGGTGATGTAGCAGAGTTCAAGACTGCAGCATTAGTAATCGCACTAGTTCTGAAATAATCATTTCAGGCTGTCAGCAATTGTCCTTAACTGGGGCAAAGGATATCTTGAGTCTGAGACTCAGGTGATTGTAAATTATTGTAGCTCCTCTGACTATGATGTAAGTTATCATACCTCCATTAGATTCCTGGCCCATTGTCTTGGACTGCAACTCTTCTGTTGACTGATCCATTCATTAGCCTTAAGAAGCCCATGTGGTCGATGTTCAGCTGCATGTGTGTGTTCTCCATGTGTGCTGTCACAGCTTCACGTATACAGCTGGCATGACAGACCTCGAGCGAACCGCCCAGTAAATCCACAGACTCTGTTTTCAGTGAAGGAACTTGGTCAGGTTTATTGCCAACGAGGTGCGGTGCTAATGCCCTAGCTGAATGGTTACAGGTACACAAACGCATGTATGCCTGTGACAATGGACCGGCTTAGTGAATGGCGGGACTTCCCATTCTCACCTCAGACAAAGACATTCTCGGAGATGCAGCTTTATACCCCAATGCAAACAAGTTATGCATTACTCCTCTAACGTGGCTAACCACCACCCATTACCTTGCACCCGTTGGATAGAGATGTTTTGATCAAACCATCATGCTGTCAGCCTGACCTTAGCTTTAGGATGGGTGTTTGTTACTTTTGAAGAATGTGCTGGTATTGAGGTGTTCAGCAACATCCTGCAATGTATTTACATGTATGCTTTTGTGCCTAATACCCCTTAAGAATGTGTTTCTGCAATATCAGCCATAATTTTTATCAGATTCTGTGAGTAGAGCCTTCCTCTTGCTCACAACTTAACCTTGCTTTATGGAAGCAAGTTTTGACCACTATTTTAGCCCAGGCCTCTGATACATGGTCTTACGTTTGGCCTGTAGTGGGAAGAGAGCCTGAAAGTTTGTTTGCTTCCTGCTGGAGCTCTGTTGGGACCCCAGCCAAAACTGAAAGTGAGGGGGATTCCATACTGCCGAATCTTTGCTGTATCATGAAGTTGAGCGTTAAAGTAGAGGTAACAGAGTCCTGTGGCTCCTTAAAGACTAACTATAAAGTATCGAAGCATAAGCTTTCGTGGGCTAATACCCACTTCGTCGAATGCAAGCAGTGGAAGTGTCCAGGGGCAGGTATAGAAAAGTAGGCAAGAACCAGGTAGGAGGTAACCTTCTGGATGGGACTTCACGTTCTTTTTGTTCTGCAAAGAGCTGTATGTTGTCTGTTTCCCAATGATACTCTAAGGGATGGTTTTATGCAAGAAACTTGTGTGCCATAAAAAGTGCAGATAAAACATATTCAGCTGAAGGTAGTTCACTGTATGAGTAGGGGATGGCAACAGCCCAAAGTCACTTGCAGCCCAGGATTCCAATACACAGTGTTTCCAATCTGTAGGTTAAATCCGCCAGGGTGTAAATTGGTGTAGCTCCATTGAAATCACCAGCTGATATTCTGTCCCTATGTTATGAACACCAGTACTGATGCTCAAGAGCAATGTGGTGCCTGTTATCATACCAGTTTATTTAAAACAAAAAAGCAAGAAAGCCTTCACAGGGTCCAAAACATGTATCTTATTCCCTAGGTATCTGCTCTCTTCACTGCATCCTGTCTTGGAATTCTTCTGATTATTTTTAGATGATTTACTGTCTCTGGAGTAGGGCTTAAAAGTATGATGTCATTCCACAGCAACTTTATACAGAAACTTTATTTGGCCTGAACCCAGCATTCCTGCTCTTTACAAGACCTTTATCCAGCTGTGAGTAGGAGCTGGTCAAATAGTAATGACTCTAGGGAAGTTTGTTCCCTGACCCTGAACAGGGTGTGTGTGTGTGTGAGAGAGATGGGAGTGAGAATGAGGAAGTGCAAGTAGACAATTCCCCCATGCTCTCTGTTCTGTGCTGTTTGCAGAACTGTGGGTTAGCATTACAGAATACCTAGGCAGACACACTGCAGTCTTTGTACTTCCCTGAAGGCAGGGCTTTGGAGCGGTGTTCCAGCTCCACTCCACCTCCAGGCAGAAACGTGCAGCTGCATTGCTCTGCACTCCAGCTCTGGGCTCCACGCCAAAGCCCCTCCTGAAGGCAAACCCTGCTCCTGGATTACCATCTCTGCATAGCAGCTGCCTGCAACCCAAAGAGCCACAGAGCAGTGGCCACTCTTCTCCTGCGTGCCAGTAAGTTGAGAGGTATTGCCTCCCAAAGGCATATAATGTCCTCCCAGAGCTCTAGCTGGAGTGGTGCACCCCAACATTGATCAGTAGTTTAAGGGAATGATACTGTAGTTCCTTTTAGGTGACAGACACCCCTCAGTAATAGGCATACAGAGAAGCTGAAAGAATCATGTAACACAGTTGGTCTCAACTAGTGATACATGCATCACTACTACTTAGCTTTGGCTGTTCAAAGGAGTTAAGTAAATAACATGTGTCGCTTAAGTCCCAATCAAAGATCTTGGGGGCTTATGCCCTAAACTTCATCATCTTACATTAATGATAGGCCTGTGGCACAGCTCATGTTTGTTCACACTGTGATTCACAACAGAGGCTGAGCAGTTCTTAATATCATTCTTGTGGATTTATTTCTGAGCAGCCTTGTGATTCTGAGCATGTGCAAATGAATGGGAGGCAAGAAACACAGGTTTGTACATCCATGGGCTTAGTCTAATAAAATGACACACTTACCCCAAATGTTCAAGACCCATTGAGTTAGAGAGAAACTTCCATAGGGCTTTTAAAGTTCTCTTTGGCGAATTCTCTTATAGCTAAAATTTAAATATATAAACTAAAAAAACTAAGTATAGAACAAACTCATTTTTCAAACTGTCTCCTGAAACTTGTGGCCTCTGCCACTACTAATTTTAATCTGAGGTATCTTATACTGTATAAAAATATCAAGTTTTCCTCCTCTAAGCTATTGCTTAGCTGAAAAGAAGTAGATAGGTTCAGGGAGGATATGTCCATCTATGGCTATTAGCCAGGATGGGTAGGGATGATGTCTCTAGCCTCTGTTTGCCAGAAGCTGGGAATGGGTGAGATGGAATAGATCACTTGATTACCTGATCTGTTCATTCCCTCTGGGACGCCTGGCACTGGCCACTGGGCTAGATGGGCCTTTGGTCTGACACAGACCAGTTGTTCTTAATGAATATACTATGCCATTGCTGCAGGACAGAAAGCTTTACACAGCACCACCTCCATAAGAAAAACACAGACCCGTAGTGTCTACATCTATACAAACTGAACACTTAGTAAAACTTATTGATTAATCAAATGCCTGAACAAAAGAGCATTATCAGTGGGTGATGAATGAATAGAGGTGTTCATGTAGGCTTATGTAAAATACAGTATCTGCTATTTTACTTGTACTACAATATACAGCTAGAATACAAATTAGAACCATATTAATAAGACATCGTGGCTCATCCCTACCTTCCCCTTCCATGTTTGCACGTCGCAGTGTATAAAACGGTATTCCTCTCACCTATCATCTGTTTACCAGATGTCAACTTTCCAGTGGAGATATAACCATGTTGTGCCACTGCAGGCTTATTCCTTATCCAAAGTATCATGTAACTGGATAAAGTGAGGGAGCAAAGGAGACAAGTACAAAGCATCTGTTACTTATGAGATTTTCAAAATCTAATTCCTTCCTCTGTGGTCATGAAGAGCCTCTTGGCACCAGAACTGTATTTCCAGTTAATAAAGAATAGGAGTAGGATGCTTCCCAGGTAGCATACACACCTACAGAGAATGGAGTTCAGCTTCTCATAAGCTTTGTTTGCTACAGTAGGAGGTTGGAGGGGACAGAGTGGAACTGGAAGATTCTTTGGTTTTCTGATCCTATCAACTTGTAAGGAGCCACGTACAAGCCTGTAGGCGCAATATCAGTCATTGGATTAATGCAGCCTCATCAAAATGGCTTCATGGATGCTCTGCAGTGTGCAAGGAAGATTCCCCCCCCCCCCTTCTGCTTTCTGCACATCTGATCAGTGGACACCTGGCTAAGCAAATACCTTATTTTAAGGCCACCTTTATTTTCCCCATTCTGTACTGACCTTTTTTTTTTGAGGTCATTCTTAAAATTAAGACTAAACCAAGTCAGCATCCAAGCGGAATAAGCTGGCATGACTTGACTTAATCTTTAAAAAGCAGTGGTAGGCACTGGGAATTTTTCTGTAGACCAGCTGGATAACCGTCTTAAAATCTTTTAGTTCCCAAGCAGTCCATGTGGTAGGACAAGATCCTATTCCGTGTTAAAAGGAAGGGCTATCATCTCTATGCAATCCAAGGAACTCCATCCACGGGTAGAATAAGAGAGAAAAGTTGGTAACACAGATACATACAACTAAAGTCCCCTTGTGACCAAGATGGAGTCCTCTTTGCGGGGGTGGCTCCATCCAAGCAAAGGTGAATGATACAGGGAACTTGCCTTCCACCCCAGGGGCACCTATTCCAAACTCTCCAGAGTAAACACATGCACTGGAACAGTACGACAAATGTAGGAAAGAGAAATATTTATTTACAGAGGTATGAATGGAGAAAAAGGATGAGGAGAAGACCAAGGGAGTGGTCAAAGAGGGTTACATTCAACACAGGGCCTGCTCACTATGGAGCTACAGACACACACCTGCATCCGACAAAGTGGGTATTAGCCCATGAAAGCTTATGCTCTAATACTTTAGTTAGTCTTTAAGGTGCCACAGGACTCTTTGTCACCTGCACCTATCACTCTTGACCCCCTCCCTTCCTGAAACAATCAGCATTTCACCTTCCTGGAACAACCAGCTCTGTCTCAGGACAAGATTTTAAAGGGGCTTTGCTCTTTGAACCCCAATGGAGTTATGTGCAGCTAATGGGGGCATGGGTCTAACTCATTCATTAATATTGTATGTAAAATACAGGGCTAAAAACTGAGAAACACGTTTACAAATTCAGATACACACAGATGCTCTTGAAATTTTGTCTTGGCAAATGCATTTTGTTGCCTTTGGCAATGTGATGTCCTTAATTGTTTTCAGTTTAAAAGGAAGAGAAACACATTGTAGAAATACTTTTGACAATCTGATTATTTAGCACTGTTGAAACACTGGGAATCAATTCTATTTTTAAAAAAACTATGGTTGGAATACAGCAATTTTATTGCAAAGTAGAGGTAATCTGTGTGCCATTAAAGCATTGACGTGTTGCACAGGCCTAAATGGAACACTGAACTACTGAAAACCCAAAAGCGGTGCAGTACCAGAGTCATCAAATAACTGCAACATGAATGGCTTATTCGGGTTAGTTTTGGTTTTGACCAAGTTTCTTTCCAGGAAAATAATCTTAAAAATTGAATGGCCAGGACTCCTAGGCTGCAAACATCACTCCTGATACATTTTATATTTTTGGTTACAAGTGTGTACTTCCAGGAAATCTCAGTGTTATGGTGAGCATATACATTATTTTATTCATGAATAAGGAGACCAAAACCCATAGTCTTTTTTAGCTTTTCTCCTATGAGAGAAAATCTCTCACGGAGTTAATGTGTGTGTAAGTTAGTAAATGGACCTACAAGCAGTACAACTGTGTGGTAAACAAGTTAACCTAATTTTAAAAAAACATTGATGCATACCAGGGTAGCTGTTTTGAGCAGATTAAAGTATTTGGTAAGTAGGGTCTGCTTCTTCCACTGAAATTAATACATTTGTCCATTAACTTCTATTGCTGTATGATCAATCCCTAGATCCTATGAACTGCTCAGTGGGTTGTGGTTCCCAAGTGCTTAGAAAAAGTCCATCTGAATGCTGTCCGCTGTCAATTGCCACAGTGAGTGCATTTATTTGCTTTAGAACTAATGATGCCACTCTATAGAACTCCAAAGATTTCCTAAGATTTTACCAGAAAGTTTAGAATCTTAAAAGAAAATCTACGATGCCGTATTGTTGTTCTTGCTTTACAGTTTAGGAAAGTTAGAGAAAAGACTGAATTTCTAACTCTGAAAAGTTCTAACTCTATATTTGCCATAAATTTGGCGGTTAAAACACTGACCACCCTTTATCTAGTCAGAAATAAGTGTTTCTGCTGCAATGAGGAAATCTGCTACACAGGTTTCCAGATGCACCATTTGGTCTCCAATACCATTTCTCCTCCTGGTCTGAGTCCAAAGAAAACAGAAAAGCAGTCAAATAATACAGAAACTGTCCTATTGAATATCCCCCCCCCCCTTTGGCATGGCTGTTCATATTATTAAGCTTCCATAAATAGATAGACAACAAAATCCATTTCCATTAACACTGGAAGGCTTATTTATGTCTCTACAATAATTTCTTTTGAAGGACTTCCTTACAAACTGAATGAAGATTTAGTGAAATTCCTGGAGATTTGAGAGGATTTCTGGCAATAGCAAATAAGACAAATCATTTGCTTGGACACAGTGGATAAAATTTGAGCTAAAAAACAGTTTGGGCATTTTGTGTGAAATGGCAGAAACATTGGAACTTGTAGCAATATTTGATTTTAAGACTAACACTTCAGAAACTCAGAAGTTTAAAGGGAGCATGAGCTAGGAAAATGTACATATATGTAAACTCCCAATAAAATTCAGAATTGTCTCTTAACATGCTGCTTTGCAATAACTATTATCACATTTTGTACAAAACATACTTTTAAATATGTTCATCATTGGAGGCTTGGTCCTGCTTCTATTCACATCCAATGGAAAAACCTCCCATAAAAACAGAATCAATCCCTAACTGACCAGCTACTAACTTCCATAGTACATAGTAATTGTTCCATAGTAATTGGAGGCTCAACATCATGCAGAATCAGCCTAAATAGGAAACCCAGAGGTCTCTTTGTCAGAGCCAATGGAGCAAAACAGCTTATGTACAGAACAAAAAGTGACTATGATCAAGGTTCTTTGGACAATGGATTTGTTCATCATATCAGCTATAAACTGAACGTGATGCTACTTCAATTTCTTTTCATAAACCTCATCTCTCAAAATGTGGTCTGAAAATGCAATTGTAATTAGAGACCATTATTTTTCCAGGATGTTTTTTAAAAATGGTAAATTTTGCATGAGGTTATTTTGGTTCATTTTTCAAAAACCAGAGGGGAAAAACAGTTTTTAATTTAAACAAATTGTTTTGGTTTTCAAGATCTGAAAACTGAGATTTTTTTACTAAAACGTAATCTTTACATTTCTGGGGTTTCAAAATTGAAAGTTGTGTGTTTTGTTGCTGTTGAGAAAATATTTAGATTAACTTCCTTCCACCCCCATCCCCAGCAATCTGTTCTATTGGTAACATATTGACCCCTTTCAGTCTACTTCGGGAAACTACACGGTTCTATGGTGTCCTGGGAAAAATATTTTTCAGAGAGGGAATGTGGGTGCTGAGAGTCTGCTATCCTTGTTGAGAGCCCAAAAGTGCATCTGTGAAACTGAAATTGCCCTTCCCCTCAGTACATGAGTTGACTGTTTCCAACCAGACTGTAAGAGCAGGGAGTTTTGTTTCTCAGAGCAGCTGAGGCTACAGTTCAGGGTTCCTGCAAGGCCTGCTGGGTAGGGAACAGTATATAAGGAACTCTATAATCTTGAAAGAGAGAGTTGGAGTGAGCTGGAAGAGCTAAAAATCCCCCTCCCCCCTCCTTGTTGCCTGTTTGGGTTTTTATCAGTATTTTATTGGCTCTTTTTTTATATACCCTGGAATTTTTAGCTGAAATAATGAAAAGGCAAGCCCTCTAGAAGGAGCCAGGTACAGTCCCAAAACCTGGGTGTAATCCTTGTTTGAGGATGGATTGTAAATTAATTTAAATTCCTCTGAGCCCCATAGGAAATGATTGAGGAAGAAAGTCCTTAGTAAGGGAAGCTCATGTGGTGTTTTGAAAAGAAATCTACAGATTGATTTGGCCTACTTGTGTAATGCACAGCGTAAGAACTACATGAGTAAACGTTTGCAAGATTGTTCACTATTGTGTTGATCCTGTTCTTACATATGGAAGAGGATGGAAACTATTATTGAAGTTGTAACAATTCAGTGAAACTGCTGCTGTATATTGGAAAACCTTGGAGAAACCAATGTTACTGGTGAAAATATCATAAAGTTCATAGGTAGCATAAGCTAAGACATTTTACTAGAATAATCATCAGCGTGTTTTAGTGATTCTACTCTGACGAATATTGTCCTAGGCTTTTTCTGAAAATTCTGCCAGCTCCTGTACATTGTTTTCAACTATTTTCAACACTAGTTTCTTTGAAAAAAGTAGTAGAATCTTATCTTATGCATCCTTAATCAGCCCAATGTTTAGCAAGTAAATCTTAAGACTGAATGCCAAGGACTGTATCCAGAGCTTCTTGGTCAGGAATCTTTATTTCTCCTGGATAAAATGTATTTTATAAATACATAACAATTTCACCTGTGTGGGTATCTGTTTCTCCCTACCAGTCAGAACCTTTAAGGTGTGATGTTCTGGGCAGAGGATAAGCACTGGCTGGAGGAATCCTGGATCTGGATTTTTCATGCATGCCCAGAATTAAACCATATCCGGTAGGTACAAACTATGTACTGGCAAATAGACTAGATGACCTAATAGAATTAGAGATGCAAAACACTTAAGGCAAAATTCTGGACACATTAAAGTGAGTGGGTGTCTTGCCATTAACTACACTTGTGCTAAGATTTTGCCTTTAGGATTCAATGCAGACAGACTGGTCTGTGAAGAAAAGATAAGGAATTATTTGTGTATGAATTAATGTATCTCGTATAAATGCAAATTGGTTTTTATCTTTTCTGTATATAAATATACTGCTTTAGTTGTCTCTTTTTAAAGTGTTTAACTTCAAACATGATTTCACATGCAGGGGCATTTGTAATGTTGCCTCTGTACTGTAAAGAGTGAAACCTAAAAAACTTACTTGGACTGAATATCTTTCACAGAACTTTGAACTGTCAAAAGGTTTCATTTTATGTAGACATTGCTTTACTGGATTTGTATCTATTCATTCTCTGTGGAAAGAGGCAAGAAGAGTTTATTGCTAATAAAAGCGGTGTTTCTTCTACAAATAATGAAGCTTAAAGATGATGCAAAAGAACTATTCAGGGGCACATACCCTTCAATACCTATACTTCAGTCATGACTACTATTCCACCATGTTTCTGTTATCCCTATAATATCTGGTTTCACTTCCTGCACCAAAAGCTCTAGTTTCTCCACTTTGCTACCGAGGCTCCTTGCATTAGTGTACAAACACCTTCATTTTTTGCTGTTTGGCCTTGCTCACATTCTTTACCCGATTAGGCACAGATATTCTACCGCCAGTATCATCTGTTAGACTGATATCTACACTTCTCCTTATGTCCGTTCTCCTACCCACGACTGTATCCTTTCTTACTTTGTTTTCTTCCCTCTCAATGTTAAAATCCAGCATGGAGATTATCTGGACATCTCCCAACCATCTATCCCAAATTCCTAGTTTAAAGCTCCCTTAATCAGTTGTGCCAGCCTCCATCCTAAAAGCCTATTTCCCTCCCTACTCAGGTGAAGTACATCCTGAAAGAACAGTCCTCTGTCCGTGAATGCCTCCCCGTGGCCATACATCGCAAAGCCTTCCTTATAGCACCATTGCCTGAGCCATCTGTTGATCATCATAATCTTGTCATACCTTTGTTGCCCTTCTCTAGGAACAGGCAGAATCCCACTGAAGATCACCTGAGCCTAGATTTCCTTAAGCATCTTCCCCAGGCTGGCATGGTCTCCCTTGATACGTTCCACAAGAATCTCTTGGTATCATTTGTTCCCACATGAAGGACAATCAGTGGATTCTTTCCTGCTCCTTTTAGGATCTACTTCAGCCTCAGATCCACATCCCATATCTTAGCACCTGGCAGACAGCACATCCTTCTGTTCACCTCAGCTCTGGTTACAGTCTTGTCTATTTTTCTCAGTAAGGAGTCCCCAATCATGTAGACCTGCTGTTTCCTGGTGATGGTGCAATTCTCTGGTTTATCCACTGTTTCCTCTGGCTGCAAGCCCTCTTGATTCCTATTCTCCCTTGTAATCTTATTGAACCCATACTGTATCCTCCTGGGGCTCATATTTGGTGTTAGCTCCATTGACTCTTCCCCTTTTCCTATAGGACTGGCTGCCCTTCTCTTTTTCCTTGCCCTCCCACTCTGTGACCACCTGCTTTCCTCTTTATTTTCCAACTCCGCAAACCTGTCCTTGAGCTCTATTTCTCCTTCACTAGCCTGTCTTTTCCTCTGCCTGGTTATTCTAGTCACATGCTTCCTCCATCCATTTTATTCACACAGCAGTCTCCCCTCAGAGTTCTTTGATCCTGCTTCCATGTGCAAGTCAGCTTTTCCCTTCAGCCTCCTCATGTCTTTGCTCCATCATCTACTCAAACCCCCTTCTAAACTCAACCAGAGTTTCCAACTGCACCTCCAATCCTCAGATCTTTTCTTCCATCAGCTCTATCAGGCAGCACCTCAGGCAGACAAAACTTTTCAGGTACCCACTCCAGTACCGTAGTTTACACATCCAATCATTTTCATTGTGTCCTCCACTGCTTGGGTCACTACCACTGCTGCCTCTGTATCTGTCATAGCCTTCCCACCTAAGTCCTTCTCCTCTAACAGAACTCTAACTCAAACTCCCCTGTTTACAGCTCTGTTTGCTGGCTCCTATGCCACTGAAGCGGTCTCTGGTGAATAAAGAAATGCAGGCCTTCAGAGACTAACAAGGCCTCTTTTTGCTTACAGTGCTTTGGTCTGAGAAACCTGATTCCTGACACATTTCTGCCATCACTTGCACAGGATCCTTTGACTGTCTTTGATGATGGTATGTAAGGTGATTGATAGAAACTGCCTGGAAAATTTAGCTTTTTCCTAACTTTTATTTGTCTTTACTTTGGTAATCGTACTTCCTTAACTTCAGTGTTTAAATGACTTTAGTCTGTTATACTTGCATCCTGCTGCTGCTAATTGCTACGTGCGTGAGCCATGGAAACTACAAGTGGAATATTAAGACACTTTCTTTCTCCAGTACCACTCTGCCGATGAATGGTACTTTTCCATACCTTCTGCCAGTTTTTCATTTTAATCCAGCTTTTCTAAAATGTCTGTTGTCCACTGGTAAAGAGATTAACCACCATCCTTCCTTACCTCTTTCTTAAATAGTTTACTTATGTTAAATTCCTGGAAGCCAGTTGTAGATAAAGCATTTCTTCTTTGCATTGACACCTGCGGCTTTAGTAGAAATCACTGGCAGTCATTGCTTTGCACAACTTGATACAGAGAATATTCATCTTTTCCAGCTAGCTTCCCAACCTCTCAGCTTTTGAATTAGGACAGTTTTTCTTTATGGTGAGATATTGCAGCAGAGGAAAAACACTTGGAGGCGTAGCGAGCATAAGTGAGAGTACACCTCAGTAAGTACTTAAACTAAGGAATTCTCCATGTTCATTAATAAGAAATAGCTGTACTCTTCCACTGTCTCGTTTCTCTCTCCCTACCATCCCCGCTTCACGGCAGTACTGTCCTCCTTGAAACCAAATGTAAACTAAAAAAAACTTTCCTTTGCTTTTTGAAATGGAAACAGATTTCTTAAATAAATCTTACTGGTTTGCAAAATGTCGAGTTTGCACTTCATCACTCCAACAATCCCTATTTTAAGGGATCATCACAATTGTTCAAATTAAACTGTTAGTCTGCAAATTTAAGTACATTGTGCTGCAGTGAGTTCAGAAGGCCACATGAAACCCAAGCAAAGTTCTCTGAATTATGTCATTGGTGGTTAGTATTCTTTTTAAAAATTCAGGGCAGGATGCCATCAAAAGGCTCATGAATTTGCTAAAGTTGAACCAAGAATCAACCCATAAAAGTGGGATATAATTTGAGACTACATTTTGGATAGTTCCATGGCATGGTCTTTGGCTGATGCTCTGCTCTGGTTATTCATCCTGTTAGCTCAGATGCAAGCTACATACATGTATTCAGCAAACATGCCACGACGACAAAGTTTTAATTTCTTTCATTCGGTGGTTAGTTTAAATTACTAACAAGCAGCATTACAAAGATCTGTTAAATACAAAATAAACCATGGTAATTCCAGCTTATCCGCAATGAAAACAATACTTTATATGGAAAATAAAATAGTAGTCTCAGTTGTTGCATCATGCTTGTAAATTACTGAGCTTCTGTACAGCATCTGACTTCTATTACCTCTTGGAAATGATATTTCTTGACTGAATTCTAGAGTAAGGATTAAAATCTTCAGAGTTCAACTCCTTTTCTTAATTGGCTGCGTAGGTTGACGTATTTAGCCTACTTTGCTGAGCAAGAGAAGACTGAAGCAGTGTAAGGAAACAGGCATTGCTATATACACCCTTCATCAGATAAGGAACAACTGGAGTTAAATATAATGCTTTGATTCTCTACTTATGCCATCCTATAAAAATGTGTAGACTGGCACATTCAATTTGAAGGGATGTGTTGGCATTACAGATAGGCTAATTCCCTTATGCAGGATATTTTCTCTATAAATATTTAGCTGTACAAATAATAGGTCCTGATTATTAAGGATTCATTTGTGTGTGTGTGTGTGTGTGTGTGTGTGTGTATTTATAGCACTTTTGTATTCACCTCTCTTGAGTAGTAATAGTCTTGTTTGACAGAGGGTGATGCAATTCCAGTTAATACAGCAATACTTCTACAGCTATTCAAAGTAGCCTGCAAGGATAATTTCTCACAGTGAATTAGGTATCCTCACTAGTTTACAAACTGGGCAATGTCAGCGTCACCTGAAAACTCTGTTCAGAACAGGAGGCTTGCCCTCAGTCTTTTGCTTTGACTGCTGGACAAGTGGTTCTCGAACTGAGCTCATCAGACCTACAGTGATCCCTAGATCCCTTCCTGATGGTCTATAGAATTAAACACATTGGCAGCTAAGTGGTGAAGAAATAAAATATATATCTGTGGGATAATTGATGAAACACCCACCCACACAACTCCTGGAAAGAAAGGAAAATTAGGGAAATAGTGTGAGCCCCTTCCTGATCTGTCTTGAATCTTTTTAAGGCTCTCTTGTCCCTGAAATTACAGGCTCCAGCACTTCTAACTATCACATTACTCTAGGCAATATCCACCAGAAGGCACTAGAACACCGAACCCTCCTTCCACCCATTTCTGGTTCTCACTGGGGGACGCCCCCACCTCCTCTCCTGGCTCAGATCTCAGAAGTTTATTCCTAGAATATACCCTTGGGTAGTTAAGCAACTGTTTGGTATTCTAACGAAACAATTTAAGGCCAGACATGTTTAGGCAGAACAATTAGTAATACACAGAAAATGCATTAGTACATGGGGCACTGTGAGTTGAAAGCTGTCTTGTTGGTCTGTGTTATTTATAATCCAAAATGTATTGCTGTAAGTCAGATGTTTAGCTAGATCAGTTTAATAATGCCAATTAAAAAGGATATATGCTCTTCTAAGGGCACCTAAATTTCCTTACATTTGCCCCCTTTGTCCTGCAGGGAGAGTTGTATGTTGATTCTATTTGATTTTAGCCATTCTGGGTAGCTAAGTGAATTATTTTCTTTACTGTACATGTATGACTAAAAGCATTGACATCACCTCATATTCCAATCCAGTAAGAAATTTGGGGGTTCTCTGGGTATGTACCATGAAGATGTATCTGGCTTCTTAGGAAGACTTTGGGGGGGGGGGGGATGCTTCTCTTGCCAGTATCTTGTTACATCCGGGCAGTCCACAAACATGTCGGTAGCCTGGGCTTGTCTTACCTACTATGCAACATTGGCACAGCTGCAGCTAAGCTGATACAGAGTGTCCGATGAAGATGCACTCCTGTCAATGTAATCACTCCACCTCAACAAGAGGCCAACATAGCATGGTGTAGACAGCACTTTAATCAATGTGACTCACATTGCTATGGGGTGTGTGTGTGTGTGTGTGTGTGTGTGTGTGTGTGTGTGTGTGTGTGTTTTCTCACCCCGAGCAACATACGTAACATCAACTGAAGCGGTAGTGTAGGCAAGCCCCCTTCTTTTTCCTGGGCCTTTTCTTGAGGTAAGTGGGGGGCTATTAGTCCTCAATTTTTACTTCACATTGTGACAAAACTGTCGATATGTAGAACTGTAATGCTTTTAGCTAATCCCAGATTCATAGACTTTATGGTCATGGTTTAAAAACTTCAAGGTGCAGAGAATCCCCCAGCCAGTGACCTGCAGAGGAAGGCAAAAAAACCCAGGGCCTCTGCCAATCAGCTCTGAAGGAAAATTCCTTCCCCACCCCAAATAGGACGATCAGCTGAACTCTCAGCATGTGAGCAAGACTCACCAGCCAAAAACCCAGGAAAGAAGTCTCTGTAGTAACTCAGATCCCACCCCATCACAGGCCACTGGGCTCATCTACCATCAATAGTCAAAGATCAATTCATTGCCAAAATCATGTTATCCCATCATACCAGCAAAACAAAATATAATCAAAACAAATGAAGGTTTTCATCAAAACCACATACAGTGGGTGGAATTCAGAAGGTATCTCGGACTAATAGAAAAACACCCACAATTACTTTCTAGTCTATGGATTTGGGGCGGCGGTGGGGACCCACTCGGGGTCTTGTTCCAGGTGATCAAATTAGCCACTCAACTAAGTGCCCCGTCAAGCAGATGATGAGCATCTCTGCTGGTGTGTGGCACAGGCCCTGGAGCCTTTCCTTGCCTTCACTGCAGTTATGTTTGGCATGATCTGTTCCTCATGGCTATAGAGCAGGGGTCTCAAACTCAAATGACCATGAGGGCCGCATGAGGACTAGTGCACTGGCCCGAGGGCCGCACCACTGACACACACACATACCCTCGCTGCCCCGGCTCTGCCCCCACTCCACCCCTTCCATGAGGACTAGTGCACTGGCCCGAGGGCCGCACCACTGACACACACCCTGCCCTCGCTGCCCCGGCTCTGCCCCCACTCCACCCCTTCCAAGAGCTCCCAACCCTGCCCCACCTCCTCCTCTGAGCACGCAGCTCCCCATTCCCTCCTGGAAAGCGCTAGGCACCACGAACAGCTGTTTGGCAAACAAAGCAAGAGCAATATAGGAAGTCCAGAGCTAGAAACACGCGCGGCCCAGCCAGGCAGCAGAGAAGCCTCCACTTCTGGCCCCTCCATCCTGCAAACTGCTATGGGGGGACCGGGGGGGAGGGGGGGCGCCAGGAAGCTTGGCGGGCCGCAGGGAAGGGCTTTGCGGGCCGCATGTGGCCCCCGGGCCGCATGTTTGAGACCCCTGCTATAGAGCCTTGCTACCAGGGAACCTATTGCAACCTGGGGACTACCCTAAAGGGGGAATCCAAACACAGAGGGGGATAGTACTGAAAAATGACTGTTGCACAGTGCTACTGAACCTCCACTGAGTGGGAATGGGGATCATGTGCTTCTAGTCCTCCATCAGCATGCTTAGTCACCACTTCCACGCATGTCCTCGCTGAATGTCAACTCCTGTGTACAGTTTATTGGGTTTTCAGTAATTATTTAACATGTCCTGATTCTCAGCTCCTTTACACCACTCTGACAGTGCAAAGGGACTACAAAGAGAGTAAATTCCCATGCAGAGCAGGGTTAAATGACATGGAGGCACTAGCCAGTTATTGGCTGCATTGATGTGGGCTTCTTTGTATAGATGAGTATCCTGGTTAAAAACACCCAACAGCTCACAACAGGTGGCAGTTTTTCTAAGAGGAGGTGCACCATTGGTGTGTCCTGCTCTGGCAGGTGGGCTTGATCTCCGAGGGAAGCACCAAGTTACCCTTGGTCTAAGTACTGTCCTGGAGTACTGTATAATTATAGTATGTGCTGACAAAGCACATACTATAATTATACAGTACTCCAGGACAGTACTTAGACCAAGGGTAACTTGGTGCTTCCCTCTAAGAGCTTATAGTCTCAAAGGTCACTTTTGTTGTAGGGTGCCCAGACAGCAAGTGTGAAACATCAGGACAAGGGGTGGGGGTGGACGGGTAATAGGAGCCAATATAAGAAAAATCCCCAAATATCAGGACTGTCCCTATGAAATTGGGACATCTGGTCACCCTAGTTTGATGGGACTGTTCACATGAGTAAAATTATTCTGGTGTGTAAGCATTTGCAGGATCCGCCCCTAAAATGCAGACATCACAAATAGAACACACAATGGTTCCAGCAGCAACTTAGGATAGGAAGAGAAGGACAACCATAGTAACTCCATGGGGGGAATCTCTCATTCACCATCTTTTTATAGAAGAAAATGGTCTCAACTTATAAGCACTTCAAAAATATTAAATTTAGAAATTGACAAGGAATGTAGGCGTCTTCCTTTAATGAAGTATGCTTCAATTTTTTTCTTAGTGACAGATTCCTCCTGACAATATATGTCAACTTTATTATGAATATTTCTGTTTGGAAGATTCCCCCCCCCCCCCCAACATCTATGTAAACACTTCTAAGAAACCTTAACAGTATTTGTTAGAATCCTCTGTTCCTGGCAGGCTTCCACTAAAGATCTCACAATAACTAAGTAATTTATCCACAGTGTACTTCTCTTTTCCCCTTTTCCACAACGTCTCCATTTCAAATATGAAGGTCACCGAACGTACTGGATTTACAGGTTCACTAATTTTTAATTGTATTATCCCAGTTAATAGAAGTCTCTGTATTGGTAAATATTACAGAAAATGTCATGGCAGCAAAGACTTGAATTTAGGCCTTCACCTCCTTGCTGCATGGCCTAACCACCAAGTTATAGGGTTTCATTTTTATACGAAATACTTGACTAATTATCGGGTGGAATGGTGTGTGCATGTATGGGTGGAGACAATGACTCTAGCTTGGTGGTGGGGACTCACTTGGGAGGTGAGAGGATAAGGATCAGATTCTGGGAAGAGGATAGATGTGTATTATCCAGCCTCTCCCTCAGGATTCTATGTCTCCGGTTCTGTGGCAAACTGGATCCACATACTGAATATGAACTCGTGGAGATCTCAAGCAGACTAGGTTGAAATGTTGGAAAAGACATCTGGGGTGAGAGAAGCTTCTTTATACAGATCGGGAGCCTGGTTAAAGTTAAGTTTCTTCTTCGAGTGATTGCTCACATGCATTCCATTTAGGTTTGGTACGCGCAGCGTGCCTGGTTGCCGGGTAGATTTTCCCCTAGCTATAGTCTGGGTGAGCAGGGAGCCCCCTGGAGTGGCGCCCTTATGGCAGCCTATATATACCCCTGCGACCCCAGCCACCATCTTTCCTTCTTACCGCAGACGAGCTGGTTGTAGGAACAGTAGAGCTCTGTGTTTCACAGTCTCTGTATCTCCTAGCTAATTCTCTCTTGTTATGTTAATAGTTTTAAATACTCAGTGTAAATAGTTCTACCATTAGTGTAATTAGTTATCTTCTTAGTGTAAATAGGTCGATAAGTGCAGGGGTTTCCCCTGCCGCCTGGGGCTTATGCCTCCCAAGGCTCCAGGTTTTAAAGCGTGTACGCAGTGTGGGAAGCCCATGCCCTTGGGCGATCCACACACTCATTGTCTGAAGTGCCTGGGAGAGTCCCACGTTGCGGAGTCCTGCAAGATCTGCAGAACTTTTAAGCCCCGCACGAGGAAAGACAGGGAGACTCGCCTCCGGCATATCCTCATGGAGG
This sequence comes from Sternotherus odoratus, assembly GCA_032164245.1. Classification (NCBI taxonomy): domain Eukaryota; kingdom Metazoa; phylum Chordata; order Testudines; family Kinosternidae; genus Sternotherus; species Sternotherus odoratus. The sequence goes on from JAVMKO010000009.1 coordinate 24,446,254, forward strand.
CAGCCCTAGCTCCGGACGCGGGAGAGACCCCGGAACCCGCTCCCAAGAAGGCGCCAGCCAAGGCAAAGCCCCGGCACGGGTCACATTCCCCTTCACGGAAAAGGAAGAGGGACTTACAGGCGCCGTCCGCTCCGACTCCGCGCCGTGACCACTATGAACAGCCGCCAACGGTAACCGCGGCACCGACGGGCTCAGGCCGCTCAGAAGCGCAGCCCGTGGCACCAACACCGCCGACTCCGGCACCCGTGCAGGGCCCGTCGAGTCCGGTGCAAGTGGTCTCGCCACTTAGAGTGCCTCTACCGCAGCGCCTCCCCTCTACCCCAGAGGCATTTGCTGCTGCCGGTCACCTGCTAGCCTCAGACTCCACGCCGGAGCTGAGCCAGGTCCGATCGAAGGGCAGACCGCCCGTGATTGGGACCGAGATCGCGGCCAGGACCCCGGAAAGGCCTGGGTACCGCTCGATCTCCCGGCACCGCTCGGACTCCCGGTACCGCTCGGCATCGCGGCGCCGGTCGCAGTCCCGGCACCGGACGGCAAGGAGACCATCCGGATCTCCCGGGGCGCGCTCCCACTGCTCCAGGTCTCAGCGCCGGTCTGAGTCCTGGCGCCGATCCGAGTCACGGCGCCCGCGCTCTCCTCGGCGCCGGTCGTACTCTCGGCGCCGGTCGCACTGCCGGCACCGGTCGGCCAGCAGGCATAGAGGGAGCCCGCGACGATCTCGCTCCCGCCGCCGCTCTCTGTCCCGGCGCAGATCGTCGTCCCGGCGCCGGTCGAGCCGCTACGTCCGATCCCCGGCCAGTCGGTCCCGGTCACGACGCCGATCACAGCCTCGGCACCGGCGAGACTCGCGGTACCGGTCCCACTCCCGGCACCGGAGGTCCCCTCGGCGGCACCGGTCCTCCAGCCACTCTCCGCGCCGGCACCGGTCATACAGCCGTTCCTCGCGCCGGCACCGGTCTCCTGGTTCCTCGCCACGACGGTACCGGTCGTCCAGCCACTCTCCGCACCAGCACTGATCTCCCAGCCCCTCTCCACGGCGACACCGGTCGCCCAGCAAATCACCGACCCGGCACCGAGGAGGGTCGCGTCTCAGCCCAGGACCCGGCTGCTCGGGGCAGCGAGAGTCAACCAGAGAGCATCAGGACTCTCACACCAGGCCCACACAGCCCGCCAAGGGAGGCCCACCCTGGCCGTCCGCACCGGGTTCGGTGTCCCCGACATCCGCCACCGAGCAGCATTGGCCAACTTGGGCCCAATGGGCTTATGATCAGCCCCAGGCCACCCAATCGGACCCGGGGTTTCCTTTAAGACCTGAGAGCACTGATGACCCACTGCCAGGACCATCCTCGATGGCCGGCTGTTCAGCTGCTCCTTTGGTAGCGGGTGAGCTAGGCCCGTATGCCTCCCCTGCTCGGGTTGAGGCGGTGGCGGGCATGTCATCGGACAACCCACCCTCGACGGAATTGGCCGTTTACCAACGCCTCCTAAAAGCAGTGGCGACGAACATGAGCTTGCCAATGGAGGAGGCCCCGACGGTTGAGGACCCTGTAACCACCATGCTGTCTAAAGGGGCTCCGTCGAGGGTAGCGGTACCTTTTATCAACACGATCAAGCAGAACGCTGCCACGATCTGGAAGACCCCTGCCTCCATTCCCCCCACTGCTCGGGGGGTGGAGAGGAAATACTTTGTCCCTGCTAAGGGCTATGAATATCTCTATGTTCACCCTCCTCCTTCCTCGCTTGTGGTGGACTCGGTTAATAATAAAGAGCGCCACGGGCAGGAGGCACAGGCCCCTAAGACCAAGGATGCAAGGCGCCTGGACCATTTCGGTCGGAAAATCTATTCTTCAGGGGGTCTTATTCTGAGGGTGACCAACCACCAGGCCCTCCTTAGCCGACATCATTTTGATACGACGGAGGCCTTGGCAAGGTTCGAGGCCGCGGTTCCGTCGGACAGTAAGCAAGAGTTTAGGGCTTTGATCCGCCAAAGCAGGGACATATCTAGATACGCCCTACAGGCGGCCCTGGATTCTGCAGACGCAGCGGCAAGGGCCATGGCTTCGGGAATTGCCCTCCGGCGAGCGGCTTGGCTGCAGTCAGCCAATTTGTCCCAAGCTATGCAGCTCAAGATCCAAGACCTTCCCTTTGAAGGGGATTCCCTCTTTTCTAGTGACACGGACACTCGCCTCCAAAACCTTAAGGACAAAGGGGTAACCCTTAAAACCTTGGGGATGCATACCCCGTCATCCCAGAAACGTCCTTTCTACCCCCCACGGCGGCAATTCTTCCCACCTGCTCGCCCACCTCGGGACTTCCAGCAGAGGAGACCGCGGCCTTATCGCCGTCGCCCAGGGCCACGCCAAGGGGGGAAGCAACAGGCCCCGAAGCCTCCCCACGGGCCCAGACCAAATTTTTGAAGGTGCGCCCGGGGGCAGAGCACCAGTCTTAATCCCGGATCCTCCCTTTGGAAACCGTCTGTCCCACTTCCTCCGTGCTTGGTCGGACATTACCTCAGACCAGTGGGTCCTCCGCACGGTGGAGATGGGATACTCGCTCCAACTGTCCTCCACCCCTCCCTCCCACCCACCCTCCCCGTCCCTCTTCAGGGACCCCTCTCACGAGCATCTCCTCGTACAGGAGGTGAGATCGCTCCTTGCTCTGGGAGCTATCGAACCAGTACCGGAGGAGTTCAAAGGGAAGGGGTTCTACTCCCGTTACTTCCTGATTCCCAAGGCGAAAGGGGGCCTCCGGCCCATCCTAGACCTGCGAGAACTCAATGCCCACATGAGCAAGTTCAAGTTCCGCATGGTCGCCCTGGGCACCATCATCCCCTCTCTGGATCCTGGAGACTGGTTCGCTGCCCTCGATATGAAGGACGCGTATTTCCATATAAGTATAAAGCCATCGCACAGACGCTACCTCCGCTTCCTGGTAGCAGGGGAACACTACCAGTTTGCTGTTCTACCATTTGGCCTCTCTACTGCACCCAGGGTTTTCACCAAGTGCATGGCAGTGGTAGCGGCGTCCCTTCGGCGCAACGGGGTACAGCTATACCCATACTTAGACGACTGGCTAATCCGAGGCACCTGCAGGGACCAAGTGCGTTCGCACGTGCACCTGGTCATCAGCACGTTCGACCGCTTGGGAATACTTCTCAACAGAGAAAAGTCTACCATGGAACCGACCCAGAGGATCGAGTTCATAGGGGCCCTTCTAGACTCCACGGTAGCACGGGCATCCCTACCTCACACTCGTTTTCTAGCCATCCACTCGGCTATTCGAGGTCTACGCGCCTGTCCCATGACCACGGCCAGGATGTTCCTCAGCCTACTGGGCCACATGGCATCATGTACTCAGGTCACCTAACACGCCAGGCTGAGACTCCGCCCACTGCAGTCGTGGCTAGCGTCGGCCTACAGACCACGCAGAGACAATATAGACACTCTCCTCACTATCCCCGGAGACGTTCTATCCACTCTGACTTGGTGGGAAGATCAGGACAACGTATGTCGCGGTGTCCCCTTCCTCCCCCCCAGCCCATCCCTTTCTCTAGTAACAGACGCCTCATCCCTGGGATGGGGAGCTCACCTCGGGGAGCTCAGGACTCAAGGCCGCTGGTCAGAATCGGATCTCTGCCTTCACATCAATGTCAGGGAACTGAGAGCCGTTCGCCTGGCATGCCAGGCCTTCCGAAATACACTACGAGGCCACTGTGTAGCGGTGCTTACGGACAACACTACAGCCCAGTTCTACATAAACAAACAGGGCGGGGCCCGATCCAACCCTCTATGTCAGGAGGCACTTCTCCTCTGGGAGTTTTGTATAGCCCACCGTATTCACCCGGTGGCTTCGTTCCTCCCGGGAGTTCAGAACACACTGGCAGACCACCTCAGCAGATCCTTCACGACGCACGAGTGGTCCCTCCGACCAGATGTCATCCGGCCGATCTTCCTGAGGTGGGGGTTTCCCCACATCGATCTGTTTGCCTCCAGACAGAACAGGAAGTGCATACAGTTTTGCTCCTTCCGAGGCAGCTCCCCGGGATCCCTGACGGATGCTTTTCTCCTTCCCTGGACGGGGCACCTGTTCTACGCGTTCCCTCCGTTCCCGCTTCTACACAAGGTGATCCTGAAGATCAGACGGGACAGAGCCCAAGTTATCCTCATAGCCCCGGCCTGGCCCAGACAGTACTGGTATGCGTCCCTCCTCCGGTTGTCCAGAGCCCCCCCCATCAGCCTTCCGCTGTGGCCAGACCTGATCTCGCAGGATCACGGTCGCCTCCTGCACCCGGACCTGCGGTCTCTCCACCTCACAGCGTGGCTACTCCATGGTTGAGAGGGCCTGAGCTCTTATGCTCGGCGGAGGTGCAGAATATCCTTCTGGGGAGCAGGAAACCCTCCACCAGAAGCACCTACACAGCAAAGTGGACCCGATTCTCCGCCTGGTGTAGACGACACAACATCGTCCCAAGCGAAGTCTCTATCCCACGCATATTAGACTACCTCGTAGGCCTTAGAAATCAGGGCCTGTCCACCTCCACCATTCGAGTCCACTTGGCGGCCATCTCAGCCTTCCATCCTGGCCAGGCCAACCACTCGGTCTTTTCCGACCCTGTAGTGTATCGTTTCCTCAAGGGGCTAGACAAGCTATACCCGTGCGTAAAGCATCCCGTTCCACCTTGGGACCTAAACCTTGTACTTTCTCGCCTCATGATGCCCCCGTTCGAGCCTCTCGCCACGTGCTCCTTACTGTACCTTTCATGGAAAGTGGCATTTCTAGTAGCTATCACCTCGGCTCATAGAGTGTCAGAAATCCGCGCCCTGACCTCCGAGCCGCCCTACACGATCTTCCACAACGACAAGGTGCAGCTACGTCCTCACCCGGCCTTCCTGCCTAAGGTGGTCTCTCCCTTCCATGTTAATCAAGACATTTGCCTCCCAGTCTTTTATCCTAAGCCACACACCACTGGAAGGGAACAACAATTACACACATTGGATGTTAGGAGGGCACTGGCCTTTTATTTAGATAGGACAAAACAATTCAGAAAAACGACCCAGCTGTTTGTGGCAGTTGCGGAAAGAATGAAGGGCCAACCGATTTCAGCCCAAAGGCTCTCCTCCTGGATCACCTCGTGCATTCACACCTGCTACGAACTCACGGGCAAGCCGCTCGGGAGGGTGACAGCACATTCCACGAGAGCGCAGGCGTCCTCTGCGGCTTTCCGGGAGGGAGTACCTATTCAGGACATCTGCAGGGCGGCCACCTGGTCCTCTGTCCATACCTTCGCCGCCCACTACGCCATAGTCCAGCAGACCAGGGACGATGCGGCGTTTGGTTCAGCGGTCCTACGTTCCGCGATGGGTCAATCCGGCCCCACCTCCTAGGTATTGTTTGTAGTCACCTAAATGGAATGCATGTGAGCAATCACTCGAAGAAGAAAACAGGGTTACTTACCTGTAACTGTTGTTCTTCGAGATGTGTTGCTCACATCCATTCCAAACCCACCCTCCTTCCCCACTGTCGGATTAGCCGGCAAGAAGGAACTAAGATGGTGGCTGGGGTCGCAGGGGTATATATAGGCTGCCATAAGGGCGCCACTCCAGGGGGCTCCCTGCTCACCCAGACTATAGCTAGGGGAAAATCTACCCGGCAACCAGGCACGCTGCGCGTACCAAACCTAAATGGAATGGATGTGAGCAACACATCTCGAAGAACAACAGTTACAGGTAAGTAACCCTGTTTTAGATTCTCTAGGAATCGTGTTATGATTTTATTTTTATATGTAATCTTTCTCGTTCCATTATCTTTACTCGCTATCTTTTAAATCTTAACCTATGAGAATAAATTGGACTATTTTCACTATAAATCTCCGTGCTGTGATATTATGATGGGAGCTGATCTTAAGTTGAATCATTCAAGCTGAATCATTCTCCCTTGGAGAGAGCAAACCTGAGTGAGTGTCCATCAGGATAAAGGGCTGAATACTACAGGCAAATACTTCAAAGGAGCTCAGGGCCTGGGGTGCCCCTATTGTTAACTTGCAAGGCAAAGGGAGGGCTGGCATAGCCCAGAGGAGATTGTTTTAGTGGCTAACAGACTGAAGCTGTCAGGGAGCTGACATCCAGTAAAGCACGAACAAGTCTTCCTTTCATGGCAGGAGTTGGGGGGACAAGGTGACTTAGTCCTGGGAACCTTGGGAACCATCACACCTTTCCCTACCTACTTACTTTAACAGGTGAGTAGCCCCTGATTTCTCCACCATGGCTGGAGTCACAATTTGAGCAGGAGAGTAAAGGAATACTTACCCCTCTATGAAGATGAATAAAGGCATTGACAATAAAAATACTTCCCTCTCATACAACACTTTTAATCTGTAGAATTTGGTGCTTCTCCAAATATCATTATTTGCAATTTTTTTTTTTTTTACAGTTGGGAACCTGAGACATGAAGTTACATGTCCAAGTAGGTCAGGGGTAGCCAGGAATAGAACCCATAATCCCAGTCCAGTGCTCTGTGCACTACACCTACTTCTTTTCCTGTTCTTGGGCACTATTTGTACAGCTCCTACCACAACAGGGTCCCAATGTGCTACTATAATAAAAACGCTAATAACTAGAAATCAGTGTTCTGTGGACTGTAAAGCTTATATCTGTCTGAGGTACTTAATATTAATTTATACTTGCAGAGAAGATATGCAGCACTTTCATACTAGAAAAACTGTAGCAAGAGAACTGATTACAAATAATATTGAAAAACCTCATTTTTTTTCTAATGAGTTTTGAGAGTAGAGATCCTTCTCCAGTCCTTCCTCACTAGTGGTTTTGGGGGTTTTTGTGGCTGTGGGGTTGATTTGTGAGCTATATACAACCTCTGTGGTTAATGACACTGCCCTTGATGAATGTCTTTCTGTGTAGGTGCTACATTCCCTTCTTTTAACACTGCATTTTCTCCATCTTTATGGAGTAGGCAGCTGTTTATCCTGTCAGATTTCAGACACTCTTTTTTCCCTATATAACCATATGTGGCATATTTTCCCTCTCTGAAACATTTTTGTGCATAAGGGTTTTCCCCCATTTCAAGCTTTTATTACATTGGGACCCATAAAGAATGAAAACAAGTTCTGATGTGTACAAACTGGGTCTGACTGAATATGAAAAACTTGCAGGTGAGATATGCGGCAACAATTTACAAACTCATTACAACAGAGCTGTATATATTTGGCTCAGGCCAATATAAAGAGTGATCTCCCAGAAGGCATGCTGGGAGAAACGTTCCTTTTGGAGGACAACCAGGTACTGGAGACAGCTAACACATGCACAAAGGGTCTGCTGGCTGCTTTTATGTGTGGTATATCACCACTCTATTGCAAAAGTACCACAATTTTCTACACTTCTCTTACACCAACATTATGCTCTGTTTGTTTTATAATGTGCAGTCATTGTAATCAATAGAACTGGGAAGGAAATGGTTTTTGCATCCTGAAAAATGTTGAGACTTCCAAAATGTCCCTGTTCTTTATTAAGATGAAACTGAGACCCTTCAAATATTTTTGTGCAAAATGTGTGTGAGAGAGAGACCCATGCACCCCTGAAAAGCATATGTGGGGAGGGGAGAATAAAAACCCACCTCAGAGCAGCCAACAGCTTGAGAGGTCAGGGCACTCACCTGGGATATGGGACACCCAGTTCACAATCGTGGCCCTAGTCAGGCAGAACGGAGACTTCAACCTGGCTCTTCCACCATCCTAGGTGAGTGCCCTCATCACCCAGCTATTCTAGAGTGAGCTGAATGTTCCCTTTTTCTCTGTCTCTGCCTCTGAATGTGACCAGAAATTCCATCCTAGTCCTGAGAAACCTTTCCTGATGAAAGTTTAATTGAATGTGGTATGGGTCTGTGAAAACTTGCAGTTGTGACACATTGATATACTGGGGGGGAGGGGGGGGGGAGGAATCCTCGCCAATTCTAATAGTCAACACTACAATACAGCCTTACTTAGCGTATTATAAGACCGGATACATTTAATCTAGAAAGAGACCAATCCTGGCCTTGTGTGAATTTAGGACTAACAACCTGGATAAGAGGGTATAATCCAGTTTTGAATTGGGCAGAATTTCATCATGAGGGTGCAGCGGGTGGAGAGAGAGCTTGTAGAGTCAAAAATGAGATGTGACCCATTTTGTTTTCATGTTCTGCTAACCTCTGACACTACCTAGTTATTTCACTGAAGAGGAAAGAAAGGGAATGGGAATGTCTACTGCACCACTGTTAGAGAATCAGTGTCTCGTATCATTCTTTCAACTCCATTGGTCCGGAATGACAAGACTAGAAGGCAACAATGAAAATGTCATGTTTCAGTTTTTAGTAATTGCCCACATTTACAGCATCAGGCACAATAGATGTTCCTCAGCTCCAAGTGAATGAAACCTCTAAATCAAGTGCTGTACAGCCGCTAATGAAAGAGCTGCTTACTCATCAGTTCCAGCCTTGTAGTTAAGTCCCTGCAGTACATCTTTGCTCAGAATTCCAGTGCATACACATATGCAAAATATCTATCAACCAAGGAAGGATACTCTTAAATATAAATCAATGTCCACATTTTAAATGCTCTTTTAATTGTAATTTGGATATAGGCACTTCAGATACGGCTTTTTAACTGGGGAGCTGATGTTGCGAAGCTTCAGAACCAGCAAACTGACTTCCAGCAGGGTCACAAAAGGCAGAAAATGTGCTCTGTGCCATTAAGCATCTTGACAGACAGTGAAAATCAAATCAAATTAAATAATGTTAAAAAGTATACTGTGCAGAATCAGTAGATCTCTTTACTCCCTATTTGGGTAGCATTTTGGATTGCATATCAAGAAGGAGACTCCGCTAAATTCAGAGCTAGTGTAAACAGTTTCAATTCAGCCAAAATTAAGGAAATTACACAAGACCAGAATTTAGCTCTCTGCACTAAGGACTGGTTGTAAAACATAGATCTCTGTTGACTTCAAATGTCTTTCATGATTTTGAAATTCATATGTTATCCTGAAGCTTCATTAAAACATTCATTGTGATGCTCAGGTTTTCAGAGCTCCACAAGTGAAATATAGTTTACCAATTAAGAGTAGCCGGTGGCTTATAAAATTGAGTTGCTCCTTACTAAGAAATGAAGAGTCCTCTTATGGGACAGTTAGGCAGGCATATACATATGATGATTGTCATTTAATGGGCAGCCTGACCGTAACCTACTACAAACTAAACTGCTGTCTTTTCCCCTGCTATTGCATAATTGCTTTCCAAATGGCTTCTTAAAGCAGATGTTCCCTAGCCATGCATGTACTTCCTTTCTGCTATTAACCTTTCATTCTACAGTTCCTTTACTGATGTTCTTTGCACTTAGGCGGGGGGAGATGGGGGACGACTCCCTTGCCATTACTATTGTTTCCTCTTTGGCACTAAAACATCTGACCACATCTCACAGCTGCTTTCAGATGTTTTTTCTGGACCTCTCTCCATATGTCCGTATCTGGACATCTCTCCATATGTCCGTATCTGGACATCTCTCCATATGTCCGTATCTGGACTTGGATCTTCCCTTAGTTATTAGCACTCAATTTTCCTCAAAGAAAAGCCTTTGACTCTATAGTAACTAGACTTGGGCTCAAGCCACAAATGTCAGATCTCAGCTTCCCCAAATCTGAGGGTGTTGTTTTTTGGGAGAGCAGGGGGCGGGGGTGCTCATCATTGGTCAGACCTGAAGTTCATTTCTAGATTCAGATATGAACTTTCCTAAAGTTCAGGGCTCTTCAGGTCTGTTGTTTTGCTTTTGTCCCATCCCTAACTAGTGTTTAAAAATTTAACTCATGTTCTTCTTGGAGTTGCTACATACAGAACACACCACCTGTAGCCCACAGAGCTAGCTTTAGCATTTATTTTATTAATCAGTAGTATCCTATAAGTCTTGTAAGACATTGGCTTCAGCAGTTAGCATAAGGCTTGAGGCCTATGTACTTTGGCACAGATAGCCTAATGTTCACCCCTCAGCTTTGGGGAACTGTCAATAAAGTGTTTAAGGGGTAACGTTTGTTCATAATGACACTAGCCAACCAAAGGAACATGAGCTAACACCAACTTTTGGACAATTTAGGATAGAACATCTGAAGATGTCTGACCACAAGAGTGCCATGGCAACAAATTGACATATATGATAAATTGAAATCATTAATATACTAACCTATAGGAAAAGGGTAACCCAACATTAGTTGGGTGAGGAAATATAAATAAGGAAGAGGGGAGAAACCTCTACTGAATATGCTTTAGACACAGTAATGTGAGTGTACATATTATAAAAGTAGTATCCCATCCTGTGTGCAGGGGAGGGGGGGGGAGGAGAGGGAGAGAGAGATGTAGCCCTTGGGAGATGCCAGAATGATGGTGGCAATGATGTGGAAGGTGATGGTGATGAGGAAGATAATGGGTAACGTTTCAGGTTGTTTTGCAATAGATGGTAAGAGTATATGTTCAGCCGTAGAGTCTGTATTACCTTATCTACTTTGAGTTAAACTAGAGTGTCTGTGACTTTGCTAAATATATTAAATTATCGTTAATATAGAAGCATTCCTAAAATATGACCGTTGCAGCTGTGCACAGCAGGGTTGCCAACTAAACAGTAATTTTAATAATACTGGACCTGATCTTGGGACAAGAACCTGTCAAACCTCAGAGTGATAACTGAGAATTCCTAAATATCTACAGAATTAAGGCAAGCTATAGATTAGGTTACATGCCAGAACAAAAAATGTAATTGTACTTGTTTATAATGGGTGGGTGGGTTGGGTTTTTATCTATATCTATAGATATATCTATAGATATAGATATCTAAAATGTGCTGTAGACTTTCACACAATGTCATGAATATTCACATTCAGAGCATAGTGCATGCAGTTTTCTGAATCTTATTTGCAGTGAAATATAATTAGAGTGAAAACCAATAAGAAAACCTCTTATTGACTTGCTCACCCATCCATCTGGAGAAGCTACTGGATTGCATCCTCTACCTGGACTGAAGAAAGCTAAGTGATTTTTTCTGAACCAATACCTTCCTGTACCAACTGTACTTACTCTGTGACACCAGCTAACTGCATCTGCTAGTGTGCAGTTTCCTCTTGACCCTGTGCTCACTGTAGTCTATCTAAACTATTTTATAATAATACCATCTAGCTCAGTGATTTATTTGGGTTCTTTCGGTTCTCAAAAGGACAAAAGATGAGCTTCAATTCTCTCCCTATCTATGCATTTTTCATCATTATGGTGAGCAATCATTGCATAAGTAACTTACAGTTGCAGATTGAGCTTCTGTGTTTTACCTTTTCCACATTCGAAAAAGCTCTGTTTGAACTGGAGAGGGAGAGCACTGTGCACTGGAAAGATGTACTCATGCTCAGCTCCACTGGAGAGATGGACTGACATATTCTATACATGTCACCTCCACCTGCAGATGCATTGAGTCACAGCAATCAAGTCTGGCAATGACAATTATGTGGCTCATTGTGGCAGGGGAGGATTTCCCATGAAAGGACAGGATGAAAGCTGTAAGTGGAAGGAGGCACTAGTCTACATAGGCATTCTGGGTACTGATGAGCCCAGTAGAACCCTGAGCATTTGTTCCAGTTTGAAACATAGGAAGGTAGCTTAGTGCTCTGGCTTTTTTCCCGCCTGAATTTTCTCCTTTCATTAACATCCTGTGGGTCTTGGCTGCATCTAGTGCGAGTCAGTTGTTCCTCCAGATCCTGGTCTCTGCTACTGTAAAAGCTGGGTAGGCTAAGAGCTGCCGCCCTAGCAATTAGAGGATTAAGCAAGAGAAGTCTTTTGGTATCCACTCCTCCTCACAGCTATCATGCCTCCAGCTCATCAGTGTACAACATATACAACAAAGAAGCACAAACGTCTCCTATTTAGCCCAGACTGGCTGCCCTCTTCTTGTTTTCTGACTATTGCCTCAGCTGTGTAGACTGCCTGTGGAGTCTTCACAATTCCAAAAGTGTCATCGACTTTGTCTCCAAAGCAGTCATTCTGCTAGGAGAGCTGGTTGACTTATATTCTCAAGTCCTGCCTCTTTACGTACCACTGGGCACAAGTACCGGGGGAGTGGGTATGGGGAACAAGGAAGCATGATTGCAATTAATCTCCCACCTGCCAGTGACTAGACTGGGCCTGTCACACATGCTTACAAGTTTTATTAAATATCACTACATTTAGCTCTCTCCTGGATTCATAATTAAAATTACCCCAAATTCACCCAACCCAGCTCATTGATTTAACTTGTGAACGTGCTACAGGGACTGTTATGAATTATAAATAAACATAACAAAAGGCCTTTCCCAAACAATCCCATTCCAACATATTCAGAAGGATTTAATCAAATTAAAAGTGAAAATGCACCTAATCACTAAGAACTAACATGAGGTAAAGATTAGAATTACAGTGACTGAAACCATCAACAGTGACAACTACACAGAAAGAGAGTTTACCTCTCTGGTTAACATTACAGTAGAGCCTTAGAGTTATGAACACCAGAGTTATGAACTGACTGGTCAACCACACATTTCATTTGAAACTGGAAGTACGCTATCCGGCAGCAGTAGAGAAGAAGAAGAAAAAACCCAGCCAAATACGGTACAGTACTTACTGTGCAAAGAAACTACTAAAAACACAAAAAGTGAAAAGTTAATTTGTTTTTGACAAGGTAAGGAAACTTTGTGATTGTTTCATTTAAATTAAAATGGTTAAAAGCAGCATTTTCTTCTCCATAGTATAGTTTCAAATCCGTATTCAATCAATGTTCACTTGTAGACTTTTGAAAGAAAAAAATGTAACATTTGTTAGGAGTTAAACATTTCAAAGCTACCTCCGTTTCTGAGGTGTAAATCTGAGATTTGAATGTACCATTTAGAATGCCTTAAATAAACACAACAGCCTTGCTGTTTTTCAGCCCACAGGAGGGCAACATTGAGCTACAGTTAAAATCTAACAGGCTTTGCTAAAGTAGGTGTACAATTTATTAATTGAAAAATTAATGAATTGAAACAAGTTAGCTAATTTAAATATATTATAGACTACAGATATTTAATAATGTGTTGATCCGCATCCAGACTGACTTCATGTTTGGTTGTGTTTGTGGTTAATCTGTAAATTGTTCTAAATTACCTTTGTCATCTGTAGCCAATGAGAAATGTGTGTTGTGAAGAATGAGTCAAAGTTAAATGTCAGGAAGAGAAAGAGAAATACAAATTATTCTATGCAGAATCATATACATAAATAACCTAAATGTTCGGAGGCATCAAAGCTCTGTAGTGGTTAATTAAAGAACATGCCTGCGTGTAAGGGGATGAATAAGTAGGCTGATTTCAGACTTGAATGACACTCATAGTTGGAGATCATGTTAGAATATATTCAAGAAAATGAAGAGTTTAAATAAAACTTAAAATGAAGTTTCATTACATACTGAGAGAAAGAAGCCAGGTATGTACCCAAGGACTGCAAGAGTATGGCAGCATTCCAGCATGCCCTCTTTCTTTAAGCTTTACTTCTGACGTCCCTAAACCAGGGAATCTATACCAGGGGAATTTCCAGATAGCCATTTGCATAGGCCTCAAAGTCCTTATGTTGTCAACATTATGTTTAAGTATTTGTACCTAATGGAGACAGGACACTGTGCGCCTCTCAGGGCTATTTTCTCTGGGTGCTCTGCAGATTCATGAAGTTAACACTCCCACAGTTTACACTTAGTTCATGATAGCTTTTCTCCACAACTATAAAGGCTAGAACAACTTATTTATTTTATATATGTGTGTATTTATGGAAGTTTAGATTTTGGATTGAATTTCTGGACCAAGGAGAGGATTCTATCCCAAGTTCCATGATTCCAGAATCAGAAAATTACAAGGGGCCTATGTATAAATGTTAAAAGCAGAAAGGATGGTTGGGAGCAGGGAGGAGAGAAGCATTTTACTTTATTATGTTAATGAAGCTTTTCTAACAAGGGGCAGTTGGTATATATATAAAAAAGTCGAAAAGCTCAGTTAGGACATCACTATGTGATCATCATGTTAAGGATATTTTCTAGTATTCTTCTAGGAAGCAATACCAGTTCCAGCTGTGATGTAAGGAAGGGTGCATCTTGTAAAATTAACTCTACATGAATCAACATTTTGTGAAACTGCAGTTTCCGATAAGGCCCTTCACACTTGACTTATCACTAGGCTGAACACTAACAACTTCCTAGTGGCTGTGAGGATAAAATTTGGATCCATTGACTTGAAAAACAACAAGCCCTTAGCACTTAAGCTAGAAGATGTTCTCGATTAGTTTTTGGCAGCATATGGTTAATGAATCTGATACACAGCTTAGTCGTTCTAAATTTATTCATGGTACAGCATAGGACACAGATATTTATAATAATATCACTTTAAAATAAATTAAAAATAATGGGCGGAGCCCCGGCTATTGCAATTAAGCATTGAAATCACAGGCTATAACCCAATGTCCCACTCTTCTAGGGAGTCAAACATTTGAGGTGTCATGGTGAGGTGCTTGTTGGAAAAACAAAAAAAAAGTTTTCAGGGTTTTAATGGAACTGAGGAATGAAAAACTAAAAGCATCCAGATGACGAGCACTATAAAGAGGGATCACAGCATACCTTAAAAGTACTTAATGAAAGGAAATGGAAACTGTGTAAATAAACCCACTGTAGAATGAGCCCTATTTTTGATTGAAAGAAGTACTCCCATTGTAGGTAGCATAAATAGATTGTTTGAGAAGCAGATGTGTATGCAGGGAACAGCCATATGATTGATGAATGGGTGGAGAATAATGATCCTGCTGATATTCAATATTACAGGCTTAGCAGAGACCGAAGACAGATGTTTTCATTATGTTCTCTGTCTTAAAAAGATGGTAAAGTAAGTTCGGTCCCAGAGAATAAATACAGCTTTCCATAAACAGGCAACAAAATTGCATCAAAATTGATGTATTATCCATCCTTCTCCTTGTCCTCTGAAGTACAAACTAGCAGCACAGTGGACTATGGGATACAACTTATGGGGCAATTTGTCATGGAAAAAAAGCTCTTTTCATTGTCGACCAGATCTGTTAATAATTGATTCCCATTTCAAGATATAAACAATTGAGCATTTGTGTAGTGACAGAAGCTAAAAGCTTCAGTAGAGGTGAACAGATAATAAAAGCTCCTTATGGCTATTCCCCACTTATTTCTTCATTTCTAGAGGAATCACTTCTGACATTTCAGCACCAACAACAAATTCCATCGTTTGAGAGTATCAGGGTCAAGGAGCCAATAGATCAAGAAACAGTGATTGCAAGGACAAGGTGTTGTCTCCTAATAGGGAAGCACCAGTATGAATAGCAATGTATCTTACCTGGTTGGTTGGAGACATCCACATCATATTAACTGGTTTTTAATCTTCTGCAGAGGAAAAAGTAAGTAGGCTAAGATTCTGAGAGTTATCCCGGTCTCTTCACATTTTCTTAAAACTAATCCCCACAGTTATTCTCTGCTCAGCATCTACCATCTCAGCAGCTAACCTTAGAGTCAAGACACTGGGGACTAATGTTGGAACCCAGTAGCACTCTAAAGTTGTCTTTAAAGGGTCTCTACATATCCATTTGAGTCTCTTATGTTATGCCCTGCTAGGCAGACAACTTCCACCTTTCATTGGCCTAAGGAGAATGAGATAGATGCTGGGTATCTAGCCTACATAACTGAGCACAGCACTACCACTATCTGATAATGCTATGGAGACAGATGGTGTGGACAGAGAACTGGACTGGGGCTCCCACTGGCCTGCTGGATGACCTTAGGCAAGTCACTTATAGAGGTACAAATCTTAAGGCCATCTTCGATCCTTTAAAAGACAACTAGGCATCCATTTTGTTAACCCTTCTTGTTCCACTCTTCACTCTGATTTTGGTGCCTTTTTGTGTTTAGGCAGGAAAAGATAGGGGCTGTCAATCAGCTAATCTGCCTAGCAACCCAATGTCCATATAAGGTGGCGCTCAGACTAGATCAGGGCCACCCACCTGAGTGGCATAGTCTTGTTGCTGTCTGTGTGATGCAGAGCAAGTGACTAAGGGTAGGCCATTCACCCCACAAGAGTCATCTTTAGCAGGGAATATACTCTCCTACATGTACCTAATCTCCTATAGTGACTGCTTTCTCCACCGCTTGACGATGCAGGTGAAGGGGGGGGGGGGATTTAACTATCATCTTACCTGAGAAGACTTTCATCTAGTCCTACCTTGAGGTCCTGTCTCCATTTGAGGGATCCCGCTGTCTTGTTGTGCTGTGTCCATCCTGAGGAGAAGACATCATTAAATCAAACTGCCAGAGATGATATTGTTATTGGCATTTTGATCTTGTGTATAGATCCCTATTGATACAGCCTGCCTTGGTTTATTATCTCTACTTGGGGAGTCCTTATCAGCCCATTAATAAATCTTGTTATACTTTTACTCGGTCTGAGTCATAGCTGGAAACATAAACCCCCGGTGATAGGTACGGGAAGGGAGGCGAACCTGAGACCAAGACTCCTGGCTCCTGTTTTGGTCAACAACTTCACCATTCTGTGCTTCAGTTTTCCCATTTGCAAAATGAAGATAATTATAGTAATTGGCCTCCTCTGTAAAGCACTTTTAAATCTACTGAAAAAAAGTGCTAAGTAAGAGCTAGTCACTCTTACTTTAAAACAGGATCCTGTACCTACTGAAGTCAATAGAAGGATTTCTGTTGACTTAGAGTTAGATTGGATTCTTTATTCTTAAGAATATTTTAAATGGCAAAACTTCTCATATTAGAGGAAACTTGTGCAAGATTTTTGCTATTTAAAAAGCTATTGCTTAAGCTGATAGATCCAAATTATGATGTGCCTGTTTTCCAAAGCTGTGGAAACTAATACAGGCAGCAGCAATACCAGGTTTGGCACAATGCACTGGAAATGATGCTTAACCTTGTTTGGGCATGGTGACCTCTACGGGAAAGAAGGTAGTTCAGTAACCAGCCTTATGTGATTTTTCAGTTTTTGTCAATTTTGATAATTGTCATAGTTCAATGAATTTTTGATGAAGCTGTATCAGAAACACCACATACACAAAACCCAGAATGCTGCTAACTCTTATCCAGTATTCCTGAGGAGTAGATGCTTCAGGGGGGACTCAGTGTTAGAATATACAGAAGTTTTTGCTACTAGGTTGCTGGTTCAAAGCCAGGTCAGGTCTGTAGAGTTTAGAGTAGGTCAACTTTTTCACTAGGAGTGAATTTACCCTGAGTTTAGCACTTTCCTTGCCCCACCCTCATCTATTTGTAAATCATTCGTGATTTCTGCTAATGTGATCCGTATTTGTGAGTATATGCTGAATAATTTGGATGGATAATTTTCAGCCCAGGACAGACTCTCAGACTATGCAGAGGAGACGTGGTATCATTCTTACTTACTGAACAGATGGTTGAGACTTTTAAAACCAGAAGGTAACAAATATCAAGTGGCACATACTCATGTTCATGAATAAAAAACCCTTGTTTGCATGTGAATCTGGTTATTCATACAAAGAACATCCATTTCCCACCTAGCAAATGTTTCCGAGGCAGAGTTTCTTTCAAAGTAGTTTCTGATGGCCTATGGAGACCATGCTGCTGGCTCTTTGTTTCCAGCTGTTAAACTGCATTAAAACAGAACTAAAGATTTGTTAAATGCTTTCCCATTATTACTTTTCTAT
This sequence comes from Sternotherus odoratus, assembly GCA_032164245.1. Taxonomy (NCBI): domain Eukaryota; kingdom Metazoa; phylum Chordata; order Testudines; family Kinosternidae; genus Sternotherus; species Sternotherus odoratus. Next base: position 24,464,026 of record JAVMKO010000009.1, read on the forward strand.
GTCAGTGTTTGCTGTAGCTGCCTCAGGGATGTTATTTGATAGTTTGTATGACTTATCTTCCTCTCTAGTAATGTATGAGCTTTACGGAAACATTTGAGAACCTATGTTCACCAATTCCATTTCACCACTTTTCGCTCAAAGCCAGCCTTAGATTGGAGGAAGAATTAAAAAAATATTTTTATTTCATTTTTTTTAACACTACTCAAAGCATTAGGGTTTGACTGTTATAGTAATACTGTAGTCTTACAATTGTAACATGAAATGCCTTCAAAGACCTTTTAAAAGGGCCTTAGAAAATGGATAATAAGTGGCAATCTTTCTGGTTCAATTACCACCAGTTCTACACACACCGTTTAAAAAAAAAATTAAATTCCTATAGTGCCTAATAACATGTAGGACAGGATAATTTTCAGTAGAACCAGATAATAAAAAAATATCGCACATTAATTGCAGTAATTGTGCCAGGAAACTGGCAATAATTCCCTTACTTGGACAAATTATTGTTAGTAGTAAACATATAATATTGCAGTAAAGTAAAAAAAGAGGAACATTAATTTCCTGAAGTTTATGAAATAATCCTCTGCCCCTGTGTTTTGTTTGTCTTGGGTGCATTAAATGATGACAGTGGTGGGTTTCCTCCTTCTCCTCCCCCATGTCATTAGCAGGGAATAGGCTCACCATAATAAAATCATGTGAGGAGAGAGCATTATGGGGGGGGGGGGGAGAAGGGGTTAAATGATTTATCTTGCTTTCTCCCTAGTCCCCATCATCAACTAAAATGAACTGCATAATCCTGCTCTATTAAAAATAATTGCATAGATGATCTCACTCTATTATTTATTTTACCATGGAGAAATAATAAGCTTCCCCCTCCTGTGTGTCTCTTACATAATGATTGACATATGGAATGAACTTTTATGGAGGATGTACATCAGTTTTGCATCAGGCAACTCAATTAGGTGCATCCCCCCCCCCATTACAGTCTTAAAAATATGTATTTTGGCCTCTCCCTACTGCCCTCCCTTAGAATGAGTCTGGTGCAGGTTCATTAAACATTTGTGTTTTGGGACGAGTGCTTGAATGTGGTCTTTACCCATCAAAGACCCTCCTTGTATTTAAAAGTCCTCTTTTGACATGATGAGCTGTTCAGTTTGAACTTAGTTACCTCTCTGGATTTGTCATTGGCAGGCACTGCACTGTAGTGACCATTTACCCCAGAGTGCCTACCTCTGCTTGGGGCTGGAATGTCCTCCTTAGCCGAGATTTCATAATGATCCATGTTTCAGATTTTGGCCATTTTATGTGTATAGACTATCCATTGAAGTAGTTACAATTAAAAAAAAAACCCAAACAAACAAAAACACAAGAGTACAAACGGTACCAATCACACCAAGATGTTACTGGAGCTTGAGCAGTGTATCTGGGAGTGAGTCAAAATCTTGATTCTATAATCTCACATATCAAAAAAATAAATAAAAGGATTTCCTTCTTTATTTGGATTTAAACAAAATAATATAAAAAGCCCTAATCGGGGCTAGAGGTATTCTTGCCATTCACTTTATAATATAAGAATTTACACAACAAGCTGTGACTGAATGCACCACTGCATTCACACCCTACACATTATTGTAATAATTTTTGTACAACATATGTCATGTGAGGTATCATTTGAAGACTAATAACTCACTGGCCAATAATATCATGCTGAAATGTATGGAGCAAGATTATGTCTTAAATCCCCCCTTGATGATGATAATAATAATAATCACATGTTCAAAGTCTCAGTCCTAATTAGAACTGGTCAAGCAGCCCTAAACAGGAAGGGGGGTTGTAAGCATGCAGCAACTCACCCTGCAGCGTCTCCTGCTGGTCATCCAGGGAATTAGCTCTTTCCGGTATCCAGAGCACCCTCTTCAGGCTGTAGTACCCCCACAGTCTCTGGGTCTCCCCTCCCCAGGGAACCCCCACTCTCTATCCCCACCTTGCCTCAGTCTAGGCAACTGCCAGTCACCACTTACCCCCATTCACTGGGGCAGACTGCAGTATCATTGCCACTCATCACCAGCAAGGAGGGTTTGGCCTGCTGCTTCTATCTCTGTAGCCATGGGCTGCCCCTTGCAACCCTAGTACCTCTTTGCTGGGCCTGCTCCTAGGCCCTGCAGCCTGGGGGCTTCCAAGCCAGAGCTTCTCCAGCTCTTCTAGCCTTTCCCCAGCCCTGCACCACTCTAGGTACCCTGTCAAGCTTCCTCTGAAGCCAGAGAAGACTGACTCTCTACACCAAACTGAGCCCTTTTTATCAGGGCCAGCTGGGCCCTAATTGACCCAGCCACAGCTGTGGCTGCCCTACCCTCACCTGCCTTATGTTGTAGCCCTCTGCTGGGCTGCCTTTCTCTATCCACAACCCTTTGCAAGCTGTTTTAACCCCTTTTTGCCTGGAGTGGGGCAGCCGCCCCACTACAGGGGGAAGAAAGAAGACAAAGAAAATCTACATTTCAACATACACTGGTGAAAATACACAGCATGAAGCCTCCTCCTCCTGCCACCAGTGTTCATGTTTCCTTGCTGTCAGCTACAAAGAACTTTAACTAGGGGTCAGGGTCAGGAAAATTCTTTTAAAAGCATGATTGAAAAAAATGATGGCTAAAACCACCCCAGTTCTGTCTCCTACCCATCGTTCATCTCACCTAAAACGATAAGAGAAACAGCCATTGGACTCTGGGAACAGATCCTGGCCTGAGACTTTGGTCAGCAATGTTACTGGAAACATGTGGTAAGGGACTTCACTTTGAACCACGTCTGGTCTGGTAGGTTTAGAAAGTGTTTTATCTTTCTTTCTTTTGTAACCATTTCTGACTCATTACTTGTAATGCTTAAACTCTCTCTTTGTAGGTAAATAAACTTCTTTTAGTATTTAATCAAAAACAATCCAGTGTTGTGAACTCTGTGGGCAATTCCATTTAAAGTAACAAATTGTTATATATTGACCCCTTTGAGGGGCGACAGACCCAATATATCTGCACTGTCCAGGAGAGGGCTGGACAGTGAAGAGTGCATGTTTTGGGGGGACAATCCGGGACTGGGAAGGTGTTGGGGGTCACCCTACATGTGATAACCAAGGCTGGTAGAAGCCAGTCTGTTACTGGTTTTCTGAGGTTAGAGCTGGGGTCAGAGGTGCTTGATCAGTAATGTAACTATACACAGACACTCTGTGTCACCTGCATGGTGACAGTCCATTTGTGATCGACACAAGTTGGAAGCTACAACAGCAAAGCGCTGTGAGGCACCCCAGGTTGCAGGACAGGGCTGACACAGCCCCTTACTAATCTGGATTGCACCCCAGAATGTCATACTAACACAGCAGTATATTTCTTCCCCTTTATATCCCAGATAAATGCTCCCAGCTCTCTTATATCCTAGCTAACAAGATCCATTTGCCAGTACAAGTCAGCAGTAATTAATTTGCATCTTCATGCATGCTTCTAGCACCTGAGATTGGAATGACTCAAAGAGGAGCTTCACATTTCAAAGATGTCAAGAATCAGAGAGGTAGCCATGTTAGTCTGGAATTGCAGAAGTGACAAAGAGTCCTGCGGCACTTTAGAGACTAACTAAAGTATTGAAGCATAAGCTTTCGTGGGCTAATACCCACTTGCATGCATGCACCCGACAAAGTGGGTATTTGCCCACGAAAGTTTATGCTTCAATACTTTGGTTAGTCTCTAAGGTGCCACAGGACTCTATGTCATTTCTAAGATGGGCTCTTAAACTGCTACCCTGTTACATAGGAATCTCCCATGTTTTAATGAGATGCATAAGACTCATTTGGGTATATAGCAGATGTCTCACTTCCTGATCGTCCTCCTATGGGTATGCAAATGAGGCTAATTAATAAAGTACCTTTTATAATAAAGTATTAAGCACCTTCAATGCTCTAATACAGGCTACTGTGCCATACATTGGGTCCCCTCAACATTAAATACTATATTCTATATAAACAAAGCAAATGATGTAAATTGCAACCACCTGGATTAGCTGTATGCTTTTATTAATGATAACTGCCATACAGAAATTGCTGAACATTAAATTATGAAGCTTAACGTAGAAATTCCATCGCTAGATGTGCTGTCACAAATTAAGTTTTGAATTGTGATCAGTATATATGAGCTTACATATATTTGTATACTATCTGTGTTTATATTATTTGTGTCCATACATATATATTTATGGATGTATATGCATGTGTGGATGTATCCATAGGAACAAAATAAAAGCCTTTCACTATGTATGTATCTTCAGGATTGGCATTGCTCTCATGTGGGATAAACATGGCAGCTATTGTCATTGATATAAAGGACCAATAATTAGGGTTCACGGTTCTGACTCCCTCAAACCTAAACATATTTTATGTTCATATTAGCAGGCTATGTTTAGTGAAAATGTTTTGCTTTAGATTGTGTGTGGAATGCATTTATATAACCTTTCTGAAAGTCTGCCTGAAGAATATCTTTCTGAAAGTACACTTCCCAAATGATATTCTTCAGGCAGACTCAGGATATTTGGTGAAAGTATGTAGGCACTTTAATATCAGGATTTAGGATAACATCCATGTTTGAAAACTGAAATCTAAAATGTGTAATCGAATCATATCTTTGTTTTATATGCTCTTGTCATCTGACATGTTTAAACTTTTGATAACTTATAAAGTCCAGGCATAACACCAAATTAGTATTCAGAAAGAATATTTGAATCTTCATGCATTATTTGATCACGCTAAGTATGCATTGCACTTTGATTAAGACTTTGCAGCTCCTGGAGTAAAATCATTAAACATTCATAAGTGCCCATTGCCTTTTCTCCTCCTCAAGTATGTACTGACACAATTTATGCAATTATCTTACTGAACTCTTGATCCTCTTCACACTGACGCATATGCTTACATCAGGTAGGAAAATGTAATGTTAAAGCACTCTGTAAATCCTTATATAGAACTATCTGAACAAATGACATTTAAAAAAAAAAGTATCACAGTTATGTCTTGATTCTTTTCTTTATTTTTGTATACATGATATATACATGATTTTGCTATAAGACCTCGAGAGGCTGAAATTCCTTTGAGGCTAGGAAAAGATGGATACTTAATTAAAACGTGACTATACTTTGGAAAGTGAACTTGTAAAAATGGCATTGTGGGAATTCTGTTTTCTATGAGTGATTTCCTTATAAAATTTTCCTATTTTCCAAAACTGGAACATCTTATTTTTTAATGACCAGACCCATAAGCTTTCCAAGGTATCTGAAAGTCAGGCTGGGTTCTTTTCTTCCCAGACATCATTACTGCCAGTAACTCTCACCTATAGAATGAGAAAAAGTAGTGATCTCTTACTTGATTTCCACTCTCAGTCCCAGAATCCCCTATTTGAGTCTCCCACAGGATAACACTCAAAACAACAAGTATCACACTGGAAAATGTTTGAATAGATATTAAAATACTGATATTTCTCTAAAAATGTTAGTATTGAATTCATTGACTGTATAGTTTTTACAGTGGTCTCCTGTTTAAAATAAAATGGGACATTGGATCAGCAAGGATGTGGCAAAGAGGTTTACTCATGCTTAATTTAATAACCTATGTGGAGGATGCAGGTCTTGCCTAAGACTTGGAGGTGTATGGGCCTGTCAGGGCCTTGAGTCTAGACTTGTAGAATTGGAAGAGACCGCAAGAGCTTATCTAGTCCAATCCCTGCACTCATGGCAGGACTAAGTATTCTCTAGACCACCCCTGACGTGTTTGGAGATTTTTAAGAGCAGGTTAGACAATGATGGAGATTCCACAACCTCCTTAGGCAATTTATTCCAATGCTTAACCACCTGACAGGCTGTTTAGGATTTGAACAATTAGGTTGCTCTGAATTAACAGCTAAAGGGGAGAGGCTAGGTGATAGCTCAGGGTGCTAGTTGTCTCCCCTTCACCTTTCACTCTTGCCAGGACAGTTACCGTGTTTGTTTTAAGTTATAGTTAAATTGTGGCCTCTTAGACAAAATCTAATCTCACTTGTAACACGGAAGCGCCTGCTCAAACACCTCAGGTGTGTGGCATGGAGAAAGACGAGCTCCCAGGTAACCAGGTCCTAAACTATTTCGCAAGGTATATTATGTTAGTGGTTTTAGTCTGCTGGGGATTTTGTTAGTACACCAGTAAAATACCACCAAATGCTTGGAATTATCTCATGATATGCTCCTGTGTTATTTTTGGGAATATTGCATATTAAGCAATATCATGCAGGCAGTGCTGGAACCAAAGCAACTCAGTGGGTGGGTAGGATAGGCAAGATGGCTTTTCCCTGTTCCTATAGTTTATGCTCTTGTGATCTAACTCCAACCTGGAGAAGTAAGAGACAGAGACCGAAAGAAACAGATGTAAACTATTATCTTCAATGTCTGCAGCTATCTGAAAGCTAAAATATTATTAAGAATGCTTTGCTAAATAATACTAGACTTTTCCAGAATTGGGGTCTCTCTCCCCCTGAACCTCTCTCTCAGGGCTTCTTTCTACATCATTGGAAAACAACCAACTTCTGTCTGTGAGAGACAACTACACTGCATACATACACATTCAGGACAAGCAGACTGTTCACATCAGTAAGAGAATTTGGGTTCCAGAATGTGAGCATTACTCTTAAATATAAACACTATAATTTATGGGCTAGTCTTTTTTTTTTTTTTTTAAATGTTCCTTTAAAATGTTAAGATTTGTCCCTGTTCCAATTTGTCAGTGGCAAATCCCTCAGTACTGTAGTGTGCTCATATGTTAGTCCGACATTCTTAAACAAACCCCTTATATGTACATATTCCCGAGGTAGAATGTAAAGTATGTAGAACACTGTTCAGTTCAGTGTGTTCGTGTTCCTATGTATATTAAGTTTACAGTGAGATAAGGGGAGGAGAGGGAAGAGATTGTCAATTCTAAAGCTCCAGAAGGAATGTTTCATGTTCAATATTCTGCATATAATGTTTAAATCAACTTCATCCAAAGCAAAAACAAAAATTGGGGTTGGGCCCCTGTTTCTTTATGATAGCATTTTATTCTTATGGCTTTGTCTTGTGCATTAGGTCTTGTGTAGGCTGCGTGGACAATTAGTGAAAAAATAGTACCACAAGAGGTAAAAGGTAATCAACTGAGACTAGACTAGTTTGTCAAACCATTTTGAGTTTTGCTTCTTTTTCAATTTCTATTTAAATTTAGTGACTAATATTTTATTTACAGGAATATTCATGAATCTGTACTCTCAGATCTTTAATTACAATTCACTGCTTGCAATACACAACCCTGAGACCCGCCTAGATATCTTCCAGGGAAGGTCAAGCTTGACATTCCTGATATTTCTCTTTATAAACCTTTTAAAAACAAACAAAGAGTCAAAACTTCTCAGGGCTTCTTTCTACATCATTGGAAAACAGCCCACATTCATTCAGAGAGGCAAGGTAGATGAGCTAATATTTTTTATTGGACCAACTTCTGTCTGTGAAAGAGACAAGCTTGTCTCTCTCACCAATGGAAGCTGGTCTAATAAAAGATATTACCTCACCCACCTGGGCTCTCTAATAGCCTGAGACTGACATGGCAACAACTACACTGCATCCATACACATTCAGGACAAGCAGACTGTTCACATCAGTAAGAGAATGTCCAGCCACTGATGATGTTGCTGACATTGGCTAGAACTCTAGAATGAACTGGATTGTGTAACAATATCTTAATCTGTGCCTCCGAAATACAAAGCGAAATACATGTTCCAACACTGAATCATTGTTTGTTTTAAGATTGTTTCACGATTTTCTCCACACAGCTCTGGGAAACAGAGTTGTGTTGCTAGTGCAGATTCATTTGCTGGTTATTTCACATGTAATGCACAGTTTGACAAATTTGAACTAAGCTGTCTTTAAAATATTTGTTCTCAGTACTAAAATCTTCTTGTAGTTTGTCAAAGTAACTGAATAGCATATAAATATTTGACTTGTAATATATACTTGAGTGGGAAGGAATTGCATTCCTACCATTCTGCCTCTGCACTTAATCTAGACTCTGTGTAGCTCTAAAAATGTTACCATCATCTTTCATATGAAAATTGCCTGAAATGTTCTAGGGGTTTAGGATTTCCTTCAGTAACGTCTAGGTTATTGAAGGACAAATGCAAGAGAAACAGAAGAGTTAAGATAACTTTGGCACTGGGCACAGAAAAAACTTGAGCAGAAGTTCAAAGTTTCTACCACAGCAGATAAATTAAACTTGTTAGCTACAGTGTGACTTTTTCCAGACTTTCCTCATTTGAACCACAAGGTTTTCCAGCACTGTCATTTATAGCTTCAGTGTTGTCTGCCAGAACACCAGCATGTTTACTTTAAAAGTTGTCTGCGCTGTAGCATGCAGAAAAAATACATTTTAAAATTAAACAAAAAACCTGCTGACATTTCAACTTTATGTCTTCATTCCAGTTTGTTACCGGGAAGTCTCTACATAAACAATAATATTCTCTACTAAAACTCATCCCTGGCTTTGGTTTTACATACAATTAGACAACTTCTATGACAGGGTGGTTCTGATTCTGTACTGCAGCTTATTTTGCTAGTACTTTGCATTTGCAACACAATGGTTCTTTGAGGAGCTCAGTGTGCTTTACAGTGCTAGGCTGGACTTTATTTGTAAAATGAGAGTAAGCAAGACATGGAAGGATTAGGTGACATGCCCAAGGTCTCATGGCAAGTTCATTAGCAGAATGGGCAAGACACCCTTGGCCTCCTCACTCCCAGGACACTATTGTAACCACCATGCTGTCACTATAGAGGATTTGAATGTATTATCAACAAACAAGAAATATGAGGAGGAAGGTTCAAAATTTAAATCGATGGGAAATGACTAGGTATTGGAGAAGGACAGCTTTAATTTGTGGTTGGGGTTTTGTAGGGTACCTGCTAGTTGAAGTGTCCCAAGGAATGCACTAAATCTGCACATCTCTAGGTTACAACCTTTTGTAGCCACTTCTACCCTTCTTTGGGACTGCACTAGCTAGTAGGGTGTCACTTGTCAGAGTGGGTTTGTGCCACACTGTGACTCCTCTGCAGATGGCATTTCTGCAACTGGAACCCATGTGCAAAGAACTACTGGAAGGCACTCATACTATGGTGATAAGCATGACATAAGAACTTCTAAGGAAATAACAGAATAGTGAAGCAAGTCTTTTATCTGTATGCTTGTCATGCTTCTTTAGTAGTTTTTTTTATATATATATATAATTCCTTTGCTTTATCATCCAAATAAGCAAAGTCAGCACAAAGGGCTTGACTGAATTTGCTTATGCTAGTGTAAAGCAGGAGTAAGTCAGCTGGTATGAAATGGTGCGAGTTAGAATCAGGTCCTATGCTTGTAGTACGTGTGTGCTTGAAGTTTGATTATTATGAGGTTCATCACAATAACTTGAATTAAAGACATGAAAAAGCTCAAGTTGAAATTTTACAAGGGACAGACAGTCAGTGCAGTTGGTCAATCAATCTCAATACAAATTGTTCAAAAGCCTTAGGGAGGACACACAGTGCAGATGATGAGTTGCCAACAATTCTTCCAATCTTTGGTAAACAAAACAGAACTTAATGGTGAGACCAGACACCTTTCGGTGATTAAAAATATTCCAAAAGGGTTCCTTAGACAACTAGGGTGAAATGTATCAGTGACGTTTCGAAAGAATTACATTTAAAAAAAATGGAGATCCTGCTACCTCCCAAGAAATAAATGCAAAATTAAATCTGGCTGCACTATCCCTCAGGTTATTGTTCATCTTCAAAACCATGACGAAAAAGCCTCTCTTCCCCACGCCACCTACTGGAATCAAACCCTGTTGCTGTCGTATGATGGGTCAGATTTTGCAGTTCAGTCCCCAAATGGTTTCCACTTCCCACTTTGAAAAATTTTTAAGCAATATTTTGGGGGAGGAGGGGGGGGAAGCTGGCGAGAGGAAGGAGAAGAGAAAATATTTGCTTTTGCAATAAATGGCTAATAATGGTTCTGTACTGCTTTCATCCTGTAGGCACTGAGCAAAAGAAAATGCATCTCTTTGTTCAGCACTCTTAGCTCTCAAATTGTTTAATTCCTAAACACCAAGAAGTGCTTTGCAGATCACTGATGGTCGACACATGATGGCTTGGGAAACACTAAACTAGGCAATATAAAATGCTGAATAAAAATCGGAAACCTCAGAGCTAAAAAGTGGGTGAGTGCGGAAGAGGAAAATATATACTATAAAAGAAGCATACTCAGGCCCCAGTCACAGGCAAAGGAGTTAAAAGAAGCTTTGTAGGTTGTGCATTGTACATTGAGGACATGAGGTCAACATGCCCATGGGCCAATGGACGTAGACTGAGTACCTAAAAAAACAGACAAAGGAGTTTATCCTACAAAAGTGAATTCAGCTACAATTGCAGGATTTCCAGCAATAATAATGCTAGTTTATAGATATGGCAATAAAACTGATAAACGGTTCAGAAAAACTGACCTGAGGGAAGGTTAAAAAAAATGGGCATGTTAAGGCTATGTCTGTACTGCCCTGCTGTTTGGATTATGGTAGCTTGAATAGCAGTGCACACTAGAGTGCATCCCCTGCATGGACACCATTGGTGTGAACTAAAAGGGTTCCTAGTTCAATATAATCCTGTTTGAAGAAGACACATTAAACGTGAACTAGGAACGTTTTATTTTGCAGGATTCAAACGGGGGGAGTTACTGTGCAGCACTTTGGAATAGCACGGCTATTCACACCTCTGAAGTTTGAACTGCAGGGAAGTGTAGACAAGCCCTTTGTCCTGAGAAAAGAAAACTAAGGAGGAGGGGACTTGTATGTCTTCAAATATGTTAAGGGCAGCAGGTTTAAAACAAATAAAAGGAAGTTCTTCTTCACACAGCGCACAGTCAACCTGTGGAACTCCTTACCTGAGGAGGCTGTGAAGGCTAGGACTATAACAAGGTTTAAAAGAGAGCTGGATAAATTCATGGAGGCTAAGTCCATAAATGGCTATTAGCCGGGATGGGTAATGAATGGTGTCCCTAGCCTCTGTCTGTCAGAGGGGGGTGATGGATGGCAGGAGAGAGATCGCTCGATCATACCTGTTAGGTTCACTCACTCCGGGGCACCTGGCATTGGCCACTGTCGGTAGACAGGATGCTGGGCTAGATGGACCTTTGGTCTGACCCAGTATGGCCGTTCTTATGTTCTTATGTTCTTATGTTCTTATAAAGAGGACAGTAATCAATTTAAATTAGATATTAGGGAAAACAAACTTGATGTATTGAAATAAGTTACTAAGGGAGGTTGTGGAAGCCAAATAATTGTAGACATTAACAAAACGGTTAGACAAGTGTAACTCACACACCTCTTGGGTGTGGTGTTCTGTCTCATCTAGTGGCACCGAAACCACTTAGAGAGCAATTAATGAGTCTGCTTTACAGCCATAGCTAACAGGCAGTTGGATTTTAGCTCATGCTGTAGAGGCTCATGCACTAAGCTCCAGAGGTCCCCAGTTCAGTTCAATCCTGACTACCGGGGTCTGTCAGTGATACACAAGCACCGGTCAAAGATGGTTTAAGTGGACTTGGTCCTGCCTTAGCATGAGGGGTTGGACTAGATTACCTCTCCAGATCCCTTCCCGCCATACTTTGCTATGATTCTGACACCTACCTCTAATATTAGTAACCCTCTTTTCTTGTGTGGCAGCCTTGCATTTCAAACTCAAAACAAAATCTGTAAGGCACCTAAAGACTGCTCAACTGATTTTAAAACATAACCATTCTGTTTAGCACAGAGCACAAGAGTTGAGCCTTAGATCAGATGTTTAAAACTCTTTTGGTATGATTAAACGACACAGATAAGGAGTTAGTTTAAAACTGCTTTTAAAAAAAAACCTTGACAGACTCCCTTTCAATCTGTATTTTTCCACCCTGAAAAACTGTGCAGTCTCTTAGGAAGAAGGGAGTGGTGTTTCTGTTTGGGAAAGAAAGTGCTTTGGAGAATTATGTGGCTAGCTAGGCATTTAAAAAGTAAGCTGTTGGGGTTTTCCTTACCATTTTGAAAGTTTTACAAGACTCCAGTGACAAGATAAGAAAGACAATGTGACTTATTGTAGAGACTTTTAACTGTGCTATGTGACTGTTAGAATGATGTTGACATTATCAATTTTTTCCATAATCAAGGCAAAAGTCTGTAATCTCATCAAAGGTTTATGATATAAGAAAGCCTGTCCCCTTCTGGTTTGATGCTTTTAATTTACCGTTGCTTAAACAACCCTCCTCCCCCTTTTTTTAGGCCAGTTGATTTAAAAGATTGAATCTGCAATGAAAACAATATAACCTTCTAAATGTTAACGCTTTTAATGCATGTAATGCATATTACCCATTTAAAGCTTGATTCTGAGATACATTTACTTCAGTGAAAGGTGCAACAAGACTCTTTGTAGCTCTAAATAGATATATTAATTCCATCCTTTGTGATTAGTTGTTCCATTCAGCAGCACAAGTTACCTACACAGTATGGAGAACATGACTGCACAGGCAGCTGAATTAGTGCCAGCAGACAACCGCAAACAATCTACTAATCCTTTTTGGTATAATGGAAATAATGATGTTTCCTTGGAGTGAGTTGTGCAGATGTAGGATCATTCTGCCTGTGTGATCGAGAGGGTCTGAGTAATTGTAACAGAAAGAAAGAAATCTTTTATAATGCAATAGCAGACTCCCTCTGGTCTCAAGTTCCCAAAAGGCTTGATGCAAGCAGTAGGAAGCCAGGTGCATCTCAGACTGAATGCACTTTAGCTAGAAAACATGTTTGATATTCAATGCAAATTCATAGAATGCTCTGTGGTGTGTACATTTTATTTAACAGCTCTAAGCTAATGTTAAAGTGGTAATGTTCATTGTGAGCCTCTCGTCTGGTGAAAGACAGCTTGATGATGGAAAGAGACCAAATGAAGAGGATGCAATTAGATTAATTTGAAAATATATGTGGAAGGAAATTCTAAGCTGCATATCAGACATGGTCTGAATGCTGGGAATCAACTCTGATCTACAAAGCACCTGGAATCTGCACAGCAGAAAACTCAATCTGTATGAGCCCAAATTTCAATGCCTTTGGAGATGAGCCTACAAACTGATGAGCACATTCAACTCTCACATGTTTCAAGTTATAGATATACGGCACCTCACAAAGTCTGAACTTTGGTGTTTCCAGATTGAAAACCTATGCTGTGGTGTTAGGAACAGTGATGGTCCTGAGTAGAATTTGACAAGCTGGTATGTACTAGTCTCTTGGGAATAGCAGGCCTGGTAATTCTGTGACTGTTCAGTAGATAAGAGGGCTGGACGCTTCAGGAACCACTCTAAGTATTTGGGAATTGTTGTGTGCCTATTGCTAATCGTTCAGAGAGAGCAAGGCCTGTGTGGACCTGGAAGATAGTGTTTATGCTGCTAGAAGCTGTTGGATTAGGGAGCTGATCCACAGCTGGCACAAATAAGACTGGCAGTGGTGAGGTGCGTCACACAACCAAATGTATCCCAGGGAGTGTCACCGTGTGGGTGACTGCCGGACAGTAAACCAGTTTACCACCTGCCTAGCACTCTCCTATGGTTTGTGGAGGCAGCCTATCCTTCTATTTCCATAGGGATGGATGAAAAATATTGGGAAGGCTTCTAATAATTCAGCCAACAGTGTCTCCATATCCCTGTCACGCTTTTTTCCTGTGTATTTCAGTATTTAATTTAGAGTACACACAAAAACCTTTTTAGAAAGGCTTACAAAACAAGTCTTACATTTGAGGGAATGCAAAGTAAATAATAATTTGCTGTTTGGAGTGTTTTTTCATTGTTGGGCTATGGCAGACACAAGGGAATGTTACTCACACTTCATAAATAATACTGGAATCAAGTTACTAATAGAAAAATTAAGCCAGAAATTCTTCTCTGGAGTGCACTATCAAGGATTATGGACCTGGTTGGCAATTTTTCCTCAGGCTTATTACAAGCCCAACTGGTCTACAATCCCTGGCAGTATGCTTTTAGGTAATTGTACTTGCTATTCTCTGTTATTGGTGAGTTACGATTTGCATATTATAGTTATACAAAATCTCTCGAGTCTTCATTTAACTGGTCTTCACTAGCTGTTTCACTCTGTGTGCATTTTTTAGTATGGGAGACAGAGTGGATAAAAATCAATGTTTTTTTAAAATGAATTTTTAATTTAATCATATTTCTTAAATTTAAATTAAATATGGGTTTATTTAAAAAATCTTATTAAATTGACAACCTATATTAAGGCCTAAACTTACTGTAATTTATTAAAATAATTTAAATTAAATACAAAAAATAATACGAAGCAGTGCATGTTTGCTGCCCTGTTTTTAAAGAAAGTCAAAGGAGTGAACAGGTGAAAGTCACTGACTAAGCACCTAGAACCAGAGCCTGTTGAAGTGCTAAACCAGCTTTTGATAGAAGCATGCCTTTCTATAGGTACAGAGAGAATATTTACTTCACATTCAGCTCATTCAATTACTTCATACAATGACTAGTTTTGACTGAAACCAATTGGACATTGAAAAAGTAGAAAAACTTGTCTGTGCATCCAAGCTATGAATAAAAACCAGGTGTGAGAGGGAGCACTACTAGTTCTAAAATGTTGAAGGGTATGGTAACCAGAAACAATTAGTTCAATTCATTACCTACAGATAATACTTTTTTTAAAAAAGAAATGAGTTAGTTTTAAATGCAAAATATTTAAACTGTTTTTCTTATGTATCCAGCACTTTTCAGGTAGGATTAAATAATAAGAAGAACAATTACTGTTTTTGTGCATTTTTAATTGAATTTGTATTTCCATGCAAATAGAGCTTGGGACAATTCATAAGTAAAAAATGAATCACTTAGTAAATAAGAAATGCATCATTCATCATTTTCTAACATAATACAAATGTAAAAATTAAGAACCTGAATACATTGAAGTTAAGCTATGGAATTGTGTATGTATCCTCCTGCATAATGTAGCAAAAGGGCACACTGAATATAGTGTAAAGACTGTATATATTTAGCTGCAAATCAACATGTTCTAATGGTTACCAACTAAGAGAATCAACCTTTCTTTAGGAAAATAACTAAAAAGTACAAGTGCAAAACATGATTAAAATTGATTATTTAAATCAAGGTTTCCCTTAGGTCAAAATTTACTGCTTTAGTGCTTAAAGTGAGACACCTAAAGCCATATTTAGTCACCTAAATATGTGGCTTGACTTTGCTGAACACCTAAAGCTCTCATCCAGGTCAATAACAATTAAAATAAGAATTAAAATATGTTGGGACAGTGATTTAGTAGTTTATGCAATGCTCATTTCTCAACTTGCACAGAGTTGTTTTGACAGCACCTAATACTTCCTGATCATTCATCATGGGATCTGCATTTTACAGAATGATTATATCTCTGAATCTTTCAAATAATTTGTATACAATGTGAGTATATTCATAATTCACTAATGCAAAAAAATAAAATCAACTTTAGAACATTGTATAGTCTATCTTTGCTCTAATTATGACATGGTTTATGTGGAATGTAGTAATCAAAATGCATTAGCATCAGTGTCATGACTGTAGTGGAATATTCACTGGACCAGGTTTTCACTGGAGTTTGACAGACAGGAAAAGCACTAACCCTGATGAGAAGCATGATAAAGTTTACTGGTCTGCAGGATTCAAAGGAAGCTCTGGGTGCTGAGCACCTATGAAAGTCAGGTCACCTGGTCAGACACTCACATTAGAAAATTCTGGCCTTAAGCTTTTGGGCCCAATCATCTCCCCCAGCTAAGGCCCCTGGGCATGGCTCAAGAGAGAATTTGGTGCAATGGTGGCTTTAAGCCACCTCCGTACACCGACAAAATTGAAGCTATTGTACACTAGTCTGATCTCTGGGTGCTAGTTAAAGGACACTGAAGACTACTTGTTGCCAACTACAGATCACTCTTGGGCAGAGAGATCCTGGCCATACCTCCTTTGGTCTGGCCAAACTTTGTACATTGGCTGCAGGGAGGGGTACAGACAACATAGATACTCACTATTTAGAATCCATCTACACTGGTGTGTGATCCTTTTGAGACTGACTAAGCTGGCGTTATGGCAATTTTGTGCTAACAAGCAATGCAGAGCTACATGCTGTTGCCTCCCCCCAATCAAAAGTATGATATTTTGCCCTACTTGGAAAAATACTTTAAGATCTGTTAGCACTAACTAAGCACTCTTCAGCGAAGTATTATTTACCCTTGAGAAAATAGTTAATAACGTTATTAGCAACAAAGAACTTATATTTTCAAATTATTTTACATTCCTTGATAAAAATAAATTGACCAAATATAGACTTGGTTAACTATCTACAGAGTCAAAGTACAGGTTGTAGCAAAACATTTTATAACAGGCAAGAGTATACTCAGATATTAATTACATATGCTAATAAGAATGAATATTAGCGAGAGAGTTCAATTTATGGACTGCTGAACTCTTTTCACCATAATTAATCAAGGAAGGCCATATAACAAAGTATTATATGGGTCTCTTATGATGCTACTCATTTTTTTCCACCATTAAAATTTCCCGAGCCTTCATTAATAAACTTAGTAATTGGCTACAGGAACACACCTGCACCATACTGTATAGCATTTCAGGAATCAGAGGGCACAAGAGACTGAATTTAAAAGTTACCTCCTAATTCAGCAGACCTACCACAGAAGAGGTTTCTGATAGAGCCAGGGAATTTCTTTAAAGAACTAAAGGACTGCTAATTTTAAAAACAGATGTGAGTGGCCACTATGAAATCATTTCCTCTCCACTGTGCTGATTAGCCAGTTTGTGCTACTGTCTCTTGAACAGCTGGTCTACAGTTCTTTTATAAACTCCCACTGTTGCTACAAGGCAGAGGTATTTACTTCTGAGGTCTTTCGGAAAAGAAATAAATGCTGGCAGGTTAGGTTTGCTACTATGAAGGAATACAAATTTTAGCATTGAGAAATACTTGACCCTCCGCCTCATGACTTACAACTTTCCCTTGCTTCCTGGAGTAAGTCCCAGTCTTCAGCACTAACTTCTGCTTTATTAGGTTAGCCTGCCTGCTAACAGTGGTTGCTGTGTTTTATTCTCTGCCCACTGAGCGTCATTGTGTGTTTGCAATCTTAGGGAAGCTTCTTTTGTTATGACAGTATGTCAGTAACATCTCTGATATTTTCAATCTGATTATGTTTCCACTGGGTATCAAAAGTTTTATTCTTCCAATGACTACACAGAGTTGGTTCTGATACATTTTTCACTAAATATGAGTTAATTGTGGGAAGTTGCATCCTCATTTTTAATGAGTTTGAGCATTCTCGATGTGGGATAATCCAGTGGTCAAATGCTGTAATGTTCGACTGCACATGAGCATTCATTATATAGCTCATTTTCATTGTACTGTATTCAGCCTACATTTTTTGGTTAGGAGAGAGAGAGAGAGAGAGAGAGAGCAAACTAGGATCAGATACAAGCTTTCTTTAGGGGTAAAAATAAGCATAGTATTAAAGACTGCACATTTTTTCCTTGTAGTAGAAGACAATGCTGGAACTGCCATCATTGCTGCAAGTTCAGCCTCATCCTGTTGGATGTGACTAAACATTTTATAAACTGAGAATTTATGTTACTGTTTAGCTTCGTTTTATTTTTCTGCCATGTGTTTTGATGGAACAGCCTTGAGCTGACAGTATATCAAGTCAGTTCCAAGTCAACTTTTACTGTCTTATTTTATTTTTCTAAAAATTATGTTAGGAGTATATAGTACCCGTGGAAGACTAATAGCATTGGGGCTAAATTCAAGGCAAGGATCTAAAGCAATGCAGCCATCAGAGGCAGAGTTTACTAGTGGAACAGACTGCACTGGTACAAAGTTGCTGCAACCTTATTTGTTCTGAAAGAGCCCTAGTGGGCAAACACAACCTCAAAATTGGGAGCCTGTGGCTAGGAAGGGATGACAAGGGAAGTTTTCCTCAAGCAGCTTCCACAGTTGGGCCTGCACTGATGGTCCACACAAACTAAAGCTGTTCCCTTACTCTGTGGGATGCTGCAGTGGTAGAGCTATAGTACTCACCTCCCTGAGTGTAGAGAGGTTGGCTGACACCAGAAAGTAACCACCACCTCCCACCAATGCTTTATTGAATCTGGCCCTCAGTTTAAGCCAAGTATTGCACAGGTGGCAGTCATGTCATCTTCCTCACACCCCTACAGTTTGATCATAAATGACATTGCTAGTGGGATGTGCACTGGGATATCTCCATCATACTTGTTTACACTTCTGACACAATCCAGCACTCCAACCCATCATTTCAGTTGTGAAAGGCTGCTCCTCTAGTTCCTCCTGCCCACCTGTGAAACGGTCCATTAGCCAGTATGGTCTATTACTGAGTTTCTTGCACATCCGAGACTGTCCTCTACTGGAGGCAAGAGACTGGATGAGTGGGACTTTGGTCTGACCCAGTATGCCCATTTGTATGTGCCAAAAATCTTAGACAAACAACTAATGTAAATTCTTGTTATCCTAGAAATGAACTAGATTAAAAAGGAAGTATTCCAACCACTGTTTTTTCTCTTATTTTTATAATATAATTTATATACAAGAGACATTTTCATATATATATATATATATATATATATATATATATATATATATATATATATGTGTGTGTGTGTGTGTATATATATATATATATATATATATATATATATATATATATATATATATATATATATATATATATATATGTATATATACGGATGCAAGACTAGAACTTACATCCATGAATGTTAATATTCAACACAATCATTTTAATGAGAGAATAGGCAAAGGTTTTCCTAGAGGTAGCTTATGCTGCGTGCTGAATAATAATTTGGGCTATTGACAGAGTATCCCTGTACTATTTATCGGGAGGCTAATTTGATCAATGCTGAAGCAGTCAGATGCCTGGGGCTTCTCTAGAGACTTTTGAAAGTGCTGGTTTGGCACAGTAGAAGTTGTAAATCTACAGAATGTGATCAAACTGAAGATACAAGATATAGGTGTATTCTAACATATGCAGACGTGCTCTTGCTTTATTCTTACAATGATTTCTGAGCTAGCTGGTCTCTCCAGGGTCTGATTTAAGTGCAGAAACAGCAAATAAGACCAAGAAATATTGCAAAGCAGTGTTAGGAGTTCCTACCCTTTACTAATGTTATCTAACCAATTGAGAGAAAAAAGCATGTAGCTCAACATAGCAAATAAAATATTCAAACAAAATAAATCCTTCTGGAGCCTGGCAACCAAGAAGCCTCAAATTCCTCATGTAAAGGCATACCAGGAGATTCTTATGAAACATAAATTTATTTTACTACTGTATAGTGCCTTTTGTGTTTGAGGAATCCCCTAACACCCTACTAGTAACAATGAGTTAGATACTGAGCCTGGAATGACTGACAAATAGCAGAGCTGTTAGCCTCTCATCAATAGATCACATAGACTTGGGCTAGATACTACTCTTGTTCTATAACAGATCTCCTACTGACACTTAGAAGTGGGGAATCAAGGGAAGTCTATGGTTAGGTTTATCTTGGCAGTACCTGTCAGATGCCACAGATATTTAGACTGGGGTTTCTGTAACCTGTTGGGCTGTGTGTCCCAGATGCTGTGTCTGATTACTGACTATATGTATGCCTGATATCTGAATACATAGTCCTGCCTGGGAGTATTTAATGACATAAAAATATTAGGCTTTGAGCCTCTCCCTACCAGAGAACACCCTTCTATGTGGAGAAAAAGAAAATGAAAGGATGAGTTGTGTTATGATAATTGGGCCCACAAATTTACACTAATTGTGAGTTCAACTGTAAGAAGCATGTGAAAGTTTATATGATGTCACAGTAACATATAACAACAAATGTAGATGGGGAAAGGTATGAAGACAGACTGAATTAGTCTAAACAAAAAGGCCTACTGTTATATCTCAAGGACTGCATTTATATCATGCTTGGTAAAAACAGAAATTATAGAACCAGAAATTAATGAACCAAAATTGGTGTGATGACTATCAGTCCTAATTGCTGAACAAAATAAGGAGATGATGGATTATTCCAACCATTGCTCCCTTTTTTGAGCCTTAAAGAATGAGATTTTCTGAGGGGGAAAAAAACGCCCCCAGACATTGGCTTTTGAAACTAGCTTAACAATCATGGCTGCCACCACCTCTTGGAAGCCCCTGCGTTACGTGATCCTAATTATGAGAGATGGCTAGCCTGGACCAGATAGAGGGAAACAGATAACATTGACACCTCAATAGCTCTGGCTGAATCCCAAACACCACCTGGGATGGTGGTCCAATGGGATTGGACTTTCATGACGGCAGCAAAACTAACAGTCACTCCAGCCCATCTCAACTAACTTCTTTTCTTTTCTTTAAAAGGACGGTTATTACTATCTTTGATACCCCGTAAGAGACTGCCAGAGGAAGGGAAGAGGGGGCCTTCTAAACCTCTCCCCAGCTAAAGGAAAGGGGACCAAGAAAAGTTGTTAAGATGAAAGCCTTACTTTATAATTTCAAATGTTTTAACTGTTTTCTTTCCTTTCTGTATCTTTAATAAAAGGTTAAAGGATTTTTAACGGTTTGTTTGCCATGGAACTAAGCAGTCTGCAGTCTCTGAATATCCAAACCTGAACCTTGTTTAACAGTTTAACGTTGGACAGTGATTGGGTTATGGTTAATACCTTTGGCCCATATATTCCATCTAAATTAATAGAACAGTTGGAAAAACACAGTGAAAGCTTACTGTATGTACAATGAACCTGAATGTCTCTTGCCTCATGCTAGCTGCTATTCTTACAAGGAGAAGTTATGTTTCCATATGGCTGATCACCGAACATACTTTTTCCTAGACCATACACATCCTCTGTTCCAGCACCTGAATCTGGAATTAATTAACAGAAGCAGTAGTTACTAATTGTTTTGGAAAAGTCTATAGGCTGGTAGTAAAGTAGAAAGGGGAAGTGATAGAGAGCTATGTTATCTCTTCCTGTGGAAAAATCGAAGAGAAAGGAAATTATTAAAAAGAACATACAAGTCATGGAGTCACTCTCTATGCTCTCTTCCTATAAGGATGGAGTTTGCAGAAGCATGAAGGAGGCAGGTGGCATGGTCTTCAATTGCTGGCCTGATGGAGCCCAAAGATCCATGGAATCTAGGCCAGGGAGGACTTGCTGTTCTGCATGAATATGGGGCTGACTTTCTCCCTCAGGAGTTGTCCTATCCTAGTCTCCCCAGCTATGTACTATGCTTTTTCAAAGGGAAGATGCCATATAAGGTAACATAGAAGCTTTCTGGAGTACGATTACCACCAGTAGAGATTTTTGCTTAGAAATGTGAAGGTTCAGAGATGAGTATATGATGTAGGAAAGCAGCTTCTAGACTTTGACCCACTGTGTCCTGATTGCATTTACTTAACATTAGCAGTGCTAATTTAGAGTGTTGCTGGGGAAGTCACAACAGAAGGGGCAACATATTGTGTGACCTCTTCCGCAATCTCCCATTCAGACATCAGAGGGTTTTGTAATTTTGTAATTATTTTCACTACACTGATAGAAGAGTATTTGACCAATTGGTCCAAAAATAAATCAAACATTCACTAAGAGGAGTTAGTTAATATTACTTGAGATGAGGCACGAGTCTCTTCTGATCCTGCTGTAACCCCACTGAAGTCAATGGAGTTACACTGACCTCTCAGCCCCCATGCTTGTGTCCAAACTATCCAGGGATGTTGGATGACAGTGGAAGTCATTGTCACATGCTGAGGTGCAATCCACACTAGTGACTTGTCACCACCTGCCCTGCAATCTTGGGTGCCTCACAACGCTTTGCTGTTGTAGCTCCCAACCTGGGCTGCTCACAAACAGACTGCCAGTATACAGGCCGCACCCTACGTGCCTGTGTATAGCTGTAGCCCTGGTCGGGTGGCTCTGACCCCAGCTGTCTGTCAGCAACACTCATCATACTTTGGCTTCCCCCAGCCTCAACACACTCCCAGTCCCAATATTTTCCCCAAACCATGTGTTCTGCACCATCTAGCCCTCTCCTGGACAATTCAGATATAAAGGTCCATTGCCTCTATAAAGGGTTAATATTCAACAGTTTGCTACTTTAAACTGAATTGTTTGGTAACTCCAGTTAAACACAACACTGGATTCATTCAGATTAAAAATAAATCTATCTTATTTAACTATAAAGATATAGGTTGTAAGTGAGTACAAGTATAAGGCATTAAAGTCAGAAATGGTTACAAATGTAATAAAATTAAAATGCTTTTTAATAGCTAAAACTTAAGAAGCTAGACTTGGTTCAAGGTAAACTCCTTACCCCATCTTCTCAGCAACATGGTTGACCAAATTCTCAGATCAGGGTCTTCCCCCAATATTAAAGGACTAGTTCCTTTGTCATCTTAGGTGAGAGGGATGAAATGCTTTTTCCTGAGGGTTATGAGAAAGGAGCGATGGAGTCTCATGGTGAAAGCAGTTCAATGACATTTGCTAAACTGCAGCGTGAGCTGTTCCTGGCCCGCTTTGCTGTCAAAGAGTGGCCAATTTTGGTGACACATGGTTAGCGGGGCCTTTGTCTTTGAGAAACAGATTTCTCCCCTCCCCAGACTTTTCTGGTTAAACAAATTTTAGTTTAATTTCAGTTTATGGTCATAACTCTTTGTACATACGTTACACAAGAATGTTAATGATCAATGTATTCGTTTTTAAATGATACTGCAGAAGGCAATTTTGCGCAAAGATGAATACAGTAATGTGTGGGGTGGGGATACGGAGGTACTTTGGGTTATAGCCATCTCCCCTGAGCTTTCCTGGAGAGAATTGTTTCTACAGCACTTGTGGACATGCCATCAGTTGCATGTCCAGCACCACTAAAGTTCTGAGACTCTTGGGAGACTGATATGAGGACTTGTGCACACTGGCCAAAGCCTGAATCTTAAATGGTTGAGGTTAGGCAAGTAACACACATACAGAGGAGAAATCTTGTCACTGTGGCAGCCCGGGACTTTTGGCAGTATAGCCAAAATTGTTCTGCCACATAAAGATGACTTTTTCTATCTGGCTGCAGAGGAACTATAGAGTATAAAATCTATGTGACATGACACAAGGACCAGGAGTGGATAGACAAGGAATGGAGACAGAATCTGCCAGTGAAAAGATCCTTCTTCTTCTTTCCCCTTCCCTTTGTGGAGGCTGTATGGGGGTGGCGGAACCTAGGGTACTATTTCTGTTCTCCTTCCCTGTCCCCAAAACATCAAGCCAGGTCCTGTGCAGGTTACTTGGGCTGAGTATCAAGCCTTAATCCTAAAATTAGAGGCGTTTCAAATTATTGTATACTGTGTATTTACATCAGGGTAAAGTCTGACCTTTCCTTTGGAAGCAAGCTTGCTGGGTGGAGAGAATGATGATTTTCAAGGCAGTCTCTTCCATAGCAGTTTAGAAGCAAAGTGCACGTAGTCGGTGAGGAATTCCAGGATGTATTAGTTGTGGGAAGGAAAATGTCTTTTGCAAAGAACCTCTTGTGACTCACCCTGACAGGAAACAAGCCTGAGGTCAATATCTGAGCCAAAAGGCTGAACTTGGCAACTATAACCTTTTGCCAATTTCTGAACCATAAATGTACATGTAATGTAACACCTCTTTCTGCACGCTACATTTTTTCAGTATTGTTTGTTTTCTGAAATGGAGTAGTGATTATTCAGTTCCTGTGACCAGAGAAAGTCTGAAGTTTAATTCATGGTGACATTGGGAAGTGGAAGATTGAATCAGAGTGCACTGAAAAATTCCTCACTACTAGAGGGATGTAATGTTTGGCATCTCTTCTCTGGGGAAGTAATGAGAGCAACTGAAGCATAAAGAGTTTGAAGTATGAGATCTAAGTCAGAGACTAGAATAGAAATGTTTAATAATATGTTTTTGATGTCTGTATCATGTTGTGAAAAAATCATTTAAGGGCTATCTTTGTTATGCATATTATTTTAAAGCAATGATTTTAATTAATGTCACATGCCCTTATCCTGCAGAGCCCCAATGAAGTAAAATTTTTAGAAATCTTGCAAAATTCTCCCCATCTTGAGTGTTGACATATTGCAACATTAGATACACCGTGAAGGCTTTTGGTGCTATCTATGGCTTATTTCCTACATGCTCATACCCACAGACTGAGAAATTCCATTATTTCTAGAAAATTAAATGTCCTATGTTTTCCTATAGGTGCTAAAGCTCCAATTCTTCAACTTTCATGAATGGGTAAATTCATCCCTTCCCCCACCTTACAAAGTATCTTCACAATGTATCTACCCTCAAGATGCATACATACCATTCAAGAAGGGGTAAGATAAAATCCAAACTCTAGCTCAGGGGTCTCCAAACTACGGCCCGCGGGCCGGATGCGGCCCGCGAGGCCCTCTCATCCGGCCCGTGGAGATCTTTTTGGCTCTTTGGAATTTTTGGCTCTTTTGAGCTTTTCGCTGGGACGGCTCCGCGCTGGGGCCTGGTAGCGCCGCGCGGGCCGCCAGCCGCGGGGCCGGGACGCGCCGCGTGCTCGGCTGCCGCCGCGGGGCCGGGACGCGCCGCATGCTCGGCTGCCGCCGCCGGCCGGGACGCACCGCGTGCTCGGCTGCCGCCGGCGGCCAGGGACGGCTCGGAGCTGGGGCCGGGACGCGCCGCACCGCCACGCAGCTACAGGGGGCGAAACAAGGAGCCACCCACTGCCAGGCGGTGAACCGGTCTGTGGGGAGAGACCGGGTTGAGCGGGTCAGTTGGGGGGGGGGGGAGAGACCGGGCTGGGTGGGTCAGTTGGGGGGTGGGTGGGAGGGAAGGAGGTTTTGGGGTGAGAGACCTGGCTGGGTGGGTGATTTGGGGGGGGGGCGGTTGGAGGAAAGGAGGTTTTGGGGTGAGAGACCTGGCTGGGTGGGTCATTTGGGGGGGTTGGAGGAAAGGAGGTTTTGGGGTGAGAGACCTGGCTGGGTGGGTCATTGGGGGAGGGGGGTTGGAGGAAAGGAGGTTTTGGGGTGAGAGACCTGGCTGGGTGGGTCATTTGGGGGGGGGGTTGGAGGAAAGGAGGTTTTGGGGTGAGAGACCTGGCTGGGTGGGTCATTTGGGGGGGGGTTGGAGGAAAGGAGGTTTTGGGGTGAGAGACCTGGCTGGGTGGGTCATTTGGGGGAGGGGGGTTGGAGGAAAGGAGGTTTTGGGGGGAGAGACCTGGCTGGGTGGGTCAGTTGGGGGGTTGATGTGATGTGTAATGTTCATGTGTAGTGAACAGGTGTAGTGAACAGGTGTTCATGTGTGGTGTTCATGTGTAGTGTTCATGTGTAGTGAACAGGTGTTCATGTGTAGTGTTCATGTGTAGTGTTCATGTGTTCATGTGTAGTGTTCATGTGTAGTGAACAGGTGTTCATGTGTAGTGTTCATGTGTAGTGAACAGGTGTTCATGTGTAGTGTTCATGTGTAGTGTTCAGGTGTAGTGTTCAGGTGTAGTGTATCAATGTGTTATTAAATAATAACTGAATAAAATAATATTAAATAAATAATTAAAAACAACATCCATGTTTTGATTCTTTTTTATTTGGACCTTGAGTGTGTTGTCGGCCCCCGAACTGCTATTTGATAGCTAATGCGGCCCTCGGGCTGAAAAGTTTGGAGACCCCTGCTCTAGCTCAATCCCAAATTCTAGCTAAACCTAAGGCAGATCAGAGCCCAATGCAACTTTCATAGATAACTAGCAGAAACTGGCAACACAGATGTGCAGTAGATAAAGACTTCAGAAAAATAACTGAACTTTGCTGTACAAATTACAGCACTGCGTGGATTAAAAATGTTTTGGCTCTGAGGAATTATATTTTGCGAAAGTAAAAATCACAAAGCCTTTATAAGACACACACCTTACATTCTTCTCTCCTAGAAGGGATTGACTTTCACTAATTATAAATATAGCAAATAAATGTATAGTGGGAAGTTTACCTTGCAGATTGTGCTTGCGGATCCAAACAACATCACAAACTTATTGCAGGGGCTCATTTTAGCAGCAGTCCTTGCTACTTATTTCATTAAGTTTATTCATGAGGTGTTTTTTTCCTGTGAAGACATCAGAGAATAGGCACAAGTTATTAAAAATAAGAGCTTAATTTACATGACTCTTTACACTTTTAAAAAGGAGTTTTTAGGGACAGTCAGCACATTATGGCACCCAGACAAGTCCTTTGGGAGGAAAATATCTGTGAAAGGAGTTCAGTTTAGGGAACTTTCCATCCTGTTGTTATAAATTTATGAGGATTGATCAAATACTGAGATACAGACACCAGAGATGAAATGTAGGTCACTAAGAGAAATATTTTCAGGCAGAGAGTTATTCTAATTAGAGAGAGCTAATAAGCAATTTTCTAAGGCTAAGTTGATGTGCTTCTTATACTTCAATGCCGTTTTGTTGGGAGAATAATCTCTTATTATGGTATACTTCAAAAACTGTGACAGAAAGTCAGACTCACCTTCTATCCACTAATGAACCATGTGAGCACTGATCAAAGAACAGTAGTTAAGCAAAAAGCAGAATAGTTGACACAAAACCAAGTTAATTTCCAAGGCAACTAACAAACTCCAGAAATGGTGATGGCTTTGAAAAATCCTCATTGATGGAGGTGGTTTACATGCAAGTTACAGTTTATTTGAATCCACTAGGATGGGAGTATGGGCAAATAATTCAAATTCTGGCCATCTCTCTTTTTAACTTTTTAGCTCTGTATTTAAGGATGAATAGGACAAAAATAGCAGGCTTACAAAGTGACACCAGGAAAAAATCAGAAGAGATTAAAGGAAAGAAAGGAGGGAACATAATGAAACTTTGGCAAATTGCTATGGAGCTGAATGCACATACATTAACTAGGTAGACTGCAGAGACCCAGGACACTATGGCTGAGGTGAATGGAAGTCTCTCTTATTTCCTGTTTACATGGATTCTTATCTCCTTTCTCTATGCCCCATAGTGACCACTCTGAATAGTGGCCCTAAATATTCACAACTACCAGCACAAAATGTAGTAAAGAAATACCATTACTAAACATGCAGCGTATTTGGATACTATACTTAGAGCTGAGAGAATATGATCCAAACCATTTCCATTAACGTTGACTTTAGTAAAAACTAACTGGTTTTGTCGATGGTCCACATGTACTTTGTGTTAGCTTTCTTGGACTATTCTAGCTTGGTAAATGGCAGAAATATTATCTGAAATGGTGAATTTTAAGTGAATGGAAAGAAAAGTTTGTATCTGTAGCATTTGCGAACATTCTAGAGTTCATAAAAGTCATTTAGGGAAAGGAAACATGCCATATGACTTATGTATCCAACAGGAACTAACCGAGCTCCCAGTCCTCCAATGAGCTCTGCATGGCAGTGCTGCATTACTTAGATCAGGATGCAACATAGCTCAGACATTGAACACCTGCAAAAAACACTGTTTGTGAGCAATTTATAGAACAAGAATTGTTCATAGTAGTCAGCTGCTGAATGATCAAGGTTTATGAGCCTCACTTCTCTTCCACTTGCCCTCCATTGGAGCAGCAGGGGATGACAGAGAGGTCTGGTGGCTCATTGTGATGCTCCAAATGAGATAGCTATGAGCTGGTGTCCAGGGAATTATGGGAGAACTCAGGTGTTACTTCTGCCTGTTTACTCTGTGATTCAGGCTGAGAGAGCTACAATCCTGTCTGACAACTGGCTGGTTCAAAGCTGACAGCTTGTTCCTGTGGCTTTAGAAAGAGGAAAGCTGCTTGGTTCTCTTGCTGTCTTCCAGGAGGAACAACTGTATCTACTAAACTGAAATCTACTGCAACATAAAGACAAGAAAAGATTTTTCAGCAAATATTGCAAAACATATACCGAGAGCTTTCAGTGAAGAACGAATGCAGGAGCACTGCTACTGGAGGAATAAAACTTTGTCCACGGAATTGGACAGCTCAATGTATGATAAACTGGAGCTGCAGCCGAGAGCTGTGAACTCAGTCAGACAAGCCACCCTGCCCCATCATAGCTTGAACGCTCACCCACATTCTGTCAATATGCCCAGTCTTCAGTCGTGAGCATCAATGCTTAAGTAAAGGTACCAGTGAAGATGGAGCTAACACATTACAAGTTAGTATTGTGCCCCTCTGAGCCAGCAAGAATGGCAAACTACCCAAAGTGTGTGGGCAAGTAGAAATGCTGTCATGAAAGGTAATATTCAGAGTAAAACCAAAGCTTCACAGTAACATTCTGGATTTGAATGTCTTGGGTGGATATGTCCCAGATAGCTGCCTAGTACTAACTTTATCAAATTAATTTCTATATACATAGAAGTGTACATAGAGGAACAGAAAATGCTACCTTTAGTCCTCACAAGTTAGCTATGGTCAGAATTTTTCCTATCCTCTTTAGAGCAAATAAATCATTTTAATTTGGAAAAATATATTTGATAATCTGTTAGCTACATATACATTCTCCTTCTATATTATTTGTACAATACCAGCCACTGGACATTATACTGCATTAGCGGTGGCAGTTTGCCTAAGGGCCTGCCATTTAATTAATTGGAAGCTGTGTGTTGTGGGGACCACCCATATTCCAGTAATGCTGGCAGAGCAGCTGACATTGCACATCTACCTGTATAAACACCAAGGGTTTCACCAGGGAAGGACATCAGGTCAAGGTCCTTGTACATGTCCTCTTCCTATCCAGCATCTTTGGCTTTTTGGGTGGCTCTGGCTGGCAAAGTGGCAGTTGCTGTTACCTTGCATTTTTACAAGCTCACCACAGGGTGGACTTGCCACCATCAGGGCTCTTGCTGTAGTTTACACTGACAGAAATTGGCATAACATTGAGCTGAAATAAGCTGAATCAATTATAGCACTTTTCATTTTTCTCCTTGTTCAGAATTTGAGATGATGCTCAAACCAAAAAAACCCTTAAATCTAGGAACACAAGGGAACTTTGGATTCAGATGCATATTTTTTGGCTCAAACCCAACTCGTTCCAGAATGTCTCAGAAAGGTAGCTTTAATGACACCTTTATGATACCTGAAGCAGTAAGAGGTATCCTTTAAAAAGTGGAAGATAAATCCTAATGAGAAAAATAGAAAAGACCATAAAACTCTGGTAAATGAAGTGTAAAAATATAAATAGACATACCAAAAAAGAATTTGAAGAACAGCTAGTCAAAGACTCCAAAAGTAATAGCAATTTTTTTAAAACATCAGAAGCAGAAAACTTGCTAAACAACCAGTGAGGCCCACTGGACTAGCAAGATGTTACAGGAGCACTCAAAGACGATAAGGCCATTGTGGAGAAACTGAATGAATTCTTTGCAGTGGTCTTCATGGTTGAGGATGTGCAGGAGATTCCCAAACCTGAGCCATTCTTTTGGGGTGACAGATCTGAGGAGCTGTACCAAATTGAGGTGTCATTAGAGGAGGGTTTGGAACAAATTGATAAACTAAACAGTAATAAGTCTTTAGGAGGTCAACAAGCCTGCGGACAAAGGAGATCCAGTGAATATAGTGTATTTAGATTTTCAGAAAGCCTTTGACAAGGTCCCATCTCCAAAGGTTCTTAAACAAAATAAGTAGTCATAGGATAAGAGGGAAGGTTCTCTCATGGATTGGTAACTGGTTAAAAGATAGGAAACAAAGGGTAGGAATAAATGGTCAGTTTTCAGAATGGAGAGAGGTAAATAGTGGTGTCCCCAGGGATCTGTCCTATTTAACATATTCATAAATGATCTGGAAAAAGGGGTAAACAGTGAGGTAGCAAAATTTGCAGATGATACAAAACTACTCAAGATAGGTAAGTCCCAGGCAGACTGAGAAGAGCTACAAAATGATCTCACAAAACTGGGTTACTAGGCAACAAAATGGCAGATGTACTTTAATGTTGATAAATGCAAATTAATGCACATTGGAAAACATAATCCTAACTATACATAGACAATGGTGGGGGTCTAAATTAGCTGTTACCATGCAAGAAAAAGATCTTAGATTTATTGTGGATAGTTCTCTGAAATCATCCACTCAATATTCAGTGGCAGTCAAAAAAGCAAACGGAACGTCGAGAATCATCAACAATGGGATAGATAAGAAGACCGAAAATATCATATTGCCTCTATATAAATCAATGGTACACACACATCTTGAATGCTACATGCAGATGTGGTTGTCCCATCTCAAAAAAGATATATTGGAATTGGAAAAGGTTCAGAAAAGGGCAACAAAAATTAGAGGTATAAAACGGTTTCTGTATGAGGAGAGATTAATAAGACTGGGACTTTTCAGCTTCGAAAAGAGGTGCCTAAGGGAGGATATAATAGAGGTCTATAAAATCATGAGTGGTATAGAGAAAGTAAATAAGGACGTGTTACTTATTTCTCATAATACAAGAACAAAAGGCCACCAAAAGAAATGAATAGGTAGTAGGTTTAATATAAACACAAGAAAGTATTTTTTCATGCAATGCACTGTCAACCTCCGGAACTCCTTGCCAGTGAGTGTTGAGAAGGTCAATACTATAATGGGGTTCAAAAGGGAGCTAGATAGATTCATGGAAGAGAGGTCCATCAACGGCTATTAACCAGGATGGGCAGAAATCCTAGCCTCTGTTTACCAGAAGTTGGGATTGGGTAACAGAGCACATGAATCACTTAATGATAACCTGTCTATTCAAGTTGCAGAGGGGGAGGTTTAGATTGGATATTAGGAAAAACTTTTTAACTAGTTGGGTGGTGAAGCACTGAAATGGGTTACTTAGAGAGGTGGTGGAATTTCCTTTCTTAGAGGTTTTTAAGGTCAGGCTTGACAAAGCCCTGGTTGGGATGACTGAGTTCGGGATTGGTCCTGCTTTGAGCAGGGGGTTGGACTAGATGACCTCCTGAGGTCCCTTCCAACCCTGATATTCTATGATTCTATTCGTTCTCTTTGGGACACCTGCCATTGGCCACTGTCAGAAGACAGGATACTGGGCTTGATCGACCTTTGGTCTGACCCAGTATGGCTATTCTTATGTTCTTATGACACTCCCTCATTCTCTGGGAGTTCTGGAACCTGGTTTGGTCCCACTATGAATTGGTCCCCAGTAAAAATGCAAAGAGACACATGCATGTTACACATTGCTGCAGGGACCGTTCACAGCCAGAGACTTCTTGAGTGAAATAATGTTCCAGCCTTTTTCTCTTCCTAGCCTACTAGAGGAATTGGGGCTTAAATCTGGTATTGCAGTTCTAGAGCATAGCATACATTCCCCATTATCAGTAATGTAGCTGGTTATTCACACTATAAAGCAACTTCATGCTGGTAGAGCAAGGCTAGGTAGTCTTATCAAGACAAGGACCTAGACCAATGACTGCAGTGGTTCTGTGCAGGCATTAGGCACTCAGATAAAATACTTGAATATTAGAATCTGTTCTGTTTCATGGGAAAATGTTGATTGGGTCACTGAATTAAGTAAGTTTTTGTTGAAATATCATTGTATTATTATGTCTTGCCTAGACAGGCAGTGAAAGTTAAAAGTTTCCTCAGGAAAAAAAACCACTGCAACACCATCTTAGTTAATGCACTGCATTATCCTATGGTATAAGCCCAAGTCCTGGGGTAATATTTTAAGAGGCCATATTAGGCCAATTTTACAAGAGCCAAAGGGCATTGTACCTTCTGCCAACTCCTCATTAGTGAACTGACTGCACTACACATATGGTGAAATCAATCAACTTAGTGTAGGCAGCTATTGCTGCTGGGACTGTTGGTGGTTTAAAAGGATCAGCTATTCTGATTTAAGCATTCACATGTCATGGTAACTTATTGAGAACTTCCTTATACTGAGCCCTGAAGTAAGCTATATCATCACAGAGGCACATTTAAAAATAAATCCATATGACACAGGGTCCAAACAAATTTAACAACTGATTATGGAATACTACCTTTTCTAAAAAATAATTATACAGTAGGTATGTCTTATGCTGTTTAGCAGCTGCTTGCAAATAACTACAGAGAAAAGATAAATTAACTAATCAAGTATATTGTATTAAAATGGAAGTAAATTCCTTTAAGTGCAAGGGAAATTTAAAATAATTTACCTTAGCCTAGGCATTAAAGTTTTTTCCCCCTCAATTTTATTTCTTTGTTCTCTCCAAATGCCAGCAGTTATTTTTCTCTCCATCAATTCTAGAGTCTTAACTGACTTCTCCCCAATATAGATCCAGGCAGAATGTCTGTCCAAACTTTGTTCTTATTATATGAATGTGCTTTAACTATCTCAGTGCCAGATGACATGCATGGTATTTACATCAAGTAGGCTCTTACAGGAGGTAGCCATGTGCTAAATTGCATTTATCATGCACCTTTGACTGTTAGTTTATTAGTAAATACATTCTAATAAACAGGCTTGCATTGAAATGGCCTAATGTGTGCTTGCACAGCATTTTCCAGGATTTAACTTTTGCATCTTCTATACCAATAGTTGTCACCAAGAAAAAGCCCTGTGTTAATGCCCTGTTAAATCTGCATAATTAAAATCAAAAGTGGCAACAACCAGGTTAATTCAACCGCACTGTTATTTTATCTAGAGGAGACTCTTTACCAAGCACTTTACTATATTCTGTAAACAGCAATATAATAAACTACTTATTTAGGGGCAAATAGAATATATTCTTCTACAGCCAGAGAGAGCCTCTTGGCAGCTACAGCTGTATGAGTCTGCTGAACAAGTGTGGGCTGGATATGTGTGGGTGGGGGGGGGGGGGGGGGAGTAGCTGTGCAGGAGGTGTGCTACATTCTGGAATGTGCTAGCAGTTACATCAGCCAATGGACTGAGTTAGCTTCCAGGGAGGGGTTTAACAGCTATTCCAAGGCTCTCCTTATAGGGAAGGACCTGCAAACCCAATAAGCATTTTGTCCAGGCCAGGGACTGGTCTCAGGCTGAAATCGTTAGTGCTCATCTACACAAGGAGTTATCCCAGAATAACAATTCCTCTTGAAATTCACCCCCTCCCTTATTCCAGAATAACGTTAATCTGGAGACAAGCCACTAGTAACTGATCCTGCTGCCCCTGGACTCAAAGGCAAAACTCTTTGTAATTGCATTGTGAGAAGGATCGAGCCTCTTAGCCATAGAAACAAGAATGTATATAGCACAGCAGAGGAGAGGAGAGGTCAGTGGCCAATAGTAACAGGAGAGGAACGTGGCATCGAACCCAGAATGGAATGGTAGATAGAGTCTGCATCTGTGTAGACCATATGTGGAGCATAATAAATGAGACATTGTGGTCTGTGGATTGTACCAAGGATGGTCTAGTTTCCAGAATTTAATTAGAGAGTTCAGTCACAATTTATAGGACAGTACGGCGACTATAGCTGTGTGGTCCACAGTTAAATGTTCAGTGGGGAGGGGGGATGGTAGTAGTATGGAAGAAAATTAATGACTTGTGCTAAGCCTTTTAATTAATATTTCCAGACTTTTATTTTTTTGAAAACTACACAGTCTACTTTCTTGACTATCAATTAAAAAAAATGTTGCAATTGTGTTATAAGTTAACAAATATCCATTGTGCAACCTGAACTGTATTTTCATTGAGATTTTTGTATCAGGATTTTTAGTTTTTGCAATTAATAAGGATAAAAAAAGCAAAAGAAACAGATGCACATTTGATAAGTGGGCAGAGACAGCCTCATATGCTGAGAATTAAGTAGGAAGAAAGCTATTGCATTTCCATGTAAGTATATGAACTAAAATATTCCTTCTCAGATCTTGTTTTAAGTAGAAGGAAATGAAGCTTATGCACTGTGGGTTAAAAAATGTACTTTTTCCATTTTGTATACAAAAGAAGGCAGTGAAGGATTAAAAATTTCTCATACATCGGCCTGCAGAGGGCGATCCAGAGGCTGGATGAGCTAATTCCCTGGACGACCAGCGGGAGGCATCGCAGGGTGAATTGCCGCCTTGCTACAAGGGGAGGTGCTGGTGTCTCCCTGCCCCCATCTCCTTCAGGAAGAAGGCCAGGTGGGTGTTGGAGAGGCGGTAGCTCACAGGCAGGGTCACGGCTGCCGCGGGGGGCCAGGGCTCTGGGGGCTCCAAGCTGGGCGCCGGCTCCTTGCCCTGGGCTGGAAACATATTGACGATTTACACTTCTTGTCAGAAATGCCTGAATGTATGTATTTATTTAGAACCAACTGGTATCCATGTGCTCTTTAGTCCTAGGTACATTGGCATGATGATATCTGTCAATGAAAAATAGGGTACAGGACACTTCCAGAATTGCAATGTATTAGGGGCATAAGGAGGGGCACACAACAGCTGCAAGTTGTCCTCCTGCAGGGTACGGTAAAGGACAAAAATAACTGCTGCTGGCAGGGCAAAGTGCATAGCTAAGACATATCTTGGGTCAGTATATATTCTTCCTTGGCAGCTATGGGATCCCAATTGCAAACCAAAGCTGCCCTCTTCGGCAGTAAACCCCATGGAAACAGTACCTGCCCTCCCATAGTAGAGGTGAATGTCCTTGATCGCCAGTCCATAGAGCTGAATATTATATTTGTCTGCGTCAGCCAGTATGACTCTGCCCTGCCTGGTGACAGATTCCAAATAAGAATAGCTCTATTCAAGTCAATGGAAGTTTTGACATGGATGTTCATGGAAGCCAGGATTTCACCCTCCACATTTTGGGCCTAAGCCTACAGTCAATACGCAGAAGCATCTCAAAAGCTTTTAATGGCAAAAATTGGTATAACTGGGATTGCAGCTACAGCTCTCTTATCAGTAGAGGACACCTAGACCTTTAGAGCTTTTTATATTCTAAGGCTGAGAGACCATTTCTTTGAAAACGAAGTGTGAACACAAGAAAACAGGAGCAATCCTACATCTTCTCTGTCAGTCAGAGAGATGAGCTTATAAAAGTTGTTAGGCAAGAGTGAGTGGAACACCGCAACCTTCTGGTCTTATGGGCAGGAGGTAGGGAGTGGGAGTTTTGAACGAAAAGCTTTTTGAGATATGAAACCCTTATAGACAGGGAAAAAATATTTTAGCACTTGCTGTCAGAATACTTGCTTTTTTAAAAGGTATTCTCCAAAGGTTTTCTGTGAAAGATGAAAAAGAATTTTTGACATGAAATTTATCATAGAAATGAAAGGTACTAGAGACGCATCATGGTAAATTATAATTCTGTGGTATTTTTTATTTATGTATTCAATGGAAATATAGGTATAAAATGAATTCTCTTGTAAGAAAAGAAACAGTGAATTTAATGGGAGCAATGTGTATTAGTATTAAATACAGAATGACAGTTTTCAGAAGATTAGCATTCAGAGCAACAGCATAAAAAAAAGACTGAAATGTAAATAAAACAATCGAACCCTATGTGGTTTATTGTTTTTTCTATTTCTCCAAATCACTGAAACACAAAGGGAAGAAATTATATATATAACAGAGTCTCTTGCATGGATGGAAAGCAGAGAGAGCGATACACCTAACAGAGGTGCCTGCCTGAGTCCCTCAGGCCCAGAACTTTAAAAATATTTAGATATCTAACTCCCATTTGTATAAATGGGAATTAAATGCCTGAATATGTTTGAGGATCTGGGCTTAGTATCTAAGTACTCAGAATTTATTTTTTTAAAAGCCCTAAATAATTACCATATATACTCATTTAATAAGCCGAATTCTTTTAGTAAAAAAGGGAAGCATCAGAGAAAGGGGTCAGCTTGTGAATGGGTATAGAGAAGGAGAAGTGGGACACAGCCCTTCTCCACAACAGAGGGGGCAAGGAGAGGCAGCACAGCCAGCAGAGCCAGAAGGGAAGAGGTGAGGACAGAGACTCTCCGCTTCTGGCCCCGTTTCTCTCCCACCAGCCTCCGAAGCAGCTACAGTTCTGGGGTTGGCAGGCTGTGGCCGCACCGCCTGGCCTTGCCCGCTGGAGCATGCTGCGCTGCCCGGCCCCAACCACCAGAGCCCCTGCAGCCATACTGCTCGGCCCCGCATGCCGGAGCAGGCTGTGGCTGTGCTGGAGCGGGATGTGGCTGAGAGGGCACAAAATATTATTTCTGAGGGCAATAGAACAGGACACCATGAGTAGCATTAGATGACTTAAAATTAATGTTGTCCTCTCTTCCAAAGAAGGTGGGTCAAGCAGCAAGAAATAAATTCATTTAAACACTTCTGTTGTTGTTGTTTTGGTCTCTCTTAGAAGAATGTGCACAGCAGGTCACAGTACAGCTGATTTTACCAGTTTTCCATATTGAATTTCACAGGAATTAGTGTGTTCAGAGAAGTAGCTTTGTTTAATCTTTGAGGTTCTCTCACTCTTTTTTTTCTTTTCTATCAAAAATGTTTCTATATTAATCACTTTTCTTTTTTCCTTCAGGTCCTTAAGGATGCTGGATTTGTAATGTAAATCTGGGAATCCAGTTTATGAACGCATATAACAAAATAGGTGTGTTTTTTAAAACACAAGTTGTCTGGTGTGGAAACTTATTCCCGTAAAACTGTGGTTGGGATTCTAGACCTCACATGATTCAACTCAGCCTCTGGACTATAAAGAGATCAGAAGGAACGAGGCTTTTGCATTTGGCTATGTGGTATATTTGATACCTTTTCCAGGACTTAGTTGTTTCCATTAAAGCCTGGAAGCAAACTAAAGTAGAATATAATGAATCTGGATGGTTGAGAAGTCATACAAGAATGGAATCCTTTAATCATTTGCTAGCATTTTAAACAAGTCACT
This sequence comes from Sternotherus odoratus, assembly GCA_032164245.1. Classification (NCBI taxonomy): domain Eukaryota; kingdom Metazoa; phylum Chordata; order Testudines; family Kinosternidae; genus Sternotherus; species Sternotherus odoratus. The sequence continues at coordinate 24,500,905 of JAVMKO010000009.1, forward strand.
GACTTTCCAGCCATAAAGCCACAATGAAGGAAGAAAATATTTCCACTATTCTGTTAAAGTTAGTAATTCTGCACACCTTCTAGCTAAAGAGCATCTGCATTCAGTCTCATAGGAACATCCTTCAGTGTTGACAAGGATAACACAAGGGAATAAACTCATCAGGTCCTATTTCTGTCTTCACAGCAACACAAAATGAGAATTCTTTTAGATAGTTCCATGTTCATGTATTTGCTTAAGGAAATGAAAAATATAACTGACATTCTATTCAGAGACTTCGTTGTCTGGCTCTGAAAAACTGCTCTGGTAGATGTTAAAACAAGAATGAAAAAAACCTTTCAGAAATAAATGCAGCTAGATCAACATAAAATCAAGACGAAATTTAGCATGAGGCATTTTAATAAGTATGTATCAAACCAAAGTTCAGTACTCAATCAGTGTTCAGTGGAAGAAGGGATAAATGATGACAGAACTCTCATGGGAAATATGGAAAGGAGTTAGCAGTGTGGTGTAACGGACAAAGTTTGGCCCAGTCTCTCTTAAACCTCCTGAATAGTGGCCTTTCTACTAATATGGTGTCTCAGTTTGCATTATATAATTGCCTTCATTTGCTCTGCAGCAGACTGTTCTTTTAATCATTCTAAGCATGAAGAACTGCAACTAGCCAGTTCATAAGACTAATTTGTCAATATGTAGTCAAAGCAATGGTTGGGGAAGTGTAATTCACACCCAATCCAGGGCCAGAATGCAGGGCTGCCTGCCTACAGGTTGGAATAGATGCTCCAGCCCCTGCACACCACTTGGGTGGGACACTGGGGCCACCTGATAGAAAAATATGTGCATCTTGTCAACTCCTTGACTTTTCACCCCGGTTCTGTACAGCCCAGTGCAGACACACAGTACCAGTGAGTGCAGGTGAGACACAGGCATGCACCAAGCCAATGTCCATGAAGGGCTTAAGTGGTGAGGAGGACCTTGAATGAGCCCGCGACACTAATGGTAAATTTTATCTAAGGTATCTTAATGAAGTACCCTCCATTTAAGTGCTTAGAAAAACCCTGAGTGAACAGTGATTTACAAGTGTACTATACAGTAATATTATCTTTGCTTAGAGATGATTCCATGTACAGGTATTCATGTCTACATAGGAGCAAAATTAAACTCAAAAAGCTAAATCTCCAAGAAAAGCCATTTTTTTTTGTTTTATTTTTCACCCCCTGTACACAAAGGCCATGTCTACACTTGGAGCTAAGGAGTGTAATTCCCAGATCATGTAGACATAGCAGTCATGGTAGCACAGGGAGCAGGAAGCGGCAGCACAAACTGGCTGCCCCAAGAGATTACCCATGAGATCCAGAGGGTTTGTACTCAGGGCAGCTAGCTGAGGCCCCACTCACCCCTGCCTGTGTTACCATGACTACATTTCTATTTTTAGTGTGCTACCTCAATAAGAGATAGCATGAGTACATCTACTCAGACTGGGAATCACATCCCCATATCCAAGTGTAGACATGACCTTAGATTACACGGTATAATTGCCAAGCACGTTCTAGGCTTAACTCACTGCATTTTTAAACTTTTCCCAATAAGTCTAAAGGGGCTTGTCTGACAGTTCAAGTGTCTCCCAAACAGATTTTTAAGCTACAATTCTTCCATCACTTTTGCTCTCAAGGCTCTTATCTCCTTTCCCACATTGTTTTCCTTTTCATCCTAAGAAACATTTCCCTTTCTTATCAAATTTTCCTGGTTCTGCCACTTTATCTAGTTAATGATTATTATGCCATTCTTCAATAGGTCATCTATTAACACACTGTAGTTTAGGATGGATTCTATTACTACACTTGCTGAGATTTTTAAAGGAAGTGAGCCAAATTCATCCCTGAGGTAATAGCATTGACAATACCAAAGCTGTTTTTGGCTCAGAATCTTATCAATTTTGTTTGTTTTTTCCAACTTATTTATGAATCAAAATGGCAAAATACCCTTATGAGTTTTCTCCCCATTTGGGGGCTTTATAATCCTAGAACGCTCCAAGTGATTACTGAATTAGATTTACAAAAAAATGATTGAGGTAAAATGTTATGCAGATCAAAGCATCAGAGAAATGATAACCAATGTGAGAATATGTTGCACACCTAACACTTGATAGTGTAACGTAGGCAACCTTTGGCACGCAGCCCGTCAGGAAAATCTGGCCCATCAGGGATGGTTTGTTTACCTGTAGCGTCTGCAAGTTCGGCCGAACGCAGCTCCCACTGGCTGTGGTTTCTCATTCCATGCCAATGGGGGTTGCGGGAAGGAGCAGCCAGCACATCCCTCAGCCCACATCGCTTCTGTTCTTTCTCTCTACTGGCTTTCTGGAAATCTTGTCTATATTCCTCTATTTATCTTTACAAGGAGTCGGTTAGGTATTTAAGTATCAGCAAATAAATACATAGTGGGAACAATTGACCAAAGCAAGATTCTAAAAACTAACTACTTAAATTTTTTTTTTCATCCCATAAGGGATTAACTTTTATTTAAAATGTATTTTGGGACCCTCACAGTTGGCAGAGCCTGTTTAATTGTATAAGAGTTTTAATATTTTAGACACAAAAGATATCCAAGCAGCTTGGAGAATTACAGGTTTGGGATCCGTGTCTGACCTTCCCGAGAACAGGTGTCTGTTGTGCTCTTCCATTACATACCCTCCTCAGAAGTGCTACACATGAAAAAAAATGTTTCTAGGCATGACATCATGGCGGGTCAGAGTCTGCCCCCTCCATGGCCCCTACATACAGGAGAACTGGTGCTGTTTCACAATGCCAGGCGGGTTCAAGATTTGGGTTGGCATAACAATGTGTGGCATGGCAGCTTTGTAGGGGCTGCCTATGCTCTATGGAGAGGGTGGAGAGGAATAAGTCCAGGGAAGCTGTGCCTACATGCAGTTGTGATTGTACTGACCCTTAGCCCATGTCGAGCCAGGGGTGCAAGCTCTGCAAAAGCTACTGAGCCCCTGTATTGTGGGACTTGCAGCTTTGTAGCCTGCTGGGAGAGGACCACCTCAGAAGAGAACGTGCTGTCTTTGTCCACCGCCTCCCCCCCCCCCCTTTTAACAATTATCGAAAGCTCTCAAAGAATGACCAGAGTCTGGCTTCATAGGAAAATTTTGCTTTATCTTCCTTATAGTGGAAAATATGTTTCTGATTTATTTTAAAATACAAGGAACAGTGCACGCTGTTCCACTCATTACCATCTGCTAATGTAACCAGTAGAACTCTGTGAAACTGCAGAGAAATTGATATTACAGTACATCAGCAAAAATTGAACATGATACTTTTATGCATGACTCAGCTCCAGTACAGAAGTTGCTAATGATTACTAGAGAACTAACTCTTTCCTACCTACCCAACTCGCCCTTTAAAATAATTAAAACAAACGTGGGTATTAAGTTCAAATTTCCACTTCCAAACTTTTTCTTATGGTTTTGGTCACGTCAGACCCCAAATCAGAAGAGTCCTGCCAATCTAGAAATGCTATGTCAGACTCTCTCTCTCTCATAAAACAAAACAGAAAGAAAGAAACAAACAAAAGCCACATGCATAGCACAGCAGGACTTGGCTATTTAAAAAAAATCTTGACTCCTTTATTCTGAAATTGAAGTGACTTCAAGCAGGGCCGGCGACAGGGGGGGTACAACGGGTACAGCTGTACCGGGCCCCGGACTTCAGGGGGGGCCCTCTGAAGTCCGGGGCGGGCCCAGTACGCAGCTGTACCCCCTTGTCGCCGGGCCTGTGAGCAAGGCTCCGGGCAGCCGCTGCAGCGCTCACCAGCCCCCTCCCCTGGCCCCCAGCAGCCTCCCCCCGCCCCACTTTGCTTCTCCCGGCCGGGCCACGCGGCCACAGCGAATGCGGGGGTTGGGGCCCGCGGGAGGCAGGAGACCGGCCGGGGGCGGGGGGCGCGGGCAGTGATAGACCGGCGGGGGGGGGGGGGAGGCGCGGCGGGAGACCGGGCGGGGGGGCCCGTACGATCTGCCGTATGGGGCCCCAAAATTCCTGTCACCAGCCCTGACTTCAAGACTTCCTCTAATTGGGGCTGGAATCTTGAGAACTGGTTTGGGATTTTCTAATGAAACTGGGTGTTGTTGGAAAATGCTAATTTGATGAAACCAAAATGTTTTGTGGAAAGATATTGATTTTGATGGGCCTACTGACCAAACACAGGGGGATTCCAACAGAAACCTAGTTTCCTAGGCAGGCTGATAGGGAGGCAGGTCTCACAGCGTATGCAGCCCTTATAGCTCTGGGAGACATTCAGACAGCCTCAGCGACAAAGACGCTAGGGGCTTCCAGGATCCATGTCTCCAGGGCGGGGACAGGGTTTAGGACCTCAGGGCTTTCAGGTTCCATGAAATGGAGCTGGGAGCTGGGACCGGGATGGCTTCAATTCTCCCTGCCACGGAGCTGTAATCTTGGGAGCCCCATCTCCCACGTTCCATGGCTTCTGGATCAACTATGTCTTTCAGTGCTTCTAGGTTCCCAGCTCCACACATTAGCCCAAGTGGAATGAGGAGCCCAGAAGCCATGGCTGAGCTGTGAGCCTCAGAGCTTGCTCCCCAGGCTTAATTTTGTTTTGACATTTTCACCACAGAACAAAATGGTATTTTATTTTCAGATTTTTGCTTCCATTGGAAACGCCAAAAATTCTAATTTTTGTTCCCAAAAGGAATGATTATTTTTAGAATTTCAGAATTTTCCATAGAACAGAAATTCTGACTTTCAATCAGATTGACTTGTGAGATCTGAGGATTCAGTAACTTAGACTCCTAGACAGAGAGGGAATGTGTGCTGGGCACTGGCCAAAGATTCAGAAGATCCAGGTTATATTCCCAGCTCTATCACTGGTCTACTGTGAGAACAAGGCAAGTTTCCTCACCTCTACGTGCCTTTGTTTCCCCTTCCACCTTTGTCTGTCTTGTCTGTTTAGATTGTAAAGTCTTCAGGGTAGTAGCTGTCTCCTACTATACATTTTACAATGCCAACACAATGAGGCCTCAGTCCTGGGTGTCGCCTCTAGGCACCACCAAATACAAATGATTAATAATAGTTAATAAATGGAGTAATGGTTTGGCCTAATGCAGATCTGCAACCGATAAAGCTTCTTGGCCCATCTCTAACAATTAGGGCAAGCATGAGATCTAATATTTTGTTTCAAATATTCTAGTTATATTTTTAACTTCATTTTTCAGTATCCCAGACACGTTGTGTATTCAAGATAAATGCAAAGAAAACATCTGCCTTTCATTTTAGAGTTTACTGGTTCTTGCTTAAAAAAAATTAAACATTTTAAAAAAATATAACTACACTTCAGATTGTTGCAGTCCTCGTTGTTAGCATGCTCCCAGCAGACTCTTCCCCTGGGAAAGCAGTGTTCTAATTGGAAACCTTCAAATGTAAAGACACTGGTCAGTAGTTGTCACCATGAGCTGTGTGCAACATAAAAGAACTGAGTCCCCTCCCCCCATGCTCTTGCCAGTCTTCCCTTGGCTGAGCATGAACACTAGCTCTAAGCATTATGGGGTACTCAAAATCCCAAGATAACCCAGATGTACAGGGAGCCCCAGGACTTTGCATGGTTGGCAGCAGCGAAGGCTGGCAGCAAGATATTTGAGAGAGAAATCTGGGCTGGGAAGCTAGAGAGGGAGATTTCACATGTGGGGAAAGAGGTAGCCACAGGCATGCTCATATAAGAGAACAAAGTAAAGCCAAAAATGTCATCACCCTGAAAAGTGAATTCTAAACATCTCCAACTACCAATATTTTTGGCTGTACATATACAGCCCTACAAACATCTCTTCTAGCGCTTTCTGTAGGCTTACATCTTATAAGCAAATGAATTGCAGCATTTTAAATAATTTTTGCAAAAGAATTACATCATATAAAAATTGATATTCATTTTTTCCATGTGGGGTGTGTGTGTGTGATAATTAAGGGTCAGGAATACTTTAGCTGGAACTTTTCTGAAATTTTCTGTTGAAGAAACATCTTCAGTGAAGTTTTTCTGAGACAATGTTTCACTATTTCCATGCAGGATGATAAAATTTCAAAGCACCACAGTCTTTGTAAAATGTCTTACATTCTTTGCTAGCAATGAGGGAGACTAAAAGGACTAATTTAAGAAACCACAAGATAAAATTTAGAGTGGATCATGGTTCCAAGATCTTCAGTTCCCACTGACGACTATCCTGGAATAATTAGAGAGACCAGCTGGGTGAGGTGATATATTTTATCCAACCAGTAATGGGAAGTTGGTCCAATAAAAGATGATAGCTTACCCATCTTGTCTCTGTAATATCCTGGGACCAGCAGAGCTCTAACAAGACTGCATAACTTGGAATAAAACAGCCACTGTTTTAGTCAAATAAATATAATCTCCACAACATTAATGTTTAGGCCTGGATGGATGTAGGGGGGCTTTAAGAGACTTGATATTACACCCAGTACTGCCACACTTCCTGTGTGACCTTAGGCACAGTCACTTAAGCTTCCTGTAACTTTAGTTACCCTGTCTATACCACGGAAACAATCATGCTGACCTACATATAGAGGCATTGTGTAAGGGTTAAATACAAGGGCAATGATCCTCATTTCATTGTACTACACAAATATAAAAATATCGTTATTTACAATACAACAATAACTCCAGAATCCCAAGATGGGTAACAGAAGTTCATGAATTTGGATTGTGAACAAGTGAACTTTGCTATCATTCCTTCATTGGTCCACAGAGAGGAGAAAGGTTCAGAAAGCCCTGAGGCCTGCCCTAATGTGTAGCCTAGCTGCACTAGCTCTATGCCTTCCATTAAGTTAGGCCAATTTACAGCTCTGGCTCAGTCTATTTATCTCCACCATGTCATTCTAGAAATGAGTGTGGCTAGTAGGGTGACCAGATGTCCCGATTTTATAGGGACAGTCCCGATTTCTGGGTGTTTTTCTTATATGGGCTCCTATTACCCCCCATCTCCTGTCCCGATGTTTCACATTTGCTGTCTGGTCACCCTAGTGGCTAGTTTTTTGGTGAAGTGATTCATGATTTATTAACTGGATACATAGATTGAATAGGTAGAAATATTTTGTTACCTAAAGGTCTTATGTGGAAGGGACTACACTGCAGTAAAAAACAGAGCAGTTGAATTAATTAAATATGACTCATTAAGAGACACACAAAAATACATCTCACAGCTCTGCTAACAGCATTAATAATTCAGTGCCGTTGCCACACTAAAGTATACACAATTTTTTATAATCAATTATTTATGAAGCTTCACACTTTACACAGTACATTCAGTACATGACCTTCTTTAGAATACAAAACTAGTTTGTCTCCTCTAGAGCTAAATGTGAAATGAATGATTAAAAAAGTTCTTTCAGCACCTGTCCTGCTTTTGGATTTTGCTATCTTTACCCCTCTCTGTGGAACCACAGAGGACTCCCACTCTTAAGGTTTGGCTACACATACATTTTATAGTGCTCTAACTTGCTGGTTCAGGGGTGTGAACAATCCACCTAACCCCTCATTCATTCAGCTTTGTGGGGTACTGCAGTTTCTCAGGTGTTTCTCCATGGATACACAGAAATGTGATGACTGAGTGTGAAAACAAGATGCCTTGCTCATGTCATTTCTGGCAAAAAGCTGATGTTTTCTCATTCTGCAATCAAACAACAGTGAACATCTGAAATGTTTTTTGATCTAACAATGGAATGCAATTGAATGTTTAGGCACAAAGTTTTGACTTTCTGTGCTCACTATTTACTGTGTGGGCAAAGTGCAGATTACAAATGAATTCCTTCAAGGAGCTGTTAATGTTAAGATCATAAAGGTGACACTCAGCTTTAAAGGGCAAAATGCATGGAAGGCTGCTTCCTGATACATCTGCTTTTGCAGTTTGCACCCAAAGGAAATCTACACATTATATTCTCAAAATGAGGTTAAACGTGTTTTATACAGTCATGCAAAAAGACCGAATGCAACATAATAACAATACAGTGCTGTAGGGTATGTGATGGTTTTTAATAAAAAAAATAGGATTTAGGTGAATGCATATTTTAGAGAAAAAATGCAAAATGCTCTTCTCTACTAAATTGAATCCAATAAGAAGGTTACATTATGCCAGTTTCAACCGAGGTGATATAATCCCCCAAACACATATATTGTTGTTATATATCTCAAATAACTTCTGACACTTTAGTTAGGAGAAAATAATTGTAGAGTTCAGGTTTCTGTATTAAGCGGAGGTTTGGCTTAATTCCTTCCTTTAATCCTCTATTCAAGTTAAAGGTTTCAGCAATTGGTTGAAATCTCTCCAAATGTTTGGGTGATTCCAGAATGTAAGGGCAGTTTAGGAACAATCCAGTGCCTTTTGGAACCAAAGGCAAGCTTTCCATTGATTTAAATGAATTAAGGATTAGACCAAGGGCTTATTCCAATGTTAACAACATTAATGCCTCATTTGCTTTTAACTTCACACCTATTTTTTTCCAACACCAAATACAGACCTCAGATATTTTTTAAACCACTTTTTCCCCAGTAGGAATTATTTCCATCTCTTTTTGGCTTGCTTCTCGCCATTTTCCAGAATGCATTCTGGCATTAGCATAAAGTAGCTCTAATAATCACACTGAGAATACATTAAATTGAGCCAAGAGATGCAACACACTCATTAGAATGATGTGAATAAGGGCATGACATTTGTAATGTTAACCAAAGCAAATCATTGAACATTTATGGCTAGATTTTCCTGGATGCTGAGCACTCATAATTTGCTTTGACTTCAGTGGTCATTAACTTTTATGTGGGGGAAATAATGGAACCGGATACATATCCCACCTCATCCAACTTTACAAAAGCTGCAGAGCAGGCTGCATGTGCCCTTTGCTCAAACTGCATGCAGTCCCCTTCCATTATGCATAGGGAACAGAAAAAGGCCTTTCTGGCCACCCTGCCAGCAGGGCTCAGATTAGGCCAATACATGGTAGTGTAGTATAGCCTATTGGCTATACCCAGAATCTCTGCTTTTATTTAAAAGAAAAAGCAATTGAAATTTTCTTTTTAAAAATAATTACCACTTTCTTTCCATTTTTTTATTCTCTTGCCTCCCTCCTTTTTTTGCCCTGGAGGTGGGTAGGAAGAGAAGATGAGACTGTGGAAAGACATTTTCTTACACTTTCTACACGTTTCCACTCTAGGAAAGGGGGAAAGTGGTAGGATGTTAAAAATGAGGGAAAGTAACATTTTCTTTCACTTGTTTCCTCAGTTTTCCAATAAAAGTAGTTTAAAAAATACCAAAGCAAAACAAAAAAATCCCGATTTCACTTTTTTTTATTCCTCCCCTTCTTTTTTTAGTACAAGAAGAGAAAGATGTTTTTTCCCAACTTTTAATAACTTTCAGACCCCTCTTCTTTTCCACTGGTTTAAAAAGGAAAGTAAAAAAAGGGGGGGGGGGAAGAAATCTAAACAATCTATATTTTTCAAAATGAGAGAACATTTTCTATTTCAAATTTTTGTTAGAAAACAAGAAAAAAGTGAAGAAAAAGAATAAATGTTCATTTAATTCTGAAAATTTTAATGAAAAAATACTACGAGCTCTACTAGAGGTGGTAATTTACGTGTTGATTTTGTTAACCCATTTAATTCCTCATGTAAGCAAGGGGAGAGGAGATCACAATACTCATAATTTACTATGAGTGAAATCTCAATTTTTTATCACAAGTGGTTGGCATTTGGGAAAGTTATACCACATGTTCTCCTTTCTGCCCCCTCAAAACAGACAAACAGACAAACAAACAAACAAACAAAAACAAGGAAGAATCCAGCCCAAAGAACCCAGCAGACCCTATTGAATTATTCAACCCCCACTGAAGGGGCACTATCTCAAGGAACTGAGATAGTATACACAATCATACTTTGAATGACTGTGCAAATAGCGTGGTTGACTTCTGATTTTCATGACTCACATGGAAGGAGCTTATGTTGTGGGTGGAGTGGGGAGAAGCACTACACCTTCTTTTTCCCTAATTCAACCTCACCTGGCTGGTGTCTCTCTCTGTCCAAGATAGCCCAAACTTGTCACTTGAGTACTATGAAGGACCTTGTTCGAGGACCCTGCACTAAGCAAATTTTCCCCTTATATGCCCATGTTAATAAGAAGCAGCAACTCAATCTATGTAATTTAACAGTGAAACCTGTTTGAATTTTCCCTAAATAATATAGTTGGAATTTTTTTTTACTTTAAGCTTATAGCACTGTTTTCATTATACTCTATGTGACGTGGAAGTGGAAGGGTTACATTCTTCACTACATGTTTAGAATAATTGCTGGTTCCAGCAGACAATCTCTGCTGGAAATATTCAGAAGAACTGACTTCTATGGTTGAAAGAAAACAACACTAAATATGGCCATGTATTGATATTTCAATGTCTATGTAATCTCCCTATGCAGTGGTTTAAAACATAGTAAAGATAGTACTGTACTTATTCCTCATGGCTCTTAGTTTGAATTGGCAGGAACTATGGATTCTGGGAGACAACAGACTCCACCCTTGGGAAGGAAGGGTAAACTTTCCATTGATCAACAGTGACCCTTGGAACCAATTACAGGCTCTTCAGAGGATTCCGTTCCACTCCTGGCCATGAAGGTTGGTGTCTGCAAAGAATAAATCTAGTACATGAAGTGTATAAAGCAGGGAGAAAGTGAGGGGATGCATATACCTAGCCCCAGGAACAGAAGTAATGGTGCAGGTCCTTGGTGAGTAGCACACAAGGCAGCTCAAGACAGGGTGAACAGCTTCACCTTTGCATGCACAATTGAGGGCTACAAGGGTGCAGTCTAGTCCCCAGGTGGAAGGCTGCTCCAAGTTGCATCAGCTGCCCATAACTCAAGGTGCTGTTTCACTCGCCAAGTATCACTGGGGCACTGATATCCTTCCAAAAACAGAGGGTGCGTTGAACAGTGACTACACTTGCTCTACCAAATCGAGATATTCCCCTTACACAAAGGGAATCGTCAAACTGCTAGATCTATTACTTTACTAGTACTCTACATGATTGCACAGGCATGTGGCACCCATAGCAAGACTAGGAGTCATATCACTGAGTTATTAATTTAAATCTCTATTGTAATAACAATTAAAATAAATAATGCATTGAACACAGAAAACATATCATATACACAGCACTGAAGCGCTTGACAATTCAGTGTTCGTTGCTGAACTACATAGATAGTAAAGATAGAATAGAACCCAAATACTTGTTTTCTTAGGTCCTGATTGTGCAAAACTTATACACATGCTTAAAGGTAGGCATGAGCATAAATCATGAGCATAAATCAATCAGAGCCTAAGGAAACAGGTATTTGGGTCCTATTCCAAGGTCAATAACTTAATTCTTGCTACTAACAAATTCAAAAAGAATGTGCATTTGTTTGATTTGCATGGTACTTAGATCACAAATACTCTGGGGAAGGGATTGTCTTTTCATTGTGTGTCTTTGCCATACCAAGCACACCTGGGGCTCAAATCCTGACTGAGGCATTTAGAGGTTGTCATTATACAAAATAATAGCAATTCTCCATTGATGAAATTTCCAGAACAGCAATTGAAACATGACAACAAAACAATGTAACATGTTTGCTGTTTCCATTTTGATTTGCTATGTGACATTTTAGAAGCCCAGAAAGTTACCAGTTCTAACTTACTCTTTTCTTTTTTGAGGGATAGAAACTCTGCTAAATGTAAATCTTTCTTTTCTAAAGTCATATGTGAACAGTGCAGCTCCACAGGATATTTGGATCTTTACCATAATGACTTCATATTTCTGTAACCCTCTATCTATATAAACGTCCCTGCATTTGGAAAATATGTATTTTTGTCCTCTGTTCTCTTCGCACATTCAGTACATGCATGACTGTAATCTTTCCCGAAGAAAGCAAATTACAAACTGTCACTGGAATGGCTAAATTCCATGGAAAGGGCCCCCAAATAACAGCCTGAGAACCACAACAGTTTTTTTAAAATTACTTTCTGGATACAAAAATGGTATCTTTGCATCGTAGAACAAACCCTATACTGCGAGAGAAAAGAAGCATGAAGCACAGAAATAAATGAAAGCAGACACAGAGCCAAAACCAATCAGTATTAAAATAATGTTCTGTGTCAGTGTTAAATCCACTACCAGAGATTCTAGTTCTGTTGAAAGATCTTGTTCTCCAAAACAGGAAATTCAGAGTCAGAAAAAAACTAAAAGATGGGAATGTTGAATTAAAACAAGGGATTCGAGGTAGACCATTTTGAGTGAGCTGTATTTTTGAACATACCTCTTTGTCCAGAAGCTGCTGCTTTTATTAAAAGGTTACTTTCCCGTCTAACTTGTACGCTAAAGATGAAGCTATTGAATAATGAAAGCTTCTGTTAAGATTCATGTTACATGTAAGGTAATAACGAATATGTCTACATTGCAGCTTGGACTGAGCCTGCCAGCCCAGGTAGATAGACATGCTAGTTAGTGGCCAAGGTGACACAGGCTAGCCATTTGAGTTTGGACCTAAGAAGTTGGTTGGGTTGTATTCGGCAGCTAGCCCATGCTGCAACATTCACACAGCTTTTTTAGGCATTCTCCCAGTGCAGTGTATACACATCATAAAAGCCTGCTCCTGAGAGGTGCTAAGCTCTGTCAGTGGCTACTGAAGGCAATGGGAATTGTGTGTCCTCAGCACCTTTACGCTATCGGCTGATCAGGTGAAATGTATGGGAGCCTTGTGGATGGTTACTGATCAAAGGTGGCCTCTAAACAAAGATAAAGTCCAGTCCCAAGCATGTGTTACAAGTAGAACTCCTGTTAAAGTCTACAGGAGTTCTGAGCACAATAGGGCTTACAGATTTGAGCCATCATCTAGGACTCTAAAATCATCACAATGTATGCCGAGAGTTGTATAAGGGAACAGAAGTGTCCTGAAACTCTTTCAAACTGTTGGTAATTCTATGTAACAAATATATTAAAATGCCAAACATTTAAAAATAACAAATATTTTAAATATTGAGCACTATTCAAGAATAAATGTGATATTAAGGTAGTTAGTAAATATCTTGAATTTTCTTAGCACAAAATCTGGCCCAGCAAGTTCGGTTATTTATTTATTGATTTATTTCAACTAGGATTTTGGACTGTTCGGCTGTCTAATATATGGGCCAGATTAGGACAAAATGACAATTATGCATAGTGTGTGAAAGCAGTGTGCAGTTATTGAATCTTAAAAAGAGAGCAACATATGATAAATATTGTCTAGTGTATTAGATGTTAATTATACATTCTAAATCTTTTAGAGATAGTTCAAATACAATTTCCCCCCCAGAAACACACTCTCCTACTAAAAGAAATGAGAAGCCATTTATTAGAAGCAGAGGAAACATATAGCATACAATTATGCTAACCATATATCCTTTCACCACACACCGATGGTTGTTCCTGGATACCCAGAAATTATAAGTGGGAAATTCAAAGCAGCCATGTGGTTTTCTTGGCATTGATGAGACTTGTTTCACTTATATTTATGGTATGTCTGGTTTGCATTTGATCAAAGAAGGATAAGAAATGAATACAATGACCATTCTGAGATTCCTAGAACAGGGGTATCAAACAAGCAATCCGAGGGCCGCATGCGGCCTGCAGGGTTATTTCCTGCAGTCTGCCAAGCTCTCCTGCCCCCGCCCCGGAGTTATTTCCTGCAGCCCACCAAGTTCCCCCGCCCCTCACTCTGCCTCCCCCCCAGCACGCTGTGTCCCCACTCCTCTGCCTGCCTCCAGGTGCTTAGCACTTTCCAGGAGGGAGGGGGAAAAGAGGCAGGGCAGGGATTTAGGGAAGGGGTTGGAATGGAGGTGGGGAAGAGGTGGGAAGAGGTGGGGAAGGGGTGGGGACCTAATGGCAGGGGTGGAGTGGGAGGAGGGACTGGAGTAGCAGGGAGTGGGGTGTCAGTGATGCAACCCTCAGGCCAATGTACTAGTCCTCATGTGACCCTCCTGGTGATACGAGTTTGAGATCCCTGTCCCAGAAAGTAACATACTAAATGTACCATTTTCTATCTAATTTCCATGCAGTTTGATTGTTTTGCCAATAATATATTCTATGAGAAAAAAATATCTTCAGATATGTGTCTAGTCTACTTTCAAAATAATGCCTCAGGAATTCATGTCTATGTTTACTGTCCACTTATGTAGCAAATTCTTGCATAACAAAAGCGCACAGATCAAATATGCCCTGCATTACATCCTATAACGTTTGATCTAACCATGTAGTAACTGCAATAGTAAAATTTTATGTTCTTTTTTTCTTTGAAAAAAATTTAAATAAGAGTTAACATTGAACTATGTATTTGTAGTTGTCTTAATGAACTCTGCTTTAGTTTCTTAAAAAAATACTCCCAAAAGTGTAATGGTTAAACAAAAAAAGACCAAGAATTCCCCGCACCCCGTTTTAAATATTTTTTTGCCTTGGTGCTAGGATTATGAGTGTTCTATAATAAATAAATAGTAATTGTAAAATAATTAATTCAAATCTCAAGGCTCAATATTACAGATCCACACAGCGAAAGGATGAGATTCTGTGTTGAGCATCTAAGTGGCATAGACCAGGGGGAGTGAGGCTCAGATGGCTTTAAGCCACCTTTACATCCTCCTTATTCTGGGATGCTCCACAGCTCTGAGAAGCTCCCAGTGAGGATTGAGCACCGAGGACTGCAGCCCTGCTCAGGATAACGAGTGCTGTGGCTTCATGCTATTTATCCCCCACCGGGCCCCAGCACATCCCCTGTCGAGCTTGTGACACCATCCTTATGACAATCTTCCTCAGTACCTGCAGTGCACGACATGCCTGCCAGGCCAAACCAAACTGGGGCTTTTTAGGTTTCTTTGCCATTTTATCTGGCATAAAGGGGCCAGAACAGAAGTGGGGATCTTTAGGTGTTTAGTAAACCAGCGTTGCCAATACTTGCACAACAACATGAAACTAGCCAGCCTCAAACATTACCAAAACTAATAGAAATTATGAACATGCAGTTGCCATGGCTGTTCATTGACAAAGTTGCTATAAGAACAAATGATAAACCCAGCCTCGGAGAGCCAACCTACATTTTTACTACATTGGTGCTATTTTTCCGTGTGCTTTTCTGTCAGAGAAATGACTATAAGTGCATACAAAAAAGTGTGCTACACAACAACAAAAACATATAAATATTGATGAGGTGAATGTCAAAAGACTTAGTATTCAGCTTGGGCGAGCATCCAGATTTCAAATGTTTATCCAAACTGCCTCCACACATCCTGAGGGCCTTCCATCCACATATCAAACAACCCCCAACTTCTCCACAAGACAGACCCCTGCACTGGACAGCTGGCAGTGCAGTTTTCTGCAGGGAAATCCATTAGTTAGCAACCTCTCACCAGCATTTTCTGAGTGGATAGCAGTTTTGGGCACCTTCCGTCCCACAGTGCTCCCTTTCTGGCACCCTTCCATTCAGGCCATACTGCTACCCCACTCTGTCACCCTCCCTACCACCTGAAATGGCTTTCTCACTCACACCCAGGTTCACCTCTACTAAAATATATATATTTGAAAGATACCTTCTTATCTATTCAATATTTGATTCATTCTCTTTCTCTTTCACACATGCATACGTTTATTTACCTTCCATGTTGAGAATGCTCCAATTATGCTGACCCAGTATTATTTATTTGCATTCCTCCCACCTGTGTAGTACTTAGGGCATGTCTTCACTACCACTTTAAATCGATGTTAACGACGTTAGGTCGAAGTAAACGTGTACCTGTCTTCACATACATGCCCTTAATGTCGATGTAAAGGGCCTTAAAGATCGATCTTGGCACTCCAGCCTAACCAGTGGCATAAGGCTAATCTCGACGTTCCAAGCTCGACCGTGGGCTAGTGAAGACGGAACCCGACATTAATAGCCTCCAGAGGCTGTCCCACAATGCTCCATTCTGACCGCTCTGGACTGCCTCACTACTGCTCCACTGTGACCGCTCTGCACTGCACTCTGAACTCGCTGCTCTGGCCAGGTAGATAAGACCCGGGAACATTTGAATGCCATTTCCTGTTTGGTCAGCGTGGCCAGCTCACCTGAACTGATCAGTCGCCATTCAGAGCAATCAGCACTAGCCGCCATGCAGAGCTCAGCATCACAGGAATCCATGATGAGCTCATCTACCCTGGAGACCAGCCAGAGGAGAAGAGCTCCAGCATGGTCCACTCGTGAGGTGCTGGATCTCATCGCTATCTGGGGAGAGGAATCCGTGATGTTGGAACTACGAAACAACAAACGGAATGCCAACACCTACGGAAGAGTCTCCAAGGCCATGCTGGAAAGGGGCCACAACAGGGACACCACACAGTGCCGCGTGAAAATTAAGGAGCTGCGGCAATCTTTCCAGAAAGCCAAGGAGGCAAACGGGCGATCAGGGGGCGTGCCATGGACATGCAGGTTCTACAATGAACTAAATGCCATAATGGGGGGCGCCCCCACCACCATCGCGCCGGTGTGCGTGGACTCCACCGATGGGATCATCGTCAGGGAGGAGACTGATTCCGAGGAGGACGAGCATGAAGAAGAAAATCTCACGGAGCAGCTGGAGCCCAGCGGAGAACCCTTGTACCCAGAGAGCCAGGAGCTGTTTGTCACCCTGGAGCCAGTACCCTCCCAAGCCTCCCAGGGGGGTAAGTGTTTCTTTTTTAAGTGATTACATGACGCGTGATTTTGTAAAGGAAGCATTTATTAATGAGTAACTTGCCCTAAGGACTTAGCGTGCTTTCATTGCTGGTCAATTTCTACTCAAAGAGTTTGTCAATATACTCCGGGATTGACCATAAGTCCTCCGCGGACATTTCAAGGAAGCTATCCAGGAGGTAGCGATGAATCCAGCGCAGCAGATTTCTGGGGAGAGCTGCCTTATCTGGTCCCCCGTGATAGGACACCAACCCACGCCACGAAAGTAGTAGGTTGTCTGGTATCATTGAGCAGGCTAGCATTGCGGCGTATGGACCAGGACTTTGCATGGACTCAAGGAGCATGCGCTCCCTATCTCTCCGAGAAATTCTCAGCAAAGTGATGTCATTCAGGGTTGCCTGTTTGAGATACAGACTGCAATTAGTCGGGAGATAAAGAGTCCCAGCTGCAAAGTACTCTTTTCTGCTGAGGACCGACAAACCGAACCCCCCCTCCCCCCACGAACGCTGACCGCCGCCCCCCCCCCCAGCCCGTAGCGTTAGCTGGCAGGGAATCCGAGCCGTCTGCACGCGGTCTGAAGAGCCCCAAAAAGACCTTAGCCCTTAGCGAGAGATTTTTTGGCATTTGCTTTGCAGTTTGCGGTTTCAGTGGGAGCCAGCCACGCGGTGGGGGGAAGGGGGCGGGGTTGCTCTACAGTATGCAGGCGCCACTTTTAACTTACCATGGCCGGCTGCACGGTGATTTCAGAAGCCGTCTTGGGCTGAGGCACGCATATGTGTCTGAGATGCTCTGACTTTTCTGTGAGCTCTCCTCTCCTTTTAGGTGTAGAACATGACCTTGTACAGAAATCATATCAGGCCTCTGAATACTGAGTTTGCAAATGGCATAGTACTCCCATTGTGTACCGTCCGAGACTGCATCTGCCTCCTAACCTTGAATGTATCTGTCTCATAACTTTCAAACTTTCTTTTCCCACACACTTGCCCACAGATGAACAACAACAGATGAACTCCCGCCCTGCACCGCAGAAAAGAAAGCGTAAAAAGAAAACGCGAACGCGCGATGAGATGTTCACTGAACTCCTGGAGAACTCGCGCGCTGAGGCAGCCCGCCAGACGGACTGGAGGGAAAAAATGATACAGGCAAGGGAACGAGACAGAGAGGAAAGGAATCGAGAGAGAGAGGAAAGGAGAGCCGCTGCAGAAAAGAGGGAAGCCGCTGCAGAAAAGAGGGTAGAACGTGAGGAAAGACGCATGGATGCTTTCCTCCGCATAATGGAGGACCAGAGCGACATGCTGCGATCTCTGGTGGAGCTGCAGCATGCCCAAAGACCACCTCTGCAGCCCCTGTGTAACCACCTCCCCCCCTCCCCAACTCCCATAGATTCCCCACCCAGACACGGGGTGAGAACACAGGGGGGAAAGGCCCGTGGGCCGCTCCACTCCACCCCACAAGCCAGCAGAAGCAGCAGCAGCAGCAGGCTGACTTTCTCAGAAAACTTTTAAAAGCTGCTGTGTCTTGCCCACCCCTCCTCTCCCCCCTTCCCCCCCCTCCTTTGCCCGCTCCTCCCCCACTGCGACTGCCGGTTTCCCTCCAGGATACCAGGACAGTGATCCCCTGTATTTGTATTTCCGATGAACCAATAAAGGAACCATGATTTTTCCAACAGTGATTTTATTTCCTCTGCAAGCATGGGGATGGGGGAGGGAAAGCATGGGGAGGGGGGAGGGAAAGAGGGTACAAGGGCAGCAGGCTTAGAGCACAGCAAGGGAGCAGATTCTCAAACGCCATCTCGACCACTCATAAAACTGTCTTTCAAGGCGTCCCTGAGGCGCAGGGCCTCACGGTGGGCTCTTTTACTTTCCCTGCTGTGTAGCTGCTCATAAGTAGCAGAAAGTAAATTTGCCTCTGCCTCCCAGCCCGCCATAAACGTTTCCCCCTTGCTCTCACAGATATTGTGGAGCACAGAGCAAGCAGCTATAACAATGGGGATATTTCTCTCGCGGATGTCTGAGCGAATGAGTAAGGAACGCCATCTCCCCTTCAAGCGGCCAAATGCACACTCCACGGCCATTCTGCACTTGCTCAGCCTGTAGTTGAACAGCTCCTGACCCCTGTCCAGGGCTCCTGTGTAGGGCTTCATAAGCCAGGACATTAGGGGGTAGGCTGGGTCCCCAATGATCACGATCGGCATTTCGACCCCCCCCACAGAAATTTTCTGGTCGGGGAAGAAAGTGCCTTGCTGCAGCTGTCTAAAAACCCTAGAGTTCCTGAACACTCGAGCGTCATGAAGCTTTCCCGGTCACCCCACGTACAGGTCGGTGAAACGTCCCTTGTGGTCAACCACTGCTTGCATGACCATTGAGTAATATCCCTTCCGGTTTCTGTAGTCGGCAGCCTCGTGGTCCGGTGCCAGGATAGGGATATGAGTCCCATCTATAGCCCCACCACAGTTAGGGAATCCCATGGCGGCAAAGCCATCTATTGTGGTTTGCAGGTTTCCGAGGTTTATAACCCGGTGTAGCAGCCGCTCGACGATTGCCCTGCTTACTTGCATCACAGCAAAGCCCACTGTAGACCTACCCACCCCAAACTGATTCGCCACTGACCGGTAGCTGTCTGGCGTTGCAAGCTTCCAGAGGGCTATCGCCACTCGCTTCTCCACTGTAAGGGCCACTCTCATTTTGGTATTCCTGCGCTGGAGGGCCGGGGACAGCAAGTCACAAAGTTCCATGAAGGTGCCCTTTCGCATGCGGAAGTTTCTGAGCCACTGGGAGTCATCCCAGACCCGCAGCACTATGCGGTCCCACCAGTCCGTGCTTGTTTCCCTGGCCCAGAATCGGCGTTCGATGGCATGAGCCTGCCCCATTGCCACCATTCTTGACAGATTGTCAGTCGCCCTACTTGCAAAAACGGCAGTGTCCATGTCGTCCCCGCTGTGCACGTCAGTGTCCCTGTCGTCCCCACTGTGCACGGCAGTGTCCCTGTCGTCCCCGCTGTGCTTGTCCATCTCCTCCTCACTGTCGTCGGGTTCCGGAAAGCGCAGTTCTCCCCGGATCGCATTCCTCCTCTGCAGACGGTGCAGCAGGAACTCTGCAACCGTGATCGAGGTCCTCACAACAGCCATTACTGCAGCCGTGGTGTCAGCGGGCTCCATGCTTGCAATGCTATGGCATTAGCACGGCGGAGAAAGGGCGCGAATTATGGGATGCCTACCTACAGTGCACCGCTCGGAATGGGGGTGGGCGGCGCGGAAAAAGGGCGCGAAATTTGGAAATGCCTACCCATAGTGCAGCACTCGAAATGGTGCCTGCTGGGGGATCAGGGAACTGTGGGATAGGTACCCACAGTGCAACGCTCGTCATGTCGACGCTTGCAAAAGTTTTGCGGACAGACACTGTCGACGTACTGTGCGTAGCTGTGCCTAGTGAAGACACACAACATCGACTGTATACCGTCGCGTTCACAACATCGACATAAAGGAAATCGAACTACTGCTGTAGTGAAGACATACCCTTAGTGAAGATGATAGCTACACTGATGGAGAGCTTCCCCTATCAGCATAGATACTCCATCTGCCTGAAAGGCGGTGGCTATGTCAACAGGAGAAGCCCACTGACACAGAGCTGCCTATATCAGGAGTTGGGTCAGTATAGCTGTGTGGCCCAGTGGTATGGCTTTTCGAAACCCCTGAGCAGCACAGCTATACCAACATAAGTTGTCATGTACACCAAGCCGTAGACTGTAAGTGCTTTAGGAAAGTGACTGTCTTTTTGTTCTATGTTTGTACAGCAGCTGGCACAAGGGAGTCCTGGTGCATGACTGGGGTTCATAGCTGCTACTACAGTAAAAATAAATAAATAAACAAATAAATATAATAATAATACATTAATAATAATAATAATAATAACAACTATAATATTGGAATAAAGAACAGTGGACACAAACCCCCATATTCTTTACTTAGTTCTTGAAATTTTTGCTGAGTGACAAAAGCAGGCCTGGGCCCAATGTCTGAGTCACCTTTTGGAATATTTCCAACACTTTGAACTTTTCCAACACAGCAACTGGCTAATCATTCAGATTTTCTTTGTTATTTTGCATGTAGTTTATCAGGATAGAGACTTCTCAATACAAGACTTCTCAAGACTGTCTCTATGCTTTCTCCTCCTGGTAAATGTAGACAAATCAATAGATCAAATCTATAGATCAACCAATTGGATTTCAAAAAAGCTCTGTGTTTTCTTAAAAAAAAAAAAAGAACCGCTTGGGTTCTATTACAAATGCCATGTAGCAACAGACGCCTCTTTCTGTTCTCTAACGGCTAGTTAGGGTTGTACACATAAATACAATATTCCTTTCTCTACTGTTTATCCTTCACCTATTTTAAAGCATCTAGACATTGGTAATTTTATTTTAAGCAACTTCAATATTTAAGAAAGTATAAACTTTTCTTTGGATGGTATTCACATCCCAGGTTTACTGCCAGTCCTAATGTTAAACAGAAAACTAGGGGAAGTGTGGTCAACCATGATGATCTTACTACCAGATACAGGGCTTACAAACCATCTGTTTTGGTGACACAGCCATAAAGATGCAAAACCAGCCCCATCTCAAAGTCCAACTCCTCCTCCTGTGGTATCCTGGCAACCAGTGACTCCTTGAAAAAGAAGTTCAAAGCCTGTGTTAAGCAAGAAATAGCTCTGTATAAACCACCACAACTGTGGGCAGCCAAAATGTTTTTTTCTTGGGGATTCTTTCTACCAAGACATTGCCTATTGCCAGGCTTTTATCCTTTAGGTTCTGTAGTTTCCACTGTATACTGAATGTTTACAGAACACAGAGTTGCTTTTTCAAGCCAGGGAGAGGAAGTAGAATGGAGCTTGCTCCCCGCACCTCTCAGGTTACCCTTACTTTAAGCCCTATTTATAAATACCATGATTAAGGAAATGATCCAAAGCCATTCCATTTGACTGAAGCTCTCAGATCTGGCTATGGGTAGCTGTTAGTTTTCCTCTAGCCAATTACAGTGGTAAAGTACTTTCTAGACTTGTTTTTAAAATGTGGCATGCTTTCTCCTGAAATGAACGATATTTGAACTCAATGACACAGTAATAAGTACGTTAGTTTATAGGAGCCAGTGCTGAAAGGCCTCAATGTCATAAGAAAAGTGTATTTATGACAGTTAAAATATATTTTACTGCAGAGTAAACAGGCAACACCCTAATTAAATCTCAGAATGGAAACAGTCTAAACATTCCTAAGTGCACTACTACTCTCCTCTCCCAAACACAATATACAAATATTCACGTGTCAAGCCTATCCGTGGAGGAAGCCACTAACTAACGTATTTCTGTACCATAGAAGGACCCATAGGTGCATGGGGCACGGCAGGGCTCTTCACTAGTCCCACCCGGGGCTCGCTCTCTTAACAACCATTGCATGGTTTTCCCCCACAAACTTAAACACATTATCAGCAGTGCACATACAGCGAGAAACAGAAAATGGATTCTTTGTGACAAAGAGAAAAGCGAGGGCAGCAGCAGAAATTGCAGCCTGAAATGTAGAGTGGAGCGACAAGAACTTAATTACTCCTCCTCATAGATTTTTATCACCTTTGAAGAGGCATGAGGTCAAAAAGCTTTGTGTTGTTATTTAAGTTCCTAGTTTACTAATGAACCAGTATTGAGAATATAAACATTTGGGTTTTAATAATCAGCCTTTGTATTTTATACTTTTCTGTTAATGGGGAAAAAAGTGATCAAAGGTCACTAAAATACTATTAGCCACCCTGCACACAAGACCTTTGTGATTAACCTCTGTCTGCTTTACTGACTTCAGCAATTTAACGTCTTGCTGCCTGTTATTGTATCTGTCTAAATCCCAGAGGAAAGGACTGGTACAAGATATGAGGCTGCTGAAATATCTGTGGCCTGAATTTAACATGGAACCTTTGTTTTGTTTGCCAATTGCAATAACTGGAGTATTTTTTATAAGGCTACATACTAGTAATACATGTGTGCGGGTGCACACACAAAGCTATAAGTGATGAACTAATGATCCAGTAACGTTTCCATTGGCCTTCCTGCATAATGGCAGGTTCAGAGGAGAGAATATTAGATGTGACATTAGGATCAAAGTGCTTTGATTTTTGGAGGTGATGACAGGGCCGGCGACAGGGGGGTACTACGGGTACAGCTGTACTGGGCCCCAGACTTTAGGGGGGCCCCGGTACACAGCTGTACCCGTAGTCGTCCCCCCTTGTCGCCGGGCCTGGAGAGCGGGGAAGGGGTGGGGAGGCGGCGCGGCTCTCCTCCGGACGAGCGCGTGTCCCCGGCAGGAGCAGTGAGCCCGGCCGGCGGCAGCGGCGCAGTCCAGGGAGAAAGTGCGGGGGGGGGAGAGGCTCCGCAGCATGGTAGGGCTTCCCCCGCCGGGTCTGGGGGAGAAAGGGCGCGGGAGGGGGGGGAGAGAAAGAAAGGGTGCGGGGGGGGGAAGAGAAAGAAAGGGCGCAGGGGGAGGGAGAGAAAGAAAGGGTGCGGGGGGGATAGAAAGAAAGGGTGCAGGGGGGAGAGAAAGAAAGGGTGCGGGGGGGGGGAGAGAGAAAGAAAGGGTGCGGGGGGGGGAGAGAGAAAGAAAGGGTGCAGGGGGGGGAGAAAGGGCGGCTTGCGCCGCTCCTGGGCTCGCGCTGCCGCCAGCCGCTGTTAGCTGGGGGGGGGGGGAGCGCCGGCTGGGCTGGGCTGGGGGGCCCCCCTGGCTGGGCTTCCCCCCCCCAGCCGCTGTCAGCTGGGGGGCCCCCAAACAATCAGAGTAGGGGGCCCCCAAATTTCTGTCGCCAGCCCTGGGTGATGATGCTGAACACCCACAACTCCTGTTGCAGTTAATGCGACCAGCAAGTCTATAACGCTCCTAAAAACCAAGTCAGAAGAATTGTCTACATTTCTGAATAGAGTCTGATGCTTTGAGGGCTGAGACTATATAATGTGAAGAAGTTTAGTTTCCTAAGATGGAGGTAATAGAACTGTAATTATCATGTGGCTTAGCTAAAATAGTCTAAAGGCTGAGTGTGGCCGTGTCCATCTCAGAAGTATATTTGAAGTCAGACACTTTAGGAAAAAGATCCTGTAAACAGTTTCTCAGACCAGGTTAGGTGTAAAATGGGATAATGATGGAAATATCTGCACAACACAAATAGTACACGTGGATGATTTAAAGAAGCCAGGTCACACAATTCAGAAGAGAAACATGGGTCAAAGGGCAAAGGAAGCAGCAGCATTATTTTTAAAAAGGCCATGGTAGAACCTGATTCAAGATGTAGATAATCTCCTGTGGTTACTTAGAGTAATGTATTGTTTGTAAATACTTGCTACAGTATAGCCTCAATTGTACATGCACTAGACACATACATAACTTTACTAATGATGCATATGCCTTAGTATTTGCAGGCCTAATTTTCTACAATTTGTGCAGTTTGTTTTATTCAGAGCTTTTACTGGCCATAGTTGTGTGAATGTTGCCCCTGTTTTCTGTGCTAATTATTTCTCTTACATCACTTCTTTTCAATCTATTTTTCTTATTCCTTATTTGCTGTATTTTTCATCTGGCAAACTATGATTCCAGTTATCTGATATTTTCAGTAATATATTCCACAGCATATGAACTAACTCAAGAAAACAATGTATATCTGTTATGTTGTTTATATTCTCCCAAGTCCACTGATGATGATAAAAAGATTTTTTTCTGGAAATAATAAACTTAAATTTAAGTTTTGGTGGGTCATTCAACATTTCCTAATTTACTGTCAAATATATATTAGTGTTAAAATATATTTTGATAGGTCTTCTGAAACACAGTAGAGAATAATTAAAAAGAATAGCAATTAACCTGTCTTAGAGAGAGCATTATAATGTAAATGCTGCCTCAAGGTAATTTCTGACAAATTAAATTCAAATGGATATGCATAGAGCACCATACTAATTAAGGAAACCTGCCAGTTAAATTATGACTAGTCAAGTTCAGCACAGCTAATTTAATGCTCCTTAGCATTTCTTCATTAGTACACTGTTTTTTAAGAATACATTTGGATATTTGAAATAGAATTAAATAGAGAGTATGTCAACTTCAGTACAAGCAGTATAGTAATTCAGGATTAGAAAAAAAAATTAATTGATTGAAAACAGAGAGATGCTTATGGCAAATGAAAACAAGCATAGTATATCTAGTTAAGTCTACTTGTGCTTAGCTATGTACTACAAGAGTATCGGAAGTACAGATTAAGTTTAATTACAGTTGTTGGCATATAGTATTTAATGCTATTACACATGCTGATTGTTCCAAACACTTAAACATGCATGTAACTGCACATGCATGCAGTCCTGTAAGCTCTACCTGTAAGCTTGCACCACAGATCCAGACCCAGGCAGGCCAAATATATTTGTTGGAGTTGCCATTCCACTTCTTTCTAAACTCAAATGTGAAAAATGGGCACTTAAAATAAAATCCTCTGATCATGTCTACTTACTATGCCAATTCAGAGATAAAACAAATCAATCTGATCCATCAACCTATAGAAATCAAAGGCTTTCCAGAGGAGCTGACAGAGATCCCACCTGACATGAGAATAAAGTTCACAAAAAACAGTGTTGGAAGACTTCAACACACAGTTACTGCCTATGATACAACAGCCCAAAATCTCATATATAGACTCTGCTGGGGTTTCTCACAGATAAATCTTTGAAGCCATACAGACACCTGACCAGACTCTAAACTGTATTGGATATTTAAGCTGGATGGACAAAAGAAATGTGAGAATCCTCTCCCCTTCCATCTGCCCTGCAATCCTGCTCAGACCACTTCCTGAAGCACGCAGAAGAAGTAGTAAGAACATATCCATTGCAAGAGAAGAAGACACCACCGCCCTGGCCAAAATTTCAGCAAGACCAGGATTTCACCCTCGAGTCAGCCAAATTCCAAAAGTCACTTTTCCAGCTCAGGGACCAGGAGCAGCATGACAAGAATGTGGGGATGGCTGCTCTGGGCACTCTCCAATCCCGCCAGCCACACAGATCATCACCATGGTTCTTAAATTCACCTATGACGAAAAGAGAGAAGGAAGAAAGCTTGTGGAAGACACTGCCTGATACAGAAACACCTGAGACACAATGATTTCTAAAACCTTTGCCATTGCTGTGAAGGAGGCTCTCTGTAACAAGGGCAGCAAAAATCACTATTTGCAGAACTTTCCCAGAATATAAATCATTTTGTAAACCCACACTGCCTCCAGGCAATATCAGAACCCAGTGACCACCACACTTGAGAAATCCTAATATTATTCATAGAGAAAATCATCTGCATTCAGGGATAAGAACAATAAGCAAAGTGCAGGACTAGAATCCAGGGACCTTCCATCCAAGATCTGACCCAGTCACACACAAAGTTCTGGAAGTATTCACAGGAATCAGCATCTCCACGTCAAACTCTGACTCTGCCTTTCTGGGATAGTGAAATAGAGTAGAGAACATCAGGGATCCTGTCAACAGAATCTGTCACCACTTTTTTGATGAGAGGAATCTCCTCCTCAACCTAATATATGCAATTGTTTGGCCTGTGCAAAATAAACTGTTGCTCAACATTAGAAACTTTGCAAATGACCAAGTAAAGGTATGTCTACATTTAAAATGCTTCAGCAGTAACCTGTACTTTAATAAAGACACTACCTACGCTGATGGAGGGAGTCTCGTCACTGTACGTAATCCATCTCCCAGAGCAGCAGTAGTCAGGTCAACAGAAGAATTCTTCCATTGATTTACTGCTGTGTACATGGGGACTTAGGTCGGCTTAACAACGCCACACAGAGGTGTGGGTTTTTCACACCTCTGACTGATGTAGTTAAACTGACCTAATTTTGTAATGTCAAAGAAGCTTGAGGAAGCTAATCAAGAAGGTAGAATAAAATGGCTTCCAGTTCTACTATCTGTGGGCAGTAACTTCAATGCTTTTCAATGAGACTTCAGGCGAGAAAACAGCATTTGTTCTTTTGTTTAACTTCTTTAACAGATGGGGGAAGTGCAGCCAGCCACACTCATATTGCATTTGATAACATGCATCATTGAATCCATATTCATTATGGGCTAGATTTTCAAAGGTACTTAAACACTTAAAGATACAAAAAGGAAGAATCTAATAGGATTTTTCAAAAATACCTATGCAGGCTTCTTGCCTAACTCCCACTGATTTCAATGCTCTAACTCCTAGAATATCCTTCTTCTAAGATGGTAGTATTAGAACAACAAGATAATCCATCTTCCAAGTCTATCTAATGCAGAATGTTTCTATTTTTCTTTACGGTTAACCATTCCTTGTAGGCTAAAATTAGTATAAATAAATAAGGCACAAAAATATGTTCCATCATACATTTTTCTATTACATTTTAACATTGTTTGCTAAGCATATAAGAGTATAGCCAAGCAACAGCTCCAAGTTCACCAATTATCTTCAATTTCAGCTGTCAATTTTGATCTGTTTTGCATTTCTCATTCTGTGCATACAGCACCTTATCATTTCTATCAGCACTTCAAATACTACAATTTACCACCAAGATTGGAGAAAAATGGGAACATAAAAGCAATTTCTGCATCCAGTATGAGTTTTTTTATGTACAGTATTTTTATATACAAAAAGCATGTTTAGTTCAATAAATAATTCTTCCTGTAGTCAGATATTTTCCTAAATATATTTTTTCAAATCAAGAAAATACCCAGAAGATGTCAAAATCCATTTTTATTTTTTCGATACCACAGAGTGGACTGAATTTAGAAATGTCATTTGTATGCCATGTGCTCTCTGACATTAAGTTCTGAAAATTGAGACGAAGCCCAGCAAACTAGAGGCTATTTCATTTTAATACAAAAGTGACAGTGCTGTGACCTTTCCATGTCATTTCTCATATGATCTTGCCCAGCAGCATGAAAAAAATATGACATTTGGAAGTAGAGCCCAATGTGGGTAGAGTGATGGCACTTTTTTGTTTTCTGTTTCTCTCTAGACATCTGTTGTAAAACCAAAGGAAATTGGAAAGTCAAAAAATGGTAAAACAGACCACAGAATCTTTTGAGCTGACTAAAACTTTATTATTTATTTTAGCATATTACATAATGCCACCCAAAACGTATCATACTAGTGTTTTGCTAAATATCTTACATTAAGAGAGCAATGGTTCTCTAGTAAATGAAATCGCTATCAGGAACAAGTAAATATGTAAAAATGATATTAAGGTGGTAACTTCAACTGACAAAGGCAAGACATCCTCTAGGTAAGCCTGTTGCTCCCTGCTCTTCTCACGGCCCTTGTGTAAAGGAAATAGAATGTTGAGCATCACATTCTGATTTTTCCAGTTTCTGTTATAGTTATTGCAGGCCCTGTCTAAGCTGCAATGCTGCCATGAATTGCTGCAGTACTACAATCCTGCCTCCCCCTCTCCCCTCCCCCCCCACGAATGCCTCTAACCCCACTCCTTCCCCATCACAGCCACTTCACCAGGACTTGCAAAGAGGTCACCTGAAGACATCCTTATGGCTGCACTAGGGATGCAGCTGGGGCTTGTAATGTCCCTTTACATTCTTTCTGCCCTTTTGCCGTGGGTAAAGGGACCAGAATTGGGGTGAGGATCTCACCAACTGTCTTTAACATGTGCTAAACTCATCAAGTTAAATCCTAAGGGGGAGCCTAAGCTTTAAAATTAGAAAATCTCCCCCTACGGCCCTGACAACTTTATAGGCCCTAATCTTGTAATGACTGTGAAAAATAATTGCAGTCAGTAGAGATCAGCATGAGTGGTGGTGGGTCTGCACAGTCACTTGCCAGACTGGAGCCACAGAGAGTGCTGAGTGCTAATATCCTCACACACTCTGTTTTCCACAGCGCTCACAGTCTTCCATTTTGAGAGATATTCCCACTTGGAGCAGAATTTCCCATGACTGGGACTTCTATGCACTCTGTTTCTATAAACAAGTATACTGAATAGCTCTTAAACTAGTAGAATATTTTAAAACAGAAGAATTTTTAAATGTGCAATCAGTGTGGATGTTTTTTGTTTGTTTTCTGGTGTTTGTTCCATTTGGCTGACCCTTTTTTCCTGTCTTGACTAACTTCTCCCACTGCAACCTGTCCCGGCACTGTTTGATGCTGAGGGATCTGGAAGAAGGCATTCAGACCCAAACATGGTCAGGACTGGACTCTATCTGATCTCTTCTGGCAAGGTGCTCTATAGTTAAAGAAAGAAATGGATGGTTTCACCTCCAGGCCTCAATTTACCTTGTACATTAAGTACATTGAAAAACAGTGAGAAACTACACAGAACGTCTCAATTTTGTTCTAGCAGAGCTATTTGATCTAATAGTGCATCCTGATTTATAACAAGGCACTCTGTCAAAATCATCAGTAATAGAATTAATTATGTTGCGACAGATCCTCAACTGGTATAAACTGCCATTGTTCCACCCATTGGACTGGACCATTATGTTTACAACAATTAGTACTAACAACAGTCTCAGGTCTGCAGCGAGATCCATGTGGACTCCCCTGCTCCTTGTGTACATACCTTTGCAGCATTGGTGAGCTTGTACATCCTTGATTTCTTGAATTCTCCACTATCTCATATTTTCATAGAACAAGAAGAAAATGATAATAGGTCCTAGCAATTAACCTTTGTAATGAAGCTTCCACAGAAATAGTTTTTTTCCCCGCTACAGTTAGATTTCCTAACCCAGGGTTTAAGCATTTTAATTTTTATAGTCTTAATTATCAGACACCTGGTTCTAAGAGTCAAAAATCGAGGAGTCTTTTTTCCCCAGCTGTATACATCTGCAACATCTATTAGCCTCAACAAATGTTACAGTTAAATGCTGATAGGAGAAAAGAGCCCTAAGAACAATCTGAATGACCTTAATATTTGTAATGGGTTAATATCTGGATGAGGTGAGGGAAAACACTAGAGAAGAGAGGTCTGATGTAATTTCAGACTGGGGAACCAAGGCCATTAGGGGCTAGATTCTCTCGTGACTTGCTCAACTTGGCATTGGTGAACACATCTGCGGGCGTGGGAGGCAGGAGCCAGTTCAGCAGTTCAGAGGAGCTGCTGGGAGGCTCAAATTCTGCCACTGGAACAGCTGAATTAAGGAGCCTAGATGGTCTCGCTCTTCCTTACTATGACCTTATGCTGGATGTGGAATAGGGAAGGAGGGCAACAGGCACAGGAACTGGCTACAAAACACATTATCTGCAGGCAGTTTTCCTTTAACAAGGGAATTCTCTGTCAGGCATTAATGGCTGGATTACCGTCTTTTTGCACATCACCTAAGTCACATAAAGCTGCCTTAACTCATTAGAAAAGTCTGGCAATAGGAATTTATTACACATTGTCTCAAGTTCCAGTAAAGGATTAGTAGAGACATCTCTTTTAACTGGCTAGAGTACAGTGGCACCAGCAAGGGTTGCAGAGTGGTTTTATCAGCCTTCCCAGCCTGTACCTTATTTTTCAGGGACTGTTGACTCTGCTGAAGTCTGCTCCAAGCTGAAGTTTTACAAAGGTTTATTGCTATTTTTTTTTTTGTAATTGCAGGGAGGAGGTTTGGCAAGTTCTAAGTTATCTGAAAGTGATACCATTTATTCCTTTAAGAAATTATTTTATATTTATAGTCCTTTAACATGACCTTGACTTAAAACATTTGGCAAGCAATTATCAGTTCTAATTAACTTTAAAATACAATTTGGCAGAAGATGCACTATAAGTCCTAATGAGGTTTAGTAACCTTAGATAAACCTTTGAGTTCCCCCAGATTTCATGCTTTGTAGCTTGAGCATGAAAAAAGGCAGTTTTCTCCAATATCCATTAAATTATCCTAGAGAAACTACTTTAGGACAATATTATTTAAAAAAATACTCAAAAAAAGCTTGAGTCAAGGGACTGCTCAATGAAACAAAAGTAAGTCTACTCAGGGGACTCCACGCTGGGAAGATACTGCTTTACTGAACTGCATCGCAACAGACTAATACTCCTGGGGAAATTCTGTGCCACTGTGCATGTGCAGAATTTATGTCCCCCCACAGATTTTTTGCTTCTCCACAGAAAAATAACTTTCTGATGGGGAAACAAAGGGAAGCCACAAGAGCAGACATGCAACCCTCCCCAGCAGCAGAGAGGTAAATCATAGAGGGGCAGGGACAGGATTGGGGAAGTCCTGACTGGTGGTTCCTACCCTGTGCCAGGATCAGCTGCTAGTCCTGGCTTGGCTGGGAGGTTGGGACTTCCGCTTTCTCTAAACAGCATCCAGGGATGGATCGTACCTACATCTAGATTTCTCCCCCGGCTGCAGGAAGCTCTGAAAATTCCCCTCCATTTCCAACACCCATTTCTCCTCAGCTGCATGGGGAGGGATCCCCGGACAGGTAGCTGCACCTGATCTGCTCAACCCCCATGCATCCAGACTCCCTCATACCCAAACCCCCTCACTAAGCCTCACCTCCCCACACTCAGAACCCCTGCAATGTTCCCCATTTTCCCTGCATCTGGACCACCCTAATGAGCCGCCTATACTTGGATCCCCCCACAATGAGCCGCACCTGGATCCCCACCCCACTGAGCCCGAATCCCCCAGCATCTGGACCCTCCACTGAGCTCCCCACATTCAGCCCTCCCTGCTAAGCTCTATCCCACTACTGAGCCCCAACCACCTTTACCTGGAACTCCCCCCAGAGAGTCCCATTACTGTTGCATCCAGAATCTGCAACAAGCCCCTGTGCATCCAGATCCCACCCTGAGTTGCCCACACCCAGATTGCCCCACACAGAACCCTCTCAACCCACATCTGGATCTCCTCACACTAAGCTCCTCCACACTTGGATCCTGCCTTGCTGAGCCTGTCTGCTCACACATAGGGACAGGTCCCTGGGATGTTCCTGGGGCAGGCTCAGTCCTTGTGTTGTGTCAGGGTTGGGTACAGCCTCACCGATGAGTCTGTGTCCTGGGACAGGGCTACAGGGTGATCTCCCACCTCTGTGTAGCCATGGCCTGTGCTTCCCAATGCCATGCTGGAGCTTCCACATTTATTTGACAAATAAAATTTGCAGAGCTTTTGCAGAATTTTAAAATATTGTAGGCAGAATTTTTGGGGGGTGGAGGATGGGGGCACAGAATGCCCTCAGGAGTAAAACTAGGGAGAAAGAAAAGGGGGGCTCTCACTAACTGAACAGGAAGTAAGAGAGGGTGGGGTATGGATCCATCCCACAATACTTTGGGTAATCCAGTTAACTCTACTACAAATGTCTTTTTAAAAGATATGGCCATGTTGTTGAACTTCAAGCAGATAACTGTCTTACGAGCCAGCAAAATGCCTACCAAGTTCCGGTGCTGTGCAAATAAACAAATAATAAGTCAGCTGATTGTCTTATTTGCCCACACAGGGGAACAGTGCGTATAAAGGTGCGCCTTGCTCTCCTGCATGGACTATGTCCCTCATAGCTCACAGGGTAATGGTAAGAGCAGCCTATGCAAGGGTGCTGCTCCCTTTCTGCCACAGGTGGGCGTAGCATGAGTAGAACATTTTGTGCCCTCTCTGCTCACCTGGCAGCTCACCTGAGACAGAAGGGTAAATAATGTGCTACTTGCATGGACTAGTAGCAGACTGATTTCCTCCTGGAACAAAGAGGAAACAAGATTATGAATTGTTACTCTCGGAAGCACAGTTCATTCTTTTATCTGTGCTGGGGACATTACTAGTATGCACAGCCCCTTACTCAGTGTAATTAAGTCACAGTGGCCTAGCTCCTCTGAGGTATCTAGATGCCTAACTCCCATTAATTTCATGGGGAGATAGGTGCCTAATTGAAGATCTGGGCCAATCTAGGCTAATGATAATAATAATTAGAACTAATATCAATTGGTGCCATAGAGTCAATGGATGCGGTGGTGGAACTCTGCCCAGATATGTAAGCAAGGGGAATGCACAACCTTATTATCTTTCCCTATTCCTACCATAACTGTGTGTGTGGGATCCACCCACCCTGCCTCCTTAAAATAAACCCGATTCCCTTGCAGGGTCACAATCAGATGCCAGTGTGGCAAATATGCACGAGTATATGCTTGACAGTGCTTAGCCATTTGCATAATACACAGTTTGACAATTTGTATGGTGGGTAGGGGGCCAGATTAATTGAAAGAAAAAACCAAGAATACAATTAATAATTTTGTTCTTGCCATTAATCTCTGCTTTCCACTTATCAAACAGTGACAGAGCCTGACATACTATTTCTTGCAAAAGTAGTTTGCTTCTTTCTGGTTTTTGTTTTCCTTTTCAACTGGAGTTGCTTGTTTTTGTTTTGGAATTTTCTTTCGGTTTTTGTTTTTTTGTTTGTTTCAGACGTGGTGATGGTTTTGGTTTTTTAGCATATGGTCATCAGCTGGCCTGAGGACACATTGCAATAGGATAGGGTTTGATAAAAAAAATTCTCTAGATGGGAGGGTAATATGTAAATCATAGAATCATAGAAGATAGGATTGGCAGAGACCTCAGGTGGTCATCTAGTCCAACCTCCTGCTCAAAGCAACATAAATAACATTTGTCCCAACAATATTTGGAATCTTGAGCTTACTAGTACCTAATCATGTGAAGTAACAAGTGAAATACACTCTATTTCCTTTGCTGGTAGTGACTCCTAAAGTTTAGTTGCAATTCCTACCTCCTCTCTCCTCATCTCACTGATGAGTAGTAAACGGGTTTTTCCCAATTCTCCTTGACTATTTTGAACCATTGTTATCTTTTAAAAATATTTCTTCCTATTTTAATTCCCTCTCAGTTTAACAATTCCTCTGCCTCTAAGCCAGGCTGTGCTCTTGAGAGAGAAAATACAAGCAGATTTCCTTCTTTTCCATTTTTAATAATGACCTTGCTGATCAGGCTGGTTTCAGAGGTCCCTCAGCTCTATTTAAAACCAGAACCTTTAAACATGCCCTTTAAATAGCTATAAAATGTTCCCATAAAATCCTAGAAATTTATTTTCTATATTGTTTCTTTATGGTTGGTTTAGTGTGTCATTTTATCAGTAACTTTAAAAAGTCATTTCCTTACCAATCATTCATTATTGTAGTGGCCACAAAATTGACTACTTTAACTTTGTTCTTGTGCCATTAATTAGCAAACTGCTCATTAACTGCTTTTGTAACAATTGATTCATTGGCACCCAGGTACAGTACCGTAATGATGGAAACATTCAAAATGCTTAGGTAGGTAGACAGAAACCAAGTTAAACATTTAAGTGAAATTAAATCCAAAGTTCGCATTTCTAACATGGTCTTCATGGGGTGAACTTTGTAAATGCTTGGCAGGCAGTGAATACTTCCAATACTGATTATCAAAGTTGTGAAGATTTGTTGATATATTTTTACATACAAGATTAGATATATACAGTGCCTAGTTGTAAAATGCAAGGAGTATAGAGCCTGTAGATGACTTCTAGTAATCAACCAAGAATCTACCTCAGTATCTGGAATGGAATGATTAAAGTGTTCGGGGGGGGGGGGGGATTCTCCAAAAGAAGGAAGGAAAATCAATGAGGATGTGGGCTTTTTTTTGGGAGGGGCACATATTTAGAGGGGAGCCAAAGATACTAGGCCTCCTTTAGACAATGCTCCTTTAGAAGACAGATGGTGACCAATGGTGCTTCTGGAAATAACATTATGTACAGGACATACATAACACAGACATTGACATACAAAAAGATTTGCATCTACTTACAGACACAGCCAGTTGGAAAGGCACCTATGTATGCTGATGTACACCCTCTACTCAGCTGGAAGATGGTCCAGCAGTTAGGGTGCTAGCCTGGGATCTGGGAGACATGGGCTCAATTTCTTGGTCTACCACAGACTTCCTGTGTGATCTTAGACAAGTCACTGAGTCTCTCTCTATCCCTAATTTTCTGATCTGTAAAATAGTATTTGGGGGTGTTGTGTGGTTAATGATTTGGAAGCACTCCAATACAGTAATGGGGAGCTATACAAATACCTGAGAGAAAGAAAAAGCCTCCCAGGAGCACAGTAGCTACACTTGGTTACCATTCTTAGCGTTGCTCGCCATCGGGAGATGATGGCGAAAGGGCCAGGGTGTATATAACATATGTTTTTTGACCATGATGAATAACCTTTGAATCCAATGATACTGTTGGAATGAAAAGACATTCTTGGCATTGTGTAGTCATAAACCCATGCTTGAGAAAGAGAAAAACAAAGCTAGATAACTACTGGGAGCGAAAGTTGAAGGGTACCACAAGATACTATCTAGCTTCACCTGTTCTTCAGAAAGCTGCTACTGAAAGCTTTTCCTTGCTCATCAATCATTTGAGAAAGTGACAAGAAATATAAATGGCATTAGTAATACTATAACTAGATGTCTTAGACAATTATTGGGAGTGTTGATGAATCACCTAGACATTTATACCATATTCCAGTGGAATTACAAAGCAAAAAAAAAAAAGCTATTTAATTCTATAACAGGATTTCAAAATATCTTGTAGTCTGGTATTTCACTGGTTTGGTGCCCAATCCTACAGTCCTTTCTTGTGAAAAGCTTCCTCTAATTAAATGAGAAAAATGGGTGCAAGTTTTATCCCCATATCTGTTGCTCTTCCATACTATGTAATTAAAAAAAAATCAGAGTTCGAAAAGCATAACCTATTAATAATATGTGCCTTCAACATTATTGTCCAAATAGAGGAACTGAAGCCAAATCTCTGGTGGTAAGAGTTCAATATTCGGATGCTGCTTTACTGTTGTGTCATGTGAAGATGAAGAAATGCTACACAATGACTGTATTGAACACATTCTATTTTTTTCAGTCAATAACTGATGAATATCCTATTTAATTAAATCTATATTTTATGTGCTGCTCTGCATCAAATACTGTGTGCATAATAATGATAACTCTCAACTATGGAAGCTTTAGAATTACCAATCAGGGTAAAAATTGCATTTCATATGAATACAGCATATGAAATGCATCGTTTAAAATATACCTTATGAAACATTATCTGTCATCCATCCATATTGTATGTGCGACAGAAATAGATGAAGATATACATAGGAAGATATGGCCAAGGAATAGAGTAAAACTAAAATGGAAAAGCAGATCAACAACCTAACCAGACAGAAGAGCCTAGCTGGTGGGGGAAGGGGGTTCCCCAAAAAAGAAACTAACATAATATAATCTTAGCAGTGTATGTCTTGGGTCAGATTTTTAGCTGATCTAAATCAATGTAGTTCCATTGTCATGGAAGTATATTTGCTTCTTCTTTGAGAAGTGTCGCTATGTTCCAATGTCCATCAGTATAGCCTTTTACATTGATGTAACTGGAAATTTGATCAGGACTATATCACCAGCATTTATTCTTTCCTCTTTAAACTTTACAACTGATTGCTGGTTTTCATGTATATGTTAATACCAGAAACAGCTTGGTGAAGTAATATAAAATTAAAAGGCTACTCATGTAGTTAAGTCAGACGGTACAATATGCAGGAAAGGGAATATAATGTCCTGTATGCTAGTTGGTTAGTAGTCAACAGCTGAGGGTTTTTTTTAGCTTTTTTTCAATATTTGACCATTTTGGAACATGCAACTCACCATTTTTTTATGTATAAATTGATTCAAAAGACAAGCATTATATTTTTGCTATTTCAAATAATAAAGATTTGGAGGGGGGCAATGGAGCGGGGAGAGGAGGGAAATACTATGCCCTGCTGACAAACAAAACAGAAGCAGCAGCTGGGCTCTCGGTTTGAAAATATTTTGCTACAGTGCAAAACACATTGTGACGTGTAACAAAATAGTGAAGGCGAATACATTGCGTCATTGAAGAGGGGTGTCTACAAATGCTCGTACAGTGGCTGCACTTTTAAAGTTTCATCCAGTTTGAAAGCTGTTTCAAGAGTTTAAGAAGTCAGAATTTGGGTCTGTATCAGCAAAACTAGAAGTAGCAACAGTGAGGGGGCAGTGGCATCTTCATGAAGGAATCACAGTAGGCCACCACCAGCAGTTAATAAATGCACAGTGGTGCTAGGGAGAGGGAGTAGTAGCATTCTCCCGCCTAACTCTCATATCCATTGGAAAACTAGCACTGTGGGGATCCAGGAAAAAATCTCCATATGAGAGAGAAAACAAGAGAGAGTGTGTGCATGCCATTCGAGCTGAGTCAGGAGCAGCAGAGAGAGGTGGCCATGATACTGCTGTCAGACTGTCATTGACTTCAAAAGACTTTGGATCAAACTCCAAGACAGCATGCTAAAATCACAGCACAAGAAGGTACAGCTTGAAGATAAGAGTAGACTTGAGTTCTGTCCTTTGAATATTGTGCCTCTACTATAGGCATTATTCTGATCTCATTGACATTGATTTAGAACAGAAGTATCTACAAATAAGTCAATGGGGTTATCCCAGAGCATAGCTGGTGCAAGCGAAATAAGAATCAAGCCTGGTATTTTTATAGCATGACATGTTGAAAAGAAAAGCTTTTAAATCAGCTGGGTCCATTTCCAAGGCAGGGAGACTTCATGACATCCAGCAGCATGAAGATCAATCATTTTAACAATAAACTGTGAGATAATGGTGGGAAATGTAAATTGAAAATTATTTTGGTGTACCTAGCCATTTGATCAGGAGGAAATTATTTCCTGCATTATTCAGAATGAAGCCATGGTATACCTTGGAGGAAAGAGATAAAGCTACAATACATGTATTATTAAATATATCTGGAATTCATGTTAGGTATTACATTTCCTTTAATAAATGGGAAAATTTCTATGGAGTGTTGCAAAATGTAATTTCAAACTTTTTTTTTTTAGCCTTTTTACTTACCCAGGACTGCAGCAGAAAAGAACATCTGCAGCACATAAAAGCTTGGAGACTCAACGGCTGTTTACATTTTAAATTTTTTTCCTGATAAATTATTAAAATCATGCTTGAGTAATCATTTTAATGAAAGAAACCATCTCCGTGAGTTAAATGATCATCATAGACTTGATGTTGTGTAAGAAGTGTAACTCAAGACTATCATGACTAATTACTGCATATTTCTGAGATATTATTAAGACAAGTCCTGGACAGATTTCAACTACTAAACTGTGATGCCGATGATATACATTTTTTTTATTTGGGGATTCTGTTTTTGGTGAAATTTAATTTTCTTGCAACTTTACAGCAGTATGAGCTGATTGTAACTACAGCAAAGGACCTGGTTCTCCTCTGGCTTTCTCTGTGCAAAGAGAGTGTAAAATACTACCATTCTGTTTGTTAGGGTTTGATGCACATTTTGCATGGGCACAAATGACAGCACCCGGTGAGAGACCATGGAGAATCAGTCCAAGGATTGAGGTGACCCATCCCATATTTTAACTCAGACATTTTCTACTTTTTAACTCTTTGCCAAAACCACTCTCTCTTTATGTGAATTTCTACTGCTCAGCCACAAAAGAGCAACCATACCAGGCTAGCAAAAGCCTTGTCAATAACTAAAAGCACACTATTAAAATCAACATATTGTCAGTTACTCCTTAGATCACAACAACCAACATCAATTACAAAATGAAATTTACACTCCTCCCAAAAGCATTCCTTATCGAAGTCCTTCCCATTAATACCCGTATGCAGTCTTGCCTACAGGGAAAGGAAACTGGGGGGGTGAGGGAAGGTGATAAGCCTTGAAGTGTGCCCCAAAGAACAACAACATTGAACTGTTATAGACCATGTCAGACATTACTACTTACTCGGACTGGTTACAAAGCAGTAACGGAGGGTTTACATACTAACACTGATTTTTACGCCAGACTAATTCTTTGGCCAGATTCTCTGGTCCATCTGAATTGTGTTCACCACAGGGCATAACAAGTGGCAAAAGTGTCTTTCTGCCATCTTTGTGTTCTTCTGATCCTTGAGCTATTTGAGCCCCCAGGATAAGGTAGAACAGCTCTAGGAAAACACACCAAGCAACAAAGCCCAAAACTCAAAGTAACTTCTTATATAAAAGCATGTCTCAGATCACAGCCCTGCCTCTTATGTACTCATATACAACAATGCAATGTGGGATAGAATATATGATCATTTTGATTTGGTAGTATTTTATACTATTTTCCATTAGTGTAAGTGACTACACAAAATGCAAGGCAACTGTGAAGTCAGCCTTTAGGATCTAACTCTTCCTCCCTGCCCCCCACCAAGCACTCTCAAAACACATTAAAATTAATTGTTCACAGCGTATGATTGAGCAATCCTCTAAGTCACCACCACTAGGCACTTAGTAGACAAAATGTCTGGATTTGTCTTCAGGGTTCAATAGGTGTGTTTATAGGAACAATGGAAGAGGTTAAATTTACTATTACCAAAATTAACTATTATTATTACCGTTTGCTGAATGTTTTAGAAGTCCTCTTCTAGAAGAGACCTAAATGCTATACATCATATTTCAGAGTGTGAGAAGCAAAGCCATTGCCTGCCTGTTTACAATGTTTTCTATTTTACTTTAACATGAATTACACGTAACCCCAGTGTTAACTGTTCCAGGATCACTATAAAGAACCTTAACAAAAGGTTCTTTTTCCAAATGCAACATTACTTTATTATTCATTTTCTGAACAATCAACAATAACAAGCAGCTTATATGAAGATAGTCTAGTAGCTGAGAGGTCTTGGTAGAAGCAGTGTTATTGGTAGTTTTGGATTTTTTTATAAAGTGTGAGAGTCAGCAACAGAGGAAGAAAGAGTGAAATGAGAAATAGTAACTCAGACCTTGCTTAATGGATTGGAAGAAACTACAGTCGGGAAAGAAAAAAAATGCTAATTACCAAAACAGGTAATCGTGCTTTGATGACTCATGCAGCTACATCAGAGCTAAGAACTCAATGATTTGTGGAGAAAGCTAATGACTAGATTAACACTATAAGGGGAGCCATTCTTGACAGAAGGAGTCTGGATAACAACACCTCAAAAAAAAAAAAAGCGCATGGGGAGTTCTGGAACTCTTGTCAGTATGTGTATTAAAATCAGACTAGAAACAGAGGGCCAGTCCTTAGCGGGTGTAAATGGCAGCATAGCTTCTCTGACTTTAATTGGAGCTAAATAGATTTACTCCAAATGAGGCTTTGGCCAAGACTTTATCATAGACATACATTCATACTCAAACACATGCCACCTAAAAATATGCCCACCTAGATAAAATTTGGCTAAAACCTACAATCCTGAAAACACATTTTCACAGGCATAATTTTAGGCACATGAGGAGCTCATTGAACACTATTGAGCTGTTCACATGACTAATGTTACACACATGTTTAAGTGTTTGCAAGACTGGAGCATATGATATTAAAGTTAACCCTGCTTTATTTTGATCCTGTTTGAAAAAATAGCCTGCCTATAAACTGATAAAGTTTTATAGCTATAGCTTAATTCAAAAGTAACTAAGTGTTATATATAGGCCTTTGTATTATTATTTCCTTTGGCTGTTGCATCCAAGAATGTTTACTTTTGATCAGTTATGGTGAGCTTAAATCATTTGAAATATTTAACTGTGTGCAATGAAATCTATAGAAACCAGTACGGTTCATTATCTTCAAATGAAATGTACCTGGCTGTTTTTTAACCACCGAAGAGTAATGATGGGTGAGGTGTTGTCCTTCACTGTTTAGTTGATAGTAATTAAAAAGAACATGGATTACTTACCTACAGAATCCTTTATCTTAAAATAACATGAGTAAACATTGTTTTAATGCACTGAGACAGCTTTTTAAAAAGTTCCTTTGAGATATTGAATTCAAGTGACCTTTACTTCCTATATTTCCTGTCCCCCTTGTCTACAACTGTGTGGGAACATAAAATAAACCCACTTGAGCTCAGTGAATCTCCATATTAAATACAAGTGGCAACACTCAAACCTTACATGAGTGTGTTCAACTGCATTGATTTCAGTGGGGTCACATCGCTTACATCAGATCCGAATTTCAACCAAAGACTCAAGTGTCTGTCAGGTTTTCAACTATCTACCGTCCTCACAAAGTACCCCAGCACAGTACTGAACTGAATGAATCAAAGGTGATTCTTAACTCTGTCTATGAGTTCCTTTTCCCATCTTGAATGGAGTTTAATACAACAGATGTAGGTTTCGTATCTTTCCACCACAGTATTTAAAAATCCCAACACAACTGTATTTAAGAATATTTGTTCAAAATACGTAAGAAAAAATCAAGGAAGAAACTTTGGTTTCTAGAACTTCACCTACACAAGTCTCTCAGCAGCATATTGTGCAATTAAATAAAGAAACATCATCAAAACTTTTTTTGGAGGGGAGGGGGCTAACCTCTGTGGCTAGGACATTATAATTTAGCAATGGCAGAGAGTAACAATTGAACCCTTTCATGGGTGCCATATATACATTGCATTGGTATGAAAGCAAATGCTTAATGAAAATTAAATTGAGCTGAGACTTTAAAACCACTAAATAAGGACCTAGACTAATGGGGCACCCAAAAGGTTAACTTCTGATTGTATTAGAATGTTACATTCAAAAGCCAAGCCCCAAATGAGAACAAGTGCTTGTGATGGAGCACACATTGCAACACCCAAGATGGCATGTTTCACAAAAAATACTACCATCAATTTCAATATTGTGAACATTTTGTTTAAATCTGGTGACAAATCAGAAATAGAAAGTTATAAAAATATCACTATACTTTTATTTTTATGGATTTTTCTGTGTTAAAGAAAAAAACACACCTCGTTTTTAAGGACCAGACTGTGTTGATTTTATAATTCCAGTGTGAAACTCTTAGATATCTCTATGCCACTATGCAAACATGCTTTAAAAGACAGCAGAGATATATCTCTTTGCATAGAACTTCAATCTCTATAATAACTTTCATCCCCTTAACACAGCTGTAGGAGTCTCTTTACATAAGTTCTTTGACAGAAAATTCATTGAGGTTTTCAAATTCAGTAACTAAAAAGAGAATGAGAATATCTCCTGTTCTAAACCTTGAGTGAGTAACTTCAGATTCTCAATAGTAGCTTCCTACACTAGGTTTTTCAAGTAAGCAATTTAAATTATGGTGAGATTTTGGAGAGCTCTGTAACTGTGTTCAACGTGGAGATGATTACAAACTTTACATCATCCATAGAGTGCTTTTAAAGAGAATTCTGGAGAAAGAATTCTGAGGTAAAATAATGTGTGTTTTCTTCTGTATCTCATGCTTTCATGCACAAGGGTGGGAGTATAACAGCCTTATATTTATTAGTGGCGAAAGTTTGCAAACAGGAAGTCTTCACCTTGGTGTGGGGCAGAAGTCAGCTGTGTGGGGCTTCCCCACCAACCAGTGAGGCAAAAGTGGGGAAGCCCCACACATGGGGCTATGGAAGGAGAGGCTTAAGGCCAGAATAATTGCTAAATTCTCTTATACCAATTTTCTGAAAACAACATTTGTAAGTAACTTACACTGAGTCACAACTACATTATTAAATTAAGTATATTCATCAGAATGATGTGCTGGATTATGAGAAGAGAAAACTCTTCTCTTCGCATAATATGGATGACTGCAATCCATTCATGGCTATATCAGTCCTGTGACTCTCAGGGAGTGTTAAAAATGCCCATGATGCTGAATTTCATATTCTAGTCTTGAACTTTGCGTGAAGTTATGTTAAATGGCACGTTGACAGATAGCTGCCTATTGACTATAGCATTGAAGAGGTTCACCTATGTTTATTTCACCACCAACCAGCAAATGGAATGTACTGCACTCATAAAATGGGCTCCAAAACCTCTTATTTCAGTAAGGAATAAGAAATTAATTTGTCTAAAATAAGTAATGAACAAACCTCACAACCTTTGGATAAGACCTCCCCCCCAGAATTTTGGCATTTGTGCATCTAGATAAAGTAATCAGAAATCATATCACAAAACCTGGGACATAAACAAAAATGGTTACAAAATAGTATGCATGGATCATGCTTCTGCTTCATACCTAGTAAATGTTAGTGCCCCGTCGTGTACCTTCATTTGATGCTGGAAGTGAAGGAGCTTCTTGTTTTTCTTAATTTGTATCACAGTAGTGCCTAGAAGCTACAAGTGACATCAGAGTCCAGTTGTACCTACTTCTCTGTCTATGCAAGGGACAACACAATCTCTTCCCCAAAGTTACAGACAAGACAGACAGACAGTTGGATAAATGAAGTGTTAGATACAAAGACATTAAGTAACTCACCCGAAGTTACATCAGATGTGTGTGACAGAGCTGGCTATTGACCTAGCTTAGGTTGGCTAGGACAATTTGGAATCTAAACAAGGAGACATTTCTTGCTGAATGTGTAGGGAGGCAGAGAACAGAGGATAGGCAATACCACCAGTAGCACTCGAAGGAATGACAGGAAACGAGTCACAGCAAGGGAAAGTTCTGCAACAAAGCAATATTTTAGCATTACTGGGAGAAGAGCAAAGGCTAAACATTAGGTCTGTGCAAAACTTATGAAATTGCAGGTCACCAAAAATTGTCAGGTTTCAAAAAATATAACACATTAAACTCAGCCCAGATTTTAGAATCTTTCAGCTGCCATGGGCTCATTTTCAAGTGAAGCAGATCTGATTTGTGGTTTCATGTGGAAATCCTGTGGAGTTCCCAGTTTTGTATGATTTCAATGTGAGAACTAAATGAAATTCAATAGTTTCAAACTGAGCTTTTAAGTATGTGGATGTATTTGATTTCAGAATTCAAAGTGAAACTCAGGCAACCCAGAACTACAGAGATTGAAACCAAAGAACATGTGTTCAGGATTCCTTTTAAGTTAAAAAAATTGCTGGGCTTTGAAAAGTCCTACTGATAACACAGATTTGAGGGTTTGATCTTGTGGCCTTTACTTGGATAAATATTCAAATCAATGGTGACTATGAAGAATTGAAGCAGATGGACCTACTCTCCTTAGTGTGTGCTGCAAGACTGGACCATTTATGTCCATAATCCATTTAAACCTACAAAGTAGCAGAATGTACTTCTTCCAAAGCATATAGACGGGAAATACACAGATTTTGTAAGTTTGCAGCTCCTGCTACTGTGCTACACAGTGTGGAACTAGTAACCAATGTTGTATAACACTTTCTGAAGAAACGTCTCTCCCTGATTCTAGTTTCATAATTATTTGCAGAGATATACGGTTTACAAACCGACCACAGGGAATTTTATTGTATCAAATCACAGACAGTAATACACAGATTTTAAGGCCAGAAAGACCCATTATGATGATGTAATCTGATCTCCCACAATCTGATCTCCTGCATAAACAGGCCAACAAACCCAACCCAATTATAGATATTTACTATGTGAAACAGTTGAATTGGAAAGTTTAATACTGCATTTAAATTGATTTATTTTCTTTTTAATGCTACATTATCATATCCGTCTTAAATTTTTATAGGCTAAGGTACTCTTAGGTTAATTCATCTAATAATGAAAAGTAGAGCATGCAATATTAATTTTTATCTAAAGATCACTTGCTATAACAGAAAGGAATTATCTCAACCTTTGGCTTAAACGTTTCTAATATACATTGTAATTATGTATAAATTGCATAATATTAAAAACACAATATTTGGTAGATTTAAATAACGTGGAAATGAGAATGTATCTGTTTTAGTTATGTAAAATAAAGACTCAGGATGCAGATTCACTGGTTATTTAATTATGCTGGGTATCCTGTG
Source organism: Sternotherus odoratus (assembly GCA_032164245.1). Classification (NCBI taxonomy): domain Eukaryota; kingdom Metazoa; phylum Chordata; order Testudines; family Kinosternidae; genus Sternotherus; species Sternotherus odoratus. Next base: position 24,545,443 of record JAVMKO010000009.1, read on the forward strand.
CCCAGAAATCACACTTCCAATTTGCACAATCAACCCCATACTCCAAATGTGTATTGAAGCTACCATCCTTTCCACCAAAGAGGACAGGATATAAGCATCAAATATGGGTATCAAAGCCCATCAGTACAGCTTTTTACCCCGCAGGAGGATGTGAATATGCTGCTTATTTGCCACTCTTTCAAGCCACTTTTGGCCCAAAGATAAGAAATCAAACTAGAATCTGCTGAATGGTTGATTCAAGGAATCCTTTTGTAAAATATAACAGAAACAAATATTTTGTTTTCCATTTGTTTGGTAGGTGTACTTTCATAGAATCATAGAATATCAGGATTGGAAGGGACCTCAGGAGGTCATCTAGTCCAACCCGTTGCTCAAAGCAGGACCAATCCCCAACTAAATCATCTCAGCCAGGGCTTCCATAGATCTTAAAATGTCTATGGAAGGAGAATCCACCACTTCCCTAGGTAACCCATTCCAGTGCTTCACCACCCTCCTAGTGAAAAAGCTTTTCCTACTATCCAGCCTAACCCTCCCCCACTGCAACTTGAGACCATTACTCCTTGTTCTGTCATCTGGTACCACTGAGAACAGTCTAGGTCCACCTTCTTTGGAACCCCCTTTCAGGTAGTTGAAAGCAGATATCAAATCCCCCCTCAGTCTTCTCTTCTGTAGACTAAACAATCCCAGTTCTCTCAGCCTCTCTTCATAAGTCATGTGCTTCAGCCCCCTAATCATTTTTGTTGCCCTCCGCTGGACTCTTTCCAATTTTTCCACAGCCTTCTAGTGCAGGGCCCAAAACTGGACACAGTACTCCAGATGAGGTCTCATCAATGCCAAATAGAAGGAAATGATCACTTTCCTCGATCTACTGGCAATACCCCTACTTATACAACCCAAAATGCTGTTAGCCTTCTTGGCAACAAGGGCACACTGTTGACTCATATCCAGCTTCTCATCCACTGCAACCCCAGGTCCTTTTTTGCAGAACTGCTGCCTAGCCATTTGGTCCCTAGTCTGTAGCAGTGCATGGGATATTCCCTCCAAAGTACACAACTCTGCACTTGTCCTCATTGAACCTCATTAGATTTCTTTTGGCCCGTAGCAGGGCAGCGACTCACCCTGCGGCGCCTCCTGCTGGTCCGTCTGGGAATTAGCTCAGTCCAGCCACCGGAGCGCCCTCTGTAGGTCGATGTCCCGCTTGCTGCTGGACCAGAGTCCCTCCCAGACCCCAGTGCCCTCTTCCCTTGGGTGCTGCACCCCTGAGGTGCCCCCTCAAGTCTTAGGGTCTCCCCTCCTTGGAGAACCCCTACCCTCTATCCCCACTTTGCCTCAGTCTAGGCAACTGCCAGTCACCATTTGCCCCCGTTCACTGGGGCAGACTGCAGTATAAATGCCACTCATCATCGGCAAAGGGGGCTGGCCTGCTGCTCTGCCTCTGTAGCCCTGGGCTGCCCCCTGCAGCCCCAGTACCCTTTTTGGGGCCTTCTCCTAGGCCCTGCAGCTTGGGGGTTTCTAGGCTAGAGCTTCCTCAGCTCCTCCTGCCTTGCCCCAGCCGTGCTTCCCTCTAGGTACCCTGTCAAGCTCACAGCAGCCAGGCCTGTCTGCCTCTATAGCTAGAGAAGACTCTCTCTGCACCAAACTGAGCCCTTTTATCAGGGCCAGCTGGGCCTTAGCTGAACAGCCACAGCTGTGGCTGCTCGGCCCAATCAGGCTGGAGCTTGCTTGCTCCCAGCACAACCCTTTCTTGGGCTGTTTTAAGCCCTTTTTCTTCCAGAGTGGGGCAGCCGCCCCACTACATGGCCCAATCCTCTAATTTGTCTAGGTCTATCTGTATCCGATCCCTACCCTTCAGCATATCTACCGCTCCCAGTTTAGTGACATCTGCAAACTTGCAAAGGGCGCAGTCCATGCCATCCTCTAGATCACTGATAAAGACATTGAACAAAACTGGCCCCGGAACCGACCCTTGGGACACTTGGCTTGATACCAGCTGCCAAGTAGACATGGAGCCATTGATCACTACTTGTTGAGCATGACGATCTAGCTAGCTTTCTATCCACCTTACAGTCCATTCACCAGCCCATACTTCTTTAACTTGCTGTCAACAATACTGTGGGAGACCATATCAAAAGCTTTGCTAAAGTCAAGGAATAACATGTCCACTGCTTCCCCCTCATCCACAGAGCCAGTTATCTCGTCATAGAAGGTAATTAGGTTAGTCAGGCATGACTTGCCCTTGGTGAATCCATGCTGAATGGTCCTGATCACTTTCCTCTCATTTAAGTGCTTCAGAATTGATTCCTTGAGGACCTGTTCCAGGGACTGAGGTGAGGCTGATTGGCCTGTGGTTCCCTGGATCCGCCTCCTTCCCTTTTTTAAAGATGGGCACTACATTCGCCTTTTTTCCTGTCATTCAGGACCTCCCCCGATCGGCATGAGTTTTCAAAGATAACACCCTATGGCTCTGCAATCACATCTGCCAACTCCTTTAGCACCTTCGGATGCAGTGCATCCGGCCCCATGGACTTGTGCTCGTCCAGCTTTTCTAAATAGTCCAGAATCACTTCTCTCTCCACAGAGGGCTGGTCACCTCCTCCCCATACTGTGCTGTGCAGTGCAGTAGTCTAGGAGCTGATCTTGTTCGTGAAGACAGAGGCAAAAAAAGCACTGAGTACATTAGCTTTTTCCACACCTTCTGTCACTACGTTACCTCCCTCATTCAGCAAGGGGCCCACACTTTCCTTGACTTTCTTCTTGTTGCTAACATACCTGAAGAAACTCTTCTTGTTACTCTTAACCTCTCCTGCTAGCTGCAACCCCAAGTGTGATTTTACCTTCCTAATTTCACTCCTGCATGCCTGAGCAATATTTTTATATTCCTCCCTGGTCATTGTCCAATCTTCCACTTCTTATAAGCTTACATTTTGCATTTAAGATCAGCAAAGATTTCACTGTTAATCAAAGTTGGTTGCCTGCCATATTTACTATTCTTTCTACACATCCGATGGTTTGTCCCTGCTACCTCAATCAAGATTCTGTTGGATGGCTGCTTCAGAACTTCATCCTCTGATGGTTAGAAATCTTGATCTACATTTCAAGCCTAAACTTGCTGATGGCAGTTTATATCCATTTGTTTCTGCGTCCACACTGGTGCTTAACATAAACAACTCCTCTCCTTTCCTGGTAGATCAACTCAGAGCAAGTAGAAACAGCAGCTGAAATTACAATAATAAGTGTTTTTAGCTTAACATCACATAGCATTCCAATTTTCATTAGAATTTCTCTCTGTGGCTCCTTCTCCCTGTTCCATTTTTCAACCTTCCTTCGTTTTTCTTTCTATCAATAGCTCTACTGAATTTCTCTTTAATGTTTCATACAGTTATTTCTGTGCTCTCCTTTCCATGGTCTTTCTTTAAGTGCAATGAAAATCGATTAAGGATAGAGGAGTGAGCCTGAAATGACTCATAACCAATATACCCATCTCTGACATACCATAAAGTCGGACAATTCCTAGTATTTAAGCTCCAGTTTCTGACCTCTATTAGGAAGAGACTCATTTCAGACATGTTTTTTCTAAACCAGAATGTTGGTTTGTCATCCCCAGAAATGTCTCCTTCCTCCATTGGTAATTCCCAATAATAAATAATAATAATATCACCCACAAATTAGCATTTTGAGTGCAGTTACATTTTTCCTAAGATACATGCTGTACAAAGACCATTAGGAATGACGTTACTGCAAAACAAGGTACATAGGATCACAGAAATGAAAGATGGAAAAGACTTATTAGGTCATCTGATCTATCCACCTACCAACACAGGAATGCTTCCTACTGCAAAGTATTAAATTCTTTGTCCAGACTGGCGGTAAACGACTCCAGGCATGGGGCATCCACCATTTCCCTTGGGAGCTTTTTCCACAGTCTAATAGGACTCGCTATTAGGATTTTTTCCCAGAGACTCAGATTAAATTTGCCGTTGCTCAATTTTATCCGATTACTCAGATTTAGATGCCTTTTAGTCATCCTAAACATATCATAGCTCCCATGGCTACTAATAGAAAAATACCAAAGGTCAACAGTATCCCTTATCCTAAGGGTCAAACTAAACTTTCCAGAGATCCCCACAGTGTCTCTGATACTCAGACATTATTTTCAACTCCTAATCACACCTCAGTGCATTGTTGTAGTGGATAATATGCATACTAGAAGCATCACAGCAATAAGCGAGACACAGCTTAGGTAAAGATGTTGCAAGAACAACCAGATGCCTGGAAAAATCATTTAAACAGACTAGACATACATCTTTCCAAGTTTTATGGAAACAATAAACCAAAAAGTAGCTAATGTGCTTTGATCCTCTCTTTAGACACACTCAAAACACTTGTCTGGTAAAATTATGGCTTTATATAAATGGTTCAGTCTTCTTATTTTGATTAATAAGTGATGCTGGTTTCTAAGTAACAACAGCTCCTACTGCTATGTTGGAGTGAGCACATTTTTTTTTTCTGAACTGTAGTCACCTGCTGGCAAGAAAATGACTGTCCTGCCAGCGTATATAGCAGAATGCCATTAATTTCAGTCTTAAAATAGAAAGCTGTTACTGCAGCTGTTAAACAGGTGAAGGTTTTTGAGCCTCCTGTCCATGTTTTTCCAACTTGATTGCATTACATTCCACACAAATCTGCAAACAAGATAAACTGCTTTTGTTTGAAATTAATTTGCTATATAAACACATCTTCTCTCTAGCTGCCTTCTGGAAGCATTGATTTTTTCCCCCTGTAATGTGGACTCATAATTTTTGGCACTTGGAAGTTTCTAAGGCTCAGTGCACTTTCAGTATAGTGTGTGCTATACATCTTTTACTGTTTGATCATTTCATTTTTCATTTACTGAGTTTGGTGTCAGAATGTGTACGCATCAGAATATAATTTAATTTCATACAAATATAGTCAGAAGAAGTGGTGTTTGGAACTGAAGCCAAATCGAGTTAGTTTGTGCCAGAAGTCAGGAGATGTTGGTTGGAGATTTCAGTTGCCTCCAAACCAGAACCATAAAACTGATATCTTCCAGTTTTGGATTTTATTCAGAAACAACATTGTTAGGGTAGGTTTAGGTCCAGGGAGTTGAATATGAGCTTGTCTAAATTCTAGTTCAGCTCCACCTCTTATTTTACACAATGCGTTTTATGCTTCAGGAATCTCAATTTGTTTTGAATTCATGCTTCAGACTCATTGGATCTGGAGAGAAGGGATGTTGGACACTAGGGTTTTGTGCAACTTTTTTGTACAGATGCCATAGGCTATTTTTACTTTGGAAAGCAACAAAAGATGTGAAAAGGGAACAATGATTGTGAGAGTAAATGCTATAGAAGGTTCCAGGAAAGAAAGGCACTTTTATTTACAATTGGTCAACTCCTAAAGGATATTGTAGCGGTGCAGCTACTCACTGCTGCAGTGCCTCCTGCTGGATGTCTGGGAATTAGCTCTTTCCAGCTCTAGAGCACCCTCTGCTGGCCGGTGTCTCACCCGTCACTGGCCCCGTGTCTCTCCTGGACCCCAGTGCCCCTCTATCTGGGGTGCTGTCCTCTGGCAGTGGCTCCACTCTCTGGGTCTCCCCTCCCCAGGGAACCCCCAGCCCTCTATCCCCACCTTGTCTCAGTCTATGGCTACTGCCAGTCATCATCAAGCCTCCACTCCCTGGGGCAGACTGCAGTGTAAAATCCAGTCATCATAGGCAAGGGGGGTTTGGACCTGCTGCCTTTCCCTGCAGCCAGTACCTTCTCAGGCCTTCCAATCAGGCTGCAGTCTGGGAGGTCGCCAGGCCTGAGCTCCTCAGCTCAGCCAGCCCCTTGCCCAGCACTGCTCTACCCTCAGTACCCTTTGCTCCTCTCAGGCAGCTAGGTCCATCACCCTCCAGAGCTAGAGGGAGACTGTTCTTAGCCCCTGGCTGACAGCCCTTTATAAGGCCACCTGTGACCTGATTGGGGCATGGCCCAGCAGTGGCTGCTTCCCAATCAGCCACCCCCAGCCACAGCCCTCTCCAGGGCTGCTTTTAACCCCTTCTATTTTAGGAGCAGGGTAGCCACCCCACTAGATATATATATCTATATATATAGATATATATATAGGCAAATCTCTCATTACATTTGTGCTGAGCAAGAACTGCAGGGTTTAGTCCAATGCATCAATGGAAAATTAATATTAGTTTATAAAGAAAGGAGTTTTATCCATCCAATGTATGCCCCAATTAGATTTTTCAGTGAGCACTTGCCAGAATTACATATTCAATCATGTATAAAATGCAGATGAATTGAGTTATATATTATGTGAAAATAATTTGTCTCCTTGAAATCAAATTATTCAAAAAAAAACAACCAACCCTAGAAACATAATATAACCAATAATAATAATAATGTAGCCAAGAATCTTTTAAACTCTTATGCACTTAAAAGTGCAATAAAACCCCAGAGTTATGAACACCAGAGTTACGAACTGATGGGTTAACCAAACACCTCATTTGGAACCAGAAGTATGAAATCAGGCAGAAGCAGAGACAAAAACACAAAACAAAGACAGTACAGTACTGAGTTAAACATAAATCACAAAAAATAAAGGGACAGTTTAAAGAAAAGGTTTGGCAAGGTAAGAAAACTGTTTTGGTGCTTGCTTCTTTTAAATTAAGATAGTTAAAAGCAGCATTTTTCTTCTGCATAGTTTCAAAGCTATATTAAGACAATGTTCAGTTGTAAACGTTGAACAAAACATTATGGTGGTTCTTTCAAGAATTACAAATATTTCAGAACTACAAAGAACCTCCATTCCCAAAGTGTTCGTAACTCTGAGGTTCTACTGTAGATAAATATGATTAGAGTGAAAGGAAACAAACCTAAGGAATTGCCTTATATTGAACCCAGTAATACCCTACAGGATAGCATACTTTTCAGATATTTAAGGAAGAAATACTGTTTTTACTTCCATATCCCAAAATAATCAAGAATGATGTATGCACAAGAAAGGTCAACAGCTGTTCGGGTAATGGAAACTGGTATTATTTCATTTCAGAAATCTGTTAAAAATAAGAGGAAACTTTGCCAAATCTCTCCCTCGTTCTCAACACATTTTAGAACACACACATTTTTTCAGCTGATTTCAATATCTTTTTAGAGTGCAGTTATTCTGGGAAATTTCCTATATTCACTCTACAATGAAGAAGGTGGTGATAAACAGATACAGGAGCATTTCCCACCAATTCCATAGGGACAATTAATGGAAGAAATTCTTAAAGTGGTTGTAGCTATCACAATTTTCTGGAGGTTATGAGACCTTTGTTTCAGTGTTCTAGTGGTGACGATTGGAACTTGCATCAATCTTGTATAGATGGGCCCTTGCGTCAGTCACTGTACATGCAGTGATAGAGTATGTCTTTACTACCCGCCGGATTGGATCAAGACACAATAATCAATTACCAAAGACACTCCTGTCGACTCCGGAACTCTAGCTCACCAAAAGGTGCAAGGCAGAGTTGACGGGGGAGCAGCCTGGCACGTGACAGATAACAACTGCATACAGGGAAGGAGCTCTCCCCACCCTTAGAAAAGTGGAACATAAACATTTATAGAAAGCATATCACCTGAATGCATTAAATGCACAATAGAAAGGAGTTTTGCTTTTATTATTATTATTATTATATATATATTTTATTATATTATATATTGTGCTGTCTGTACGATAAGGAGGGAGACAGGCAACCGGGTGCATTGAGTAAAGCTCAGTGACCATGCTGCAGTGACTATGTCCAGAGGCAAAAATGCAGGTGCCAAGTGAGTTTAGGTGTCTACAAGGGCAGGTAGTAGCCAAGCAGGAGTTTTGTGGCTCTCAGTGCTGCCTAAAAATGGACCTTAGGTGCCTAACAATGGGAATTAGGCTCCTGAATACCTCTGTGAATTGCTTAGGTCAGGTGTTCAGAATCCTGAAGGATCAAGCCCGTTAACTTTAATGGGAGCTGCATATGCTCAGCCATTCCCAGAGTAGGGCCCTTCTTCTGTATCGCTGTCAATTAACAATAAGATTGCTAGTCAAAAATGACTCTGGTTGCAGCAGAAGCCTGAGAAAAAACCAGAGTGGTTCTGAAATCCCAGGTTGAAGATTTCAGCATAGCTGAGTTTCAAAAATAACCTCAATTTTAATTTGAAGTTCTAAGCTTCAAGGATATGTTATTTCTTCATGGTGCAGCTGTGGTTTCAGAACTCCTAAAAAAAGGACTCTGAGACTCTCAAAAAGAGAAACAAACAAAGCAAGACTAGCAACATGCATGGTAAAGCTGAAGGATCTCTCATGCTCCGGGGAAAACTACAGAGTGTCTTTTAAAAATGAGTTTGACCAAATCCATTGCTGACCTTTACTTTGTCTCCTTTGTAATTATTGTCATTTTCTTTCGTTCTGTTGTGGCTTTTCAAAAATTATCTGCACTTTACAAACTCTGTTTTTGTCAGCAAAAAACCCCAATATAAACAAGCACAAAATCCCTGAAATTATATATTTTGGTTTAAGGAGTCTAGTTTCCTAGATGTAGAATATGAAGTGAAAGGCTAGTTAGTATTAGACAAAACAAAATGCCTAACCCCATAATGCTTCCATTTTCAAGCAAATATCAATATATTTTTGCATTACCTGTAGCAAATATTATGGATTTATAGTATTTTCCTTAGAAGTAAAATATGGATGGCTATGGAGAAATTAAAATACGGTTAAACCACCCTGAACACGCCCGATCCCGTCTGATCTCGAAAGCTAAGCAGGGTCGGGCCTGGCTAGTACTTGGATAGGAGACCTCCTAGGAATACCAGGTGCTGTAGGTTTAACGTGGGCGTGGGGCTAGCAACTCCACCCCATAGGGAACCAACTTGCTACCGAAACACCAACAACAGAGATGGAGTGCTCTGTGGTTGGTGGCCCATACCCCGCCTGGGGGGTGATGGGCAGAGAGAGATGGAGAAATTAAAACAGCCATTGTTTGACTGGGCAGTGAAACATTGCTCATCTGAACCTTCATTGCCTGGAAATTTCATTTATGAAAGAAGTTGGCTCCTGATTTTAATTAAAGATATTAAAACATTCTCAGATTATTCAAACAGTGTTTATTCAATTACATCTTGTAGTCCCCCTTTTAATTGGAAAAACAATCTGGGTAGAATTTTCAAAAGTGTCCAAGTGACTTCAGAGCCTGATTCTCATCAGTAATGAATTAGGTACTTAAAAGCCTAAATTTAATTGAAAGTCAATATGATATAGGCTCCTAAATGCCAAAGGTACTTCTGAAAAAGAGATCTAAGAGCACAAATCTCATTGGAGGACAATGAGACTCAATTATATAACAAATATACTTTTCCAGCAAATGTTTTCTGAATAAAAATATTTTGATACATAAATCGATGGGCATAATACAATAAACAAGTAAAACTGTATTGACCCCTGTAATTTCCTGTTACCCAAACATCAAAGGTGGCATATACTATTGTGATGTTCTTTCCATTACATCTATAGCACTATGTTCAGGTACAATATCATAGCACAATATAGAGCAGTTTGCTAATGCCATTTACCAGGCACTTGCCTTAATGTTCTAGATCATTGGTTCTCAAAGTGGGGGTCGGGACCCCTCTGGGGGGTCGTGAGCCAGTTCTGTGGGGGTCGCGAGCCAGTTCTGTGGGGGTCGTGAGCCAGTTCTGTGGGGGTCGCGAGCCAGTTCTGTGGGGGTCGCGAGCCCCTCCTGCCAGCAGCCAGCCCCCAACAATGCCACTGCTGGCATCTGGCCCCTGCTGCTGCAGGCAGCCCATGCCCCTGCCGCAGTGGGCTGCCAGCGCCCCCATAAGGCTGGTCCCAGCTGCAGCTCCTGCCACGGTAGGCTGCTGGTGGCTCCGCAAGCCTGGTCCCAGCTCCCGCAGTGGCAAGCTGCTGGCAGCCCCGCGAGCCCGGTCTGGGCCCTGGCTCCTGCTGCGGCGGGCTGCCGGCACTGCCATGTGCCTGACCCGGCCCCGGCCCCTGCTGAGGTGGGCTTCCGGTGCCCCCATGAGCCCGGCCCCTGCTGCGGTGGGCTGCCGGTGTCTCTGTGGGGCTGCTAGAACCCCCCCTCACTGGCTTCGGGGGGCTCCTGGAATCCCCCCATCCCAGCCCCTGCCGCAGTGGGCTGCAGGCACGATCCCCCCCCCCGCCTGACCCCATGAGGGGGTCGTGCTTTGAGGCCCGGTGTGGGAGAGTGGTCACCACTACAAAAAGTTTGAGAATCACTGTAGAGCCTGCTTCTGTGCTCACTTACGTGGCTTTTACACTATTGTAACTCTATTGACTTCAAAAGAGATATTCCAGATTCACAATGGTGAACGTGAGAGCAAAATCATGCCTCCAATCAAGCTTTCACAATACGGAAAAATACACAGACAGGAGCAGCGGATGTACTTGAACAGACAAAACATCTGGCAAATGGCACTTTACAGTCCAACATGTATAGCAACACTTTTAGAAGTGATGATTTTTACAGCACCACTGGACTAATATACTTTTACTAGACGAGAAACTGGCAGGGACTGTAGCTAGAGTTCAGAGTTTCTCTTACTGGCCAACTAAAAACTTCTTAAGGGTGAAATATTTTTCCATGTATACAATGATCAAAAAAATAAAATAGAAACGTGTGACTGAGGCACTGAGACCTCCCACAATGTAATGGTCTACACTGAGCTATAAAATTGTATGAAAAATCCAAGTTGAACGATCTGTTCTGAACTCTGATAACCTCCAGATCACTTCTATCCATGTGTTAATATGTGGCTTGCCAGCTCCATAGACTTGGCAAAGTCTACAGCAAAAAGGGGTAGGAATGAGAGTGGAGTTGCTACAGAACGTGAATGTTCTGTTAATCTTAATGTAGATAATCATTCAGAATAATACCAACCTTTCAGATATTGATGTTGACCTCAAGTCCAGTAGTTTGCCTTCCCCAAATGTATGTATTGCCTATTGACATCAGTGGAGATCTATGCATGAAAGGAGGGTATTACAGATTCATTGTGGGGAACTGAGAAAAGTTTTCTCATAGGTAAAATTCACCCTTGTGCAGATCAGCACAACACTACTAACACTTAAACCTTCAAAACAGAGCACAGGTGGAGCCCACACCTTTGATACTGGGGCTAATGTTGCCCTAAGTGAATAAGGATGGAAGAACCTAGCCCAAAGGTATTTGGAATATTTATAACTGGGTCTGGGATAAAGAAGCACAATAAATGTGAGCTGTTTCATAGACTCAATGACCCTCATTCAAACATTTGAAAAAGGCCAAAGAATCTGAAAGATCTTCTAACATGATTGTCTGCAATCATAGGGGAGGATGCAGCACTGCCTATCCAAAGAGCAAAATGGTTTAATAAGGCTATTTATGCAAAACAATATTTTTCCTTTGTAATACATATAATAATTTAACACCAGATGCCATCATCTCTGCTCAGCAGTAGGAGTAGTGAAGCCTCATGCCACTGCTATAGTAATCTTAACTGTGATGTGGCAAAGATACCTCCCTTTCTCAAACACAGCAGTAATACAAAAGTGGTGACACTGAGCACACAATGCCCCTTTCCTACAAAAGTCACATGGATCCATAGTCAGCAGAACAGATCCCGCCTTTTGTAGAAGCCATTTTGTGCAGCTGGAGTGGCCATAAAGTGGCCATAAGGCTTCCCCATTCCCCTTCCTGTGCTGATTGTACATGGACACCATTTAATACTCTAGCATAGAGGGGATGTTTGGGATACACTGTGGCCAGTCCCTTGATTGGGACTTGGTTTATAGACTAATAGTTTCAGAGATTCCAAGGCCATATGGGACCACTACAATCATCTCATCTGACCTCCTGTATAGCACAGGCCAGAGAACTTCCCCAAATAATTCCACAAGGACAACTCGAGTGGACTGGGAAAGTACTTGTAACCCTTCTGCCCTTCAGAATTGGCAGCAACAAGGGCCGGGTTCAGTAAATAGGGGTTCCCTCTCAACAATACAATGCAAACTGGCTCGAGCCCCCACCCAGTGACCTGGGAAAATCCTAACACACCCCTGGGTGCCTCAATGAGGCAATACTTCCCCTCTTGCAAGCACAGATCGGTGTAACAGAAGATCTTTATTAACATGAGGTAAATGACATCACTAAACTGGGAAAAACACCACACCTAGGGTTCATACACCAACCCGTGAGCAAATTGCCCCTCCCCAGCAAGTTTGGGCTGTGTCCTCTCCTGTAGGTTCAGGAGTCCAGCAACCCAAACGTCACCCAAAGTCCCAGAAGTCCAATAGCCCAAAGCCCCTGGAGTCCAGTAACCCCAACAAACATCCAAAGTCCCAAAAGTTCAATAGCCCAAAGTCCCTGGAGTCCAGTAGCCCCAACAGTCACCCAAAGTCCCAAAAGTTCCACAGCCCCAAAGTCTCTGGAGTCCCTGGTCAACAGTTACTCTGCCGAGTCTTACCTCCCAGGCTGGGTGGAAGTGGAGGGCAGAGTGGAGGGTACCTTCACAAGGTCTGAGGCCGACGGCCCAGTCTCTCCGTGGGGTGCTGGTTGCTCCGCTAGCCGCCCTGCTAGCCGACACAGGAACTGCTCTGTCTGCTCGACTCTGCTCTGCCCGCAGTCTCAGGAACTGCTCAGGAACTGGTCCACTAGCCGGCACAGGAACTGCTCTGCCAGCTGTCTCAGGAAGGGGTCAGCCGGCACCTGGACTGCTCGGCCAGCTGTCTCAGGAACGGGTCAGCCGGCACCGGGACTGCTCGGTCAACTGTCTCAGGAACGGGTCAGCCGGCACTGCTCAGCCAGCTGTCTCAGGAACGGGTCAGCCGGCACTGTTCAGCCAGCTGTCTCAGGAACGGGTCAGCCAGCACCGGGACTGCTCTGCTTAGGGCCTCCCACTTAAGATAAAGCTCAGTGATTTTCAGCTCTTAAGTGATTTCAGCTCATAGGGGGGGGGGGGGGGGCGCTTAGTGCAGAGGCACCACCAGACCCAAAGCAACTTCAGCTCCGTGGGCTGAAGTTAGACTCCTAAAGGATGCAAAAGTCATCTCTAACATTCCACAGGGGAGAGAGGCCAGGTGCAATAGGCCTGTGAGGCCCTCAGACAAGGCCCTGACCACAAGGTCTCAGAGCCTGTCCACAGCCTCTCTCAATTCAGTGAGTTTTGGAACCCCTGTCCCTTGTTTAGCGAGTGCTACCTAGCTGATGGCGAGTCCCTCCAGCATGCCAAAGGCCAAATCAATGTCCCAACCCCTCATTCACATAAACAGGTTAATCAGCACTCTATCATTCTTGCCCCAATACTACAGAAACTGGGGGTCCCACAGTAGCCAAAGTGATCATTTTGGCTGTTAGAGTGCAGGCCAGGTGCGGTGGGTGTGTCTAAGCAAATCAGGTGTTATTTTCCAAAAGCTACTGCAATTTCTGCAAATCACCACTGGATGTCACCCATACTGACACTGCAAAGTCATTGCAATTCCTGCAATTCCCTGACACTGCTTACATCCTGTTCACATCTAGGTTTGAATCTGGATTCAGTTTATGTTAGCCTTTGGGTTTCATGGTACCAAAATCCTGAAAGCTGTTGTTGAGGGATTGCAGAATTGACAGAAATTTGACAGACACTAGTTGTTCTCATGAGATTTAATACCTTGTGTTATAAATATAAAGGGAAGGGTAACAACCTTTATGTGTACAGTAACAAAATCCCTCCTAGCCAGAAGTACAGAATATCATTACCTCTAAAGTGTTAAACTCAAATAACCTGGTTGGCACCTGACCAAAAGGACCAATAAGCAGAGAAGATACTTTCAAATCTAAGGGGTGCGGAGAGGTTTTGTTTGTACTCTCTTTGTTTGCACCTTCTCTGGAGAGAGAGAGAGAGAGAGAGAGAGAGACCAAGCAGGTAAACCATCTACTGAAAAGATACTTAAAATGATACATTTAAATTACAGAAATTGTAAGTAAAGGCAAGGAACTGCATTAGATTATCTTTTGTTTTAGCTTGTGAATTTTTTTCCATGCTAAGAGGCAGTTTTAGTCCTGTTTTTGTAATTTTGAAGCTGAGCCTAGAGGGGAATCCTCCATTTTTTAAATCTTTTTATTTACCCTGTAAAGTTACCTTCCATCCTGATTTTGCAGATGTGATTCTTTTACTTTTCATTTTATTAAAATTCTGCTTTTAAGAACCTGATTGATTTTCAGTGGCCTAAAGCAGAGGGGTTTGGTCTGTGCTCACTTTGTAACCAATTGGTTAGTATATTATTCTCAAGCCTCCCTAGGAAAGGGGGTAAAGGAGTTTGGGGAAATATTTTGGGGAAACAGAGACTCGAAGTAGCCCCTTTTCCTCGATTTTTGTGTAAATCACTTGGTGGTGGCTGCAATACCATCCAAGGACAAGGAAAGGATTTGTGCCTAGGGGAAGTTTTAACCTAAACTGATAGAAATAAGCTTAGGGGGTCTTTCATGTGCGTCCCCGCAGCTGTACCTAAGAGTGGGGAGGGAACCTTGACACCTTGAATAGAGGATAATCTGAGTGACTAAATAACAGTATTTCAATGCCCTCCTCTAAGATTAAATCTAAAGCAGAAAATAGGCTGTTCAACCTGGAATCAAAACCTTAGAGCCTTATGTAGAGCTAGGAAGTGAAATGTCACATCACCCTTCTCTCCCCAAAACACAAAGTAGTTGTTTGAGATCTCTAAAAAAGGGATCATTTTGACTGTGCCTTATTTAATACATTGTGGACCCGATTCTGATTGCCCTTTAAGTTACAGAGACTTCCACCACCACTCAATTTATTGGGAAAAGAATCAGGCCCTAACTCAGCTTAAAGATCACAAGGCTTCTAATTTTGCCACCTTACTTTCCAGTGCAGTATAAAGGAAATTAAGACACAGATACTAACTGAGCAATTCCATTTGAGTAGATTTGTAGCCTCAGATCAGTAATATATTGACTGAGCTTCCACCTTCCCTCACGCCATACTATTAAATGCTTTGGCACAGGAGCCATGGATAATATCTGGAAAAAAAATCTGTTTTAGGGACTACAATAAGAATGATTAGCAGACCAACCTTGCCCCAATAAGCAGACTTCTCTGATCTATTATTTTCTATCAGGCTATCACTTTCTTCTTGGCAATATCAAAGGGCTAGAGGGAAACTATTTTAGTGTGAGGTATTGGCATTTGATAAAAGGATAAGCATACAGTGCACCAGTCATTCTTTGCAATTTTTGAGATTTTCCTTAAGGTAGACTCTGAAACATTAAAGAGATGGATATGCATGATGGCTTGAATGCAAGAGGACATAATCCACCTGCAAATGTCCACTGTTGCCTAGTTTTTCCATTTATTCTTCTAGTGAGTCTGTTTCTTTTTCACAATTTTTCTGAGCCAAATACCTTACTTCCGTTTGACTACTTATCAACAATGCTACAATATGAGGGGGGGAAATCTCCTCTCCAATCCACAGGCTCATGCTATAATGAATATTCTGCACTGTCTCTAAAGCCGCTGAAGGATTTATGTTTTGCAAATGTCATTTACTTTTTTTAAATTTACAAACTGGGTGGCAAAGGTGGGTTGAAGCCTCCCTTGTGCTCTAAGTGTTTTGAGGCCATTTGACACAACCCCCATCATCACGAATAGCAGCCTGTGGGCTGCTATAAATGACTCCCACATTCCCAGACTCCATCAGGGAGCATGGAAAGCCAAGAATAGCCAGATCATGGTACATTCCAGTCACACCCCTTACATGACCAAGCGAAAGCAAGCTGGGGCAGGGCTGCTACAGCGGTGCTAAACCAGCATGGATGCTAAGTCATCAGGGATGCCGAGGGGTATTTCTCAGGAGCTGCTTCTGGCTTATTTAATACCCTTTTATGCCACCAGAGCAGGAAAAAGGGGACTTAGTCTATGTCTACATTAGAGTTAGAAGTATGATTTCCGGTTTGCATAGACATACCCACAATAGCTTGGATTGAGTTAGTGCATTAAAAAAGCTGTAACTGCAGCTGCAGAGATGGTGGGATAGACTGCCTTTTGTGAGTGAAACCGCATAGCTTATGCTGCTGTAGCTCCACTGCTATTATTACTGTGGTATATCTACTTGAGTGGGAAATTACACCTCCAGCTCCAGTGTAGACATCCTCCTTGTGATGTTCATTATTAATGAACCAACCCAGTGTTATAGTCACCGGTCAAATCATGCTCTAAAAACTGTTCCCCTAAAACAGTTGTCAGGCTCTAAAATACCAGAGCCAGAAATAAACATAGGAAAAGAATAAAAATATACACAGACATCTGGAATCCCTATTTCCTAGGTTTGGTCATATTTCTACAATGGGGTCCAAAACCACTTTGGTAAAATTTATCTGATGATCTTTCAGGATCTCTGGTCATGAACCAAGTTTCACAGCTACTATATAAAACAACTGGCAGAGCCTTTGAAATGTTATGCTTTGGTTTTCAAAGACAGAAATATCAAGTCTCTTCCACTAGTAGTTCTATGTGAGTGTTAGAGCTTGATATGATCCTCTTCTTTGTGACCCCATCATTTTCACACTGTCTGGGCTGAACTTCTGCAAAGATATATGAACTCTTCAATCCTTTAGCATTCGTCCTGCTGTTGTAACTTTCAATTATCCTCAAGTTCCAACTTCCCATGCTTCCTCTAACCATTCTCTGTTTTATCTGGGACCATGAGGTCAGTCCCAAATCCCTGGTTATTCAGCAAAAGTTAAATTCACCTTGTGCAAAAGGCCAGGTGGACTTAGGCTTTGTTTTGAAGTTCTACTTTGAAGGCTTAGGTGATTCATAGACCTTTTGCTGAACTTCTGCTGACGGATGAATTTTTTGAATAAAGTTATGCCTGCGAGACACGAAAATCACCGATGAAAATCACATATTAGCTACATATGCCAATTGGTAATAGCATAAACTTTGAAAACAATGCTAAAAATCAACACACTTCCTAAAATGCTGAATTTAACCAACTCAAGTAGTTTCAGCAGAGCTAGGTGAGTGAAGTGGTTTCATATTTGAAGTTTTTCAAATACCATCTGGTCCTGATGACCCACAGTACTCCTGTTTAAGTTAGCAGTTCATTCACAAACCTCCCCTATTGATACCTCAATCTGAGACAGTTCCTCAGATTTGTCACTTTAAAAGAATGGCTCAGGTGTGGGAATCTCCCTCACATCCTCTACAGTGGAAACCAACACAAAGAATTCATTTAGCATTTTTGCAAAAGACATGTTTTCCTTGAGTGCTCCTGTTGCACCTCAATCCTCTAGCGGCCCCATTGATTGTTTGGCAGGCTCCCTCACCCTTGCTGATGATCGTTATAGCAGTTCAGGGCTTCAGCGTGATTCCCCTTTTGGATGTCTGATTAGGACCAACTGGAAACATGGCTATGGAATTCCATGCCACAGCACGACTTAGGCCTTGTCTAGACTACTGGGGTAAGTCGACCTAAGTTATGCTATTCCAGCTACATGAATAACATAGCCAGAGTCAACGTATTTTAGATCTACGTACTGTGGTATTTACACCGTGTGGCAGGAGACGCTCTCGTGTCAACTTACCTTACTCCTCTCATTCCAGTGGAGTACCAGAGTCCAGACAGAGCTCTGTGAGCGATTTAGTGGGTCTTCAGAACCCCCTCTGCATTGATCACAGCAGCATCAATCCCTAATAAGTGTAGACATGGTCTTAGAGTCACTATTTGAAGTTTAGATATTTCCTCAGCGAGGCTCTCTCCATGCCTGGCTGCAGCATGGAGAAAGAGTACTGTTCACTTAAGCACTTAAGATATGAGTAGTCCCACATGGATAACTCATCTTCTTAAAGTTATAATGTGCTAAGGTTTCTGGGTGAACTAGAGCTTTAGTACTCAGTCCTCACTGCTTTCAGCTGTTCTCCACCAGGAATGTATGTTACTTCTGCTCCCGGCTGAGAGCACTTAATGGACATTCAGGGCTGGGGGTTCCTGCCTGAAAAGCTGTAAAAAGCTGCTGCATGAGAAAACAGTTATTGCTGCTTTTATTTAATGCAAAATGTAGATGAGAGAGGACCCCAGTCCAGGAAACACTTAACCACATGCTTTACCTTAAGTATGTGAATGGTCCCACTGAAGTCAACGATACTCCACAGGCATAAATATGTGCGTAAGTGGTTTGCTGGACCAGGGTCTTAGATTTTAATCCCATTAACACTGCCTGTAATGCTCATGAAAACTGATAATGAATTTTTGCATACAGCCATAGAATGTATACAATTTTTTTCAGTATGGTGCATGTATGATGTTTTTGAGGGCGAGGATAATGTAAAGAATATACATAGGATCTGTATTGTGGATAGATTCATCCTTTCTTAAGGGAATATGTCACAGAACATCAGGGTTGGAAGGAACCTCAGGAGATCATCTAGTCCAACCCCCTGCTCAAAGCAGAACCAATCCCCAATTAAATCACCCAACAGATTTTTGCTCCATATCCCTAAATGGCCCCCTCAATGACTGAACTCACAACCCTGGGTTTAGCAGGCCAATGCTCAAACCACTGAGAAAATCAGATCCTGTCAGATTCTCCAACCATTCTCTGTTTAAAAGTATTTTTATATTGCATTTGTTTTATATTCCAATAAATCACAGCTGGATATGTAGGTTGACATTACGTTGACATAATGCTTTGAAACAAACTCAGGTATGTTAGCTAGATATGAGGAGGAGTGTGAGTAGGCAAGTACTCATTCCTGTTAAATGAAAGATCAATTCCCATAGAAATGTGACACTTTAGAAATGTGTAATATAAGTTACTGAAGCCTTCAGGCTTATTCCACTCACACTGTATCCTTCTGGGGAAGTTTCATTTTCTTTTTGGAATCAGGCGAAACCACGTTAAGTCTGACAAGCTACTGTTTGAAGCTATCCATTATCTTCTAAAATGATGCACTCTTCATATGTGCAAAAGACAGGAAGAGTCTTCTGATGCCATTTCAAAAACAAAGTATGGTTTATGGGAAATCCCACTTCCATATGCAACAAAAACAGATTGGCATGGTAGACTATGTGTTTCACATTACTAAGGTCTGTATACTGAACCAGAGGTGTGCACGGAAATGGAGTGACACAATCCTCCAAAGACTTAAGCATATGCTTAACTTGAAGCACCTGTGAGCAGTGCCTTTGAACCTGACAGCAAGACTCACAAACACTGGAAGTTAAGCACATAGGTAAATCTTTGCAGGATCAAGGCATTAGAAAAAAAAAATCAAAGCAGCTCTTCGAAAGTCCAAGATTCCTTCAGAAAAGTTGAGAAATCTTTGTTTCTGGAAGGATATGAGAGCTGTGAGGCAATATTATGGGACAGCAACATGAATGTCTGAAATGCCTTACAAAGAGCCATTTATATAGTTTTCTGCTTGAAACTGAAATCAAAGGTAAAGATATGCACTAAGCTCTCATGACTGGGGTTTGTATACATAGAATATTTCATTGGTACGCCATGGTGTAACAGCTTCTCTATAAGATGGAGTGCACAATACAGCTAGTTGCTTTTTTTAGGCCCCCCATGTTTTTCTCCACTTTCGCACATAGGAGGGAGCCTTCACTCATGGATCCAGGATTGTGGAGTACCTCTGGGAAACAGGGCCACTGCAGCAGAAAAGAGGGTGCAGGACTGGCACAGCTGAAGACATTATAAGCAGTAGTGAAGAGAGGGAGAAAGGATGGTCTAGTGGATAGGGCACTGGACTTGGAAAAAGAAAGCAGGGTTGAATTTCCACCTCAAATGTAGACTTCCGATGCAGCAAGTCACCTAATCTGCCCTGTGCCATCCATAAAATGGGGGTAGCACTTCTCTACTTTGGCAGGGTGATGTGAGGATAAAATCCATTAATAGCTATTAGGAGCACAGGTACTACTGAAGGCTGTAGAATTACTGAGATAGAAAGCTGTGCAGATGCATCCCCCTAATTTAGTATACCTCTCTCTCAGGAGTCTATAAAAACCTGACCCCAGTTAAAAACTTCTCTCCAAAGGGATGGCAGGCAGTCCAAACATCCCCAAGGGTAGGTGAGAAGGTTAACTCCCTAAAGGTTTAGGAAAGTACAGTTTGGATTTCCAGCAGAAGTTAATCAAGCACCTGACCTATGGCTGCTTAATGTCTTCTTTGGGTAATTCTTACTCTTCTTCTAGGAGTCATAGGATGGGGAGGAACAAACACAAGTACTACAAAATACAAACTATGCACAAAATAAACCCAGCCCCCAGCAGTCTGCAGTTAGCCAGCCCCATCATAGCCAAACAATACATCACAACCAAGCAGGAAAAAGTATTTGCCAATATGCATACAGAAAAACACACACAGCAAAAAAGATTCCAGCATTAATTAAGAACATTAAGAAGCATACCACCAACATTTTGCTGGCTTCTTAGCATGAGTTCTTAGGAGATTTTAGCTTTAGAAAATGAATCCTTACATCTCATATTGACTGAATGATGTTTTCCTCATGTTTCTCTATGAGTGACAAGGAAGACTCATGTTTACATCAAAATACTTGCGTGAAAGGATGGAGGGGAGTGGAATGGGAAGATCACTTAAAATGATAAATTTAATTAAAATACTTAAGTCCTGTATTATTCATCTTTTTAGGGGCCATAAATCTCTCACTCTGCTCTGCACCCACATATAACAAAATGTGTGTGTGTGAGAGGGGGAAGGGAGCTAAGGATCTCCAGGGGAATAATAGAATTTAACATTGTTGGGTTTAGTGCTCATGCTCCTATGTTATAAGCTATTAGAATCAAGACAGAATTTTAATGTTTCCAAGAACTGTAAGGATTAAAGAAAACACCAATGTTCACTCTACAAAGGTTTTAGCCTGGAGAAAAGAAGTGCTGTTGGTGAAGCCACACCTTCCTGCACTAGGAAAGAGCTCCACTTGCTGGCAGATGGGTGTCTGAGTTACTGTTTTCACTTATTCGATAATGCTTTCTTAGCCAAAAGGCCACTTAGTTACTGAGCCAAAAGTAAACTGGAGCTAAATCAATTACCTACATTATCAAAAAAGAATAAACGGTTACAGTGTTAGAAAGCAGTGAATGCAGAGAGAAAGTGACAGCTTACGTTCTTTTAATTATACTTCCTGGTTTGGGATGAACTCCTGTCATAAAAGAATACGTGGAAGAAGTTCAGGTTTATACAAAACAGCAAAATAGAGTGTAGACACAAAAGGCCTGATGCAGTGACCACTGGATTTTTTTCATGACTCAACAAGGCATTGGGTCAGATACAAAGGGAGAGATGGTCTCAGATTTCAAATGTACAGCTGCTTAATTTAGTTGAACTGCGTTTCAAAGTATAGAGTTCACTATCAAACAGAATGTATCCACAAACATGTCCCTGCTAGAGTTAACCTGTCTATGATTGGCACAGTGTAACATACAGTGAATAGGTATTAAAGAAATTATTCCAAGGCAGCATAAATATTATGCAAAAAATATGCTGCTCTCTGTAAATTGTGTTATAAATTGCCTTTTTGAGTATTCTCCCACATCTTTGTTTCTCATCATAGCCTTATTCTTTTCACCTGTACAGCAAAGTTGAATGTGGCCTGTAATTTCATCCTACACTTCTTCAAATGCACATCTTGAGTGTTCACTCATGTGGATAAAATTACATTTCATGGAGTATAACAGGATATTTGGTATGTAATTAATGAACAAAACAAGTTAATACTATGCCAGAACTAAGTGTGAAAGGACATCACTCTTCTCATTCACTTAATTAAAAAATAAAAATTGATTTTCTAATGCCTGGGAGGATCTTGTGGAATAGTGCAGTGGTAGAGGACACTAAAACTTTGTTCTGTAGGAAATAAGAATGATATGCTTTGTTCTGTTCCTTGACTTGAGGAGCAAGCCTATGGTTCCTTCAGGCCTTCCTGATTACTACTGGCTCTCTAAGAGGTAGCACACAAAGATGTAGTATGAAACTTTAAGCACAGGCTTAAGGACTCTCCTGCATAGGCATGGACTTAATCATATACTTAACGCACTTTCCTAATTGGGGCTCACTTGCTTCTTTGCCAGGGCTAATGTGAAGGATTTTGAAAGCTCTGCTATGTCAAGCAGTGTCCCTTTCCAAATAAAATATACACTTACATATAACTATATTTTTGATGCACAATTTTTCATTATTATAACAAACACCATGCAAAGAGCCACTCCACATTGACTTCACAGGCATTAATCATTGAGATCAGACTTGGGATCAAGATGCGAAGGAAACAGTCTGATTTTTGCCTGGCAATGCCATTTCAAGGGGAAATTTATTCCTCTGATGCATTCCTCTGATGCATCAAT
Organism: Sternotherus odoratus; assembly: GCA_032164245.1. Classification (NCBI taxonomy): domain Eukaryota; kingdom Metazoa; phylum Chordata; order Testudines; family Kinosternidae; genus Sternotherus; species Sternotherus odoratus. Next base: position 24,567,859 of record JAVMKO010000009.1, read on the forward strand.
GAGTGTCTCATACCATATAAAATAATGGTTTTCTGTGAGCACTCCTGGTAGGAAAATTCTGATCATGGGTCAAGTGATTTATTTTAAAATTTGAGTGAATACTCATGGAAAATATTTTGCTTTAAATAAGAACAATTCTAATAACGGGGAGCCTACAGTATTTACTACTCCATCTTTGAGAATTCCAGATATAAGACTGCCAGTATAATAAGCAGTGATGTGAGATAAGGAAGACACCTTTATTTATAGATAGACAATAGAAAAATAATTTACATAATTCCCTTCCTCCACACACACACTGGTACAGATTATGTAAATGGCCTCTAGAGGGATCTAGTTTCTTGCTTTTCTGCTGAAGTCTCTGCAGCACAATCTTTGCTTTTAGCAGCTGAACCCTTCAGCTGGGATTAATGACAGAAAATGTTTTACATTAGTGATTAGTAGAAACAAGCCACAAATTTCAGATCCAAAAGCAAGCTCTCCGAAAACTCAGGGGTACTGAAAGGGTGGGGTTATCTCTAGTGGCGGGACAGCTTCAAATGAGTCTGTTTAGCTCAGCTGAAAAACAAAAATTCAGCTGCATATTTGAACTTTAGCTGATCTGGTGAGTCTGCACTATTAGGCTGGGAATCTGGCATAAACAGGCTCTAGCTTCCAGTATTTCTTCCTACTTGTCACAACTATAGCCAAGAAGTTCATGAACAGGTAGCCAGGGAAAATTACCTTTGAATGATTGCCTTAAATTTGGTGCCTGTTTTTAGTTTACCTGAATCATTTCATGCAGCCCTAGCCTAAATCTGTTTAGATAATTAAAATTAATCAATCATTAAAATACTTATGAGATCTAAGTTAAGAAAAGGGAAGATATGTCTTTCTACAATTATCAAGTATTTAGCATCCTGTACTCTATTTGCCAAGTACTGGACTCCTACCATACATTTAGAGAAACATTTTGAAAATGGCCTCAACTCAAACTAAATTTGAGCCAGTGAGTTTGCTGGCAAATTTGACTCTGTATGCAAACCTCCCATTGCTACATGGAAACAATTGTAATTGCAAATTTAAGATTCAATTGCAATTTAACAATCTGTCCTGACTAGAGGGGAAGGAGTAGCTGTGCTGGCCCAGAAACCTACCAGCCGGGGATTATGATTGTCAGAGTTCCTTCCCTGGCATCGCCTTGTACCAGGTGGAAAATTTTCTGTTATGGTTATAGATCAGCTAGTTTCCCCTTCTAAATCAGATCCGCTGTGCTGGCTTCTGGACTGAGCCACTTCGAAGGACCAACCCACCTGTGAGGGAGAAGGAGCAGTGAAGCATGCAAGTGCTTCCTTATTCCCCTGTACCTAGGAGCAGGTCACAATCCTGCCCTTAGATTTAGAGATTATTCACTTAAATGTGGCCCATAGAGATATATTCTGTACTGATCTGCACTATGCAATCCACTGACTCCAACAGAATTACACAGGGTGCAAATCTGAACAGAATTTGCCCCACTGAGTGTAAGCTTTCATTTGAACTTCCTTCCCTTTGTCAGCTTATGTGATCAGACTGTTTATCTATATATATAAAAGTCAAGTGGTGTATGTATGTATGATAGCGAACTCCTCCCGCACCGTTTGAGCCAGAGACTTGAAATTTGGTACAGTTAGGGATCTTGGGGTCAGGATGGTCGTAAGGGTCGAAAAATTTTCGGATCTCACCTCTGACGCCCCCCAGGGGTGAAAGTCTTTCAGGGCCAATCACATCAGCTGGGCGGTTAGGTGGTGATGACGTCATAAAACCCCCTCCAACAGACACCGCACTCACTCAGCTCACTGCCCCTCCCTCCTCCAACGGAACCCCGGAGATCCCTCAGTTCTCTGCCCCTCCCCCCTCCCAACGGAACCCCGGAAATCCCTCAGTTCTCTGCCCCTCCCCCCTCCCAACGGAACCCCGGAAATCCCTCAGTTCTCTGCCCCTCCCCCCTCCCAACGGAACTCCATCAGCCCTGTGCCCCCCCATACCTGTGAAGGTCCCCGGAATCCCTCAGCTCTGGGCCCCCTCCCCGCCTGCAACGGATCCGAGTTGGGTTTGGTGGGACGGTAAGTGAGGTGGGGGTGTCGGGTTCGGTCGGGGGGTGAGGTGGGGGTGTTGGGTTTGGTCGGGGGGTAAGTGAGCAGGGGAGTGTCGGGGTTGGTCTGGGGGGGTGGGAAGGTGTCGGGGTGGGTGAGGGGTGAGGGGTGGGTGTTGGGTTTGGTCTGGGGGGGGGGAAGGTGTCGGGGTGGGTGCCCAGACCAAACCCGACACCTCCCCCCGGCTCACTTACCCCCCGACCAAACCCGACACCGCCACCTCACCCCCCCACCAACCGCAACACCCCCTGACCAACCCCAACACCCACCCCTCACCCCTCACCCACCCCGACACCTTCCCACCCCCACAGACCAAACCCGACACCCACTGGCTCACTTACCCCCCCGACCGAACCTGACACCCACTGGCTCACTTACCCCCCGACCAAACCCGACACCCCCACCTCACCCCCCCACCAATCGCAACACCCCCAGACCAAACCAGACACCCCCCGGCTCACTTACCCCCCGACCGAACCCGACACCCCATCTCACTCCCCCAAGCAAACCCGACACCCCCACCTCACCCCCCCACCAACCGCAACACCCCCTGACCAACCCCAACACCCACCCCTCACCCCTCACCCATCCCAACACCTTCCCACACCCCCAGACCAAACCCGACACCCCCCGGCTCACTTACCCCCGACCAAACCAGACACCCCTACCTCACCCCCCCGACCAAACCCAACACCCCCACCTCACCCTCCCACCAACCGCAACACCCCCTGACCAACCCCAACACCCACCCCTCACCCCTCACCCATCCCAACACCTTCCCACACCCCCAGACCAAACCCGACACCCCCCGGCTCACTTACCCCCGACCAAACCAGACACCCCTACCTCACCCCCCCGACCAAACCCAACACCCCCATCTCACCCCCCCACCAACCGCAACACCCCCTGACCAACCCTAACACCCACACCTCACCCCTCACCCACCCCGACACCTTCCCACCCCCCCAGACCAAACCCGACACCCCCCGGCTCACTTACCCCCGACCGAACCCAACACCCCTACCTCATCCCCCCAAGCAAACCTGACACCCCCACCTCACCCCCTGACCAACTGCAACACCCCCTGACCAACTGCAACACCCACACCTCACCCCTCACCCACCCCGACACCTTCCCACCCCCCAGACCAAACCCGACACCCCCTGGCTCACTTACCCCCCGACCGAACCCGACACCCCCACCTCACCCCCCCACCAACCGCAAAACCCCCTGACCAACCCCAACACCCACACCTCACCCCTCACCCATCCCGACAACTTCCCACCCCCCCAGACCAAATCCGACACCCCCCCCCGGCTCACGGTGCACTGTGTAGCACACAGATTATTAAATACACTGTTCAGTCGGGGGGTGAGGTGGGGGTGTCGGGTTTGCTCAGGGGGTGAGGTAGGGGTGTTGGGTTTAGTCGGGGGGTCAGGTGGGGGTGTCGGGTTCGGTCGGGGGGTGAGGTGGGGGTGTTGGGTTTGCTTGGGGGGGTCAGGTGGGGTTGTCGGGTTTGGTCGGGGGGTAAGTGAGCCGGGGGGTGTTGAGGTTGGTCGGGGGTGGGGGGTGGGAAGGTGTTGGGGTGTCGGGTTCGGTCGGGGGGTGAGGTGAGGGTGTTGGGGTTGGTCAGGGGGTGTCAGCTGTCTGCCCCCTCCCCACCTCCGACTGACCCGAGCAGCACCGGGCACTTATGCTAGTATTATGTATATAGCACCTCTTCATGCTTTATTAATCAATATCTGATGAAATTCATTACATCTCAGGAGAACGATGGCCTGGTAGCTGGGTCTGGACTTCAAGAGATGTCAGTTTTCAGATCCCAAAATAGCCACCAATTCCTTGGTGATTTTCAGCAAATCACTTAGGCCCAGATCTCAAAGGTATTTAGGAACCTAACAATCTTGGAGGATCTGGCCTTACTCTCTATGCCTCAGTTCCCAGCCTGTGAAATGCAGATGATAATCCTTCCCTGCCTTGCAGTGATGTTGTGGGGATGAATCCATAAATACTTGAGATGTGCTCGGATTCTACAGTGATGTGGGCCATATAATTACATGGAACAGCAAATAAACATGTATATTAAATATGGAAGACCATCTTACTCCTGGGGAAATTCTGCATAACTGCAGTGCAGCACTAGAATGCCTTCCCTCGCAGAATCTCCTTGCTTCTTTGAAGAAAATGGTTTCTCCGGGGAAGCAAAACGAGGCTGCATCAATACTCACTCACTCCTCCCTGGCAACTCATACGTGTCTGTTCTGACAGCCATGGGGAGAGCTAAATCACCGGGGGTAGTGGGGCCTGGGGATGCCCTGGCCACCCAGGGATGTTAGTCCCAGCTCAGGGAGGAGGGGGATGGAAACAGAGTTCCCCCTTCCCTGCATGGAGTAGCTGGGTCAGATCAAGTCCCAGAAACTGCCCCTGGCCTCAGAAAGCTCTGCAGGGAGTGGGAGAGATGGTGAGGTTCAGGTGGGGTTTCCAGGTGCGGGACATGAGGCTTGGAAGGGGGTCTGGATATAGGGGGGGTAGTAGTGGAGTTCCAGGTGTGAGTGGTGAGGCTTAGTTGGGGGGATTTGGTGTGGGGAGGAGTCTGGATGCATGGGGGTTGGGTGGATGGGGGAGCAGCTTCCTGTACAGTGGCCTTGCCCCCCATGAACATGGAACCCTGCTCCATCAGGAGCCCCCCCATACCGAGCTCCTCAAACTCCCGCCCCCACCCTTCCAAGCCTCTCCCCCTGCATCAGGAGCTTCACATAGACCGCTCCCCACCCCACTGAGCCCCAAATCACTTTCACCTCACCCCCTTGCAGAGTCCCAGAATCCCACACCCAGAACCCCACACCAAGCCCTTGTGCACCCAGATTCCCCTCTTCACCAAGACCCCCACCGAACTGTCCACACCAAACCCTGGTACTCTTGAGGGAATGTTGCATCAAAAATTTAAAAAAATGCAATGTTCTGCATATTTTAATTGTCAAAATAACAGAGAAACCCTAATAATATAATCACACCATTTTCAATTATGTTACCAAAATAAATGAAAATGGTGTGATTATATTGTGTTATTTTGACAAATTAGATATGCAGAATTTTTAAATATCGTGTGCAGAACATTTAATTTTTTTGTGCAGAATTCCCTCAGGGGTACCATCCAGCTCCAGTTGAAGCTAGTGGGAGTTTTGTCACTGACAGCAATGGGACTTTGCAAAGTTTAAGCCTGTTGACTCTCATATTTTATTTCAGTTTGCAATGAAAAGGGAAAGCATTTAATAAAAAATATCAATAGAAATTAGGCAGCACATGTTTAAGCTTTAATGTGTGCTTTGTATATTAGCAAAGCTTTACAGTTAAACAATTTAAAGCTTCATCCTCAGGGTAAAATAATAAAACAAACACCCATAAATTGGAGTCTAAACAAACATTTCTTATGCCAAGCATGCGCCAAACTGAATTATTTGATTAAACCTTTCATAGTCTAATGTTCTCGGCCATAGAGTATCCTTCATATCACCTAACTTAAAATATTATTAAAAGGTTTCTAATGTTCAAAATACTAAGTGATTTCTATGCAAAATGTTAATTACTTGATACCAGGTTAATCTGTTCATTTTTAATTACATTGTCTGAACCCCTTTATATACTGCATTTCCCAAATGAAATGTTTTCTCTCAATGGATTTTAGATATCATCTTTTAGATATAAAACCTATTTTAATTTTGTCTCTAGTTGAAAATTCACAGGACCAACAAAAAGGTCAGACAGTTATTCTTTTCAGATTTTTACTACTTAATTAGTATTTTACATATGATATGCCCCTGTAAAACACATACTGTACTCAAAATTTGGATACTAATTTTCTAGTTAGATTTTTGTGAGTTTATAATTGAGACAAGAATGGTTTGATCTGACAATCTCTAATTTACCCAAGTAATTTGAGATTTCAGCACAAGTAAGGACTACTTGCATGTGTAAGTATGTGCAGAATCAGACCCTTACTCATGAAGGAAGATTGCTATATTCTTTCATTTCAGATGAGTCCCCATTAACTCTCCCTTCAGAGGACACCACTTCATAGAATATTTTACACATGGAATATTATTATCAGTAGTTTGTATTATGGTGCCACTTTGGGTGCAGTCCATGAAGGGACTTAGGAATGCACATTGCACCTTAACTTTTTGGCAGCTAGAAAATAGCAGCAATGCTGCAATCCACAAAACTGGCACCTAATGTTAGGAGCCTAGCACATCCTACAGGATGAATGGGGAGAAACAGGCATCCAAATATTTGATCCACAAAAACTAGCGCACTAGGATGGTGCTCTGTGTGAGCCAGCCAAAGGAAGATGCCACCCACAAGATGTGTTCAAAGCCCTGACCCCTCAGAGACATGGATGACCAACTCAGGTCTGCAGGGCGGTGTCTAGCAACCCGTGAACAGGAACCCCTCTACTGGAGTCAGGTGGCTTACGTGCCTAAGTCATTTCTTGTGAGAAAAAGCTAAGCACCTGCTTTGCTCTACACCACAAAGGAGAAGGGGGGAGAAAGAGGTGGTGATGACCGCCATTTTACTTGTAGGCTTAGGGTTAGAGCACTCACCTGGGATGTTGGACACCCAAGATATGAGCCTCTCTCCGCTAGAGAGGAAGCAAAAATATTCAAACTTTTTTCATTAAGAAAATTAGCTAAATTTCTTCTTATCATTTTGCTTCTAAGATAAGATCTCGCCTACGAGCATAAATCCATTGACTTCAGTGGATTCACTCCTGATTTACACTGGTGTACGTAAAATCAGAATTAGGCCCAATGTCTCTTGCAAAGACATTATTTAAGTTATCTACCTAAAAGTCTCACCTTGGTGAAACTGTAGGCTATAGCGAGACAATAAAACATGTAATTTGCCACAAATTCTAGGCAAAGCCAAAAGACCTCCTTTATACAGTAGAAACAGTCTTTTTGGTCAGGCACACACTGGACGCGGTCTACCCTACATACATACATTTCTCAGTTTGCCATCACAAGGTCTTCCCTTGTTTTCTCAGAACCACCCCAGTTATTCATGGCCTAGTGTGTTTCTAGACATGTGCTTTTGGTCAGGAGTCTCTAGACATGCTTTTGGTCAGGAGTTTCCGGACATGTGCTTTTGGTCAGGAGTTTGTTGAACTGCAACTTCCAGATGCCATTTCATTTACAAGAACTCCTAAATTCCTGGAGAAATTTTACTCCTGGGTAAGTCTGTGAATCTTGGGAAGTTGAGAGAAAGTACCTAGGAGGCAATTTTCCCATTTTTTCATTGGAGGGGAATGGAAAGGTTTTATTCTTAAAAATGTTGAGGAATTTTACTGAAGCTCAACAAAATCCTAGGTTTTGCTTGTAAATAGTTGCAAAGTCAAACAATTTACCTACTACAGAAACAAGCAGCCTTATACACAGAAATACATTTGCCTCCTTGAACTACAGACTGGCTGGCAGAACACATCTTAACCCAGAGTGGGGGTGGGGGTGGAGGAAGGAATGAGTCAAGCGAAGGAACACAGAAAAGGCAGAAGAGGTGGAGAGTGAAAGTTGGAGACTCCACTGACAAAACAAAAGCTTGTTCAATACAGACCGGTTCCAATTTTATTTTCTTATATTTTACTAATCTGTTTCAAATATCTATTTTGGGAAACCACTATAAAAGCATACAAATATTTTGACAGGTCTGCTGGCAAGGTTTTTGTTTGTTTGTTTGTTTTTTTGTTTCATGAAAACAAGTTTGACTGAAAAAAGCAATAGTCTCCATCAGGTAATGAGGAACATATATCAGTTTGTTACTAGATATTTAACGACAAAAAGTGGGTGAGGCCACATTAAATGTTCAAACAAGTCAAAATATGTTCTTTTGCAGCAGAATGGCCATCACTAGAAATATTGTGAGCACAATATAATGGCAAAAACAGAAATCAGAGATGTGTCACTTCTCTATTTGTTCCTCTGGGGAAGTCCGCTAATTCCAGTAGAAGCCTCTAACATGCAGTCACTCGATCTATGGATTTTCAGTAACACTAGACACAACATTATGAATAAAAGTCTGTGATTTAGAGTTGAACAATAAATAAATTGCTTAAATTTAAATACTGGTTGCCAGGTAGGCAGACAGATTCTGGGTGCTATGGGAACATCTTGTCAGTGAATCTACTGTGGTTTCTCTCTTTTCATATTCAGTGTTTTATTTTAAAGGGGATGTTTGGATTCCTTCCGGAAGAGATGTGATTTATTTGTACGAATTGTTAACTTTTTAAATATCTACTAAAATTATAGTGGAGAAAATGTGCCCCTGCTGTGTTTGAACCGCTGTACCCAAACCAAACTTAACCACCTAAAACAAACTCTGAATGGGAATAAAAAATTGGTTGGTTCATTCATCCCGAAAAACACTGTTCACTAGACTGTATGCAAAACTAAATAGAACGTACCTAATTAGGTTAATCTGAAGTATGCACCTCCTAAGCATGTCTTCCCATACTCTGTAATGTTGTCATCCTAAGGGAAAAAAACATAGCTGTTTTCATGATTCTGCTATTCAGTCTTAATGGAATGGCTCTGCCCTTCGACTTGTTCATTAGCATATTTTATTTTCCTTATATACGAAGCTTGATTCACTTAGCTTATCCAAGGCTCTGGTTATTTGTCAGAATTAAGTGCAATTTACTGTTCCCTCCCCTTGTTATATGTAAAAGGATTCCATTAACAGTTTCACTTTTAAAAAGTGATTATGCTACTTGGTTTCCAGTTAAATATTGTCTAAGTTGCAGTTTTCTAGAATTTTAACAAATTCTTAGTATGCCACAGTCCTATACCACTCTGAAGTAGGATATTCCATTACAAGTGATCACAGTTGTTGCCTCCATCTATGTTGAATATGTAAGTGGCAGCATATAATTTATCTTGGAGTCAGAATACATTATTTCTAAATCTTCAATTACACAATCATTTAGAGCCTCTGTTTCTGAGATCAAGTTAAAACTATTTTTAATTTTACTTTCAGAGGAAAATAAGAGGTAGATCCAAGATTTTGAAGGGGTGGGAGGGAAGGGACTATAGACAAGATGCTATGGTAATACAAATAATACGTAATCGTAATTCAATTCTCATTGAATTCAGTGGAACATTTCCAAATTTGTTTGACTGCTTTGTACATAATAATGCAGGCATCTTAAAAAATACATTACAACAAACATGAAGTATTCATACCTGACACTGATATATACAAATATTTTTTAAAAGATTTCCAACATTTCAAGTTAAACTAAATAAACTTTAAATCAGCAATAAGAAGAAAAAACCCCAAGTAAATCTGCTAAACTTGTTCTTTTGCTTGACAGTCTAATTTGTTTCACTATGGATGCAAAGATTTCTCATAAAAATCACATAACTGAAAAACTGTATTTGTGTAGCATTTAGCCTGCTGATCAATATTAAATTACTTTAAATAAAGTCTGTGATACAGTGCAATATAAGCATTGCATTACATTTTAAGTGGATCAATATGTTACCTGAAAGTCAATATGGAATCAGTCTTTTAAAAATATAGCCCTTCTTGATGTATTATCTAATTGGTACTTCACCATTTAGCTTGGATTCCATTCTGAATTATGGCTTCAACTTTTGATTTCTACTGCTGACTGCAGCAGTACATACTATGGGCTAATTCCAGATCCCTGTTCTCATGAGAAAAAAAAAGAAGTGTCCCATTGTTCACAATCGGATTTCTTGGGTGAGTAGAATGAGCAGAATTTAGCCCTATGTGTGTATTTACAAGTGCAGCAGTTTTGAAAATAAAGTTAATCGCAGTAGCAAACCTGATTCTGGAAAAAGACCCATATCTAATTTAAATAGAACTCCCCTATCCCTGTTTGTAGTATCTTAATTTATCACTAAAGTTATTGCCAACAAACCTTTACATCAGTAGTAGAAAAGAATATGATAACACTTGGCTTCTGACAAACCTCAACAGGATATCCAAAGGCTTGTCTAAACCAATATTTCGCACTACATGGTAAATAAGATTCAGTTAAGTACCTAGTTTTCTTTGTTGATCATTACTCAGTCATTTCTAATCCATTTTTACTGAAGGTGATCCCAACTCATTGAGAGCTGAATATGAACTTCCCAAACTTCGGGTAAATTCACATCTGGAATTCTAATTTAGTGCAATCTCTAGTCTTATAGTTCAGAATTATGGGGCTCAGTTCTGCAAAGCTCTCAGCTCTCTGGATCTGATCCAGCAAAGCAATTATGCAAGGTGCTTAACTTTAAGAAGGTGAACAGTTCCATTATAGACCCATGCTTAAAGCTAAGCATTTTCTTAAGTACTTTGCTAGATTGCGGTCAGTATGATCAGTAGCTTGCAGAATTGAGCCTGTGGTACAATTAAATATAAGCATTTAAATATCTCAACTCTGGATGAGTTATGCTACTAGGCAAAGCATTAGAAAGCTTGAATAGACAAGGTAGACATTACTGAAATATGATGATGTTTCCTGTCACTTACTGTTTCCAGTGCCTTATCATTTACAGGGTCAATAATGCCGCTTTCCCACACCTTCATCCAGAGTAAGGTACTGATCAAAGTGAGTGATAGTGACACAATTTTCCCCCTAAAATTGAACAAAAAATAGTTATCTGATTATTCAAGCAACAAATATTCCAATGGATAAAGTGACTTGTAATATAAATCTATTAATTATTAGTAATCACTCTCCATACTGTGTAGTTCACAACTAGAAATTGTGAACTAGAAAATTACCTTCACAATTATTGCAAACAAATTTGTCCTTTCCTTTTGGTTCCTTTTTGTTTGCCAGAAGCTGGGAATGGGTGACAGGGTGCAGTACTAGGATTTTATATTTTAAGTATTTTATACAATTTAGAATGAAGAATAAAGAATAATAATGTAGCATGTATTAAATGTATTGACGTATGATATGATTTCACCATATTCTGCCCAGCCACCCTTTCTGAAAGTAGAAAGTAATGGCCTAGTCTGCCATTGGTAAAGATGCATTAGCCAGACTCTTGTGTCTGAAGCTGATTTCAAGGCAGTAATAGACCTTTAGGGTCATTGCTTTGTTATAGGTTTAAATTAGCATTTTGAAATAAGCAAAAGAATGCAATGATTGTTTTTTCTTGCATTGCAATTTGATGTTCCTGTTCAAAAGTTCTGTGTAAATCAATCCAGTTTTATGTGTGAATAAGGAGTGTGTGTTAGAAGATAATTGTGAAGGGCATCACCAGACCAGATGTTCTAGGGAAGAACCAAGGAAAGAAGTAAAGGTGCCAGGAGATTGCAACACCCCCCTATTAATGTGTCAAAGGAGGACAGCCTATCAAGCACCTATCAATTGGGACAAAATAGCTGTGATCAAAACCTTGAGAGATTAATAAAGAAACAAAATAAAGAATAAAAAGAACAATTTAAGAAAACAATCACTCGTCAAACAGTGATTGATTACAGCATGATGGTGCAAAACTCATTGGTCCCAATGAAGGAAGATCACTATATAAACAAGGTGCTGTACCATGAAATTTTGGGTTCATCCTGCCAAGACTTCCCCAGAGCAGCGTATCGTGACTGATAGATCCCTGCTCCTCCTGTTCACAGTCAACCTAGCTGACCATTAGGTTGCTCCAGATGGTAACTATGACATCGACTGGCGGGAGAGAGAGAGATAGCATATACATACATATGCTACTTTTTGTATCTCCAATTAATGCAGCACATTGTCTTTTCCCCTGAAAAAGATTCCATGTGCTTCTTATAAGCATAGCAAGGGGACAGATCACCTGATTACCTGTTCTGTTCATTCCCTCTGGGCCACCTGGCATTGGTGATTGTTGTAAGACAGGATAGTGGGCTAGATGGACCTTTAGTCTGACCCAGTATGGCCATTCTTATGTTCTTATGTATCCTTGTACTCCGTAGTTATACATTGGGAAGCTTTTCTAATTAATGTATTTCAGGTCTTTCACTGATTGCTGACACCTTCATTGGGAAAGCACTATGCCTGCAAATATCCCCTTCTCTTAGCAATGTCACATCCATTTCTCTGAGTAACTTTGTTTTGAACCAGTTATTACTTATATCACAAATAATTAGTCCATCTATTAATTATTCAGTGTCATAGGACTTGGTTTTGTTAGACAGTTCTGTAACGTAACACTCATTGGTCTCGCTTGACAGCTGTAAAGAATATGTGTCTTTCCCAAGCAACATTATTGCATATATTAAAGTACAGTATTCTTTAAAGTTTTTAATGGCTTTTCCTAGCAGCTTTACAATCTTTTTCATGGTCCCACTGGAATATATTGTAGAACTGCAATGCCTCTGAGTCTATTTGTAGTATTGTGGAGAGATAACTCTCTCAAATTTCTCTTCAATATAATTTCTTTTCAGGAAAATTCAGAAGCACTTCAATCAGCTTCTCCTGTTTTCTATCACGTTCCCTCCCAGACTGTGGGCTTCACATTTTTGCTTAAGAATTAGCTCTCTTCATGTGATAAAGAGTGCTGATTAGAAACTGATCTTGATTTTCTGCCCCAAGTCAAATTTGACCCAGGTCAAGTTTACAAACAGTCATAGCTGTCACATGACAGGCCAGGGACAGTAGCCACTGATTTCAATGGCTACTGTTACAAATAGAATGTATTATCTGATCTATATTATGACAAACTCCACTTCCACCCACTATATTTACAAAATGAGGCAAGTCCCTATGTCAAATCTTTTTCATTCCCTTTCCATTTATCTCACCTCCTAACCATATTTCTCTGCCACTTTTACTGCTCTGCACTTTCTCAATATGAGGATTTAATAAAGGCCCCAGGAGGAACTGGGCACCACTGATATTTGTTATCTATATATTTCATTCCACAGATTAAAAAAAATCAAATAAAATCTAGGGCTTTAGGTGGCAGTGTCATATTGGAGTCCTATTTTTATGATTAAGGTTCCCTTCTTTCTCAAGAAACTTGGACTTTGTTAAACACAGTTCAAGTTTTAAATTAGAAGATTTTGTATAAGTTAAAAGCTATATGGCACATTCAAAGTATGGGACTGCATCTTAAAGAATCAGTCACAGAAATTAGGGATGGGAAAGATGTATTAAACTGTCTGGTTCAATCTCTGCTAATTTAGGATTATTCCCTGCAATATATTTTACAGCACTTTCTCCCGAATTGTTTTCATGGGCAATTCTTCTCTGAAAAGTGACTCTGTACAACAGGCATTGTGCAGTTCTATGCTGATTGCATGAATGGTCTCTCTGCCACTTGCATCAAGTTTAGAAAGTAAACAAACTTTTTTCCTAAATGCCAGCCTATCACACACTCTATCACCATAAATAAAGGTTCTTTGTATTACCATAGGCCTTCAGTTGCATCGGTGCAATTTCATATTACACCTTGGTGCAACCATATTGCCTTGGTTGTGTTGTGGTGCAAAGAAGAGCAAGGAGCACAAAGAGGCACTCGTAGTAACCAAGGTAAATGTGTTCTTAGAGATAGCGTGTTGCAGATAGTCAGCACTATTTCAGAGAGACTTACAGTATTAACTCTGTACTTTCTCCCTACAATAGCTCCTTTAAGTGAAGGAATTGGTCAGCTACCTGAATCTCAGAGCCTGCTGAGATTATTATTCTGACACCTAGTCAGATGGCTTCCTATTAGTCTACTGCCCCTCTGACTTTGATTCTAGGCTTGACCCTTCCCTTTTTTATTTTAGTCATCGGTCTCTATCCCTTTCCTTTCTTTCCATCTTTGTCTCAAGCTCAAAGTTCCTTTATGGGTCCAGGTCACAGATCTGACCTTTTTGTCCAGAGTGAACAAATAAGCCACTCTCTTTCGTATAGTCAATGTCATCTCTACCACACTCATTCCAGTCCCTATTTGTCTAGGTACTCATATGGCTCTCAACACCATAATATCTGAGTGCCTCAGATTTAAGACCACATGAGGGCTGGAAAAGAAGCTCATCCTTCTTCAGGATGAGGAATTTGCAAGATTTCCAATGAGCTCAACATTTTTAAGCCATTTGTGGGAACAAACACTTCACTGGGATCCTCCAGTTTTTGCCGAGCCAACAAGCTCACTTTGTTTTCATTTTCCATAAATTCCACACACTTTGAGAATAATGAATATCTTAGATTTTGCTGCTGAATCCAGAATGGATTAGGATTATAATGGTCAGCAAGCTACTCTTCAGTTGGATGTGATCACAAAGAGGTAGCATTTCATTCTGTCATGACCATACATTGGCAGCTCTGTAACACCTCTATTGTGTACACCTCCTCTTTCCCTGGTGTTTTTCATTGCATATGGCCTCTGCCAGCCTTAAGAAGCTTCATAATGTCATACAATGTCCCTTCTAATAATAACAACATTATACAGTTACTTGTAATGTTTTTCAAGTAGACGGAGGTGAGCTCTCATCTTTCATATTCACTGTAACCTCCTGTTCTCATTTACCTGCCCTCAACATCTTCTGCTGGAGATGAAATATTTGATAAACAGTTTCATAAGTCTTTCATCACACACATTCTTCTGTTCTGATATCAGCACAATGTCATCTGCCTCATCTTCTGAGGCATATAAGAAGAAATGTACCTGAGAGTCATCACTTTTATTGCTAGTCATCCTGCAACATGAAACTGCTCTAAATGAAGAAGTTCCATTTGGCTGCATGCATACTTCCTCTATATAAGCAGAAGAACAGATTTAGGCAGCTGCAGTACCTCTGACACCACCCCATTCTGTGTGGAATGCTGTGCAGGGAGTCCCCATGGTATAGGGCTCCAAGCCACACATGGGTGAATGCACCACTACTGAGCTCCCCGCACCTCCAACCTGTCCGCAGCAGAACATTGTTGGTTCTGCTACTACAGTACCATCTGCAACTCCAGTGACTGAGGCAGGGTCTGCCTTTAACTGATTAGAAACTGTTAGTGAAGAATCTTTCTGGGAAGAGGTAACAAAGTCCTGTGGCACCTTAAAGACTAACTATAAAGTTTTGAAGCATGAGCTTTCGTGGGCTAATACCCACTTCGTCGGATGCAGGCAGTGGAAGTGTTCAGAGGCAGGTATAGAAAAGTAGGCAAGAACCAGTTGGGAGGTGAAAAGGTTAGTCCAATTAAGCTGAACCAGCTTGTTATCTCCGATCAGGGAGTGTGGATTATTCTTCTAGCATTTGAATGGGGTGTGTGAACATGGAGAGAGGAGAAACAATGTCTGTAATGAGCCAGCCATTGTAGATCTTTGTTCAATCCGAGATTGTGTGTGTTGAATTTGCAAATGAATTGAAGTTCTGCAGTTTCTTTCTGGGAAGAGTGTTATTTTGATGTTGTTTGCGGAAAGAGCAGAGTAAGTGAAGCAGGACTATTTTGAAGTTGCGCCATCTGTGATTTCTGATTCTGTTATAATAGTGGGGGGGGGGGGGAGTTCATCGTGCCACCAAAAAATGGCTGCAAACTGCCCATAATAGCTGTTTTCCCTAGGCTACATTGAGTGGATGTTCAATTCCCTGAGGACAAAGTGCACTGATGTAAATTTACTATGAAAGAGACACAGTGCTGCTGATTGTTGCAGAACTACCACTGAGTAGTAAATGCTTCACTGCTCTGTTACCCTGGGGGCTGAGCATTAACTACACTATTGAGCTGCAAATGCTTATCATCCTTTATAATTCAGACTATATAAATCATTGAAAAGAGACAATGTCCCCTTGGGGAGCTCACAGGATTTATAAAAATGTAAAAATCACAACTATATTTAGCTGGCGGAGCTCCATTTAAAAGACGGTATGCAGAGCTGTCAGCAGATATTCATAAAAGATACCTCACTTTTATTTTAGTCTATTGAAATGTTGGTGAAGCTCAACCCTTTCTCCAGAGGAAAATTCTTTCACCTTTAGCAGTATATTATCATGAACCAGGGTTAATAAATAATCAGTGCTAATGCTCTGTCATCTACCTGTCTCTTTCTTCCAGCTATTCTGAACACATGTATGGCTGCTCTTTCTTATATTCATCTTCGCACACATACATGCAATGGGTTTCTTCATGGAGTGAGAGTACACATACAAAACTTGCTAATTACAAAATAATGATTACTAATTACAGGTTTAAAATATTACAGTCATAAAATATATTCCCAGCCATTTGCAAAAGCAAGAGAGTATATAGTTCTGCTCCAGCTGAGAAAATAGCACTCTAACAACGTGTTTATAGAATGATCATAGCAGTAAGAGAAAAAAGGTAAATTAGATTACTCTGTCCCCATCTAAGGGCAAGATATGTACCTTAATAGAAAGCTTAGACCTTCACCTTGCCAGAACCTATACACATTCATATCTATCTACAGATGAGTAGCTTCATGTAAATCCAACGGGATTACTCGCATAGAAACACAGAACCATGGAATTATAGAAATGTAGGGCTGAAAGGGACCTCAAGGGATCATAAATTCCAGCCTCCTGCAGGCTGGACCAAATAAACTAGACCATCGCTGTGAGGTGTTTGTCCAACCTGTTCTTAAAACCCTCCCATTATGGACAACAACCTCCTTGGAAGCCTATGCCAGAATTTAAATACCCTTTAGACATCAACTTGCTATTTAATATGGGAGCAAATAAGGCCAGTCCAGTTTTGGGTTACACACACACAGAGGCATCTCCACAGAGAAGGGAGACAATCTCTCCCTTTCTTTCATGACCTGAACTAGACTACTGTTATGAGTTGCTCAGAAATGAAACCCAGAAGATTAAATATTGACAAATTGGAGGGAGTTTAGAGAAGAGCATCAAAAATTATTAGGCAGCATGAAGCAATAGATTTCCAAGGAAACATCGAAAGGGCTAAATATGTACTTCTAGATATATCTTGGGAGAAAAATGACTAAGAAGGAACATGGTAAGAGTCTACATTTATTTGCATGGTGTCAACACAAAGAATAGAATAAATATAGTAGGGTATTACAATTGGGCAATGTGTAATCGGGGGTAATGGGACAATATGAATGTGGTAGAGCACAGGGTTAACAAGCTTACTAAAACACTGCTTAACCAAAAGGGTTCGGAATTCTACACTAGCTTCAGTTTCTGGATGGATTTAAGATATATTTCTATGGGATTACTCATGTGTAAAGTTATGCTCTTGCATAAGAGGCCATGTTTCATACTCTTGTAAGAGCAGCATTGATCCTTACAGTACATTTCTTAAGGTGATGTCAAGTCTAATTTTTAATGTTCCTAGTGAAAGAGCTTCCCCTATTCCCCTTTTGAGACTGTTTAGTTATTATGATGATGTTCAGTATAAATGCTCTCTTTCCTAATTTAAATGGGAATTGAACATCCAAACCCCTAAGGTGGCTCTGACAGTCTCAGCTAGTTTTCCATTTGAAATCAAATTCATTGATTTCAAAGGGACTACTCATAGGGCCAATCTTCAAGTGGCATAAGTTGTCTCAGCTTCATTTATACCAAAAGAGCTATGACAATTTACAATAGGCGAGGATCTGCTCCTTTATAAAGCTGTAAAGTTAAGCATGTATATTAGTTTTTGCATGATCGAGGTCTTAGTGTGAACATTCCTTTCCCCTTCTTCTGCCACATAACCAACAACATCTTAAGAGTTAAATTGAACTACACAGAGGCATTGTAATGTCCAAAATTCCAGTTTAAGGGATTATTTTTGCCTCTAAACACTTCTGTATTCCGAGTGCCAAAATTAAATATTTGTAAGTGCAGAAAATGGTACCTGGGTGAAATTAATCTAAATTGGGTTATATTCATGGCCCACTGTTGTGTTCCATGCTCATTATCTCCAAACTAAAAATCCCCTATAAAATCTCATTATTTTGTTGCTGGCTTTTACATTTAATTATTACCACATGGAGGTAGGTAATCATTATGCTGATTATCCAAGAATGAGGTGTAAATAGCTTGTGGGGGGGTTATAATCACATAATAACAGTGAACACTGCTTCTGTGTAAAACAAAGTGACATGATTTATAGCCATAACAAACAAACCTGCACACATAATGAAATACTATACGATATTGTGCGTAGGACTACTGTCTGCTCAAATAACTCCTTCAGTTATTTATTCATTATCTAACATATATGAATGTTGCCTAAACTATGGGCTCTTGGGAGCTATAATTGTATTACATATTAAATGAGTGGAAATATTTTACTTAAACTTGCAAAGGTCTGATTACCTCTAAACTTGGATACCATATATACAATTAAACAAGTTCAGGCAAATCTCTCCCACCAGTACCCCATGATGAGCCATAGAAGGGTGGGGGGTTTAGATTACATGTTTGACAGAGCAGAAGAATAGAAATGAATGACATGAAGAGTGACAGAAAGAGAGAGGGGCTTGCACTGCTTCAACTTCAAGAGCAGATTACTGCTATGCAAAAAATAACACACATGGGGCTTGATTGTGTCTCTAGCAATACATGTGAGTAAATGGTGATGATATGCACACACATGGGGATTAAAGTCCCTCTATATTCTGTGTGGCCACATTACTCTTGCATGGATAGTGGCTCCAGGCCCAGGAGAAAGAACACGGGCAAGCGAGCAGGGCATGTGTAGACCTAGGTGTGAATGGGACAGCATGGTGTTCCCTGCAAATGACTGTAGCAAAGTACTCCTCCCACCTTCCCCAGAGAGAGAGAAGAGCCATGGAGCAAAATTCCTTCCCTAACTACTTCTGGGACAGTATATTTTGTGCCTTGACCCCTACTCTGAGACAAGCCTACTGGCTCTGTCTAGCCCTTAGTGAAAAGTTAATGTATTTTGTCAGTTTCTCAAAAGTGCAAAGACAAAACCAAGAAAAACAGAAAAAAAGTTGTTGTTTTTTGTTAAATTTGGCAAAATTCACCAAAAGAGAAAAATCAATTTCTGAAATTTCCAGACTTAGGGAATTTTCAGTTACTGTGATGAGTAGGTCAGTCTACTGGAAAAAAAATAGGGGGAGTGGTTAGATAATACACCCACCGCTTCCTAATCAAACTCTTTTGCAAGTTTTGAAGTAGACAAAATCCCTGGACAAGTATGAGACTGGTGGATTGCTTTCACAATGCTAGGCATTCATTTCTCTCACTATACCAATCTATCTTTCCACCTTGTGTGAGAGTCCCTTTGTTTGGTGCTCTCAATCTCTCTCTCTGAAGCATGCTAAATCACCATTAAATTTCTTACACTGCATTTCAAGATTGATTTGTTGCATGGAACCAATGACAAATACAATCCTATGTAAGAAACTTGAATTGTATATTTTGCATAAGAACACATTTCATTACGTTTTCTTATTGTCCTGTTAATACCACAAGATATTATGTTTAAGTCAAAATAATATTAAAATACTGGCTGAAAATAACAAAAGATGATAGATTCCAAGTGAATGCCCCCCAGGCCATGCTTCTTTACCTCATTGTGCACAAAGATTAATCTTAAATATAAGTAATGAGGAAATTCACCATTAAGAAACTCAAATACCACTCCTATAAAAATATTTTCTGCAGAGCAATGAATAAGGTAGGAGAAAAACTAAGATGTGAGCAGAGTCATAAATGCCAAGAGAATGTGACATTTGGAATTCCATGACCTCATATAATCTAATACATTTGAAATTTACTTCTTCGCCTTTGTCATTGACTGACATGGCCAATTCTGAATCAGCTACAGCTATGAACTTACCTTTTTGCGCATTCCTTTCTCCACACGGCCAATGCTGTATGAGCAAGATGGAAGTTGGCACAAACTCTGCAATACTCCACCTGTCACCACCTTCCCCCTTTGGTCTGTAGCTATTTATCATCACCCCATGACAGAGCTATTAAGACAATTTTTTTAATTCTGTCAAGACATTTTCCATCAGTATCTTCCTCACTAAGCATATATACTAGTTTTATATGCAGCATCATCCAAGTAGATTTATTTATTTATTTATAGAGGTTCACTTTTGTCATTTTTCATTTTAATGTCTTTAAAGAAGTAGCTTGGCTTTAAAGCAACTGAACATCCAAGTGCACATACTTTATAAATAAAAGTAGAAAAAAAGAGATAAGAGAATTATAGATCTTGAAAGGTTTTACCCACAAATTTAAAATAGCGGCAGGGAGAATGACTTTTCTTTTCCATACTGAGTTTTGAATTCAGCATTGATCACACATGAAAAACACGGAAGGTAGACATATAGAGGAACCACTGCTGCCACTACTGATATTGTATAATCTATTTATCCCAACACTGATTTTGCAGCAAGTATAACCACAGGAAAAAAGCTAGTTCTGGAAGCAAATACCTCACTAGGATGAAGAGATGAAGAAGTGTCAAGTTGGTGGCTTCATGAAGTTACACCAAGGAAGAATTTTAAAAAGGATACAGTAAATCCTTTGGGATTTAGGAAATTACAGTTTAACATAAGAAGCCAAATCCTGCTGGGTTTGCGCATACTAGTAGTAGTCCCACTGAAGGTCTACACTAGAAAATTTTGCCGGTACAGTAATATCAGCTTAAGATGTGATTTTTTTAAACAACTTTTCTATTATAGCAAAAGCCATCATATAGAGAATTATACCAGCAAAAAAATGCAACTAGCCCTACTTACTATACCTTACTAGGTCCAGTCAGCTGTTAACCAAAAAACTGTTATTTCAAGTGGATGAGGGTAAATGCCAAGCAATGCTTCTGCACGGAAAGTTGCCAAGGCTAACTTAACTCTTATTCTGATAGTTATTACCCCTTTATTTCCCCTAATAAACTTCACAGTAATGAAAAAAACAACAACCTGAATTGGATTTGGTGACTCTTAGTATATAGACCTGTGGTTCTCAATCTTTTCAGACTACGGTTCCCCTTTCAGGAGTCTGATTTGTCATATGAACTCCAAGTTTCACCTCACTTAAGAAGTACTTGCTTACAAAGGTGTCACAAGAGAGTATTACTAAAAATGCTCACTTTCTCAATTGGAATATAAATATTGTGCTTATATTTCAGTGTGATATATGAGCCTATTTTTCACTCGTGAGCCTTGTCTGGAGCCTGAGCCCCAGGTGGCGGGGTTGAAGCACATACCTTAGCTTTGTGGGGCCCTCAATGGCATAGAGCCCTGGTCAGTTGCCCTTCTTGCCACTCCCTAATGCCAGCTCTGCACTTGCTATCCCCCCTAAACCCACGCCATCAATCCCTAGGAGCTGCAACTCTGAGGTTGAGAAACGCTGATCTAGATAATTTGAGTACCCCTTGGAAGGCCTCTTGGAAGACACGTTCTCCTGGTTGAGAACCACTGGTATTGACAAGCATTGTCCAAATAACCTCTTTTTACAGGAGACCAAGTCAGGAGCAGAGGCATCAATGGCACGATAATTGAAGAGTGCCCTCCCTGAAATATCATTGGTTGAATTCGAGCGAAGAGCAAGCAAGTAATACCTGTTGTGCAAAAGGTCTGGTGTCAAAGGAGTATTGTTTAATCATAGAGTGATTTTTCTCCTATTTTTAACTTTCCATTATAATCACCTCAACATATGGTTTTGAAAGTATTTTGAACTGCTAGCCATTTCAATTCATTGTCATGTTTTCCAGCCTCTGGAGCAATGCTGTCCCAAATGAAGACAAAGTAGTGACATTATGGCTGTCAAACGAAGTTACTGGTATCTGACTGCAACAACTATTGCTTTAGTACAAAATTTCAAAGTCCTCTACGCATGATCTGTTTCATTACAAGAAGTCATTGTGATGGGATTTGTGTGTGTGTGTGTGTGTGTAACAGCTAAAGTTTCTTTTACTAACCCACATACAATAACTGGATTAACCCCATGAATCAAGACACATGGTTTATGAATCCAATAGCAACCATCATCGGTGATATTGCATTTGATGTCAACATGGCTATAGCAATAAAATCAACAGTGAGGTGGAAGAAATCTCATTATAGTCTTTTTACATGAGAAATTGAAACTGAACACATTCAAAGTGAAATACCATTCAATGAAACCAGATACAAGAACTTTTATTGTAGTATGTTCACATAAAAGACACCCTGAGAGATGATACAGACTACATTAATGATGACTTTCAAAACTACTTCCCCCATATTTTATTTAAAACTTAATTTATTAGGACTTTTACTGAAATTTGGAATTAATTTAAACCCATTTACTGTGAAGTGTCAAAGTGATGTCACTATAAAGATCTCAATTAATGCTTTACTTTAAAAAAAATATCCTTTTCATATTTGCAAAATGTAATCATGTTTGTATTTTATCCATATATAATAAAACACCATATTGAATGAAAAGCTCTCATGGTGTATCACTTCAATTTTAACAGGTATCTTCTTCACAGCTAGTTATATTACACCACAGTAAATGTTTTCTTTTCTGGATTCTTGAATATTTTATAATTTAGGCCTCAATTCTCCAAACTCATGAACAGATCATCATGAAACTACTCCCACGAATAGCCCTGTAGAACTGAATACTACTCATGTGCAGAGTTAAACACATTTGTAAGTCTTGAAGGATCAGACCTTTAAACCTCAACACACTTCTGTAATAGTATGTCCCACATCACAGGGGTGCCATTGTAATCAAGTGACTATAGGCGGATTATGTCTGTCCCCTACAGAGGTATTGAAGGTACATTAGTTCCATGATTTTGCTGCTGCTGTTATTCAAGTGTTTAGTTGGGAAGAGGTAAACTAAATGGAAAGAAAAGTGAAGGAAGATGAGACACTGAAAGGAGGAGGTATGATTGGCAGTCCTGGATTAACCAATGTGCAGTCAATGTACTTGCACAGGGCCTGCATCTCAGAAGGGTATCAAACCCCTGTGGGGAGGGGACCAAAAAACTCAAATGCAAACCTGATCAGCGCTGTGCCAGGTTGTAATGCCACTCTCTCAGATTCAGTCCAAGGAGCTTTTCTCTCTCATGTCCCAGGGCAAGGCACAATGGCAGACCATTCACCGTATTCAGGGAATGCAGAGATTCAGTACAGCTAGTTATGCTGTCAGCACTAGCCTCTGAAAAGGAAGCAGGGAGAGAGCAGAGCCTTACAGAATACTCATGAGAGAAGAAAGAGGGGCTTGGATGGGTTCTTAAGTGTTTCCTCTGAGTAAGACAGAACAAAAACCAAAATCAAACACACTCATCTTTGCTACTGTTTAGGGCCCCTAGGGAGTGAGATAGGCAAGGGACAGATGTATTCTTCTTCCTCAATCTCCATGTAACAAGGAGGAAGTTTTCCCACACAGATACTTTTTCTCCAGCCAGCCAACTGCCAACCATTACTATACTCCAGGGTGCATGACACCGTTACATTTCTCTTGGGAAAAAGTCAAACGGTTTTTGAAGTTCACCATATCTCAGTTGGCTCTCTTACTTCTCTCAATCTTTAAAAGTAAATGTTAATACCATTTTAATTTAGAAATATATAATCTATGCTCCTCTTCAGATTCAGTCCAACAGACTTGGAAAAGCATAAACAGAAGTAAACTAAAAAAATATGATTTTACAACCCTACAACCTTTGTCGTGGGAATATCAACATCAGTACTTGTAATACTCTGTAATTGGTAAGAGAGCACACTTCAGCTTTTTAAATGGTCTTAATTTTGATTGTCTGCCATTCCAGATCTTATCCAAAGACTTTCAAGACTGCTACGGTAGTGATATACTGTGCATGCAGCATGTTGCTGACTTGAACAGAATGCTAGAGGGATTTAAAACCCATTTTTGTGGTTCTCTTTTACTGAAAGGGAACTAAAAATGTTCTGACAT
This sequence comes from Sternotherus odoratus, assembly GCA_032164245.1. Lineage (NCBI taxonomy): Eukaryota > Metazoa > Chordata > Testudines > Kinosternidae > Sternotherus > Sternotherus odoratus. The sequence goes on from JAVMKO010000009.1 coordinate 24,591,801, forward strand.
ATGAATCCAATTAAAGATGTGCGAACATATTCCAGTGAATCTCAGACCAATGACAGCTTTATTCTTTCCCAACAAAAACAGATCATTTAAGTTTCAGTGCAAAGGTTTTTGGGTTTTTTTGCTTTACAGCTGGGTTGATTACAGGGGAGGTAATCTGGATGTGAGAAGCCTTATTAATTAACTAAGACCACCACCTGAGAAAGATAACAAGTGTCTAACTACCCAGAGGAAAGACCTGGGGTGAAAAAATTCGGGACCTACTATTTGACAAATGGGAGAGATGGAAGCTAAATCTGAGCTAATAATTAACTATTAATAATTTGATTAATTTATCTTTTATTTCCTATTCACAAATTCTCCATGAGATGACTGAAATTCTCAAATGTATTTCCTATTAAAAACATATTGTGCACAGTGTCAATAGGAGGAGTTACATCAATGAATAAATTCAGTGCCACTACTCACGGTACATAAAGTTAAGCATGCGCATAAATAGTTGCAGGATCTGGGTAAAATAGCCATGAACGATGGTAGCAACTGCAAGGTATATCCAAGTTTATAATGCATGGCTGGCCCAGTTACTTATCAAGAGCCCTACATCCAATCAGTGAAATGAGAGGAAAAATTCTGAAACCAAAGGTCTCATTACCTATGGTAATTGCTTTGTTATGGCAGAAGTCATCAGATGGCACTGTTACATGTACTCTTACCAGTTCTCCTCCTTAATGGGAAAGCAATGTATCTCTTAGAAGAAATATTAGTTGTTAGTTTATGGATGCAGAACGTTTGGGGAAAGCTGAGGCAAACAGCAAGAAGATTTGCTCTCTGTTTTAATCTTTCTAATTGCAGTTAATCTGAGGGAAGAGTTCTTTCCTCTGGCATTGGTATTTGGGCTGAGATTCAAGGAACAAAGGAGTTTGCCTGAATGCTGCTGTGTGAGCACCTCTGTTCAAAGACTAGTGCCTATATACCGTAACTAAAGCAAGTTGCACTCAGAAAATCTCCAGACTCTGCCTCACTAATTTTTCCTCTAACGGGAAACTGACCTCCAAAACTATAACATCTGGTACTTGCTTTGCAGTATTAATACCTTATTCCACAGTTGTTGTTGGATAACATACAGCCAATATCTAAACATTTGTTATATTCAGATTGCATTCTAGACTAACTATCACAATGATGTTAGTCTATAAGGTGCTACAAGACTCTTTGTCACTTTTGCAGATCCAGACTAACACGGCTACCCCTCTGATACTATCATAATGCTGTTTATTAATGCTCATATTTATACATGATAGTTGTTCAAGACTTTTGGAAAAGTACCAGAAATATGATGAGGGAAGATTTAGCGGGATGATAAAATTGTCACACTTCCTCTAAGAAATGACCTAGTTTGCTGAAGTCCTTCCTTACTTAAGGGAGTTCAAACATTAAAGATGCCAATAGTGTTATCAAGTTATACCTGCCTTCTCCCCACTTTTGTTAGATGCCTTTAATCAGTTTCTCCAGCCTCATATTCAAACTTTGTGTTTTCCAAAGCAACAGTTTCTAAGTCCAACTTTGTTCACAGTGAATCTCTCCTGGAGGAAACTTCATTATCCTGTCTGATCTTTGGCTTGTGGCATAATGATCCAGGAGGCAAATCAGCAGACGGCAGCAGTTAATTTGAGTCTGTAATGTAAACAAATGGAGACACCAATCTGAAGATAACAAAATCAGCTGGGACGTAAACTGAATGCTCCAAAGGGAACAGCCACAGTGACGCATCATGTAGCCTGATCCAGGGCAGAAAAAGCCGCAAAGAAAAACAATTGGACTAATTTTTAAATATGTTAAGGGTACAGTGGCAAAAACATTTTGTATGCACAACTGCATGAGCCTAAGTGCTTTAAAATGTAAGCCCTAAAAGTCACCAGGACACAGAGAAGCCAACTAATGAAAAATAGCCAAACTGGAAGAAGAAGAGGGACCACTGCAACATGAGTCCACACAATGAGAGCATAAAACAAAAGCTAGAGCAGGGTCACACAGCAGGGATGCCCAAACACACTACATTAGCCAGAGTAAGTGAGCAGGCCAGCAGGAGGTAAAACTATAGCAGCCAGTAATTAAATGTAGAAATTTCTGTGTTATGACTGTGAAAGTTGGAGAGTATTTTTAAAGCATGTATGATATCTATGCATGGCTCAAATGTAAATATTTTCCAGGAAAGTAATGTAAATAAGACATGTAAAATGTACACATACCATGCAAAAATAAAATGCCTCATCATTTCTTTACCTCATATAAAAGTGTTAAGACTTAATGTTTGTAAAGTGACCATAAAAGGTGCCATATAAGCAATATCCATTATTTATAGTCTAATGAAGATCTCCAGACTGACCACAGATACATGCTGCATATCACTGGCAAATCTAGTCAGTCATGTGTTAATCTTGAGAAATCTATATAAAATTTATGATTTCTTTTCTATTTTAATAGGTGTTTCTTCTGATTAGCTTACCGGAAGTGCATTAATCACTGCTTTGGAGCCTTTTATCTTGATTATACATAGAGATTCATTTTGAAACTGTGTGGCCAGACTTCAGTGTAATAATGTTTCATTTATACAGAATATCACTTGCTCAAGCAATAAAAGTTGGCTGGAACATTTCATAAAATCTCTCAGCAGATTTGGTTTACTGTCAGAGATTTCCTTTCACAATCATATGAGACATTTCAATTTCAAACCCAGGGACACCTCTTTTTTGTGTATAATAATTAATTAAATAAATATTTCTTTACCAATGTAATTGAATTGGAGAAAGAACAACACAAGGCATTTCAGAGCGGCTTTCCTGAGAATTGCTCAGTCTAGGGCAATAGCTATAACATCATAGTACAATATTTAGAGCTATAGCTATAATTCACATTACAATAAATGTGAATATTTTGCACAGAAAAAAACCCTCAAGACATCCATCACCATGAGAATCTGCCTGCAGGCTAGAAACATAGAAAATGGTGCCGGTAACCTCCAGCGAGTTATTCCATCATTAGATTAACTACTACTAAGGCAAGCCTATACATCATTAAAAAAGACAAGTGCAGCATTGGCAATACCAGAATAATAAGTAGAACAACCTGTATTGTCACTTTGTGTAGGAATGTAGCAGAAATTTTAGAGACACTGGGCCAGAGGGAGGAGAGGTAAAGGATATGTAGGCATGACAAAAAAAGATGAACCAAATGCCTGTTCAGCAGATGTGTCTATCTAGTTTATTAGTATTTACAGTACATTATGGTTACAGTATGAAAACTGACTATATTAGTCAAAATGGTGTACTGGGCTGCTCTGACATGCAGGATATTGTATTTTGTTATCCTAGTAATAAATTAAATGCTTTTTACTTAACCTTACCTTTATTCCCCTCTGTTTTAGTGACAGCTTGTTATTTATGTGAAATATTTCCCATCTAAGCTCATCTGCAGAGCACTGCATGTAAATACTGAATATCCACAGGGAGCAGAGCTGGCTTCCATTACTCACATTGAATAGACATGCCCATCTTCTCCGGACTATTCAGGATCATCATCCTGATTTTTCTGTGTGTAATCACCATTACTATCAGTTCACATTCCTCCAGGCCTGATCCTTGTGATCATGGTGACATCATACCTGCCCTGTGAGTACTTCAAACTAATCTGTGTACAGTGCCTGGGCAATCCAACTCACATTCTTGCTAAATCCCGGCTCTCAAACTCACCCCAGTGCAACCCTCAATATCATTCTCTGTTAGCATTAGATGGATGTGATTTGCCCACCGGGGAGCATGGAAAAAGCCCATCCCACAACATACCCCTTCTCCCAAGCCATCTAAGATGAAGAACTAAAGCCTGCTTGTTAGGACCGGAAGACATTGTGACGGGCAACCACTAGAAGGCGCAGTTACGCTTCTAAGTCAACTTCAGGAGAGTGCGAATGGTATCATCAGATGTGAGAATAGCCATGACCTTGCTGTTATCTGTGTGTTTGGGAACCAGTTCCCAGCTGCATGAGTGCACTAGATGACTGGTATTGACTGAGGCATGTCTGTCACTACCTAGATCTTCTAGAGTGAGGGATTGGTGAAACAGAGCTGGAGGCATTCCCCAAGTCATCCAGTAGTCATTGGCATTGAGGGCAGGGGAGAGGGCTGGTATGGTACTGGGCCCCAGGCATGTCTGGCCCAAGCTTTCTAGTCTCCAGGTGAAGCCCTTGTGGAATCACACTGACATTTGTGGGAATGGGAGTGGGAGGAAACTCCAGACTCTTGGTACCAGGACACCTCAGAGTCTGATGAATCAGGGCGGTGCAATACTAGAAGGGGCTCTCCAGGACAATAATTCAGGCAAAGGTACTGGAAGGAGAATAAAAGGCTTACTAGCTGCTGGCAGAATGTGGATTTGGAGGAGCAGGTACCGTCGCTGAGTATATGATTGGCAGGGCCGGTGTAACCACTAGGCGAATGAGGCACCAAGATTTGGGGGCACCAAAAAGCAGGGCCCAATTTTTTATTTATTTATTTATTTTTACACACTATTGCTGGAAAATGAATGAGTAAAGAAAAGAGAAATGTCCTTGAACATGCATTTTAATTTGTCGTTCTCTCATACATTACAGCTATAGCCTACGCCAGCTCTGCATGGCGGGCACAAGTGTACTGCTTCACTACGGTACAAAGTGGCAATGACATTATTTTTCTTGTCGCATGCAACTGTTACCCATTCTGACAGACTGTTTATAACGCTAAGTTTACTAGTTTTCGGAGGTTGTTGACTGAGTAACTCTTTTTGTTGAGTTGTTTCCGATCTAAGACTCTGGCAAGTGTTGCTGCATCATTTCACTAATACTTTGTGTCAATTGTGTGTGTATGTTAAGTATTTGAGTGTATATGTTTATGTGCGAATATGTGTGTAGGTTGTTGAAATTTGTCATATTGATATTGTCAGTTGTTGTATGACAGAGTATCCATTATTCTAATTTTATAAATTTCATTAGTAACAATAATTGAATATTCTAAAGATAGAATAAAATGTAGTAGATTTTGATATGAAAGAATGGATGAAGAAAGGATGAATAAGAGCACCAACTTCTGCAAAGAACGTGGGGCTTGATCTATCGAGTACTTTAGCAAATGCACAACTTGAAACATGGACGTGACATGGGACTAATTTCATGCTTAAATTACACATTACTTTAAGTGCTTGCTGGACCATAGATAAGGCTGTGTGGCAGGGTGGGCTTGACCCAGCCTGCCGCCCCTTTAAGAGGGAGAAAAGCCCTCTGCAAACCCCCGGTGCAGCAAGCCTAATTAGCCACCTGGCTTGCAGCCTAATCAACCTGGATGGGTTGCACCTGGCAGCCTCCTCTGGGGGATAAAAGGCTGCCAGGAAGGAAGCCCAGGGTGGTGGTGGCAGGAGCTATTCAGAGCTGAGGGTGTGTGTTTGTATCACTGTTAGCTGGACTACATAGAGTCCCTAGAGCTGTGTTAACTGTTAGCTGGACTACATAGAGCCCCTAGAGCTGTGTTAATTGTTAGCTGGACTACATAGAGCCCCTAGAGCTGTGTTAATTGTTAGCTGGACTACATAGAGTCCCTAGAGCTATGTTAACTGTTAGCTGGACTACATAGAGTCCGTAGAGCTGTGTTAACTGTTAGCTGGACTATCTAGAGTCCGTAGAGCTGTGTTAACTGTTAGCTGGACTATCTAGAGTCCCTAGAGCTGTGTAACTGTTAGCTGGACTATCTAGAGTCCCTAGAGCTGTGTAACTGTTAGCTGGACTACATAGAGTCCCTAGAGCTGTGTTAACTGTTAGCTGGACTATCTAGAGTCCCTAGAGCTGTGTTAATTGTTAGCTGGACTACATAGAGTCCCTAGAGCTGTGTTAATTGTTAGCTGGACTACATAGAGTCCGTAGAGCGGTGTAAACTGTTAGCTGGACTACATAGAGTCCGTAGAGCTGGGTATTAATGAGCTATTAAGAGCTGAGTGGGTATTAATGAGCTATTAAGAGCTGAGTGTGTATTAATGAACTGTCTAACCTGTATATATTGGTGGTGGGGTCCTGCACTGTAAATTAAAGGGCACTGTTGGAGCAAAAAAGGGTTTCCTGCCTGTGTTCCTGAGAGGGGGGAGACGGCGGTCTGTCACAGCTGTCAAACTTCATTTTCACTTGTAACCAAAATCTCCACTAGGAAAAATCTATGGCTCCAAGAACCATTTTGGAAATAATTATATTACAGAATCATGTTGTGTTTGAATTGCAAAGGAATAAGGTTCTATTCTTTTGTTCTCTTTCTAAAATAATACATTTAGGATCTGATCCTGCTCCCTTAAAGTCAATGGAAAGACATCCATTGTCTTCAAAAGGAGTTGGATCAAGGCCATAATTATGTTCATGAATTGAATTGCTAGGCTATAGATTTTTTAAATCTTCCTTGGGACATTTTTTTCATAATAGCTAGAACAAAAATAATGTGCTTGACTATAATGAAAACAGTGTATGAAATAGGTATAATAAATAAACAGATTCATAAATAATGTAACACCCTAATTGTAAGTGGTATTTTGCAGTTATTTTCTAGGGAACATTTACTTAAAATTACTTTTTAAAATATATTAAAATGTAGGTGGTGCCATTGTGGTGAAATTATTTTAAAATGTTTTCATTTCAAAAATAGTAAATACCCAAGTTTCCCTAATCATCTTCAATCCTTCACAATTATCTTTTGGTGATGATTTATCTGAAATAGCCCCATTAAGCTTTCTTTTGTTTTGATTCTTTATCCAGGGATACATTTTTATCAGCACTGTCAGTAACTGGTACAGTAGAACAGGTAACACAGTGTTTGCCACTATCAGAATGATAGTCATTGAACACATTCAATATATATTACTGAATCAAAGGTTTCATTTTTTTAGGCGGAATCCTTCAGTAAACTCTGCATGTGGGGATCATTGTGCCCATGCAGAGCCCTACAAAAGACAGTGGGATTTACACAGCAGAGATGTCTGTTACCACAGAGTTAATTGCAACATCAAGATCTTATTTACATCATTGCATATGTCCATGACACTGCCAGTGTGTGTACATGACCAGTGCCTGAGTGTATGGAGCAGGATCCATAGAGGCTCCCTGCCCATCACCAAGCTCCTCATGCTGTGAAGTGAAGCCCTGCCCCCTTCCTCGGTTCCTTCTCACCATCCTATGGTCAGAGCTTCAGTGTTCCTAGTTAACAACTTACCTACTGGTACTCTTCACTTTTGCTTTGTTTTCATTTAATTTTTTTTATTAAATTTAGTATTTTATTAAGATTATTTAAGTTTCTTTCTCAACTTTGCTTAGCAGGGCTTCTGGGCCTCACCCAATATGAGTGGGGTCTATCCCAAGGTCCTTGGGGTTCAACCTGGGCTGCAGAAAATCTATTCTTGTCAGTAACTCTCATTTGCACAGTCTCAAATGCCTAGGTGAAGGTCATGCTAGAGCAGGGGTGGACAAACTATGGCCCACAGGCCAATTCTGTCCAGTCGCCTCAGCTCCCAGCTGGGGAGGCTAGCTCCTCCCCCTCCCCCGCTGTCCCCTCCGTCTGCAGCCTCAGCGTGGTGCATGAGCAGTGCTCTGGGGGGAGGGGCTATGCGCTCCAGTGGATCAGAGTGGCAGTGTGTCTGGCTACACGCTGTTCTGAGTGGTGTGATAAGGGGGCCAAGGCTGGGGGGTTGGATAAGGGCCACAGGGTCTTGGGGGATACTCAGGGATGGATACACATCTGCTCCAGTTCTGATTCTCAGACTTTGGAAAAGTCCAGCTCCCACTCCAAATACAATGGCTACTATATTTTTGTCAGGTTTAAGATTAGCAGCCGTGTTAGTCCGTATCCATAAATAAGATGAGGAAGACTTTGTAGCACCTTAGAGACTAACAGTTTGTCATCTCCTGCAGACAAAGATCCATTTCAAAAGGTATTTTTTTCTCCTGCTGATAATGGCCCATCCAAATTTAACAGCCTCTTAGAATTGGTATGGTAATGTACAACTTTTTTTTTGCTTTCTGTGTGTATAAATGCATCTTACTTCTGTTCCATTCTATGCATCCGATGAAGTGGGCTATAGCCCATGAAAGCTTATGCTGAAATAAACTGGTTAGTCTCTAAGATGCTACAAAGTCTTCCTTGTCTTATATTTTTGTCAAATAGCTAGATCTAAATTTTGTGATCTGGCTTTGTTTTGCTTCACTAGCCAAAATGCAGTTACTATATTGGCATAAAGTATTTCCCAACATTTGTCCTTGTGAAGAGAACAAGGAGGGTAAGTGTTAGAAAAGGTCAAATAATATAAATTAGATTTCCACTAACCCAGCTTTGTCTAACAGGACAGAGCATCTGCTCCATGACACTGTAGTGCTTTTGTGAGAAACACACCTCATTTTTATAGCAGGAGACAAGCTTTTAAGGTGAGGGATCAAACATGTTTTCTTTTCGATGTTAAATCAATTCAGCAAACCTCCTCTGTCACAACAAACAGGTTCAATTTTAAAGTCAGAGTTGTATATTGAGTATCTGTGCATCTAAAAGGAAGACTGGTTGATGATAGATGAGATCAAGATAATTGACGTCAGTCATTCTAAATAATGTGGGCGACAGCGTGATTTGGACTATACGCGCATGGAATAAATCTGAGGAAGGATGCATCTGGACCCATAAGTAAGAAGATTATATGCTTATTTACTACCTAAGCAGAGTCGATATGCAGGGAATGGCTTCACTCCTCCTATTTGTTGGCCAGCTGAGCTGTGCTAACCAACAAGTAATATCTGTTAGCCTACTACTATAGGCTTGTAGCAAATAACAGCCTTGCCTTTGCACTCCTCCAACTGCTCCCCTAACCCGAGGACACGGGAAGGTAATAGTGACTCAGAGGTGTGACTTTTTGTCCCAGTGCCTAAGAGGGTGGGTCCCCAAACAGAGTTGTGCCTATAGTCACAATCTAAACCCTCTGCATTGGCAACAGCAATGACAGTAGTTAGATCACTGTGCCCCCAAACCACAGACCTCCAGATGATTAATTGACAGATTTATTTGTTTTAACTACAGATTGTACAAGATTTCCATGCCATTCTTTAAGTATTTTCACTGGATATTATTTCATTATTTTAAGGCAATCAATGAATGAATGATCTCAAACCGAGTGAAAGTTTATAAAAAGTGATGCTGGATGGGGAGGGGTGCAAGGTGGAAGTTTCGCCAACGGTGCAAAATATCCTTGCACCGGCCCTGATGACTGGAGTGATCAGGTGCCTATAGTCTTGACAGCTACACAAACCTCAGAGGAGAGTTGCCAACTTGAAACAAGGGGGAGGACGAAACCAACAGGCACAGTAAGTATCTGGCCATGGCATAGGCCTCTGGAGTGATCAGAACAGACAGCTATTATCCTGCAAGAATTAAGTGTTGCTGTTAGTGAGGTACCTTGTCTCGACAGTCCTTGAAGGCATATCAGTCAGTGGTGCAGGTCTGTCTGGAAGAACCATTACTGAAAGCAGCAAGCCAAAGGTCTCACTCTATCATCTGTATCGAACCAATCTTCTGTGACGGAGTCCTGGGCTCTGGATTTCGGGGAACAAGATACCGGGTTTTTTTCGTATGCTTCTGAGGTCAGGACTATTCATAAGCCCTATACCTTGAAGATGAATAATCTGGTGACAGGGATCTTCTCCAGCTCTGCTCTGCTGGTAATGCTGCAGGAGCATTTGAAGAAGGGGTTGCTTTAGAACTTTCCTTTCATGACTGAAGAGTTTGAGATGGTGATTTCAGGAGTGCCTCAATGAGGATATAGCAGAGATGCATCTTCCTCAATTTCTCTGTCCAGTTCTTTTGTTCAGTACTAGATTTTCAACATGCCACAGGTCTCTAGAGTGTCACTGCATAATTGTCATGGGCAGGTGTGGCCCCAGAGAACCAGGTACTCTTTTAGGTATCCTGGGTCTGGACAACTGAGGGATTTGAAAATAAAACAAATATATTAAAACTGACCTTATGTTCAGTAGAAAGCCAATGCAGTGAGTGGCTAGAAATGTACTTTCAATAGATCCATTAGCTGCAGTTTGAGCTTCCTGAGAGTCCCCAGGAGAAATTTTGGCTGTCTAAGCCGTTGACCATGAGGGACAAGCAAGGGAAAGGTGAACCTAATTTTTTGGAGGTATTTAAATATCTTAGTTCTTCCCTTGATTGCCTTTTGGGTCAACTCCTAGGTTCAGCCACAATTCTTCCAAAGGTCTCCCATTGCTGTGTAACTCCCTCTACTCTTCCCCTGAGCGATGAAAGGCAGCCTGTAATGTTTAGATCTTTTCTAAAATTGCTGATCTCATGTTTATTTATTAATACTGGTGTTTGGAGAGATGTTCATATATAGCTTAAGCCTTCCCTTGACTGCCCTTCAGGTAAGTGGGGATGATGATATGACCTGTTTATCTGCAGCTGGTAGTGGAAACCTCTCAGCAAAAATTTCTCATCGCTACTTTATTTTTTAATTAGTCAGTTTATTAACAAAATAATCTTTTTCAATACATACATGCACCTCTCATCATCTCCAATATGTGAGGTAAATAATAATCTCTCCGCGCTCTCTCCCTCTGAACCATTTTTCTTCATACTTCCTTCACTATTATATAAAGATTTCTCACCCACCCAGTAAAGGCACAGGTGTCCTACATTTGTCTTTCATGCTTCCAGTTGCCTTGTCTAACCCTGCTCTACATAATCTATTTCTACCTTCCCCTTTTTTAATAATGTTCTTAAACAGCCCTGTGACCAATGAGTTTTCTTTAAAAAATATGCAAGGATCCCCTTTACTGTATCATATCAGGTGTCCCTTTAATTACTTTTTGTCTTTTTTTAAGGCTAGCTTTTTAATTTTAATCTCTTCTATAATACTGTACATTCTCCCCTCCTGACAATCATTTGACAGAGGAACTAATTATCTCTCCTACTCTGGATATTTTTTTAACCAATCTAATTTATATCAATCTGCACTGAGTGTCAAAATTGAAAGGTTTATTTTAGGGGAATAGCATGCCATGTTTAATCAGTTGTATTACTATTCCATCAGACTATCTCCTTTGACAAGAATATGTTGGTCATATTACAATATGATTACTGCTAATATAGATCTTTTAGATAAAATTAGATTTTGCTTCTGTCCAGATGCTTCTAAGTAGTTACTAGTTTGTGGTGTCATATTTTGGTAACATTAATATCATCTGCTTATGAGCTTGCCCATGTGCTGTAACTACAGCAATTTATCTGACAGTTAAGCTGTCAGGCTCATGTAACATCTTATCCTAACAAACACCATTGCAGTCTCTATCAAATTAGGCATTGCCCACATCATTTTAATGTAGCAATGATTTGACCAATGAATATTTTGATGAGTTTTCCAACCTTGAAGATCTAGAAAGTCACACTGTACAATTCAATAGCTGCTTCAAAAGAAAGCCAATTGCTTCACAGTATAATTTCAAATTGTGAATGTATGACATTTGTAAAACAATATAGCTATCAAAATGGAGTTGTTTGCTATAGTATCTTGACAGGTAATTAATGTTCTATTTTACTATATATAAATCCCATTATCAGTAGTAGCTTTTACATGCACACAGAAAACAGACTATACAACATCTAATTTATTTAGCAAGATTTCCTCTCCTTTTCCACTTGGACTACCAAATGACTGAAAATACCCTTAGTGAACTATATTTACTAGTTAGATATAAAAATATAAATGTTGAAAACATAAAGGTTAGCTTTAATGCATTTTGACCAGAATGTCTTCAGATATAAACCGAGCAATACTATTGCCGTTAAATTATAGTAATACATGGCAATATGCACTCTGATGGTGTGCTGTTGATAATATGCCTTTAAAAACAATGTCCTTTAGGGTCCAATGGACCATGAAATAGTTTCTGCAAAAGTACCAGTGGTGCCAATGCAGGGACAAACATTCATTTTGGCTGGCAGCTCTAAGAATTGTGGAAGAAATTAAGCACATTTATTATGTACTGATGTATTCGGACTAGATAATCCTTTTCAGTTGGCGGCACTATAAAGGCAAGTACAGATTACTGCATGAGAACTACTAAAAATAAAATTCAGATGGGTTGCAACAGTTGTGCTTCCAATTTCACAGCTGGATAATTTGCTTTATAAACTTCTATTAAAAAAAGTTTTACTGGCAATGAAGTATGGTATGAAAAAAATCCATAATTTGAACGAGAGCAAGTTGGAGACACTATGGAGGAGTTGTTTCTGCTAATGCTGTATTTGTTAATTAATAAATTATGAATTTCTGACACAGAGACAGTGTCAACATTTCTGTTACAGAGTCACAATTTCATTATAGGTCTCTGGACATTTAATTTTCTTAAAAATTGCTATTTTACAAAATCTCAAAAAATACGGGTAAGTGTTTATTAATAGTTTGTAGCCATCCCTGGTCCTGAACCCGAGTCTAATGAAGTCAATTAGAGAAGTGGCTGTCAACTTTTCCAGACTACTATACCTCCTTCAGGAGTCTTGGGTACTTTAAGTTTCACCTCACTTAAAAACTACTTGTGTACAAATATAAAAGTGTCACCATGCACAATTACTGAAAAAGTGCTGACTTTCTCTTTTTTACCATATAATTATAAAATAAATCAACTATAATATAAATATTGTACTTACATTACAGTGTATAGAGCAGAATAAGCAAGTCATTGTCTGTATGTAATGTTAGCTTATACTGATTTCACTAGTGCTTTTTATGTAGCCTGTCATAAAATCAGGCAACTATCTAGATGAGTTGGTGTACCCTCTGGAAGACCTTTGCATACCCCCAGGAATATGCATACCCCTGACTGAGAACCACTGATTAGAGCACAAAATCAGGTACATGGTACATTAAACCTGAGTATTTGCAAGCATTTTATGATGCATAAGCATCATTACCACCATTTTGCGGCTGAGAACTTTGAGGTACAGAGGTAGACAGGTTAAGGACCCTGGGTTAGGAGCTGGTGCAGAGAGAGAGGTCAGGTCTCCCTACAGCCCCTAACCCCCAACCAATGATCCAGCCACTAGGCTGCTCAGCTACTGAAGGCCCTATCATACATACATGATCAGATCTATATACAGACAGATGAATAGTCAGTGCATATGTACATGAGGCATATCTGATCTGGACAAGTGAAAATGTTCTGTTTCATTTAATTTTTGTCTCTGTACTGCCCTTTAAAGTCAATCGCGGCCCAATTTCAACACATTGAAAATTGACAGTGTGGAGGTAGAATAATGTATTAATGTCCAAATACACACTGACAGAACTATGGTTCTGATTGTTATTTATTTTTTATTTACTTCATTAAATTTCTCCATTTTTAAGCAGAAATTAAGCTGCCTGAGAATTCTGGTCTGTTGTATTAAAATGCCACAAAATGTAGGTCAAATTTATTATGGCATACATTGTACCTTAGCCCTATTTTGTCAAAAAAATAGGAGGTTCAGTGCTAGGCACCTGCTATCCACATACTCTTGTGACAAATGAGAACACAGGGAGTATATTTCATAGTGCCCAATCCTTGGGTCTTGTAAATTTGTGTAGGCCCACTAATGTCAATAAAGCTACTGTACAGTGATTTACAATAGCTAAATCAAGAATTCAGCACATTCCCCTAATTTGCAATAAACATCACACATTAGCTTCCTTAGACGTGTAGTCAATCACTAATTTGGAGATGCAAAGAACACTCACAAATTAACAAAATATCCCTTACATTCTGAGGACTTTTAGATACATAATTCATTGAATGGGTCATTACTCATTATATGTAGGTTTTTGACGCTCTGACAGATATGAACAAAATTATTCACCTAAAAGCTAATTATACTTTTTAGCACATTACAAATACAGGTAAAAAAAGTGTTTTTCCCTCTGTTTATTTAAAAATTACATAATGCTGTGTGTGAGAATAGAAATAAGATGGCCCTGTGTAATTTGGTAACATGCGGCAGTTCTCTATAGAATGAAAAACATGTCACTTTCTAGTTTCTCTATTGAGGCATGTCACAGATTAGGAGGCATGTCACAGTTGAAAAGTCAGTTTGAGAGATACATTTTGCTTCACTGGCATACCAGATCAGAAAATGCTGCAAAACTTAACTACAAAGTATTCCAACAAATCACCTATGTATTATTATGTATTTGACAGTATGTACTCTTTGATTGCAAGAGTTAGACATAAGAAATGAGAATGGGAGCAATTTTTAAACATGTTCTCATTATACTTTGGAGGACAGGATTAGAATTTAAAACAACCTTGATAAATTGGAGAATTGGTTTGAAATCAACACAATGAAATTCAATGAAATCAAATGGAAAGTACTACATTTAGGAAGGAAAAAAATCAAAAGCACAACTACAAAATGAGGAATAATTGGCTAAATGGTAGTAAAGCTGAAAAGGAGAACAGGCTATAATGGATGAGAAATTGAATGTGAGTGAACAATGTGATGCAGGTGCAAAAAAGACTAATATTTTCAGGTGTTTTAACAAGAATGTTGTATGTAAGACATGGGAGGCAATTGTGCCACTCCGCTCTTCAATGAGGAGGCCTCAGTTGGAGTACTATGTCCAGTTCTGGGTGCCATACTTTAGAAAAGATGTAGACAAATTGGAAAGAGTCCAGAGGAGAGCAACAAAAAATAATAAAATGTTAAGAAAACCTGACCTATGAGCAAATCTGAGTATATTTAGTCTTGGGAAAAGAAGAGTGAGAGGATATCTGATAACCGCCTTTAAAAATGTTAAAAGTGGTTACAAAGTGGACAGATGATTAATTGTTCTCCATGTCCACTGAAGGGAGGATAAGAAATAATGGACTTAATCTGCAGGAACAGAGATTAAGGTTAGATATTAGAAAAAAAATTCTAGCTATAAGGGTTGTTAAATTCTGGAAGAGGCTTCCAAGGGAGGTTGTGGAATCCCCGTCACTGGAGATTTTTAAGAACAGGATGGATAAACATGCGTCAGGGCTGGTATAGGTTTACTTGGTCATACCTCGGGACTGGACTGGTGATGATCCCTCGTGGTCCTCTCCAGCCCTATGATTAATATGTTGATTAAGCTTGTTGTTTTAGCCAAAGGTTCCTTTTTCCTTTTACAGTTGCTAATCTGGGCCCTGATTTCACAATTGGATTGATACAAGGTATTTTTTGGAAGAATTAAAATACAGACTCCTTGACCAAAACACACTTCTCAAAGTAAATATTTCTTACTTGGATGGCAGTTGAAATGCCCTTTTATTTACACATTATTAACGGTGTAATTAATTGCCTTAATAGTCAAAGAGAATAGTTTACACAACCTAAATACTGCTCATAATTAGGACCCTGATCCTACAGATACCATTATCGTTAACTTTATTAATTGAAGTCTATGGGACTACTGAAATTAAGTGACATACATGTGTTTATAGGACAGGGGCCAAGATTAGCAGCTGAAAGATGTATTTTCTATCAATTTTCAACTAATGTCAGTATGACTTGAAATCCCTTACATGTTAGGAGTCGTATGAAGAGATGGAGATTACATTTCACTACGTAATTTACATTTTTAATTTTAGAATTATTTTTGATAAAACTGTCACAGTTGGTCCTATATCTTTAATTAGTGCCCCCCCCAGCACAAATTGGCAGATTAAGGACCTGTAAAGGCACCATAGTTCCATAATACCAAAGTCACCTTCCAGAATAGTTATGGTTTAGAATAATAGATTAAAACTTTGACAAAGCTTGAATTATTGTGATATTACTTCTTAATACATTTTAACATTGATACACTAAACTTTATCAAATGAACATTATTTTATTTTCATATCTTCTTATTGAACATTAACTTCTATTTCAAATAACAAAAACCTTAAAATGTGTAAGAATTATTCCAGCAAAGCACCTTGAAATCCAAACGTAAGAGAAACTTTGTAATTGCAACCAGTTAAATAAAACTGCTTACCAATATGTGTTTTATAGTTTATGTACTAATATTCTCACAATGCGGACAATCTTGACAATTTTTATTTGTACTCTGATTTTTATGTTTTTTGTATTTTGTTGGTGTATTGGTTGTCTAAGTCAACTTTAAACTCAGTTGCTCTGGGAAAGCATGTCTTGAGCTACCTGCTTTGGGAAGATCCCCAATAGAAGTCAAAAGACATTTTAAAAAAATAAAAACATATTTGGTCCAGTCATGATACTAGTTACCAGCTGGAGAAAAATGGGAACCTTTGTGCCACTCATATATAATTTGTTAGGCCTTGTTCTCAGTCTCTCTCATTCTTGCTATGAGTTCTTCTGACATATTAAATACCATGGAAGTGCATCCAATTTCATATAAGTAGATGTATCTTTAGTTAGGCAGTGCATGGGTGAGCTGACAGGTACATATTCTCACATTTTTACTGAGTAGATGATGCTCAGCTATTTAGAACATTCTGTTAACAGAGTTATTTTGGCAGCTTCTGCTCTGAAAATTATTCGCCCATTTCTTTCTCAGCTTTACCATATGTGGAAAAACAGTTAAACTTGAACTACTTTGACTGCTATCCAGTTTGGAATCTAATTCCCAGCTCAGTTTATGTTCACTTCTTATAATCCTTCTGCCAAATGCCAAAAGTTGCATAGGGAATACTAGCTTAATATACACTTTTACATAACCTCTCTCTGTTCTTTATTAGCTTTACAGCAGTAAACTTCTATTCCATGGTATTTCTTTTCAAATAGGAAGTTTATACAAATCTTCACTTCAAGAGGTCATCCCATAACTGACTTATTGACAAACCTTTGCCAAAGGTTTGATATTTTATATGAACACTTAATTTTAGCAAACTGAAAGTAGTTGATTGCTCTAAATTGCAGGTACTATTCTATCTACAGTGATTGCAGTAATTAAAATAATTAGGGTGTGAAGATCTATAATGAAGGTATTAATATACACTGTGTTGTCACATGCAGAATACAGAGTTTTTGACAAGGCAATTCATGCCATAGGACAACATTTACTGCAAAATGTTTAACGAAAAGTAGCCAGTTAAATTGGAAGTCAGAAAATAGAATTTAATGTGAATTAGCAAGTTAACTTGTTTTGTAATTATGAGTACACTTTATTTATGTATTCATTTAATTCAAACAAATGTGCGCTGCAAGGTAATCCAAGGCTGAGCTGTAGCATAAGGCAAACAGAAGACCTACTTTTATTTATCTGTAATTTATGTTTCTGTATTTTGAGAGGGTAAGAAGTATTTTTGAATCAAAAGTTTTAAATTAATGTGTAAACATCAAATACAAAATTCAACAGACTGTGATATATAGGAAGATGGCTTATTCTTTGTTCCATATTATATTACAATTTAATCTATTAATCTCTACCCTGTACTGTTTCCATACCACATAAGAGATTAAATCTAGTATAACTATACTTTTTAAAAAATGGGATAATAAATATGTATTAAAAATAATCTTCCAAACTGTTGCTTCCTTCTGTTATAAAAGTGGGAAAATACTTGGCAAAATTTTTAGAAAATGGGTATTTATCATTCTCTGCAGTCTAATTACATGGCATAGCAACAAAAGTGATCAATCCACAACTGGTGAGTCCCCAGAATTTTCACAACATCCAGCATCTTCAAGCTCTAAGTGGAGAGTGAGACTTGATTCCAAACCAAGGTATGCACAGTATTTGCATTGGCTTAAGATCAGTCTCTTAAAGGAATAAAATGTTTACATGTGGAATACTGTGCCAGTGGCACTACTAGGACAATATTTTAAATGGGGTATTGTAATCCAGGAGGCAGATTTGTGGCACACTTCTCTATTAAGTTTTTTGGCCCCAATTTTCAGGAATGCTCATCTCTCTCAAGTCTCATTGATTTAGATGGAAATTGTGGAAGCTCCACACATGGGAAAATTCAGACACTGAGTGTTGTGTATTTCAGAAAGTCACTGAAATCAGTAAATACTTCCCCCTAGCAGATGACATAGCAATGTAGATACCGGCACCTAGCATGTGTCATTTAAGGTCAACATTTCTGGCTACCCCCCTAGAGGTCCTACACTTATGTGCACACAGAATTGCATGCACAGAGGCAAACAACCACATGTGGACATGAAAAATAGCTAGATGCACGCTAGGGATTTAGAATTTATAGTTGTAATGCTTCAGTGGGAATCAAAGGTGCTTAGAGTTTATGAAAATCAGATCACTTAATGCTGAAATGTGGCTTCAGGGGCTAAGTTTAGCACAGAACATTTGAATAATTTAGGAGCCGTAAGGCACCAACATTTGAATATTTTGGTCTAGTCTGATAGACTTACATATCAGGTCACTGATGACTTCTGGATGACATTAGTTGCTAATAATGTGGTACCAATATATAGGCCCAATAATTATATCCAGAATTACAAGCCCCAAATAGGTAAGCCAGGCATTAAGACATGGATTCAATTAAAGTAGTATATGTAAAGTTTAAATTCAAAATGTTCAATTTAATGGCAATAACATCTGGATCTAAGTTTTTTCTGGACAGTCCATTCACAGGACCTGATTTTTAGCTGGTGTCGCCATCTAGAAAAGCTCTCTCATAGTTATTGTTAACATTCAGTGAGGGGGAGTGGAGGAACTTTTGCTGTCTTAAGCTGCACCACCTAGTTGCTCTGATCTCAATGATCATGGGTAGAAGCAGTGTGGCCTCTAAAACAAATGTCTGCCTGAATCAAACATTCTGCATGGAAAGGTCATAGCAAAGCTGAGCCCTTAAACCACTGAAACCCATCTGCAAAAGTCTATTTCAAATTTGCAGTGAGCTAATAAATCCCTCCAAATACAACACACAATACAAATATATGTCAGTGCAGATGTTTCTTTGTATCCAGGTATACTCTTTATAGCAACCAATGACAGTATGTCTCCATGTGTAATATATAGATATCAGCAAGGTTATTCGGACTAAAACTATTAAATAACCGTGTTATATATTTTTGGTCATTGAAAAGACAGCAAGATAGAAAAACTGAAAGCATTTGTTTCTTTTACTTACCTGTCTCTTCCCCATAGCTCTGTCTAAAAGATAGGCATCTGACCTTGTGATTTTGCAGCCTTTGGGCATTTCAGTAATTGCTACTCAGTTGTGCTTGCCTGCGCATTTCACTCACATGGATAACATTCCAGCTGCTTTCAGATCTGTCTGTGTGACATGCTTCTTTCAGTCCTGGATCCGAAGAATACTTGCCTAGATCTACCACATGCATAAAGATTTATCTGGAATAAAAGGGGCAATTTGACATTCAGCTGAAATAGTGTCAAGATTTTTGAAGTCATACTTGTAAAGTTCTGCAAAGAAAGACTGCTAACATTGGTTACACATTTCCAACAGATCTCTGATTCTCTTTTCTATAGAGTTCCCAAGCAAACGTATAAGGAAACACATGGCTGAAAGGGGGAAAAACAAAACAAAACACAGGATGGCGCTTAAGAAAAGGGTTCACAAAACAAATCAAAGCTAAAAACTTCAGGCTCACCCTCAAAGGACCAAAAAATCTGTAAGTAACAAGAAGTGTAAATATAGTCCTCTTTGACAAATAAAAAAAATATTGCCAGTTTTTTTAAAGGGAAATATAATCCCATTTTATTACCATATAAAGCAATGAAAAGCAAGATCTGCTTCCTACTGATTAAATTCCTCTTAAAATTGTTTGGGGATTTTTTTTCACTTGTCAAAGGAGGGGGTCTTGTTACAGTTTTACATATATATAAATGTGTGGGGGCAGGGGAGAAAGGTCTGTTAGATAAAATAACAAATATTCAGGAGATTTTTCTTCTCATGAGAAGATAAAAAAATAAAAATCAATTTTGGGGGAGAGGGGAGAGGGAAGCACAGTCTAGAGGAAAATTGCATTTATGAGGTTTTGTTTTTCTCTTAAGAGAAAGAAGGTGGTGGTGAATTCTGTAAACACGTGGGTATATAGACAGAACACAAGGCTGGGAGCCAGGGACTCCTGAATTCCTTTCCCACCTCTGCACCAGCATAATAGTACCTGGCACTTGAACCGCACTTTATAAACATTTATTTATTCATGCCCCTCAATACTTCCATGCAGGTAGTAAACACCAGCAGCCCCATTTTACACTGGGATGGGGGCGGGAAAGGAGACTCGGGATGATTCAGAAGACTTGATTCTACCATTGACTTGCTTCATTCCTGGTAAGTCACTTAGGCCCTGTTCCTCAAAACTATTTAGATATGTAAATGTCTTAGAGGAACTGGGCCTGAATAACTTTTAAAAATGAGACTTCCTAAGTACTTAGCCCATGTGGAGCTATGCATGGTCCCTCACGGGCACCCACCCTAGGCTCCAGGCTCACCCACCATCACTCCTCTTGGGTAGAGTCCTGCGTCTTCCTCCCTTCTGAACGGGGTTTTTCCAGATGGCACAGTTCCCTGCCTACACTATGATAGCCCCAGCAAGCCAAACTGCATAAAAACAGGTCGGCAGCTGCACTCTCTCCCCAAAGGCTTTTGAACAGCGTAACTGCCAGCAGTTCTAAGTAGGCTTGGCAGAATTTGAATTTTTTTAAACAATTACAATGGATAAATATTGATGTTTATTTAAGCATTTTTTATTTAGCCATTTACATTTCCTCTTTCAGTTGCACAAAATTAAGGGTTTAAGCATTTTTTTCCTATTTAAATTTTCAGTTGTGGGAAACTAAGGTGCAGTGGGGATCAGGCACTTATTTAATGACAGTAGCCCTTGAGATTCCAAAAAAGATAAAACTTTCTAACTATTAATAAGAGACAGTTCACATCATATGTCAAAATATACAAAGTAAATATCCTTAAATTAAACTAAGTTATCAAGCAACACTTTTCTTTACATAAATTTTGATCCATGAAAATAGAAATACTTTTGATAGAAATACTTTTCCCCCTCATTTGTGTGAGGTGAAACTGAAGTTTATCAACATTTACTGATCAAAATCTAATGCTTCCAGAAGCTTAGCTGTAAATTATCACACAGCTCTTTCTAAGCAAGCAGATTTATTCTTAAAGTGAAAGCACTACAGATAAAAAAAATTATAAGAGAACCTACATGCGTGCTACTAAGCTTACAAGAGATCACCACCACCTCAACTGCAGCAAGGGCTCTGGTAGGAGTCACCCTTCAAGCCCCATGTTTTTTCCCTGAGGTTACAAGTTTGCAACAACTCAGAACTAGCACCATCATGCATAGGTTAGTCATTCCTTTATATTGCTTGGTTTACTCATCTTCAGAATCCACAGCAGATAAATCAGTAGACGGTGGACCCCTTCTCAGTACATAGCTTCAAAAGACTAGGTTTTTGCATGACTGAGGGAGGAGAATTTGCATTCATTACCTCCTACATATTTCCCAGGAAATCCACTTCATGCACTGTCTCAAAAGAGCATTCTTGTCTCCCACATCACAGTCTCTAGGCCTTTGATCATTCAGGACCACACAAACATAATTTTTGCATTTAATATAATGGACTCCAAAGATACTTAATTTACTAAGGGTTTCCAAGAATACTGCATGAAATTGCCCTACCTGTCACAGTTCTATAACTCAGTCTTCTCAGATATTTTAATTATAATGTGAGCAAAGTTTTAGTCTTGAAAGAAATGCTTGTGTCATGAGTTTGGTTGCAAAGATGGTGTAGAAGTGTTTGCAAGCAACAGTGTCGCTGGCTCTTTGCTAGAACCATTTCTTGGTGCAGAGTTGATTCCTGGGAATGGGACCGTCCAATGTGCTATCTGTGACTGTCTCTTCCAAGACTGATGTAGACTTGTAAATAAATCAAGTTATACTTATAAAAACCCAGACTGTACATCACTGATTTCTCCTCCATTGGGAAGTCAGCCCACAAGGCTTTAGAATTCTGCTATCACTCAGCAGATGTGCAATACTGGTGTCAGAGATAGCATAACACTATAACATGTCTGCATTTTTACGATATCACAGGAGTAAATTCTTATTGACTTCTATAAACTGTGACAGATCGCTCTCTCACCCCTCTCAGGAACAGGCAGGAAAACCCTTCTTTGCTCCAAACAGTGCTCTTTAATTCCCAGTGCAAGTCCCCACCACCAATATATACAGCTTTGTACAGTCCTTCAGCATACAGCTCTTGATAGCTCAGCTTACAGCTTTACAGACTCTATATAGTCCAGCTCTTAACATGCAACTCTAAACAGTTCTAAACACACAGCTCTGACTAGCTCCAAACACACAGCTCTGACTAGCTCCAAACCACCACCACCACCACCCTGGGCTTCCTTCCTGGGAGCTTTTATCCCCCAGAGGAAGTTGCCAGGTGCAACCCATACAATTGATTGCCCTGCAAGCCAGGTGGCTGATTAGGCTTTCTGCACCGGGGGTTTGCAGAGGGCTTTTCTCCCTCTTAAAGGGGCGGCAGGCTAGGTCAAGCCCACCCTGCCACACACCTCCCCCCTTAGCCTAGCCCCATTGGGCTGGCTCAGACCCTTCAATGTTTCCCAATTATATTTAACAGGGCCCTCGAACCTCTAATTCTCATCTCTTTTACCATGGCAGCATGATCCCTGGGCTTCTGGGTATCATGCCCGGCTGCAGCGGAGAACCCCACTGCCTTTCTAGGGCTAGGGCCAGCCCCCTCTGCCTCGGCTTCTGACCCGGCCGCGGCAAGAAGCCCTGCTAACAGTCCCGTACATGACAGGCAGGGTATCGGCCGTCCCTGTGCCCTTAGGCGCTCACACCCCTCGCAGGGTGGCAGCAGCTTCCACCCCTGCCCATATTGTGGCTCACAAATAAGGGCAACTTCCCCGGCCTCAATTTCCTCCTGGCTCTCACAGGAGCTCGGGGCTTCTTCCGTGGAGCTCACCTCCTGCCCTAGTTAGGCTGACCATATTTCCTTTAGACAAAAACGGGACATTGGGAGGGCAAAAACGGGACAGGGTGTGGGGGGAGCATGGCCCCACCTGGGCCCCCCAGCACCGGGCGGGGGGGAGGCAGAGGGGGGTTGGGGGGGATGGATGGAGGAATAAGCAGAACAGGGATGGGGGATGAAGAGGACGGAGGGAGAGAGAGAGAAGGGGGGATGAGGGATGAAGATGATGGAGGGGACGGAGGGAGAGAAGGCACGAAGGTGAGAAAGGGAGAGGATGGATGGATGAGAGAAGATGGGGGTAGGGAGCAGGGTGGATGGAGGAGGCAAGGGACAGCGAGAAGGAGGGATGGAGAGAAGGGAGATGGAAGAGGAGGCAGTGGACGGAGGGAGAGAGAGAAGGGAGGGATGGAGAAGGGGGATAGAGAGAAGGAAGAGAGGGATGGAGGGATAGAGAGAAGGGAGGAAGGAAGGGATGGAGGGATGGAGAAGGGGATAGAGAGAAGGGATGGAGGAAGTGAGAGGAGGCAGTGGACAGAGGGAGAGAGCAGGGAGGAAGGGGGGGATGGAGAGAAGGAGGAATAGAGAGGAAGAGGCTGCAGCGGGCGACGGGCTGGAGGAGGCGGCAGATCAGAGCTGTCAGGAGCCGCAGCTGGGAGCGGAGCGAGCCGGCCGGGGGGGGCTGCCGGCCAGGTTTTCTGAAGAGAGCAGGGACGGAGGGAGTGAGAGGAGGCAGTGGACAGAGGGAGAGAGCAGGGAGGAAGGGGGGGATGGAGAGAAGGGAGGGAAGGAGGAATAGAGAGGAGGAGGCTGCAGCTGGCGGCGGGCTGGAGGAGGCGGCAGATCAGAGCTGTCAGGAGCCGCAGCCGGGGGCCCGAGCGAGCCGGCGGCGGCGGGGGGGGGGGACATTTTATGATTCCATGTTTTTTCTGAGTCCTGCCCCAAAAACGGGACAAAATTGATATTTTGGTCAAAAAGACGGGACGGTTAAAAAACATTAAAAAAACGGGACTGTCCCGTTCAAAACGGGACGTATGGTCAGCCTAGCCCTAGTCCCTGTTGCTCAGGGCTAGCTAGGCCCTTCACTGGGTTATTGGGCTGAGACCCACCCCTTCCCTTGGCCGAACCCCCCGTACGGATTCTCACGCCCGACCTTGGGGCAGCCCGGGGTCTCGTATTTCCCACCGGGCCCCAGTCCTGCCCAATAATTACAGGGCACGGCAACCCCGCTGGCACCCTGACCCGCTTCCAGCGGAATCGTCCGCCGATCTCTAGGGGGACCCGGGCCACCCGACAGGTCTTCCTGTCCCCATGGACACACTGTAGGTCCATGGTAGCCCCCGGAAGTAGCCACTCAGGGCGTACCAACGCTCTACGGACGAGCGTACAGGGGGAGGCTGAGTCCACTACCCCCGGTTGGGACTTCCTCCCCACCTGCACACGCAGGGTGGGCACCCCCTTCCGCGGCTTCCACCCCCAAACCTCGGTCCACCCACACCAATCGGTGTAGCCACAGTCCATGGCTGGGCAGTCCCTCTTAATATGCCCTGGCTTCCCACACTGCCAGCAGGTAAGCCGGGCAGTTCTCTCTGGCGCCCCTCTGGGCTCCCCATCAGTCCCTTTTCCTTTAGCTGGGGGGGGGGGGAGTCCATGGGCCGACGCCCCAAATCCCGGACCCGTCGTGGTCGGTCTTCTCCCCGAGGTCCCTCTGCCTCCACGTACTCCTCGGTCAGGCGCACCGCAGACTCCACCGTCTCCGGCTGGTGCCTCCTGACCCAGGTACGGACAGTCTCGGGGAGGCTGAGCAAAAACTGCTCCAAGATCAGGGAGTCCATGATTTCCTCCCCTGACCGGGCCTCCGGCCTCAGCCAACGCGTCGCCCAGTCTCTCAGCCTCTGGGCAAACGCTCGGTGCCGCACTGCCTGCGTCCAGCGGGCCGCCCGCAACTTCTGCCGGTATTTTTCCGGAGATGAGCCGACCCGGTCCAAGATGGCCGCTCTTACCCTTTCAAAGTCCTGGGCCTCTGCATTCCCCAGGGCCATATAGGCCGCCTGGGCTTCACCCACGAGGTAGGGAGCAAGCTTGAGGGCCCAGGTGGTCCGCTCCCACCCGGCTGTGGTGGCTACCCTCTCAAACGTGCCCAGGAAAGCATCGGGGTCATCCACCAGGCACATCTTACAGAGTCCCCAGCCCGGCGGCCGCATGCCCTCTCCTGCCCCTCGACTCACCAGGTGCTGCAGGAGAGTTGCCTGGGTCTTTGCCTGCTCCTGGATAAAGTCTTGCAGCGTCTTCTGCTGCTCTGCCTGAGCCTGCTGCATCTCCTGGTGGGTTTGCTGCAAGGCGTGCATGGCCTGCTGGGTCTGCTTCTGTTGTTCTATGAGCCACTGCAGGGTTCCCTCCATCTCTGGGCCACCAGTTGGGTTGCTGGTGTAGCGATCCCACCTCTGACACCACGTGTGACAGATCGCTCTCTCACCCCTCTCAGGAACAGGCAGGAAAACCCTTCTTTGCTCCAAACAGTGCTCTTTAATTCCCAGTGCAAGTCCCCACCACCAATATATACAGCTTTGTACAGTCCTTCAGCATACAGCTCTTGATAGCTCAGCTCTACAGCTTACAACTTTACAGACTCTATATAGTCCAGCTCTTAACATGCAACTCTAAACAGTTCTAAACACACAGCTCTGACTAGCTCCAAACCACCACCACCACTCTGGGCTTCCTTCCTGGGAGCTTTTATCCCCCAGAGGAGGTTGCCAGGTGCAACCGATACAATTGATTGCCCTGCAAGCCAGGTGGCTGATTAGGCTTTCTGCACCAGGGGTTTGCAGAGGGCTTTTCTCCCTCTTAAAGGGGCGGCAGGCTGGGTCAAGCCCACCCTGCCACAAAACCCTTACTTGGCAAAAAAATCCTGCCTTCTATTTCATACTAACATGGTAGATATTCATGCTAATGCTGCAGATGAGGTATAAAGTTTGAAACACCTTATAAAGTGAACTGTAAACAGTGACCTCACACAAGTGATCTATTTAGTGACAGCTCTGGTCAGTAGCTTTTAAGTTCCACAGAAACTGAAATCTTTTTCATGCTTTTGTATATTGCAGCTGTGTTCCAGACACTGAAGAATAAATCTCAGTTTTGTTTTTAGCTACCACTTTATTTATTATGGCAAAAGCATTCTCCCATAGTAATTCAAGTAAAAGGCTTGTCACAGGTTTGTAATTACCATCACTAATCAGTTTGTTGATATCTTTTTGTTTCTGTGCATGCACACAAGTCTCTAAATCTGGAAATGCATTTTTCATGGCCTGTTAGAAGTGAAGAGAATTGGAAGCACGCCTTGCACCTCTGCCAATTTTTTCTTGGCAAGATTTATGCAAATATTCATGAATGCTAATGAAAGAAGTTTAGTGAAGAGTTATTTGCCACAGCTGTCTACCTTGGATATAGATTTAACATGCAACTTTGACTTTCCTTTGAAGGACTCCCTGATCTCGGTCAGTGTTGAATGCTGTTGTAAAACAAACACTCCTTGATGCAATGATGAACCAAACACTGTCTTTTTAATATAGATTTCCCCCATATTTGAATGCTGTTTCCTTCTATCAGTATTTTTCCTGTACTAAGAGGAAAAAATGAGCATTTTGTATATACGTAAAATACATATTGCAATTATGAACCCAGTTACTTTTATGGTGTACTGTATATACTCATAATCCAATTTATTTATTTTTTTAATCGGCAGCTGTAAAAAAAAAATCTACTCTCACCTTCATCCCCCCTTCAAGCTTCCATCCTCACCTGACTGCTTTCTTACTGAAAGTGTGCTGTGTTATAATCCAAAACCTTCAGGTGGGCTTAACTCGGAGTCTAAGGCACATTGAGAAAGTAAACTCACTGTGCTTTCCAGACACTAACAATTACTAGTGTGCATGGTATCATTAAGTGCATTAGGTTAGTTATATAGTTTTGTATGCTACTGAATGATTAGGAATGGGAGGATAAGGCACGGCTGGCTGTGGGAGGATCAGAAAACAGGACAGAAGGGATGCAATAGGAAAGGGAGCCAGCTAGTTCGGAAACTAGTTAACAGGATTGTTTTGAAGCCAGTCCTGTCACCACTGGAGTCAATGGAAGTTTTGCCATTAACTTTCCTGGCTGGTGGATTGGATCTTTTGGTGCCCAGACTGACAAAGCCACAAATAAGCCATTTGAGACACATTGGTCTTGAGGCTGATTCTACCCTCATCTGGTCTCTGGCAGGGTATAGAAATGCCTGTGCTGGCTAGCTATTGCCCTGAGAGGTGGGTAAACCAGATGCAGATCACAGAAGCACATTAGTGCTCCAGCCATACTACTTTTCTCCTGGCCATGTCCCCATCACACTTCCTATGTGAGTGGCAGAGTAGCCAATCATTTGGCACGTGACAATTTATTTTTATGGGGAGATCTTTTGTACATTTCATTGCATCTGGTAGGATATTACTTGTTCTTTATCTGCTCCATTTTTAGGCCACACGATATTTGCTTCTCTTACAGAAGCAATCACATTGATTTCAAAAAGTGTCAACCCATGCAAATAAGGCAGGTGAGATTTGTCCTTGCATGTCAAACCATAAATACAATTGCTCTGATGATTAACATGGTTTCCAAACATGCAAATACTATGTCACACACTTCAGCACTCTCATTTCTTTGCATAGAACAACACAACCAAGGAACGAGTCAGAATGAGGATCACAGGGCAGTGGAAATATCATTGGGATGACGTGAAGCTGCATTTCTGTGCTGATGCCAATCATTTCCCAGGAACAGGGAAGGAGAATCCGAGCTTCCATAATTAGAGTTCAAAGAAGTTCCCCTCCCACCCTGCACAAGAAGCAATATGCAAAAGAGATGAAATATAATGATGAATTATCTTTTGACCAGTGCCTATTCAATTTACACACATCCATATGCAACCTTAAGGCCAGATTGTGCCTTCTGCTAACATTGCTGTGCACAGAGGCAAGAAGGAGAGAGTTACATTCCTCAACCCTCCCCACCCACCATTAGTACTTCTTAGCCATAGCGGCTGGAAGGAGCGGGGCTGTGCACTCAGTAGGTTACCTCATCCAAGCAGGTGAGTAGGGGAGTGGATAGAATCTTGGCTGCCCCCTCCAACCACTGGAGTTTAGCCCGTGAGAGGGGAGGGAATCAGTATGTTAAACCTGATAGAAGTCAGTGGCAAATTACTATGCCAACCCATACTCAGGGCACAGTGTAAAATGCTCAATCAAGCCCTTTATGTTTTGTGACGCCTCAATGTGCTGACAATAACATACAACCTTTGTAAATGGCATCAGATCTTGAGCACCTTCAATAAAATATTTTCAAGACAATATGTGTTACAAATGCTGACCATATTAATGAAAGCCAGGTTGGTAAATGGCATGTTTTGTACTAGTGAAAACCCTTTTTTTCTTAACAAGCAAACAGCCCTCCCCTCCCATTTTCATTTCATGATACGTGAATACAATTCACATATAGCAAATATTTTCAAAATGTGCAAGACTGAATAATGCTAGAATATAAACAAGAAGTCGGATCAACAAGAATTGAGTAGCCTCCTTTAAGTGTAATTTTCTATTGAATTGAGGTTCTTGGGATAAACTTAAATCTCTCAACTCTTTACCTGTCATTGACAAGGAGAAGCAAAGAAAGAACAATAAATCTCCTTTTGGTGAAGTAGGATGAAATGAAACCATTCAAGCATTTAGCTTATATTACCAAACGTGAACTTTAATCCCACAATACCCATCTACTGGCCTCTCCCCCCCCCCCCCCCCACTTACGAATTTGTGTAATCATTCATTTTGACAACACCTTTGGCAAATGCATCTTAAATGGAAGATATTAAACACTTTACCTGTAATGTACAAGAAGCATTGATAGGTTTTTCTTGACCCAACATATTTAGAGAGAAATTGACTGTGTCTGAGATGCTTGGATGTGCCTTTGCAAAGACAAATGCAAAAATGAAGGAAGAGTAAAATATAAGTCAAACAGAATGATAATATATAGGCTTGCTACTATTTGACATAACGGAGAGAGAGAGAGATGGATGTTCCACATGCATATGTTTAAGTATGGGTAATGCTAATAACATAACAATGGGCTCCCTATTTTCAGGTGCTGAGCACTCAGGCCCAGATCTTCAAAAGTATTTAGGCATCCATCTCTGATGGAGTTTTGACTCCTTAATACCTCTGAAGATATGTGCCTCAGCTCCTGATCAAGCAAAATCCTTAAGTACATGCTTAACATTAGCATGTGAGTAACCTCAGTGAAGTCAGTAAGGCTTCTGTTTAGCTAGCAAGAGTATTTCTACGGTTCCATCAATCTTTAATGTATTTATCCTCACAATCCTGTTACCGCAGTATTTTCATGCCCATTTTAAAGATGGGAAACAGAGTCCCAGACCAACTACCTAGGACTTAGCCAAGGTGAGTCAAGAAGTTTATGGTGGAACAGGAAACTGAGCCCGAGTCTCTGGCTAGAGACCTAGCCATTGGACAATCCCACCTCAAATCATGTAGATTTCAGTGTTTGCTGGTTCACGGCCAGAGTGCTCAACACCTTGCAAGATTGAACCTTACAGGAGGAGGGATTGGTTTAGTTGTTTGATTATAAAATGACTCACTGTGTAATCACAATTGTTGTATTCCTCATATACAAGATGAAAAGAAAAAAATGTATTCATGCTCAGATTGAGTACAAAGTTTTGCCCGGTGCACCGGAGGGGCTGGAGCCTGTTGAATCGGATCTTTAATGGCCCACAGCTGGGCGGATTGTTACCAGTACCGGTATTTTGTGAGCTGGTCCCCCCCAGCTGATATATTCCAAAGTTTGATGTTGAAACATCCACTCTTAGTCTTCATTCAGGCCTAATCTGATGGTGTCAAGTTTGCAAATTAATTCCAGTTCTGCAGTTTTTTGTTGGAGTCTGTTTTTGGAGGGTTTTTTTTTGTTGAAGAATGGCCACTTAAGTCTGTTACTGAGTGTCCAGGGAGATTGAAGTGTTACAATTCTTTATGTCTGATTTGTGTCCATTTATTCGTTTGCATAGAGCAGAGGTGGGGAACCTCCGGCCCGCGGGCCTTATAAGGCCCGCCAAAGCCTTCTGTCCGGCCCGTGCATGGCCCTCGCTAGCGGCTCCCCCAGGCGGTTCCTGGCCCCTTCGCCGAACGCGGAGCCGCCCCCGCCTGGCGGCCCAGGGCGGCTCCGCGCTCGGCGAAGAGGCCGGAAGCGCCTCAGGGAGCCGCCGGCCAGGGACATGCATGGGCCGCCAGGCAGGGGCGGCTCCCCCAGGCGCTTCCCGACCTCTTCGCTGAGCGCGGAGCCGCCCCCGCCTGGCGGCCCGGGGTGGCTCTGTGCTCAGCGAAGAGGCTGGAAGCGCCTCAGGGAGCCGCCGACCAGGGACGCGCGCGGGCTGCCAGGCGGGGGCAGCTCCGTGCTCGGCGAAGGGGCCAGGAAGCGCCTGGGAGAGCCGCCAGCGCCGCGTGGCCACCATTGGCCGGGTGGGGTAAGGAGGAGCCGCGGGGAGCTGCGGGGAGCCAACAGTCAATGGGGTGTGGGGGGGAGGCTGGGTTGGGGGGCAGGCAAGGGGACGGTGGGGGGGAGGCCAGGCTGGGCGGGCGGGGAGCAGGAGACTAGGCTGGATGGGGTGAGTGGAGGAGGGAAGGAGGTTTGGTGGGAGGGAGGCTGGGCTGGGTGGGTCAGGCATGGGGGCAGGAAGCTGGTTTGGGAGTGGGAGGGGGGAGGAGGTTAGGTTGGGTGGGATGGGCTGGGCCAGGCAGGGGTGGGGGAGGGAAGGCGGTTAGATGGGGGGAGGCTGGGTGGGGGTAAAGGAAGGTCACCCCCTACACCCAGGCTGATAGCGGGAGCTGACTGGGGCAGGCAGCAGGACCCTGGCTGGCAAGGGGTCAGCGGGGGAAACCCCAAATCAGTGCAGGGCTAAGCACTCCGCCTGCCACTGCTTTGGGGTTTCCCCCGCTGGCCCCTTGCCAGCTGGGGTCTCAACTCCCATTGCCAGCCTGGGCTTCCTCGGGGGGGGGGGGGGGGGGGGAGGGGACCGGCCCAGTCCGGCCCGTGAATGACATTATAAATGTCCAAATGGCCCTTTGCAGAAAAAAGGTTCCCCACCCCTGGAACAGAGACTGTCTAGTTTGGCCAATATATATATGGCAGAGGGGCATTTCTGGCACATAATAGCATAGCATAGTCCCTTGCAGCTCAAGCAGCCAGCCCTGCTAGTAGCTGCTCTGTCCATCCTTTCAGCTCCCACAGCCAGCCAGAAACACCTCTTGCTCCCTTGGTCCCTACAAGCAGACTGAACTCACTCTTGCCCTGGAGGCTTTTATAGGAGGCTGCTGGGCCCTGATTATCTGCTCCCTGCACCCCCCTCATTGGTTGTGTCTCACCCAGCCTCTTTGCGTAGTTTAGAGGAACTCTATATTGCTCTTTTCTGAGGCAGGGTGAGGCAGGGCCCCAAGGCCTATCGCAGTAAGCTTCCAAATCTAGTCCACCCCATCACAAGAGTGTTGAGACAGAATGGGTTACTGTGCCCACATTAGGTCCCAACAACTAAGAAATGTGTTTAATGGTCTCAGCTCAGTTCCTAGAAGAAAAACATGTACCTACTTCAGCATTACAAAGTCGAGGAGAAGTCATCATTAGGTTAAATGAGAGTGAAAGTATATTTAAGATTTGTGTATTGAGGCTACTATAGTCATATGTCAAGTGTCAGAACCTGTGATCAGAACCTTAATGACTCCCCAGAATTAAAAAAAAAAAAGATGCCATGCTCTGGAAATGTTAGACACATTTTTATCATCTCTCCACAAAGTAGTAACTAAAGCACTCTCTTAAGAGCCAGGTTATAACCATTACTCAGACCATTAGAGCTATTGATGTCAATTGCATGTAATTAGTGACGATTAGTAAGAGGGTAAATGCTGCATGGCATGGCGATCTACATTAATTGAGAACTGTTCATAAGAATTTTTTTAAAAAAACTAGATTTTTGACAGTGTTATTTCAAAACATGTTTCCTGAGCAGCTTGAAATATTTAAAAGAATGTATGTTTTATATTGGATTGTTCTTTTCAGTTCCTGACAAGGGGGTTTATGCTCCTCTTCTCACCTCAATCTACTTCAACTCCAGCCTATATTAATAAATAGTTAGAAAGGCATTTTGAGGGAGACTAGAACCCAAAGGATGAGATACACCTTGACTGGTGCCAATCAAGCCTTCAGCAATCCGTGGGAAACATCCTGAAAGCAGTGGAAGTGGAGGAAGGACAGCCTAGTAGTTAAGTCAACAGATTAGGACTCTGGAGACCACGGGGCTTCAATTCTTTGCCGTGCCACAGATTCCTGACTGTTAGCAAGTAACTTTGTATAGCCTAGACCTCAGCCCTGTGAATAAAGGACAGACTTCCCTAGCGCACAGGGGTGCTAGTAATATTACAAAAACCCATTAATTACTGTGCGATCATGAGGGCTGTATAAGTACCCTGATAAAGCTATCCTCATCCACAATTATCTGTGTTAGGGTGCTCTAGAGCTCTCCATGCTTCTGGAAGAATTAGCACATATTCTAGCCCAGCCATGCTACAGGCTCTGCCCAGCTAGCACCATCTTTTGGGTGATGCTGACACTCCTGTGGTCCCAAGCAGAGGATGCTTGTTGCAATTTCCTTTACCACAACCTCCTATTGGTTGACCATGCCACTGCTGGCATGCTGTGCTTTAGTTCACACTAGCAGAAACCTGAACAAACTAAGGGTAAATCTGGCTCGAAAGATCTTAGTGTTCATAGCCTGTGGGTAGTTGTGATGTCCAGGAGATAATGCAATTTATGAACTGACAGCCCCTATCTGCATTCTGTCTGCCAATCCACCTCTCTTCAAATTCCAAACCTTATAGCAGCTGCAAACAGAAGCATTGAAGAACCAAGAGGCTGACAAAAATATTTATTTCGCTGGACCCACATGTGAAAGTTCCTCACAAAATTACCCTGGCTGAGACCCAGGAAGGAATATGTGTCATCCTATACAGTGACATGTTTAAAATCTGGCATCTCATGACCCTGCAGAGCTCTCTTTTCCTGTAAAATGTGGCTTATACAGAATAGATGATAGTGAAGCACAAATGTTTTATTAGAGGTAACGAAGTCCTGTGGCACCTTAAAGACTAACTATAAAGTTTTGAAGTATAAGCTTTCGTGGGCTAATACCCACTTCGTCGGATGGTTCTTATTATTTGTGGATGACTCTCATAATACTGAAAGTTCAACCACTCATGAATAATTTGGGTGCAGGCTACATGTGGAATCCTCAAGTACGTGAAAGCCTAGGAGTTTGGGCTGTGACCACATCTATTTAAGAGCGCTCTCATTTCTTTGTACAAGTAAAACAAAGGCTCAAGCCTGGTTCATAATGGTTCATCATGAAGTCTTTATGCACTTCAAACCTGTCCCAAAGGTGTAGCTAAGAGAAGTCTGGGCTAACAAAGCAAGCACCCTTGCCTGAACAGCAGGGTAGGCAAACTATGGCGTGTGGACCACATCCAGCCCGCAGGACCATCCTGCCTGGCCCCTGAGCTCCCGGCTGGGGAGGCTCCCACCAACTCCTCCCCTGCTGTCCCTCCCTTCCCCTGCAGCCACGCCACTGTGCGGGCAGTGTGTCTAGCTCCATCCTGGCCGCGCAACTGCCAGACACGCTGTTCTGAGCGGCATGGTAAGGGGGACAGGGCCAAAGGGTTGGATAAGGGGCAAGGAGTCCTGGGGAGGCACAGGCTTCCCTACCTGTCCCTCCATACAAGTTTGGGTGCCAAAAAGTTTGCCCACCCAAGCTCTACAGTAACTCCCTGTGCTAGAAGTTTGGGAGGGGCGTATATCTGGAACTGAAGAGCATGGGGGTGGGGGAGAGGATATTCTAAGTTCCAGAGGGAGCGTGTCCAAAGAGCTCTGCATGCCAGCAATCCTCACCGGCATAACAACCCATAAGGAGCACACAAGTCAGCATGAGCTACAGAACCCTTTAGCATGCTCAAGGCAGGAAGTGATTTGATTCTCAATCAGCCCAAGGACTAAGGGAGGGGAAGAGAGGGCATGGCAGAAAGGTGCTTGAGCAGGGCCGGCGACAGAAATTTTGGGGCCCCATACGCTGATCATTTGTGCCCCACCCCCGGGCCGGTCTCCTGCTCCCCGCGCCCTGCCCGGGCCTACGTGGGTCACCCGCTGGGTGCTGCTGCTCCGGACGTGACTCGCTGGGATGGGAAGATGGAGCGATGCGCCCCCTTAAGTCCGGGGCTGGTACAGCTGTACCCGTAGTCCCTCCTTGTCGCCGGGCCTGCCTAATAGTAATGTCAGGGACTAAAACCCCGACTGGCAAAGGTTCGTTGTCTGACCGCAGAGAGACAAGCAACAACCAGCAAAGTCCAAACAAACTCTTTATTGACAGGTGCACGCATCAATAGAGGGTGGCCCGTTTCCCTGAACCAGCAAACTCTCTTACACTGAATAGGTTTTTTTATACACAGTTCCGTCGCGTCACAGGTTAGTCTGAGCCAAGATGGAGGAGGGAAAAAGCCATCACCGCCATTTTCCCTCTTGGTTATGCTTAACCAAACAGTTATTATAACTTTAAACAATACCTAATACCTAATTCACAACTATCTAACAATTATCAGCTAGGTCAAAAGGATCCCGGACATAGGGGGAAAAGAGAGAAAAGCAAAAAAAATTGAAACAGTCTGGCTCCAGATGACTGCAAGAAAATGTTGATCAGTCCTTCTCAAGGTCTTCAAAACAAACCGCTCAGTCTGTTTTATCAGAAGACTACCAGAGTTCTTAGTGAAACATTTAACAGTTTAATTGCCACAGGATACTTAAGTACCCCGAATTTTTGTCCCTCACAGTAACTATGTACCTATATAGTACGCCTCTGAACATAGCTAGAGAGGTATTATTGGTAGGTAATTAAAATAATGAATCATTAAATTGTTAAATTGTTTGTTAATGATGAACATAATTTTTTAAAAAAAACACTATGAGTCTTCTCACTTTTACAGAGGCAAAGTCTTTTATAATGTCACTAAAATCTATTTCTCGTGCTGTTTCACGTTCTATAGATAGCACTGCCAAACCATTTAATCGCTCTTGAAGCATTGTTCCTCGCATGTAGTTTTTTATTAAGGCAAGCTTGCTAAATGCTCGCTCACCTTCCACGACTGTTATTGGCAGAGTACAGAAAATGCGCAATGCAATGCACACTTCTCCAAAAATGCTTTCCAACTGCAACTTGTAAATTGCATTCAGTAATACAAGGGAACCTCCTGAGGCCGGGTCTGCAGTTTCTGTAAAAGTCGCTTTATAAATAGTTTTGAGGTGAATAATTTCACTTTCCAAGTTTGATGTTAAGTCCTTCGGGTACATTTTTATCAGAGTTTTAGAGCTCTCTCTTATCTCATCCTCTTGATCTCATCATGTTTTGAAAGTTGAGCAGCGGTGAAAACACACTAGAGATACAATTCATGTGCTCAAATCGATGTTTGAGTTCTGTTATTATAGAATCCATAATTACCAGGAAAACATTTATCTTAAATTTAATATCTGGGTCCTGGTCTTGTCGATGCTCAGGCAGGAACTCTGCTGTAGTACCTACATTGTTTGCAACAAGTTTGGCCTCAGAAAGTAAAGTTGACCATTGTTCCCTTAGTGACTGCATTTTGAATGTTAGGTCTTTTATATTCGCTGTAGCAATTTCCATAGTAATGGCTCTTGACTGTAAGATTAAATTCCTCTGATCAAAGCTTTCTAAAACTTTTACCCACGTGACTGCCATTAATACAGCTTTAAAAGATGAAAAATATTTACTCAAAACAGCTTCAGAGTAGGCTTCAGTGATGAGTTTTTGTCGTCTGGTGTCAATTACTTCTTCTAAAGCCTGAATGACACTGGGTAGGTGCCTAGCAACAGGACGTATAGCTTCTTTTTTGGAACTCCAACGGGTATCACTCTGTCTGTGAGGAGAGCAACCTGTCTTTTTTGTCAGTATGCTCCATCTGTCAGGACTGCCACTAAAAAGAACATACAAGTGGTCAATACATCCAAAGAATGTTATGGCGTCAGGACAGCATGATGCAGCATGCACACCAACAAGATTCAAAGAGTGTGCAGCACATGGTGAATAAATTGCTGTTGGATGTTTTTCTTGAATTCGAGCTTGAACTCCTTTATATTTTCCCGACATATTGCTTCCATTATCATAGGTTTGCCCTCTGCAATCGTCAATATTGATGGCATGATATTGCAGTCTGCTTAACACTTCATCTGCGATTTCCAATCCAGTTTTTTGGCAAAAGTCGAAGAACTCTAGGAACCTCTCTTTAATGATCCATTGTCTGGTTTCTGCATCTTTGAAAACATATCGCAAAATCAATACATTTTGCTCAATGTGAGCTACATCTGGCGTTGCATCACATAAGGGAAAAATAAATTGCTTTTGCTCTTTCATCCAAAATTACGTCCAAAACTCTTTTCCCACACAAATCAAACTCATTCTGAGTTTTGTGTGAAAGGTAGTGAACTTGAAGTCATTTAACCCATTCATCTTGGCTCTTCGTTACTTTTTAAGTGTTCTTCTAGCAGTGTGTCGTAATGTGAAATTAATTCGAGACAACCTAGAAAGTTTCCATTGTGCATGTCTCCTATCTTTTCTGTACTACCACGAAAAGATTGACCATGGGAGCCTAAATAAATTGTAACATCAAGTAATCGTTTTAGCAAACATAATTTTATTTCTTTCGGTCCTTAACTGTTTTTGCAGTGTATTGTCAATTGCTGCACCATCTCCCATAACAGCACGTTCAAGTGTTCTCCACTGCAAATAGCAATTCTTGTGTTGGTGACTATTTTCATGTTCTGGAAGTTTTCTGTACAACTTACGCCATGGTGATTTATTTGGATTAAACCCTTCTTCTGTAACAAGAGAGCTTGCTTGATGTTTCCTCTGCGACCTGGCCAAAAATAGCCTGCATGGGCCACAATGCAATGCATTAGTCTTACAACTTGCCATAAGCCAGTCTCTTGGTGACTTCTCACGTCCGTTCGGTGCATTTGTTTAGAGTAAAAAAGTAGGACGTGCATGACCTTCAACATCTTGTGGTAGTTTTGTGACCATTTCTTTCAATTTTGTTTCAGTATTGAAGCCAAATTTCACGATAAGTTGTCGGTCACAATCAGTAAATTGTTGCGGCCATTCACCTGGATCTTTTGGGTTAAATGTATCGGTCGAGTCCATTTGAAAAGTCTTAGGCTCAGAAGTTTGATCTTCTTCTGGACTTTTTTCTATTTCAAAACCAGTCTGGCGTACCTCCTGTTCCAAAGTTTTGGTTTCAGTTGATTTTGAACTCGATGCCTCATTTAAACCACCTTGGGACACTACGGCAGCATCAGACAGCTCGTTACGTTTAGCTAATTCTTCAGTCTTCTGCCTCTTCTCTAAAAATTTGTAAAGAACATTTTTCTTCTTAAGCTCTTCGCTAGCCTTTTCTTTTTCTCATTTTTTCTCTCTCTTTTCAGCACAAGATCTATGTCGTTTCATGATGATGTTTGCATGGGTACAGAAACACACTAATAAGTGCGTAAAAACATAGACGCTGCAAGAACAAAGAACACACGCACTGCTATCGCAAGATACAAAGCCCGACTGCCTTGCCGGTCGGGCATAGTGGGGGTGTCGTGTCGCGGGGGTACCAGGCGCGGTCGGCGGTAGCATGGTGGCGTGAGGCGCGCGGCGCGGGCGGGCGGCCTCTAGCACATCACCCCTGCCTGGCCCACCTCCCCCCCCAGCCTATTCTCCTTCCCCCCCCCCCACCTGACCCAGCCCACCCAACCTAATCTCCTCCTGCAGCCTAACCTCCTCCCCTCCCCACCCATCTCTGCCTGGCCCACCCCGCTGTTGGGGGTGATCTTCCTTTACCCCCCCCCACCTCCCCCCCATCTCTAACCGCTTTCCCTCCCCCACCGCTGCCTGGCCCGGCCCATCCCACTGAACCTAACCTCCTCCCCCTCCCACTCCCAATCCAGCCTCCTGCCCCCATGCCTGACCCACCCAGCTCAGCCTCCCCCCCCACCCATACCTCCTTCCCTCCCACCCCATCCAGCCTAGTCTCCTGCCTCCCCTTCTCGTCCGCCCAGCCTGGCCTCCCCGCCGGCTACCAGACATACCTGGGGTGGGGGTGCGACTGGTTCCGGCGCAGAGGAGTTGCCCATCCACGAGTCTCAGACTCCGGCT
The DNA here is from genome assembly GCA_032164245.1 of Sternotherus odoratus. Lineage (NCBI taxonomy): Eukaryota > Metazoa > Chordata > Testudines > Kinosternidae > Sternotherus > Sternotherus odoratus. The sequence continues at coordinate 24,630,136 of JAVMKO010000009.1, forward strand.
CCCGCAGCGAGCCCCGCCGTCACGCGCTCCGTGGGGGAAGATGTGCAGAGAGGTGGCCCACCTGAGGTGGGCGGGGTTAGGGACGCAGAGGCGCCCCCCCCATCGGTTCCCCGCCGGCTGGGCTGCGTGCACCCGGGTCTCCCCAGCCCCGCTCGCTGGCCCCCGCCCCTGCAGTCCTCTGCAGCCGCTGGGGCGGGGGAGGCGATGGAGCCAGCATCCTGTGGTGCCGGGGGGCTCCCCCCCCCCGCCAAGGGCTGGCCCGGCTCTTGCTGCAGGTGGGTCGGGGGAAGCGCTGCAGCCGGGGGTGCCTCGGGGCAGCTCCTGGGGTGCGGGACGAGCTGCCGGCTGAAGGGCTCGGGAGGCAGCCGGCCACTGACACGTGAACCCAGCCCGGGAAAGAGCGGCCAGGGAGATGCGGTGCCCAGGGGGGATGACTATGGGTACAGCTGTGTACCGGTCCCCAGACTTAAGGGGGCCCCCCTTAAGTCCGGGGCCCGGTACAGCTGTACCCGTAGTACCCCCGTCGCCGGCCCTGTGCCCAAGGTTAAAGTCTACACTACAGCGCTACATCATCACAGCAGGGGGAAGTGCTTTTTCAAACCCATGAATGGTGTAAATTAGATTGATGTAAGCAGTAGTGTAGAGCAGCTCTGAGAGCCAACTTTGCCTCCCTCACTCATCTGGACTAAACTGCTTCACTGAAGCTGGAGATTTTGCTGAAGAGGTCTAAAGGGAAACACACTCATTCTGAGCTTCAAGTATACTTTATACAGCTAATGTTCCTATGTATTAATACATAGGAGGGACAGCTTTCCTTGTAAACACAGATTAATCTATAGCTTGCACACGCCACGTAGAATGTCTATCAGAAGCTCCTAGGAAAGACATTTAGGCATCTGAAATGTCCAAGAACACTACTGAGAGTCCATCATTCACTTAATTTGCCAATGACAAAATAGAGTTAAAGTCCTGCAACATCCCTTAATAAGAATAAGATTCAGCTATTTGGGGAGAAAATGTAGAATATTATATTTGCAGCAAATGAGGCAGGGATTTTGCTCCATTCCTTAATGTGATCTGTGGTTTCTTACCATTTCTCTTTGTTAACAAACCCTGGATTTAAAGAGCCATGCTGTGTATCCGGGATTGTTATACAAGATTTTTCTTTTGCTCTAATTGTTCTCTAAATCCTGCAATGTCAAGCACTGACATTCTCACACTGACTTCTGAGCTAGGCTGCCAAAACACGAGAAAAACAGATAAACTGGGAAGATGGAAATCAGAAGGGAACAGATGGGCTCATCTGCACATAGCAACTCTAAAAAAAGACAAAGCATCACACAAATGTATAGAGCTGCTGGAAACCAGAAATTTGGTGATTACATAAAATTATCCTTTGAAATATTTTCACTAAAATATCAGCTTTATGTGAGAAATAGGAAACTTATGAAATTAGCAATGGTTCGAGAACAAGTATTACATGCAACTAAAAGAAGCCAATGGCTAATTGCTAGAGATATGTAACTATACAAAAGGCCTGAAGATGTAAAGGTCTGATTTCCCAAACCTTACTCATGTTAATGAGCACTCTCTGGGTATGGTTAGATTGAAGATTTTTGCGTGTTTATTTATAGGGCTTCCCAATGTAGCGCAATAGGTATCGCGCTACAGACCATACAAACTGAAACCTTGTAGCGCAAAATACTGTATACATTTATCCCGCTTCTGACGGCAGTATCAGTTGCGGGATAGGGCAGGTATCCCAGCATTCAGCTGGGTGCAGCCTGCTTTGCAAAGAAGAGGGGTAAGGGGGAACAGGGAAAGTGTAGGGAATGAGACAAGTTGAGGCTGTCAGTGACTAGGAAACTGACCAGGCTCTGCAGTGCACTCACACAGCTCAATCGGTCAGCATTTCCAGTGCTTATCAGCTGTGAGTTTTAAGAGAGAAACTGATCAGCTACTTCCTGATTCTTCCCCCCTTTTTCAAAACAACATTGACGTCATTTGCCTTAAATGGCTTGTTGACTCCCTTATAGCGTAATGAGTTATTCCTGGGTGTTCACATTCCCACCCTTGCGCTATAGCATTAGCGCAAAAAGGCTTATCACTCTGGAAAAGGAGGTTTAACACTTGCGCTTTAAACAGGGAGTCATTGCGCAAAATCTCCCTTTGAAGTGTGTTCCCTATGAAAATTATAGTGCTACAGGAGGGTTTTTGCGCCACAAACCGCCAGTCTAACCAAGCCCTCTGTAAACATTCAATAGGACCGTTTAGAGGAGTAAGTAGGATATAGCAACTATCTCTGTTTCCCCCATTGTTAACAGTCCTCCCTGGGCTGACAGAATGATTTGGCCAAATCAATGAAAACCCTTCCCATCCTGAACAAAATAAAACCGTCCAATTAAACAAACAGTCCTCCAGTTCTCCCTTAGTATTAACATGTCTGTAAAGCTTTTGAATCACTTTTCTGCAAACATCCAAGCAACTAGCTTTTGTTCCCATAAATATTTGAGGAGCTTTTATTCATGCAAATATATCTGTCTGTGAGCAAGTATATTCCTGTATGAGCTAGTGCACTTACAGAGGAAGGTGCGCTTGCCCCGCCATGCTATAAATGCAATTACTTGGTGGGGATGAAACCAGAGTAAGCTGAATTGAAAGTTTAGCTAATATTTCTTTCTTTCTCCAAGCCAGGAGAGAGCCCAGCTATTTATATTTTTGTCAAACCCAAAATACAAATCCAGTTATTTTAAAATGTGAATTGACACACACAGGTAAATATAGTGTTCTGTCGGCTCCAACAGAGAAACATTAACATCTCCAAGGACTGCTTTTCTCCTTATCTCTTTCTCCCTAAAATGCTCTCAGCCTCTCTGAGATTTTCAATGCCTGAATGACTTCAGGCACAGCTCCTATTAACAGATATTTGATCATCCAATAGGAAAACGGTAACTATCATGTGACTTTCAGAACTGAATTCCACATCGTTTGTGTGGAAATCCACAGGTTCAAGTTTTAAAAAGTATTAGTCATTTGTGAACAAACATTCAGTTTACAAATCTATATATATAAAAGTCAAATGGTGTATGCATGCGTGTATGTATGTATGTATGTATGTGCGCTTACTCCTTCCACACCGTTTGAGCTAGAGACTTGAAATTTGGTACAGTTAGAGGTCTTAGGGTCCTAATCAGGGTAAGAGTCGAAAATTTTTCAAATCTCACCTCTGACGCCCCCAGGGGTGAAATTATTTAAAGGCCAATCACATCAGCTGGGCAGCTGCTGTTCTCTGTGACATAGTTATGATGTCATAATACCCCCTCCAACGGACCCTGCATTCGCTCAGCTCTCTGCCCCCTCCCCCCTCCAATGGACCCCGCACTCTCTCAGCTCTCTGCCCCCTCCCCACCTCCGACGGACCTGAGCAATGACGGGTATTTTCGCTAGTAATTCATAAAGAGAAGGTTCACAAGATTTGGCCCTAACTATTCATAACAAACACGTACTGCTATCTTTGGCAGAGGATTTTTTAAATGTTTGGATTTGAAACTGAGAAGGCTGTAAGGCACAGAGATAGAACAAAATTGCTCATATACTGCACTGATTACAGCCAGAGACATAGGTTCATTGCTAGATTTTCTGTATTAAAGTTGAAGGATTTCCCACCATAGAGAAGAATGAATATTTTAAGAAGAAAGTTTTCTAGGAAACGGGAATAAAAAATGTCATTGGGCAATCTTTCAGGAAGGTGACTAAAGACAAACCAATGAATTCCCAAAGGTAATATCTGTAACAATGCATTGCCATACTCTTTGGTGCGTTAACCAGTGCTGTGACCTAAATGTGAATGAAAGTCCTGGAGAGGTTGGAGGAAAGCCTGATAACTCAAGAACACCTAGGACAAAGAAGTGGAGGAAACTACTCAGATGTGAAAATGCCTTGCACCTAATTTCTGTAGGAATGTTTTTCATTCTGGTGTGGGAAGAACTCTGAAAGCTAAAATGGTTTAGAACAGAAGAAACCATTTACAATTGAGGAAAGGATACAGGTCATTTTTTCTGAGTCAATTTCTAGGATTTGTTCTCTGAGGTTGGATTAACATAATGCATGTGTTGATAACGGTGTTCAGAATGAAGGTGCCAGCAGACTGATGAACAGCCCTGAATTACTTCATGATATAGAGCAACCTTAAAAATACCTGAGTTTAACATTGGCCAAGATAATATGTCTGATTAAGTGACCTTTTAAAGGCAGAATTTCTTGAACTGATGTAAATTCATGAGAGCTTCGGGGACTTGATTCAACCCCTGCAGAATACGAATAATTCATGTTAGCCTCAGTGCAGGGAGAGAGCCAGGCCCCACGAGTTTATCATATTATCGGGAACAGGATGGGCTGCCAGATAAATCATATTTCATTTCTTCTTAACAGTCTTAATTCTGTTGTTCTATTTCTGGCTCATTTGTAAGGCCCATTCTTAGCTGTGTTTCAAACAAACACTTATTTCAAAGCATTGTTTCAGTTGTCTATCAAAAAGGGAGGCTATGGCTTGTTTTACTAGACATACACACTGTTCCAGTCTTTATAGTTTCCACTTCCTAATGAGCAACCTTTGTGCAGCGGCAGCATCGGTTCATCTATACGGCGTACTGCTCTGCATACCTGGCTGTCCAATGTGATAGGAGCACTACTCACTTTTCTTGGTGCTCCTCCTTGCTGTTCTTTGAGAGAGAAAATGGGAGAAATCTGGAACAGAAGGAGGGAAGAAGAGAGAAATCAGCAGCTATTTTTAACCTGATGTCTTCTAAAACCTGGAAATACCGAGTGGAGACACTAAGGTAGAATTTCAAATCCCCTCCCACTACCTGTTATTTTCCTGATTGGTATGTTATGAACTCCAACCCTACTCTCCATTATGTATCTATATCCTGTTATTGAATTACGTATAGGTTAAGAAACCTGACAAGACACTATTTTAATAACAATAGATGTACTGATTTCAAGGAGAGAGGATATTTCTTACGCCACAATGAAATAACATCTTCAGTTTTTATATAAAGTCAATGAAATAATTACCCATGCTTATTTTGCTGCTACTTTAAAAATAATGCATACAACTCAAATCAAGCAAGCCTTGTTCCACAAGCAGGTTGATTTGAGGGAATAATTATACTTTTCTCAACAATTACATATCTGTTATTTTTGTAATGTTTTTTCATTGGAAAATGCTGGTGTGTCAAACTGAAATTGTTGATAGGAAAGCGTGTGTTTCAATTAATCTTCTTATTAAAATGAAAAAGGAGAAAATAAAAGTTTTGAAATTGTTGAAACATCATGACTCACCAGTTTTTCAATGAAAAGGGTGGTGGTTGGTTGTTCTAAACTACTTTGTTTTGAAATTTTAGTAGATTAATACTTAAGGATATTTCTAAAAGATCAAAATCATAACAAAATATCTCAAAATTATCAAAATATTTCAGGTGATCCAATCTGTCTTTTCCAGATAATTAGTTTACAAAATTTGGGATTGACTTCTTGTCCCAAATTGGGATTTTTTAAATATAAATCCTAAAACTTAACCTAGGACAGGAAAGCCATTTCCTACCCAACTCTACTGATTTATTTTAATTTGCCTTTTGGAAATTTATTTAAATTTACATGTAAGGCGCCAGCTTTCTAAAGTGACTAGTGAATTTGGATGCCTCATTTTTGGATGCCCAACACGAGGCACCGTAAAGGAGCCCAATTATCAAAATTATCAATCATAAATTAGTTGGTTAATTTCTTGCAGGTGTGTCAAGGTGTGAATGGGTCTTGAGGAAGTACCTGAAAAAGAAAAAGCCTGGAAGCTGAAGCTAGATATATTCAGACTAGAAATAAGGTGCATGGTCTTAAAAGAGAGGGTTATTAGCCATTGGAGAAACCTTACCTAGGGACATAGTGGATTCCCCATCACATCAGTGCTCTGTCACATCAATATTATGTCTTTCTAGAAGGTACAGTAGATCACCCAGCTATTGGAAGAAATTATTTGTCTATGCCCATAGGTAAAGCAAATAACTTGTCAGTTAGATTACTATTTTAAAGTATTTTTTCCCTTGATCTGTTACTTGCTCTAGAATCTTTCTATGTCTCTCTGCTGCTATTTTTTTTCCATTTTGCATTATTACATTTGTCTGATACAGACTCTTCACTGTTCCATTCACTGGCATTCACCAGCTGCCAAACTGTCAAATACATTCATTGCATCCTTTATAAAAGATTTCAATTCAGTAACACTATGATTTAAACATTTTCAAATTTGCATAATATATGTATGGTGGATAGAGTCTCTGTGCACGTATTTACTTGCAGTGAGACAAAGCTATGAACTTGCAAAGCTAGCCTAGCTCTGAGATCACTGAGTCTCCAGTAGAACTGAAGTTCCTCTACCACACTAACCCTGTGTTACTGAAGTGGGGGAGAAGAGGAAGGAAATTGAAAAGATGAACATATGTGGGATAGTTAGGGCGGAGGTGGGGACCTCAATTACACAAAAGAGTAAAAAAAATGAATGCAGGTTGATGGGGTCAAAATGTGATTTGAGCACAATTTAGAGAACAAAAAAGGATTGTCAGAAATGTTCTACAGCTAATCCCGTGTTCAGAGGTATTATTCAAAAGAAGCAGGAAACATAGGCGTTGGTATGGATACTGCAGAGGAAAAGGATCAAGCTTTCTAGTAGACATTTCAGAGTCAGTGGACTCTGCTAGACTCAGGATAAGGAATTTTCCTGCTTTCCAAACTACATCACCCTATTTCAGTTTCAAGTTTAAAAGAGTTTCATTGAATTAAAAATGTAATCAAACAGAATTATATTTAAAATGCACAACTGCCCTGTTAAACACATTTTAGATGCCACAATTGCATCTGAAAAGAAAGTGGCAGATGGGCTCTTTTGACCCCACGACTGAAACTGCAAACTGCTCTAGCATTGTTAGCAGGAAGGCCAAGGAATCCCTTGCTCTGGAGACCAAAGTGCTCTGTCACCCCAAAAGGTAAACCCCATTGTAGTAGAGCGAGTGATCCTGGAGCACCTTGCCTGGTGCAAGACCTGAGGACTGAACCACAGTCAGCAAAGCCAGTCCATGCTATGAGCCAGCCCTATCATAAAAACAGACACTTACAAGTTCACTGTCAATACATGAACTTCGTAAAGGCATGTAATGTTGCTAAAACTCAGGCAATCCCAATAAGTACTAAATACGGGTATTCATGTAAACATATTGCAGAGATCTAATATACGTACATCCCTAAGTTATGACAAACACAAACCTGAGAGATGGTACAGTAAAACACCAACCCCAAGTAAAGAGAAGGATAAGAGGACAGAATGATGAATGGAGGTGTTTTGTTTGAACCAGAAGGTACAAGGGGTAGGGTGGGTAACTAACAACATCAGGAGTGTAATACGGAACTTGTTTGTACCAGTGGATAAATGAAATCCTAGGAGGGGCACCTCTGTCCTGCCAAAGGGGCAGCAGAAAGTCAAGCTGCTGACTGAGCGGACTCACAGGCATACATGTGTAAGCGTTCCTGTAGAATCTATCAGACAATAGCACTACCGCATAAGCAATAAACCTGGCTCAGTGCCTTTGTCACTGGACTGAGTCTGTGGTCTTTCTGGGTAGTACTTTTGAGGTCTGCTGAGCCAGCTATCTGCAGGGCTGCTACAGCATATGGAGAGAGCATACATGTATGCCAACTGACAACACCTGTCAGATCAAGGATGGACAAGGGAGCAGTGCAGTGTGGGCAAATTTACATTTCCATTCCCCACATTTTATGGTGTTAGGGGATAAATAGAGGAAATGATTCTCTTGGGATGTCAACCTTGTGACTTGCATAAGTTCATTCTTCTTTAAATATCATTAAAAAACTGCAAAGTTATACAATGAACTGCAGTACTGGTAAACTGTGGTAGCAGTATTTGGCTAACAACTGCAGTGGCTGTCCCTCCCACAGTCCACCCAATATAGATCCTACCACCATTTAACTGCACCCTCCTTTAAGTGCAGTGTATCCTTGGTTGCCTGCAGCTTGCAGTGTTGTGGCAGTAAAGTCTCTTCCACCCCATTCTTTTGTGAAGAGAGAAGACAACATTATCTTTCCCAGCTCATTGTACAATAGGGAAATTGGTGTAACATGCCAGATCAGAAGAAAAGCTGATACACAGATGTTTTCCTTTTCTCTCTCAGATGAAAGAAGGGGATAAGTGTTACCTGATTAAACTACCTGATAAAAACAAACCATAGATTTGCTTCCTCCTCCTACCGCTAAACAAAGGAGGAAAATGTTATATCTTACTGGTTCTGTTTGGCTCTCTCGGCCCTGGAAGTGGATCTATCCTCATATGTCAATGTTAAGAGTGTTTTCTTATGAGAGCTATTAAAATCAACATAAATGACACAAACTGAAGTAACTGAAGTCAGATATATAGAATTTCCTCTCATTAAATCAAAAGCAAATTTTATATTCCCTCCTATAACTCAAAGATTATTCCGTAATTTAATCTAATGGAACAGTCCACTGACTCCAATGGAAACAGAATTAGACCAATATGGAGCGCTTTTAAAATCTCACCACATATTCTCATGAATAAAATTGGTAAGTGGAAGGTTATATGAGTGTATACCTCAGAATCTAGGATTAGCAGCGGAGGTGTGGAAATTTTCTTCCATAAGTATCTCCATTTATCACAACAACTTTGACATAATATGACAGTTCTCAGATTCAGCAGTAATAGGCTCAGTGGTGTGAATATATAGGAAGTGCAATGATGTGCATCCTCAGTTTCATAATTCCCAGCCTTTGACAGTTTGGGCATCATGGTTGATAAGATTATGTTTAGACAATGAGAATATGTAAATGTGTTTCACTGGTTCTTACAGCATTATCTTACTTTCATTTAAAATCAAACTTCTTCAATGAAAGCATTCTGTTAAAGTGTTGTCTGATAGTATCAGAAGCTCTGAAATTAATGTTGTATCTAGAGCAGATAATTTTGAAAATCTCCCTTTAAAACGCCGATTGCTTGTTTTTTCCAAAGAGATATAAAAGATGATCTAATTGCTTACATAAATTCTCTATAGTTTCAAATCATCTATAACCACTCAGTTTTTTTGATACCTCTGCATCCTAATAAATTGTTAGAAACAAACACTAAGCAAAACATGCCTTTTAGTGTACAATTTGTAAGCCTATGCTTCAAGCCTACAGCAAATTAAAATGGCTGATATATCACTGACATAGAGAATTTATAATAGAAGTGGCAAGTCAACCTTAACTATGGCATCAGCGTTGTAAATGTCATTCACTGATTATTCAAATTCCAAATTAACTTACAAGTCTATCTTCAAGGTGACCTAATTTTACAAAGGTTGTCTTCAAGATTTAGTCACACTCAAATTTGTTTGCCATAAACCATATGTTAATGTCACAGATATTTTTAGTCCACATAAATGCCAAAGAGAATCTGACTTTGTAATGAACCACAGAATTGTCTGTGACTCTTCAGCCAGACTTCATTTAGACGATTGTGCTGAAATGTTTTACTATGGAGGTTACATTAAATTATTAAAGCTCAGCAGAAAAATATATGATTCTAAGTGGGAGCTTTTATTTAATATTACACATATAATGCTAGAGGACATTGAGAATTCTGATTGAATTGATCAACTATTGTTGATCTGTGAAAAATCTCTAATGTTTAGTAAAGGATGAAGACACAGACCTTCTAAAAAATTAGCAAAGTTCAAAACCAGTTCATTCCTTTGACTATCTCAGAACTATGTTGGCCTTTTCAATATAGAAGATACAACTTGTTGAGAGCACAGTAAATGACAAAATAATTTGTTTTATATTGTCAGAAGTGCACAATTATCTGAAATTTTAAAAAATGGTCAAAATGGCTAGAAAAAAATGATTAAATTATGTCCCAAAATATTTAACGCACGCTAAATCTCATTGTTAGTTTCTCATCCATATGTCCAATTCTAAGACCCTTCAAATAATTTTTGACTTCCTACCCATCCCTGTGAGGCCTTAGACATTTCAAAAATCTCTCTCTATTGTAATTGGTTTTTCTTTTCTTGCAGTACTTCATCCGGTTTTCAATACGTGAACACGATTCCTATCAAAGACAACTTGAATTTTTTGATGGGTAAGATTTCATGAAATATTTTGTTAAAACTTAAATATGGTTCATCTACCACTTTCCTTTTACCAATCTGCAATTACTTGAAAAATAACAATCACACTGTGTGAAACAAAGTGATGAGAATTAGTCTGATATGCCATGAGGATCTTGAGTTGTTTCCCAGATGTGGCCCTATGCCTCTCTGGATAAGCACTGTGCTGAGTTTGAAGTAAAGTTGAGATGGGAAGAGTGCTGATTGACAGCTGTCTCTTTGTGGACCCATTTAATGATAAAGTGGCTGAGGATCCAAACTCTGAGTTAGGAGCATAAAAAGCAATTGCCCCAAGGATTGAAAAGGGAGTTGGTTCTGCAACTCAAACCAATAAAGATGGGTCAGGTCAAAAGAGACCCATCTTCATTAACTCATCTGGTTTGTTTCAAAGTATATTGAAAATATAGAAACCACAGAATTAAGCAAGGCTGTGTACACAAAATATACTTGTGTGAACATCAGATACATTGCCAGAAATTCAGAAAATAAAATAGTCCAGGTGGTATTCCTTGAAGATAAATAGTTTCAAAAACTGAAAAAACGGGTTGGCAAAAAAAATTAAATAACCTGATGTAATCTGAAAATTTGACTGCTGATTAATGCCAGATTTAAACCTCTCGCAAGGTTGAAAAAGTAACTGATATGAATAGAAAAGAAAATCATCCTTGTCATTTCTTGCCAATATAAACAGAATATAGATCTACTCAGTTTTTTATTGTAGCAGTGTGCTTGATGCAACCCCCAAGAGAGTCCCCCCACTGATTTCCATGGATGTTGGACTGGGTCTACTGGTCTAGATGCCCAATTCTGGCAAAAAACAATTAGTTTGCAGACTCTTACTTAAACATCTTTGCTATACTTTAATGCTGAGTAAGTCAATTTTTCACAGCAGTTTTCACACTGTTAAGATAAGGATGGGGAAGATGTAGTCAAACTGGGAAAGTCATTTACATCTCTATCATTTATATAAACCAAGTCATTTTTTTGCAGCAAATGGAAAGTGTAAAACCGTTAATTGGTTCACATTAAGGGAAATGAGGTTCTTGACAATGTTCATTAAAAGAGAAAAGGAATTGCATATAAAAAGTGAAATGAAGAAAGGCAAAAAGTGAAATTGCTTCAAACCAAAATAAGAGCAAGGATATTCTTTCCTGTTTGCACAGGCATTTGTTTAAGAAATCCCCATTAACACTAATTTGAGTTACACGCTTAAATCCCACCACATCATCATGAGACTATGCCCCTTAGTCTGCATTCTTTAAATATTTATTAACAATTCTGAAGGTTTTTATTAATGTGGAAAAAAGTCTGAAAAATACACAAAGTATATCTGTGACATGAACATACTTCTGAACCCAATCCACCAAGCCATAGTATCCCTAGAAAAGTTACATATGGAGAAAATTAGCTAAGGAGACATTTCACTGTGCAGTTCAATAGCTGCTCACATATGGCATCACATCCATGCTTCAGATCACCTCTTTGCAACAGTTCTACTCTAAAAAAGTGATTCTTAAAAATGACACCATCTTTCTCAATAGATCTGCTCCTTACAGGATGGTCATGATTTTTCCTCTAAAATTGCACATCAAACAGCCAAGCAGAGAGATGAATTTCATTCCTTCTTGTGCATCATTAACGGAATCCTATTCCCCAACTTCCAATCAATGAAGTTATACCAATTTATCCAATCCAAGAATGATCTGCAAACCAGCTGATTTTTCACATTTTGTATGTGTATATTTTGTATTACCTTGGACCAACATATTACATATAACTGGAATATGGCTGAAAAGAAATAGCTTTAGACTACAGTTTCAATTATTAGCTCTTCACTATTTGTGTAGAACTGATCTAAATCACATTTCATTTTTCCAGCTTCTTGATTGGATGGCAAATCTTAAAACTGGTACACAGGATTCACACACAAATAGTCATTCCCCAGCCTTCAGATGTTTCATAAAAGTGACCATGACTGTCTCAAAATGAAATTAAAAATTTATGAATAATTTCCCTCTACTATTCAACCATCTTTAATCTCTAGATCTTCCCTTAATGTGCAGTGTCTTCTAGCTGTAAACAGGAATGCCAAAATATTTTTCAAGACTTTCCACATTTCTTCTTGTTTTCGAGAAATTGTCCACAATAATTTACTACAGAAATAATAGTGCTTCACATCTATAGCAACAGCATTTTCTCCCTATTCACTAGTACCATGGACAATGGGCTGATTCTTCTCACTTCTCCCAGAAGTGAAACTCTGCTGACAACAATTAGTTGAATTATGCTAATTTAAGTGAAAGAAGAATCAAACTCTGTATCTGGCAATCTAAGATATGACTGGCCAAATCACCATCTTAACATATCTTTTAGCATGATCTATACTATGCTGACCTCTCCTGAGTATTCTTGTGTCTAATGTAAGACAAACTGCGCATTATATGATATGCCCTTTGACACCAATGAGGTTTTCCTCAGGTTCTTTTAATAACTCCCTCTGAAAATGTTATTTACTGTCTGAATAAAATTGATTATCATAGTAGAATTTCATCTTCTTTAAGTTAAGTAGGCTACTGAAGAGCCCATCAGTGGCTTCAAAAGACTTGAAGCTATATTTTTACGTTCATAAATATTTCCTAACAGTTATCCACACTTGAAACAAGTTTATACTGTACCTGAGTCAGAAGAATCACAGACCAAATGCTAAGGTTTCCTTTTATATAAGAAATAATTATATATTAGAATAAACCTCTGTGACGTGTGCACACATGTGCGGTGTTGATTAATCACAGTTAACTCATGCAGTTAACTCAAAAAATCAATCATGATTAAAAAAGTAATTGTGACTAATCAGTTTTAATTGCACTATTTAACAATAAAATACCAATTGAAGTGTATTAAATATTTTGGATATTTTTCTATATTTTTACATATATTGTATTCTGTGTTGTAACTGAAATCAAAGTATATATTTTTATTACAAATATTTGCACTGTAAAAATAATAAACCAAAGAAATAATATTTTTCAATTCACCTCATACAAGTACTGTAGTGGAATCTCTTTGTTGTGAAAGTGCAACTTACAAATGTAGATTTTGTTTGTTTTCACATAACTGCACTCAAAAACAAAATGTAAAACTTCATAGCCCACAACTCCACTCAGTCTTACTTCTTGTTCAGCCAATCATGAATACAAATAAGTTTGTTTATACAGTAGACTCTCGATTATCCAGGATGATAGGGAAAAAAATAATTCTGGTTAATAAAATCCTGGATAATCACCATCCATAGGAAATATGGGGAGTGGGGGTTGATTCACCAGCCATCCTGCACCGGGGGGAGGAGGGAGGTGTTGGTTCACTGGCTGCCCTGCGCCCTAGTAGGGTTTTTTTGTGTCTGTGCTTGGGGCAGCAGCAAAGCCAGAGCCGGCCCTATGAGTTGAGCATATTTTTTTTGACATCCTGGTTAATCCACATCCTGGTTAATTGAGAGTCTACTGTATTTACAGGAGATAATACTGCCCTCTTATTTACAATGTTACCGGAAAGTGAGAACAGGCATTTTCCTGGCACTTTTGTAGCCAACATTGCAAGGTATTTGCATGCCAGATATGCTAAACATTCGTATGCCCCTTAATACTTCAGTCACCATTCCAGAGGACATGCTTCCATGATATTTATTTAAAAAATAACGTGCTAATTAATTTTTTTACTGAACTCCTTGGGGAAGATTGTATGTCCCCTACTCTGTTTTACCCATATATTTCATATTATAGCAGTCTCGGACGATGACCCAGCACACGTTGTTCATTTTAAGAACACTTTCACTGCAGATTTCACAAAACTTGAAGAAGGTACCAATGTGAGATTTCTAAAGATAGCTACAGCACTCGACTCAAGGTTTACAAATCTGAAGGCCAAAATCTGAGAGGGACGAGGTGTGGAACATGCTTTCAGAAGTCTTAAAAGAACAACAGTCCGATGTGGAAACTATAGAACCCTAACCATCAAAAAAGAAAATCAACCTTCTGCTGGTGGCATCTGACCCAGATAATGAAAATGAACACGTGTTGGTCCACACTGCTTTGGACTGTTATCGAGCAGAATCCGTCGTCAGCAGAGACGCATGTCCCCTGCAATGGTGACAGAAGCATGGAGGGACATATAAATCTTTAGCACATCTGGCATTTTAATATCTTGCAACGCTGGCCGCAATGGTGTCATGAGAAGGCCTGTTCTCACTTTCAGGTGACATTGTAAACAAGCAGCGGGCAGCATTATCTCCTGAAAATGTAAACAAATTTGTTTGTCTGAGTGATTGGCTGACCAAGAAGTAGGATTGAGTGACCAAGAAGTAGGACTGAGTGACCAAGAAGTAGGACTGAGTGGACTTGCAGGCTCTAAAGTTTTACATGGTTTTATTTCTGAGTAGAGTTTGTTTTGCACATAATTCTACATTTGTAAGTTCAACTTTCATGATTAAGAGATTGCTCTATAATACCTGTACTTGGTGAACTGAAAAATACTATTTTTTACAGTGCAGATATTTGTAATAAAAATAAATATAAAGTGAACATTGTATATTTTGTATTGTGTTGTAACTGATATCAATGTATTTGAAAATGTAGAAAACATCCAAAATATTTAAATAAATGGTATTCTATTATTGTTCAGCCATGTGATTAATCGCGATTAATTTTTTTAATCACTTGACAGTCCTAATATACACACACACACACCCCATAAAGCTGCCAATTATTAGCTGCCAATTCTAAATCACATTAGAAACCAGTTGCTAAGCTTTCACTTATATCTTTCCAATATCTTTGTAATCTCTGCAATTTGCTGGTAACAGCTGCATTCAATCACATTGATATCTGTGTCAGGTCTTGCCAGTGTAGCTCAGAGAGATGTATTACCAGTGTATGGGACTGAAAATACTGATGCTGAGAATATCTGTAAAAACAGGAAGTTCTTAGAACAGAATTGAGACCTTTCTCAACAATATTATTGTACATAATCAGCTCTACCCTTTGCTGAGGTTTAGAAGGAAGCAGAGGAGCAATCTGGGATCCTCAGAATAACTCACTTCAAAGGGGGGGAGTGAGTATAAAAGTGAGGGGCCAAATACATCCCAGGTATTTTCTCTAACACAAGGGAAGCAGCTATTTAGTCATTAAGGGCAGGTCCTGACTTGAGAATTTGTCCTGTTGCTGGGACCATGTGGTAAAAATTTTACCTTGAACCAAGTCTACTTTTTAAGTTTTAGTTACTGAAAAAGCATTTTATCTTTGTCTCTCTTATAACTATAGTGGACTTCAATGCCTTCTACTTGTACCCACTTAAAATCTCTATAGTTAAATAAAGTGATTTTATTCTGTAATCAAAACTAATCCAGTGCTGTGTTTAAACTGAGCTCTTTGGTAACTCCTGTTCAACTAGCAAACTATTGAATATTGACCCCTTAACAGGGGCAACGGACCTCTGATAAGTGAACTAACCAGGGGAGGGCTGGGCAGTGCAGAACACATGCTTTTTGGGAAAATCTTGGACTGGGAATGTGTTGGGTCACCGTGCAAGTAATAACCAAGGCTGGAATATTGGTTACAGGCTGCTGGAGTCGAGTGGCTGGACCAGGACTGTAGCTATACATAGGCACTTAGTGTGAGCTGCATGATGGTAGGCTGCTTTGAGTGGCCCAGGTGGGGAGCTATATCAGTTTGGCATTGTGAGGCACCTAAGGTCACAGGGCAGCTGGTGACAACCCCTCACTTGTCGGGACTGCACCCCAAATTGTGCTAGAGACTTGCCCAGCATCACCTAGGGATTCTATGGGAAAGGGAGAGAGAATCCAATGCTTTTGAGTAGCACAGGGGTAGGCAACCTATGGCACGGATGCCAAAGGCAGCACTTGAGCTGATTTTCAGTGACACTCACACTGCCTGAGTCCTGGCCACCAGTCCGGGGGGCTCTGCATTTTAATTTAATTTTAAATGAAACTTCTTAAACATTTTAAAAACCTTACTTTACATACAACAATCGTTTAGTTATATACTATAGACTTATAGAAAGAGACCTTCTAAAAACATTAAAATGTATTACTGGCACACAGAACCTTAAATTAGAGTGAACAATGGAAGACTTGGCACACCACTTCTGGAAGGTTGCCGACCCCTGGAGTAGCATTAGACTGCCTTAATCAGTAAATTATTCTTTCCCTTCCTGTAATCCCTTCCCTCATTCACTACATGCCTTCTAGCTTCTGAAACAAATGAGACAGGCATCCTGTTAAAAAATAAAAGTGTTGTCATGTAATTAGAGACTATCATAATGCAGATTGGACTGCCAACCTAAATTCTGGCATTTACTAAATTTTGAGAGCTTAATTTTGCAACCTAAATGTTCTTTTAACTCAGTGTTTAGATTTTAGCTAATATTAAAATGGCTACTATACTCCCCAGGACTCAAGCATATTTTGTGTTTAGAATTCACAGGTAAAGCAATGCATGCATTAAGATCAACATACTCTATTAAGAAGTACAGTATCCATGTTGAACATGTGTGCATTTGTGTTTCTCTCTCTGTGTGTTCATTGTTACCCTTATGGAAAAGATTGAATAAGGATGAAACCAATAGAAATTCAGGGGTCTCTGGATTACTTTCTAACCTATATAGTTTAATAAAAATCCTTTCTGTTAGGCTGGGTTTTTTTTTGGAGGGGGGGGGGGGCGAAAAGGGGCAACATGCACCTGCAAATACATTTAATTAGCTCCTGCCATGCCAGCCCCAATCAAGCAGGATAGATTGGGGCTGGTTAAAACACCTTCTGTCTGCCTGGCGATTGACAACACCTGCCAGCCTGATAGGCAGGAGCTACAAAGGCTGGGAAGGAGCCACAAGGATTATTGTAGGTAGCTGGACACTGGTGATGGGAAAACACTTAAAGAATAAAGGACATGGGTGTTGCACAGAGCTGAAGTACCCCTGGACGTATTTGGGAGGGCAACCTGGCCCAGAAAAAGAGGGGCTGGCCATGCACCCTGTGGGGACGGCGAGGGAGAAGAGACCACCCCAGAGAATTCTATACTTGGTGTAGAATTGCCTATTAAATTCTACATCTGAGTTGTTTCTTCGTTTAAGTTGCATAGGCTTTCCCATAAGTGCAGCCATGCAGAGGAAATCATCAACAGGCCTTATTTAATTTATTATTATTATTTAACAGTAGAAGAGATAAAAGCAGCTTTTGTGCCCAAATCTCAAATCTGGTTATTCCCTAGTTGATAAGAGCCATTGCTTGATAGCCATGGTAAAAGCTATGTTGATGAAGACTGATCCGAGACACTGACACTAGCAAGATGGGCCTAAAGCTTTGTCAAAATGGTGCAGTTTAAAGTGAAACTGGCAATTGTTTGCCAGGAATAAAGGGGGGAAGAAAAAGGTTGTTAAATATGCTAATTGTGACATAACAAGCAAGAGCAGCTGCTTAGAATTGCAAAGCTTTTCATAAACATAATTATTTTTTTTAAATACATACTAAAACAAAAAAACAAACTCATTAACCCAATGGACAAGGAAACCTTGCTAACTTGGCACAAGAACCATAATGGAAGTGGACTGAATGAAAATAGAGTCTAATGTCCTGATCCTGCAAATTCTAATGCACTCTTTTCATCTACATTTCCTGATGTTTAACCCTGTGTAACACATCAAGCTAGCTAAAGTATACACACAGCCTCAAGCAAGATCCTACTTTCAGTACTGTTAAAATAAACACAGGAGTACACAATCACAACCCAACCAGCCACATTCTGCTTAGGAGCACACAGAAAATCAGCCTCACTATATTCAGAATAAAAAGGAGCAAGCAATGTGCCATTTCAATCTGAGTGCACTCAGGTTGACTTACGATATTGTTTTACACAGATTTTGCCTAGAAGAAAACATTAACCAGCCCCAAAACAGCAAAAGTATGATTTAGGGACTAGTTTAATGTGGTCTCTTATGTGTAATTTTTAATGTAAGAGTAACACAGCCCCAAGGTAGACAAACTACTTATGCTGAAAATACTAGTACTAGGCAATCTTCAGAAGATTTGGAATCTATCAGTGGAGATGTTCATTCAAATCTTTGGAGGTGTATATCCCCACATCATTCCCTGTATCCCAGCAGGCTCTGAAACAGCTCCTCCCCACAGGCACTGTCTAATCACAAGTACTTTGTGTGGCCTTCTGCTAGGGATGCCCCAATTACAGGAGAATGGAGTCACCTGCACATATGGTTACATTTAGTATGTTAATAATGGTCAAAGAAGGGCAGACTGTACATGGAAATAGGACACCAAGCCTCTTCCCCAAGGACAGAATAAACCAGATCAGATGGTGAGCTCCTACAGAGTATGCATAGCTAGAGGCCAGCAGTTTTTAGGAACCCACCCTACCAGTGCCAATTGAAGGAAATCTTTCCATTGAGTTCAATAGAAATAGATTCCGGACGTTAAACAGCATATGGGTGTCCTCCTTACTTTGCTCAAGGATTATGGGGGGGGGGGTTAAGTCTGTCTTTTGTTTACTCCAAATTTGAATTTCGAAGGACAAAACTCTACTTTATATTGAGATTTGGACTAAAAGTCCATACAGTCAGTATATTCTTTTGCAATATCTCTATTCAAACTGTCTGGACCCAACTGAAGTCAACTCCCACTGATTTCAGTAGGATCAGGATTTTGGTTCTTTATAAAGAAAATGTACCGCCCTAATTGTACACTTTTTTGGGGCAGCTGCTGCTCTTTAATGCTGATGAAGTCTTTTCTACCACCCCTTCTCCATATATATCATCTCTCTTGTCTTGCCTGATATTTTAACTGTAAAGAAGCACTGAAGAATACTAACAATAACACTCAGTAAAACCTGAGGTAGTTAGGTTGGTTTCATTTATTTAGGTACTTTTGTGCCACCAACAAATCTTGACTTGGCAATTATTTCAAATGCTGTCCTTCCCTCATGTTATCATGACCTATTAACTAAATGGCAGCATACTAAATTGGGAATATAGTCACCAATTTAGCTAGGTATTCAAATAAAGCTTTTAAATTGTCATTAAACTATTTAAAGACTCTCCAGCTCTACTATGGAAAAGAGTGGTTTGTGACAGCTTTTAATGCTCATTGTATAGAGAAATTATTATTGTTCTGGCTAATAATGAAGTTTTAGGAACTTTTTGAATCCTTATTAAATCCAGATTACAACTTTAATGATTAGGTTCAACTGAAGAAATTCACAGCATTCTCCCTATGTAGCCAGGGGCAGTCAGTCATCTCTACTAGCGACAGTGGTTGAGCTAAGTACAAATACTGTATATATTCCATTAATTTTAATAGTTTATTTTGCTATTGTTCAATGAGTCTGAATGATGCCGAGTCTAGCGGAATTGGCTGTTTACAGCAATGGAATCTGTTCATTTGTTTTCTTTCAGTTTGTTATAATAGCATTAACTAGTAATATAAACCCACTGAAGTGAACAAGATGACCTCAATTACAAGAGGATCGTTCAGTGACAGATACTTTCACACTCAACAATACAATGTAAACAATACAATCCTCAATGATTGGAACCAGCAAAGTAAACATTACCTAGGAATGTAGCAAGGCAGAGTTAATTTATAAACAATTCATTTTTGCCTTCATCTGTTTATATAAGAACTGAAATGGGTTCTAATCGGCTACCTATAGATAGGTGCCACGGGGCGCACACTCACCCCTGCGGCACCTCCCGCTGGTCGATTGGGGAAACAGCTCCTCCAGCGTCCAGAGCGCCCTCCACAGGTTGATGCCCCGCTTCTTTCGTGGCCCCATGTCCCTCCCAGACCCCAGTGCCCACTACCTGAGGGTGCTGCACCCCTGTGGGAAATAGCCAGTGGGAAATAGCCGCCGGAAGCGGATGCGATTGTGATCACGGTGGCGGCTTTTCGTCGGAAAAAACAGCTCGCGACCCCTCGGGAACGGGGTCGCGACCCACAGGTTGAGAACCCCTGCTCTAAGGCATATACAAAAAGGAGTGAACAATATTCTTGCATTGTAGAGGCAATGTGTTCCAGTGGCTCACACATGGGAATGGGACCCTGGCAACTAGGGATTGGCTTCCTAGTTTCTAGGTCATTTCTATCTTTGGTCTTTATTGTGATGAGAGAAGAAACTGAAGTACACATGCATTTGATTAGGAATGTACTGATTCTTAAGGGTGATGTTCAACAGCAGTCTCATCCTAGATACCTATGCTACACCTATTACTAGTGTTTGAGCACCTTACAAATGCAAAATGAATCAAAGTGCTCATAGGTGTATAAGATCAGGTTGATGTGGCAGATATATTTGTTTCCAATAAGTTGAAAAACAAAGATGAGGAGGATTGCTGAATAACTCCTAGATGGTCAAACTCCGCAGTCCTTGCTCACAAAGGGCATTTGCAGACACTGGGAATTTTACCAGAGCAAGGACCAGGGGATTTGGTGTGGGACCCAGGCATTGCAATGCTGAACATCATGGAACCTAACTTTTAGGTGCCTAGAAACACTGTGATCCAGTACCCCATAATGCAGGAGGGGCTCAGGGCCCGGCCTCCAACTTGACCCCCAATCGCTTGCACCACAATTTTGCAGCTCAAGCACAAGTCAGCTGACATGGGCCAGTGCAGGTGTTTAATTGCAGTGTAGACACACCCTAAGGGTCTGAGAAATATCAATCTGACAGTATTAGATTCTGCAGAAGCAGCAGCACTAGCCATGCTACTCTTGTTGTTTCCTCTGTAAGCTTTCTTGCCTCTTTCAAGTTTGAGGAGACAATAAATCAGTGGAATTCTTGAAACGTATCTCAGGAAACAATTCCAAATACCCAGCGTGTGGAACACACTCTAACATAAGATGTGACCCTAGTGCCAGGAAAATCAATGGAACTGGCTTTGGAGTGATATTGTGCCCCTGGTCTGGAATTCATTCTATATATTGCTAAATCTGTGACTGCTGTCTCTGTGACTGTTTTAGATTTAATAGCACCCACTGCTTCCATTTCTTATTAGAAAAGCAACTTTAGGAAGTAGAGCCAGACTGACTACAATTTAAATATTTTTTGAAGATGAAGAATGTCTGATTAGTTTTGCTAAATTATGTGAAGGATCTTAGCTGATCTGACCGCTTTTGGGGGGGCATGACAATACTGAAAAAATGTTAGAAAGACTGCACTTTCAATATATCCAAACTCAGAATGTACTGGAGAAATCCTGTTCTCTTGATTCCCAGACTAGCAAATTGTGGATAAGGTCAGGTGACTACGTATAAATGTAAACTAGACACATTTCTAAACCAAACCTCAAATCTAAAGCCAGTGCAAAATCTAGCTGAACTTTGAGTTTTGGCTTTGAGTGGATAGATTACTCCAAGCAAATCTCAATAGAATGGATTTCACGGGATTTCAATGCGAAATTCTCAATTTTTTCATGTTTTGAAAGGTGAATTAAATTAGAAATGGAGCCCAATTTAATCAAATTTAGTCCAACAAAACACTGGCAAACCTTAGCAGAGCTCATGGTAAACTTGGCCCTAGTTTCAAGTTTTTACCCATAGCAGGTAAATTTCATATGCTTTGGGTTTTTTTGGTGAGGGTCAAACACATCTTCTTTGTACGTCTGAGGTTCATCCATCAGTAGTAAAATAATACATGATTTTGTAGATCATTCCCTTGCAACTGCTCATAAATAAATGGTACATAGTGGTAAGTCTGCATCCCTCATATGTCCTCAGCAGTTTTATACCTAAATGAAAGAGTCAGAATCTGTTTCATTCTGTCAAATGGATCTTTAGCAACAGGGATTTGTTTTCATATTTGCTGCACCTAGTAAGCACAGAAAGTACACGAGCTTTTTCAGTAAATTAAATGGAAAGATTATTGTTTTTGCCCTAAGCAGACATTACAGAACATTCCCTAGAAGATAAATGGAGAAAGCAAAATTCAGCAAAAGATTGAACACTTGTCAAAACCAAATTGAAGGCAGTAGGCAGCAAATTGGATTTTCTTTTACAATAATATTCAGTTCATATTCTACCACTGCAATGAATATTAGAATATGTATGTTCTAATATAATATCTATGATCCATTTCTAGAACTCTCTCAAAGCTTAAATATATTTTTCCTATATTATAACTCAGTACATAGCAATGTTATTCGATTTGATGCATAGCCTTAAGTATATTTTGTCTTCACAAGAAAAATATTATGTCCTAGATTCTAATATCAGTTACAGTGGTGTAAATCTGTAATAATTGCACCCAGCTCAATGGGGTTATTCCAGATGGGATCAGAATCTGGCTCTAAAAAGAAATATTGACCAGACCCTCAACTGATGTAAATTCATGTACTTGCACTGAAATCCAAAGTAGCTATGCCAGTTCAAAATAGCTGAGGATCACTTCAGATATGATAAAGGAGTTTTAGTTTCTTCACAAAATGTAGAAACAGCCCTAAATTGTGCAACTATGTAATCTGCCTGTGGGAGAAATGATCTGTAAGAGTCCGTTTCTTTCAACTGCATGAAAAAAAGATCCAAGATCTAGTCAGAGAAGTGTGCAGAAAAATTAGCATTGCCTGTATTTCACAAATGGGAAAGTGAGGCACAGGTATTAAGTTACTTGCCCAAGGTTACAAAGAAAGTTAGTAGCTGATCCAGAAATTCAACCCAGATCTTCTAGTTTCAGACCAGTACCTCAGCCACAAAAGCACCCTTCTTCCTTGTTTGTGATGCACAAGTGGCACAGAGATGGATGCATATATTTTTGAAATAAGGATATGCAACAAAACTGCAAACATACGTACATTATCTAGAAGCAAGAGCATTAGACAATAGGGCAACAAACAGAAAGCAGGTGGAACAGTGGTTGGTAAGTAAGTAGGCTCAGTTGCCATATAAAAAAATAATTTTCAGAAGTCTATATCTTCAGGAAACATTTTTCTTGCCGAATTTGGCTTAAAAATATTGCAATCAGAAAACCCTGAAATGCTGAGTCTCGCAGACTGATAAAAATGCACAAAGAGATCAGCCTTAGGGAATACTGTATACATTCCATATCAGATGATAGCTTAAAATGAGCTGAAACTTGTTCTGCACCAATTGTATTTAAATGATAGAGTCCAGGGAGCTCCACAAGTACCTTAGAGTCAGTAACAGTGATGTTATTGATTGCTAGCTCAAGATCTCTGAAAAATGCTTCTTCAAGAGCAACTAATAAAGCAAGATTGACTGAAGTCCCTTTTAGGCATTTTCTCAATGTGCATGCAAGGCTATTTTGAAGAAGTCAGAAACATTCTATATTTTTTTTCCCTCCTCTCATGTAAGATAATTGGTTTGATATTTAAGAATGTGCGTGCTTCTAGTTTAAAAGAAAAAATGTATACTGAATATTTAGCCTTTCCATTCTTTGAGCACACCAAAATCTGTATTTGCATCTGAATTCTGATGATGAAACCAGATCTATGTGAGAAATGCTTAACTATATTCATTTTTGATTGGAGGAATTTCTGTAAAATCCAATGAGGACAGCCACAGTTGCATTTAGAGGTTTTATGGTGTATGCAGTGTTCGTTTATTATTTGTTTTTGTTTCTTACCTTCCTCTAAAGCAGGGATCAGCAACCTTGGCACGCGGGACCGCGGGGTAAGCACCCTTAGCGGACCCTGCCAGTTTGCGGTTCACCGACTGTGGTTCCCACTGGCCCGTTTGCCATATTAAGTAACATACTTAAGTTCAGTATTAAGTAACTTAATAAGTTACTATTATTTTAATCAACTTGGTAAGTAATGTCCTGTTATTGAGAGTTGGCTCTGAATGAGAAAACTGGTTGATGGATTCATTTATGAATGTCGTCACCTGAAAAATTTGAAGGTGGTCATTTTTGATAATCTAGTTTGGCAAATTATATACACCCTAATCACACATCTGATATCCACATTTGAAAGTGTTTAGATTTTAAAGAGTTTAGATTGGAGTTCATATTCAGAATCACACCCTCCTGCTACTTACAACTGATTGCCACAAATATCTTAGGATCTGTCTACACTACAACCCCCCCCCCCAATGCTGAGTCTCAGAGCCCAGATCAATTGACTTGGGCTCCAGGGTTTGGACTGTGGGACTAAAAGTAGTGGGGTTCCAAGACCCTCCCTCCCACTTGGCTTCAGTGCTGGGGCTCCAGCCCAAACAGGAATGTTTGCGCTGTTATTTTTAGCCCTGCAAGTCTGAGTCAGTGGTCCTGGGCTCAGTGCCATGTGTTTTTCTTTGCAGGGTAGACACACACCCTTCCATGTCATTATTCCTGGAGGTACAACTTCCAACAGCTAAACTGTCCACACAGCCTCAGCTTGTTAACTGAGACATCAGAGAATTTGTGTCTAAATTCAGTGGGAAATATGTCCATTTTAAGGGAAGGATTGCTTAATACAAAATTAGTTTTTGAAATAAAATTAGTTTTTTCTAGGAGCTCCTGGAAAATGTATATGGTTTTGCTGTGTTTTTCTTCTTGCCGATCTCTTTGAGCATTGGGTGGCTTTTACAGAAACCAGAGGAAAGAAAATCAGAAATGCAAACACCAAAACTACACACTGTAGGCCAAATTTTCGGAATAGCTCAGCGTGTGGATCCTTTTTGATAGCGTGGCCATGTGCGTCACAACAGGAGCTACTGAGCATTTCTAAAACACTGTCCCCATTTCCAAGGTGAAAAGCTCTGCTTTATTAATAATGGGCTTGATTCGCCACTGTCTTTCACCTTGTGCAATCATTTGTACCTGTGCCAAGTAGATGTAAGAGCTTACCAGATCAGAGAGGTAGCATTTTACACCTACTTTGCATTTTCATGAATCACTACACAAAATGCAAGCCGGTGGCCAAGCTGGTTTACTAAGTGTGCTATTTTGTCCAAATAACCAACTCAAAAAGCTCTGTGCTTTCTTCCTCTTCTAGTTGGTGTCGCTGACTATGATTTCTCAGCCACAGTGTAAATGAGGGACGATTCACTGGAGATGCATCTTACACTAAAACCAGCATGAGTGAGAACAGGATCAGACTAGGTATGTTTAGGCTATTTGTGGTAAACCATTTTTTGGATAATCTGCAAGCTATGGCTGCAAGTCTCAACTCATCTTATGTTAATGTCCATGTTCACACAAAGGCAAATGGCACTAACTGGCAGTTGAGCATATGGAATTTTTGCTCTCTAGTTGTATAAATAAATTAAACTTGAAGCTTCGTTTTAACGATGGGGAATAAACCGTTACGGACAATAAATTAAGCTATTCTCCAAAGTGGGGGATGATAATTATACCAGGGTCTAAGGAGGCAGAGAGCAAAAGCACATACAGATTTTTTGATAAATGAATCAGTCATATTTTGAAATTAAAGCTTATCATTGATTCTTTATAGTGGGATGTATTTTCAGGGGTTGGGAAAAGAAGAGTGGGAGAGAATGTTTTGCTGTGTAAGGTATTGATTCTGTTCCTTGACTGACAATCAACCCTATAAATCATGTTTGAATGCATCTTGGACAGTGAATACGCTGAAATTTAATGCATCTGATGCTGCATCCACAAAAAATGTATTAAAATGGAAATTACTCTGGTACCTGTGGCTCAAACATCAATCAGACTCAGGGGACCAAGTGTTATCAAGTCATTAAAATATTGTAGATATTATGTCAGAGATTACAATGCAAGGGACCAGATTCATTCTTACTTCAACTGGTATCACCACTCTTTCCCATAAGGTTAAGTGTCTAACCTTCCCCTTTCTCTGAGGTAGGGGATCCCACTTTCCATTCCTCCTCCGAAATTGATATTTACGTTCCCCCTGAGGTTCCACTTTCTCACCCTGGATTGATGGTCTCACCCTTGATGTTCTCAATTCCCCACCTCCAGGGTTGACTATTTATTTCCCTTCTGACATTGACACTCTTGTTCCCTATTTTCCCCAGGGCTGATGGGAACACCTGCCTCTGCTCAGTGAACATGACTTGAGCCCTCCTCCAGAGATGGAGGCATCTGTCTTCTTCCTCCAAGGCAAACTCAAACCAGTAGTATCATTTCATAGTCCCTCCACAACCACTAAGGGGGATATAGAGTAAATTAATATAGGGTTGGTTTCACATTTATCTACTCCTTGTGGGTCTCCTATCTATTCAGTCACAATACATATGTAACAGGGTCACCACTCACCCCTGCGGCACCCCCCGCTGGTCATCTGGGGAATCAGCTCCTTCAGCGTCAGGAGCGCCCTCCGCAGGTTGATGCCCCGCTCCTTTGCTGGCCCAGTGTCCCTCCTGGACCCCGGCGCCCTCCAACTGTGGGTGCTGCACCCCTGCAGTACCCCCTTTGGTGTGAGGGTTTCCCCTCCCCGGGGGAGCCCTCTACCCCCTATCCCCACCTCGCCTCAGAATGTGCCACTGTCAGTAACCACTTGCCCCCGCTCACTGGGGCGGACTGCAGTATCATGGCTTCTCATCACAGGCAAGGAGGGTTGGCCTGCTGCTGCTATCTCCAGCCCTAGGCTGCCCCCTGCAACCCTGGTAGTCCTGGGTCGGACCTTGTATCAGGCCCGGAGGCCTGGGGCTCGTGGCTAGAGCCCACCCAGCTCCTTCGGCCCTGCCCCAGCTCTGCCCTAACCCAGGTACCTGGCTCAGCTCCTGCAGCTAGGCCTGTCTCCCTCTGAATGCAGAGGAGACTGCTTCCCCACCTTGTTTCTCTGTCTCCCAGCCCTTATATCCTGGCCGGGAGTGTTTGGGGCGTGGCCACACAGCTGAGCCCAAACTCCCAATCAGCCTGGGAGTTTGCAGGCTAGCCTCCCAGGCTATTTCAAACCCCTTTTGGGGCTTTTCCAAACCCCTTTTGGGGCTTTTCCAAGCCCCTTCCGGTAGGGAGCGGGTGGTCACCCCGCCACAACATACCACACTCAAACCCTTCCAGCATGTGTCCACCTGGCTAAAGAATTGTTCACAAACAATACATAATGTTTTAAACAATTACCTAAAATAATTCCAAAGAAAAAATTCATCTGAGGAAATCACAAACTCATTGATAGTCTGGAAGTAGAAATGAAGAAAAAAAGTCATAAGATATGGTATTCGTTGTGAATCATTTGCTCAGGTCTACTTGGTTAAAGACAGATGAAAGTGGCGAATCATCTGTCCTTCTAAACTAAATGAAGATAATACAAAATACAGCATCTGCTTTTATTCTGTCTCCTATGCAACCAAGTGTAATATAATTCAGTGCACTGTCAACATCACAACCTGACATTATCAGATTAAAGTATCAACTAGTATATACTGGTGTAGCTCCATTGATATTGGTGCCGGTACATGGATTTTCACTGTCTACTAATCTGGCCCTGAATGTCTCTAATATCCATTTAAATTAGATTTAAATAAGACTGGTGAATTCTAAACACATTGCAGAAGATTATTAATAAAAAGATAAAAAGAGTACTATAAAGTTGCTTGCAACAGAACAGGTAAATCATTGTAGGATTGAGTTGTCATTCTCAGCAAGGAACTATGAAAGGGACTGAAAATCATTAATAAAACCTGGAAAGCAAATTTGGTAAAGACTGATACGCCCAGATGTATTTTTCCAGAACCCGGTGGATAATAATGCTACATTAACAATTCAGAAAAATGAAAAAAGAAAAAACCCCACATTTTGAAAATGTGAGATGGTTACATATAATACAAACGATCATATTGTAGGACGTAAAGGGTTCACATTACCTTACTTGAAAAGGTAGAGTAGGCTCGCTGAAAAGAAAACATATTCAGTAGTTTAATATTACCAAAGAGGCGCCAATGGACAAATATTTATGTTTAGGTCATGGAGTCTCGTCCCTGTGGAATATTACAAAAAAAGTTGCTAAGAAGAAAGGTCCATCCAAAGAAAAAATGGCTTTGTGACTTTTCTATTTTACAGGAATAAATATTCTCTCTCAATGAAAAATGGTGTAGAAATTTTAGGCATTATTTTGGCAATAGTACATTGCACATTACCATAATCCTTACAGTGTGTTTAATGTACATCACATATTTAAGAATTTCTTTTAAGATTTTTTATTTTCTTTTTAGGAATATTTTTCTATGATTCTGCCATAAGCAAACCAATTTAATCCAATTGTGTCCTCTTTCTGAGTTGCATACTTTTGGCCTACATTCCACACAGGCTCCATTACAAGAGCTTCTACACTGTTGAGGAAAGGCGGTGACTCAAATGTCATTGACAGACTAGTTTATTGTGAAGAAAGATTTTTTTTTAAATAAAGAACGATTAAAACAGGTATATAGTCTTCCCAACAACCACTGTACGAATTCCCAGTAACTCCAAGAATCTCAAAAGCCTAAGGAGACACCAAAGTCCAAGTGAATGTCTGTGTTGGAAAGTCAAACCCTGATCAACCTTACATATTATGGAAGGACTGAGTGTGCAATGCCATTTGGTGATATAGCTGTGCTTGACCTCAAAGAGGTCATCTTATATTGCACTAACCTTGTGAAAAAGCAATCAAGTAACACAGTATTTTCAGGGTGTATCCGTATTATCCAGACCTCCTTACTATATGCCTTGTTTAGAAAAGTAAGAACCCTGCTGCTTCTGTCTATATCCCTTCCAAACTTGGACAAGATTTATCCATTACAGAAACTGCACTGTTGAAGCTCAAAGCTCATGAGAATAGGGGAATGGAGAGAAGAATCAAAAGTAGGTGGGAACATTAATCTAACATACAAAATGGCAAATATTATGGGTCGAGTTGTGGAACACTTGTGAGAGTAATCCCACTGAGAAAGCATG
Organism: Sternotherus odoratus; assembly: GCA_032164245.1. Classification (NCBI taxonomy): domain Eukaryota; kingdom Metazoa; phylum Chordata; order Testudines; family Kinosternidae; genus Sternotherus; species Sternotherus odoratus. The sequence goes on from JAVMKO010000009.1 coordinate 24,659,234, forward strand.
CATAAGTAAATGCTTACCAATGTGAGTAAGAGTTGCATAACTGGGCCCTACAGATAGTCACTTAAATGACAATTTATCACAGTTATCCTATGTGATGGTATTACATCATAAATGGGAAAAAAACATAAAATTAACATAAACCAATCACATTTCAATGTATCCCTATCCCCTCCCATCTAGTCTGTTGCTCAGGATGCCTACCTTCCACATTCACTGATCTTCTTGTAGCCAATCCCAGATATTAAATGCTGCCATCCTAGTGTCTGTGAGGTGACTCATCAATGGTACTAATCACCGTTGGTCATGCTAAGTTGTTAGTGGGCAGAGGACAGGCAGGTGAGTGATGTTCAACCTCCTTTTGACCAAAAGATCTTGGGGGGGAAGGGAGAGCACTGGTTTCACTGGATTACATAAAGGCACGTGACTCAGCCTTCCTTCCTTCCTACCAGCAGTCTCGAAGAAAGTGGTTCAAGTCTTGCTCATCTCTTACATTGCTGGTTATGACCGTGAACAACTGAAACTGCTGCACCCCACCTCTAAGGGCCATGCATCTCTCTCTCCCACCAACAGCCTGTCAAACACATGCCCCCAACTGTGGGGGAAAGATGCAAGTGTTTTAGCAAAAGACATTTATAAGTTACATACATAAATTAAATACAAACATGGAGGCCCAGTAAAATTTCCCCATTTGTGAACTACACTAAAGATAAGCTTTCACTTAAGATACTAATGTTAGTGTATCACCAACAGACTCTGGTCGTTGGTGGGCAGGATCAAACCGCGTACTTCAGGGCATGAGCCTCTACTGCATAAGCTAAAAGCCAACTGGCTCTTAGGTAAGGCTGTAGAGCGGACTCATTTCCCCCCCCCCCCCAAGTGGTCTTTGTGCACCAGGAGGGGTGCAAGTTACATCGGCAGAACTTTTACTTTACTAGTATTTTTTATTGTTGCTACTATTATTTATACACGTGGCCAAACGGCAGCATCTGAAACTCTGATTTAATTTTCTGCAAGGAACACACTAAAATGATGGTTTAAGATTAGCAGCCGTTTTAGTCTGTATCAGTAAATAAAACAAGGAATATCTGTGGCACCTTAGAGACTAACCAGTTTATTTCAGCATAAGCTTTCATAGGCTACAGTTCACCTCATCGAATGCATAGAATGGAACACACAGAAGTAAGATGCATTTATATACACAGAAAGCAAACAAAGTTGTACATTACCATACCATTTCTAAGAGGCTGTTTAATTTGGATGGGCCATTATCAGCAGGAGAAAAAAACCTTTTGTAGTGGATCTGTGTCTGACAGGTGATAAGACCTTAGTTAAGTTCCCTTCAAAGTAAACTTTGAAGCACCTTGAATACTGCAGACCCTGGGAAGGGACATGGTGGGTACATAGCATACTTGTCAATGCAAGAAACATTATAAGTTAGGGGTTTTTTTAGAGCTAGTTGAGAAGCTATAATTCTCTCCCATGAAAGCTTTGTCAAAAATTAAAATTTAGCAGAAAGAATTTGACAAATTTTCCAGTTCACATCACCCAACCATTTTTGAGCTTTCGGCAATTGAAAACCAAACAACTGGGCTGGAGAGATGGGGGGAAGCTAGTTTGCTGAAGAAAAAAAAATTTTTTTTTGGTTATCAAAAGACAGTTTTCATTTTTTTTGAAAAGTTTAGATAAAAACAGAAAATTCTATTTAGATGAAAAAATATTTTCAGGTTAAGCAAACAAAAATGTTGATGCAACATTGTTGACCAGTTCTAAAATGTTGATAAGATAAAGCCTGAAAATAATAATTAATAAATTAGCTCAGGAGCTTAAAGCCCTAAATTGTGGGCCTGGTTTTGTTACAATCAGGAGTAGTTCCCATGAAATCAATGGAATTATATTGGTGTAAAATCAATTTACGTGAGAGGAGAATTAGGATCTAAGAGTAGAAAATGGATTCTTCACGTCTCTTTAGATTATTAAAAGTGGGCCAGGTTCTGATCTCATTTCCAATTTTGTAAATCAATGTGGAATTACACTGTTCTAACTGAGATCAAAATCTGACCTGCTGACTGCTTTATGAGGGATACAAATATATCAAGTTTCTTAAGATACAGAGACTGATTTTCTACTGCTTGAAGACTTGTGAACCCATGTAGCTAATGGCTTCTGTGGAATTACAGAATTAGAAAATAGGGTAATTAGAGAATCAATACCACTTCTTCAATTTCTTAAAAAGGTGGGGGAAAGAGGTGATTCAAATCTCACTTAAATTAATGCAAAGTTTTCCCGTGACTTCAGTGGGAGTAGTATTGGGCCTCTCTAGCAGTGTGGTAGCATGAAATAATTCATCAAATTCAAACAACAGCCTTGCTCATAAATAATCTTTCTGCATCATCAGCCCTTATGAATTTATAGCTACATGCATGTTTTTGTTCACTGCATTTCCCAGAGAAGATACAGTAGCCTGAGGCAGTTCTGTTCTCCCTCTTTCACAAATGCAATGAATTCAACTCAGGACATTGCAAGGTCTGATCAATATTTACTCAGCAAGATAACTGTAACGAGAATAAAAATATCTCTAATCACAGTGGATCTTCTTGACTAGAATGCCTGAGTTGTTCTGGAGCAAGAGTTAAAATCTTTAATTGTGGGGAGGGAGGTTTGGAACTGGTTCATTTAGAATTTTTCAGACAGTTGTTTTAGTGCCCATTCAGAATATATATTTTTTCTACCAACCTATACAAATATTAAGTACTGTGCTGGCAAAACAAAACAAAAACTCCAAACCTCCTGCAATGTACATATATTTAAATTTATCTGCTTCCTTACAAAAAACTTTAAGTTTAAACTAAAAAGTGTGATGGTAAATGGATTGTAATGAACTATCAAAATAACATTTTTTGCATTACAACTGCTGAATAGTTGCTGATAGTATGCATCCTTGCCAAAAACATATTCAGAATAAAAAAGATAATACCAGGCTTTTGACACTGTGGGATGACAGAGTACACTTTTTTTAGTTCTTTTTTAAGACTGGAAATGTTCTTGTTGATTGGCATTGTGCTTTATTACGTTAACCTCTGGACTGGTCATACTGACAGTAGTTGAAATGGGCTGAATATGTCTTTCTTTTTAAAAATGCAATTTTCTTTTAGCAGTGTCTTGCAAGGTAATGCAAGGTAAAATGGAAACTGAGGTAATCATGCAACATTTAATTGTGTGATAGATCTACTAAAAGAAATTAGGAAGGATAAAAAAAAGGTGTTGTTTTGGGTTTTAGTAAAAATCTGTTTTTTTAAGTTTTGTGTTTCATGAAATGTTTTCAAATCATGAAAAAGATTTCCCCCCTTAATTTAAACCATACTTGCTAATTTTTTTACATCTATTTGCCAAGGGTGTGTAACTTGTTTTAACAGGTGATTGAAAAATATAATTAGTTTTATTATTAGAATAATAAAGTACCTGGGCTGGTTCACCTTCATGCTGACTTTACAGAATTGACTTAAACTATTAGTTTTTTTACTGCAAATTTTAATTATCAAGCTAGTTTTTCTAGTAAACTGAGGACTGAGCCTGCCAGCAATGTTGTGTGAAAAAGAGTTCATGCCCCGCTTGTAGAATGACAAAATTATTAATGTAAAAGGAATGAAGAAGGGTTTAAGGTGTGAGAAGGAGAAACCCTGAATTCAAACACTGCTATGATTTTGTTTCTGGATTGGATCTTAAACCCAATGGGCCAGTTCCAGTTGAGATTCAGCTGAAATCTTATGAGGAGAGCTAATGTCCTGAAACAGCAGTAATCTCATGACAACATCTCTCAGGAATAGCTGATGAGACTTTGACACGGTCAAACCATAAACCTGATTAGGTCAAATCCTAATCTAAACTGAGACCATATTCAGATGAGCATCCAAATGCTAGCTCCTCAACACAACTTAGATATGAGTTCTGTTCTGAAGATAATGAATAATTTTCAAGTGGGTTCTAATTTTGACAAAATAAATTCCCACATTCCTAGAGGAAAAATGGTTAGGTGAAAAAGCACAACCTCACTAACCTTTGCTCAGCCCTCTGTCCAAAATGTTTTGGCACATCTGGATACTACTGATGTCAATGGTAGCTACAGTAACAAAATATCCCAAGAAAAACACTTCCATGGTATCTGCAGATTTAGCATGGCTAAGAAGGACCAGAACTCTCCTTTACACCAAGTCTGTTTCAAAATTTTTGCACTAGTCTGCAGAAACAACTATACTCCATGCACATTTCATAGATGTTGACACATTTTAAATAGGCATCCAGCTCTTTGTTTGAAGCTGTCTGTCCAAGCCTTCTGAGGTTTGCTCTTAGGCCTTTCCTACGTAATGAAGTCAGAGTCTCCATCCAGGACTCCAAGCATGTCAATACCCACATACTATAATCTACCTTCATGTATGCCACTTACCTCTTGGATACCAGTTCAGCTATGCGTTAGTTTCACTCCTACTGGTTGGGTGTTCCCTAGGAGATGGAGTGATTTGCATGCTCTGCCCCAAAGTCCAAGCCAACTTCCTCTAATCCAGGGCAAAACAAAAAATTCACATTCAAAACAAACCAGCTTTCCACAACCAGTGTTTTTGATCCTGAGTGCCATCATCCTTCAAATCAGGAAGTCCACACACACTTTTTGTGTAAAAAAAAAAACTATATAGATTCCATTGCTGCACCTGAAGTCAGCAGATAATGTTCACACATCAGTGAGTCACCTCATCAACGATGTGTATCCTTAGAAAATTAACAGAAAAAAACAGATTTGAGGGCATTTTAATGGATAAAATAATTATTTTGACTGAAAATTGGTGTTGAAGTAAGGAACATCAGTAATTTAAAATATTTAATGAAGAATAAATTGTCAACTGAATTTCAAAAATGCCCTGGAACCTAACCTCTCCTTTTTACATTACTTGTTATGGGGAAATTGGATTCACTTAACATTGTTTTGAATAAAGTCACATTTTTCAAGAACATAACTACAATGTTAAGCCAGGAGTTACTGTATATGCTTATGGCTTCATTCAACTCCTTTCCCACTAATATCTTCCAAAAGTGATCCACACACACACACACACACACACACACAGACATGCACTCTTCAGATTCCTATGCATTTCCTTACTTTATGTTCAGATATATTAATACATACTTTACCTGGGGAGGACGGAAATATATAAAGATGTCAGTTGGCATTAGCAACAACAAATATTAGAAAACACTTCAGTTCATCCATACTAATCAGCTGTCAGCATGTGTGCTGCACTGGGGGCATACAGTTGAAGTGGGCAAAGGCAGGAAATTTTTAATAGTCTGTGTAATCTGAGATAACAAGGACACAAATGGGGAGGAGACTGTAGTAAAACAGATGGAGCTAGTGCAAACCAATGAAAGCAAAGAAAAACACAAGAAGACACAGTTATCATTAAGATTCAATAAATAGGAACACAGCTCCCTGAGTAATACCTATCTCTGAAAGTTGGTTTTTGTTGTCTGACCTCACATCACATTTATTTATAAAAGATACTAGTACAGACACCTGGGATCATCCACATTGTGCTCAATGCAGAATTGAGGGTGGAGTTCCCTTGTCCTTAATCCTGCTGTAGCAGGGCGGTGACTCACGCCTGCGGCGCCTCCTGCTGGTTTGTCCGGGAATTAGCTTGCCAGCGTCCGGAGCGCCCTCTGCAGGCCGAAGTCCCGCTTGCTGCTCCGGCCCAGAGTCCCTCCCTGGACCCCAGTGCCCTCTTCCCTTGGGTGCTGCACCCCTGCAGTGCCCCCTCAGGTCTTAGAGTCTCCCCTCCCTTGGGAACCCTCTACTCTCTATTCCCACCTTGCCTCAGTCTAGGCAACTGCCAGTCACCACTTGCCCCCGTTCACTGGTGCAGACTGCAGTATCATTGCCACTCATCACTGGCAAGGAGGGTTGGCCTGCTGCCCCTACCTCTAGCCATGGGCTGCCCCCTGCAACCCCAGTACCCTTTGTTGGGCTATCCCCTAGGCTCTGCAGCCTGGGGGCTTCTAGCTGGAGCTTCCTCAGCTCCTCCTGCCTTGCCCCAGCCCTGCTTCCCTCTAGATACCTTGTCAAGCTCCCAGCAGCCAGGCCTATCTGCCTCTGCAGACCGAGGAGACTCCCCCTCTGCACCACACTGAGCCCTTTTATCAGGGCCAGCTGGGCCTTAATTGAACCAGCCACAGCTGTGGCTACTCGGCCCAATCAGCCTGGAGCTTGCTTGCTCCCAGCACAACCCTTTCTTGGGCTGTTTTAAGACCTTTTTCCCCAGAGTGGGGCAGCTGCCCCACTACACCTGCCATTTTATTTTATTTTTTAGAAATTTTACCGAGTACTGTTTCTTGATTGATCCCGATTTTGTCAATGTTAAATATTTTTTTAATAAAACATTTCCTAACTTTTTTTTTTTTAAAAAAATAGCTTTAGTGACTTGGGTGCTTAGTGTAGAATATGGAAATTTGGCAAGTCGCCAGTTATGGAGTCAGAGGAATCACTTGAAATTTTGCCAAGAAATAGGCCTTAAACCTCTGTTGTGCCTTTCATTAATGAGGTGAAAACTGATTGTGATCAGCCAAATCTATAGGGGTTTAAACTAAGAGTCAACTGTGCATGCACACTAGATTTTGTAATGCAAACTCTAACAACCTGTCTGAACTCTAACCCAGAAGCCCTTTTATAAGAGCCAGCTGCCTCCTAATTGGGTCTGGCCTCAGCTGTGGCTGCCTTCCCAATCAGCCTGTGAGCTTGCTTGCTCCCAGCCAGAACCCTTTCCTGGGCTGTTTTAAGGCCCTTTTAGCCAGAGCAGGGTAACCACCCCACTACAGGAAGGGAGAAAGAAGGTAACACTGTTCATTTTTTCTTCTTTCCTTTCATTATTGCTGCCCACTTTCCAAACTGAACACAAGTCACTTACAAATTCACACTTCATCCACCAAAATTTACCCTAGGGTTTCATTATTTATAAAATTGTGAAAGCCAACATATATATATCCAGGTGTATATGCCTGGATTGTCTAATTCTTGTCTCTTTCTAAGTGTTTTAGTCAAGCCAACTGGTCACTCCACTTTGAATTAATTATCATAACCAGGAGATGGTCTTGAAGAGTGATAAAATAGATGAGGAAGGAGGAGCAGATGACATGGGGCATGTATAGTTTAATTTTAGCACTATTGATCGTGTTGAAAATCCAACTCCCTGTTAACAGATATATAGATATATAGATATATATAGATAGATATATGTAGATATATATATAGATATACACAAAAACCACAAAGGAGGCTATTCCTGAACAAAGTTACATCACCAGGGAAGAAAATGGAAGGAAATTAATTAGTTTTAAGTGCTGTGGCTTTGAACTATTGAGTAGCAATTAATGTGTGACGTTGATTGTTTAGTATGCTTTCAATACTTTCTTGCAGAAGAAGCGGCTGTGCAATTATAACCTAAACTCTAGCTCAAGGTGTTATAAATGCATGAGACTTCTAAAAGCTCATTTATACATAAAGACTCCTAGCTTATCCAAAACTTTTGAGGATTTTACTGGGAATTGGGGAGGGGAGATCCAGGAATACAGGATCAGGCCCAAAAGAATTAATGAGGTAGGAACGAGAAATAACTACTTATAGTTGAGAGTATTAAATAACTCTACCGATAGTTAAGAGAATAAATTGTAAGATAAACATGAATCTATCAAATACATCAATGTAATCTAATCATGAGGTTAAAATAATTAATCTTTTTTCTTGTACTTCAACAGTGATGTAGTGTGAAGTAGGATTTATATTCTTTTGCCCACTGAGACACAAAAGTATTTTTAATTTTCTTTTCAGACTTCTCTTTGTTTCTCAATTTATATACCCAAAAGGTATATAAATTCAGGGTCATTACAAAAAATTAATGAGTTATAGTTTAAATTCTTAATTTTCCACTTCATTAATTACCAAATCCTATCTGAATCTCATTTACTTCAGTGCCATATTTTTCTCTAGCCAATGTTTTATCTTTAGTATTTTTCATGTTATATAGAATATGGTGATATACAAAGATTCAAGTAAAATAATTATTTTTTATCTTTTTGAAAAACTAATCATAACAAATAACTCCCTCTCTTCCAACATAAAGAAAAAAAGAAAGAAGAAACCTACTATTCATTAATCTAATAAGAAAGGGTATCATTCCAGACAATTAAAATGATACATTTTGAGCTTTAAAGAGCCAAGATTATGATATACTTTCAGCAATACTAGGAGAACATCAATAATCTGGTTTTTTAAATGTTTCAGGATATTATTATTCTGTATTTCTTAGAGCTCTATATTTCATAGAAATAACTGTAAGTAGACTAAATGCTACTTGCTAGATACATTCGCTTTATATTAGGTACTATAGTAGTATATTATAACACAAATATGAATTCATCTTGTAAGGATCTGCTCTGAGCCCAGAAAATGAAGAATTTCAAAGATATAGTATAGGAGAAATTGTACTTTAGTCACTGCCTCATCTGGGGCCGGATCCTCAGATGGTGAAGCTATGCAAAATTACACCAGATAATCTGATCCTTTTAATTCCAGTTATTCACCCCCATCCCCACCCCAGCTTCCTGTCCAAGGGTTTGTCCAATGAACTGCAGTCTTGATTTTCATTATATGCTGCAGTAGCACAACTTCATGGTGTCTATGCATGTGGAGATGAATTGGAATGAGTTTGATGTTCCAGGAATCCTATTTACTTATTTGGTCTGCCACCAAAATTTTATGATAAATTGATCTTGCGATTAGGTCCTAGAGCATTAACTATTTGTAAGGTTGTCATGGCAAGCAAAAGGGAAAAGTCTTGGTTTTGACATGGCAAAAAGTGCAAAATTAATATTTTTAATTTTTGGTAAATGGAAAGTTGTGGCACACATTAATTATTACTACATTTATTTTCCACTAATAAAGGGTAAAGAAAGTGATATTAATTGACTAAGATGTGGAGAGAGAGAGAGAAGGATAAAAAAAAAAAGTACAACAGCAAAACCCCAGAACAGATGAAAATGTGTACATATTTATTGGCAACCATGCTAGATTTTTAAAAAAGGTCATAGGTGACATCCCAGTCTCATTGAAATCAATGGTAAAGCTCCCATTGAAGTCAAGGGGCCAGGATTCCACAAAGGCTGCTATAGATTTTAAAGAATCAATATGATGCCTTATCTTTGTCCATTGCAGGGAGGAGATCATCAGCTTATTATGTAAGAACTGATTCATCCTGTTTTCAACACATGTTCACCCCATTACATTGTCAGCTCCTGGGTTAGTTGTTTAAAACTCCCCCCTTTTCTGGAGATGTCATTTGTTTAGTAACAACAAAACGTACTGTACACATCAGTCTAAACTTATCCCTTGATTTTCCCCACAGGATCCTTCCCTGCCCCAGTTTCCTTTGCCTCAGCATCAGACACCCTCTCAAACCTGTCCGTATGTCTGGGTTGGAAACCAGCAGGACCCTCCTGACCTGGCTGTGAGGATGTCAGCAGAAATAATTTGGCATCTCTGTTGATGATCCTGAGTTTTAGCATCTGACATAGAGCTACACAAACTAAAAAGACAGTACAATATTGTATTGCATGTTATCTGAAAATTGCCCAGGAGCTGGGGACAGTTACAATGGGCTATCAAGACAAGTTACTCATATTATTGTTAGTGCTAGCAGCCCTACTGGAAACTGACATACAGCAACTTCTTTTTCTGAAAGCTCTCAAGATTCACTTTTCCAGAGGCAGTTGCATGCAGTGTGATTAAGCTATATACATACTTTAAAATTTGATGTGACTGAAGTGGAATTGGAAGACAGACTCCCAAACAATATAATGCAGCCTTAGCTACAGCAAGAGAGACAAAGATTCTGGTCTGATCAAACCTAACTGGATTGTTATTTCACATCAGCTTGGGCTCTAGGCACTACTAAATTAGCTACCATCATTGCTTAGCAGAGGTCTTAGCAGAGATATCTATTACACTTCTGGGGCATTTTCTAGATCCTCCTTCCGATGTTATACCTAAAAGTCAAGGCTAGCAAAAGTGGAGAGGACTTGTCAGCTGCTGTTTCCTCGGTCTGTTACTGGTAGTAAAAAAAAAAAACAAAAAACCACTTGTTTTTACTGCTGTAACAGTTTAAAGGGTCTGTGTTGTTTCCTTCTTTTCACCATTTTCCTCTGGGGTTCTTGCTCCTAATCACTCGATGTCAGCTTCTGCTTAAACTCAACTACTCTGACAGGATGTACATGTAGACTGAGTAGCTCAATGGATTGGTATTTGGAGTTTTCTTCTAGGTCCTGTACTTGTTGAAGATTGATAGTGTGTGAGCGGTAGCATGGCGAGGGCGTTCAGTGGCCTATGTGAAATTAATTTGTTTCATTTCAGTTCCAAGTACATGGCTTGAAATGCTGAAACAGATTGAACTTGGAGAAATTTAGATTTTAATCCAAATCTAAACTTCCAGAATGGGTCCTATTTTTATAATGGAGTAAACCACAATGCTGAATGTGACCACCCCCGAATTCTATAAATGTTTGGGTCTGCATGCATTTGCAGCTTGGGATCATCATTAGTCCCTTCTGGACAGGTATTCATATAATAAAATCCAGCATCACAATGAGTGCTAATTAGCACCAATATTGGTAATCTCAGCAAAGAGCTCATGAGTTGTATAGACATGGGCCTGAACTGCCTTGTACTGTTAAAAGGGGCCCCAGCAACCAGAGCTGGCATGATACTCGCACATCTGCATATCCTGTTGTATATCCTCACAGCCCAGAAGGAACCTCATGTATCCAAGAGGTCCATCTGCAGCTGTGGTGCAAGACAAACAGCTCCCTATCATCTGGCTCACGGACATCTCGATGCAGCAGAATCGAGAGAATAGCCAGTGAGTAGGCAAAATAACAAATGTATACTAACAGGGAGATGTAGGAGGTTGTCAAAAAACGTAGGTGCATGTATGACTTATGTAATGTCATATTCTTCCTTCACTTCCAGCAGTTTTACACCATCTCTTATTTATTTCAATGGAGTTACTCCTGAGATACATCAGCGTAAGTGAAATGAGTATTGAGCCCATACTAATTTATGTCACCTCAAAATTTCCCTTTCCTATCTCCTTCATAGAAAACACCCCATTCTGCCATTAGACAAAGCTGTGCAAATCCATTTGGGCAATAGTGTTCTCTCAGTACATCACAAGTAACTTCACTGGCTTAACCTTAGTCACTCCAGCTATATGCTGGAGAAAATCAGAGAAAGATTTGGCCCTAGTAGAAAGGACAGACTGAAACGGGAATATTCCTGGTTGGACGGTCCATTTTGAAGATGGTACAGGACTGTGCTATAGCTTTTTGGATGTTTCCTTGAATCCTGACAGTGGTTTCCAAGCAGAAGTAAATGAAATGTTCTTTTCTCCTGAGATTTTTTCATACTTACAATGTGTATCACACTGATTAATAATATGGTGGAACGGCTTTTTCTATCTTGACAGAGATAAATAATTTGTATATATTTAGGAATGATTCACTTGCAAAGCTACTGAGTTTTTATCTTTGCCTCATTTACCTGTGTCTACTTTTATAGGTCAGTTTTGATGAGATTCATAACTCAGAACTTTTTCTTCCTCTTCAGGCCCTGGAGTCCCACTTCACTATATAAAAACAGCTATTCTTGGTGATCTGGTGCACAACAAATATGCTTTGACACATGTGATGCCCTGTGGGTTGTGGTTATGATTACTTTGATAGCACGGTAAGTGTTCACATCACTTTACCAGACACAAAGCTCTGACAGTCATTGCCCTGAAGAACTTACAGTCTAAATTGGTTGGAACAATACAATTAAAGGATAATGCGTATGGGTGGCAACAGACATACACATGCACAATTGGAGATGTGTAATGCCCTACAGGTGAAGTCAAGGAACTTGAAATTGACATGGAAAAGGAATAGAATTTAGGGAAATGATGTGGCTGTAATGGCAGGAGAAGATTTGTTGGGGCCCTTGATGATTTATGACCACAAATTTCTTCTCTGCAGTGGTGTAGCAGTGTGGCTGACTGGGTTCGGTACTGCCCAAAGGACTCACAAGTGGGAGAAAGTGGTAAATTCCTCGACAGGTTTAATATGCAGCAGGTTATAAAATCCCCAGACCCTTCCTCCCACGCTTGAGGATACAGTTCAGGGAGTAGGGGATCCCCAAAACAAATTCCCTGAGTAACTAAAAGATGGTGCACTCACAAACTCCATGAATGATCCTCAGGTTCAGAGATGATTCTGGACTCCTCAGTCACTGCAGAGGGGCTGATCTTTGCTGGCAGGGATCCTCTTCAGGTAGGAATCAGACTGCTTCCATCCCAGGATTTCCCTCCACCACAAAGAGGTGTGGGGCTCCAGGTGCAGATTACACAACTGTACTAAAATCCAGACTGTAGTCTCTTAGCCCAGCATTCAGACACACACAGCAAGCAGCAGCCCTGGACTAGCAGACAGAGCAGAGCTGACCCTGTAGTGACTGGTCTCACCCAGGGAGCTGGAGGACTAACTCAGCTTGGCTGGGGAAGTTTCCCAGCAAAACTCTACGACCTGGGAATTATCAGTGGAGAAGAAAAAGCCCAGCTGATGGATTTTGCTTTCAGGTCCCTAGAAGCCAGTTCTCAGGGGGAACCTTGTATGCAGGCCTGGGACTCACCAGCTCCCCACACAGCCAGTTCGGCACTTGCCCTGGCTCCCTCCAGACTGACAAAATATGGCTTCTCCCCTTTCCTGAACTCCCTGGGAAGGGCCTCTAACTCCCTGTGGGTTGTTGGGCAGACTCAGTCTGCCTTGGCTCCACTGCCCTACCAGGAACAGTGTGCTTCTCCCTGAGCTACCAGCAGACAGAGCCCCAGGACTGTAGGTGATCTTCTTGGGGGTTATAGAAGGATGTTAGGGAACCTGGAATATGGTTACTTTGACTTGAGTCTGCACATTGCAGTGTGAACACCAGAGTCCTACATTTGAGCATGGGTTCGAAAAAAATCTTAGAGTTAAAATACAATGCAGAAGCTCAAGCCCAGAGTTCCCTAACCTGGGTCAGATATCATACATTTCAGTACAGACATACCCAGAGAGACATATCCAAAGTCACAGGACTTTTAAATAAACTGGATGTGAGGAGTGAATAATATAAAAAAGTGTGAAAGAGGAAGTCAGGGTTGGCAAGCCACCGCAACATCCTTTATTGCTGGTAGACAGGACAGTGCTATTATCAAGAGTCAAAGAGAAGGGAGTGAGAATGAAGGCTGGGAGGTAATATTGTTAAATAAAAGGAATCATGTGAAATCTGTGGACACTTAACTCTAGAGAAGAATCAAAATCCCACATTATTATAGAGATATTATAGCAAAAGAAGAAAATAAAGGACTATGAAAATATAATTTGACTCTTGCCTTTCAAGAACTTGCTGATTGTTTGGTTGTTCATACTCCTAAATTGCTCTTCTTGCTGAGTGTTCTCTACAGCTGTTGTTCTTTTGCAGGTTTTTGCAGGCTATTTAGAATCAAATGACCAAATGAGAATCTGAAGTGCATGGTGCCCACTGCTGCATATTTTGAAACATCCACTACTCCCGGATGGTAGATTTTTCCTGTTACCCAAACACATTCACATCTGGGATTAGAATTTGTTCTGAAGTCTCATTTTCAAGTGGTTTAATTATTAAATCCTGGAAGGTATTATCATTTTCTATGAGCTCACATATTAAAAATGTATGGGCTGTATTGATTTAGAGACTGTGACACTTGGTTTCATTTTCCTTTCTTCCTGGATATCGGAAGATGACATCACAGAAAATGCAACAGGAGATAATATCTGCTGCTAAAAATGGAAGACATCTGCTTAAAATGATTGTTGCTTCTGCTCAAAAACAGCAACAATCTTGGAAGAATTCCAGTTGCTGACCAAGTTAAAAGAACACTCAGCACTTCCCGGGAGTTTCCAAATCTGAGATGGCAGGGGCAGACCTGCACTAGGGTCAAAACTAGACAGCCTTACAGCGCAGCTGTGTTGCTAGCACTTCATGAAGATCCTAGCTACGCAGACGGGAAAGCTTCTTCCCGTAACCATTATACATAGTAGTTATTTCATTTACTCTTTCAAAAGTTTCCCATATCAGAGTCCACTGTTGATTTTATTTCCTCATCTCACCTGCCTTTATTACTCTGATGTCCCCCCTCCTAACCAATGGACTAAATTTGATGATGTATCCTGGTCATGTGACACCTGAAACATGTTATGCATACACTAAGAAGAAGAATTCCCAGTGCCTATGTTGTTATTAAAGAAAGCCAGGAATACTTGTAGCACCTTAGAGACTAACTAGTTTATTACAGCATAAGCTTTCGTGAGCTTTCTTTACAGATACAGACTAACACAGCTGCTATTCTTGAACCTATGTTATTATTGGTACTGCTTATCATACCTCACAAATTTTGCAATAAAAGTTGTAAGTATGTGGACTTGGAATTGGTACAATACCTGTCATATATTGCTTTGAATGCAGCCAGTGATTATTTCTCACCTCATCAAGCAGAATGAACATCTGCTCTTTCAAGTGTAAAGAAACTGCCGGGACTAAAGAAAATGTTGCTGACAAACACTTTATATAATACATCTTGGACATAATGTCTAAATAATGCTTTGATGGGACATCCTGTGAGATCACCACTTCATTTACAATACACTGTATAAACACAGAAGAGTTAAACTTTAAACTGCTACCATAAAGTAAACAAGGTAGTTGATTTGCATAAGTGATTCTATTTATACACTGTACTTACTATAAGCCTTCAAAACCTTTAGATTAAGAAATTGGCACTCAAGGTAAACTAGCTTTAATTAAGCAGTTAGGGACTGATCCTGCATCCACTGAAGACAAAAACTCCCTTTAACTTCAAGAATATACCGTATTTTTCGGCATATAAGACGCCCTTTTAACCCCCCAAAATAATCTCAAAATTAGGGGGGGCGTCTTATATGCCGAATATATGAAACACTTACCGGGCAGCTGGAGCTGGGGCGGCTGCAGGTGGCCTGGCGGGCGGGGCGGCGCTTCCCCCCCGAGCCCACCCGCATGTGTTCGGGGCCGGCGGGGAACGAGAGCAGCTCGGGCCCCAGGGCCCCTGGGAGCGCCCGCCCGCGCGGCGGGGACGGGAGAGCGGCGCGCTCCCAGCAGCCCGCCCGCGCGGCGGGGACGGGAGAGCGAGGCGCTTTTTTTTTTTTTTTTTTTTGGTCCGGCTTTTTTATTGAAAAACTCGGGGGCGTCTTATAGGCTGGAGCGTCCTGTAGGGCGAAAAATACGGTAGGTTGAAACGGTCTATAATTTAGGAATCTTATCCAAGAAGTTAGGTAAATTGAGCAGAACAGCAGAATTTTGCAAAATATTACAGGAAAAATAAATTGGCAAAACAAAATTGTATTTTACCTTTCCTGAATTTTGTTAGTTTTTGTTTTTAATTTGGAATGTATCCTAGATGCTAGTCTTTGATGAACACAGAAACACTAATATAAAACTTACACAGGTACAGGGTTGATTCTCTCTTCTCCTCCCCCCAAAATGTTAGTTAGTTAGTTAGTTCTTACACTAATCTGAAATTTCCGGTGAGTCATTAATCCCTGTTTGTTATCTGAAATTCACTTGAACTCTAACAATTACTACCTGGCTGGAAATAGCAGGCCTTTAACTCAGCCAGCTACTAAGTGTCAGGAAAACATCTAAACCAGAGGACATCTCCACTATTATGAACTGTGGAAATACTATTGAAATATATTGAAAATAAAGTGCTTAGCTTTTGATGTGAGGAATACTATGCCCAAACTTCTAATTGCATATTATGATGAATAAAATGTTCTATTTACAGTATGAAGCTAGAATATCCTTCTAGTTTCTCTAGCATGAATCCAGAATAGCGTCACTGAATTATCTAGATTTTTTCCAGCTCCATTGCTGTAAATATAGCACATTGAACAGGAGTTCAATCAGAGATGCTTTTTTATACGTAGTAGTAGTTCTAGTCCAAAAGTCAATATAAACGACAACATGAGCTAGTGGGTTAATTTTTCCATACGTTTATAGCTTAAATTTCCTATTGTGATTAACTCTTACTTTTAATCTCTCTCAAAAATAGAACTATGCCTAGCCATGTAAAATGTACTAAAGTACAGTTAAAAATATAAGCAGCTCTGCTTTTGGAGAACGGTAGCTATCAAATACAATAGAATATGGCCTTAATCAAAGTCTACTGAAGAAATCAGATAGACTTCCACTGACTTCAGTGTGCTTTGGATCAGAACTAGATGATTAACTTGGTCTTCCAATGAAGAAACCCCACCTTTTGCACTTAATTTTTATGGTGCTTTTTTCTCCCGCCTTGTTCCTTTTGGTTTTCTATTCTTTCTGACCAATTTTTCCCCACACTGGCATTTGAGTAATGTGCCTATATAAGAATATAGTGTTTTCCTGCATTAAAACTTTAAATTGTTGTTTCTGTGTGGATCATCCAGGAATTAATTTCCGATCTGTTTTTGGGCTGGAGCCAGCTGTAATTTTGTGCAAATTTGAGAACCAGTAGCACAAACTCCCGGATGATAATCTAAATGCGGTGATGGGATATAAAATGAGATATGCTTCAGATAACTGCATCCCAGATGATTCAGGGCTTTAAAGATCATCAAACACACTACATTTCACCCAGAAGCAAACAGGAAGTCAATGCAGAAAGAAGACCTGTGTTCATGCTGCTGAAGATTGCTCACAAGGGGGACAGCTGTATTCTAAACTAACTGGAACCTGCTGGCAGTATGTCTATGTATCTACATGGAAATTAGTACAGCTATAAATAGCCACATCTCTTATTTTAGTGGTTTAGTTATTTGATGCCTGGTTAGTTTTTCTTGCTTGTCTTATTGCAAACAACAAAGTATGTATTTTTATTTCCATCTTCTCTGTATCACTTTACATCAGCAAGTCCCTTCATATAAGATAAAAGACCTCAGCTTGAAAAGCTGTAGCATATCTATATCATGGTTGTGCTGCTTTTTTTTTTTCTGTGGCCCCTCTGATCCTAGGAATTGAACAGATTCATTCTTTGCAGATCTAGCTGCAAGTTTGCTGCCTTCTGCTTTCTGTGACATTTGGTACACAAAAAGCAAGCTCCATAATAAGCACCCAAAATCAGCTGTAATTTATTGAAAATCCTTTTCTTTTTTAGCCCTGTAGGCAGTCCTTTCTGGAAGGGCAACTGTGACGTAGCAAAGATCAATATGTGATTCTCTATTCACCATCTCTATCTATACAAACCAGGGCCAGCGACAGGGGGGTACTATGGGTACAGCTGTACCGGGCCCCCCAACGTTAGGGGGGCCCCGGTACACAGCTATACCCGTTGTCGTCCCCCCTTGTCGCCGGACCTGGAGAATGGGGAAGAGGCGGCGCGGCGCAGCTCTCTCCCAGAGAGCCGGGCTCTCGCTCCTGCTGCCGCCAGCTGTCAGCTGGGGGGGAGGAGTGCCGGCTGGACTGGGCGGGGGCGACTGCGCTGGGGGGGGGGCGGCCCAGCCGCTGTCGGCTGGGCTGGGGGGGGGCCCGGCTGGGCTGGGGGGGCCCCCAAACTATCACAGTAGGGGGCCCCCAAATTTCTGTCGCCGGCCCTGATACAAACTTCTCTTTCTGTTTCTGAAGCACTTTCTTTTCACTACAGATGCAGGCCCAAGGTTCCGATTATTATTTTGGTTTACTTAGAAGTTTTAACACAAACAGCAGCATGAATATGAAAAGTTATTAGAGTTGGTTAAAATTTTCACACTTTAATGAATTTTATGTCAAAATATGGCTTTTTTCCAAAAATGAAACTGTTCACAAAAATTTCTTGACATCAAAGTTTTCCACTGTTTATGTATATTTCTGTATTTTTACCAACATTTTTATTTAAGATTTTAATTTTTTAATTAAAAAAACCCACATATTTTTGGTAATCAAAAATTTTGAAAATAATTTCAGGAAAAACTCAGTGAAAAATATCAGAGAAAATGGAAAACGGGTCCACTGCAAACTCTGCCACAGAGAAGCAACTTTGAGATTTTAAAGTTTTTTGTGAAATATTCCCCTGACTTTTTTTTACTAGCTCTATTTTATATAAGTGCATATATATATATATATATATATACACATACATATATACATACACACACATATATACACACATATATATATATACATACATATATACACACACACACACATATATACACACACACACACACATATACACACACACACAAAATATTAAGAAAAGAGAATTAAACTTACTGTTGCTTCTCATGAAGCAGAGTTAATTGGCTTAGATGCATTGGAAAATATAGGTATTTATTTGAGGTTCTTCAATCATGGTAAATAAATCCATTAACACATATTTTAAGCAAGAATGTATTAAAAATGTATTCTAATAGCATATTATTCCTCCATTCTCTCTCTCACAGACACACAAACACAGTTAATTTTCAGTAAAGCATAATAATAATAAAAAAACATTGCTAAAAATCCTGTGCTACATTCCAATTTGTTTCACTAGAATAATGTCAGGACTTCATGTGGGTTCCCCCCCCCCCGTGGGTCCCCCCCCCCCCCCCGTGGGTTCCCCCCCCCCCAACTGGCTTTATCTATGTTTAGTTTCAGCCATTATTCTTGATGTAAGTCATTAAAAATTCATATAATGGGTACATTAACAATGACACAGTGTTATAACTTCTTTAATGCAACAGGAATAAAACCACATTTGTCCTTTTTAATTTAATTTCTGGCATATGAATACAGAATATTACTAGAAGATAAAAAAGACTAATATAGGTACAAAATAGTGTTATAAACATGAAACTTTTACATATGTTTCTTATTTAATCATGTAGCACAAAGACAAACAGCACAGTGCATATTTTTGTTGAGACTTAATCAGATACAACCCCTGCTTTCTACAGACAGATGAATGGACAGAATATAATTACTTTACTATTTTGTACATAGATGTAAAACACTTCTCTGATTCTTTACTATTATCATTTAAAAGCCAAACTCAACGATTAGGCAGGATTAGTCTTTTCTGCATGATTTTATTATATTACAATGAAGTTTAGTCCAGTGACACTAGTCTTTGGAGTATCAAGTCCCAGATCTTTTCTGTAGAGAGAGAGAAAAGATATAGGAGATATGTAGACAGAAAAAGGGAAACAATGGAAGAGAGTCCATGTAACATGGCAGAGAGCATGAAAGTGATTAAGAAGGACAATAGGGTAAAAGGGAAAGGGAAAGAGAAGAAGGGAGAGAACAGAAAAAAACATTTATATTTCAAGGCTATCTCCACAATCACAAAGAACCATTAATGCACCTTTATACTGAAAGATGAGATTAGTCTTGACACCTATGCATTCCCAGAAATCAAGAGGGCACAGCCTGAACCTAATAACTGATGATGGGTAGGATATAAACTCAGTCAGGTTGATGAGGCAGTCTGAGATTTAGTGTGTTGGTGCATATCACAACTATGGGCATGACTATTATATGATATTACTAAAGAGATTCTACAATGGACCCTACATTCTACACACATGACACCCTATGTTTTTAGCATGCAAAACATTCCTCTTTTGACACTCAGCTGAAAATGTGCGTACCACTTATGGGATGTATGGTGTTGAATTGCACAATAAGTTAATCAAGATCACTATGTGCTAATTAAATACATTAAAAAACAAATATGCCATTAGTAAAATATTATAGATGAATATTAATGATGAAGTCGAATGGAGGATATGTTGCTGGTAAAAGCCTTTCATTAAATGCATTTCATGTCTTCTGCAAAAACTCTTATAGAAAATTGCCTCTGCTCCTCTCTCAAAATGTTGTCTGACCTCTCTCCAATGTGCTCATACAAGTTGTAGAACCCAACAGTTCAAAAGAAGTGAAATGAGAGTTTTTATGGTAATCTATGCAGGTTGAATATGCAGTAACTAGGGAATTTTCTTTTAAAGCAAGACAGGTCTTAAGTGTGACCTACGTGATCCTTGGGCCTTGTGCTTGTTCTCAGCAAGCAACAAATTATTCTCTCTATGTGCTACTATGTTTATCTCTTTCTTTCAAACTGCTGAACGGAAATCTAAAAAGGAAAAGAGTGAATTTAGGGAATAAAAAAAGTGAAATGAATATTGCAGAATGGCTACCAAATATGGGGGAAGAGGAGTTAAATCAATAATATGTGGATATCACAAGCAAATATGTCTGGGGATATAGGATCAGTTATCATATTAGTAACAAATTGCTCCATTTAGTAAGTAGATCTGAAGGTCACATTATGGTATAAATGGACAGAATATTTACTTGTACTACTACCATAAAGATTGGTAAAGAAATCCCAGGGCAGCCTGAAATAACTCAGGCCCAAAGATGCTGTATGGATTGATGCAGAAGGAAACTGTACTGCTCTGTTATTGCTGAATGCAGGGAGAAGGATGGGGAAGGGCAGAGGATAGGTAGCCTTCAACTTCCACCACTAGGAGACACTGCTTAAGAGGCTATAGGCCTACTTGAACAATAGCACTTGAGGAGATGGTTCAGGAGAGCGCCACGGAGCTACCTGCTGCTTTCTTAAATGGCTGACTGAGGGGAGAAAATATTATGTTTTTGTAAATGGATACAGTAAAACAAAATGACCATTATTTTAGACTATGAGACTGAAACTCAATGGGATTTAATAATATTTGAAAATTTTACCCAGTATATCTTAATTATGGGACAGATCCTGAAAGCTTTATTAACAATGTTCATATGAACATTATGGATAATTTACATGTACAGTTATTTATGTGCTTTTGAGTATGCCTTTATTTTTAGTGTTAAGTTAATTTGTTCATCAAAAAAAGATTAAAAAGATGTCTGATTATTGTTACAAATACCATAAAACTCCTTTGGGTACTATTGCCTTACTACATGTCAGAATGAAATAAGGGTCAGAGACTGCACACGCTTAGTATAGAATGTCTCTTAATAAATCTGTGGGACTTAGGCTCCTAAATTTCGAGATCACTTTAGAAAATAGGACTTAGGCTTCTAAGGCTGTGTCTGCACTATGAGGTAGGGCTGTGATTTCCCCGGCTCATATACACATACTCATGCTAGCTCTCATTAAGCTAGCTTGAGTATAAATAAGTGTAGCTGCAGTAGCAGAGATAGCAGCAGTAAAGGCATCAGTTTCAGGAAGGTATGTACTCAGCATAGCCCTGCATCTGCTGATGCTACCTGAGCTACTGTGGCTTCACTGCTGTTTACACTCTCATCAAGCTAGCAGGAATATGTGTACACAAGCAGGGGGATCACACCCTTTGTCTGTAGTATAGACAAAGCCTAAATCACTTAAACATTGTTTAAAAGTCTACCCCTACTGGCTATAAAAAATTGATTAATATTGAACAGCATCTAAAAAACGACTATAAAACAGGAACAATATCATTAGTTTTTTCACAATACTCAGTTATTATAGAGGGTAAACAAGCAGATTTTGTATGTTTGCTAATACATTATTACAATTTGCAGTGCATACTTCAGTGTGTTGCCTCCTACCTACGAATAAATTCTCCTATCCATTTTTTTCTAACTTGAGTCCTTCATACTTGCAATAAAAAAATATAGGCAAACTCATTAGCTCAGAACTTAGCACATAATTGTTTTTGACTTTAATATTGAAACAGATGAGCAAAGGAAAGGGAATATGCCCCTAACTTTCCATATTAATGCCTCAATGTGAACACTTAGGTCATCAGTTAATTGACTTCTGTTTAGGCATCTCTATTAGCTTCAGAGCCTACGGTGACTTTCCTAACAGTTATTTAGTTTTAAAATAACTTTGGATCCTGTGGTTACAGAAAAATTACATGTAAAATTATGGATCATGTAGATGGAAAAGATATAATAGAAATTGAGATAATGGAGATAGCTCAGGAATGCTCCAATAAGGTAAATATAATTAAGCTTTAATTAAAAGTGCATTGCATTTCACCTTGAGATGTGGAAAATATAATAAAGTTTACAATTCTGAGAATTCTGGGGCAGCCCCTGGAGAAGGAAGAAAAGGACAAAAATAGTATCTGTAACTCTTGGTCTGGAGCTGAATTCCCCCCACTCAGCAATGAATAAGTGTTTTAGAACTTAGGATACTGCTGGTGATGTCCAGCAAGTCTGATCAATTTTGTGAACAGAAAATAAAGAATATAAAATGGAAAATGTGAATCTAAAATGATAAACTAACTTGAAACTGTGGAAAACTTTGTTTTTAAAATGGATGGTGAAAAAGATATGCAAGAAAGGAGAATTAAGAATGAAATGCTGTACACAATCATATTATTTGAAAATGAATGTTTCAAGCAGCTTAGTTGACAATTTGCTTGCAGGTTTCTCAGTGAACCTTGGATCAAGGTTTCTGGAAATGCATATGTATGTGTTGGGAGTAAAAACAGTCAGTCTTCTTCTTCTCCAGACCATGACAAGAGTAAGACACATGCTATTCTAGGACCACACAACAGAGGAGAAACCCTGAAAGACAGACAACTGGGGAAATAAAATACCAAGCTATATGGGTTCTGAACCTGAATTCTCCTAATTCAATGGGCTCCTGCAAATCCATGGAACTGGACAGCTGCCTTCAGTACTCAGTGACAGTCAGTTGTGTTAAATGAAAAACTTCTATTTTGAAGGCACACCAATTTTGAGATGCCCTTATTTAATTTGGCAGTTTTCTTTCTGTACCATATGACTAGAGGTGAATCTCAAACTCAGGGATTCCAATGAGACAAATCAGAAAGTAAAACCTACACTTATGCAGATGAGGTTCTGCTGTATGTTCCGGATCTAGGGACCCTTCTGAAACCTGTTTGAAATCTGTTTCAGGAAAGATGATCATGAATATAGAAGAGCAAAATCAATCAAAAGCTTTTGCAGGATAACTAGGAAACCAGTAACTGGCTCTTCCAAATGTCACCAACAGCATTTAATTTGTTCTAGGGCTTTCCAGGGAAATGTATGGGGGATACATATATATAAAATACTGCATACTTACCTTACTACCTGTAGAACGGGTCTATTTTGTATATTATCATTTCATATTTTCTGTTTGTTTTACAAATAAATGCCCCTATATGATATAAAAGAAAAATTCTTAATCAGAATTTCTGAGCAGATGTTTTAGCAACGTAGTCATGATCCACCCTAAGTTGCTACGTATTATGTCCCTCTTGCCAATAAAATTGATAATGCCCTTTAAAAGAAAAATAAATTTTATATGATTATTAGAAAGTATTTGTTAAGTAGCACATACTCTGACACTAGACTTTGGTTTGCAGGTGCTGGAAATGAGCCAATTCCTATAGGTTTCCTTGGAGTCATGTTAAACACAGTTATGATTAGAGCTATCTCCCAAATGTTGTTGAAAATTCTACATTTTTCATACATTTAGTTTTTTATGGAAAAGAAAACCAAAAGAGATAAACAAAGGTTTAACTGATAAAAATTGGATTTTCAGAGCTAATAAAAATGTTCCAAATATATACATATAAATGTTTTGAGGAAAAAAGTAAATAGTTTTGAAAGTCTCATTAAATTTTGACTAGTTTGCTGCCAGTTCTAACTCTGATTAATTACATAGAACTAAGAGCTCCCAGGGGAACCTTCCACAAATGGTTCTTCCTCTTCATTGGGTATGCTTACACAACATTGAAATACCCTTGGCTGGCCCGTCAGCTGACTTGGGATCCTAGGGCTGAGACTATGGGGCTGTAAAATTGCAGTGTAGATGTTTGGGTTTGGATTGGAGATCTGGCTCTGGGGTCCTCCCCTCTCACAGGATCTCAGATCTGGGCCAGATTGTTTATATACAGTGTAAACATACTGTTTCACCTGAAATAAGACCTCCCTGTCATATTTGTACCAGATGTGGACTGGTCACTGAACTTGCTCATATACACCAGATATATGTTCATATAAGATCCTTTTAATGCTTTGCCAAGTACAATTGATGTTCGTTTAAATAAGGTATTTTACAAACAGTGACACCTAGTGCCTGAATCATACAGTTCAGTTTAGCTTTCCATTACACTTCCCCAATCCTTTTGGGGAGATTCCTGAGGCTTGTTGGAATGATGGGGGCACGTGGAGGGGAAGAAAGAGAGAACAGCTTGGGGGAGAAGAAAAAATAAAGAAAGAGATAGGAGGCTTGCAGCCATGATAACCCCATGCTCCACAAACCTCCCTGAACTCACATTGAGGGTCACAAGGTTCAATGAATCTTGAGCTCCAGGGTCCGCTTGAATGCCCACCTCTAATCATTGTAGATCTTGCATTATTAAGGCCATCCTTAGTCAGAGAATGCTTTGTAGTGCTAAGATAGGCTTGAAAATGAGGGCACGTCAGCCTAACTATGAAATAATAGTTCTGTCTGGTATCCTGAAGGAAAGGCCTTTTATTCTCAGGACACAGTAAGCCACTTGTTTGGGACTGAGAAGATGACAGGTTGTGATGCTATGCTATAATTATTTTATTACCCAATTTATGAAGGATTATAAAGTATTTTAAAATATCTTTCTGAGTTTCTGAGCTTTATTGAGCTTTCTGATTGTGTTTCCTTTCTAAACTGAGCTCCAGAGCTAATATACATTGAAAATTAACTATAATCTGTTTTAATTTACTAGGGGGAAAAACACCACGTCTTGATCATACTGTGGAACCAACGTAGAGTGAAGACTATCGTGAAACTCCATGTACAGTGAACTTTCATGCATTTTGAAGTACTTTCTCTCCTCTTACGATTCATCTACACTGGAAAAAATGACTTATTGTTGTTGAAAGCTCTCAACAATGAGTCCCTTTCACCCATCTGGCTCTCATCCAATTGGTGCTGAAAATGGTTTAGCTACAAGTGTAGAGGAGGCCAATATTTTCCAACCCCATTTCAGAAAGCATGCTAAACAAAACATTCCCCCAGGGTCTTGCACTTTCCACAATAAAATAATTAGCTGAAGTGAGGAGCAGAAAAATTTGCTGTTGGCAAGCATTGTTCACAAGTCATTTTCCTAGTCTGTGATGAGGGCTGCTCTATATCTGAAAGTTGTACCAGCTAAAGTCTCCTTTTTTTCAGCACAGCCTAGAACCTAATTTTGGCCCCTAACTGCCCCTTTTCAGCATATTTATCCCCCTTTTTTGGAGTGATATAAGTCTCCTGCTGGTATAATTCTATCAGCACTAGAGTGGTCCAGGATATACAGTCCTCCATCTGCAATCTCACAGTGCAGCATTCCCTTCCGATGTGGCCTATCTGGTAGCACAATCAAACATTGAGGGTCCCTACAGTTTATACAGACACCCATAATTCCCTGAGAGGATTCTGGATATACCAAAATACAACAGAACAATTTCCCATAAGGCAGCGCACCTGAAAGTGGTGCAGAGGACACTGAGATGCCTACCCACAATGAAGCATGTTTTTGCCTATACAAGTGAATGCCATATGAGCACAATACGTGGCGTAAGAAGCCGAGTGCAAATGTAGGGTGTCAAAATAGTTTTGTTGGAAGCACTTTTGCCAATGCAACTTTCTACTGTACAGCCAATGTTTCATTGCACTCACAGTGGAGTCTCATTCAAGTATCAGACAATTCCATCTGGATTGGTACAATTATCGCCTACCAAGTAGGAGGTAAGGTTCTGATACAGCAAAGCACTCAAACATGTATTTATCTTCAAGCACATTTCTAAGAGCTTTCCTGAATTTGGACCTGTGTTGAATGCTAATGATATCACTTCCTGCTTCTCTGCTTTGTTTAAGTTGAGGAAGAGGACAAAGAGTAGGGAAGAATCTTCATCTTTAGACTGAATGGGAATGAGACATGCTTCTGCTGGAGGCTTGTCTTTAGTCAGCCCTTTTTAGAGTTGACCACAATCAGCTAACAAGTATTTTAAACACCAAATAATCTGTGTTTACTATTTGTATTTGTTCTTTTATTTCTATAAGTTATCTGACTATTAAACTCTTATAAATCAGTGAACTTAAAATAAGGAGACATTTTAAAAAAGTAAACAAACTCACGTGATGGCTCTAAGAGACACCTCAAGAGGCAGCTGCAACAGAGAACTGCTCTTGGACTAAGCATGAAAAATGATTCCTCTAATTACATTTGTACTAGAGGCAAGTGGTTTATTTGGATCTACATGCACTTGTGTTACAGTTATTAACATCAATAAGAACTCTACGTGTGCCTCTGAAGGAAATTATAACCTAAAGAAAGGTAAAAGCCTACTGTTCATTTTGCATTTGTTTTAATCAGTAGATATTGCAGATTGCTCATTGCATCCAGAGTTTATTCTTTGCCTTATTTATATTTGGTGCTGTTGCTTTAAGGTGGGCTGACTGACCTGCTTAGTTTCAAAACTAACCATCTGCTCTGTTTTTATCTCTATTTTTGCCTGCCTATCGGGATTCTCACCCTCTTTCCAATTCAGCCTGCTTGGCATGCTCTCCAGAGACTGAAATAAGGAAATCTAAATTGGAATACTTTGAAGTCTTCAAGTATCTATTGTCTCTCCTGGGACTACATGATGTTTGCCTTTCTGTCCATCATTCTGGCAGCCAAGGAACAGTGGTGTCACTCTGTTGCTTCCTCCAAAACCTGTGTATTTTAGTAGCAATTCTAGTAAGCCAATAATCCCAGTGTTACCATTATGTCACTAATAAAACAGATGCTTATTTACACTACTGTACAATGTGTATTTACAAAATGTCTCTAAAAATCCATATGGCATGTACAGAAGGGGCTGTAAATAAGACATCCATTTACAACAAAATAAAACGTTTAACTTGTTAATAACTGGAAATAAACAGAACTGCAATGGAATTTTTATATTTCAGAAGGACTCTCACTGAATTGCTCTAACTCAGAATTGCATGCCATAGGAATATGATATGTCAACCTGAGAAATGTCTGCTCCAATTAATTTCACAAACAGTGCAATAAATTCCTGCACATTATCCCTTGGGACTGACACTTCATAGCTGAGGACAGTGAAATGAGGTAGTAGAAACATGCAACAGAAGTGGTATGGGACCAATGGGTTTGGCCTCAATGGGACCAAGAGGAGGCCCAACTATTGTAAAAAAAAAAAAATTTGGTTGGTTTTGTAACAATTCCGTTTAAGTCAAACAAAATGTCTGGAAAATCAGAAATACCGCGGTCATTCCTGCCCTCAACTCAGCCTGTTGGGAGTAGTTTTTACAGCAGATAAAAGTAGTATACGGTATTTACAATATCATTTAATATATAGTGAGATACATGCAGTAATGTGGCACAACCAGAATACATTGAAAAAAAATGTATCATCACCTCCAGCAGAGCAGATGCTTCTTTTAGTAGTCATTGCATTTAGGTCCTCGGAATGGCAAGATGCTCTTGGTATCCAGGAAGCAGCAGGTGCCAGACTGTTTATTGGATTTGTGTTTGGTAAGAAGGTTACAACTTTTTCTACAGGGACCAGCCCTCACCATGGTTATTCATGCTTTTGTCACCTCCACATGGGGCAGCCTCTTAAAAGCATTTGGAAATTGCAGCTGGCACAGAAAGCTGCTGCAGACCTACTTGGCAGCGTTTCACATAGTGAGACTGTTACCCTGTGCTTTTGGACTGCACTGGCTATCAGTTGGCTGAAATGAAAGATGATGGATTTGAGCTACGCAATCCAAAATGTTTTAAGCCTCTCTTCCGGTGGTATATCACATCAATTCTCAGAGGCACTTCAGCTTATGCGTGTGATTAAAACCATAATTTAAACATGGGGAAGCCATTGGGAAAGAGATCTCCCATACACTCTCTCTCTAAATTCATTCTTCAGCTCCCTTAGGCCTTGCAAGTTACCAAAACCAGGTTATCTGCTTTCCACATGAGTGTGTGTGTGTGAGAGAGTATTCTGGTTGTGATTTAAAAAAAACACTCAGTGTTGACCTAAGTCTGCTCCCATTGAATTCAGTAGGAGTTTTATCATCACATATGTAATGGAGGCAGAGCTAGTCCAATACTGAGTTGCCAAGAAATCAAGTTGTTTAAAAAAAAAAAAAAAGTCAATGACAAAAACCTCAGCCAAAATGTCAGACAGGTAGAACATTTATGAACAGTCACAGTAAGCTACAGACTCTTAAACAACAGTTAAAGTGGGAAAGAAAAATCTAAGAACCCAAAGAGGGAGGAGAAGATTGGGAAAGTAGTTAAAAGTTTCATTGCCTCTGATTTTTGTCCAATCAGACAAGAGTGTCAGGCACAGAAAAACATTTGTACTTAGCTAAAAACTAGGTGAAAACTATGTGAGAAAAAATACAGGTCCTCACCAGAAAAGGCCTGAGGAAGAGAATAAGGTAATGAAACAACTGGTCAAATACAACTCAAGATTTGCCTCTTAACATGAAGAAGAAGAAAAATTTCCTGAGGGGCTTGTAATAATAACCAAGGGAAAATATTCTGTGAACGGTCTTGAAGGCTTTGTGATTTTACTAGTCCTTATCCCCTCCACTCCCACTTAAGAGTTACACTGAATCCAACCCTCCATGCCAAATTGCCTTAAACTTGGCTGACATTAGTATGGTGGGTCTTGCACTTTTTTGGCAGGGAGCTAAGGTGCCACCCCTTGCCCCTGCTGTTGGGGTGCCAATGGTCACATTAGTAAAGGAAGTATAAAGTAGTAAAGGAGGGAAGTGGGGGAGGGGTCTGGATTTGCTCCTCACTCTGAGCCCCAGCCCCTCTCAACCCCTGAGGGTTCTTACCCTGTTCCCCCTTAGGTGAGGTACCTTCAGTCCTTTAGATGCAGGGGAAAGGAATCACCCTCCCCCACTGTGGCAGGGTCCCCCTTTCTTTAGTGCTCTGATTCTCCAAGTCTCGCAGTACATCTCCAAACTCCCGTTCTCTCTCCTTCCTCCTCCTCCTCCTCTGTCTGCCTGAAGCAGGGAGTTTTATTGGGTTCCCAACAGGGCCTTAACTGACTGCAGGTTCTCCAATTAACCTGTCACCACCTTCCCTAGTCTACAGGGAGCCACACCTTAATTAGCTTTGAGTTTACATATTTCCCCTCAAGCACTCTACCACAGCTCCCTGACCCTCCTCTATCACAACCATTGGACCTGATGTTGAGAGTTTGCAGAATTATATTCTTCTTTCTATTCATCATATTGTAAATACTCTTGGCCACAACTTGGCATTTGGTTAAAAAGCAAAAAATGACTATTTATGCATATAAAAACAATGACATTATAAAAAAAGTTTCATCTTATATATTTATGTAAAAAGAATGTACTCTTCATTTCTGAACTCATTCTATTTGGTAAAGATTATCTTCTCTTTCTTCTGGACTCGCTGAGTACATACAATGAAGCCATGCAGAAGTATTTTAAATAGAAAATCAGTTAAACATTGTGACCATAATTACTATACAAAGAATTTACTGATTTCAGCTACTGATGTTGTTTTTCTTTGTTTAGTCACACGATGATCACTTACATTAAAAATGCAGCATTTGAACAACCTCTTAATGAACTACAGTTGAAGCAAGTCTCTGGTCTCATATTAGTAACCTATCTGTGCTTAAGTAGTATTAACTGATGCCCATTATAGTATCTTGGATCATTGCCTTCTGGGTGGGAGCTCAAGGATAATCTACTCCTTAAATGATGTGGGCTGTAAAGCAGTGTACATAAGTGTTGTTCAGCAAAGCATCTGTTGCCTTAAATGTTGGAACAGCTTCTGCTTGCTTAGTGACAGGGGATGCTGTAGAAATAGGAGTCCAGGTGCTTTATCCCTTCCAGACATTTGCTTAGTTTATTCATGATGTAGTTATTATTAGTATGACATGCCTCTAAATTAATGTTTACAGTGATGTGGGAGCTCAGCACTTATCAGAATCAGATCATGCTTTGGGCTAGCTAATTATACCCGCACTAATTCACATGCTTTGTGGGCATCTCACATATCCCCACATTAAATAAGTAAATGTTAATTTAAATACTTGGGTTGGATGGCAGACATCATGCTTTTCAGCAAGCATTTCACCTTTTTTATATCAGATAAAATATTGGCTTTCCAGTGAAAATTCCTGGGATAGTTAATACATAATTTAATAAGAAAATTAGGTCTCTTCCCTTTTTGAATGTTCTCTGTCTGAAATAGTGATGCAAACTTGCTTCAAAAGAGCATTCGCTTTTGCCTTCCTATTGTTTGCAAACAGAATTTGAACTCCTTTCTGGGCACTTTAAAAAAAAAAAAGCATTTTCATCCATTGGTAGCTTAGACCATTTGAAAGATGCTACTCTGGTCAACTTTTTGCATGCAGGATCCTCTGAAATATCAGGATTATCACAGATTCAATTATATAATTGTTTTTATCATGTAAATTTAACACAAGCAACCCAGTTAAAAACACAATAATTACCTTCCTCAAGGACCAGTATCTGAGAAGAATCTAATTAAAAGGTGATGATGCAATGGTCTTGCTCCATCTACCATGTGATCTAGAGGTAAATCGTATTTAAACTGCATTCTAAATCTCACTTATACTTGAGGTCCTTGAAACTGAGATTTTCCTAACAAAACTCATCACTAAAGTACAGGCGTGTCGCATCTTACGCTCTTTCAACCTATGCGAATTCAGCTTTACGTGGTGCCCCTCCACCCCCCAAAAAGAAAGGAAAATGAAAAATATAAAAACTTTGTTTAGGGCGGCCAATTTCGCCTGCCATTGAACTCAACGTGGTTTCGACTATGGGGTTTCGCTTTACGCGGAAACCGCAGAACCAAACCCTTGTGCAAGACGCGACATTCCTGCATATAATTTCCTTCTGGTTAGTCTTCACAGTAGAACTTGTTCAATTTACAGCTATGTCCTCTTCAAACTGAATTTTTAAATTTGACTCAATTTCACTTTTGTTTTCCTCCTTTGTTTCTTCTGTGTTGCAATAATTCAATTTACTATTCAAAATAGATAAACAATATTTTTAAATATAATAAGTGTCTTATACCTAAAACTAAAGGGAACTTGAACCTGACTTCAGCTTTCATAAGTTTGGATTAATTCCCTTTTGATCCTTCTTTCCTTATTGCAATATCAAAAATCCATAGAACAATCTTGCCTTCCATTCCCCCCTCACATATATCTCCACAGCAACATGTGACTTGTCCAAAAAGGTCCTGGATCTAAATCTGCTCTTTCTACTTCCAGTAAAGGCCCAATCCCAACTTGATCCAATTAATGATCATCTCCATTCTTTCTTCTACTACTTGAAGAACACCATTGCTGTGAAAAATCTTCCAACTCTTCTACTGAACACAGAGATGGTTCTCACTCCTCCTCAGAGTCACATAGGAAACAGTTTTCCACATATGCAAGATATCTAAGTCCCAATTTTCCTCTTGGTTACACTGGTATAAATGAAGAGTAACCTATTTGCAGTACTAAATTTGCGCCATGAATTGCCTGGGCTGACCACAGGTACCTCAAAGGTTGGCAGTTCATACCCCTGACATTTCTGGGCTTGCTGCGTCAATTCTGAAAGTAAAAACATTTCTTGAGCCCCAACACCTCTTTCACTACAAAGTAAGCAATGCAGTTACATTGTTGTAAGAGATCACACCCCTAAATCTCAGAGCCATAACATCCTCTCTGTAATGCGACTGGGCTAAAAGCCCAGAGTGCCAGGAAATTTGAAGAGCGAACACGTTGTTTAGCACCCATAGACCTTCAAAAGGTAGAAAAGGAAGAATCTGAGGAAAGGACTTATTTCAGATGGATTCTTTGAATTCTAATGGCTATGCAATATATTAGCATAAGTAGTTATCAGTGAAAATCATCATCTTAGACATTCTAGACACTATATTGATGGACTGTGGTAATTTGCACCTTAAGAAAATCTAAGACACAAATTAAGATGATATTACAGTCTAGCAATCTTATATCCTTGGTGAATGTAAGAAGATATATCTACCCTGGTGAATCAGTAGGAATTCATCAACATTTTCATTCAAAATCCCTACACTTGGAAGGAATGTAGGTCAACAGAAGCTCCCCTTACTCTGTTAGAATGTGTGACGTTTGACAGCTAAGTCATCACCAATGTCCCCAAAGAATTTACAATGCATATTTAGATAAAAACAAACAATTATGACTGAGTGATAACAAAACCATTGGGAAAGAGTGGGTGACTAGGAATAAAAGAGGCGATGGGTCACAGTAACAGTTATGCACACAACTTGATAGTTCCATTAAAATAATACATTAATACCAAATTAGAGAATATATTGTTATATTGCATTACATTCCAACAGATGGATATAAATAAACATACAAAACCAAGCCCAATTCTGTCTAACAATACAATGCCGATAATATGTACCATCATGGTGTGTGTGTGTGTGTGGGGGGGTGCATGAAGTTATCAGTGTATTGGATAAATGTGTACCCACATATGGAAGTGTGTGTGTTGAGGTGATGTAAAAAAGGTGAGAGCAGAGAGTTTCATGATGATGTAGATCTCACTATAAGGCATTCAAATTGAGAATTAAGTTGAATTTCAAATATCTGAGGAGATGAAACACTGTGGAGAAGCAATTTACTTATGCCAGCATCAGCTAACTCAAACATGAGCAATTTGAAATAACTGTCAAAAGCCACATTTCCATTTCTGTTTCCTAAGGCAAGTAACGTAATTTAAAAAGGCTTGAACTTTTTGTATTAATCTCATTGGGCAAAGAAGGGATTAATATTCTTATTTCTTATGTGTTTGTATGTGCAGTTAAACAAAGATTTTGCATAGTCACATTCATTTACACTTTGTTCCTAGGATTCTGTGTCAGTCTTCATGCCAAGATCTACCTTGCAGGTTTTACCAGGCAAACAAGAGAGCATTTTGCTTAAGTAATAAACAAGGAGGAAACCTTGTCTCTGCTCCCTGGACATGGAGAGCAGAGGAACCGATAGAGCTTTAGGTACAGCTTTGTGATGGCTATCAGTATCCCAGTGTGAAGGGTTGATTTGGGGGGCAGATCTTGCAAGGCAAGCCAGCTGCCAGACCAGGGCTGATCACTCAGCTGCCATGACTCATTCCTCCAACAAAGTCCTCAGTGACTCAGGCTCTCGGCAGCAGCCTCTCTCTGAGAAGGGCATGGGTCAGATGACCCCCAAGCTCAGATATTTTACTGATCCCACCAGAGCTGCAAGATAGTTTGTGCAACAACTCTACCTGGCCAGGAACCTCCTACTGACTCTCAGTATAACAGAATCCCTAGACGTCCAGTTTGCCCTTGATCTGGTTCCTGTTCCTGCCCCACACTTGGTTCCAGCCCCTGCCCTTGGCCAGTTCCTATTCCTTTTCCAGTCTGGCCTAAGCTTTGTTCCAGCCTGCTCCAGCTTTGACCATATCCTACTCTGATTTTGCTCCAGATCAGCATCCTCTTCCTGAACCCTGGCCCTCGGAGCAATTCCACTCCAGCTTCAACTTTTGGCCTGAATCTGGACTCTGACTACTGATTTAGCTTGCCTATGCACTCTCATCTCGGATCTGATCCACAGCCCACCCCCAGACCTCAGTGTCAGCACTGCCCTCAGCTTGGTCCTGAATCTATGTCCAGCTTCAGCCACCACTCTTACCACCAGGCATAACGGCCTGGAATCAGAGATTCTGTTGTATCTTTAGTTCCATACATCAGAAGCCACGTTTCACCCCATCTCATGCAGATGGTCACCTCAAGAGTACAGCCATATGCACTAGCATCTGGTGATGAATTCCATGGTCTTAAAAGAATTCCTTCTTTCTCCAGAATACAGACACATTTCTTGAGTTGTATATTAGACCTTTGAATTCAGGAAGAAGTCCCTGAATAAGAAATTAGGTCCAATGAGAAAATTACAGTGAACAACTGAGTGTTTATTGAAAAAGAAAAAAAAAACCCTCTGATTTTCAGTAAGAGAAAAACCAAACATTTTCATCCAGAAATGGCATTGACACACATTTTGTTGTTATCACCAAACATTTGAGTGAAAATTACTGAAAACAAAATAAAAAAAATCAAGCATCCAGCTGAGAAAAAAGAGCCGAGAGCAGACACTTTCTGTGAAAATTTTCATTTTCTTAGCAATCCAGTTGTCTATCGAGGAAAAATTGCAATGGAAAATATTTGACCAGCCCTAAAAGACGACATCCACAAATGACCCTGAACATCCCAAGCAGATACAGCTGAAAAGGATATTTGTTCTTAAACAAAGCCTATTTGACCACTGTTTATATTCAAATACAGTTTTGTTTTTAAAATGAAAACACTAGTGGTTGACCCAGGTGGAAATATAAGCAGCTGTCATCTTGGAATTTCTTTCTTTGAGATGTAATGCCTGTGGCGGCTTTTCCAAAAAGGATCTTGAAAATTCTGGTTGGAAGGACTTTGCAATATTCCAATGGAACCCTGCAAAGTAATTTCACTCAAGACACCACTAATGCCTCAGTTTTCAAGTGACAGCACTATAGCAGCTGATGTATAGTCACAGCTGGAAGGATGCATTTAGTAACTATTCCTGTTATTTCTTTGGTATAATACTGATGTTGCACTTGTAATTTGTTGCCTTTTTGTTTACTGGTTTCTATCAACAATAAAGAGGAATATAATTTGTTATACCAGGGCTAGGAGGTACAGCTGCTGCAAACACTCCAGTGAAGTCATGAGAGAGACTTTCAAGTCTGAGGCAGATGCTGTTCATTTTCCCATCATTGCTCCAAGCCATGCATGGAAGTGGAGGTAGAGCTAGATCAGCCAATCACTTAGAACATTTAACAGAAAACTGAACAACACACTAGATAATGTATTGTAGAGAATAAGCCTACATCGTCGGGATGGTGGGGGAGATGAGTTAATAGTTTGTTTGTTTTCATCCCCAACTTCTGGATAAACCACGGTGTGAAAAGAGGATACTTGAGGCAATTCTTTGGTATTATGCAGTTCATTCATGGAACAGGAATCCAGGAGATACGCTATAGATAAAATACTCTGTCATCTTTTCTCACTGCTTCATCCTCCATTTTAGAAAGACCTGCATAGACTAGCTTCAGGAGGTAATCTGCAACCTTATTCTGAGCTACCAATTGATAACGAAACATCAAAGCTGTAGGGCGGCAAAGAAAGTTAGAACAAAAATCCTCAGGCCAGATAAAAATACAGCAAATATTATTTCATAGTTCAGCTAGAATGTTTGAAGATTAGTAATAAAAGTGATATTTTGAACAGCAAGTATGACCAACATGAAATAAGTATTTCCAAAGTAGCAATTAGAGCTGGTGAGGAATTTTTCAGTGAAATTAAATAAGAAAATGACAGTTCATGAAAACTGAAACTTTTTGTGGAAATGTATTGGTTTAAAAACAAACAAACAAAATTTCACCTGGAAGATTTTCCAGGAGGAGGATGAAATTCTAATTCAAATGAGAGAGAGAGAGAGTCTGATTCTGAGCAAGAACTTGAATCTTGATCTCTCAAAATCCAGATGAGTGCATTAACCACCAGTATGTACAGTCAATCTCTCTCTCCTTATAGACAAATGAACATTTATTTATAAAAAGTGGATCAGTTCTGCTAGGAAAGACTAAAAGAGTGAAACCTGGGTCAACTCTCACTGGAGATGTGGGAGATCCAGATTTAAAAACCCGCTTTGAATCAAGCTCCTAGCCATTAGGCTATTGGCTATTCTGGACTCTCTCACACTTTTGTTTTCCCTCACAGAAATAAATAAATAAATAGGAAAATCTAAATCTGGTTCCTATATGGACTCACCCCTTCCATCCCTCAAACCTCTCGTTTTCTGGCCAGCCCTAGTTTGTGGTACTTTTAACATATTCCTGCAGGGTAAAGTACTATTAAAGAATGAACATTTATTTGCTGATAAGTCTACCTGTGATAAATCAGGAGTCCAGTAAAACAGATGATCTAGGAATAAATTTAATGCAGCTGTCTTGTCAATCTTGTCTAATTTATGTGAGAATTTGGCATTGATCTCAAAGTATATAGAAAAAAGGTTTCAGCTCTTTCTCCCTCTCTGCTTTCCTCAGCACAAATTATCTAGTCTTAGGCACTCTATCATGTTGTATAGCACAATGACATTTCCATTAGAAGGTAAATAAAACTCAAATGAATATAAATGTCTTTGCATCTCACATTTCCTATAACAGACAACACTGAAATATCAATCTGATACACTTGTACGTAAGCATCAGCAACCATTTTCATTACAACTCAGAGTGCTAAAGGATAAAAAGGAAAATATGTACATTCATAAAGGGGGGGCATTAGCCGTTAATACAGGGGAATATTGTGAAAACACTTGATATTGGATGCCATTTTTACATATTATTACATGGTACTTTTCATTAAAAATAGGTCTCAAAGCAGTCTCTATTCAATACACATTTGACCTGCAGCTTAAAAAAATAAATCAATTCTGTAACAACGGGAAGTCCTAATTCTTAGCTGACCAATACTAAGCAATCTATAATGCATCAAAGAAATTACATGGAAGACTGAATAGGTTATCTTCTGCAGAAATGTTCCCTACATTATTTTACTGAGTGATTTGTCCAGTCCAATATTAAATAATTCAAAGATTGGGCTTTCAAATGAAATATATGATCTTTTGTCCACACATTTTCAACTTGAAGTATTAGCCATAAATTATCCAGGGTCCTAAACTGCGGTTAAATCGGGCCAGGACAGTCTTATGCCTCTTGATTTAATTCCCACTCTCAGTTTCCTCCCCCCTTGGGTCCTTTTTGGTCTAGCAGGCTCAAGAGGAGGCTGTTTACAAGGTGGACTTTTTAGAACTCTAGGTATTCAGTGGGATAAGAATAGTTTGCACATCCACTGGTATCATCATTACATTATGTGATTTGTATGCACCTCTTGCAGTCAGAACTTTTTGGTGGGGAGGAAGAGATGCAGTATTTACATAGTATTAATGTGTGCATTTTGTAATATAAATTTTATACTCTCACAGAACCGAGGTAATCTGAAGAGGTGTTTCCACAAGTATTTTAATTCACTCCTAAAGGGCCTGATCTAATGTAGTAAATAGAAATCTTTCCATTGTTTCAAAGTGGGTGTTGGACTGGGCCTATAGTTAGCTCAAATTTTTTAGTTTACAGACAATAGAATGTCAATGTATCTACTTTCTGCAATTTTCAAGTCACAGTACTGATCATGCATGTGAGCTTAATTAGAACACAATGATATCCCATCATGTGGTCCCCTTTCTGTTGTGCTTAGGCAAGTTCTGAGAAAATTGACTCTTTGTAATGTGCATCCTATTTCAGGAATCTTCCCATTAAGGTCTGAAGCTTACAGCCTCCAGCTACAAGTAGGGTGCATAACATCATGCCAGCCTCTGCACTTTTGTTTCTATGGTTTGTGAAATAGATGTTTAATAAAGACAATCTAATTGACAAGCTAATGATCCACACAGACTCCCAGGGCTACTGTATCATGAGTAGAAGCATCTGTGTGCTAATGATTTAAAAATTAAGATTAAAAAAAAGTGAAACAGGCTAATGAGTTGGACAATACATGTATTTTTTTAAAAAAAAAATCTATTCCTAAACAGTATTTAGCATTTTGCTTTCAGGATTTAGTGTTATACTAAATTAATATAATTATGTTTTACCGTTTTGCAGATTCCCTTAAACAATTACATAAAATCCTTAATTTTATCTTAAATTCACAAAATCAAGGATTTGCCTTTATGGCATAAAGTCAGTCAACACTTTAGGTAGTCACAGATTGGAACATATCATAGCACATAATAATTTGCATCATTGTGTTGTTAGGTTGATAACATGCATTCATCCATGCAAAAACGTGTTTGGGATTTGAAAAGCTGCATAGGTATGTGAATAAGGAAATATGAGCATAACTGTTTAAATAAGGGATATAGATTTGAGCCAGCATGAATGAAAGTTTTGGTATTGACCGGAGTTGCCTGGGAATTCTCTGATGCAATATTTTACAATGGAAAATGTTGATTCATTGATTCATGTATAAGAATCTTTTTCGATGAATCCCCCAATTTAAAAAAAAAAAATGAAAAACTTTTGAAATCGACAGTGTCCTTTCCCACATCTTTGAAATGCTCTTATTTTAATTGACTTTGTGTGTCAAAATTTTAGCATAAACTTAAAAAAATAAAAACATCGACATCAAACCAAAAATCTTTTAGGCATTATTTCACTGAAACCTTTTAGTTGACCTTATCCAAAAAGTTTTTCAAATGACCAATTTTAACATTTTCAAGATATAGATATTTTCATCCCATTTGGGGATGGGTGAACTCTCCCCCCCTCAAATCTTATATTCTCTCAGGATGAGCAAAGTATTTCCTGTCCAGCTCTACTCTTGAATTCAATAGGTGTATGACTGAGCAGTATGAGGGTTAATGGAATTTTCAAAAAGGCAATTTAGGTCCATTCAATGGGGATTGCTTTTTATGGGATGTCATACATTTTTTGTGGTGCCCAGAGGTTGTTTTGAAAATACCAATAGAGCATCTTTCTGGAGGGCTATAGGGGACAGTCAACTAGGAATGAAACTCCGAAAAGGTTAAGTGAACTTAGTGGGTAGATGCTGGACCTCACTGCCCCTTGATTCTAGGTCAGTGATGCAGAAGCAAGCTATGGGGAACTTTTCAGAGATACTTGGTGATGACCACCTTCCCTTCTCATCATGCCTGATATATCTTCCCCATCAACACTTTGTGAAGCAGCTTTTCTACTTGCTGCAATTTTCTGAACAGGATTTTATTTAACAGTCTGCGCTATGTTGTATCATGGAATTAAAAAGTGAATATCAATTAAAATGAATTCAGTACATCTCCTTGAGTAGATGGATCTTGGAATAGACCATTCCTTGGTAACTCATTTTGGATGCAGTTGTCATTAGGACTATTTCTCTCACCTCCAGGATTCTGAATTTTTTAATTGCCAAGTTAACTCTTCAGAGGTATTTCAACAAACCAATGTAAGCAGATATGAAGAGGGCTAGTTGTACCATAGCTATGCTAAACAATTGTGCTGGGTCAGTCTTTCACAAGTGCCACTTTCCAAAGTCATAACAGTGTGGTTACATTATCAAACAATCAGCATTTCTAATGAAGCAGTGCTGTTGAAAAGACCTCAGCTTTTGAGATGGTGCATCTTGTAAAGGTACTAAAGTATAGCAGTTCTCTAGAAATGCCAGAAGGGATTTAGGGTACTATGGTGATAAGACAGTTAATAGATTCATAGACTGTAATGCCAGGAGAGGCCATTTTGATCACCTGCTCTGACATCCTACATAACACAAGTCTTTGAACCTCATCCAATAATTTGTGCATAAAACCCAAAACATCTCTTTGAGTTATAGGATATCTTTTAGTAAGGCATCCAGTTGCAATTTATCTTCCATAACTGTGAGTTTGCATCTCTAGAGTCCCTCACGTATTAATCTGCATCTTCTGTCTCATCTGTAATTGAGGAAGATTATTTCCTTGTATTCAAACTGATGGCTGGAAATGATTGTTTTCTGCAGAGCACTTCAGTTATAATGTATGACACATCTACATTTGAGCTGGTTTAAGTGAAATCATACATTTGAGGCAGGATTCCCAGCTAACGTAGACGTATCTGCTATAGCTGTGCTCTAGCTAGCACCTAAACACAGCAGCATGCCCGTGGTGACACAGTTACTAGTCAGGCTAGCTGCACTGAGTACAATCCCACCTAATCTGATCAGCTGCGTACATACCCATGTGACTAGCCTAAGCCACTGCCCATGCTGTCGCAGCCACACTGCTACTTTTAGGTGCTAGCTTAAGCAGAGTTAGAACCGGTAAGTCTACCCCAGCTGGGAATCACACCTCCTAGCCCAAATGTAGATGTAGACTAAGAGTCAAACCAATTCCATTCTTTCTTAATAGCTCCTTTTTCTGATACATTGTTCTCCTTCTTGTTGCTTTGCTGCAAACCTATGTAAACCAGGGTAAAAAATAATAGTCACCAGATAGCGCTGCCACTCCGTTTACCAGTGATGGAGTTTAGAGAGACAAATTGTGGTCTTAAGCAAACTCATCATGAGTACTGTGTTCAGTTCTGAGTACCACACTTCAGGAAGAATGTGGACAGACTGGAAGAAGTCCAGAGGCAAGCAACAAAAATGATTAAAGGTCTAGAAACATGACCTATGAAGAACGAGTGAAGGAAGGCAATTCAAAAGACAAAAACTAATGTAATAAGTTTGAGTCACTATGGACTCAATTATGGGTAGTACCAAGTGCCCTAGCTCCCAGTATTTTGAATCTCACATGTCGGCCCTGTATCTATATAAATTTCATCTGAGCCAAATTTAACCAGTGGCCAAAGTAGCAAGAGTTTCCATAGTTCACTATGACATCATAACTATTCAAAATTCCTCTCTCAAGCCCCAAGTGCTCATCTGCAATTGACTCTTTTAAACTGAAGTTCCTTTTTCAGAATGTTCATACGACTAATTTTGCTTACTGAAAGGGCCATGTATATTACATAATGTTCTTTTTTTAAAATTAGGTTTCGCTGACATTTCTATGGAAAAATGTCAATATTAATCATCTCATCTCATTTACTGAACAATTTAAATGACAAGTACAAGTACATAAACCTCTTTTTAAAGGCCTAAAAGAACACACTGGTAACATCTAATAAGTAGATGTCAGGAGATCCAGGATTAAATTAAAAATCCTGAGGTTATCAATAAAGCTTTTCACTTCTCCGTCTTATTTAGACATGTTTCCAATTTTTTAAAACAATCTAGGCCTCAAGGGACCAACAGTTAATTAGTCATTAATCCATTCCTCAAACCAATTCCTCAAAAGATTACTTCACCTTTAAATACACCTAAATTGATTAATTTTAATTGAGAAGATATAAAATATGTATAATTGCACTATTAGGAATTACAATATAATTTTAACTGGTCATTTATGTTTAAAGTTGTAGCAAATGGTAAGGACCAAATTCACTAGCATCAATGGGGCTACTCAGCATTATCTCATGTAATTAAATATTTATACGATTAGGGAATTAGGCTATAGTAAATTCAACTATAAACAGGTCAGTTTTATGCTATCAAAGCAAAAAATCAAACACACAACTTCCTAAAACCATACCCGGTCAAACTATGTAAACTTAATCCTGGTGCAAAGATCTGTCCCCCAGTTTCCACATTGCATCACTACATAAGAACAGTCATACTTAGTCAGGACAATGGTCCATCTAGCTCAGTATCTTGCCCTCCAACAGTCACCAATGCCAGATACTTCAGGGGGAAAGAACAGAGTAGAGTAATTATTGAATGATCTATCCCCTGCTGTTCCATTCCAACATCTTGCTGTCAAAGGTTTAGGGACACCCAGAGCATGGGGTTGCATCCCTGACCATCTTGGCTAATAGCCATTGATAGACCTATTCTCCATGAATTTATCTAATTCTTTTTTTAAACCAATCATGGTTTTGGACTTTACAACATCCCCTACCAACAAGTTCCACAGATTGACTGTGTGCTATGTGAAGAAGGACTACTTTTTCTTTGTTTTGTTTGTCATTTATGAAAGAAGGTAAGTTTAATGTATATTTTCATTAGCACCTCTGGTTAGTTTAGCTATTTATTAGAGCTGGGCAAATAATTCATAATAGATAATGTATTTGATTAATTTTACTTTTTTTGTTAGTTGGATATAAATAAATTGCAACATTATTGAATTAACTGAATACTCCAAACTGGCCACAAATTTATTCAGCAGAAAATTTTTGTCTGTGGAATTTTCATGAACAGTGCATTGTAAATATTGTAAGGCCCTTATCCTGCGAGCAGTCCTATTGAGCTCAGTGTAACTATTCATGAATAAATGTAATCATGTGTATCAGTATTTGTAGGATCAGAGCCGAAACTTGTTCAGGGTTGGACAATTACATCAAATAAGTGGAACAGTTTGACCCATTTGGATGACTTATGTAACTAACAATCAGCAAGATGAATGTGGAATTTTAAATTTTACAATTTCATATGCAATTAGGAATTTACATTATTATTAATTAGTTGTAATTGAAATTTGCAATTGGTGAATATGCTAATATTAAATTTTTATCTGTATTTTGGAAATATTTAGCTGTAAAATTCATTCATTAGAATATCTCTGGACAGCAAAGATGGGAGGCACAAAAATGATCAAAGCCATTTGATTAAAACAATTCAAATTAATATTTGTAGAGATTTCCCCTCTCCAGTATTCACACAGCTCTAACACACCACGTATCTCAGGCCACAGTTTCAGACAACTTCAAAGCCAGCAACTAATTTGACCATGCACACTTTATATAAGTATGCATTTCCATGAGAAACACACTGTCTGGCACTAACAGACATTTGAGAGTACAAGTGCATACCTGGGACTGCAAATAAAGAGTGACATTCTGCTAGCACAAAGTTACAGTTCAGATCTAACAAAAATAGATCTTCATTTGTATTCTTAGCCCCCTTTTTACTTCAAGCCTCACCAGGGCTGGCTCTAACTTTTTTGCCACCCCAAGCCAAGAAAAAAAAAAGGGTGGGGGGCAGATGGAATGTGCCACCCCAAGATTGGCTGGAATGCTGCACCTTAAAAGGTGCCACCCCAAGAACGTCCTTCCTCTGCTGGTGCCTGGAGCCGGCCCTGGGCATCACTAAACAATTTGTCTTGATTACTTTCAATGACTGTTACTTCCGGAGGTGTATAACAGCATACAAAAAGTATCTCTGTCATCAGGTTTAAATTTACTACCAATCCATGCAATTAAATGTTCTTTTTAGTATCAAGGGTCTGGATCAAAGGTGAATTTTCACTAATCCATTCATTATTTTATATACTTCCAGTATGTCCCTTTTCATTCTCTACCTCTTGAATCCAAAAAGTCACAATCTTTCTCATCTTTCTAATTCCATCACAGTATAAATTGGCTCAAATCTCTTATCAGTTAATTGCTATTCTTTGAATCTTTCCAAGTACATCAATGTTCTTTTCAAGGTGAGATGATACAGCCACAATTAAGGTGATAAAATAAGTCTAATACATATTATAATGTCATTCTTATTACACCTTTAACTTTCCTGGTAGTCAATTTACCTTTCATTTGGATTTTGAGCAGATTTTAAATGGAGAGAGAACAGCTGTTTTTCTGTCAAGGGAAATATAAATCTTTGTATTTAATTTTCTGATTGCATTTGTTTTCCTTCTGATGCTGTGTTTTGTATTTGTTATTTATATGACTAATTACAGAACTGTGTTTGGAATCATATTAACTTGGCAACCAGACTTTGATGGTTCCAATAAATTGTTCACAAGATAAGCTATAATTAGACAAACTAAAGGGAACAATGTCTTACAAACCTTAGATACGTTACTAAAATTCCTGGCCTTTCAAATGAAATAAGAAATCCTCAGCCTCTGGAGGAAAGGGCACATATTTCACAGTAGTTACAGTATATTAATGGATCATGATTCTTCTTCTGAGAGCGTAAAGCTATGGAGACACTTTCAGTTCGTTATCTCCTACCATGGCACAAATAATTGGCTTCCTTTATTTGGAGGTGAAATCCTTCCCTAGTTTGTTGTCAGCAAGGCTCACACAAAGAATCTGAAGTGGCTGCTTCATTAGAGAAAGGCACCATAATCAGGAAAAAAATAGTGTACTGTGACAAGATGGTTGGATAGAGACTTGTCACAAATGAACAGGAGAATCAGCCTGCACCCTCATCAGTGAAATAATTTTGCAGTGAGAATGCTTCAGGTATGCAGGAGAAGTGTACACATTACATCAACTCTGAACTCACCCAAACACCCACAATAATTGTAAGGAGAGAGAGAGAGAGAGAGGTCCTTGCCTCCCTTCTTTTTAGAAACAACTAACTAACTGGAATCAGGACTTGAAAATAAAGGAGGACATAGCTGTGCAACTAGCTGTTTTTTTGGTTTGGTCCCCCTCTGCCCCCCAAAAATCATTTCAGGCTAAAATGTTTGTTTCAACTCCAGATAAAAATGTTTGGTTTGGGCTTTTTAAAATCTTAAAAACAATATAGAATTGAACTAAAATTTAAAACAAAAACTTATTTCAAATCAAACAATCAAAATGTTTTGATTTTTTTTTTTGACTGAACAATTCAACACATTTGACAGAGCATTTTGGTTGATCTGAGTCTACATTTTTTTGGCTGAAAGTGTTTCAGCCGAATAATTTTGCCCAGCCCTAATGACAGTACTGCTGAAGTAGGTGAATAGAACCTGGCCTAGCCTCACATATGCAACAACTGTTATTGCCTTCAGTGGGTTATAGAATCAATTCCAATAAATATTTATTTACAATAGGATTTCTGGATCAAAACTATGGAAAAAACAAAATACAGGAATAAAAAAAGAACTAATTGATTAAGGAAAGTTTTGTAAAAAGTGTCATCTGAACTATAGAATTCTCTGAAAAATAAGTGAAAAGAGAATTGTACCAAATAAGTGGGATAAAAAAAGGAAAAGAAAAATCAATATGAAGTGGATTTGCAGAGAGTTCTTATTTAAGCTAGGATAATGGCAAGAATTTAAAA
This sequence comes from Sternotherus odoratus, assembly GCA_032164245.1. Lineage (NCBI taxonomy): Eukaryota > Metazoa > Chordata > Testudines > Kinosternidae > Sternotherus > Sternotherus odoratus. Next base: position 24,704,063 of record JAVMKO010000009.1, read on the forward strand.
GGATATTTTCCTGCTGTACATGTTCTGGATACCTCATTGTATGGCACAGAAAAAGAGGTAATTATTTGTGATTAAACAGGAAACTGGGCAGTAAAGCTGGGGATTCACAACTGATGACTCTTTCCAATCATCTCACTACTTCCAGGCACACACATGGTAAGGCTTCCCTTAATGATGTGTTTCAAAAACGGGCTTGAGCCTGCAACAGCTCAGGTAGGTGATTAACTTTATTCATGTGACTAATCCACTGGAGATATACAGGACCAGTCACATATGTGTAAGTGGTCAGGCTTGGGGCCACTGATGGGATTGTCTTCCTAATGGAAATATCAAAAAAAACCCTTGAGCTTTGCAGAAATAATCTGGCCAAATAGCTATGATATGAAAGAAATGACTGCCATATTTTTAAAGCAATGGCAGAGTTGAATATTTTTTCCCCTATTACTTAAATATTGTTTAATGCTCTGAATGGCTTTGCTTAATTTTTGTGAATGGCACTGAATAAATCATTGAGAACACCAGCCCACATTTGCTGAATTTCTGCCACAGATTACTGCCAAAAGAGAGGCAGATATTTGTCTGCAGTGAAATAGACAGATGGTCCGTTAATCTTAGGCCTTCGCAAATTGAAAGTGAGAATATTACTAAAAAAGAAATGATCAAATAACATCCATACTCTGCCTTAGTTTGAAACCCACAGATATACAAAAATTAAACTCCATCCTTGTATCCTTGCTGTTGTGCCCAGGTAACACTCATGAATACATCATACTACGTCAAATTCCCAGAGAAAAATCTGTGTTAAAAGGGAATTAAATATCTCATATCCCAATTATATGCCACGTAGGGCTGGTTGAAATATTTATAGTGAGAACTTTTTTAAATTAAATGCACTTCTTTCCAAAATAGAAATGTTTCATGAAAAAAATATTGGCATCAAAATATTTCATTTTGAAAGAGTGATTAAAAAAATGAAAACATCAAACTGGTTATTGAATTTTTTGTTTACCAAAAATGGATTTTCAGTGAATGAAAAACATTGATAACTATTCTGATAACATTTTAAATGTTATAACAATTGTGGAAAAAATAAAAATTGGGTTTTTTAAAAACAATTCAAAGTGAAAACCATTTTGAAATTTCCAATATTTTTCCAAAAAATGTTTTATTTTTCCCACCCAGTTCCAGTGACATGTTCTGCTTCTTCTTTAGCACAGTTAAAGCCTGGCACCTTGGGTGAAGGTCTGATGAAACTGTTGGTAGTACCTTCTTCCTTCCTCCTTTTGTCTGCTTTTGTTCTGGAAGTTATTTTGGTTATCCACTGTTGTAGGATTCTTTTATAGGCTTGGTCAACATAAAATGTAACTGTTTTGGTAAGGCACATGAATTCTTTTTACAAATATAATTATAACCCCTAATGTGGACTTAAATTTGTTTAAAATGTGTCTTGTACAGTACATTTACTCTCCTAAAATTGTGGAAATAAAGTTTACAACTAAAAGCATCTTTATGCCTATAACACTCATCCACGTTAGTGGGTTTTACTGCTTTAACCATGCCAGTTTCAAATATATATAAAAACTCTGTGTAGAAAAGCCCTTACTAAGCCAGTCCTACCTCTCCAGTGTTCGAGGATCCCACATATTTCTGAAACTGAAGAGAAACTGCTTTCCCCCTTTGGTGATTCTAACAGCACCGAGGTGCTAGATTTCCCTTAACCATATGGTTGAAATGAGCCATAGCCCGGTGTTATAATTTAAATAATTTTGCTGAGCCACTAAATAAGCAAAGACAGAAGGGGGGGGGGGGGAGGTGTTATCATTGTGTTTGCTTATTAGGTCTACAGTAAAATCTTCACTGAAGAAACCTGTTAGGACTAATTGGAGGTGGATGCAGGATGGTATCTTTCCTAGAAGCTTCTAAGGAAAAGTGAGTAATGACCAAAGTCAATGCCAGATAAAGCAAACTGATGTATGTGCTATGAACCAGACAAATGGAAATCAAGCCAACACTCACTCCCCTTCACAGGATCCTTGGAGGCCTGGTACTGAGCAGTTGAGAACCAGGGCAAAAGATGGAACATTTCAATAGTACCCGCAAATGTCAGAAGCAACAAGGCAACCAACAGATCAGGCTTTTCAGCTGTCTAGAGGAAATTTTAAAAAAGAGAGAGAGAGTCCAATAATTTGCAGGTCGTCAGATAAGTCAGACAGGAAACCCAACATAACGTTAGGAAGAGGCCAGAACACCTGCAGTCACACTCGGGTTAACTTCAAAGCTGAATTTTGTCTTTTACTCTTATATGTGAAATGTCTAACTTCGATTCTTTGGAATAAAAAATTGAGGTTATAAAAGCTCTCAAAAAAATCCTCTGCTACAAAATGGCTTCAGAAAAATAGCTCAAGTGCTTTTGAAGAAGAGATCAGATATAATGAAAAAACCTCTTCTGGTTATTGAAATATGCTAGAGAACTACCACTGGCAGACAGCAGATGATCCATTGTTTTAAAAGTTGCATGGAAAAAGAGAGTGGAAAACTCATAAGCAGTATTATTCTCCATTATTATTTTGTATACAAAAATCCTGGACAGGCTGCAGAGAAACTTGCATGGAGATCTGAGGGGAGTAGTTTTGCTTCAAAAGAAGATATTATAGATGTGCTACATCTTCATAAACTGATAAACATATGAAATATGGAAGAAAACAGTGATTGTTATAATCTTTATGCAGACCTTGTGTCTTATTTAACTTCACTGATGACTATTGTAACCTAAACTAGAATTAAATCAGCACTGATTTTCCCATCAGATAATGGAAGATCTTTTATTCTAGTCACATTGATCCATGAGAGATATTGTGGATATCGATATGATAGAATAAACCTAACAGTCTATGGCATTGTCTCCCTTGGAATATTCCATCATTGCATTTTTTTTTATTTTTACACTTATTCATTAATAAATTCCCTAATGTGCAAATAAACATTAATAAAGCCAAATTACAGTAACATTTAAATCCAAATTCCAAAATAATTGGTGCTGAGGTTAGATAAAGACAACCTTTTAACCCCCAAATTAGGTAGATGAGGATTCATCACATGAGTTTTCCAATGCTTCCTGTTTTGAATTTGTCAAACAATGCCACTGAGAATATCTTCCCTGGAATATCATTTTTTTATTTCAGGCTTTAGCCAGAATTTGGAAGTGCGAATGTCTGCACTAATCAGAAAGTGGTAAAACCCAAATAAATTTTAAATAAATAAATAAATAAATAAACATTCAACACATTTTTTCACTTTAAGCTTCTGCGAAGCTTCTTGCTTTATCCAAGCCCATTTCACCATGCCTAGTAAAGTGTTGTGATAAATGAACTAATCACTCCATCACATCCTGGTTAAGAAAATATACCGGAGAGGGTTTATATGAGTATGATGGTAAAGGCAAACATTTTCAGATTTGGTCCACTAAATCCGCTTGCAAGCACCTTAATGAGTAGTTTGATTTTCAGAAGACCTCACACAAAATTTTGGCTCTCACACCAAAAGTTGGAAACCTGGATGTGATAAAAAAGATACAATGCATATTTGCCCTTCTGATTTGTTCAACGTTATCAAGAATGACTTAAAAACAAACAGCCTGCACACAAAAAAACCCCTAGAAATGTTCTTTTTAGAGTGTAAGTTTTTATTTTTTCATTTGATTCTGGCAGGGATAGTGTTATACCATCAGGACTGTAAGAAAATTTCCAGCACCTGAGGCTTTGTTGTTAATATCAAATACAAGTTAAAAATTATTCATAAGCCCATCTGACAATGCAATTACGAGGACACAGCTGGCAATATAGCTTTATACATAATCGTAATAACAAACAAACCCTCACCACTTTGGACTTTTTCCTCATTTTTTCCCTGTCATACCAGCAAAATCATTCAATTGTCTCAATCAGTGCTAATGTAGTACAGGGCTTATACTCAAAACAAAACTTTGAGACCTATGTTTCATGGATACTCAGTCCAACCCCTGATACTGCACCAGAAATTATTCATGTGCACATGTACAATATTTCACATGTATGTTTTTAAAAGTTCAAATGTGTGAAGTCAGGTAATTAAACAAGAATTTAAGCAATATGTATGTTTATGGGGAGGCAGGGGTTTGCCTGAGAATTTGCATGTGAAAATTTTTGTCCACAAAAACATGCAGGTACAACATTTAAAAGGTGTTTTTGGAAATTTGCCCTTTTAAATTTTAACATTCAGAGAGGGTAATCTAAGTCTCTAAATGTGATGCCACCCAGGCAAAAAGGTCTGCCTGAATACATCATCTTTGAAATTTTAAAGTGAGGTTCTGATCTGAAGAATGATTATGTCTAATTGACATCTCTCACTCAACAGCTAGGCTCACTGGGTATATTCAGAAACATAGCTGCTCACTTTAGTTAAAAGATGGATGTATGCAGCTTTTTAAATTCTGTTGTACCTGTGGAGCCAGCGTGGCTTATAGAAAGAGAGATTCAAGTAAATCATGAACAGAACCGTTTAGTAAATTCCAATCAGTTATTCCTGTACAAACCCAGAGAAGACAATGAACGGGTGTCACTGAGGGTCTAATTGGTCTTGGAGAGCCTTCATTATCAGTAGATATCGATATGATAGAATAAAACTAACATGCCTCCCAGAGCTCAGATTGAGTTTGCAAGGCTGGTAGGAGTAGTCCCATTTTATTTTGAAACCAAGTACAATTGACTTACGTGAATTAAGCCAATATTGAACATCTTTGAAAATCCCATCCTTTATAAGCAGGGTGAAGATCTGCACAGTGAATGAAATACATTTATGAGATTCAGTAGAGAGGATTATTTAGCTATTAATATGTCGAACTCATCACATATATTTGCTTGGGTCAAAGGATCTATTTAGGAACAGGAATGACTCAGGTTCAGGCTAATTAAAACACTGGTAGGATTTCTAAAGGTATCAGAATTCTAGGAACATTACTATAAAGTACATCTTTCATTTGCTGTGCACAGAAGATTAACACTTGGGCTGGTGCCTTTTTTCAGGTGCACCAGGTAGGACCAGAATTAAGATATAAAAGCAGATACTGGATTGTAGGGGCAGAAGTTAGCAGCAAAGATCTGTCAAGAGAATGAAGAGGATCATGACCTAGTATAAAGAACAACTGTGATTGACAGTTCAGAGGTTATTGGGAGGAAGCAAAAAAAATTACGTCTGTTGTACAGGACTTGTTTACTACTGACACATCAATAAACTGACACACATAATGACTGATGTGTTTTCATTATTTTATAGTATTGCTTAACTTAAAGTGTTTATGACTTATCACTCATGCAGTACCCAATATGCAGATCTCACTGTGCCACATTTATGTTCAACACAGTATTCAATTGCATTTAAAGTATAATATGCTTTTAAAAATGAAGTTTATTAAAATGAACTTCAGGGGTTTTTGAGGCCATTCCAATACTTTACAAAGAATCCATTCCCAGTCATCCCAGAATCCACTTCTACTTATATTACGAACAGGGGCTTGAACCAGAATCTTAATGGGGAGTGAAATTCAGACTTTGTCATGTATTTCTAGCTTTGGGGATAAAGATAAGGTATAAATTATTGAGTGTAATAGTAGAGTCAGGGACATGGGACAAAAATGTCCTGGAAGTAGGGTTTCAGCCTTTAATAAAATTATCATTAGAATCTATAATGTAGCCAAAGATAGGAAACAGAAACACAGTTAAATGAGTTGATTTCTGTTTAGACCCCTCTTTAGCAGGGTTAAAAAAAAATCATTTAACCTAATTTAGCAACTGCAGCTGGGAAGGACATGGTTCTGTGTTTTAGGATAGGATTTTATATTTGTATTAAAGGTAATAAAATAGTACATACCAAATGTATTCCAGAACAGTCCTTATGACTGGTAGGGGTCTTGTTTCCCCTATCCATTACAATTGGGACTTGTTATAAAGTTTAGTAAGTGACAGGATTTTGTATTGTGTCTATGATAAATAGATTAGAGAAATGTTGAGGGAATTGTTTTAGTTATAAGATTTAGCAAGGCGTGATCTGTCTGTAGACCTTTTAAGGTTTCTGTGAGAAACTGACTGTGTGAATGAGGAATGCATGCACCAGGTAAAGATAAGGTATGAAAGCCATTACAAATGTCCAGATGATCAAGAAAAAGGGAGAGACTTGGAAACATCAGGAAATGATCAGAAAACATCCATTGTATCTGACGCTGAACATGTTAAGCAGCACTGAAGCCCTTAGAGGTGAGGCAGGAACCCTCCCCCCCCCCCCCCCCCCGCAGGTGAAACAACAAATAGGAGATAACGATGGGAAGCCCAACAATAACCATCAAATGATAATAGCAGAAAACCCCAAGATTAACACCATTTAAGGACTAATGATTACAGGATGACATTGCAAAATGCATGGACTCAAATGGGATTCTACAACTATAAAGATGGGGTGTTCAGTCATGGAACTTTGAGATCACTCCTGCAAGCCTCAGAGCAACAGAGCGCGACCGACAGAGCCCAGCTCCTCCCTCATGCTCAATCTAACTGGCCATTTGATTGGCTTGAGCTACAACAGACTGGTAACTATAGCCTTTTAAGTTTTGTAACCTATTCAAGTTACCACTTGTATGAACTGCCAAGCTTTGTAATACCCCATCACATCAGAGAGAGTGTGAATGAGGGAGTGTGAATGAGAAAGTGTATGGGGGACTGGGCGGAGAGGAACTGCAAGGAAGAAGAGCCAGGAGTGTCTGATGTAATTTGCCCTGAGAAGGCAATCACAAAGAGCTTTAAAGAAAAGAGGCATGAAAGGAACAGGGACTGGGGATGCTTCTCCGTGACGGACACAGAAAGAAAAACTAGTGTATGTGACAGGAGCTGTCCAGTTCTAAAAAGAAGCAGCCACACACAGAAGAGGCTGCTTCTCCTTGACCTGCTCATCAGCCTGGATCCATGACTGCAGGCAGACACACCAGATCTACACCATGCTTCGACTTCTCGGCTCTCCATGCTGTCTCTGGTAACTCTCCGCCTGTGTAAGTGTGTGGGTGCATGCGGGTATGAATGCAGTGATGTGTATGTGCGTATGAATAAGCTCCCTCCCTTTTCTGTCTGACCTAACAGCGGCATTGTGATAAAACTAATACAAGTGTGACCCTGGGTTGGTTTTTAGGGGAACAGAAGTAACAGTTGGCACCATTATCGTAGCATTGACCTCTCATGTCTGCGATCACAATTCCTATCTCTTCCAGCTTTTTAAGAAGAACATTTGTCAGACCAGCTCCTGTAGTGTCATCAATGTCAATAAATTATAGAAAAAGCTCTCTGACAGTCACCATTTAGGGACATTTTCACTAGGTTCTGTTGTTGTTACAAAATGCACCATTAACGTCATTTGTTCCATATGGCTGATGTCAGGTGTGCAGTCCAGAACAACAGAATATTATCTTGCTGACTTCATATCTTCCACAATCTTCTGTTTGACTTTTGTTGTATGATCTCATTTTGAATTGTTTGTCCAAAGTAGTGGTGTGTGTACAGTTCTTGGGTGGTGACTCTTCTTAGATGCTCCTGGAGTACAGCATAAACTCAGCCATCAGCTCCACAATTTTAAGGAAGTTTCCATTGTTTGCCACATACAGCAGATCTGAAGTGCCACACGGTGCTAGCTTTTGGGTAGCAAGCATTCTCACAATAGCAAAGAACCTTTTCAGAACATTGTCCCAGTAAAGAGACTCGGAAGAAATCTTCTCTTGATGCTGATCATCTATGGTGGCCTTTAACGTAAGTCTCATCTCAAGCTTTTTCTACCTATAGAATGCTCTCTGGTGATTTTCTGCCTTCTCATGGCATGCCAGATTTCTAGCCAGATTATTCCAGTCCTTTGTTTCTGTAGAACTCAGTGTGTCTGGAACATTAGACTGGAAGAGCTTGCAACAAAAAAACGGTATGCAGATTCTCATTTTGAGTACATAAGCGATGACCTCTCCACTTTGTCACCATTGGGGATTTCACGCCAGTAATGGGTTGGATGGAAACTTCTATTTTGGGGAACATGAAGTTTTTCATTTGCTGCAGCCCATGCAGTACAAGGAAGTCCCTCAGGAACTGCTGCTCCAGTGGGTTCACAGTCCTGGATCATCTAGACCAGGGGTCTCAAACATGTGGCCCGCGAAGCCCTTCCCTGCGGCCCGCCAAGCTTCCTGTCGTCCCCCCCTCCCCATAGCAGTTTGCGGGAGGGAGGGGCCAGAAGCAGAGGCTTCTCTGCTGCCTGGCTGGGCCGCGCGTGTTTCTAGCTCTGGACTTCCTATATTGCTCTTGCTTTGTTTGCCAAACAGCTGTTGGTGGTGCCTAGCGCTTTCCAGGAGGGAATGGGGAGCTGCGTGCTCAGAGGAGGAGGTGGGGTAGGGGTGGGACCTCTTGGAAGGGGTGGAGTGGGGGCGGAGCCGGGGCAGCGAGGGCAGGGTGTGTGTCAGTGGTACGGCCCTCGGGCCAGTGCACTAGTCCTCATGCGGCCCTCATGGTCATTTGAGTTTGAGACCCCTGATCTAGACTTAAGGAACTAAACTCAGCAGCAGCTGTTTTTTGCACCTTCACCACACTCTTCTCTGATCTACACTTTTCTTCATGAATGAGCATGGTCACATCCATTTGAGATGGGGATATGGATGCTAGCAGGTCACCTGCACTCTGATTAACTGGAAGATCAGGCATCTCTTCACCACTCACATCCTCACAGGGGCCGGAAGGCTCACTGTGCACATTTGTGTCTATGTATCTCAGGAGAGTTCCTTCCTACTTGGAAAAGCTTCCTTTGCTTTCTTTCTTTTTCAGAATGCTGGCCCAGAGGGGTGTTTTCTTCTTTCACTCTGACTGCTGTTCTGTGCCAGCTATAGTGGCTCCCAACACTCAATTGATTGGGACAAATAAGCAGACTGGTAGCAGGGTCTGAGTGAGGGAAAATATCAGCCTCTTAAGGGCCTAACTGGCTCCTACTACTTCAGTCGACTGCCTGTTCTCCTTGAGTGGGTCCAGGAAAGCAGCAGGAAATTAGTCCAGATTCCTGGGTGTGCTAGAGAGGCACATAAGAGACTCCTTCTCCTCTTTCTCCCTGCAGCTCCTGCTGCTTTCTGTTATTCCCTCTCACCTTTTCTTCTGCCTGCAATTTATGTGGCTTGTGCCCTCCTTCCTCCAGCACAGCACTCCATCATCTCTGTGCATCTAGAGCAGAGAGAATACATATGCACCAGCAGCAGACACAATTTTCTACACTTGGGATCCTAGTGGAGCCCCCTCCCCTCTCCAGTCTGGCACCTGAGGTGGCCGCCTCAGTTCGCCTCATGGTAAAGCCTGCCCTGTTGGGATCTTCTTGGGCAACCCGAATATTCAGTGAATGCTTGGGGAGAAAATAGGAATGCATTACCTTCCACGGTTGGAGGCAGAGCTGGTAGTGTGTCCATTAGAGGCGGAAAAAAAAAATTTCAACTGAGCAATAGCAAGAGATATATGGAAAGTTGCTGCAGGCATTAAGATGCAGCTGGAAGACTTGCTGGAAGACAGAGAGAGGGAAGGATGGCTGGAGTGGGCATATTTCAGTAGGCATTAGGGCAGCTGTCCAATAATGTTACCAGAGGAAAAAATCTGAATTATAGGCATTATACATTGGTCTCTGCTAAACTGTTAGAGGAAAATCATCTGTTGGTCAAATTTGCAGAAGGGATCAATTCTCTGTTTATGAGAGCCAATACATGAAAGAATGCCAGCACATGCCCCTTCTCTATTTTTGCCAAAACAAACAAAGTACTGACAGTTTCTAAACAGATACTGAATTTCTGTAATTATATACATTCAATCTCTTTCATGTTCTACATCTACTGTTAAGTAGGGTGCTTAAAATTCAGCCAGTAACTGTTGTTATAATGTGTTTATCACACAAATTACAATTCAGCTGGATTTGCATATCAAGTAAAAGAGTTGGAGTACTTTAATCACTTGTTCTGTCAAGCAAGAGATTAATATTAATTATAGTATTCCAAGTACCATTTAGCTTCTTAGCCTTCTTGGAGCTGATTACTTTGCAGCACTTTCATGAAAGGTCTGTTTCTTAATTTATTTATAGTACATGAAACCCAGGAAATATATCTTGTCTGTCATAAATCAGAAGCAAAATCATATATTTAATGCATAAAACAAAGTTGGATATCACCTACAGCCAAAAGATAACATAAACCTAAGTTTATATTGGGACTAAAATTCTGTGCAAAGCAATGTGTAACATACCTAACTATAGCCAGCAATAAGTGGTTAATCAAAATGCCCCAAATAAAACATTTTACTTGCACATTCAGTATATAAAATGTGCATATAATGGTCTGAAGACTCAAAGGTCTTAAGGTAACATAATATTTATGAGCATTTTCTGTGTCATTAGCCTGATGTCTACATTTTAATGTCCCTGAAGTCAGGTTGTGTCAAGTGGATTTGAAATAGGGTGGAAAATTCCAATAATTCTATATCTTTTCTGAAAAAGGCTATTATGTCCCAGAAAGAAAAAAAGGTGTCAGTAACAAAACCAATATTTTCAGCCGCTTCCTCCAATGCAGTACTGTTATGTTATTTAAACAAACATGACACTAATCCAGGCAGGGCTCTTCACTTTCAAAATGTGGGTGCCCCTACCTTCCATTCTGCAGCTAATCACAGAACCATCCAATTGGAAGTGACTTAAGAGAACAATGTGAACTCAACTATTTTCACATGCTGATCTCTGTCCTACTGTACCATTACCAGGATTTTCCAGTGGAGCCCTGGCAGGGTTCCAGTGACAGGTGACAGGTGACAGCAGCGACAGCCCCCCCCCCTGCAAGGTTCCAGCAACAGGTGACAGATTACTGAGGGTTCCAGCGATAGGCGACCTTGTATGGAGGGACGGGGAGGCCTCAGGCAAGTAGCCGGGGGTGTTCTATTTTCTCTTTGGGAAATATGGTCACCCTGAAGCTTCCAGCTTCTGCAGGCAGAGGGGGAACCCTACAGCTCCCAGCCACCACCACTGTGGCGGGGGAAACTATGAAGCCACAGCAGCAAAAGTCACAGACAGGTCACAGCCATAGTAGCTGATTCTGTGGGTGCTCCAGGGCTGGAGCTGCTATGGGGAAAAATTGGTGGGTGCTCTGCACCCATTGGCAGCCAAGCTCCCTGCCCTCCCACCCCAGCTCACCTCACCTCAGTATCCTCCCCCGAGTGCACTGCATCCCTGCATCTCCTCCCAGTGCTTGCTGCTGCAAAACAGCTGTTTCATGGCATAACAAGCTGTGGGAGGGAGGAGGAAGGAGCAGGAATCCGGTGTGCTCAGGGAAGGAGGCAGGGAAGATATGGGGCTGAAGCAGGGATTTGGGAAAGGAGTCAAAGAGGGGCAGGGAAGGGATGGATTTGGGACGGGGATTTTGGGGAAGGGATTGGAATGGGAGTGGGGAAGGGGTGGAGTCGGGGCAGGGCTGAGGACAGCAGGGGTTCGAGCACCCACCAGCACAAGTCAGTGCCTATGGTCATGGCTTCCGTTAATTTTTGTTTATTGCCCATGACCTGTCAGTGACTTTTTCTAAAAATAACCATGACAAAATCTTAGCCTTAGCCATGATGGAATGAAGAAACTCTCAGAAATCAAGCAAAATTGGCAATTTAATTAAATAATGGTAAGACAATAAAATATCAGAGGCCAGGCAATCGAGTATGACTGTTTTGTTATGAGAGCAGCATCTAATGTTAGATTAAAAAGCAAGGATTATGCAGTAAGGAGTTAAATCAAATCAGAATGGAACTTCACTATAATAGATGAGAGAATAAAGAAGCTGTCTTTCAGACAGCTGAAATGCCAGCAGGACAAAAGAACAGGATAGAAGAAAATACATAATATAATAAATGGGGACTGCAGACTAAACCTAAAAGCTATCTAGCTGATGATAAATGAGGGATATAAACCAGCTATGCGATGTTGCAAGTTGCAGAGCTGGTATAAATATGGAACAAATTCTCTCTTATGCAATGTGTAACAAACCAGAGTAAGAGTAGCTAGGTATCATCATTAATGGTAAAGGACGTTATTGTATTGTATGAAGTAGACACAGATTAAGTCAACTGTATTGCAAAAAATGCAAAATGTATGTTGAAATGTTAAGCTAACAATGAGTAAGTTTCCTACTTTATTTTTTATTGAATAAAAGGTAAATATCTAATGCTTGGGAACTAAATGAAAAAATGACACACAAAATAAATCAGGACTTTTATACAACAACACTTTTACTCTACCCTGTCCTCTTAAAGTTGGTTAAAATCATCAGACCACTGTGAGATTCCGGATTAGGTCTATAAAGCAAATGGGCATACTGTCAGATGCAGCATAGGAATCATTTTCTTCCTTATCAGAAGGGAATGTGGAGTTTTCACTGTGATTTCTCTACTTTCCTCCTCAGCAGTCTTCAATGCCACCAGAGTAGAACTGTGTGAAATCACCAATTTTAGATCTATCAGAAGTCACATTGGAAGGGGGAGGAGGGTAGAAACACAACAATAAATATTTTCATCAGGATTTCCAAGTTTGATCCAGAATGAAATTTAATCATTTCCACAAACTGTTGTTCACAGCTAAGCAGACAGAACTATGCAATGAAATAAATAAATGCTAAACCAGGGCAGTAGAAATCCACTTGTTGAACCAACATCTTAAAGATAATGTGTGAATCAGTCTGCTCAAGACAAAGCCACAAAAAACCCTTTGCTGTTTAATTGCTTTGTCAATAGAAGAAAAGAAAGGAACTACCAGGCAAACATCTTGCCCAATGGTGCTTAAAATGGCTCTTGAAGGACTTGTTTACATAAAGCTGTTCTAGTTCCCAGACATGTACTCTGTCAGTCTGTCAATTACAATTGCATGGTCAGTCCTTTATTCTGTAATGCACCTCTAAACAGTTTCATGTAAATGAGCAGTAAACACATTTATCATGAGGAGGTTGCACTGTCCATTTCAACCCCTTAACCTTACACCAAATTCCACTGTACCAGTCTTTCATGATTTGACTGCAATAATTTCTCATTTGCGCTACCACACCATAGCAGTGTGTGTGATTGTGGCACCTAGACACTTCTATCTCAACCTCAGAGTAAATGTATACATCTTTGATATAAAAGGCAACACCTCCACTCTTTTTTCCTTGCCTGTCCTTCCTTAATAATCTGTATCTTTCTATGCCAATATTTCAGTCATGTGAATTATCCCACCAAGTCTCTGTTTAAAGTCCACCTACAGTGACCAGATGTCCTGATTTTATAGGGACAGTTCCGATTTTGGGGACTTTTTCTTCTAAAGGCTCCTATTAGCCCCCACCCCCATCCTGATTTTTCACACTTGCTGTCTGGTCACCCTAAATCCACCTCACTAGATCCTTCCCCTGTCTTGATAGGTATATGCCATCTCTGCTTAGCAGTCTTCCTTTTAAGATCCTCATCCCATTGTCAAGAAAGCCAAAGTGCTCCTGTTAGTGTTTACCACATGATTTTTTCCACCTCTGGTGACTGTCATAAGCTGCACCTGCCTCCCTTGGCTTTACAAACGACTACTGTAATGATTACCCATGTAAATGTAGCCTAGGACTAAGATTTTATTTAGCAACCAACTTTTAACAAAACTATGTGTGTCGCAATATCGGGCACATCTTGTAAGCTTGTTTTTCTGATTGCAGAAGGAGACTGTGGGATCGAAGCAGATTAGGAAAGATTATTATTTCCATCAGAATTTTGTATTAATACGTAGAGGTTAGCCTTCTTGTAAGGACATATTGCCCCTGAAGAGGAGAGGTATTATAATGGAGAAATGAGATATCATTTTTGAACATATTAATTCATAAAGGAAACAAACTTCTGATTCCGAGAAATATTGCAAGAAATGTGTGAAGGTTGTTAAAAACCAAGAAAGAGAACACTGAGGTATAATGGCCAGAAATCCATCAAGCAATAGAATGGTATGAAATGCATCTTTTGTTTAAATCAATAGACTAAAATCATCAAACAGTATTATATAAGGAGGATTTCAACAGATTAGAATATTTACCTACTTAGAGTTGATAAAGTTATATTAATTACTGATGGCAATTTGTCATTTGTGGAAATGCAATGTAGTGTATGTTACAATAACATGAATGAGACTGTGAAAGTTACCTGAAACCCACATTCTCAAAGCCCGCCGATAATAATTAGCTTAGTTATGACTCTTACAGTCATAGCAGCACTGGAGAAAGAAGCAGCTGAAAGCATGTTGCCTGCAGAGGCCAGAAACAAGCACAATGCTATTACCGTATTTTTCGCCATATAAGACGCTCCGGCATATAAGACGCACCTAATTTTAAAGGAGGAAAATCTAGAAAAAAAAGATTCTGAACCAAATACTGTAGTAAAATATTTTATATCAACTGTATAAAGTTAACAGCAGTTTAAGAACAATTTTATGTCAACCATGTAACATATTAAGAACTATCTTTACTCTCATTAACAGTCAGTAAAGTCAGTAAACAGTGAAAGTAACAAAAATAAGGCTGTAATGTTATTATTCGAACCCCAAGAATTCCTCTTGCACTGGGGGGCACAAAGGGTTGGGGGGGGCAGAGCGCAAGGAAGTCACAGAGTGGGGCGAAGGGGGATGACACAGAGAATCGGATGAGGGGGAAGGGAGAGTCCGGGTGGAGTGGAGGGGGTTGGCAGAGAGGATCGGTGAGGGGAACAGGAGAGCCTGGGGGGTGGGAAGAGGATTGGGGTGGGAAGGAGAGTCGGGGGGGGGAAGAGCACCCCAAGAGGGGTGCAGAGGGTCTGGTGGGAGGAGGAAAGAGTCCCAGGGGAAGGCACAGATGCACAGAGGATTGGGTATGGGGGAGGGGACAGTGCCCTAGGGGAGTCACAGAGGATCAGGTTGGGAGGACAGGGGAGGGGTGAGGCACAGAGGGTCAAGTGGAGGGGGAAGCCCCAAGAAGGGGCACAGAGGGTTGGGTGGAGGGGAGGACACAGAGGGTCTGTTGGGGAGGAGCGACAGAGTCCTGGGGGGAACACAGAGGCTGTGGTGAGTGGGGGGGGGGGGAATCCCATGGGAGGACACAGAGTATTGGGGGAGGGGAGAGCACCCCGGGGGGGGGGCAGAGGATGGGGGAACTACAGACTGTGGAGTGAAGAAGGGGAAGCCCCGGACGGCACTCGAGTGACGGGCTCTGGTGAGCGTGGGCTGGGGAACTGAGGGGGTGGGGTCTGGTGATGGGGGAGCTCAGGTTCTGAAGAAGGAAAACAAGGAGTAGGGGCTCTGGAGCAGAGGGAGGGAGCCGGAGGGCGGGACCTGGCGAGGTGAAGCCCGGGGGAGGGAGATTTGCTGAGTGGGAGCGGAGGGGGGAGGACCGGGTGGGGGACCAGAGAGCCGGTGAGGGGGGACGGGGGGAGCAGTGCTGACGGGGGGGGGCACACAGCGGGGTCTGGTGACAGGGAAGCGAGGGGAGCCAGTGAAAGGCAGTGCGGGGGAAGCGAGGGGAGCCGGTGAAAGGCAGCGCGGGGGAAGCGAGGGGAGCCGGTGAAAGGCAGCGCGGGGGAAGCGAGGGGAGCCGGTGAAAGGCAGCGCGGGGGAAGCGAGGGGAGCCGGTGAAAGGCAGCGCGGGGGGAAGCGAGGGGAGCCGGTGAAAGGCAGCGCGGGGGAGCCGCAGCCCCAGGGACATTTGGTGACGAGGGGCGCCGGGGCGGCCGGGTGAGGGGGGACGGGGGGAGCGGTGCTGACGGGGGGGGCACACAGCGGGGTCTGGTGACAGGGAAGCGAGGGGAGCCGGTGAAAGGCAGCGCAGGGGAAGCGAGGGGAGCCGGTGAAAGGCAGCGCGGGGGAAGCAAGGGGAGCCGGTGAAAGGCAGCGCGGGGGAAGCGAGGGGAGCCGGTGAAAGGCAGCGCGGGGGAAGCGAGGGGAGCCGGTGAAAGGCAGCGCGGGGGAGCCGCAGCCCCAGGGACATTTGGTGACGAGGGGCGCCGGGGCGGCCGGGTGAGGGGGGACGGGGGGAGCGGTGCTGACGGGGGGGGCACACAGCGGGGTCTGGTGACAGGGAAGCGAGGGGAGCCGGTGAAAGGCAGCGCGGGGGAGCCGCGGGCCAAGGGACATTGGGTGACGAGGGGAGCCGGGGCGGCCGGGTGAGGGGGGCGCCGCGGGGGCAGTTACCAGACTCACGAGGCTCAAAAAATTGGCGGAGCCGCGTGGGTCGCTGTGCCGCGCCCCGGCCGGGCTGCGGGCGCCTCACGTACAGCCGGGACTAGCCAGGCGCTCCACTCCGTGTCCCTGGTGTCATTCGCCTCGCCCCCCCCCCCCCGCGCAAAGGGCAAAGGCAAAGTGTGTATATTCGCCGTATAAGACGCACCAACTTTCCCCCCCCCCATTTTGGGGAAGAAAAAGTGCATCTTATACGGCGAAAAATACGGTAAATCCCTATACTTACAGAAAGGACTGGCTTCCTTTGGAAAAGTGTAGTTTGCTCTTCTACCTCATGCAGTCCTTACCTGTTGTGTGGAGTATGACCACAACTACACTAAAACCACAACCTAGACACTCCTTGCACATTCGAAACAGGGGTCAGCATATTATGGTAGCTCCCCACACACTGGGAGTTCTTTGTACCTGAAGAATGGATTCTCTGGACCCTCTCTCCCCAGTAGATCCATGTTGGGGACCCATCATTGGGTCCTACTTCTTCTACAGAAATGTAAACAATGCATAATTATAGAACTTTAGGTTTAAAGCCTAAGGTCTAACTCATTCATAATGTAGAGCCAGTGTCTGCCAATGCATGTGCAGATCAATATGCAGTTGTATTTTTTCATACACAGTAGTAAAAGCTTTTCATGTGAGGGGAAGTTTTAATGGAATGTAGAATTATATCAGCATTTCCTGCATGAAAAGAGTTGCTGAGTGTCAATGAAGAAGAAAAATATTTCTCAAGTGTAAGAAACAAACAAAAAGAAACACTTCATCTACATAATGCCTTCTCTGGTCCTCTGAAAATCCACAGAAGGTTCATCAGACTGGCGAAATTTCTGATTTCATACCTTGGTCAGGTGGGTGCAATAGCTGCCCATAGAACATAAAATATAAATATCTATTGCACATTAGTTAAGGACCTCCTAAAAGGCATTGTTATCCATGCACAGTACACCTCTGCTGCTATGTTTTTAGTGCATAAGAAAAGTTTACTTAATTTGTATGCACATTACTTTGTAGATTCATTGAGTGAAAGACTGGAAGGGATCATTATATCTTCTCCTCTGACCTGTATATCACAGGTCATTAAATTGCACCTAGTTATCCCTGTATGAATCCCAATAACTTGTGACAGTAAATAGACTGTAAAAGGAGGTGAATGGTTTGTAGATCTCAGCAGCTGTATGATTGGCAGAGTAAAGGTATCTGTGTTAACAGGGCATATTGGACACTGCTGAAAAAGAGCAGAGTTAAGGTTGCATGGACACCCTTAACTCTGTATTTCCTCATCTAGTTTTGCTCAACAGTAATGTTCTAAAAGAGGACAATATGCCATCAAGCAAACTTAACTTTGTGTTAAAGTACGTTTTTGCCTTTGAATTTCTTAGTATTTTTAAAAGCAGGAAAATATACATGTTGCTGGTAGGATTTAGTAGTCATTAAAAGTTGTACATATGTCTCAGAATTAGCATATTAGCTGGCAGCCTCTCTCTCTCTCACACACACACCCCCTGATTCAGTCTCATGTCTCCAGCCATGCCTGTGACCCATTCACTGCATTTTCCCTTCCAACCTGGCCTCCCCAGCACAAGCAGGGAATGCATCTCCCTGAAGCCTTCTCTCCTTGGCAGATAAATGTTTCTATTGCAATTACTTTCCCCCTCCTATAACTGACTCACATGCAATGCCTGGAACAAAGGGTAACTATGCTGTAGTGGAATAGTGTTTCTGGTTGTGTTTTGCAATGGTTGGAAGGTGGAGTTTGTAGTAGAGCTGGCGAGAGCAGTTACAGATAGTAGTTTGGAACAGAAACCCTGAGAGAATGATCCTCTGACCCCTCTCCAGTAGCCATATCCCATTGCCAAGAACCACTGGGTACACCAACATTGCATTTTAAAACTGGTGGCAGTGAGTCTCAGAACCAGGTCTATAGACTCAGGCTTATGCTAGAGTGCTCAAAACAGCTGTGTAGTTTCAGACTTGAGCTTGACCTTGGGCTCTGAAGCTGAGGATTCAAGCCACAATATCTACACTGCTGTTTTAGCACCATAGCACAAGCTCATGTCTCTAGGCCTGAGCTTGCATTGTGGGTTTTAAAAGACAGTGCAGATATACCAGGGGTCAGAGCTTGTAATATTTCTATATCATATAGTGCACATTTTCTGGTAATCCATGAAGCCTCTAACCAAAACTATTACTAGCTTTCAAGCAGTATTCAGGTGTCTGGCAGAGGTAGTGGTTTTTGTTTTTTTTCAAATGGCTATTAATTAGGAAGCTTATATCTCCAGAACACCTGGCTGAAGTGGCTCCAAATTTGGGTCACTAACCCTACTAAACACTAACCCTCTTTGTCGCTCTTGCAGATTCAGACTAACATGGCTACCCCCTCTGATTCTTAACCCTACATTGCACCCTCCAGAGGCACACCAAATTGCAAAGAAATTCAACTTAGCATGTTAATTTTAGAGGCCTTAGGAAGCTCCACTTTAAACAGATGCAATCTGAACTATAGTGGTACTCGTGTACCACTATAATATATTTTCCTTATACTTGGTATAAGAATCCGCATGATGCCAGGTTTGTTTAAGAATATGTAAGCAATGAGAGACATATCAAGATAATCTCATGCAACAATTCCAAAAGCAGCTTAGCCTCTGGCATTTACCATCAGGAAAGTATAGAACTTCAGCTGCACAACCACCGTACACTTTCTCCAGTTCCTGTACCCTCAGGATATATTAGCATATGCACTTTGGAAATCTCTCTCTAGAGCCTAAAAGATCGCTTCTAAAATTATGTGACAGCATTAGTCAGCCAACTTGGATGCAATGATTTTTTCAACAACAACCTGGGGAGATATGAAGGGCAATCCACATTTTTGACAGCACTGAGTGCCGCTGTCAGGGTTTTGTTTTGTTTTTTCTTTTTTTGTGTTGGAAAAAAATGTTAAACTAGCAAAGCATTCTCCATATTGCAGTGTTTTCACAAGGCCTTTCATACAACAGGTAGATCGTGCTGAAAAATATAAAGCTCAGGGAAGTTGGAATGAAACAAACATTTTTTACATGCTTGGGATCAGTGTGTTTTGGCCAATGCAGAGAGGCCACTTGTCTGTGTTGACTGGCACATTTCAGAATCTTCTGGCCACCTCCCAAGAATGAAAGTGTGCTGGAAAACACAACTGCACCTATTATAAGGCTAGAGGGCTATGAAAGTAGAAGCAATACAAGCTCCATGACTACATTACTGAGCTGCCCTAGTTTATCACTCTGTAACTGCATGTGCATGACAACATAGCAGAAAAGGCTTTTTAGTTTCCAGCCATACAACCAAATTTGTAACAAGTTAGTAATTAAATTGTCTCTGGATATGGTCTGTGCCCACATAGTTAATAAATGGTTGGTTACCATGGTAACTAGAAGTACATCACCCTTATCAGAAGCCTACATTGACAACCAGTTGTCTTCTTGTATATAGATCACACACTTAATTTGTGAGTGGGGACCCACTATCCACATTTGTATGGCACCATAAGCCACAGTACAATCACGTACTGTTCTATGCATGTACAGTGAGCACCCAGATCACCCTCTAGGCTGCAATGGGATGTGTGTTCAGAGCACCCCATTAAGCACAGCTAAGCAGCACTGGCGTGGACGGTGAGGGAAGCTGCTTGGTTGGAGGAGGCAGGAAGTGGGGAAGGAAATGTGGACACAGATCATAGGAACCATTGCTCCACTGAGGTTTCCACTATTTGCTTGGCAGACAGATCCAAATGAAGATCCAAACAGCTCGTGGGCTTCAGAGTCAAACCCAACCCCTTGAATTCAAATGCTACGTTTGATGGCTAGTCATTAGTATTTTCAAAAGAGCTCAGCTCCCCATTTAGGCACCTGAAGTGGCCTGGTATTCAGAAGTGCTCAGCATCCACCATCTCCCATTGTTCCCAGAGCAAGGGCTCCAAACAGAAGTTGCTGGGGCATCCCTGTGATCCTGTGCAGACTTTGCACTGCTGCCCTAGCTGTCTCTGCTGCAACCATGCAGAAGATTTCCTTGGCTGGGACCACTGACAGTTGGGTTTATGTACCTGCTGCATCTAGACATATAATGGCCCAACAACTGGGTGAAAGCATTTATATGCCCTCTTTTAGCCTGCATGGGAGTCATTGGAAGTTGTACCCCTCAGACTAGCCAATCAGCTAGGATGTCCTCTGGCCCAGCTACTGTCTACTCCCAAATCAATGAGGAAGTTGACCTCCAACGAGGAGGGGGGTGGGAGGAAAAGGAGAGACTCTTAAAGAAAGCACAGTGCCTTTTTCGCTTGCTAGTCCAGATAAAGTCTGCCACCTCTGAGGCTGCAGGGGCTTATTCTCGATGAATGTTAGTGGGAGCTGCTGGGTATTGGTCAATATTTGTACAAATGCTCCATATTTCATAATTAGTAAAGTGGCCTAGGAGAACCGGTTGTGTCAGAGAGTTAATAGGATAAACCTCTGTGTCACCAGTTTTAATCCTTCCTGGGTCAGTAAGAATTTAAGTTACCATCTGATAAACAGACCTCGCTCCTTTAAAAAAACAAACAAACACTCCTTCCCTCCCACCCCACCCCAAAAAAACACAACCCACATGTGTTTTCAAGAATCAGAGAGGTAGCCGTGTTAGTCTGGAATAGCAGAGGTAACAAAGAGTCCTGTGGCACCTTAAAGACTAACTAAAGTATTGAAGCATAAGCTTTCGTGGGCTAATACCCACTTCGTAGGATGTGTTTTCAAAACAGCTTCTAGTAAATACAGGACATAACAAAGCTTCTACCAGACCTGGCACTATTTGTCACCGATACTGGCATTTTAAGACAGGACTGACTGGGACTAGGGAATGGAATTCCCTCCCACTTTTAGATCTTGCCCCTTCACATCAGGCTCATGTAACTCAACGTGTACAACGTGGGGAAACTTACTCAACCACTGCCTGCACTGTAGCTGTTGTATGGATACATTCACGTTCTCACTCTGGTGCCTTTTGCAAGCACTTAATTCACAAAGATATTAAAAATAAAATAATGAGTAGCTGACAAGTTATTTCAGCATAATTGCCTAAGGTTACCATCATTTCCTCTGGCAAAACCGAGGAGCAAGCATATTTACAGCAAAAAGGGAAAAGGCAAGCCAGCTTGCACAGGGCTGGTGATATGAAGAGTTAGTACACTGTGGAGCTGTTAAATTTGAATTATTTTCTAATACTGTTCTTCCAGTATTCATAATGAGTTTCAATGCATAAAATGTCTGTTTCTGTACCTATGAAAGTCTAGAAGTACAGGCATAATACAGATGTCACTGGAGAGGATTTCAGTGACCTTCAAGTAATAACAGAATAGCCTTTTAGTTTAATAGACTCTGGCATTATTATAATTCTGTCCTGGTTAGTTACAAAATGTGAGTTATTAAAGTTACATATAGGCAGGTCAGCTGTGCTAGAATGAGGATTTTAAAACAACCCGAAAGAACTCCAGTAGATTACACAAATCATATTCAGTATTTGATAGGTCTGAACTGAAAAGGAATTATTGAGTCCTTTTTAAGAGGACTTGCAAATGCAAAGTACAAATGTAATGACTGTATCAAAGTCAAGGAGTACAAAAGATTTGATGGGGGTTTTACCCCAAAGCTCCTTGAAATAATTTGCTTTTCACATTGGTGGCAAGACTAGTAGATTAAGACATATCACAACTAAGATATCATGCCAAGCCGGCTGTCTCCAAACTGTTGTCCTTGCATGACATTCTCCTACAGTGTGTTAAAAAGCATCTGCAAATACACGTGCTCGGGGAATCACAATCACAATCTTCAGCATATTAATGTGCTTTGCATGCTGCACTGGGAAGGCAAAAGTTCAACTCTCAGTCAGATCAAACACATTCTTGTTATTTACAGTTCCTGGAGTTGCCATTTGCTACAGGAAACAGCACACTTGAAAGTAGCCCTCCCAGTGATTAGAAAATTGAAAGCAACTTTTAATCTTGAATCCCACCATGACTTTTATTAATGGGTTGCTTAGGTTAGCCTGCTGTTCAGTATCACAACACCCCCTCCCCCCTTTCACAACAGTGCTACAACAATCAGCCTGCTGAGAAGTGTCTTCTTAAGGTGGTGACGGGATAAAACAGAGAAATAAAGTCAATGTTCATAAAGTATGGAAGCTACTTCTAGAAAGTAAACAATGGTATCTCCTCAGCTATAGCTTAGCAGTTCCATTGATTTGAATGGGACTGGGGGATGAAATGGGATTTGGCCCTGTGTTTTTTTTGTTTTGTTTTTTGAATAAATTACGTTTCCTAAGAAATCAATGCGATTACGGATTGAGTATGAAGTGGGTTATAGCCCACAAAAGCTTATGCTGAACTAAACTGGTTAGTCTCTAAGGTGCTACAAAGTCTTCCTCATCTTATTTATGGATACAGACTAACACGGCTGCTAATCTTAAACCTAAAAGGATTGATAGTATCTCAATCTGGTTCTTTAAAATCAGAGGTCTCAACGCCATATTGTCAAAAATTGTAATCAGATGAGTAACCCATATTTTAATGAAGAAAGCTTTTTTAAGAGATGCATACTTCCTTTGACTTTTATTGGAGTTGCTTATGCACCACAATTACAATATAAAGTCTGAAGAGTCAATTAAACTTGACAAAAGAACAGAGATCATGGTAAATCATATCTGGACAAACTATTTCACTGAAAAATAACCCATCAATTGACATTTATGGAAAGTGTTTGCCACTTAAATATTTCCACTTACTAGAGCATTTTTCCCTTTGAAAAGATGTCACAAATTTCAAGCTAAGATACATTCAGTCTCTCAAAGGGAAAGACCTTTCTACAGGAGAACAATCCAGATGCAAACACACACTGTGAAGTTCATGGGAAATCTTCTGATTGCTGCACTCCTTGAAGCAATTCCACATCATAATACTTTGTTTTATGTGCGTTGTACTCAAAATATAGCAGCCTCAATAGCAAGAATATTTCTACTCTCGTTTAAGCCATAATCAAGATTTCTGCACTGTACCTCTTTCTCACTCACTCATTTTTAGAGCCTGAGCTGCATTGGGATAGGACATGTACCATACAAGGCAAGCTGGAATTATTGGGCATAGGGCAGGAGAAGACATCATTTCTCCAGGGTAACTAGAGAGAAGCCACTTTGGGACAGTTGGCTTACACTGACACCACTTCCTCCCTCCATATTCCAGACAGCACTGACAAGACTTCACTAGGAAGAGCACAGGAAGTGGTGTCAGTGTAAAAAGCCAGTTTTACCAGCTGATGGAAACCATCATGGGAGAATTCTCAGGTAGCCTAGAGCCACATTATAGGCTTAGAGACAGCTTTCTTGGCACCCATGTCCAAGGGAAAAAGTGATGCACAGAAATGTGTTTCCTGCCAGGATTGGAGGGAACTATGCCAAACAGCCTCAAATCAGTCCAGGGCCGGGACATAAAACTGCACCCAGAATGGATCCTTAAATCTGTCTGAACGATGCATACTTCATTTTAGAGGCCGAATTAGTTTTGTCCATGGAGTGTGTAAAATTTTGTTTCATTTAATACTAGTCACATTATGGTGAAAAGAGACTTAAACCATGGACACATTTAAATAATATTTCCAGTAAAATTATCTGATATTTTTTGGTAAGACTATATTAATTTTTGACACTGCAAAGGGTAGAGTGAGAATTACCGTCAGTGATAGAAATATAATTGTGAGTGTCTACCTCCAGAATAATTGGTTTTTTTCTAGCTAATAAAGCCAAATTATCAGGGGTAAGGTTAGAACACTCTCAGCTGAACAATGTTACTTAATAGGAAATCATTGTTCAGTGATGAGATTGTGATAAAAGTTCAAACATTTTATGAAATCTCAAGATTTGATAAACCCAAAGATATAAACGCCACTTCTTGGGGGGGGGGGGGGGACAGCTCTGGAGGAGTCTTTATGCATCTTTTGGTATTTCCCCCCAGGGCTCCATCACCTAAAAATAAGCATAGTATGTGCTAAATTGATTTTTATATTAAGTAGTTTAAAAACTGGCTAACAGGTAGACTTCAAGATGTAATTGTTAATGGGTACAATAATCAAATGGATTTGTTTCTAATAAACTTATTCATATATCAGTTCTCAGACAGATCTTGATCACTGGGCTCAAACAAACAAACATACATTTTAATATGGCCAAATATCAGTTCATAAATGTAACCAAAAATGTAGGCAATATGGTTTGGAAGGGGGGCAATCTATCCTGGAAAACAGTGACTCTGAAAAGGGTCTAAGGGTCAGGTGGATAATCACAACTGAATGAGTTCAATGCAGTGCTGTGAGTAAGAGGGTAGGAAGGCTAATGTAGTTCTTGGATAGATAAACAGGGGAATATCAAGTAGGAACAGTAGTACGGTATGTGTCACGGTTGACCACCATGTTCACACAACAAAAAGTATGTTCAAAAATTGTAAATGGCTAAGAAAAGAGCCACAAGAATGATATGAGATCTAAAAAGCACGCAGTCAATAGATCAAGAAGCTTGATCTATTTAGCTTATTAAAGAGAAGGTTAAGATTTGGTCAGTCTAAAAATACCTACACAAGAAGATGATTTCTGATAACAAATGGTTCTTTAAGCTCGTTATGCCTTTCTCTGCTACGGTAAATGGCTAGAAGTAGAAGATAGACACATTCAGACTGGAAATAATATGCCCATTTTAATAGTGATAGTAATTACCACTGTAGCAATTTACCATGGGATGTGGTGAATCTTCCATCAAGTGAGAGATCTTTAAACCAAGACTATAATTTAGTTATTGGGATGTGAAGACATATCCATTTTAGATCCTATTATCTCTTTTGAGGAATAGATAAAAATGGGATGGTGATAGGGGCAAGGAGAGAAACCTAAGTCTATGAAAGCCTGTATCTGACCATAATCAGCAAGATACAATTATACAATCATTAAATATGGGGTGGGGGAACTGACTCAGAATTCCTCCTACCTTATGAATGAACCCAAAATCTCAGATCTTATTGTGCTCATGTCCTACAGGCCCATTCCACCCCTGTCCAATTTCCACCTCTTCCAAATCCTCAACGTGGCCCTGTTCAGAATTGGCAGAACTGTGCCTTCTCTAGCAGAAGCCCTCCAATAAGCCTCTTTCCCTTCCTGTTACCCTTGTCAGAGCTGGGTAAAATTATTTCAGCAAAAACTGTACTTGCCAATAATGTACTTGGAGCTGGAATGAAACCATTCACAAATTCAGGTTGAATTCATAGAATTGTTTCAGCCAGAAAAAAAAGGGGGGGGGGGGGAAATTCTGAAAGTTAGAAAGTTGTGTTGACATTTTCTAAGTGAAACATTGCAATTTTTTCTTTTCAAAATACTTCAGTTTTGAGCTTTCACTAGATTTAACTAAAAAGAATAAAGATAACACTCAAAGAAAATGAAACGGGGTTTTCCCTCCTGTTCAGTATTTTGCTTTCGCTACCTATGACAGGGAACAGTAACCTCTCATGAGCGCCCCCTGTCTGTCGGGTGTGAACCTGTACCTCTCTATCTGCTCCCAGCACTCCCTCAGCTGTTAATCTCATCAGGTGGGTCTTCAGTGGCTCAGCCCTCTGGCTAGGCATGAAGGAACCCGTTGCAGGCTAGAAGGTCCAACAGTGCCTGAGCCCTTGGTAATGGGCCCTATCTCTGGGCTCAATCCTCAGCCACTTCTGGTCTAGCTTTAAGTCAGTGTCTGCCCTGGTATAGAGTAGTGCCTCCAGCACTTCCTCCCTGAAGACTAAGTCCTGACCTTCATTTGGGCTTCTAAACAAGTTTTATCCCCTTTTTGGGACTTAGGCCACTCTACCAATTGTTAGTGGTGGGGGAGGGGATCGGGTCCACCCACTACTCTAGGTTTTGACACAAGGACCTTATAAATAACAGGGGGTGAGCACCCCACACTAGCCCAAGAGCTGGGGTGGGGCAGGGTGGCCATGTTAGCTAATTAGGCTGCAAGAAGAGGGGCTTTGGGCTGGAGGCAGCTAATTAGGGAACAGGCAGGACCTATAAATCTACAGACTGAGGGCTGCTTGGAAAGGGCAGTCTCTCCCTGGGAAGAGGATGGAAGCTTTTGAGCTAATCCAACCAGAAAGAAAGAGGGAACCAGAGTGTAGGAAGCAATCTATGGAACGGTCAATGAGGGCAGAAACAGGAAATCCTGAACTACTGAGCTGAGGCAGCCTCTCTGGCAGCCTCTCTGCTGAGTCACTCCACAGCTGAATTCAAATCTTACACATTGTTGAGTGCTCAGGTTTATGGAGCACATAACAAGCTGTGTTCCCTCTCCATTTCCACTTCTTAGTACAGCCAGCCATGGGCAAGAGCAGCTCACCTGGGAAGGAAGCTGCCTTGTTACAGAATTACACGTTGAAGTCAAATAGCAAATTTCCACTGACTTCAATGGCAGCGGGAATGAAGCCTGTTCAAATGTAAACTGGAAATAATTTTTCACTTGTGGTGATCAGGGTTTCCTGGCATTACTGATATAGCAAACAGGATGGGTATCTTCAACCTCTCAGTACACGTAAAGTAATTACAGAGGAGGATTGGGACATGGCATCTTGTGTTTGGATCTATATCCCCTGCCCATCTATGTTTGAGTTTGCATCAGTGGATACGGGACAGTCCCGTCGGGACTCAGTCCCCACACTGATGAGTATGTGCAGGAAGAAGGTAGCTCTGCACCACTTTTCCTCTGAACTTGGATTGTCCAGGGCCCAAACAGCTCCCAGCAACCAGGAGCTCTCATTGATCAGGACTCGCAACTGAATGAGGACACATACAGGAATGGATGTTAAGTGGGAGGCTGGAACTTAAAATGTAACATCCGACAGGGCTCACTTTGCCCATGTCCCTATACCTATCCCTGCATACATGCCTCTTTTAACCTGAATCTGTCCAGCAGCTTCCAGCTCCAAGAAAGTTTTCCATCCATTAAATCAGTAAGTAGCATTGTTCTGAATAGGAGCTGCTAGGTGCTGACCTCTTTTCCAAATCTGACCTTTAATTCACAATATAAAAGAACAAATAAGAGTATACAGTACATTGAGAGATTCAGATTATTTAAAGCTTTCCATGCAGATATTTCCCTGTATTTTTATGCTTATGAGAGGAAAGATGAAGGGAGTGGGTGTGAGTAAAGAGGAGACAAGGTGGGATTGCCTGGTCTCGGGAAGGATTCAGTGGAAATGACTGAGTGATGGATGGATGGACTTGTTTATTCCCATCATTTCCTTGGACAGTCAGAGGTCATCATAGAAATCATAGAGGTCTAATCTTGCTCTCACTAAATTCAAGGAGAGTTTTATCAGCTTCTTTAGCAGAAGCAAGACGAGGCCCATAACCAGTAGAAAGACCAAATAATTGCATCCAAGAGAGCTAACTTGTGCTCTGTTACACTCCTGATGAGATGGAACAACTCCATTGATTGTAATGGCCCCTTATCTTTGAATATGTGCAAGACATAAACATGAATTCGTGCCACCTTTTCTGGGTATGTGCATGAAGATTCCAATATTTTAGTTCTTTCCCTGTTTCAATTAGTGCATCTATTTGCTTTGGATATTTCTTAAACTTTCTAATTGTGGGGGGTTTTTTTTGGATAACGCATTGAAATCTAATTCTAACAGGATGTGATCTCTTGTCTTAGCAAAATTAATTTGTTTCCACATACTTTAATCTTTGATTTTCAAATATAATTAAAATTCAGAGAGCACAGGTTGCAGGATTTACTTCCCCCCCCCCTTCATTTTTGCTAAGTCTGTGTGGAATACAGTTGCAATCAAATTAAACTTTAAATGAAAAATTTAGATTCACCTAGAAAGACTGAGTGGCTTACTGGATAAGAATATAGTATTTCACCTCTAAGAATCGGATTCAAATTTATTCAGAATAAACTGCAAGTGAATTTTTTATTGTCTGCACTGTGAAATGGTGAGCATGGCCAACCCTCTTGTGCAGCAGACATCAGGATATTTTGAGCTTCCTAGAGGTCAGTGGGTGACCTAGACTAAGAGATAATTCAATATCCACTCTGAGACAAATGGACCTTCCAAATCAATGTTCAGCTGATTTATGGGACAATGTAAGAAATTCTCATCATTTGTGTTGTGTCCAGTGTGAGGATGAATAGCTCAGTGAGCATCCTAAATCATAGATGATTGGGCTGGAAATGACCTTCTAGGTCATCTAGTCCTTCTCTTTACTGTAATACAAGAATGGTCCCCCTATTAAAGGTCTCATCACTCAGACCTTTGCTTAGTCATAGTGCAGCAAATTAAAATTATGCTTGTGTGGGGGGATAAGGATTTAACCCTTATCTTCCAAGTTTTATATCTAGTCTATTTTTTAATGCCTGTAGTGTTGATACCTCAAAAACACACTCTGGTAAATTATTCCACTTTTTAATAAACTCAACATTATAAAATATTATCCTAATATTATTAAATATTTTTTTAAAAACAACAACAACAAAACAAGCAAACCCAACAACAGAAATTGGGGAAGGAGAGTTAATTTATAACACACCATTAATATTCTCGTCATCTTCTTCTTCCTTTTATATTCCAGATTTTATCATTTACAGATATTTACATTATTTCCCTTAGTTCTTTTTCTTGTAATGGAGTTAAAACAGCAGGAGTGACTTGATCCATTAATTTCCTTTAAATATATTTAAATAGTATCTTGGAAAAGAATTGAAAGAATAATCCATTACCTTAGTCCCAAACCAGTTGGACTGAATTATCATCCCACCTGACTGTACTTGTATCCTTTCTTGTTCTCATCCTTACAGGTAATTTGCACTGTAGCCATAATACTTATTTCTATGTATGTTTAGCACTAATATTTAAAAAAGAAACAAAAAAAGTTAGGCATTACTGTGACTTATGTATATATTTTCCAGTTATCTATATTTAGTGCTGGTACTACTCAGAAATAAGCAAGAATTTTATAACTAGATATATTAGTCAATAGTAAGTGTTCTGCAGCAGAGAATAAAAAGATCTGCAGCAGAGAATAAAAACAAAGAGCAAAAAAAATCTGCAGACTTACTCATTACTTCTCAGGTCCGGACATGTGCCACTTTGTTCTTAAAGATAAAAGAGTGAAATTTGTGCTGATTCAAATTCATTTAATTCCCAATTTAGTAGACAATATGGGTTGTTAATGATTAGTCAATTAACGTCAAAGTGCCAAAGTAACAGGTGAACCTTTGAGAAATATAATGACCTAATTGCTTTCTTTAGCCAGCTGAAGAATAGGCTACACATGGAATGTACTAAAAAAAAGTAAAACCTCTAGGGAATAACACATTTGTACTGTTACTTGAACCTCAGATGAGAAAAACTGTCCCCGAAATAGGCTGCACAAAGGAAATGGTGGCATTCCATGCCAAGGTTAAAGTAATTATGAACAGATAAGTGCATTAGACTTTGTGAAATTGCCACATATGCAGTACTATCAACTTTTGCCTCTTGCACTTTATACTTGGAAGATATTTTAATCCAGTGACACAGATTTTCAGACCCTTTAAATAAAAAATATGGTATTCACTGAATTCATGGATACCTCCATCTGTCACCATATAACAGTATTTATTAAGTCTTAAAATTTTTGCAGAATGCAAAGAGAAAATCATGACCTTTATCTTTGGAGAAAGATCATATGAACTAGTGTACTTCTAAATCATTTATTGCTTGCTGTATTCACTGCAGTTACAATTTAAAAAACAGTTTCTGCTGATTACAGAGTAATTGTAATTTACAAGGGAGTGAAATTATAATTTACTAGGGAACTAGATTTTTTTTTAATGACTTTGTCTACTGGTTCCACTTTAAATGCTTCAGTGTCCAATCAATTAGGTGAACAAAATAAAAAACCAGAAGTCAATAGTTTTTTTTATGACCAAGCAGACATACTCGGAGGGATGGACATTCATCTGATTTCAATGGAGATGAGTTGCAGTAGCCGTGGATCCAGTCCTTGTTTTCTGTATTGGTTCTTATGGCAGCTTACTAGGAACATTTGAACTCTTTCTATATTTCATAGTCACACAGCACATCACACTCCATTTTATTATTTCTCATGCGGGGTCTCATTGTTGGTATTATCAGTATTGGCCTTTTTAAATCTGTTATTTCCCTCATGCTGTCTAGGTAAATGACTCTTAAGTACTTCATTCATACCAAATATTATGCATTACAGGAAAACTCACATGTCCCTATGATATATGTCATACTATCGCCCCTCGAGGCATGGATGGGGACAGGTTTCTGGTCATGACACTGGACAAGAATTTAAGTCTGAACAAGGCTTCTGAACTATGTGGTTAACAGGCCTCTTGTACATTAGCTACTTCAGAATTTAGGACTTCTTGCAAGCAGTAACATTAACTCCATAAAATGGGTGGACCCTGTAGGACTCATGTAGTGGGATAAGCTAAACGCTGCCCCTCCAATGGGATGATGTGGAAGCATCTAGCCAGTTTGATTGCCAATCCATAGTCATGTGTCCATTTTAGCATCATAATTAGGGCTGCATATGGACAGGAACAAATCTTGTCTAATGACAAATAAAATCCTGTTTTTGGTAGGAGAAGGAAATGCAGTAATATTAACATCTAAGTATTGTGATCCTTGATGTATTTCTCAAGCAATTGCAGCCTGTGTGTCTCTGCAGATATGACATATCTGTGAAACATTTTCACAAATATAGTTTCATTTTGCAAGGCTTTATATTTCACAGCAAGCAAATAAGTTAAAGCTATTGTTCAATATCAGAGGCAGCGGTGTAATTTTTGGTGCAAAGTTAATGTACTGACTTCTGTTACCTGCAGGGATGGTTCACAGTTTGTCTTTACTACATCTCTGCAATCTTCTGTCAGCCTGTGCTATAAATAAAAAAAATACTTTCCTACCTTGAAGTTTCCAAGAAAAGATTGTAACATATGGTATTTGCCCACTATGCCTTTTGCTTCCAGCAATGAACAGCAGCAATCAGAAGACCTTTAAGCGATAACTATAGAACCAAACAAGACATGTTTCTTTGCTAAAATTGTCAAGTCTTCAGACATAGAAAATTCTCAATTTTTTTAAATCAAAACTATACAAAATAGTTTTTCTGGTAAGTTAAAGTCAATAACACAAGCAATAGATATCTAACAGTTTTATACATAGTCAAATCTTGACCATCCAAAAATCAATTAGTCCAAAATCTTATTTATTAAAAAAGATCACATCCCTTACCTGAAAAATTCCTTTTGATGCCCTAAACTCTTTCATATGCTGAGTCCTTCACTCTGCTTGAATCATAGGTGTATAACATATTAAAAGGACAATCAAGATGCTACTTCACTCATGACCTGCAGAATATGGTAATTCAGAGCAGTGGAGTCCAGGGAAAGTTGGGAGTTTGGTATGAATTTAGTGTTTTCACTCCAGAGAAACAGATATAGCTTAGAGATTAGCAGTGCAGGCTTCCCTTCACTAGGTTGCCATTTTTCTTAAATTGGGTACCAGAGCAAGCAAACTATAGCAACGTCTTCATTATCCACCAATGGCAGTGGCAAGTAGTGTGTATGTAGCTACACACTGCTGTGAAAAGCATGTGTGTCTACTCTGAAATGTGGCACTTGGTGGGGGGGGGGGGTAAAGTTTTAATTAATAGCTAGAAGGTGACCAGGAAATCTAGGAGACTGGGACCAGTATTGAGGAGTTCATGTATGCTTCCAGACCTGACTTGAATTCCTAGTGACCAGAAGTTGTTACCATCTGACAATGTTTAATGATCTAAGTGAAATGAATTTAATATTGGCATTCTGATTCTCCATGTACCAAAACAAAAGAATATCACAATAACTGTCATCCTTAGTAATCTGAACAAAGGTCAATCAACATAGGACTAATTTAAGCTCTAACTATTCAATGCTTCAATTCATGGCATGGGGAAGACTGCTCTGTCACTGCAAATGATGTACCAAGAATGATAAAACACTTCAGTCTCCAAGGCTATCAACAGGATATTTTTAACATGAAATGTTGGTTTTATATAACCTGATCTGTCTGTCCATCTAGCTACCCTAGTATCTTACCAACTCATGATCTTTAATCATTCTCCTCAACCTTAGAGGGTGGAAAACATCACTACTTACTCAGAACTTAATGACACTCAAGTGCTGTATATTAAATACTTGCTCACATAGCCTATCAAGAAAGGGCTTGAAGTAAGCATTGGGTATGAGAATTAATATGAAAAACATATTAATAGGTTAAATTAATATCTTTGTAAGCTTCAAAGAGGCATTAACTAGAGCAGGATGAAGGTTTTTGGATAAAGCTTTTTTTCCCCTCTAACCAATAAAGTTCGAGTTCAGCTCACCTGAAACAAGAAAACAAAAATTCAACCCCCCCCCTCAACATTTTATTTATTCCTGGGACTGACACAGCCACAACTACACTGCAGACAAGCTCTATATGTCCTAACCTAAGCTAAACAATTGTGGGTCCCTTTCTTATGCTTAGAAATCCTGCCCTGTTCCTGAAGGCCAGGCAGCACAGGGATAATTTCTTCTTGTCAGGGATTTTTATTTCCTTCCCCCCAAAGCTTTATTCCCTTTCCCCAAGTGTGATGGCATGAGTGATTGTGCATGTCTGCTCTTTGTGGATGTGAGGAAGATGATCTTTGGTCTACTGATTTTCCACAATGGTTTGTCTGGTGTCCATAGATCTTCTTTTGCTGGGCAGGAGAGGACACCTCTTGTGATAAACTAGTATTTCACACTTGATAATGCTTCTCTCCTGATGGAGGGGAGGAAGGGGGGAGAGGAGGTTCCCAATCACAGGGCAAACACTTAAATATTACCTTATAACATGGAATACAGATACTGTAAGTGAGATTAATGCATACTGAAATGCATAAGCACTTCATAAAGTCCAAATACTAATGCACAGGTGAGCCAGACTGGTTTCTAACTACGTATTTGTCTGCGTTCAGTGAAGCTTAGGGCCTTGGCATCAGCTGGCACCTGGTCTGCCAGTGTCACAGTATAGTTGAAGATATACTGAGGTTTCAGAGGCTTTTGAGTGGGAGGAGGGAAATGAGTGATTAAGAAGGAATATTACCGAGGAAGAAAGTTTTTTTAAAAGGAGCTATGTCCTATAAACAAATGTATCTTTTCATTTTAAGCTTCACAACATCGTTCAAAAACAAATTTTAACAAAATATGGAATACATTTCTTGGTTCAAAGCTACGACAAACCAGGTGCCTCTAAGGAGAATATTACTTTCACCTCATTCTCAGCAGAGGTGTGTTCAGACCAGGTAGTGCTCAGTGGTTTCTGTGGATGGGAGCCAAAAATTCTCGTTAGGCCTCTGGAGACGGCTCTAAGAGACAATGTAATCATTGTATTACATTCTCTGGTGTTTTGCCAGGTGTGCATGCTCTATAATTGGTTCAAAGAGATGTAGCCTTTGGCAAAGAAATGGCATAAAATTTGTTTGGTTGCCTGCCCCTTGAAAGCATTTCTGTATAGCTGAAGACGACAGCAGATAGCTTTATCAAAACTCAGGGATTTCCCATCATCTAAATGTCTGAGTCTCTAGGTATGTCAGTAAAATGCTCATCCTTTTACAAAAGAAGATGAGAAGGCAGTCCAGAAACTCAAAGGTAGGTATTCATAATCTCATTGTCTTTAATGGTACAGAACTGTCCACATACAAGAGAGCTAATACATGTCTGATGGAATTATTGTGATGCATACCAAATACTTTCCTCCATTTTCCTTATTTGTTCTTTCTCCCAAAAACAAAAAAACAAACTTCTGCACTTACTGCTCAGTTGAGCTGGCTGAAAAATTGCAAACACTTTATTCAGTTAGTTTAGCTCTTACACTGAATTATCTGTAAGCAGACCATGCTCCCAAATCTCATGGCTGAGTTGTTCAGGTATCAACTCAAGAAAGGGACTGCATTTGTGCTTTTGCATTTTTCCACTTCTGGGGTAGCTGTGCATCAGGCTGGTAAACATGTCTGTTGCTCATGGCACCAGGGGGCAACTACCTGTTGCCAGAATATAGGCTGATCCTAGTATTTGTATTATGGTAGTCAGAATCATAGAAGTATATTTTAAAAAACATCCTATTTCATAGCAATTCTATAGGACCTCAAGATTTGCTAAATCAAACCAATCTGTCAAACTCAGCAGTCAGCTTTGTCTCTATCAGAAGCCGATACCTCACACATTAAAAGAAGACAGCCAGCCCCCTAGTTTTCACATGCAGCACATGTGTCCTCCCCTAGTGGACAATACATTACCTGGTGGAAAAATCCCTGTGACACCTGTGACCGTTAGGTAATGTTCCACAGTATGAGATTTGATTACCCTTTTCTAAATATGTATAACAACAAATGGTGGTTCTCAGAATAAAGTTCAGCTCCTTCTTATATTACATATATTGATACAATATTTACTGCACCCCAAATTTGCAAAAGGGCCTGCACAATTTTGGGATGCGTCAGTTTACCCAGAATTTCATTCGAAGTCAAAAGGGACAACAAGTCCTCAGGGAATCTTAGAATCAGGCCCAGCATTTTAAAAAGGATTACAGAGAACTAAGTGTGTTTCATTGGATTGCAACCTATTTTGAACAATGGCACTGAGTGTTTGACACAAAACACATTAAAGTTTAGTAGATCCAACAGGTCAGAGGACACAGTAAAGCATCACAGTAGTTAAAGTTTTACAGCTATTAGTCTTCCAGGTTTTCAGACAAAATGCAGCCCAGAGTCAGTCATTTACTGCGCTGTCTCGCTCAGCAAAGTTTTATGGGATAAAGGGGAAGGATTGAAAATGCTTCGTGTTTGTCTATCAAACAGTGCCACTGGCAATATTACAATTTCTTGCATTTATTATATTGCTGAAAGAGCTTGTTCCACTGGCATTTAGAATGGAATAGGGATGGAGCTATGAAGGAAATTAACTACAGCAGCGCTTATCAAAATACTGCACCATAAGGTTCATGCTGTGTATAAATGTCACATTAAAAAGTCCTATGTGAGAGCAAACCGAAGAGCAGAATATTTCACCTATTTCAGCAATGGATATCTAAATGTTATTCCATATATTTCTTTAATAAATATGGCTGGATACTAACAAGGAGGCATAATGGATCAATTTTCAACATTACAGTGGAATGCCACAAAGATCTGTGTTAGGATCATTTTTTAATATAAGAATATATTAATGATCTTGCAAAGGAGGCAAATAGCAAGTTGCCAAATTTTGAGTTGAGGTTAGCTAGGACTAGAGAAAGCCGTTTCGAACTCCAAAGGACCTTATGAGGAGATAATGAAAAGATTCAGGCAACTTAGGAAGGAGATGGTACAGGTATGAAATTACAAATCACAGAGTATGTCAATCAAGAACCTTTATTTATCCTTGCTCATATAATACAAGAATAAGCGGATATCCTATGATATTAAAAGGACTACAAATAAAATATCTGAGAAGGATTTATTTGTGTCTACATTATGTAACTGGCTTTTGGAAATCATTGTGACAAGCTATCATAGAGGTCAAGAGTTTATAAGATATACGCTCTTATGGTTCAACGCATAAACAACCACTAACTTCCTGAGGCTAGTAAGAAGCTTCTTCTGGGGGAAAGTTGTTCTACATATGGGAGCGCGCGCCCGCGGCGGGGAGGGGGGAACCGGGACGCTCCCGGCAGCCCGCCCGCGCGGCGGGGACGGGAGAGCGAGGCGCTTTTTTTTTTTTTTTTTTTTGGTCCGGCGGGGAGGGGGGAACCTCAGCAGCCCGCCCGCGGCGGGGACGGGAGAGCGAGGCGCTTTTTTTTTTTTTTTTTTTTTTTTGCATTCGCCCTATAAGACGCACCAACTTTTTCCCCCCCGTTTTGGGGAAGAAAAAGTGCGTCTTATAGGGCGAAAAATACGGTATGTCTAAATGTTAAAGCACTAACCCACATTTTTGGGGAAGCAATTTAGTTAGGACTTGATCCTGCAAAGATTTATGCATGTGCTAACTTTAAACATGTGAGTAGACCCATTGAATTCAAAGGAGCTACTCACATGCTCAAGTGCTTTGCTAAATTAAGGTCTTATTCTGTTACTTGGAGGTATCCATTTTGTAGACTTGGGTATTCCTCCATCAGAGCTGGCGAGTAAGTAAAATGCAGGTAGCTGATCATGGAAGTCCTTGTCAACATAAGGCTTGTACAATCTAGCACAGAGGGAGGATAGAATTGTGAGGTTTCAGATGAAGCTACAATTTATACATTCAGTATTAGTCCTGTGTCCTAGGAAAGGACAGACTCCCTTACAGAATCAGGCCCTCAAATTTAAGGATGCTCAACACAAGTGAAAACTAATCTGAATTTCTCTCAGTTCAACAGCTCATAATCAATGCAAAATTTTAATAGCATATCAGCTAGCAATTTTTATTTACTTGCATCTAAAATGAGTCGAGGTAGAGCAGGTGCCTTGCAGCAAAGTCCTTGCATGAAATTATATATAAATTGAAGAGGATAAATACAATAAAGTGGTTTAGACAGCAAAGATTTTTCTGCAGGCAACATGCCAAATTTATTCAGTTTGATTCCAATGGCCGACTGATTTGATAAGAAATAATAGCTACTGAGGTAACCTGATAGCAAGTGGCACAGATGATAGCATCTAAGCCTTTCTTTCCCCAAAAATATATAAAAACACTTTATGAAGTAATTTCTGTTAAAAATATTCAAAAGTAAGATCCATAATCAGACAGAAAATAGATCAGGTTGAATCACTAAAGATTAAAGTACCTTTACCTTTCTTTGTTTTGCACACGCACTTTGCATAATTCCATTTATTTGGCAATTTACATGAAAACAAAGAGGTCGGAAAACAGCTTTGTATTAGATCAATGGGAAATTGGTATTCTCCTACCAACCACACGAACACAATTGAAATGAAAATTCATGAAGAAAAAGCATATACAGTGGACTCTAGTTACTTGGGACACATTGGGACCAGAACAATTTGTCCCAAATAAACGGCTCCCCCAATTGACCAATGGCCCAATTAACCGCATTCTACTGTAGTTTATAATCTTCTGTGGTGTTTGTTGGTGACTGACTGGTGGAAAGCCCTTTCATCCTCTCCTTATTCTTTTCCCCTCATTGTATGGCTACAGCGTGCATAGAGGTATCGGGAACTCCTATAGATCTTTACACTACGCAGGGGTGCAGAGACTGTATACGAGCTGACCCAAAAGGCCCCTTGAACTACAGTGTTTCTGCTATGTTTGGCTCTAATCCATACCAGTTTCCTTATACCTTTCTCCAACTGTTATAAATTACTTACACTAACCACAATATTTAAAGTACATGTGTCATATAAAATTTGGAGAATTGATCCTTCCAACTGGATGCAAACCTGGGTAGAAGTTTAGTATGAAAACAGCTTGCCAGAAATGTACATATAGCATAGTTCCAATGCAATACTACTAATGAAAGTATCTGATTAACCGACTCCCAATTCAGCAGAAAGTATTATAGAAGGATTTGTTGAAACCAAACCCCAAGCAGGCAGATGGGACAGTATTTTCCACTTCTTGGGTTCCAGATGCCAAAATGACAAGCCTCCTCTAGCAATCTGAGATAGTGAGACAGAAGTATAATGGTGCTATAAACATCAGCTTCACAAATGAAGCCTCAAGAGATGTAAAGTAAAAAAAAAAAGGATACCACTGCTGTAATATTGGCAAAAGAACCAATGTTATATCCACAGCCTGCAGAACCAGGAGAATGTTCAGAGAAGAAATATTGGCAATTTTCTTTAATTCTGTGTAGAAGATGATTGAAGCCAGGTTCTTGCACACTAGGTAATACCATGATGATCTCCTCCCTCCTCTTTCACAGAGATTCCCCTTCAAAAAAATAAATCTCAAAAAATAACATTGATTATATAGGACACTTCTAGTTTTCATTTTCAGCTTGGAGTTGAGGTGGCAGACTAGGTAGTGCTGATGAATATTAAACAGCTCGGGATTGACTTTACAGAACAATTGTGCCAACCCTGTATCATCTTGGAGTGCATAAATAGTAGAAACTAAGCAATCCATTTTAAATTAAATGGAAATAGGTGCCACAGATTGAGAAGAACCAATTAACTTCTGTTATTTACTTGCCCTTCCCCCCACAGCTAGTTTCCTCTTTTATTTTTATTTCACTGGTGGCACAATTTCTGGTTTGATTTAATCAATTTTGGATGGAAAACTTTTCCAATGGAAAACTTTTGTCCAGCTAGTTCAGGAGGGGTCAAACTATGGATCCGACCCATCAGGACTTTCAATCCAGTCCGCGGGATTGGTAGCCTCGTTATCCTGTATACAATTTCTCCACCCAGATAATGAGAAGTTACCCACCCCTGCCTTGGAGAGAACTACTCACAGACCACCTGAATGGAGCTCATGGACCAGTGTTTGAGAACCTCTGGCATAGGCCTTCTACTCAGAACTCCTCCAATTACATGTTGGGATACACGATAACTGTACGCAAACTCAGAACTGGCTGGGGAGTGGAACTGAACTGAGAAAGGAGAAAATGGAAAAGGGCTTCCACTTTGTGGCAAAAGGGTATCTCTGCCTGGTGGCAAGTTCTGGGCTCAAATGTCACGGAGTTATTTTTCTTATGTGACTTAAGAAGAAAAAACTAGGTGATATTTTTGGAAGAGGTGGGTGAATCATCAGAAAGGAGATTTTGTATGGCACTGATATACTATTAAACCACACTATGAACAGCCTCTGAGCAGAAGGGTATAGAGCACATAAAGTTCAACCTTGAATCTACAGAAATATATATTAGTATTCAGGTCTGTTTGTTAGCCTGGGATAGAATTTTGGGTTTGACTTTTTGATACTCTTATCCGGGCATGTGTAAACAAAGGACAAAGACAGTGTGACATTTCTTCTGCCTAGTCAGGTAGATTTGTTAGTGCAATGGGAATAGATAAGAGCAGTTAAAGTGTTAAGCAGAACACACTTTAAGGCAAAATCAACCAGTTGGGAGGGACAAAGAGATATCGGAGGAAGGTATAACACACTAAAAGACCAAACAAAATTCCCATCCCGACCAGAGCACAACCTCACTCCTTACCCATTCCACAAAAGAGGTTGGATGAGGACTCTACCCAAAATGGAACATAACACTAAATTACAAGGGGTGGGACGGGCAGCCTGCATTTCAGGCATAATTACGCCTCCTGAAACAGGGCAAGCAAGACACTGGGAAACAAGGCTCCGCAACAACAGAGTTATGGAACACATGTTTGTTGGAAACTTGTAGGAGCAGAACTTCATAATTGTACTATAAGAATTGATGTAAACTGATGGAAACTTTGTTTTATCCTACCAGATATATAACAGAAAGGAATGACCCTTTGAGACTATGGGATCCTATTTCCCATATACATTACAATTAGGACCTGGTAGGCCCAGTTTTTGTTATAAAGTTTAGTTAGTAAGAGACAGGATTATAAAGTTTAGTTAGTAAGAGTAAGTGATAAATAGATTAGATAAATGTTGAGGGACTGAAGCTCCAGTGTTAATTGTTTAGTTATAAGATATAGGAAGACTTGATTTACAATGTATTCTGCTGAATATAAAATACTGCTGTTTGTATATCTTTGAAGGTTTCTGTGAAAGACTGTTTGTGTGAATGAGGAAAAGATAAGGTGTGAAGGCCATTGTTATAGTCAGATGGTCAAGGAAGAAGGAGAGAAGAGACTTAACAACACCAGAGAACCATCAATGTGCATCCATAATGAAGGAAGGGATTGACGACCCTAAGATGGAGGCTGGCACCCTTAAAAACAAGACAATTGATTAAATCAAAACCAGGACTGGATGATCCTCCCCGTAGGTGTTTTGGAAAGTTAACATCAAAAGATAGCATCAATTGAGGAGTAGCCCATCATAAACCAACACAGCAAAATCGATAGACTTCAACAGAGAAAAAAAGACTATAAGAACAAGATGTTTTGCCATGGGACTTTCAATTTGTCTTTCCACAACACCAGGAGCATCAGATCGCAACCAACAGAGCCCGGCTCCCCTCTGCCACCCATCTGGCTGGCCACTAGATTGATCCAGACTCTGGACTGGTAACTATAAACACCAACTGGCAGGTTTTGTGTGTGTGTGTGTGTGTGCGCATGTGCGCACATGCACAAAAGCACATGCTAACTGCTATATTCTCAATAAATGTGGTGGATTGCCTTTGTCCCCTGAAAAGATCCCATGTGCTTTGTATGAGCATAATAAACTAACCACAATAAACATTGCATTGTCTACACTTTGGACTTCTGGTCTTTTGCTTTCTGTGTGCATGACAAGAGCCAGGGGAAGGGTGAAGGGAAAGCCCTCTAACAGTATGTTATTCTTTGTCATCAATAGGAAGTCTGTTAATATATTAATCGTTTTAGTCAATATCCTGCAATGAATTCCATGCATGTGGACTCATACACCTACACAGAGCCTGACTGAAATCAATGGGATACATAGTTAAGCTGGATCCAAACTCCTATTCCAAAAGGTCCTGATCTGAAGCCCACTGAAGTCAATGAGGATTGTGACAGATCGCTCTCTCACCCCTCTCAGGAACACAGGCAGGAAACCCTTCTTTGCGTCAAACAGTGCTCTTTAATTAACAGTGCAGGACCCCACCACCAATATATACAGCTTTGTACAGTTCTTCAACTTACAGCTCTACAGCTCCCAGCTCTACAGACTCTATATAGTCCAGCTTACAGTTTACAACTCTAAATAGTTCCTAACACACAGCTCTGAATAGCTCAAACCACACCACACTCTATACCATCCCCACCACACTGGGCTTGCTTCCTGGCAGGCCTTTTATCTCCCTGAGGAGGCTGCCAGGTGCCACTCCTCCCTGTTGATTGCCCTGCAAGCCAGGTGGCTGATTAGCCTTCCTGCAAGGGAGGTTTGCAGGCTTCTGCTCCCTCTTAAAGGGCCAGCAGGGCTGGCTCAGGCACTCCTGGCCAGTAC
The DNA here is from genome assembly GCA_032164245.1 of Sternotherus odoratus. NCBI lineage: Eukaryota > Metazoa > Chordata > Testudines > Kinosternidae > Sternotherus > Sternotherus odoratus. The sequence continues at coordinate 24,745,505 of JAVMKO010000009.1, forward strand.
CCTGCCACACACCTCCCCCCTTAGCCTAGCCCCATCGGGCTGGCTCGGACCCCTCAATACTTCCCAATTAGATCCAACAGGGCCCTTGAACCTCTTTTCCTCATTTCTCTCACCATAGTAGCATGGTCCTGAGGCTTCTGGGTGTCACACCCGGTCGCGGCGGAGGCCCTTACTGCCTTTTTACTTTCTGCCCTCGCCTCTTTCACAGGCGCCGCCTAGGCAGGGGGTTGTGGTACTTTGCCCCCCTGCTTTTCGGGGGGGAGCCTTGTCCACTCCTGACACTGCAGGCAGTAGGGTGGAACTGACTGTCCCTCTGCCTCAGTTTCCCCCAAGCTCTCACAGGGGCTCAGGGCCTCCTCTGTGGAGCTCACCCCCTGCTCTGGCCTCAGCCCTTCCTGGCTGTCTAGGTCCTTCGCAGGGTTAGTGGGCTGGGACCCGCCCCTTCTCTCGGCCGAACCCCCCGTACGGGTTCGCACGCCCGGCCTTGGGGCAGCCCAGGGCCTCATACCTCCCACCAGGCCCCAGTCCCGCCCAATGATTACGGGGCAAGGTAACCCCGCTGGCACTCCAACCCGCTTCCAGCGGAATCGGCCGCTTATTTCCAGGGGGACCTGTGCCTCCCGACAGGTCTTCCTGTCCCCATGGACACATTGTAGGTCCATGGTAGCCCCTGGAATTAGCCACTCGGGGCGGATCAATGCTCTGCAGACGAGCGTACAGGGGGAGGCTGAATCCACTACCCCCGGTTGGGACTTCCTCCCCACCTGTACCCGCAGAGTGGGTATCCCCTTACACGGTTTCCACCCCGAAACCTCGGTCCACCCACACCAGTCAGTGTAGCCACACTCCATGGCTGGGCAGTCCCTTTTAATGTGCCCTGGCTTCCCACACTGCCAGCAGGTAAGCCGGGCCACTCTTCCTAGCGCCCCCCTGGGCTCCCCATCAGTCCCTTTGCCTTTAGCTGGGGGGGAGTCCATGGGCCGACGGCCCAAAGCCCGGACCCGTCGTGGTCGGTCTTCTCCCCAAGGTCCCTCTGCCTCCACGTATTCCTCGGTCAGGCGCACCGCAGACTCCGCCATCTCCGGCTGGTGCCTCCTGACCCAGGTACGGACAGTCTCGGGGAGGCTGAGCAAAAACTGCTCCAAGATCAGGGAGTCCATGATTTCCTCCCCTGACCGGGCCTCCGGCCTCAGCCAACGCGTCGCCCAGTCCCTCAGCCTCTGGGCAAACGCCCGGGGCCGCACCGCCTGCGTCCAGCGGGCTGCCCGCAACTTCTGCCGGTATTTTTCCGGAGATAAGCCGACCCGGTCCAAGATGGCCGCTCTTACAATATCAAAGTCTTGGGCCTCTATAGTGCCCAGGGCCATATAGGCCGCCTGGGCTTCGCCCGCAAGGTAGGGAGCAAGCCGGAGGGCCCAGGTGGTCCGCTCCCACCCGGCTGTGGTGGCCACCCTCTCAAAAGTGCCCAGGAAGGCATCGGGGTCATCCACCGGGCTCATCTTACAGAGTCCCCAGCCCGGCGGCCGCATGCCTTCTCCTGCCCCTGGACTCACCAGCAGCTGTAGGAGTTTCGCCTGGGTACTTGCTTGCTCCTCGATGAATTCTCGCAGCATCTTCTGCTGCTCTGCTTGAGCCTGTTGCATCTCCCGGTGGGTTTGTTGCAAGGCGTGCATGGCCTGCTGGGTCTGCTTCTGTTTCTCTATGAGCCACTGCAGGGTTCCCTCCATCTTTGGGCCACCAGTTGGGTTGCTGGTGTAGCGATCCCACCTCTGACACCACGTGTGACAGATCGCTCTCTCACCCCTCTCAGGAACACAGGCAGGAAACCCTTCTTTGCGTCAAACAGTGCTCTTTAATTAACAGTGCAGGACCCCACCACCAATATATACAGCTTTGTACAGTTCTTCAACTTACAGCTCTACAGCTCCCAGCTCTACAGACTCTATATAGTCCAGCTTACAGTTTACAACTCTAAATAGTTCCTAACACACAGCTCTGAATAGCTCAAACCACACCACACTCTATACCATCCCCACCACACTGGGCTTGCTTCCTGGCAGGCCTTTTATCCCCCTGAGGAGGCTGCCAGGTGCCACTCCTCCCTGTTGATTGCCCTGCAAGCCAGGTGGCTGATTAGCCTTCCTGCAAGGGAGGTTTGCAGGCTTCTGCTCCCTCTTAAAGGGCCAGCAGGGCTGGCTCAGGCACTCCTGGCCAGTACCCTGCCACAGGATTTATTTGTTTTTTGATGATTATTCTTTTTATTTTAGTGGGCATTGATGCAGACTCGGATTGCCCACCAAAACAAATTATGCACACTCTTTGCCACTTGATGTTATTTTGTTTCGTTTGCATATACTTTAGCAGAGAATATAGCACTTAATGCACAATTTTCTGAGATTGCCATTCTTTCTAGTTATATGTAATATTCTAAGAATTATGAAGAGTTATATAAGGACCTTAAATGGTTTGAATGATTGGTAAAGAAAATGTTTCTGTATCTTAGCCGAGTATTAACATACCATCTGCATTGTACATTCTTCATTACAACTTTATGCAATCCATGCAACATGCAGTGTATAATCTAAAAAGAGAAACAGTGAGGAGATGAATAGAAAGAAGATAAGGCTCTGGGATGTTTGAAGTGTATCTTGATTAAGCTCAACTAGAAGCTTTGTATGTGGAATTGAAAATGTATATGAAATTAGTTTCACGTAAGAAATACCAGTTTTCCCTTCTTGTTAACATCAAAATGATTTTCCACTCAGTTAAGTCTATTATAATTTACTTCTGAGACATGAACTACTTCCTTAAATGCACTGGAAATTAAGCTTTTATTTTATGACAGTGAAGCTTAAACTGAAACACTCTTTCCCCTACTTGACATTTACAAATAGCAGAAGTCATACAGTGATAAAATTATAAATAGGTTAGTGTTCATTTAAATTTCAAGGACGTGCTTTTCTCAGAGTTCACACTTTGGTATAGGGATGACCCACTAGAAAAATATCTCCTTTCTGATAGATAAGACTAGAAGTTCATCGGGCAATATGCTGTTTACCGTTAGCAGCCTGTATAATTTTATTCAAAATAATACATACAACTTCCATATCATATTATTTGAAGGGATCGCAATGTGCTTTACTAAAAATTAATCCATCCTCAGGGAACCCCTGAGAGATTAAGCCACTTCACCAAGGTTAGTTAGAAAATTTGTAGCACAGCCTAGAATAGGAACGCAGGGTTATATTCTTAGCGGATATACATGGATGCAGCTCCATTGACTTCAGTATTCCCACATACACCACAATCCTTATTCAGACCGAACATACTGGCACTGGGGCCTTGGTTACACTGGCACTTTATAGCGCTATAAAGCCTCCAGAAGCGCTATAACTCCCTAGCCGTCCACACTGGCAAGGCATGAATTGCGCTATAAATCCGAGTTTATAGCGCTCGTGGTAATCCACCTCCGCACGGGGAATAAGGGCTGTAGCACTACCGATGTAGCACTACGACGTGAATGTGGACACCCACTGCATGTTAATTAGCCTCCAGCCTGGCCCATAATTCCTGTTCGAGCCACTCTGCTCATCACTTTCAAACTCTTCTGTCACGTCCTCAAGTGACCACACGTTAGACCTGCCCCTTAAATTCCTAGGGAAATTTGAAAATCCCCTTCCTGTTTGCTCCAACCAGGCATGGAGTGCTCCTCAGGCAATCATTGGAGGTAACCATTTTGCTTGGCCATGGCTCCATGTGCCATGCCTCCTCGCAATAAGCAAGCTTCACCGTGGAACAATGGCAAGGTGCTGGACCTCATTAGTTGTTGGGGGGGAAGAGACTGTCCGCAGGAATTACAATACATATGTCCTGATATCACGGGCCATGGTGGAAAGAGCCCATGACCGGGACACTCTGCAGTGCCGGGCAAAAGTAAAGGAGCTTAGGATTGCCTATCGCAAAGCCTGCGAGGCAAACAGCCGCTCTGGGGCAGCCTCTGTGACTTGCAGATTCTGCAATGAGCTGCACGCGATACTTGCACTCCATCGACCACCCAGGACACTTCTTCCCAGCCCACCAGTGAACTTGGTGACTTCATTGTAATTATGTACATCATTTAAACCCTTCAACTATTAGAGCTACCAAAAAAAGGGTATTTCCTTCCAAAAATATATACTGTCACTTTCTGAATGTATTAACAAAAACAGTTGTGAATTACTATAATATATACTCGGAACATGTTAATCTACAGAACCTTAGTTTAAAATTTGCTTTAAAATATTTAATTAGTGTGTTGCTGAAGATTATAAAATCACATCTGTAAAAAATCCTTGCATAAATTTTCAAATGTACAATCTGAGTACTCATCTTTAGTCTTCAGTCCTTGGATCTTCAGATATATAGTTTTTAAAATAAATCCTTCAAAAGACCACCTTTATCTAAAACACACATGCGGGACTGGGAGTCAGGCATAGGGGCACCAGTTTAATAATACTGCATAGGGCCCCATAAATCCTAAGGATGACTCTGCTCTCCATCTATTATGGATGCCTGGAGGTCCTAAAGATTTCCAGATTGCCATAGAGCTCCCCCTACACAGAAGTAACTCACTTTTGCACCCATCAGCATTTGGGTCATTGAGAGCAATGAGAAAAGGAAAATGCCTTAATAAAGCTATAAAATGGCACCATTACCTAATACTGCACAACTACTGAGGGGAAAATGTGAATTTTTTGACATTCCTAGGTTTCTAATTCAATTTGACCCTATTTAATTAGGTTAGCAGTAATGAAGATTTGAAACTAGTCTGCAAGATTTGGTCAATGAACATGTATTTGAACCACTAGTGACCTGGGTGACCAATTTATGTACCGTAACACTGAATTATACTATGAATACATTAGATATTTCAGATATTCCACACACTGCCATTAATTCACTCGAGAGGGGAATCAAATATTTTGCATACCAAATTGATTCAGCTGCAGAGTTTAAATCTACAGAAAATGAAACCTCACAAATTATATCCTTCATGGATTTATCATTTTTCTGGATCCTTGCCTGATTATTTCGAGGGTGAAAGCATAAACTTCATTCTTTTCTAGATATTATACTTTCAGCTGCCCAGATTAATTTTTGCTGTCTCACTCAGCTGTGTACAAAAGCTAGATCATTAACTTTCCATGGTAAATTTCACACTGTATAGGGCCATAGGTCTTTTTTTTTGCAGAAGAATGGAAGCCATGCTGCCTCAGAATCTTACTGGTATGCCAACCCAGAATTCATTGTAATAGTAACCAATTAAAAAGCAAATCTTTTTACACATCTTACGTAGTAGCAAAAGATATAAAATATGCATTTGTTTCTGTAAAGATATTGCATTGTCAGCAGAGACCATTGTAGGATTAATCTAAAAATCAAAGGAAGACACACCAGTTCAGTAGCATCAGCAGTCATTGAAATGGGTAATTTAGACGATTAGCACACTGCCTGCTTTTGAAAAGGAGTTAACAGCATCCACTGAAATGCAAAAGATAAGTGGGCATGATTTTGAGCGGCAATTTTGTCTAGCGAAAGCCAGTCACTCTCCTAAAAAGGAAGTTGATTGGCATTTAACCATGAACAAGGGGAGTTAAAGGGGTTTGATTCTGGGTGACAGCCCATGCTGGGTCTAGGGGAACAACTGGTTGATATAGTAACCCACTCTCAGTGCTGCTGGCTGGAAGGAGGGAGGGGAAGGTTCTAAAATGGACACGAAGTTAAGAGAATGCTGGATATGCCAGCAGCTCAGGAATGGGGGGAAGATGGGGGTAGCATCAGCTTTTATTTCCACATCAAGACCTGGCTTGGGAAGAACCTAATGACACAGGGTTAAATTTTGCCTACCCTTGTGGACAAGAAGAAAAATGTTTACAGTATAGCTCTGGGAGTGAAGTGTCTTGGATTAAAGACTGGACTCTGCTACAGACTCCCCGAGTAGCTTTCAACAAATTAGTTAATCTGTGTGCCTCAATTTCCCCATCTGCAAAATGGTGACAACGCTCCTTCTCTACCCCACAGGCATATTGCAAGGATAAGTTCTTCATTGCTATTTAGGGTGGGGAGGGGGAGGAGCAATGGATATGTAGATAGGTAGAAGTGGAGGAGAAGATGACACTGTGCCCTGTGCAGGCACAAGTCCGTATCTTGGTCTTCACACACCCATGCTCGCAAGAGACCAGGTCTCTAGCACCAACAACATTACTAAAAACCACAAATGGGGAGGCTGAGGAGAGAAGCCTGAATTCTGTTGTGTCCTGCTTTGTGGAGCCCACATTGTACTGTGTGAAAAGCAGCGGCTATCTCCTTGTCCAAGCCTTGTGCTACCCATGCAAAGACCTTGCCCTCCCTCCGATAGTGACTTAAAGCTGTAACCTAGACAGCAGTGTCCTACATCAAGAAGCACTAGCCCATTCTCACAGCTATTCCCTGAAACTGTCAAAGTGTTGTGCTACTGTGCACCTCTACATTTGTTATCTCAATTTCACATTTGCAAATTTAAACATTTTCATTCTGAACCACCTATTGTCTGCAAATTATACCACACAGTATCCTCTCTGTACATTTTTTTTTAACAAGGAACCTCAGAGCTCCCATAGTTACTTCTAAACTCTGACACCTACTTGCAATCAGGGACAATACGATCACTGTTTTCTGGTTCTTTTCTAACATTTTCCACCTATATTAAATTGTCTCCATGCAGGTTAGGACAAAAACAATCTTTTATTATAGAAAAAGAAAGAAAATCATCTTTAATATTAATGGTGGGAATAATTGTTTCCCTTCTATAAATAAAGACCTACCACTGCTTACTGACCTGAAATGTTTTGAGACCTTGGCACTCTTGAGAGAACACATTGATTGTTGTATGTTCTTCCATGTGGGAGGCCCTTATGAACAACAGAGATGTTATTCCATAGTTTGCTCTTGCTGAGGATTTGCTGACATCTGGTACTGAATAGATTCACACAACTTGAAGTACTTTTGTGCTTTGCTTTAAAAATCGTGTAAGTTGTTTTTTTCAAATGATTTTCATCTTAGGTGATAGAACAGTTGTGTAGCACTGAATATTTGTAGTACATACTTGGTACATCTAGGAATAAGGGGTTGATTATGTAATTTTTCCCATGGTCATATATCACTCCAGATGCAGCAGAAAGGATGTAGATATGATATAGGGAAGGTGTATAACTTTGGGAGGCAGATTATTAAATTTTGCTAGGTTTGTATAATCAAAATTCTGAAATACCTGCAGATATAAAATCTGAACATGTTGCTTGAGCACGTTAATTCACTGAGGAAACAGAAAAACCGTTTTACAAGAATGGAAGAACCAACCTGATAAATTTTATAATTTGCTTACCATTTAAATGATGAAGGATATAGTGAAAGTAAGGTCAGTTTGTAATTATTCTTTTAGTGATTAGAAGTACAAATAATAAGTGCCATGAACTTCATGAGACACTGTGGTGTTCTTCCCGTGTTTTGCTTTCCTAAGCAAATAATAATTTGTTTGATTTTTGATTAGAACGAATATACACTATATCATTCTGTGGAAAAAAAATGCAGATCTGTGGCAAGGGTTCCATATACAATACATTTGCACTACTCTCCCTACTAGTCATTCAAGTAAATAAATAAATCCTTAGGAAAGATTTTTTTCCAGTTGCCTTACAGTCTTAATGTGTTTGAAATTTTGCCAACAATATGTATATATTTGAATGTATAAAATCATATAATTGCATGTACAAGAGATAATCTGCATGCAGATCTATGGATGTGTAAATATATAAATGCTATTACAATTTAAATGCATTTAAATGAGTGTAATTGCAAATTTTGCAACTGCATTTTAGGAAAACATTGAAAAATTGACTCTGAAGTATTAAAAGATCAGCACCAACTGATCAGCTAGGTAACTTTCCAGATGACACCATAATCAGATCCGTGATTCTGCAAAAGTGGCATTAACTGAGGAGGTTCTAGGCCTCACTCATCTGTATTTCAAACACTAAATTTTCATGTGTAAAGATCCCCCATGTGCCAGCCCTATATATTCAACCTTTAATCTGAGAATCAAAGTTTGTGCATAGCCATCTGAAATAAGAGTTTGTGGTACAGATTATCACCTCATTTATATATATGTATTGGAACGTCAAACTCCTTATCTTCTTAGCATGCCAGGAGCAACTTGAGGTGCACCTAGCTATGAAAGGGGTAATTACCCCTAATTACCCTGCTCAATCATATAGGGATGGGTCACTATCTAGTTCTAAATCAATATTTGGGTATAACTAAAATGAAAAGTCCAGTGATGCTGTAAAAATGTGGGATTCCAGCAAGACAATAAATATTGAACATCTTTCAAGCTCAGTTGTTCATTTAAAAGAAAGTTGGGCATGATTGTGGCAGATACCCACCATAGATAACCTTTTAAATCCACTTAAAGTGAAGATTATATGCCGTTCATTCTGCCACCAATTTAGCATCTTAAACCATCCATAGTCTTGTAAATTGTGTGTGAATTTTAACTGTGCCTCTTTACTATCTCTAGTTTGGAGAAAATTCCTTGCAATAGGTATCAGAATTCAAAGCTGGACTGAAATTGTTCCATTTATATCACTGAAATAGTGTTTCAAAGGATGGATGGGTATTGCTGTGGTTAGTAACTATAATTTCTCATGGACAGGGGAAGGTCTTTGTTATCCAGATCGAGAGTTCTGGGAAACCTGACAAACCTCAGGTCAAAGAAGGGAAAAACCTTTTCCTGAATATGAACAGAGCTATTCATAAGAACTCAGACAGAATGTACCAGTTAGAAGAACTCTGGACATGTCAGCAGGAAGATGGGGAAATGATGAAGAATTATTTCCAGAGTGAGAGGGAAGACGGACTTCCAGTGATATCTTACCCCTATACCACCAGCCCAATACAATGATGTAAGTCAGTACAACACTAATTGTTTTAACTCTCTCCCTCCTCTCCAACCTTCAGATTCACTGCCCAGGCATTCTTTTCCTTACAAACCTGTGAAAATCATAATTCCAACAACAAGCACTTTATGGATCTATAAGAAGTTCTGTATCTTGCAGCATCCACATGCTACTATGTTTTCGCATTGCATCTGGCCTGCAAATGCTTTTTTTAAGAATATACTTTCTCTAGAAGAGGATGTTAGTCTCACATCAAACACTAAATTTGATCACTACAGTATCCGTTCATTTCTCTACAAACGCCTTCTACAAAACTAAGACAAGTTATTCATAAAGCATAAAAAAAAAGTGATTAACCCATGGAGTATGATCCCACCACAAAGGGACCTCATAGTAGCAACTGCTAATAATTGCTTTCCTCTGAGCATTAAATCAAATTTCTTCCCATAGAAATTGATATGGCATGTAATCTTTGTTCATTTTCCAGTGAATGTGGGTGAAGTAACATCTTTTAGTGAACCAAAGTCTGTTGGTGAGTGAGACAAGCTTTCAGGCTTACACAGAGCTCTTCTTCAGGTCTGGGCAATGTAGCTGTGGCACTCTGAGTACATTGCCCAGACCTGAAGAAGAGCTTTGTGTAACCCTGAAAGTTTCTCTCTCTCTCACCAACAGAAATTGGTCCAATAAAAAGAGTTTACCTCACCCTTCGTGTCTTGCTAATATCCTGGGACCAACACTGCTACGGCAACATTGCATAGAATATTTCAAGATTGTTGAAAATCTGCCACCACAGAACACAGCACACATGTAAATAATTATACAAAACCAAAATATAACTTATCTGGAATGAGCCATCCCTCATTCACCACCGTTGGTTTGAAAGTGTGGGCAAAAAGTACCTCTAATTAGGACAGCATGTTGATGTCAGAGAGTGTGTTTTAATTTAGGCACCAGCCTCCGGTGCAAAAGCTTGTTTGTCTGGCTGCACACTGCTTGCTGCAAATCCTTCTAGATCCTCACTTCATCACAGACCATTTCCACACATTAGACCATGAAGAATGCCACAGGAAGGTAATATAGTCATGACACTAATAGCTGAACAGTCCTTGCAGGTCAGCAGATATTTTCTCACACCGAGCCCCCTTTCAGAAGTGCAGTTCACCACTATGAATTAGAATCACTCTCTCTCCGGGCTGGTGTAACCCAAGCATGACTTTGTTAATCAGAGTAAAAATGGTATGAATGGTCACCAAGAATTACCTGGGGGATGAAGTTACCATTAGTGTCAACATTATCTGGTAGGAATAGAATGGTTATTGTGCCCACTCTTGCATCATTCACTGTGCTTGGCCACCTTATCTAGGTGTTCAGGAATCTACTTAATCATTGATTCATCCTTGAATAGCACCCCTTTGTAGTAACATACTCCTGAGCTTTTTGTGAAGGCATCAGAATAGGCATATGGGCTGCATTAATACTTCTTGTATAGTTGGGCAAACCCAGTTGTTAAAATTCCTCAGGGATTTTTGGGAGATTGAACACTTTGTTCACAGATCACTGCAGCACATTATGCAATTGCCTGAACACCTCCAGGACATCATCCACAGCCCCCAAATGGCATTCCAACTCACCAGTAACTACTGGGGTAGATTGTTGGCAGGTGTCTGTACTTTTCCACATAAAGATTGCACTCCCCTTCATGGACCAATACTGCTATGTTTAGGCTCTCTCACCATAATAATAGAAATACAGGGCTGGAAGGGACCTCACTGGGGGAGGAAAAGGGTACAGTAACTCTCCCTGCTCATTCTGAAGTTATGAAGCCACTGCTGCTCAACCCAGATCTCGAGAGCAACTAAAAGCTGGAAATCTGTGCTCATGATCCAGATTCAAAGGCAGCATTCCCCCTGGGGAAGATTAGCTTCAAGCACCTCATAGAGCTGGCTGGGACAGGTGGATGAATGCTGACACAAATCTTTGTCAGCTGTTTGTTTCCACTGCTGGCTTTCATCATGTTTCTGGAGCACCTTCGGACATTTCGCTTCAGATATCTCATGACTTCTTTTCCAAATCTGCAGCAGAAAGATTTCCAACTTCCTACTGCTATTCCATGAGAATCCATTTCCTTACTGACAGCCTTGCTCTTTATAGCCTCAGATGGTGACTGCCTTTTTAATTGGACAAGCTGTGAGCACTTCTAACCCAGGGGAGCAAGAACTGCTTCATCTAAGGAGACCAGCCACACAAGGAGCAAGAGCATCTGTACTGAGAAAATGCATAGGCGATGATACTGGTACCTGGGGATTTACATGAGTTTCCCAAGGAATTATGGAAGTTTCATTTCTTATCCCATAATTCCTTTGGGCTCTCAGAAAGCCTTTGCAAATCTCACTGCCTCTAGGAACTGTGCCAAGAATTGTAGCCTAGACACCCAGAGGGCGTGCAGAATACAGTTAAATGTATAGGGCAACTGTACCTGAAAGAGGATGTTCAGTTTGGACACACTGCACTGTACTGCCTAGTTTGGACATATTGCACTGCATGCTATTTATGTTGCTGCTATCTCACTCGCTCATATAACAATTCTGTAATGCAGACTTAGACCTAGAGATGCAACGTTATCTTCAGGATTTAGAGGCTATTTGAGCAAAGCCATGTGCGTGGCTATTCAGATAAACCCTGACTCATTCCTGCTAATCAGATTGCTTGGAAAGTGCAATTTATCGTCATTTTGTTACTGCTTTATTTTATTAGTATTCTGAAATTACCAGATGTAATCAGAACCACAATAAATTGTATTAAATTAGCTCTTATGAAGTGACAACCTATGTTTCATCTAAGCAATTATAAACTTGTTTGTACTGAAGAATTCTGACTAGCTGATAAAATTAAGCTATATAAAATGACCTCTATTGATATTTTGAATTTGCTAGACTTCAGCATTTATAAGGGTACATGCTACTTAATGCATGACATACAATTTAAAATCAGTTGTTTTTTTTTTTAGCTGAAATGTCTTCCCTCTTTCAATCCACTCTTGATTTCTTAAAAAGAAATCTGGAATTTTCTTCTTCTGATAAAAGGAATGTTCAAGCTATTTTCTTCAATGAAGATGAAAAGAAAAGGACACATTCAATATCCTTTAAATTACTACAAGATTACATATTTTTTCCTGTTCAGCACTGCAGTAAAATGTGCACAGTAAAGTAGCACAAATTAGATCAAATTCTGCTCTCAGAAAGGTATGTGAGTCTCCTATAAATGCTAATGCTAGAGATACTCACCCGAGGCCAGAATTTGGACCCAAAAGACCCTTGCTTCTCAGCAGGATTTGGTTTGTTCTTATCATAGAGGTTTCTATAATAATAATTCTGCTACTCGAGAGAGAACTTATTCCTTGTAGTGGTGAAAAGATCTTCAGAAGACAGGAAGATAATTAAAGTGGCAGAATCAGAGGACTATGAAAAACTTGGAAAAGGGAATTAGCCAATACATTTTAAATAAAAACATTACAGACATCTCTTCAGCATTTAAAGTTTTTGTAAATGCCCACCCTGTTCACTGGGCAGAACTGATGGCTTATATAAACTAGTCAACACTATAAGAATGGCAAATATCAGATAGTCAATAATCTGGGCTGCACTGTTTAGTTATGAGAGTCTACTATATACGATATACTACTAGTTATGAGAGTCTACTATATACCTAACTCTCACAGGGAGACAAGTTGCATAGATTTTAGTAATGGACACAATTTACTCTGTGCTGGTTAAGCCATATAGCATTACTTCTATTACCTGATTAAGTGACTTGTGTAGCCATTCAAAGTATTTGCAATTTTTACAGTTGGATACACAATTCAGAATTAGCTTGCAGTGATTATTCAAGCTTTTGAGTTCAACATTCCCTTTAAGTGAACAGTCATGTCAGTAAAGCTTGAGTGATCGAAGTACATGTAAGGCAAGCACAAAAGGGCCATGAACTCAGTGGAAGTTTGCTTTAGACTTTCATACTCTTTGCTTAGTGCCACCCAGGGTAGGATAAGACACTGAAAATCCAGAGCTTGTGCAGAGGCACAGGGTCTACATGATAATGTTCTTGGCCTCCTGGGATTTCAGGAGGGAAAAATCCCTTTCACTTGATAGAACAATAAAAGATAAATCTTCACTCATAGAGAATTCTTCCTCTTGCATTCCCAGTGAGTATTCCTGTAGAAGAGCCCCCCTCCCCCAAAAAAAATTCATTGTGAGCTGCAAGAAAGACAAATTCTGTATAAATGTTGTTTACCCAGTTTAATTATGGATCTAGCAAATTTAAGCCTATATTCTCCCCAGGGCTACGCAGGATTGAGACACACCTCCCCACCTCCTACCCTTAGTGTGAGGAAGTCTGGTCTCTGCCTGTTGCGAATCAGCTCCCTGATGCCACCTGCTTCTGGCAACACAATCATTGCCACCCAGGCCCTTGCAGCTCTCTCTTTACAGGTAGCAATAGGCTCAGGAAATCTTTGATGTGCACCTCAAGATATGGTTCTCTTCCCACCCAATCCCTTACTGATAGATTATTTCTCTGAAATTCTCATAGTACTTCATTTGTATTTGGTTCAGGCTAGTGTGGCGACACTATGCAATAGTGAACTATGCAATATGTATTTTACATTTAAGCAGCCAGATAAATAACCATTTCTTGACTGACAGAAAACCTGTTTTTCTTCTTTGCTGGTGACCAGTTCCTTGACAGACTTTCAGAACATTTTCAGTATCTGTCCCTAATTCCTTACATAGTATATGCACATTCATTTGACAATGATATTGAAGACCAGAGCAACACATGACATTTCATCAGAGACCTCACATAACTTTCTTTTGGTGAGCTAGAATGTACATACTAGACTCTGGAGATCCCTGTTACCTCTAGGCACCCACTCTGTGCCCCTTGCCAGTGGGCGTTAATTGGTTCCTGACTGCAATGATATTCATCAGTTAAATTCCTGGCCATTGATATTTAATTTTTACAATTGGAATATTATTTTAATAGGACGAAATGTAAGCAAATCTAAATATATAATCCTATGTAATAATCGGCTAGAAAAGTGTGTGTGAAGCCGTCATGCGCAGTAGAGACGGCCTGAACTAACGGCATGCTGGGAGGTGTAGTTCGGCAGCACAACATGGCCACCGCGCATACGCTGCTGAGAGGGAAGCAGGGTCTGGATCAGGGGCCTAGGGCAGGAGGGTGGCTGGGCGCAATAGGCGCAGGCAGGGGGCTCTGGTTGGGTGGGGCGCGGAAAGAGGGCGCTGGGCCGGTGGGGCGGAGGCACCCGGGCACAGCCCGTCCAGCTGCGCCCAGCCTAGCTGGGGCCGTGGGGGAGGGGGAGAGAGCTGAGTGAGCGGGGGCCTTGGAGTGGGTGGGAGGGGAGGCTGAACGAGCGGGGGGAGGTGTGGGGGGAGGGGAGGCTGAATGAGCGGGGGGGCTGTGCGGGGGAGGGGAGGCTGAACGAGCGGGAGGGAGCCTTGGAGAAGGGGGGCTGAGCAGGGGTGCACTTGGAGTGGGGGGGGGCTGAGCGGGGGGCACGCTTGGAGTGGGATGGCTGAGTGGGGGGGCTTTTACACTAGTAGTCTATAAAAGATAAGCCCCTATACTACCTGGAAATGTAATGTACTAATCCAGATAAAAGGAACTACTTATTTGTGGTAATATGACATGAAGCAGACACAACTTGTTACAAATCCTCAGCATTACTGAAAAGCCAGCTTTCCTGGGAATTTGAAAGGAAACTAAGGAACTGAAAGAACACAAACATTACCAAGAAAAGCTGTCCTCAGTCAGCTTAGCATAGTAGAGTCCAAAGGGTGAAAGCATTATTGCCTGACTTGTTATGCACATGGAGAAAATAAGTAAGGGATAAAAAGGATAAAAGGCTTGTAGCAAAGATTCTAGCTTCATATAGTATCTCCAGGGGTCTTTAATCCACCTAAAACATTTCTCCATTTCAACTGCTAATCTAACAAGGTACATGGCAAAAGTTGCATCCTTGATGTGAATATTTTTCATTCAAATATGGCAAATGTGTTCAAAATATGGCACACTTTCTGACATTGTGCTGTATGTATAAAACCACCTTCTACAATAAGATTTGATGCTAGAAAAATACTTACCTATGTTTTGACATTTCTTTCCCTTCTCTTCCCTTAACTTAGAGTTGATCTCATTAACTTTTAGAATAACCCTACCGGCATTAATATATTCGTTGTTTATAATTATGGCATCCTTTGACAACTGACATTATTCCTTTGCGTTTTTTTTTAAAACAAAAGAATAAGCAATAATCAAGATAAGTTTGCCTATGCTGAAGTATCCAAATAACACACTTGACAAAGCTGCCATTGTGTAGTCAATTGTTTAATTTGCTTTCAAGTGTTTATTTTTCTTTATGTAGCAGCAGATTCATCTCTGAATTTTAAAGAATACATTAATATTTGCTGTTAGCCATTTTTCCTAGGGGGATGTGAGGCACAAGAGCTGCAACTAAAACTGAGATAGGCTGTGCTGAATGTCGGTGACAGGCAATGTGCTTTACAGGGTGATCTGTTGAAAACTATAGACCATGAAATGACAATTCTGATATTTTATAAAACTTATCTCCCTAAAAATCATCATTTATCATTTTCTACAGATTTAACAATGACAACTGGTATGGAAATGTATGTGATTTCCTTTTTTCCTGTTACCTTTAGTTATCTTTAATAGCTATTTTCCAGATTCTATTAACCTTTTTGATGACTTGCAATGTGTATGTTCTTCTCAAGCACATTTTCCTTGTAAGCTGCGTTGGTTTTACACATGCCTGTATTTGCTTCACCAGCCTCTGAGAAACCTTGACTCGAATTATAATTTCACAGATTTAATTCAGTCACCCAACAGTGACTATTTTGTAAAGATGCACTTATTTGCATATTTATATTCATTAACTTAATTATTGGCTTGGAAACCTTACCAATCTGCAATTTACATACTGTACATACTGTAGCAGCAAAGCACAACATCCTGAAGCTGCTTCCATTTTTCTATGGCTGTGGCCTGTAGACACATTGCTTTTGAGTGTTACTTATTTCATGGATAAAGCAGAGTCAGGGAGAGGCAATATTTTGACATGAAACCTTTACGGAAAACCCAAGATATTTTAAAAAGTGATGTTGGCAATTCATGAGATGAACCCTAGTACTCTAGCGTGGTGATAGGGGCTGTGTGGGCAACACCGGCTTTATAAAATGGAGAAGCTGGGAGGGAAATGCAATAAAAAACAAGTCCAGACAAGCAGGGAGAGGCACATTGTTAACCATGATATCCTAGCCAAATTCCAGTGTGGGTTATTCTGCTTACCTAAATTTCCTCTTCTGTTTCAATGATCAGAGCTAAACTGTTACATAGCATTATTTTAAATTGTTTAGCAATTCCCTTGCTCCACAAAAGACTTGTCTGCTTGTCACTGGTAAGTGAAATGATGTGTGTATGAACAGATATAAGGTCAAAATAAATCTTCAGTTACAACCTTCATTGACTTTGTATTTCAGAGATTTCAGTGGCCCTTCTGCTGTAAAAGAAAAGATTTTAGCCCATAAATAATGGTATTTGATGTCTTTAATTATGAAAGGTATATAAAATATAAAATTGTTATGTTACTAGGCTTTCTGTATGTTGTGAAGAAAGTATATATCTTTTAGTTTCTGCAGCAACACAAAAGATCAGTTGTTTCAGTGAACAGAGAATAAAAACCAAATATTCTAACTGCATTAGGTTAATACCTGGCTTAGTACAAAGAAAGAAGTGCTGTGCAAGTACACTTTATTAATTAAACAAAGATGCAAATGTCAAATGCAAGATCATGTGGAAATATCTACTTGACAAATTGCAAATTTCTGTTACTATCTATCACTTCCTCCGGCTTCTACCTATTACTTGATTATCTTGGTATCTGAAATGTCTGTTTTTATGAAAGCAGGTTCATTGTTGAAAAAAAGCTATAAACACAGCCACTGATTGCAGGATGAGTTGGTGTTAGATAGGTGTTGTGGCAAATTACTCCCACGATATTGATGGGTCCTGCGTTCCTCTTCTTATGGGGGAATTCAGGGAGCCTTTTCCTTGCCTCTGAACAGGGTATTAACTGTCCCACAAGTATCCTAGAGGGGAGAAGGGGAGAGGGAGGGACCCGGGCCCGCCCTCTACTCCGGGTCCCAGCCCAGGGGCCCTGAGGATAGCGGTAAACCACTGGGATTAGCTACTCCTTCCCCTGGACTACTTCCCTCTCCTACTCTTCAGCTTGTGGGGGGCTTCCTGCCCTCTCTCTACACAAGCCAGGTGTTCCTTTACTTAAGGTCTGGGTCTTTCTTAGCTCACCACAGCACTTCTTCAAACTCTCTCTGCTCCAACACCTCCAAACTGCTCTCTGCTCCAACGCCTCCAAACTCCTTCCAAACACCCACACCTGTCTGCCTGAGGCAGGGGTTTTTATTAAGGCCTTAATTGGCAGCAGGTGCTCCTAATTAACCTGCCGCCTGCTTCCCTAGTCTACAGGGAGCCACGCCCTAATGAACCTGGAGCTGATATATCTCCCCTCAAACACTCTGCCACAGCTCCCTGTCCTTCCTTTATCACAGTGTGAATCTTCTTTTTTATGCTTATATTATTACATATATAGTTCCACATGTTAAATTAGCTTTGTGCTGTAGAAAACACCATAATTTGGGAGAACTAAAGGCTTGTGGTGTTTTCTTATCAATATGTCAGTAAACTTAATTGTATTTGAATGAGTTTTGGTAATATTACACTTTTTCGGCTAAATATTTTTTATTCAATATAAATCCACAATCCTAACAGATTAATCTTTTCATTGTCTTTAAGATACTTATGAAATTTACCTCTTGAATGGCCCAGGAGAAATGTAGCATATGGCTCCAATGTCAGTTCAAAATAAGAGAAGTGAATTTAATGGGCATGCCATTGGGATCAAGATTCCCTAGCAGATCAGTCATGATTTAAGTCTTCCATTTACTGAAGGTCACATTCAGTAACAACAGCTAGCATCCCATACTTTCAAGGTGCTGAATGGGAACTGAGGGTACTTAGCAGCCCATAGGAAACATATGGCATTTTGAATCAAAAACCACAGTTTGTGATGCATGAAACTGTTTCTTTGACTACAGTTGGGAGAGTGTTTTCTTTTTTGAGACTCCTAGGAGAGCCTGGGGAATAAAGTTGAAGTCTATTTTTCTTATTA
The DNA here is from genome assembly GCA_032164245.1 of Sternotherus odoratus. NCBI lineage: Eukaryota > Metazoa > Chordata > Testudines > Kinosternidae > Sternotherus > Sternotherus odoratus. Next base: position 24,763,757 of record JAVMKO010000009.1, read on the forward strand.
CCTGAGCCAGTTTGAATAGCATTACTACCGGAAAGGGAGATCACCACAGCTGAAAGGCCCTTCCCCCTTAAAGGCTTAAAGTATGAGGCCAAAATCCAGATGATCATATTTCCTATAATTGCTATTTTTAGTTCCCAATTTTAGTTCTCAAACAGTAGCCGATTACTCAGTATTTCCACCAATGAATTCATTGACCATGCTAACAGTATCTGGTTTAAAATTACATTTAAAAACACTATGAATCGTGGTCTATTTCAAGTTCTCTCTAATCTCAGATGATTAAGTTATATATTTAGTGCTGCTACCATGGCTGTGAATATTATTACATTCAAATAATAAACAAACTGGGCTCTAAGATGATTCCATATTGAAGATGACATGTTCATCACAGATAACCATCTGGAAGGAATTAAATTATCTAAGATATTAACTAAAGGGAACTTTTTTTTCTTTTTTACATTCAGCATTTCAAAATGAAGGCATTTTCCTCATTTTAATTTTCCTTTTATAATTAACAGATCAAATACTTTACTGAATAGGTACTGAACATCTGATTTAAAACTTGTTTGAGTCACTGAACTGGAAAATACAGTAGCACTGAAATTAAAATGAAATTCTGTATTAGTATTGGTAATATACATTGCTGTTTGAAATGTTGCTGTTGTAGAAAATACTGAAAGAACAAACTGTCAACACTTATTTAAAAAAACCAACAGACCTTACCATCGTGTTTTGTCTCTGTACTACAGAATTTGGCAAACTATAAATAAAATGATACAGGCAGGAGACTAATCACAAGGAGAATTTAGGCTACCCCAGTTCAATCAGTATTGGCTTTTAAATCAATTTAGCTCAATACATTCAAGTGTGTGTGTGTGTGTTTGTGTGTACACACAGTTCTGCTGATTTACAACTGGTTCATATAGATTCAATTTGATTTGATAACCAACTCTTTAAACAAATCTACAACGAAAATAATGTTAGTTAAACCAGGACACTTTTGGAGTAGTTCGACACTATAATTAAACACCTGCAGCTGGCCCGTGTTAGCTGACTGGGGCTCACAGGGCTCAGGCTACAGGGCTATTAAATTGTGGTGCAGATATTTGGGCTCAGGCTGGAGCCTGAGCTTTGGGACTCCAAGAGCAATTAAATAGCCTCATAGCCCAAACCCTGTGAGCCCAAGTCAGCTGACATGGGCTGGTTGTACGTGTTTAATTGCAGTGTAGACATACCCTTTGTGTTCAAACTTATTTGAAAACAAATCAAGATTAGATAGATAGGGAAGCCCTAGCCACATCCAAAATGAATCAAGTAGATTGTATTCATTAGCTATCACATCCTAGTCTTCTCCATGTGAGCAGAGAGTCATGATGAATTACTTCACCTTCCTTTACTCATCTTGTCTAGTTTTGCAATTTCCCATGAATCCATAGAATCTTAGGCTTCTCTGTCCTTCACCTTTACATTTGTGCACAGTGAATGAAAGTTGGGTGTAAAAATACTATTATTCCGATTTGGTAGCATCTTACAACCCCCCTACACAGCATACATGACTGAAAAGCAGTGGAGAATCAAACACTAAATCTCCATTTCATCAACTACAAGTTCTCCTGCATGCCCTAGACATGTGCACAGGTTATAAACTGATTCCATTCTCTAACAGCCCCATTTACTAATGGATTTCTTTAGCTGACTCCAAATCTCACTGGCACTGTGCTATGCACAGCATCCACAGGATATTATTTACAGTTGTATTCAGTATGCAACAAATGCTGATGCAGCAATCATCATTAATAAAAGATCAGCATTTGCCGACAGACACAGGATTCAAGTTACCACAATAACAACCTCTTATTTCAAATATAGGGGACAAACTGTGGTATTTCATAAACCAGTGCATGGAAACTTCATGTTAACATTATAATGGCAACCAGTGCAGCAACTATTTGATATCAAATAGGTACCAAGTGGATTCATCCCATCCGTAGAGCTTTATAATGAAAGGGGCATCATTTCCACTATTTGTTTAAACAAAAAATAATATTATTAGAGATAATATTATCTTATTAGAGATAATCTTGAACTGAAAACCTAAATCCAAACTGCAGTATCAGAAATTTTGGGTAAAGTCAAAACTCGATCTAAACTTCAAGGCCTCGTGCCAAAACCCTATAACTTGGTGTTGGGGGTAGATCAGGGTCCAATCTTGAATCCAAATTTCACAGTTGTATTTCATCTCTAATATTATTTGAGGTGAAAAATTCCTTGAGAGTGGGCCAAATTCTGTTCTCACTTACTCTGGTAAATTCAGAGTACTATTACTGAAATAAAGACAGCTATTTTAGATTCACCTTGGTGTGAAAGTAGAATTTGCCAATCAATATGAAATCAGTATTTCAATAAGCAGTCATTTTTATATTTTAGTAATATTCTTCTTACACAAGTGACAGAACTGACACAAAATTAAACATATATCAGGACACAAAGTAAAAGTAACAATGAAATTACTTTTCCTTCTTTAAATATTTATCAGTACTTGAAAGACAAGAGTAATAATTTGCTATGAAATAAATGGTTTTTCTGATATTTTAATAAAGAAGGAACTTTCCCCCTTTTCTCTCCATGAAATTGCAACATAGCATAATGTAAGATTCTTAATTTCAACACATTTCATCTGTCTTTCTGGAATAAGAAGAGGAAAGAAATCACATTATATTTTCAATATTAAATATTCTACATTTGGTAACTTTCCTGACAATCTGTCAAAGACCTTAGTCTATGAAAGTTATAAAATAGTCACACTCTCTTCACTGGAGAAGGATACGCTAAAAACTAAGAGAGCTGGCAATTTGTATCTTAATTAGAATGAGTGCAAGTTATGAATGGCAGACAATACATTTAAAAATGAATCTGGTCAAATGTGTAATTTGAAAGGTTTTTGTCTTCATTGTATATAAAGTTATTTAGGCCAGTTATTAAAATATAAATATAAAATTCCTCTGGAAGTGGTCACTTCAGACTCTTCAGAATAATCCCATTCTGAATTTCTGGGCCTTTAGAAACCGTAACAAAAACAGTTTGTATTACCAGGGAACTAGAAAAAAACTAATTATGGACAAATACCATTCAGGTATTGATAGGCACCCAGAAGTTTGGATGCTTAGCTCAACCCTGGCCAAACTATTTGAACCACTTGGTTCTCACATGCTTTTCAGATCAGTTTTGTAAATTCTAATAATACATGTGGGAACTGGCATTGTCAATTTTGCTTTCTGTCTGGACCAGATCCAAGAACTACACAGGCATATGAGTGTGAACAGAAGTTAAGGGCTTGGACACTCTATTGACTGTACAGAGAAGTATGCAAGAGCAAGGACTCTCATGTCCGTGTCTTGGGTGGAAGAGAAGGACTCTGTGGCTGCTGTTTCTTTCCCTCCCTGTGAATAAGTGGACAAAATGGGGTACAGGGTGAGAGGGGCAGAAGGCAGAGACATGGCACCAATTCTCCATACCCTAAATACTCCATACCTTAAATATGTCTGAATATATTGATTACATTGATGTCACTGAAATTTAATTATGAATTGCATCAAAGTCTGGCTTACTCCCCCCCCACCCCATTTTTAATGGCCTTCGCAGTAATGTGAAAAACCCACAAAAACAAAATTAGACATAAACAACCCTTACAGATCACTGAAGTTACCTAAACTGAAATTTTGCATTTATTGAACAGCTGGTTCTAACCTTTTGTGTGACTTTTAAGGATATGTTAATTCACTCATCATGTAATATTAGCCAAGTTACCTTTAAAATATATACAGTAGACTCTCGCTTATCCAGGATTGGATTAACCAGGATGTGGATTAACCAGGATGTGAAAAAAATTACAAGTGACTCACAGGGCCGGCTCTGGCTTTGTTGCTGCCCCAAGCATACACACAAAAAAACCCCATCAGAGCGCAGGGTAGACAGTGAACCAACACCCCTTTCGCCTGGTGCAGGGTGGCTGGTGAACCAACCCCTGCCCCCATATTTCCTATGGATGGTGATTATCCGGGATTTTATTAACCAGAATTAATTTTTTTCCCTATCATCCTGGATAATCGAGAGTCTACTGTATATTTTTACAAGTGAGATATATTTCCCTTTGTGGGAATTAGAAACATGCCATTAACAAACAAGCACTCCTTCCCAATCTCCCCCCCCCCCCACCATTTTAAGTCTATAAAGGAGGGGGACAGGTGAACAGAGGCAGCATTTTGAACCATATATCAAAAAATAAATCTATTGCTAAATCTAATGGTGTGTATTCAAAAGATGTTGTATTGCTCCATAGCTATTGGAAAAAACAAGCATTCAATCGAGCACGTACTAATAAATTAATATAGGGTGAAATTCACTCTTGTGCAGGAGAGCAACATAAGAACTATGCACCACATCAGCCACAATGAAGCCCTACTTTGTAGACTCAAGTGGTATTAAGAGCTCAAACTATCAAAATGTAGCTTAATTGCTGCATAAGCATTGTGCTGGCCTTCTGGACAGGAATGAATTTCTCCCACAGCGACTAACCACCACCTTAATAGAATCCTACTGCATTGAAGAGGTAACTTATACCAAGAGAAAAATATGTATGTAGCTATGGAGAACAATGAGGAAAGGAGAGGAAAAGCCATGGCACTGTAATTTAAACAGTGGGAACCACCAGAAACTGTAATCATCCCACACTATGTTTCTTTCAGAACCAAGGGATAGATAATGATCTATAACTGGCAGATATGTTTAGAAGAGTTTGGGTGAATTACACAAGCCCATATTGTATTGTTCTAGGTAAAAGTGTGACATTTAGGCACTGGCTCAATTGTGATACACACCAGGAAGGACTGTGCCTCATCAAGTTGTCTGAGAACTGACCCTGGCCCATTTATTTATAAAGCTATCTTGCTGAAAAAGTTTTAGATAACGGGTTGCTTACAAACACTTCACTTTGACTATTTTCCCTTTTTTATCACACATGTCCTCCAAATGCTATTCCCTGGTAAGGCACTAAGAGGTAGCTGTTGAGTTTTTCCCCATAATGCACTGACAGAAACATGGTCAGTCGGTGTGGTAAGTACAGAAGCGCAAAGGAGATTGAGATGGCAGAGAAGATATTGTGCAGACACCATTTGAGCTGTGTTATTTATTTGCAACATTTGGAAAGCTGTGCACCTTAAACAGGAAAAAAAGTCACCATTTAAAAGTGTGGGCAGGACTTTCATATCTTTTGGATTCCAAAGGTTACCACCCAACCACAAGACTTGGAACCTTTTCTTTTTCACTTAAGATTAAGCCTTAGATATTGTAGATTCTTAAACAGTCATTGTAGCAGGAATAATAAATCGAAAGAGTTATATCCAGCCTACAGACAAGCATAATAAAAAAAAAGCCACACTAAAATTTTATCCCACATGCCAACTGAACTTTGTACTGAAATCTGCATCTCTCCAATTTCAGTCCTGGGACATTCTTGTACAGAGAGGGCAAATCATGCCAAAATCCAGGTGAGTTTTTGTCAGTAATAAATGTTCACTTGAGATAAGAAAGAACCAGCACATGCTTTGCTTGTAAACTATTTCAGCCTAAGTTTCCAATGGTGACAGGACAATATATGAATTATAGACTCACCTCATATTCCTTAGCTCACAGTTTGTTAAGTAACGTATGGTAGAGAATTGGGCATATCTGCTATAATGCCTCATGGACTGCTTCCAATAGAGTCTGAACAGCTTATATTTGAGACTTAATCTGCTTGTTTTTACTCTCAAATGATTTGAAACTTTTTATAAACTATCTAAACATGAGTTCTTTTAATTGCCTATTTTTCTAAAGATCTTTGAGGTCTTCTTTAGCTACATTTTTGGCAGTTTCTGTCCTTCAATTCTCTCCAGTTCAAAGTCTGTAGAAGAAGTGCCTATGGGAAATAATAATGGAAATTAGAAATGAAGCAAACTCTGTTAAAAAAAAAATTAAAGGCCTTTGAGAAATTACAGATTCCAAACTTCTTTAAATAAAAAACAAAACAAAACAAAACAGCCAACAACCCCTAACAGCCTAGTGAAGCTCAGAGAAAGATAAACAAGTTATATTCTACTTTTTGGTATCTACCTTTCAGTGACAAGAAAGTATCCTTATTTCAAGAAAAATACACTGCACAAAATAGGAACTAGAGATTGAATTTAAGGATGATCAGGATCAAAAGAGAATCAAAAGCTTTGACATCAAATAGTTTATTATCACGCCGCTTTCTAATTTCATCAGTCTAGATTCCTAATCTATTAGAAATTGAGAGATTCTGCACTTCAAATGTGAATGTGCAGACCTAAATGAAAAACCCACATGGGCCGTTTTTAACCTCCTGTACATGAGGAATGAGATGGGGGAAAGAAGATTATGATCTGGTAAGAAATCTGAAAAAAAAATCTTACAAAATATATGCCTTCTAAGTACTGAAGCACAAAGGAACATAGCACTACTATGAATCATTACCAACATAGGAAATTCAAAGCCATGTCCCTACAGCTTGAAAACTAATGGTCTGATGGGAGAATGATGATGATTTATTCATTTTTAACACATCCTTCTCCATCTTCTTATCAGATTCATTACAGTGTGAGACAGATATTTTGGGAGACTTTTAGAATTATAAGACATAATTTTTTACTATATACTACAAAACAAAAAGGAATAAAGTAATTGTTTTCCACAATACAAATTTGCGCTTGTGATCTGATAGTGAACATTCAGTTTCAGTCTTTTGCTAATTTTTTGTTTAAAGCAATTATCATTAGTTCTTTGTATTCCTCTCAAAAGCTTGGAGCATTCTGGATTTCCCCTCTTTGAAGTGATATAAGATTTAATTGGAGGGTTTTTATTTTTTTAGGTTTTAGTGAGTTCACAAATGTTCTGTACATTGTGATGTGTTTAGTCATGAGGGGTTTTGGGGGTAAGAATTACACCCCAATTCATTTTAATTTATATAAAGTGAATAAAAGTTGTTTAATATCTAGTGAGAACAGTAAAGTGCATTATATTCAACAAATACATTTCAAGTCAGAATGGTTTTTTGGGGATTTTTATAACAATAATAACTTTTTCTGAAAGGGAAAAAAAGAGGAATCTGGTCCAATTATCATAACCTTTCCCACTCCCACTTTATACTGACACCAGTTTGTTCTGAGTGGACCCAAGGGATCGATCCAATATGGTGCTAAATCCCCTGGGAGTGGGAAGAGATGGGTCACCGTTCCTAGTTCTGGGTTTCTCAGACACACTCTGAGGTGCAGCCCTCATGTCCAACACCCTTCTTTCTTCAGTGTAGTTGAGGGTAAAAGGAGTTTACCTACTTCCCATTTGGGGAATATGGAGTTTTGTTTAGGTTGGTTTACCCATTTCTTTTTTTTTCATACTATGCCACTGAATTCTTTGGGCATTGGGACCCCCCAGTCTCACCAATTTATATCCTGAAACCAGTGCCATAGTTCTCTCATGGCCCTGGTCACTTAGAAACTAGATCTCGGTGACATTTTTAGTTGTATTAATACATTCACTGAAAAACACCGTTTCAGGGTGACAAACTATTCACAAACCTGAGTTGAATTCAGCAAGTAGTTTTGGCCAAAGAAAGAGTAAAGAATATTTTTTGAAAGAGTATAAAGAATCTTGTGATATTTTATTTTGAAATGAACTGTGTTGTTTGAAACTGACATTTTCATAGCGACATTCAAAACATTTTGTTTGACCCAAACATTTTTGGTTTTTTTTGCTTCTGATGAGCAAAAAAAAATTCAGTTTCAGTTCATAACTAAAAAAAATTCCTCTCGCTTTCTCCCTCCCCTCCAGTTCGGCCACTAAACCAAAAATTCAATTATTCAAATAGAGGTCTATACAAAATCATGATTGGTGTGCAGAAAATGAAAAAGGAAGTGTTATTTTCCCCTTCACAGAACACAAGAACCAGGGTCACCCAAATGAAATTAATAGGCAGTAGGCTTAAAACAAACAAAAGGAAGAACTTTCACAGGATGACTCTGTGTTGTGTGTAGAACTCTTTGCCAAGGGTTTTGTAAAGGCCAGAAGTATGATTGGGCTCAAAAAAGAAGTAGGTAAGTTCAAGGAGGATAGATCCATCAATGCCTATTAGCCAAATGTCCAGGGATGCAACCCCATACTCAGGGTGTCCCTAAACCTCCAACTGCCAGAAGCTAGGGCTGGATGACAGGGGACGAATCATTCAAAATTGCTTTGTTTTTTTCATTCCCTCTAAAGCATCTGGCATTGGGCACTGTTGGAAGACATGATACCGGATAAGATAAACACCTGGTCTGGCCCACTATGGTCATTCTTATGCTCAGCTTTACCAGATATATTCCCTCAGAGCTCTCTCTGAGCTGTGGGAGTTCTGATTTTTTAGTTAATCCCTTCAGTGACAATGTGGCAGGAAAGCAAGTAACACAGGCGTAGCAAGGGAATTTCTTAACTATGAGCATTTTATTCCTAAACATACTACAGAGAGTATCTGGTCCCCCGCCTAGGAGCCGCTGCCAGAGAGATCTGAAAATGTATCTAAAAGTCCTTCGTGCAAGCTCTGTCTCCCCTCCCATTGAGTCGGACCCCTGAAAACAATTCCGGGCCCCAGGGCAGAACAGTCAGTGAGCCCCCAACCGTGCACAAGCCATGGATGTGGTCCTCCTGACATTTGGGCAGTGCTGCACCTGTGCTGGCTGGTGCCCAGTGAGGTGCTGGCTGCACTGCTGGGTGTATTCTTCCAGCATGACCAAAGCTTCCACATGCCCCTTTGCCAAGGCCCCACCCTTGCTCACTCCACCCACCCCCCGTCACTTGCTCTCCCCCACCCTCACTCACTTTCACCAGGCTTCAGGAAGGGGATTGGGTTGGGGAATGGGTGTTGGGTGCAGGCTCTGAGTGGGAGTTTGGGTACGGTAGGGGACGCGGGGTGTGAGCTATGGGAGGGAGTTTGGGTGCAAGATGGGTTGAGTGGTGGGACTCCGGGAGGGAGTTTGGGTGCAGTAGGGAGTGTGGGGTCTAGGCTCTGGGAGGGTATTTGGGTGAAGGGGTTGGCGCTTCCTTGGGAGGCTCCCGAAAGCGACTGGTACATCTCTCTGGCAGCGACTCCTAGGCGGGGGACCAAGGAGGCATCCAGGCACCACTGCCCGCAGGCACCGCCCTCACAGATCCTATTGGCCACAGTTCCCAGCCAATGGGATCTGAGGAGTCACCAAACAGCCCATTCTGCCACCTTGGCCTGGTCATCTTCCCTGTGCCAGTGGTCTGGGACCCTTGCTTAGAAAATCAGCCATATTTTAAAACAATCCCTGTCCAATTTGTGTCCATGCACTTTATTTTGACAAATCCTACTCTCCAAATGCAGCCCATCTATTGACTTCTGTGTAGAGCATCACAATCATATTTAGTTGAGATGCAAGTAAAACAGATAATTTTTCTTTTCCATTCATTTGCATTACGTATACCTCAGTATTTCCTGGTTGCAGCCTTGAAAGAACAGGATATGTAAGCTGTTAGTGTGCTGAGATTACTTATTATACAACTCATTACTGTTTATTCAACTTCTCCCATTTGTTTGTTTTATTCGCCTGTAGTCTCTCATCATACACAGAGACCTACATATATTTTTAAAATATACCTTTTGACTCAATGGCTGACAAAATTTGCCCAAGAAAAAAATTATTTGGGGGAAACCCCAAAATCATATTTATCTGATACTGAAAGATCATCCAACTATTTCCAAGATCAAAATCAAATAATACTCTTTAACTTATTAAATTCCACAGTCATCCAATATTTGCTGAAATACATTTACAATATTTGACTCCACTATCTACACCTGACGTGCTTTGTCCCTACTCATTACACATACTCTAAAAAAATTACCTTACCTTAATTTCCTTTTAGAAATTGCTGCCAGGAGAATGGCTGTTGTCTCTTGGGATTCCCTGTCATGCTGCCTGGAATGGTTCACAACTGTGAGTGCCTACTTCAAGACAGATTGTCAAAAGCAGGGCAGACAACCAAAACTCATGGTATGTTCCATACTTAGATTTCACTAATCCAAATAATATGTGATTTCCCAAAGCACTACAGTAGTCTTCTAATGGAGTCACAGACAGCCCCCAACTTCAGTATAGCCCTTAACTCCAGTCTATATTGCCACCCAGGCCAGCTCAACTATGTGGTAAATGGTCACTTACACAAATAAAAAATGAATAATAATAAAAAAAAAATCACAAAATATTCCAGGTTACTCCCAGTCCCAAGAGACCAGCCATTGAGGTCAATTTGCATTCTAGATCTCACAACAAAGACAATGCTGGTAGCCAATACTGTAGTAAACTAACTAAGGATTTATTAGTTAAGAAAAAGGAATGAGTTACTAAAAGGTTAAAGCAGGTAAAAATGCATGTGCAGATGAGTAACAGTCTATAATTCCAAATGGTAGCAGAGATGTAGTGATCTGATAGTTTCCCAAAATTTCTCAGGGCTACCCAAAATAACTCTGGAGATCTCTGTGTTCTTGTTCAGTTATTCTGCCCTGTTTGAATCCAAAGAGTCCAGAGATATAAGAAAAAATTCTTATGTCCATACTTACACATTCTTCTGACAAATACATGCTGTACGGCGTGATGGTGTAGCCATATTAGTCCTAGGATATTAGAGTCTCAAGGTGGGTGAGGGAATATATTTTAGATCAACTTCTATTGGTGAGAGAGACAAGCTCCTTAGCCATACAGAGCTCTTCTTCAGGCCTGGGAATTTAAGCTTAAATTCATTACTCTGAGTTTTTGAGGTATCCATCAATCAATGGGGGCTCCCGAGGGAGCTGTGCTGCAACTGGCCTTGGGGAAATGGCAGTGGGTCTACACAGATCCATAGGGATAGAGAACAGGACATGGTGTCCATTCTCTTAGGGAGAGGCACAAACCATGTCCCACTTACCAAGTAACTCCGTGAAGATTTCCAGCAGAATTTTCCAACTTTTGGAGAGTTTTGCAAAAGCGTGAATATGGCCCAAGTTCTGGGCTGAGACTGTAGATAGTTTAAGTAAATCTCTTGTGAAGAGTGTCTTAATGGAAAATATCTTTCTAGCTATGGGGGTTCTTTCCCCCTTTTCAACCATGCAATGACTGAACATCCCAAGCCAAAAAGTTTACTAAAGCAAACAAAGGCAGTGTCAGTTCATGACATATTCTGTACTCAGACCTACTGATTGTGCAACTGATTTTGGGTTTCTACTTATCCAAACTGCATTTTATTGCATATAATATTAATTTTGTGCATATTACTGTAAGCCTAAATATCAGGCAACTTTTCAACCACTTCCATTCTATATTAATTTTATCTCACAGCTTTGTATCACTTGATCTTTTGGGGGGGTTGGTTTCTCATTAAGATAGATTTCCTAATCTAAGGAAGAATTAGTTCTTTTTGAATACTGGAGAATTTTTGACTTAACCTTGGAAGAATTTACATATTTGTCTTCACTACACAACTCACACAGCAGAATCAATTATTTTTTGGCTCTCTAATTCCTTTAGTTCATTAGATTGCATTATAAAACCAAATCCAGTTGTCAAATTACTCTGCTATTATATTAGTTTTGTCCTTACTAAAGCTAGTATAAAGTGGTGTTTGAATATTAGTTCACATTAATAGCCTAAATGTAAAGCATTCATAGTAGAACAAATGCAAATATACCTTTAGAAGTTAACCCTGAAATTCCTCTTCCATATTCCCTAATATTTCAGAACACAAAGTAGTAAATATACTTCTCTACTTCTGAGATGGATTTTTTTTTAAAGGAAAGATTATGAAAGGCTTACTATAAGGTCAAGTTTATTGATGCTGTGTCTTTGGATTCTCCGCAGGATCTATACAATAGGTTGAGAGATTATTCTGACTGTTGAGTCTAAGTTATAGAAAAGTCCCTATCTTTGATGTCACTTGTCCTCCATTTAACTCCCACGTGTCTATTATTGGCTGGCTGTGTGCCTCCTTGTGTTCCCCTGGGCCGGAGGGGTGTTGTACCACCTCAAAACAGAAATTTGCATGTAGGACTGGATCCAAAACCCACTGAAGTAATGACTGTGATGTCAACATACCTAGTAGCATTTGTGGTGGGAGAATATGACTTTGTAGAGACCAGGTCGTCTGATGGTGTTTTAGTCCGTTTGGTGGATTCCATTGAGTATTGAAATAGAATCATAACATACAATCTTCCTGTATGGAAGAATTACAGATGCTGGTTTACAAAGACTATTATATTATATTACTATTAGGGGGAGATTTTCATAATTCCTTTAGGCCATTAGGAGCACAAGATTTTCAGAAGTCCCACTGAAGGTCAATGGGACTTGCACACCTAAATCCCTTATGAGAAATCTGCTCCTTGAACTATATTTAAAACTATTGCACCTAGGCCTCACAACAATTGTACTGGCTATAAATTGGACTTTATCCAGAGTTACAGTCTTTCCATATCATTCAGCCTGAAAGCATAATTAATGCTAAGCAACCCATAGCCTATTATTTTTTATGCTAGAAAGACATGGCAGGGTAGAATCAGAGGTGAATATTTTGTACAATATATGTAGCTTTCCCCACACAAACAGAGTTCTCTGTGTGTTGAGCAGGGAGCTTCACCACATAAATGATTCAGCACTTGCTGCAGAGATTCAGCTAGGCCAATACATCTTGTTAACAGAGAACAAAATATATTTTTGTTGCTGATTTAAAAGTTGGATGTATTGGACATGAATTCCATTTTCACTGCTTAGTACTTTTCAAGGATACATAACCTTAACAAATAGACTGGAGGAATATAACCTGCTTACGTGTACTCAGGATCCAAAAGATTTACCTGGGACTGAGATTGACCTGGAACGTAAAAAGATTTTCCTTTCAGACAAAAATGGGATGAATGCACTGGTGAAGCTACAATAGCTCTAAGTGCAACTGACTTTAAAAGAATGCAATTTAAATGTTATAAAACATTATGTATTTTTCCCTACGTTTATCCAAAGTTAGGTCTGTGTGACTCAAAAGTTTATTTCTCTCACCAACAGAAGTTGGCCCGACAAAAGATATTACCTTACCCACCTTGTCTCTCTAATATCCTGGGACCAACACAGCTACATGACCACTACATACATCTCTTTCCTGTGAATTGAAGCAGCCAGTCTTAAGTGTAAGAAAACTAAAACCATCCAAACCCCCCCCCCCCGCTACCCCCCCCACATGCCATGAAGCAATTATCACAATGTTACATTGTTCCAAACATACACATCGTGTTAGTTAGTAACCTTTCACTTTTAGAGACTGGACATTGAGAATCCCTAATGACTATGTGATCGGTCTCTCTTCCCTTCTATGTGATCAAACTAATGTAACCCTTCTGACATAAGGGACATAATGTATAATTGCCAAAAAATGCATTATTTTCCAAATCTCTGCCAATCTACTAGCTGTGATTTTTCCCCCTCCCTCAGGTGCAAATGTTTCTACACTCCCCCTATGATCTCGGTCCCAGAGGTTATAGCAGATTAGAAGGTGAAAAAACCCGCACTCGTGATTAAACGTTTTCTGAGCAGTCCTCCCGCACTGATAAGAGCTGAATGCATGGAGGCATACAGTGGCAGACTCCAGGAAAGCATTAAGTGAGCGTGAGGGGAAGAGGCAGGATGTGATGTTGAAGCTAATGGTGGAGCAAACAGACATGCTCCAGGCATCTGGTGGAGCTTCAGGAAATGCAGCAAGAGCACAGATTGCCACTGCTTCCCCTGTATAACCACCTGCCTTCCTCCCCAAGTTCCATATCCTCCTCACCCAGATACGTGGGCGTGGAGGCTCCAGGCACCCATCCACTCCACTCCAGAGGATGGCCCACGCAACAGAAGGCTGGCATTCAATAACTTTTGATTTGTAGTGTTGCAACAATAAGCAATGTGGCCTTGTCATTCCCTCCTCCCACATCCCACCCGGGCTACCTGGTCAGTTACCTCCCTTTTAAAAAAATCAATAAATAAAGAATACACAAAAGAAAATATTTTCTTATTCACACATATTACACTCAACCCATTTTAAATTATTTTCTCATATATGAAGGTCTGAGGTAAATTAAGCATTTTTAGTAAGTTACATCTCTCTGGAACATAAGTACTGCAGATGTTTACTAAATCATCCTTGATTCTCAGTAGGACTGTTTCTTTTGCTCACTCGCATTCAGCGTCTCACAAGAAAAGATGAAAAGACATTAATGCAACTTCAGTGACTGTCAACTTTAACAGTATTTAACAAGACAAACACAGCACTATCATATAAAACTGATAAGTATCCTCTTGAATAAAAAGAAAGTGCCCATTGCATATTATAAGAGAGGGAAATGCACATGATGGGCTAAAGAAAAAGGAACTTGAGCATTTTATTTACTTCATTATTTGCTGTTGCAATTTTCCTTATTTTTTATTAAGTGCACAAGAATGGAGAAAAGCTTCCTCTGCTTTCTGTAGACATTTGGGATTGTGTTGCTTTATTAATCTGTCTATTTATTGTTGGATATTGGACATTTTCCTATTAACTCTGAGATGTAAACTGTAAAAACCAAACCAAAAAAAAAAAAGCAGTGCCAGCACAAGAAGATCACACCCATAGGCACTGAGCCATCAAACATGTAAAAAATACATGAAGAAATTATATGCTTTCCTTTGAAGGTAGCAAAGGATTTAAAAGAACAAACCCATGCTAGCAGATACAGTTTTTCTTTCTTCTTTTGTTCTAAGACAAAGAAATCTGCTTTTTAAAATTCTATTCCATGTTTCTATTTTTCTTCCCCTCAAAAGTTCTTCAACTGAAGTAATCATATCTAGGCACTAATAAACAAATGATATTAGTAATCTAAAATGTCCAGTTTATCACCAAAACTCCCCACATTATTATTTTGCAACTAAAATTGAGGGTTTTTGTTGTTACTGGATGTTTTAATTGCCAAAACCCCAAATCATTTCCTAGAAAAATTTCAGTGACAAGAAGAGAAAAATATTTCTCAATCAGCTCTGCCAGATGCAACATGTGATAAAGACTCAAAGTGAGAGACAACTTATCCATGAAGAATGAATTCCATAGCATTTTACTGTAAATAACTATGTGTTACCTCCGTCCATTTCCTGAATCTTTATTTCAGATGTGGGTAATTTTAAACACTGGAAGTGATGAGATCCCACATTTGTGTGGAATATAGGTAAATTGGGGTGGGGGGATAGCTCAGTGGTTTGAGCATTGGCCTGCTAAACCCAGGGTTGTGAGTTCAATCCTTGAGGGGGCCATTTAGGGATCTGGGGCAAAAAATCTGTCAGGGGACAGTACTCAATCCTGCTAGTGTAGGCAGGCGGATCCTGCTAGTGTAGGCAGGGGACTGGACTCGATGACCTTCAAGGTCTTTCCAGTTCTAGGAGATTGGTATATCTCCATTTATTATTATTATTATTTAAATTAAGGACTAAATGAGTGAGGTCTCCTGAAATGAATACAATTGAGTACAATAAGAAGGAAGTTCCCCCACTTATCAGGAGTAAAGGAACACATGGAAGAGGTTTTAAGGCATGTACTCTGAAGGGAAGAAGGCTATTCAGTTCTTTAAAGTATTCATATTTTTAGACAGGGAAATAGAATTATTTTACTGTAAATCTACATAGAGGAAATAATCATGATAGTGTATGCACTTTGCACACTGTTATACAGTCACTGTGAAGGAAAACAAATAGAAAATTGCCATGTTATGGACATTATGTAAAATGTTCTTCTCAATATAGTTTGGTGGTATCCTCCTCTGCACCAAAGGGAAAATCATCAGGTATGGGTTTAACACAGTCATTCACACTTTGCAAACAGTAAGGAGGACTGTCAGTGATGCTTAATAGTTACAGGTATTTCAAAGCACATTTCAATCCTCATTAATTCTCCTAGACAAACTGTCAACATCTGCTTTAACACAGAGTAGCCTTTTAAAAGTAATCTCAGCAATAGTGGGAATCCTGGAGGCAGATCCTCTAGCTAACGAGAACAGAAGATGTAAATGGCACACCACCAATATATAGCAGCTGTGGATCTGGCCCTTGATTCTTCTAGTCATAAAACTGTACTCACCTTTATCTCCCAAGTTCATAAAAAATCATTAATGTCAAAATTATAGAAACATTACATATATTTTCTTCTTCCAGAAAATGAATCTAAGTGAACCATATTTCTTATCACCCTTCACTGTGATTATGCAACCATCAATCAAGATCAGATTAAGGTTTATATTATAATGGCTGCATAGCACAATCATTCTGACAACAAGCTGTAAAGCTCCACAGAAATACACAGTAGAGAATAAATAATGCAATTTAGATTATTCTGATTTAACAGCACAGGTTTTGTCTTTCCCTTTTCTTTAAGGCTAAGTGAGCAAGCGTGATAGGTACACCATACAGAGCATTCACAATTAATAGCCTGTGCTTGACATAAATGCAGAGCAAAAATAAATGAAGAACACATTTGAATAATAATGAAAAATCACTAGTTATTTTTTTTCCTTACAATTGGCTCTTAACAAAAAAACATTCTTTGTACATAATGGAACTACCCTTTCCAGAAGCTTGCTTTAAAATAAATAATAAAAAAGCAACTTAATAGGTATAATCAAGACTATAAGGCAGACATAATGGGGAAAAATGACAATGTGAAGACAGAGTAGGGAAAAATTATTTTAGATGGCATCAGACAATTTCTAAAGGACGCAGCTTTGTGTTATTTCAGAGGTTTTGGTTCACACAGGAATACTGCTGACATTTGTGTTACAAAATTACAAAAATCCAGCAGTATTCCCAGTAGTGGAGTTATGCCTAGGAACAGTTCTGCCTCTGCTATGAATGAAGAAAATAGTAGTATGTGTGGGAAGGATAAATGGCGAAAAAAAACGTTTCACACATTTACTGTATATTAACTATGCAGAGTGAAACCATTCAAAAGAAGCAGATCAAACATTCAGCCTTGGGTAAGGGGAGGCGTGGAGCTGTACCACTGCAGGAAAAGCTGGGAGTGGGATGAGGAAAGGGAAGCAGGTGTCAGGAGTGTACTCTTGCTTTGCCCTTTGTGCCGGACTGCAAAGTTTAGGATGGTCCTATGTTGCCACTCATGGAGTCAGGACTGGGGTTTTAAACCCCTCCCCCCCTCCCCCGCATATAGACACAAAGGACCAAGGTATATTGGCATTCTGCTTGCTTGTGGTTTAACATTGAAACAGAAATTCAGTCAAATATAGAAGTAAATGGTGAATTAATGAAATGGAAATCAAATTTTAGAATGACCTCAAGCATAAGGGCTGGAGAAAGACGTGAAGCCAAGTGATTGCATGCAAACCACTACACATTTTATTTTACTGTTAAACAAGAAATATAATGCTGTGCAGTTCTAATGCTGCAAGTTATTTTACCGGGGTGAATCACGACTCAGATGTATCACCATCATTAACTCCAATGTTAATTGTATTCTGAATATATTATCACTGGGTGTTCCTTACAGCCCTTTTCGTGCAACATAAAAGACAATGATCTATCAGCTTTAAAGGTTTGTGAATCAGGATTTTAATATAGAGCAGGGCAGAGCAGCCCTGAGAGGTTGCAGCTAGCTCATGACTAAAATATAATGGAATCATAAAGACATCTGAGTTACATCACTAAATATCCAGAAAGAAAAATGTACTCAGCAGCCATCTAATGGATAGGCTTATTCCTAGCACATGAAACCAGCAGTGCAACCCAGGTTGTGAATGACTCCTGGTGAATTTACGTTCAATTCAGTGTTAAGTCACATATATGGTGACTAGGCTGCCTAGCCATCCCCCATCACCACAATCACCAGCTGTGAAAGGCACCAGCACAGATCTACCAGATAGCCTCTTCTGTACCGTTCCAGGGTCTCTGCCCCCTTCAGGGTGATACCTGCCACTTTTCACCAGCACTGGCAGAAGCCACCCAGTGGCTCTGGGATGCTCAGTACTCTAACCTGACAGGCTGAGCAGGAAGTAGTATTAAAGATGACTTAAGTTAACCCAGAGAAAAGGTACAGCAGTGGAAGCCATTGGCAACTCATACCCCGGCAGGTATTATGGATTTAGCTCATGCAGCCCCAAAGTGGTCTGGGAAGGGTTGGGCCTGGCAATGCACTAATTCAGTAACTTCCAAAGGCAGCCTATGGAGCCACAACCAGATTGAATAGTTCAGCTGTCCTCTACCGAGGGTAGGTACTTCCCAATGGAGCTGGATGGGAATTTTCTAACAAAACAGTTTTGTGTCAGAAAATGCTAGTTTGTTGAATGTGGAACCTTCCCTGGAACAGACCAGTTTTGATAAAACTATCACTGGGGAATGAGTCACAGCTCCACGATGGAATTTACGGTAAAATAAATAAATAAACAAACAAATGAAGCATGGCAAACGCTCACTCCAGAATAGACCATGGCCTGGTTGTTAATTTGCTTGACTGGGATGTGGCAGAATGACAAAGCAGGGACTCAGGCTTGGGTCTTCCAGATCCAACCGGTCACTCTCCCCTCCCCCAGCAAAAAATGAATAGTTACTTATTTATGCAAAGTAGAGCAGTTCCAACAGGATGTATTCAATGAGAACCACTCCACAATAGTCAGTACCCTGGTGGTCAACCTTAAAAGTTCTTGGTTTTGTCTTCATGCTGAACAGGAACACTTTTTAAGTCTCACATTGGAGAACCTCTTCCTGCCCAGTTCTAGTCCCTTTGCAAGCTATCCCAGGGAAAATTTCACCCATTATCTATCTTGCAAATATGTGGTGGGTTATAGTAAACCATTAGGTGCTTGAAAAGAATTCTATTCCATAAAGTTTCTTTTTCCAGACCCATTAACAGTGTTTATGTACCTAAACTTAGCTACAAGACACTTATTTACATCACTAACTTGCTGAAATAATTTACATCACTAACTTGCTTTAGTTGAGAAGACACTTACCCTTGATATTATATTGGGAAAGTCCAGCTCATAACTTTCATGCAAAAATGTCCACTCCAAAAAACTCTTGTCTTGCCAACATAACTGTGAATTCACTTCAATAATTAAGTCTGCCCTTATCACATTTATGCTTATTTTTAAAAAACTGATTGTTGGGAAAGTAATGTTCTGTGAGGGAGAGTGAAATAAGAGCGACTACTTGACCTTTATTTCAAGTCAGTATTTTCAGAGGACAGGAAAGGTTTAATATTTAAGCAGTTGCAGTAAATTAACCGAGTGCTAACCCAGCTTTGGAATTACTGGAGAGTTCTACTAATCTCTTGTGTGCTCAGACACAAGAGAGTTTAGTTTTATGAACTACATTTTGGTGCACTTTTACTGTCTCTTTCTCTCTCTCTCTTTTTCTTAACTGGAATACTAACAAACTTAAAGACCAAAAACATATTTTAATATTAAACTCTCCAAATCCTAAACTTATCCTAGGATAAGCAAAAAAGGGGAAACGTCTTTCAGTTAAACATTCCTGTAGTTCTCTCCATTATCAATAATTATTTTCCAAAATCTGAGACTTCCAGTGCACTGCAAGCAATAAGATCTCTTTTTGGGGTGGGAGGCAGTTGTGCTCTTCTTGCTTGGGGCGGCAAAAAAGCTAAAGCTGGCCTTGGTTGACTGACACAGACAAGCCCTGGGTTCCCTTTGTTGTGTTGACATACCCAGTGGTCTGTGATTTCATGAGCTCTTACACACTAAGTGGAGCTGGATCTCATTACTAACACGACAAAGCAAGTTATGTCTGTTTTCCATTAGATGGATGCGGTCTCAGAGGTGCTGTATTTCAGAATAGATACAAAGCAGGTTCCTGGGCATTAGTAGTCAATAAAAAGCCCTGAATCTTTTTGCAAAAGTATGCCTGTTAAAGCTGGCATTGTCATCAACTCTATTAATTATAGTCTAGCTGCCAGTACCAACAGCTGCTTATGATACTTTGTATTCTTTCCTAAAGTCTAATGTAATCTCTTACTATTATAATAGCTGACTACCCCAATTGAGAAGTAGCTGTATTTTGTGAATGAACCAGTTCTTATACATACAGTACACAGATTTTAATTGTGCAAGAGGATTTAGGCTCAGCATGGCAACGCCTAACTTCAGGCATCCTGCCACCTACTGCAATACACAACCCTGAGTTAGATGCCCACGCTCCCTATAGGGGGAGAGTTAGACACCAAAGAACAGGATCTTCAAAAACCAGAAAACTGAGTAGCGAAGTGCCTACACTAGCTGAGAAGATATGCTGAGGAGATGGGTGTGGCCTAAGCCTCACATAGACTTTAGTGCCTAAATCTGTGCTGGAGGGAGGCACTTGTCTCCTCTTAGGAGTCACAGTCATGAACCCTCTACTGAAATTAGGTGCCTAAGCCAGGTCCGCTCTCTCTTGCAAAAAGAGTATAGGTGGTGCTGCCACTGTTGCCCTTATACAGCCCAGCACTAATCCAATAGGTGGGAGACCCCAGCTCAAATACCCAGTCTGTATGAGAGGAACAGAGACTTGAACATTGGCCTCCCAACTCAGTGTCCCACTGGGCTATGGCAGAGGAGGGGGGCTCGTTGACCCTTTCTGAGACTCTGAAATTGTCTCTAAGAATTGGGGCTTTTGAATCGAAAAACAAAATAGCAGGAACCCGTGTGTGACTGTGAGATAAGGAAATGCCTTTCATTCTTGTCTACTAGATGCAGCTCAATTTAAATATATGCCAAATGCCTGCAGTTGTAAGTCTGGAATGAGTAAGGCAAACACCATTATTGCATGTGAAATTACAAAACAGTACTGACAAACATACAGAGATGTGACTTCTATTTTCCTCGTATTAGATGAAGACAGAATTGGATGCCCAGTCTGCCCTAAAGGGAATGAAGAGCAGCTGCCTAATTAGAATTTGTATTATAGAAGCACCTAGAGGCCTCAAATGAGACGAAGACCCAGTTACACAAGGTACTGTACAAGCAGATAATATAGACAATTCCTACTGCTGAAGAGGTTATAGTCCAAATAGACAAAACAAAAAAAGGGTGTTCAAAAATGAAGTACTGTCTCAGTTTAACAGA
The DNA here is from genome assembly GCA_032164245.1 of Sternotherus odoratus. Taxonomy (NCBI): domain Eukaryota; kingdom Metazoa; phylum Chordata; order Testudines; family Kinosternidae; genus Sternotherus; species Sternotherus odoratus. The sequence continues at coordinate 24,784,959 of JAVMKO010000009.1, forward strand.
TAGGGAGCCACCCCGGGCCGCCAGGGGGGGCGCTCTGCGTTCGGCGAAGGGGCCGGGAAGTGCCTGGGGGAGCCACCGGCCAGGGATGCGCGCGGGCCGGACGGAAGGCTTTGGCGGGCCGTATAAGGCCCGCAGGCCGGAGGTTCCCCACCCCTGTTTTACAACAAGCACTTTTAGATACTTTAGAATTATATATATATAAATGTCCTGGGATGTTGTCATTAGGTACCTGTTTGTTTGCTTTGCTTAGACATGTACTGAAACAAAAAACAGTATCAATGTTTTTGAGGAAAAAAATATTGATGGTAGCTCACAGCTAAAAGTTTGCTATCTTTTCAGACAAAATGTGTGAAGAGTGTTCTTTTAAGAGATACCAAGAATAGACAGACAAGATTCAGGAGAAGACACAATACCATCTTTGGAAAAAGAACGACCATGAAAGACTTTTGTATTTTCCTTCCTGAGATGTGTGGTCAAGTCATGCTAAGCACATTATATACATTTTAAAAAAAAGACTTAAAACTGAATTTTGAAAGATAATCTCTGCCAGTACAAAGAATCATCTGAACTATTACTATCCAAAGGGTTTGTTCAGAGCAACTGACTGCTAGGAACAAAATCCAGTTTTCTTTTGTCCAGCATACTATAATTATTCTGTGAGAGAAAAATACTAAATGTACCAAAATGAAACAAACAAAAAAAAGACATCAAGAAACACCACCACTGCAGTTTCAAATTGCGCGTTTGTTTTGTATGGGGGGCGGGGGAAGAGAGAAGAGAAATGGCAGTACAGGCACATTCTAATTGTACAGTAGACTCTCGATTATCCAGGATGATAGGGAAAAAAATAATCCTGGTTAATAAAATCCTGGATCATCACCATCCATAAGAAATATGGGGAGGGGGGTTGGTTCACCAGCCACCCTGCGCCGGGGGAAGGGGGTGTTGGTTCACTGGCTGCCCTGCGCCCTGGTAAGGATTTTTTTGTGTGTGCTTAGGGCAGCAACAAAGCCAGAGCCACCCCTGCGAGTTACACGTTTATTTGTTTTTTGACATCCTGGTTAGTCCACATCCTGGTTAACCCGATCCTGGATAATTGAGAGTCTACTGTAATATTATTTTTCTATTACTATTGAAACAGAGAATTGAGCAATAGTTGATCATTTTGAAGCATATTTAAGCAATCTCTTTATTAGCAAATAATGGAATATAGTACTCTATTTACCAGAGCAGAGCTTTATTTTTACTTCACAACACTTATTCAAGGTTTCTATTCTCAGGCCCCTGAAATCTGATCCAGACAGGCAAATCCTTATATAAATTCCTTAGAGTCATAGATTCTTAGATGCTTAGGCCAGAAGGGACCACTATGATCATTTAGTCTGACCTCCTCTATAATACAGACCATAATATTTCTTAGAGCTGATCTTTTAGAAAAACATCCCATCTTGATTTACATATGATCAGTGAAGGAAGCTCACTGACTTCATTGTTGCTCCATGTGGATCAGACTGTAGCATCACGGCCCAAGCTGCAGTGAAAAATTGGTATACTTGTCTCAATATTTCTGTAAATAGTGCTATATCCAGGTTATTGTTATTAAATATGGTATGGGTAGATTGTGATTTTAATTCTCAACCCAGGCAATTTATGAACCTCTTTCCAGTCACATGTATACATTTTTAAGGAATAGACATCTGAAAAACATAGATGAAAAAGAATAGCAGGACATTGCACTCTGTAACATTGACAGACCTGAGAGAGTCTTTTGCCCAGTCTCATATTATTTCCACTTCTTCTAGTGTGGCTATATGCTGTAATGGGCCAAACTGCACTTCTCCCTCCAAGTGGAGGCCTGGCTCTGAAGCCTCACCAAGTAAGGGTAATCCTCCCCAAAGGAAATGAGATTAGAGATGCCTGAAAAATATTCATAGCATAAGTTTATTTGATAAATTTCTGCAATATTTTAAAATAAATTATTCACTAAATATTTCTTTAAATTATTCACCCAGTGAGGCTGGGAGCTCAATGAACATATTCACTACTCAAACATTCAATGCATTTCATTTCAGATAGGTCATCTGATGGAGGCTCTGTTTAATTATTCCTGTTGTTATCGGCAGGGCCGGCGACAGGGTGGTACAATGGGTACGGCTGTACCGGGCCCCGGACTTAAGGGGGACCCCCTTAAGTCCGGGGCGGGCCCGGTACGCAGCTGTACCCCCTTGTCGCCGGGCCTGCACAGCAAGGCGTGGCTCCGGGCAGCCGCTGCAGCACTCGTCAGACCCCCTCCCCCGGCACCCAGCAGCCTCCCCCCGCCCCCCTTTGCTTCTCCCGGCCGGGCCACGTGGAGCCCCAGCGCGCAGCGGCTCTGCGCCCCCAGAGGGGGAGAGCGCATGCGGGGGGAGGGGAGGAGCGTGACTGGAGCGGGGCGTGTCCTGCCTCTGCCTGGGGAGGGGGCTGCCGGGCTCCCTCCTCCCCGCCCAGCGGCATTAGCAGCAGCGGTGGGCGCCTGGTTCGAGCGGGCGTGGGCTGGGGGCCTGGGGCGGGTCCGCTGTCCCGCGTGGATCAGGGAGCAAGCCGGCCACGCAGCTGTGGGGCGGGGGGGGGGCACCATGCCCCTTGCACGCCGCGGGGTCAGAACAGGGCCGGGGGGGCGCGGGCGGCAGGAGACCGGCCGGGGGGGGGCGGCGGCGGGAGACCGGGGGCCACAAACAATCAGCGTACGGGGCCCCAAAATTCCTGTCGCCGGCCCTGGTTATGGGGACCCCTTTGAAACCCCGTGGCTCGGATACAATATCACACACATACAGGTGAAAAACAAACACTTTTTTCTGCTCCAGTGGTTTGGGTGCTAGCCTACTCCATCACAGACTGTGTGTGATCTTGGGCAGGTCATTTAGTCTCTGTGCCTCCATCCCCCACCTATAGAATGGGGATGATAGCACCGCCCTACTTCACAGAGTGCTGTAAGCAAAAATGCATTAAATCTCGTGAAATTCTCTGGTACTAAAGTGATGGGAGCCATATACGGACCATGGATAGATACTGAGGAGAATAAATAAATTTCAAGCATGAAGGAGAGTTCAAACTAAAACCACAAGGACAATTTAACAAGTGCAACAGCTTTTTTTCCCCTTCCAGCCTTACGGAAAATTAAGGCCTTAGTGGTTACTTGGTTGGTTGGTTGTTTTTGTTTGTTCTGCTCTTATATTAACATTATCTGTTAACATTCAAGTCCGTGGCATGAATCCAGATTTATCTTGGTGTAAATGAGAGCAATATTTGGTCCTGTTTTATTAAAACAAAACTAAAAATAATAATAATAAAAAAGCAAAACAATCACCGGATACAAGGACACAAAGTCCAGCTTCATTGAGCTTGCTACTTTTATCTCATATCATAGGCAAAGCTTTTTTCTTATTTTATATTGTAAAAAATAAATTGTTGTTCTGTTTTAATTGTCAGAGCTGCAGAAAAGAGACAGCTTTCCTGGAAGCAATCTAGACATAAACTCCAGTTCAGAGGCAAGTTGGTTATAGTTTCATATAAATCAATCAACTGCAGAGATATGAATTGTGGCCTCACCACATAAGCATTCTGATTGAACCTGCTGTGCAGATGGCAATGAGGGGAAGCAAATTCTGGTTTTCAAAAATGTAGAGTATAAAAGCTTATTAATATCTCTGACATCACCCCGACTCAATTAGCTACCAGACATGATGAGAGACAACTATTTACAGTCAGCAGTTATGGACACTATCTCTGCACTAAAAAAAAATAAAACACACACATTAAACATTTGTTTGAAAGGGAAAGTACCAAATTCCCTATCTTATTAGAATATCAGGTATATTTTCAAGGCAGTTAATACGTGGTGCAATAATGTGTCCAAATCCTAGCAAGTTAAAAGATTGATGGAATGCAATCTTGAGGCTGTGCAGTGCATTAATTCTTCAGAAATTCCCTGTGCATACCAAGTGAAACCTGCATCATCTCTTTAAAAAAAATACACAAATCTATGAGTTTCCCCATCACAACCCTTCATTTGCAGTTTACAGTAGACTCTCGATTATCCAGGATGATAGGAAAAAAATTAATCCTGGTTAATAAAATCCTGGATAATCACCATCCATAGGAAATATGGGGGGGGGGAGGGGTTGGTTCACCAGCCACCCTGTGCCCGGGGGAGGGGATATTGGTTCACTGGCTGCCCTGCCCCCTGATGGGGGTTTTTTGTGTGTGTGCTTGGGGTGGCAACAAAGCCAGAGCCGGCCCTGCGAGTTGCGTGTATTTTTTTTGTCATCCTGGTTAATCCACATCCTGGTTAATCCAATCCTGGATAATCGAGAGTCTACTGTATAATAGAAATAATGCCCCCAGTGTAAGGCAGAAGTATTAAACCCCAGAAATATACACTTCTGCACACTCATCTAAATATAATATGCCTGCAGAGCCTTTGTTAATTAAAAAAATACTATTAACTAGTGAATATATATTACATGCAAGAAAACCCAGGTCATAACTTGCACTTTTATTGACAGTCTTAGCAAAATAGGCAAGGAGACTCACCTACTTTCATCTCCAAAGTGGGTCCCCTCCACTTTAGGTATGAGGCATACTGATGGGAGCGGGGGGGAAGACATTATTCATATGTTGTATTGCCTCTCCTTAGGCAGTACCTGTCCTGTGGAGGAACAAAATAATTCAATTCCTGGGCTGTAAATTCACTTAGGAAGGAAAAATGCTAGAAAGAGCAGCAAAATTAGGAACGAATAAAAATAAATCTAAAATATTTCCTTGGGAAAAGCAAGAGTAACACTACAACAAATGCACCAGTGAGGGGTGGTTAAGTGATTAGAAGACAGGACTAAGATTGGAAGGAGATTCTGGGGAGTACCTCTAGGAAGTGCAACACAGAACACGCAGCTTGCGGGGTGCGGAGGGGAAGCTAAGGTACTTTAAGCTACCTTTGCACCTTTCCAATTCTGGGGTGCTACAGAGGACCAAACTACTTCAAGCATAATTTAGTCATTGTTTGGGGGGATAGGTGTATGAGAGGCCGTGCTGTTCAGAATCCCCATAACATGGTCCTGGACACCCCCACTTCCCTTCCAGCCCCTTGCTCTGCCCCATTGCACTGAGGCTTGTGAGAGGGTCTTTCTTAAACTAATCTTTAATTCTTGTTTGCCTAGAGCAACAGGGCCCTTGATCCTTGACTAGGACTCTTGGCACTATAATATAAATAACATACAACGATATAGGACACCTGATGGTTATCTTGTGTAACACCTGCAAAGGGGCTCTCATAGACCCTGTACATCACGGTGGCCACAATCAGGAGCTGTAGTGGGGATTTGAAAATATCACCTCTAAGTTCCATTCCCAGTTTTGTTTCTAACTCACTTATCCTTATGTCCCTGTTTCCCCACTTGTAAAAATGGAGCCAATGGCCCATCTGTGTGACCTGCTTTAAGGCTTACGGATGAGAATTTCCTTTTAAATATTCATTGCTACTTGTAAGCAGGTGGGCACTCACCGCGGCGGCGCCTCTTGCTGGTTGATCGGGAATTAGCTCTTCAGCTTCCGGAGCGCCCTCTGCCGGCCGATGTCCCGCTCCTACTCCGGCCCCGTGTCCCTCCCGGACCGGGGTGCCCTCAAGCTGAGGGTGCTGCACCCCTGCAAAACCCCCTCAGGTCCAAGGGTCTCCCCTCCCTGGGGAACCCTCCACCAACTATCCTCACCTTGCCTCAGACTTGGCCACTGCCAGTCGCCACTTGCCCCCGCTCACTGAGGCAGACTGCAGTATCATGGCCTCTCATCACCGGCAAGGGGGGTTGGCCTGCTGCTTCTAATGCTAGCCCTGGGCTGCCCCCTACAGCCCCAGTACCACTGGATCAGGCCTTCTGTCAGGCCTTGCAGCCTGGGGCTCTCAGGCTAGAGCTCCCTAGCTCCCAGTGCCTTGCCCCAGCCCTGCCCCAGTCCAGGTAGCTTGCTTAAGACTCCCCGCAGCTAGGCCTGTCTTCCTCTGGATACAGAGAAGACTGACTCTCAGGCCCTTGCCTCTCAGGCTTTATACAGGCCTGAGTGTTTGGGGCGTGGCCTCACAGCTGAGCCTGCTTCCCACTCAAAGCCTGGGAGTTTGCTGGCTCCTGGCCACACCCCTTCCCTGGGCTATTCCAGCCCTTCCAGGCAGGGAGCGGGTAGTCACCCCGCTACACGACTACTAACTAGTGCCAGGTGACCTAAAAGAAGAACAGACTGGTCCACGCAGTAGTAGGTCTGTCTGTACTGCATAGCATACTTAACTGTTTCATGAAAATAAACAAACATGTACATGTTTTCATGTGATATTGATATTTAAGAAAAAGCCAGTTCTTCCTGTGAAAGGGGGGAAGACTAACCTTTCATTTCTTGCAACAAGCAGAAAAGAACAATCAAAAGAGCAAAAAGAATAGGTGGAAACACATAATTAAGTTCTCAGCAGTGTCTGATTGATGAGTTATGTTTGAAAGATTTTCTCACACAATATTAATCTGTTATTGCATATAGTGTTTCCATAAGCTGCAGCAGGTGGTTGGTTGCCTTATTTTAAAGACAGGATTGAAAACATAATAAATAGTTTCTGTAATATAAGTGTACTGATACAAAAGTAATTCTAAGGTGTTAACTCAGAAGCACTACTTCAACAATGGATTGCAGTCTATAATTTGATATGTTTTTTCAAACCTTTAGGAGTCTGAACTTTGAACAAATCTTACCTCATGGCGCAGTGTAGCTAGATTTGTCATTGTTTGGATTTTCATTTCATTAGAAAGTGATCGTATTGTTTTGCTGAACTGCTGCTTGCTGGCCACATAGATGAAATCAGAAACCAAGATAAAATTATCTTTCCACCTCCTGTATGTGGTCCTGATAAACTAAAGTAACTGTAATGTCTAAATTCTTATCTCCCTTGAAACACTGGTGTAGTAATTAACTGCTTGCCTTTTAAACCACCAACCAGAGTGAACCTCAGTCCCTCAAGAAATCTTGCTCTTCATAGTCACGCACTAACTTTAAACTTCACTCTTCATTACAACATCTCTTGCCCGCTCCCCACCTTCTTTCAAGAGGTAACAATGATTCAGGTATCCCTCTTTCCAGGGGTGAAAGTAAGGTGGTACGGCCCGGTACAGTATACCAGTAAAAAGTGGCCGCCTGTACCAGCCCCTACTCCCTTACTTTAAAGTGCTGTCGCAGCAGTAGGGACCTGGCAGGGCTGCAGATGGAGGAGGGGGCACACAAAAAGAGCAGTGATATTAAAGCGCTGCCCAGCAAAATAACCCTGCTTAAAACGTGGCTCCGGCAGTGCTTTAACATCCCTGACCCTTTTTGTCCCATTCCCCCACCACTGCTGATGGGGAGAGGGGTGGCAAAAGGAGCAGCTACTCTGGGGCTGGAGCCTCGGGCTTCGTGGGTGGGCTGACAGGGGGACGCTGACCCCTCCAGCCCCACGCCTTCTGGGGGAGGGGCAAAGTTGCCCCCGTACCGGTAAAATAAAAATTCTGCCTCTTTCTCCACTTTTCCTCCTGATGAGGAGTAGAGAGGTTAGACCCCCGCTTATTTCAAGCTTAAAGATTAGAAGCAGGACATGGAACTTGACCCTGAACTGTGTTTGGAGCCATTATGGGACACTGAAGGGATGTATTCTCATTGCTCTGCTCACATACAAGTTAGATCTGTACCAACTCTAGCTTTTCAGGGATCATTAAAGTAGCTCCAGGCACAATATGTTATAAGAAATAGTTTAAAGCATAGCTGACAGATGCACGGATCTCAGTTGTTAGGGTTCAGTCTGAGGCGAAAAAGTTCAGTCATCTGCCTAGCTTAAGAGGAAAGGAGAACATTTTAGCCACAGTTGCAATGTGAGCATCCAGGAACAGTGAGAGGTTCAACAGGACTATGAGACTACATAGACCTCCGGAGGGCAGATACCTTCAGTTGTCAGAGAGATCAGAGCCAAAAACTAATACTTACCCATGCTTAGCTGAACTGAGAGCAAGTCAACCATTTTTCATTCAGGTCCAAAATCTAATTTAGGCAACATGTCAGCAGAGAAACAACATTACAGATGATCTCTAATACAGAACAGATTCAGTGCAGTGCTTTGGCCTACTTAAAAAAACAAAAAATGTAAAACTACTCAATTTTCTCATATAATACCTACTTGCAATGGGGATGAAAGCATTTGTTTCAGTGTAATTTGTAGAGGCATATTCTATAAAAGGATCATACAAGGTCAGATAATGGTAATTAAAATCCTCATCTCTAGAGTTGTGAAAGATAGAAAAATTACTGGTCCCATCTGCACTAGGAAGATAAATAGTTGTCAACAATGCAGTGATCCCTAGAATAGATGGGACAAATTGGTGTCAGCTCCATTAGGGAAAATCTGTTAGATACCACAGATATAGCGGGCATCTATTGCTGTCTTCATTGTAGAGTTAGTTCTGGCTATAACCTGGATGTTGCCTAGGGTTCCAACTTTGTAATTCCAAATACTCTTTTCCTGCCCTTGTCCTGCTCCTTCCCAAGACCCCAACCCCTGCTCACCCCATCCCTCCTCCCTCCGTTGCTTGCTCTCCCCAACCCTCACTCAAGTGCTCATTTTCACTGCAGGGCCCAATCAGGAATATTTATTGTTTTGACAGATATATTATGCTCAATTGGGGGTGGGGGGGATAGCTCAGTGGTTTGAGCATTGGCCTGCTAAACCCAGGGTTGTGAGTTCAATCCTTGAGGGGGCCATTTAGGGCAATCCTGCTAGTGTAGGCAGGCGGATCCTGCTAGTGTAGGCAGGGGACTGGACTCGATGACCTTCAAGGTCTTTCCAGTTCTAGGAGATTGGTATATCTCCATTTATTTATTTATTTAATTCAGGTTTTATTTGTTACAGGACACTAGAGCTGGCAGCAAAATAGTCAAAAAAGGGTAATTTAAAAAAAATGAATTTTCACAAAGGTTTTCATGTTTTTTTCCCTACACTCTTCCCATTTTTTTTGTAACTATCTTCATGTTTTTTATTCACTAAAATTGTAATTTTATGTGTGGAATTAGAGCTGCACCTTATCACAGCTGCAATGGGTCCATTAAAGGCCCACTCCTGAAACCCAAATAAAAAATCCATAGAGCACAACCACATAAATGCACACCTGTCCAGAGACCTATAGAATTAAATCTGTAGAAACTGACGCCCATGTCTACTTGCAAGTATACGTGTATTCATGTGTACACATCTAAGACGCACTAACACATATACTTCCACATTATTTATTATTACAATTGTTGTTTAGTGCCTAGAGACGCCAAGTAAGACTCCTGGGTTGTAGGTGCTGGACATGCACATAAAAAGAGTGTGTCTGCAACACAGAGTTTATAATGGAGCTAGACAAAGCTGGGGAGAAATGTATGATACATTGGCTCTTCTGCAATTACTGTACTAGTCAACAACATTCACTTTTTAAGAAATAATACATTTCTTTTTGAGTTTCCTTCTTTTAAAAACTTGTTATGAAATGAATACATGCACTAGAACCCCCGGCCTGCAGCCTGGGACTGTGGTGGGCCAGCTGTGCACCCCGGACTCTCTCCCACCCTTGCCCTCACTTGCTGCATGCCGGGGGGGGGGGGGGGGGGGGGCGGAGAATCTAGTCACAGTGTGTTGGGGTTCTTAGGGATTGGCTTCTTTTGGCCTTGTTTTGAAATGGAATTAGCTTGATTTTTGGCTAATTGTGAAAGTCAGGGTGCTTATTTACCGGGTGAAAGTTGGCAACTGTGCTAGCAACCCACCTACTTTACAGTGAAAACACAGCCCAGTCAACCCACAGTGCTATTAGTCCTCCCATCCAAATGCACAATGCCACCTGGGCTGTATTTTCTTTTCTATCTTCTTCCTCCTCCTGCCCTAGTCACCACCTGGAACAGCATTGTAACCTGTCTGCCTGCTGCATTCTACTGCATTTGAGCAGAGATGCTATCCAACAAATCCACCTCCCAGAGTGCTTTCAGCTGGCCAGCCCTCTAGTAAAACTGTGGTATGATATCACTAAGATCCATCCTTTGGGGAACTACATCTCAAATCAACCTTCTCTGTTGGTATCTCAAAGAAGCTGGCAGCAAAAAGGATTATACAGATGTGATCACAGTTATGGTGAAAAGTCAAATCCATGCTATATCTTGCTAGAAACCCAGCCCAGCAGGTGGAAGTGGATGTAGACTGGTGAGAGTAGCATGGATTGGGCTTTGCAATGGGGATGATCCACCCATGATAGGGTTGCTCAGACTAACTCTGTAATGAAGACGTACCCTAGCAGGCTTACAGCAGTGGTGTTGAAAATGGTTTGAACCAGTCTAACCTAGTGGTTAGAGCACAGAAAACAACTGGGAAGTCCAGTGGGATGTTTGCCAATGGCAGTCCATGCTGTTAGCAAAACAAAGCTTTTGCATGTCTCATTTAGTTCACTTGTAGGACATTCCTTCAGTGCTTTATTTTCAGGTAAATTAAGACACTGATGTATTGGCAAGGCAATGTAGACTTACAGTGCAAGGTAAGCACTTCAAACAATCAAAGGTACAACCAAGAAGCAATGTTTTTCATTTATTTTCTTATGACTTTCCTTTTGGTTTCCATTGACTCAAATTTTCTAGATATTATTTATTTTCCCATTGTTCTAAATTTGGGCAATTTTCATTTATCCTAAAGATTTTAATTAATCTGCCCCTATGCTTATGAACATTATCATTATGATTTTAAATTTGTTTCAAAGGCATGATGTCTTATTGGGAGCCTTTTCATGAACTTTCAGCTCTATTTATAATTTAAAACATGGAATTGTGATGGTTGGATCCCAAAAAACCCCTTGGGGATGCCAACTGATATGCCAAGACTACTTCTGTCCCCCACTTTCTCTGCCAGCTTGGGACTTCAGAACACTGCTTGGTTTGAGCGAGACATGCTTGCCTGCTACAAACCCAGACCCAGGACGGAACCAAGTCCCCCAACAGCTGCAGGCTTAACTGAAAACAGCTTAAGAAACTTTCCTGTCTCTAACATTCAGATGCCCAGATCCCAATGGGGTCCAAATCCTAAATAAATCCATTTTAAATTGTTCACCCTCTAGAACACTGATAGAGAGAGATGTTCAGCTGTTTGCTCCTCCCCCCCCCGTATTAATAGACACTCTATGTTAATTAATAAGTAAAAAATGATTTTATCAAATAGAAAAAGTAGGATTTAAGTGGTTCCAAGCAATAACAGACAGAACAAAGTGAATTACCAAGAAAAATGAAAAAAAACCCATGCAAGTCTAAGTCTAGTACAGTAAGAAAACTGAATACAGATAAAATCTCACCCTCAGATGTTTCAATAAGCTTCTATTAAAGACCGGAAGTCTTTATAGTCTGGGCACAATCCTTTCCTCGGTACAGTCCTTGTTCCAGCTCAGGTGGTATCTAGGGAATTTCTTATGACTGCAGCCCCCTTCGTTCTTTCTACCCACTTATATAGCTTTGGCACAAGGTGGGAATCTTTTGTCTCTCTGGGTCCCCACCCCTTCTTCTAAGTGGAAAAGCACCCGTTTTAAGATTCAGAGAGGTAGCCGTGTTAGTCTGGAATAGCAGAGGTAACAAAGAGTCCTGTGGCACCTTGAAGACTGACTAAAGTATTGAAGCATAAGCTTTCGTGGGCTAATACCCACTTCGTCGGATGCAAGCAGGTTTAAGATGGATTTCAGTACCAGGTGACATGGTCATATGTCCTGTGAGACCCCAAGCCTTCATTTTTCCCAGCCTGACTCACAGGAAAGCCTGCAAGCAAACAGAGCCATCCACAGTCAATTGTCCTGGTTGATGGGAGCCATCAAGATTCCAAACCACCGTGAATGGCCCACAGTTTGCATAATTACAATAGGCCCTCGGAGTTATATTTCATATTTCTAGTTTCATCGACAAGAATGATATATACATACAAATAGGATGACCACACTCAGTAGATTATAAACTTTGTAATGACAAGATACCTTTTGCATGAAGCATATTCTAGTTACATCATATTCACTCATTAGCATATTTTCCTAAAATCATATAGAGCAACCTCACAGGAATATTTGTGGAATTAACTGTGCACTGCATGTTATTCCTCAATTGTGTGGATCAAAGTCAGTTAAGGGATTGTCAATGCTTGGAGGAGGCTATATTTTAATCCATGCCTTATTTTAATACAAGTTCAATGTGCTCCATACAGTTCACAGTATTATAGACTTTGATGATGACCAATTAGAAATTCCACAAAAATAGCAGCTGTTTCTGCAGGGACCCTGATTATTCTAATATCTGGTGGAATACTGATAAGGATACCAAATAGGAGACTTTATCTTGAAAAGTCAGCTTCTCTTTTATTCTTGCTTCCTTCAGTTCATATAGATCTATTACTTCAGTAACCTGTACAGTGTATAACTTTACTCACAAATTATTAGAAATTGGGCAACACAATGGCAGTTCAAACTGATTGCAGATAAGCAGGAGGTAGGAGATAACTTACACTTTTCATGTACACAGAGGCCAAAAGCTTACAATGGAGAAGAGAAGGAAGAGGGGGAGGGGGAACCCTTGAATCTCATTGGTAGCTCAGAGAGAATGGTTGCTTAATTACAATGGAGCTGGTTGGGAATTTTTCCATCAGAAAATGCTGATTTAGTGAAACAAAACTTTTTGTAAGAAAGGCTCATTTGATGAATTTCCACTGTTTTGCTTTTAATTTTGAGGTTGTCCAACCTCAACATCATTTTCAAAGTGACATTTCTTTTGCAGTTTGAACTTATTTTGGTTAGAAAAGAAAAATTAATTTATAGTAAAAATATTTTTAAAAATAAAGGTTAACCATTAAAAAAGAAACAGAAAAAAGGAAATCTAAATAATCAGTGCTACCTCAAACAGAATATTTACCCTGCAAAAAGAGGAGTGCCAAAGCCTCCATGAAATCCCACTTGCTATTGGTAGGGGTTATAGGATACGGGGAATGAATAAATGACCATTTAAATATTTATGATTCTGTTTCTTTGCCTCATCCTTCTGGCTGAGTTTCAGTATTTGTTCTTCTTTACTGGCTCATTCCCTTACGATTTCTCTGGCATTTCACTGTCTGCCAATATGTCAAGACACAGGAAGTGTGGAAGAAAGAAGGTTCCCTCTCCCCTCCTTCACATAATATTCCCAACCACAATTTACTTTAAGAAATAAAGCAGCAAAATATATATCTTAGCAACGTGAGTTCTTTGTGGCCCCAAAGTGAGATACAAGGATCATGACTCCAAGTCAGTGTTTTTACTGAAAATGATAATTCCCAGTCATGATAGTTACATGCGTGACTAATGTTGCGTTATCTTGTGAAAGCTGCCACTGGTGCTCATGACCAGTGGATATTATTTCAAGCTGTGTGTTAATTTGAATCTCTGATTCATTTATCTGCTTTTTGAGATTGAAAGCAGAAATCTGTGAATATTGCAAGTAGTGAAAACCTTTGCCCAGTGAACAGTAAATAGAGGAATGTTGTACTCTTAGGTCCCATTCAGATTACAGAGTTAAAAAAAAAAAACAAGCCAAACCCTGACTTCTCCATTAAACACAAATCCTGTAGAAATCTACTTTCTTTTTATGAAAGTCTGAACATAGAACTCATGAAAGCTGCAGGATTGACAGCCCAGGAGACTGAAATCCTGTTTATCCACAGATCAGGAACAGTACAGACAGCAGTGTAAGCCTCTCTACACAACTTTGCCATTGTGTCTTCAACCCTGGCCTCCTGGGACCACCTATAGCGGTAAGTAGATAATTCTGTGTCTAGGCTCATTTCGTTTCTGTGCTATTTAGTATTAAATGTGATGAGTTGGCATTTGGTGATGTAGTTTTGATGTGGAGATCACTTCTCTGGGAAGCAAGCTGAGATCACCAGAAGCTGTTTACCCTCAGCGGGCTCTTCAGCATTTTATATATGTAATCCACACCCCCTTATCCCTGTCATTGTATTCTGCAATACCATCCTTCTCACGGCATCTCTCCCCTGTCCCATCCCATGCCACCCCTCACACCTACCCATCCCAGTCCTGTCCCCTTACAACGCTCTCCCACACATCCTCTTCAGCTCCCAGAGCTGCCACCCCCATGTCCGGAGGTTCCAGGTTCTATAATGCCCACTGATGACCAGGGTCTGTCAGTGTTACATATATATAACTTGTTTAATACCAGATAGTAAACAACTTTGGCTGGAATTGAACCTGTGAAGTAGAGAAAAAAGTCTCTGTATTTATCAATGAATTGCATGAGAAATGAAGCCTTGTAACCCCACAACTACTATTATTTTATGTACAGTATCTTAATTATCTCCCTCACCATCCTAGGACAGAGTCTAGAATAATATTCTGATTTATCTTGCTTTCAAACCATAGCTCATCCTAAATAACAGTCTCAAGTATTGATGATGCCTTTTCTCAAACTAAATAATTTAACTTCCATTTGAATAGCTTGTTTTCATGAATACAACATACGAAGCACTGTGTGAAGCTATGAGATATTTGAACAGATGGCAAGAATGTGGTCACTGTTAAGCAGAGATGAACCTTTGGATACTAGTCAAAAAGAGATAACAGCATTGGATAGGATTTACAAATGGAGAACAGGTTTTATTTTCTCCTCAGTCCACATACACCATTTCCTTTTCGATTTATCAAAATACTTTAAAGGAATGATTTTACTTGATGCCCTGTGGATCACATATCACACATTAAAGAATGAGGAAATAAAATATGGATAGAATACTTGACTACATTTTTAGATCACCATAGCTCTGGACACACGCTGGACCAATCTTGATTTTAATGGCAGGGAAAGGAAATATTGCAACTATATAAATTAAAAATCTCTTCACAAAAGAAATGGAACATCTTTTTAGCTTTCCATTTGCCTCACCAGCTTATGCCCTCGGAACTAGAAGTCTGAGCCCTGGTCTGCACTGGAAGAGGGGGGATGGGTATCAACCTAACATTCACAACTTAAGCTGGGCGAATAGTGTAGCTGAGTCGACATATTCAGGTTGATTTACCTTGGCGTCTTCACGGCGCTGAGTCGCTCCCCCATCGACTCCACCAGTGCTTCTCACTGTGGTGGAGTTCCAGAGTCGATGGGAGAGCGCTAGACTAGACACGATAAATAAATCCCTGAAAGATCAATCTATACCTGCCGATGCAGCGAGTACTGTAGACCTGGCCTTAGTTTTCAAAGTGCCAACTCCCTGAAAGTGCACTGACTTCAACTGGAGCTGCAGTTACTAAGTACTTCTGAAAATCAGTCCATACATGAGTTTTGAAAGCAGTCAGTTGCCCTTGATATAAGTCACATGCGGAATATTTTCTCCATACTGATATTATCAATCTTATCCCTCCCCCTAAGACACTGTGGCATTGCCCTCATCAGCACAGAGAAAATATTCATGAAACTTGGAGGGAGGAGAACAGGTTGCAAAAGAGAAGGCACACTCTTTGGAGGAGGAACTAAGAAGTTAGACTGTACACACAGTTTTGAATGCCAGTAGTAGTTACTGCACCTTTGTAAGTAATTATCTTAATGAAGAGCCAGTTTCGTATTACAAGCATGGAGTCCTCATTCTTAGTACATGGAACACTGATATGAAGAAATAATTTTATCTCAACACAAGGTTGAAGATTTGTTGCTAGACGTACCACAATATCCTCATTGTGAATAACATTCTCTGAACTTCATCCAAGAGTTGGTGGGAAATCTTGTGAGATTTGGGACAGAAATCTTGGCCTCTTTTATACAAGGGAGGAAAACTTCCCACCCTTCCTGCACAAAGGCACAGTTACCAGGACATTCTGAAGGAGGATCTAGTGCTTGATTTGTGAGGGTAATTTCTTGCAATATCCTATGTAAATGGTTTTGTTAGGTTAACTTAGCTTGTCCTGCTTACCTATTCCACACCTGGATCGTGCGGAGTCGGACTATTGCTCAAAACTGTCAGAGACCAAGAAACACACAGACAACAGACAGCTTTTTTATCAAAAAGGGCGCGCACCTTCCTCAGGCTGATAGCTTTGGAAGAGTGCGGCGATTTATTAGCTTGACACAGCAGTATTTATATCTTACAAGACAATGACAAGTTCTGCATTTCTACATAGGAGACCACTCTCCTGCATGGCCAGGGGGCCTCCTGCTTGAACCGGTTTTGTGGTTCCTGAAGCAAGTTTAATGCTAAGAAGGAATAATGCAAGACAATCTTTCCAAAGATTGTCTTGTGTAAGGTCAGGCAGAGTTTATGGTAAGAGAGGTTTCTTGACCAACAGTTAACCCCTCCCTTAATATCTGATAAGCAGCAAATGCAAGAATTTCTTTTGATAAGGGCATAAGAGATACAGAGAGAGGTTTGTCTTTTATTGTTCCAACAGTTTGGATATGGTTATTTGTTTACTCTCCGGGGGTGCAATGCTGCCTCACTTGACATCAGAGGCAGCACTCAAATTGAAGCACCAAGTTTGAGTCTTTGGCTATCAAGCTGAGATTATGAAAGATGATTGGTACTACAAGATGTTGGTGAAAAATAAAAATTGTTGCTCTATAAGGATAGTGAAGGAGTCTTTCCCTGCATTTCTGGTCTGGGCATAGATCTATAGGGAGCGGAAAGACTCAAGCATAGGCTTACACTAGCACTGAAGCCCACAAAGCGTGCAAGCAGGGAAAGACAGAAGCTGGCCCATATCCACACAGTTCAGCTAACATAGCCTCACGTGAGGGAAAGCGCACACTGCCTGACTGGAGATTGCTAGATCTGCCTGAAAAGAATTTAATCTTCCCTTCCCATATAATTTATTACTCAGGTTGCTTTCTAGCCTCTAATTTTAAATCTGGTTGAAAGCTTTCAGCATAATTGTCAAGCAGAGACTTTGTTCCCTCTGTTGTACTCAAGTTGTTTTTCTCATTTGGCTTTCTGTGCTCCCACTGAGCTGTTAATGAGCTGTCAATTATTTGTGCAAATTGGGGAAAAGACACTGAAAAGCTGCTGTACCTGAACTAGAACCCTGCTAACTCAAAATGTTACGAAGTAAGTCATTTTAGTTTTAACAACTATCTTTAGTTGTGTCCCCTTTTCAGTGACTGTACCATTTGTTTCTAACAGCTATCATATAAAATAGATGTGCCTTTAAAAGTAGTTCAGTGTGATAAAAGATATGCTTGTTTAAATTTAAAGATTATTGAATATAAAAGAGCAGGGCCTAATTTAATCAGCTAATTTTGTAACAATATTTGAGGAAGAAGGAATGAAAGAGGTCAAGCTTCCATTGGCATAATAAGTTATGATCCTGGTCATGAGGTAACAGCTAAACTGTCAAATATGGGGGGAGGGGAGGGAAGAATCTCACAAATGAGCAAGTGTGAGTAGTCAAAGAAGAATGCACAGTGGGATGACTCAAGTGCTTCATTTGAATTATCTGCTTAAGTCATTACAGTATCAGGTCATAGAGATTTCCAGCTTGGAGCCCCACACTTCCTCCACTGTGGTGTTTGTCTCTGCTGAGTCTCCTCCCTACCCCCAAACTATGGGGAAAGGCATGTTCAAAACTTGGCAAACTAGGACCACTGCTTCTGCTGGCTCCTAACAATGGCATGGGTCTTGCAGTGCCCACCAAATTTAGGGACAGCGCTCGGATGGGAGGAGGGGTTGGGGTCACTGAAGTCAGTGACATTTCTCTGAATCTGCATCAATGTAACAGAGAAGAATTGGGCCCAATATTACAAAAAGGTTTCTATTATATAATCTTCTACTAAATAAGATTATTCATGTATACCCATTTAAACAGAATTATACCAAAAAACAAGAATTGAGCTTAATAGCTTTTTTGTGTATTTTTTAAAAAGCCTTCAGAAAGAGAATTTTAGTATTAATGTCTGGCATTCCTGGGTTGTCTATATTAGCCCCAAATGATAGGTTTGCATTTTATTTTTAAAGGCATGAATAATTCCGTGGCCTCCAAATTCATTCTTGTAAACCTTTCTCAAGCAAATCTGAATCAAGGTATTAAAGGACAAAAGTCATGAAAATACATTTTTGAAAGTGTAAACTATTACAACCTTTTTTTCTCCCAAAAATAAACTTCATTATGCCATTGTAAATAATTAGAACTGTGTTTATTCTATGATAAATGAACAAATGGAAACATAGCAGCTGGCATAACAGAACTGACCTTTGTAAATCAGTCTCTTAAAAAAAAAAAAAGGAGAGAACCGTTTATTTTTGTAAGCTCTGTGGAGAAGAAAATGGACCTCCACTGGAGACGTTAAAATTCTCAGAGAATGGTGTGATCCTGAGTGTCACTGCAGTTTTGTTTATTAATTCTCTGTTTCCTCTTTGCATCTCATAAAGCCCAAAATTTAACTTGGCAGCTCCTAAGGTTGTCCCTGGATATGGAGTATTTGTGTGCCCCATCACCTCCACCTACCCAATGATGAAGTATCAGACAAAAGTCAGGGAGAAAATATATTCTTACAGAAGTGTCCTAAAGAACTGAGTAGGTAAAAATGAAATTTTATAGACAATGATATCCCTGCCATAAGCATTGGAGGATGGTGCCAAGGATCTCAATTCACTATTTTTTCCCCCAGAATTTTTATAGGATGCATTCTCACTTATTAAAATTCCTAGGACTTTCCCTTACATGGTTATATTTAATTCTGTAGGACTTGCCATAAGATACAGTACTTATTTTTAATTACATACTCCAAAGAAACCACAGATCACATGACTCCTGTAACCAATGCAATATGGTGTAAGGTGATCTGTGAAAATCAGGAACATTTTCCCCCACTCCCTCCTGGATGGTACAAAACGGCATGATCTTCTAGATCAGTGGGTCTCAAACTTATTGAGCCCGCAACCCCTTTTCATGCACTGTTGGCACGCCGTGATCCCTCCGGTCCTCCAAGTTGCGGCGGCAGGAGCTCGCGACCCCCCAGGGAAGTGCTCGGCGACCCCCCGGGGGGGTCGCAACCCCCAGTTTGAAAAACCCTGTTCTAGATGCATTATGTCATCATGGAATAAAGGAGCAAGTTTGGCTCTATTTTCTCAAAGTATGCCTGATTATGATCCTTTGGTATATCAACCTTCCTATGTAGACTCAGGATTTATTTATAGCAATGCTAGACAATAACTATACAAACTACATAAACCCTTGGGTATCCAGAGCTAGAACCCAGAGACTTCATTTGCCAAAACACTGGCACCTTCCACTTGTGCCAGTGTTGTATATCCTTAGCTGAGCAGTAGCAGGAGCAGATTCCTTAATCTCTCTGTAGGCCAACTACCTGAGGGCAAGACTGCAAATATACAAAGACAGTTCATTATGTTAGCATACTATTTTAAAATATAGATAAGATGTTCTTGTCATGAGAGAAAGAAAAGGTTTAACATGGGATAAGTTTCCATGTGGAAGGGAATCAACACCCTTAAATAATAGCTAAGATGTCAGGTCTTTCAATCACAATGCAAAATAACCTACCATTAACTCCACAAATAAGAATCAAGTTGAAAGGCTTCTAGCAAATTACCAGTGAATCACCAGAATCTGCTTCAGGCAGAGAGATATTATTCCTAAACTGTTGCCAGTGATATATAGCTTTAGCATTTCTTATTGCTAATTTGCACTGGTTTCTCATACTCTAACAGATCATTACATGAGCCAGATAATTTGTACTGCTGCCAATAACTGTCTCAGAGGTAAGGCTGCTCAGTTTGACCATTGTAGAATGAATAGCAAGAGGGAGTTTTTTCCACAATTGGAACATTCTTATGAGAAAATAAAAATAAAAGGCAACCTACTGACATATCAGCTCAAAAAAAAAAAGCCATGTGTTCTTAAGGCAGGTTAAAAATAATACACCTCCTTAATAATGTCACATTGATAGGAACTTCCCCTCTTGGTCCTCTCACTTTACTGGATGTCATAAAAATGCACAGTGGGCCAGTCTGTACTCAAAACTACCATCAGCAGACATATAGGCAACTCTAGCAAAACTAAAACACACCATTGTGAATGAGAATAAAAATGCAGGCACCCACACACACACACACACACTAAGGTTTCCTTTGCTGCTTCAGTCTGATCAATTATATTTAACCCCCTCAGTTTTTTATCAGTCATTTGGTTGTGTGAAGCACCGTTCATACACTGGAAATAAAATGGACAAGTTAATCAATAATGGGATGCCAAAAGTTATCTAAAACTAATTGCCTTCTCCATAATTTGCTTTGGGACATGGATAATCTAAATCAACAAATGCCCATGACAAGATGAACCGATCACAAGTGGTGTTGAGTTCACCATCACCTTGACCCTTCTTCCTCATCTTCCTTCCTGTATGTATGAAGTTGATATAATTTAAAAAGTCCTTTCATATACTGGCTTCTGACATTGGGGCCCATAAAATCTACAGAGTGGGATTTAGCAATAAAATAACTTGACATTTTGATCTTTGATTAGGCACCATCTCTTTCCCTGTAAAAGTTTTATTTCACACAAACCGATGAACATCTGAGCTACCAAATGATAAAAGAATAGCAACACCTAATATGACCTTAATTGAAGACCTTGGCTACCCACTCTGAAGCATTTAAGATCCAATCTTTCATAGTTCAAATTCACTTTTACATATAGTCACACTAGATTATATTAAATTGACACAAAGTAATGCAATTGTTTTTACTTTACAAAGTATCTCTTTTTATTCCTAAGGAAAACAGTTGGCTTTTTCCTGTGTGCACATAGTTCCTAAATCCATATAACAAGAAAACAATCTCCAAGGTGTCTCCAAGATGTTATTCACAGAGGGAAACCTTAATATTTTGACATTAACTAATTTCATTTTGTGGTCAGTGACAATTACACAACCTATGTTAAATACACAAACAAAACACCCTATTTTTCTCATGCTTTTGTGAATCTTTGATTCAACTTTTATGGGTTAACATGTTCAGAACAGAAAGAATTTTAGAATGTAGAAGATAATTAAATATTGGCACACCTTTAAAAATGCTCAAAGTTTACAGTAATAAATATTAGCCCATCCTTAAACATGATGTGCTGTAATGTCTGCTGCTAATACCACAAAACATCTTAACTGGCAGATGCTCCTTCTACAGTTCACAAGGATGAGGGCAGTAGTTGATGGATGTTAAATTAGCAGGGGGGCTCTCCAATTTTGGAGGCTATTATCTTGTGTCTTTGATACATAGTGATGCTGCATTGCATCATCTTATGGTGACAGAATGCTATAAGAGAAAGACAATGGGGAGAAGAGATTGAATACATAGATCTATACAGGGTGGTGTTTCCATCCCCATTTCTAGAAATACTGTCATTTAGGCTGTACCAGGATCTATTTTGAATGTTAAAACAAACAAACAAACAAAAAATTGGGAGATCAGGAGAAACTGAGTTGTCAGATGTAACTAGAATGATTCAAAGTCATCATGAAAAATTGGCTAACAGATAGGTCTTAAAATATATTTGTGAGCAGGGAATCAAGGGGCATGCTTCTAGTGGTATCCTGTAGGGATCAGTTCCTGGTCCTACGCTATTTAATATTTTCACCAGTGACCTGGAAGAAAACAAAATCATCACGGATAAAGTTTTTAGGTGACACGAAAATTGGGGGACTGATAAAAAATAAAGATGACAGGTAACACAGAACTTGGTACGCTGGATGCCCAACATACTCAACACAACATAGCCAAATGTAAGTCTCATCTAGGATAAAAGAATGTAGACCATGCTTACAAGATAGGGCAGGGGTGGGCGATCTTTTTACCCTGAGGGCCACAATGGGGGCTCAAAATTGTGTGGAGAGCCAGGTAGGGAAGGCGGTGACTCCCCAAACAGCCTGGCCCCGCCCCCTATCGGACCCCCACCCACTTCCTGCCCGACTTCCCCCCTCAGAAACCCTACCCATCCAATGCCCCCTTCTCCCTTGATCGTCCCCTCTGGAGAACCCCCACTACAACTGTCGCCCCAGGAACCTACCCTCTATCTAGCCCCCCCGGGCTCTTTCTTCCCTGACTGCCCCCTCCCAAAACCCACCCCACCCTAACCACCACCCCCGTCCCGGAACCCACCACCTAAGACCCCCTACTCTTTATTCCCTAACTGACCCCTCCCTAGACCCCCGACCGTAACCCCCCCAAAAAAATCCCCTCACCCCCACCTTGATCACTTTGCTCAGCCAGGCGCTCCAGCCAGTGCAGGCCCCGAGGCTCATCAGGCTCTGCCTGGCACCTCAGCCTGGGGGGCGCGGGGTTCCGCGGCTTGCTGCACTTGGCTTAGCGTTGGGTGCCCGAGCTCGTGGCACTCCGCCCAGTGCGGGGCCCTGAGGCTTGCGGCACTCCAGCTGGGGGTGCAGGGCCCCGCGAGCCAGCCGCACTCCGCCCCGCCTGGTGCCCAGGCACGGGGCCCCACTGGGGAGTCGTGCTGGGCCTGCGCATGGCCCTGGAGTGTGCTCCGCAGCTCCCCACCCTCGTCCAGCCCGAGAGTGCGGGGGCCGCGGCGCTTGTCATGGCACCCCATCTTGGGAGTGCAGGACCACCAGGCACCCCCGTGGGCTGGATAAAAATGGCCAGCGGGCCACATGTGGCCCGCGGGCCGCAGGTTGCCCACCTGTGAGATAGGGGACTCTACCGAGGAAGGCAATGAATCTGAAAGAGACTGGAGAATCAAGGTGAATGATCACCTGAACCTAATGTGATGCTGTGGTCAAAAGGATCAACACTGTCCTGGGATGTACAAATGAGGGAATCTCAGAGTAGGAGGTTAGATTACCTCTGTATTTGGCAGTAATGCAACCACTGCTGGAATACTGTGTTCAGTTTTAGTGTCCACAGTTAAAGATGGATGTTGATACCTGGAAGAGGATTCAGAGAAGAGTGATGAGACTGATTAAAGGTTTAGAAAACCTGACTTCAGTCTAGGAGACAACAGGTATAATAAGATCCAACAGGTGGAAGTTGAAACTACACAAATTCAAACTGGGAACAGGGTACAGATTTTTTACAGTGATCATGATTAACTATTGGAACAATTAACCAAGGGTTCAGGTGGATTTTTCACCTTTAAATCAGTATTGGATGTTTTGCTAAAAGATATATTCCAGTTCAAGGAGGAATTAATTAGGGAAGTCCTATGGCTTGTTATATACAGATCAACCATCCTACATGATCACAATAGTCCCTTCTATACTCAGAATTTTTTAACAGGAAATCTGAAGAATTAAAGACATTTGAAAAATAAGAGATTATATGCAAAAGTAGATGATGATTTGCCTGTTCTGTCTGGAAGAGGGGAGGAGGGAAGTGGTGAGACAAAAGGAAGAAGACAACAGCAGAAGAATAGATCTTCCTTTAGGGAAAGCAAATAGGGAACTTAAGGCAGAGGCATCTCTTCTCCAGTCAGATGCTGCCACTGCTCTGTAGCATGGCAAGAAACCATTCAATTTCCTCAGCCAGAAGATAGCTCCAACTGCTGCTTCCATCTCCCCCATCCTTGGAGGGTCCTCATTAGGCAGAAGATAGGGAGCCGAGGTTTTCCAGGCAGCAAGTTCAGAAGGATGGGGAGATGCATTCTTCATGTTCCTGATTACTTTAAGCCCTGAATGAAAGCTACATTTTTGTTGCTGCTACATTTTATGTATGTTACCCTTTCTGAGGTGTTCCCTGGAATAGCTTTACCTTGTGGATATGCTGGGTTGTTTAACTTCTAATATTACCTAGAATGGTTATTATTTCAGGAACATTCAGTTTAATCGGTACTCCTGCTTTTTCAATTCTGCAGTTAGGACAAACATTCTCACTTCCACTGCACTGCCGATCTCTATTGAATATGCTAATCTCAGCCTCTGCTGCAAAACTCCCATTGATACTGGATGCCCCACAGGTGCAGAATAGCCAATAGAGATCCTTAAACTATGGAAGAGCACTCTTTCTCATTTGTTATTTAAAGCGTGAAGGAAAGACAGTGGACAGTATTAGATGCACAACTTCTGTTCTTACTGTCTTGATTGGCTTTCTGGGACAAGGACCTGGGATTTGACAGGAACTACCTTTGAGCCCATTAGGCTTGCTCAGAAGTAAGGAAATAAAATCAATTGTTTAATGGACTGGTAGCTACGGACACAATGCTATTAATGTGCTTGATTTTTTTTCAAAAAAAAATCTCAGTATCTGAGCAACTGCTAGCTTCTTGCATGGAGGGATATAAAAGCAGAACATTGTCAGGTGGGCCAACAAAACTGCATTAGAGTAGTCGATGCTCATAGTAAGGAAAATGATGAATTATGAAGGATGAAAGCTAGATTCTGAGAGTTAAAGGAAAGGTTTGGCATAAAAATAAGTGAGGATCTGGCTATCATTTTCAGATGTCATCAAAGTCAAGCTTTGTTAAGATCCTCTACTTTAAATTCTATTTATTTTGCCTGATATTTTATGAAAAATAGTCCTTCCCTGAATTACTATAAAATGGCTCCATTTTCTATTTGCTGCCCCACCTGCAGCAAAGTTGCTGTCAGTTTCTCAGCATGAGCACCACATCTCTGAAACGTCTTGTAAATATGCAAGGCATGGGAATGTTTTCTATTTTTTCCTTGCAAAGTGGAGATAATGGACTACAAATTCTTAAAGTTTCTTACATTATTCTTAGTTTCTTCTTTTTTAAATGCATGTCAAAAAGAATCTCATTTCCCATCACTCAGGAGAAGCAGCATAAGTCACTTATGCTTACAAAAGGAGCTTATGTTTACACATGGTTTAATATTTTGAGAAACACTAACAAATTCCAAATTTAATTAAATGATTCCACCTTTGAAGACATTACAATGTAAATAAACCAAATCCTCAGAGTTATTAAAACTTACGCAATTCTTTTAAGATAAGCCATAGTTTTATTATGATTATACAAACAGTGAGAAAGAATTAACATAAATTTACACATTTACTGGAAAATAAAATCAAAGTAGACCCTCAGATATTTAATATATCGAGCCAATTTTCTCATAATTTCATAGCCACTAAAATGCAGCTGTTAATGCTCCATTACATAAATTACTCCTAAAAGCCAAGGAATTCTGCGACGAGGGCTTTTATTTAGTCTGTCTTTAACTACAGGAAATTGTGTCGTAATCAAAGTTTGGTCTCCCACAAACATAAGCTCTAAAAATAAAGAGATAGCAGAATCAATACTTGACTCAAGTGAGATAAAATCTAGATATCAAAGAAGTACAGAAAGCCTAAATTTACAAATTATTTGTGCCAACGGCAAAATATACATTGTAAGGTGTAGATGGCTGGAATATGTTCCAGAGGAATCTCATAAGCAGAGGCAGAAGAAACAATTTGTAAAGAAGGAAACTTTCTATTATATTAGTTAACATCAGACCTAACAAATTCAGTTCAGTGCTACAGTTCACTAACCTCTGATTCAGTCAAGGTGGATAGTTATGATCCACAGCACTTAATTGTAAAAGCATACACAGCTTTTAATAAAACGCTGCTGTCTGAACTGGAGTAAGTGCTGCAATGTGTCTCTCTCTGCCATAAGTAATGTAAATGGCCTGTTAACAAATTTTGGCCTTTCATTTCAAACAGTTTCAGGCAAAGCTTGAGATGGTAATAGCTAACTGAAGTTACATAGTCATTATACTCGCACCAATAAATACAAATGCTACCTTGTGGGAAGCTTCTAATTAGCACCTGAATAACACCTGAGGTCCCAACATCTAATATATTATGTTTTGGTTTCCTAAGGAGACTAACTTTGGGGGTTAGTTTTAGCTGCATATTTTTGAACTGTGGGCTGTGCCATACAAACATGCAGCATGTGGCTCCTTAATTGCCTCTCCCCCTTGTGGTCTGTACTCTTATCATCCTCGAATGTTCCAGACACAAGTAGTAGCTGATTCATTAGGAGACAGGGATGCTCTTGTAGTTAAGGCATGAGATAATCACTCAAGATATCTGGGACCAAGTTCAGGCCTTAATGGACTTCATTTGCACCTATGCAATTCCACTGAAGGTAGCATCTCATCCCTTGTGTGGTGTGCAGTAATCATGCAGACAAGGTGCTTGACAGATCTTTTCATTCAGTACCTAACCCCCCAGTATCTGCATTACATAACATGATCCTGTTAAACGGTACAGTTCCTCACACCCAGGTTCTATTCCTTACTCTGTCAGAGATTTCCTGTATGGCAGTTAGCTTAAAGGTGAATTGTCAGAGGATCTTCTCTTCAGTTCACCAACAGAGTGTTTGGCCAGCCAAGCCAAGCCTAGGTTTTAGACCACCCTTGTTACTTGAAAAATTGTTTGCATCGTAGGGCATGCATGGGGGCTTTTGTGGGGCTAGAGGCACGATTCAACATAGCCAGATCTTTGCCTACATGGGAGCCCCCTACACAGAGCATTCCCTGAGTGTTCAGTGCTTATGTCTCTTTTGTGACCAATCTGTAGTGGCTCATCTGAAGTAAAGTGACCCAGAGCACTGATGATGGTCCTATTCACACAAGGCTCAATTCAAGGGAAGATGTTTGGGGTCAGCCCCACCTGTGGTTTGGCTTTGTCTGCAGTCATGCCAATCAGTGGTCATGGCAGCTTTGCACATTACTTTTCTGCAGCTGCCCAGAATGAAAGCGTTTGAGAAAATCAGAACCAAGATCATGAGCAAAGAAACAGAAGTATGACCAAAATAATAATAATAATTAAAAAAAAAATTCACCCCTGTCTTGCATGTTCCCTTAACCATGTCCACATGAACAGATCCAACTTTTGCCTCTTTGCTGCTTCGGTGCTTAATCAGCACAGTGAACCTGCACATTTCCTGCTTGCTAGCCATAAGGTTTACTGAATAGCAGCAGAGCAAGAACAGCGGAAAGATTTATTAGAGAAATACAGGTGATTCTCTGTGATTTGCTTCATGCAAATGGAGGTTGCCAAACACCGGGGGGTCCAATTATTATCTTGTGCATTCAGGCATGCACATTGTGATGAGAGATGGAGTCAGAAGTACTTGAGTGTCCAATGAGCTACAACAACATCAAAATTCACACAGATACTTACATGCTTCCTAGACTCTCAGGATGAGGAAAGCACCCCAAATAGCACATTTACACATCTTAATTAGTACTTAATATATACCAATGGAGCCTGGGCAGGCAGTAGTGGGTGGTTTAAAAGTAGCTATGGGTGCAGTTCATGATTCCACTAAACGCTTTGGGGGCCACATTGGGATGGTAGAGGATAATTATGCAATTGGAGGGATCTCCCCTGCTGCTCACAAATGTCACTCCCTTGGAAGGGACATCTTTCCAGCAAGATGGAGCCTCTGACCTTACTCCACAAAATCAGAGAAAGGATCCTGAGATGAATCCCCTCTAACACAGGAGTGGAGAACCTGGACACCACGTAGCTGGGGAACCACGGACCAAATAAGTGCACCTGAACCATTTCATAAGATTGTATATGTAACCCGCCAAGACAATACACCATTTCCCAAAACTCACATTCCCTTCAGACACGTGCACTCACAGTTACCACCCTCTGCGATCAGCCTGTTGAAAAAAAGACTACTCTCAAAACTCACTCTCCATGACCACTTCACACTGTCCTTCTGCCTTTTAATTAAGCAGCTGCAATGACCATCAGAAAGGGAGTGCTACATAAATTCTTCATGCAGGTACCACTCTGTGGTCTATATTGTGGTCAAAGAAGGTTGCCCATGTTTGTGCAAGAACACATCAGGCCTGGCAGTTAAACTGCTTAGAAAACTTTGCTACTCCCAGACATAAGTTTTGAAAATCTCTTGGCCTGTTTGCACTTCCAGTGGTCAGCAAATTGGGTATTTGTGCCTGTGCAAGCTTATGAGACTTCAGATGTTAAGTGTTCATGAAAGCAAATTTCTTGTCAGAAAACTGGAGATAACACTTGCCTACCTCACTATAGTGTTGATGGCCTAATTCACTAAGGTTTATAAAGCACCTAGGAATCTTTAGATGGAAGGCATTGTATACTAGATTATCATCCCCCCTGTGGGCAATGATACATATACTCAGCAGTACATTTTGCTTTACTGAGACACTACTGGATTTTCTGTCTACACTAACTTCCCTTCAAATTGAGCTACTTTAATGTATGATCGAGTCTAAATCCATCTTTTCATTGTCTTCACCACAAGAATACTTGAACCACTGTCTTAAAATTTCAGCTCTCTTTTCTGTAGTCTAGTCCATCTTTGTACATTCCCTCTATCTGCATAAATTCACTGCAGCAAGCTATGTAAAACACCTACAATATTCCACTTATCATAATACAATATTTGGCAATGATTCATATGAAGGATACTATACAAAATAAGTTATATTTCTTTATGTGCCATATAAAAAATATAGCTGTGCTTAAATTGAATAAGTTGTGCAAATACTGTCCCATATGACAACAGTACAGAACAGTATGAATCACTTTCTTCTAACACTGAACAAGGAACTTTAAGAAAAAGTTATTTTTAGAAACTATTCAATCTCTTTCAGCTTTATGGTAGAACTTCTGATTTCAACCTTCCTCTGTCCCTCCTGCCCACCCTCCTGTTACAGATTACACATCCCTAGATACAAATTTATGAAATTTCATTACAATGAAATTTAATTATGATGAATTTTCAGATGTTAGTATGTTTATTTCCCCCCAAAATGATCATTACTTTTTTTTTTTTAAAGTGCAATCCAGTGGCTTTGCAGAACTCTGGAACTCGGTTCTATTACTAATATTTGGCTCTGATAACAAGTTAGGAAGGCTCTTATATTTTATAAGAGCTTTGAGTAATGCATTGAGCCTCATCACTAGAGAATAGAGAATGTTACACTGTCTCAAACATTTTCATACAAGGATTTGGCACATGCAAGAACCTTCTTACAGCCTGTCTGATTAAATACATTTCACTAAGCATCATGGCAAATATACAGTACAAACTAGTGTCCTTTCTCTCAGGATATAACCAACTGCCAATCTTTGTCTTTGTCCTTAACTTGTTAGCTCCAGTGGACATTATATTTAGTGGTGACTACTTTAAATATGACAAAGGACAAGCAATCTAAAACATCAGCCCAGAAGCTAATATGCAAATTAATAAATGCAATGGTTTTAATATAAAAGATTCCACCCAAGGGGAGAGCTTTTGAAAGTCTAGACTGAGTGACTGTCTTAAGAAGGAAATGTTAATTAAACATCTGAACTACCGTAGCAAGGGTAGATATGAATTTAATATATTTTCAAAATGATTTGACACTGCAGGATCAGCAACTGATAAATTGGATAAATTAGAAATGGATAGCCTACATGATAAGACCTAACTGTGTTATGTCCTTGAGCAGCAATCAGCCCCAATATTTTTTGTCAAACTGCAACTAATACATGGTAGCTGCAGGCATTCTAACATTGTAAGAGTGCAGGAAGCCTTGCTCGTTTCTCGACTGAAATGCATACTATTGGAAAAATTTAAAGGAAACTGGGTGGGTGTCTGAGTACTCATGGATAATGTATATAATATGTGAGATCACAGCCCCTTTGAAGTCAACTGGAGCTATCAATGGGGTCAGGATTTCACCCTCTGAACCTGCAAATAATGAATCAAGCTCTGTGCTTCCAATCACTAACATCTTTTTTTTAAGAGAATTTAATTTTCTCTGTTTCTAAGACACACAGTAGTCCCTCCCCACCACAATCGAAGCCAATTGATTTTAAAACAGAAGATTATTCCTATTGCCCAAAAACTCAATTTTTTTACAACTCCTTAAAATATATAAGGACTTCCCCTCACCCAGAAGGTACTAAAGCAATACTGCAAAATTCTTCTCAACTTTGATCATTTACTTTATACACTCTGTCAATTTTTAGTGTAACCCTTCTGCCCATCGGAGTTGGCAGCAACAAGGGCCGGGTTCAGTATCCAGGGGTTCCATTCCAATGACAATACAAAACTGGCTCGAGCTCCCACCCAGTGACCTGGGACAACAATATACCACCCTTCTGGGCACCTCTAAGAGACAATACTTCCCCTCTCGCAAGCACAGAGTCTGAGTGTACCAAAACCCTTTTAATAACAAGGAGAAACAATGTGGCATTATATTGGGGAAACACCACAACCAGGATTCATAACCCAAACCATGAACCAGAATCCTGCCCCAGCAAGTTTGGGCTGTGTCCTCTCCTTTAGGTTCAGGAGTCCAGCAACCCCAAAATCACCCAAAGTCCCGAAAGTCCAACTGCCCCAAAGTCTCTGGAGTCCCTGGTCAAAAGTTACTCTGCAGAGTCTTACCTCCCAGGCTTGGTGGAAATGGAGGGCAGGTTGAGGGGTACCTTACGGGGTCTGAGGCCGACTGCCCTACCTCTCCATGGGGTGCTGCTGCTCCGCTTGCTGCGTTGCTCCGCCAGCCATCCCACAAGCTGCTCTGCTCTGCCAGCAGCTCAACTCCGCTCTGCAAGCTGCTCCGCCAGCTGTCCCACGAGATGCTCTGCTCTGCCAGCAGCTAAACTCCGCTCTACAAGCTGCTCTGCCAGCCATCACATGAACTGCTCTGCTTCACCAGCTGCTGTCTCTGCCAGCTCCTCTGCCAGCAGCTCGACTCCACTCTGCAAGCTGTCTCACCAACTGCTCTGCTGGTTGCTCCACTAGCCGACACACAAACTGCTCTGCTCAGAGCCGCCCACTTACGACAGTGCTCAGTGATTTTTTAGCTCTCAAGTGATCTCAGCTCATAGTAGGGGGGCCTTAGCGCAGATGCACCACAGGGTCCAAAGTGATTTCAGCTCAGCAGGCTGAAGTTTTGCTCCCATTAGGAGTCTAAGTCAGCTCTAATATTCCACAGGGGAGAGAGACCAGGTGCAATAGGCCTGTGGGGTCCCCAGACAAGGCCCTCACCAAAAGGTATAGAAGCCTGTCTACAGACTCTCTCAGTTCGGTGGGTTTTGGAACCCCTACCCCTTGGCCAGTGAGTGCTGCCTAGATGATGGTGAGTCCCTCCATCATGACAAAGGCCAAGTACATGTCCCAGTCCCTCATTCATGTAATTAGGTTAGCAACATTTTATCATTCTTACCCCAATAACAGAGAACCTGGGGATCCCACAGCAGCCGAAGTGACCATTTGGGCTGCTGTGAGCTCAGACTAGGTGTGTTGGGTGTGTCTATGCAAATAACATCAGCTGAAGTTATTTTCCACAGTTCACTGCAATTCCCGCAATTCCCCACCAGATGTCAGGGTAGAGCTCATCCTGACACTACTTACATCAAGATGGATGGGACTCAGGCTTTCAGCTAATTCAGGATGAATAAATATTCAAAGGAGAGTAGCATGTCAACCAGTTTGGCTCTTTTATACTCTCTCCAAATCATCTGCCAAATCCTCTCTGTTTTCACTCAGGCAAGCTTCCACACTTAGGAGGGTGCCTAGACTCAGAGGGATTTTCAGCACCATGTTACTAAAATCCTAGCACCCCCTGCACCTATAATTGTCTCTTAGCTTTTGGTTCTTTGAGTATGCCCCTCCCAAAATTGTGTATGCTGAATTTCTTTTACTTGATGTGTATTATCATATATGAATTCAGTGCCATCAATTCTGCACACAGAAGTATCTGTATAAAAGCCAATGTCATAATATGGTTCAAAGTTTATACATTTCAATCCTATTTGCTTGCTTTTCTACTGTAACGTTTGAACCTATTTTGTGAGTTTCTTTTTTTCCCCAGAACATATCTTACTATCCTATATATAAGAAGAATTAAGTTACTGAAAAAACTTCAGAGAGAGTCAAACCTCCATGTAATAATCCATGTATGGATGGGCCTGGTGTAGCAGGCTTTGATTATCTGGTAACCTCTGCCAATAATCAATCCAGCCCTGTGGTGGTTTTCCTGTTCTTGTGACTCAGTCCTCCTGTCCCTTAATCATCTTCCAGTGTAGCACTGTCCAACAAATAGAAGCCCAATGTCCTTACAAAAAAAAAAATTGGCCCCAAATTCTGGGCCCTGTGGTCCTTATATCACAATATCTTAAGGCTTTCAAGCCTTAAGCCATAATTCCCTTGTATCAGGAATGGCTTCACATCACCTTCCCTGGTGGTTTGTAGGAGAACCCAGGCCTTCCCACCTCTCTGTATTCTAGCTCAGGGACTCTAGTGAGCAGGCAAGATCGATCTCTTTGGTCCCAATGCCTGCTACGTCCCCCTAGGCTTCTTCTTATCTCAGCCTATCAGTAGGCCCCTCCCACAATCTCTATAGATTCACCCTTCTTTCATGGCCATGACTCACAAGACTTTCCCCTGGAATCCGCTAAGTACCAAACCAAAAGTACTAACAAAACAAATTCTGCCCTCCTCAGTCTTGACCTTTCATCACTCATTAGTTTCCCCATCTCTGTTCCTCAGCTGAACATTTTCCAAGACTCTCTCCCCAGAAGTCCAGATCCTGCCCTTTTATCGAGCTCACCAACAGAACTTGCTCTACCCTGATAGCTGCTTTGTGTTCTCCTTGGCCTCTTGCCAGCCTTCTCTGTTCAGGAGAGAATCCCAGGACCAGCTCTCTCCCTGGACTTTCTCCTTGAGACTTTAAAGACCAGCACAGTCTAGTATCAAGAGAGGAACTGCAGAATTCCTTCTCTTTCTCCCTACAGCCCACTTCCTACTCTAGCTTCCTCTCTTTATACTAACCACCCAGCTCCTTCTCCAGATGTGACTCACGTTTAATTGGGTAACTACCTTACTTTTCAGCTCCACTTTCCTCTTTCATCACTTGTGTGGCATGTATATCACATCTCAAATATTAAAATGAAAAAAATCAAAGCAACCAAAATCCAACTTTACAGTTTTGTGCTGCTGTATCATTGCTAATCCTGAGGTACTTATTCAAGGTCAATTCAGACCCCTTAGATCTGTACGAAGAGTTCCTCACATGATATTGCTCTGAACACACAGAAAGGGGGAAAGGCAAGACATTTGACTCTTGGGTACCATCCATTCTCCTGTTGTCAGGCAGATGGAGTGATCTCAGCAGAGGCAGCAAACCAAGGGCAGGATGGGCAGGGTGAAGAACGGAGCCAGTTGGAGACACACTTTTGCCCCCCCCCCCAGGGATTAGT
The DNA here is from genome assembly GCA_032164245.1 of Sternotherus odoratus. Taxonomy (NCBI): domain Eukaryota; kingdom Metazoa; phylum Chordata; order Testudines; family Kinosternidae; genus Sternotherus; species Sternotherus odoratus. Next base: position 24,818,221 of record JAVMKO010000009.1, read on the forward strand.
CACCAAAACTAAATAAAGTTTCAGGCTGTGTTAAAATGTCTTGCTTGACCTCTGCCCCCTGTACATACACAGGAGACGTCTTCCTTAAAGTGGGATCCTATACTGGGAAGAAGGCAGCATTCAGAAAGTGGAGCTCTCCCTGGATCATTGGAGAGCTGCATGGCTTGGGGGCTGTACCCCTGCTTCTCTACCAAAGGCAGAAGGTCTCTCCACTTTCCTCCCTCCAGAAGAACTAAGGGAAGGATTGATTACAAAGAAAGACACTTGAATCCTTAGGCAGCGAAAAGTAACCATCTATGAATTTTCCTCACTACCTGGGTCTTCTGTTTTACTCAATCCTTCACTTAAATTAGAGTTACCTGAAGAAAAACTGTTGAGGATTTCAGGATTTGATCCTATAAAGATACATTGGAATGACATCGGAGTAACATCGGCTCCTAAACAAACATGAGAAAACCATCTGTGCTTCCTGTTAATCATTAGTTATATGATATACCTGGTTGACTGCAATTCTTATGTGAAATCCTAGGCTTTTAAAGCAGATATATAAATGGCTTCCCTTAAGAACCTAGAAATATTTCACTATCAAAAAACATGCAGTGAAGCTGCTGCATATACAAGAAAATATTTTTGTAATAAAATCTTGATTTAACCCGCTTGACAAAATGGGTTCACAATAATGCATGGATCTCTGTATAAAACTATAGGTATTTTATATTACTTCCCCTACTTAGATAATTTACAATAGCCTTTCCTTTCTTTTTCTGCTTCACAAATGTAATTGCAAAGTTACTAGGAATCCTTCATTTGGTTCCTGTTATAGGTTTTCTGTATATGTTGCTGCATTTATTTGGTACCTGATTTTTTAATAAAATTACTTGATACTAAGCTGTAAAGGCATCTGTAACCTGTAGATGAAATACATCTTTATAATTAATCAGTCTCACCATTTTATATTTTAGATGACATGCAGTATGCATTTTCCTAAACCCATAAAGCTGTTTTAAAAATGTATATTGTAAGCATGCCACTAAAAAGGATATTTTAATACTGAAAACGTTTTGTAATGAGCATATGCATGTTTTTCAGTAAGTTGGAATCAGAATGAGAAGTCTCAAACTGTGAATATAAATTAGTAAACTCTACTGTATACATTTATTCTACCACATCTCTCTCCTCCTTTCCTCAGAGTTCTTTAATAGTTTTTTGCATAACAAAGAATCCATATTTTAAAATGCAAATTCAAATTCATTTGAAGTAGTTCCTCTAGATAGAGCTGTACTTCCAACCATTGCAATACAAACTCTGAATGAATGCAATCTCTTACCAATTCAAATCAGAATCTGTTTTGGATACAGAAGATATTTCTTCCCTCTTCACAATATTAGAAACCCCCTAAAATATTGCAAAAAAATAAAATAAAATAAAAAATTAAAGTCTTTAATGAAAATGGAAATTGCTTGGGAAGAGCACACAGGAAGAGCAAATGTTTTTCATTCATTTGACTTCCTAAGAGAACTTTGTAAAAAAACCCATAATCCTTGCGTAATATTAAGATATACACAAGATTTAGTTTCTACGTTATTTAATTATTATTCACTTATTTGGTACCTACATCTTCAGTCCTTACAAAGATGATATGCTGTTGATTTCAATGGGAATTTTGCCCATGTTTAGACATCATAATCAGTGTCTTGATTTCTAACTATTGGGCTAAATCCTCAGCTGCTTTGGTGTGACTAAGATGTAGCACAACAAAGATTGCTATAAACTGGGTAGTCTGGTGGCCCAACCAGCTCCAGAGGCAAATTAGAGCATCTTTTAGGCTGCTTTACTTTGTTCCAGCTACTACAGCCTCCTCCATCATGCGTCTATACCAGGGAAGGAGGAGATCATAAAGGGAGGTCTAGCAACAAAGGCTTTATACCAGAGGAGCGTTTCTCCATGGCCGGAAAATCCTTTTCTCAACAAACAGGCCTTGGCGTGCTTACCAACAGAATCTGGCTTGTTTACTGTCATTTACAAAATTATCCTTTCGTGTGAGTGTATCCCATATTTTATCTTGTATCTGGATTATCCAATCTGTTCTTTCATAAGAAGTGTATATTACATGTCCATGTATATTATATTTCTCTCAGTTACACCAGTGCCATGCCTGGACCTCAACGGCATAAGCTGAACATAAACCAAGTAGCATGGAGGTATTTTATATTCACAAGATTAAATATCATATATTGGAATTAATATTTATGGGAAAAACTCTGCCATTAATTATGCCTCTACATCTCCCCGATACTCACTTCAAAACAATTGCATGGAGACTCGGACCCCTTATTTACCGTCATTAATCTTTTTTAAAAACAGCAGATTAGGAATGAATTCAAGAAGTTGATTTGGATCACTGACATACCAAGATTTTGGATGTCATCTTCTTCATAAAATGTGGTGCTAATTTAGCTTCAATCATCACATAAAAGGGGCCTGACCTCTAAGTGACAGCCATTCTAGTGGGAGTTATTCCTACAACTGATGGGAATATTTTGTCCAACATTTGTATTAAATATATTTCCATAAAATGATTGTACAGTACAAAGGATCAGTCCCAATTCATTTCTTATGCTAGACAGTTCATTAAAAAGTTGACATCATTCCCATGAGAATGGTAAACTGGAACAATATTTACTACTAATAGTGTTGGTATTTCACCCACCAGAAAATTTGGGATGTGGGAACAGAAGAGAGAGGAGGCAGAGACAGGACCATTCCACGCTAGGAACAAGAGTTCATCTTTGTTCCTGTCTGATCCACAAGAAAGAGGGAACATAGCTCTAGCAGTCACACCAAGATTCCTTTAACCATCCCTGGCTTAGTAGATCAGGAAAAAAAAATTAAAACTTTGCTTCTCTTCAAATACAGTAAAACGTATTTCCTAAGACACAAAAGAATAATAAAAATATTTCACAAGTGTTGCTTAGAACTCTTCACTTTCCCCCTCTTGTCTCTGCCCTCCCTTGAGTGAATTCTGACATTTTCGTTGATTCTTTTTGCAAAGTATCAGCTAAGTATACCTGAAGGTAAAACTTGAGTCATGCTTACCTATCCTTAGGAACTTTTCATTGTCATTGAGACATTATTCCAAGACACTGCACCACTAAAAGGTTCAAACAAACTATTTGCTCGCTATAGGGATAATTGGTTGAAATTTAACAGTCTGATATACAGGAAGTCAGAGTAGATGCTCTAATGGCCTCTGCTGGCCTTAAACTGTGAACAAAAGTGGAACATCCAGGAAAATCACTGCAGTGCCAGCTGATTTGTTTTTGTCTTATCTGCAGCCTCTGTGTTCAGTGCACCTCTCTGAACACTAAGATAACATGCTACAGATGAAATATTTCAATCACAACCCAATGCCCACAATGCCAACTTAAGTGCTTTATTGACATAGCCCATCCAATACAGCAAAAGACGATGAGCCTAGAAATGACAGAATTATTATGTGTGCTGTTAGTGCCAAATCAGGAAAATCAGGGTCCGGGTTCTATTGTGCTAGTTATTGTACAATTGCGTAGATATGGTCCCTGCCCCCCCAACCTCTCCCCCCCCCCAAAAAAAGTACAATCTAATTTAAGGAAATCTGAGTCAGCAAACAATAGAAGGAAAGGAGTGGGAGCATGAGAGGAACAGTAATAAGTTCACATATTTATGCAGGCTAGTTGTAGACATAATATAGCTCCCAACAAAGTCTATGGCAAAGCCTCCTTTAACTTCAATGGGATGAGGATCAAGGCTTGTTGAGGGCTCAACATCATGTAGAAGTTTCAGGGATAGGTGTAAGGGGGGGGGAAGGGGGAAGGGGGAGAGAAGAGAGAGAAGTTTGTTGTTTTTTTTCCTAAAAATGACATCAACTGCTGTCCCATCTCATGTTACTACAAGTTCGGACATGGATTTTGAGAAAGGGTCTGAAGGACAGGAGGATAGTGGCCTTACAGGCTTGATCATACATGGCACTCTATCTACCAGGAGTGGCACAAAAGAAAGTGTTAGAACAGTTCTAGCAGAAGACAGGAGAGGCTGTAGCCTTTTTACTGGCAAGGCAGAAAACATGTTGGCACATACCATGTGCCCCACCCCCGAGTACACAAGCTAAAATCCCCACAGAAGAGAAAGAATGGAGGGGAAGGAGGTGGGAAGGCTGCCAATCACTGGCAGTGAGGGGCAAGGAAGATCATCCTTGTGTTGTGTTGTGTGGACTGAAAAAGGTGAGAGTTGGCAGTGTTGCCAAAGAAGTGGAAACAGTAATCAAAACATGAGAATGAGTGTCTGGACAATGGAGCTTTGTTCTCTAGCATTCCTGCTCAACGGCATTCAATGGCCCAGCCCTGTGGACCAGCTTGCCCACCCCTTACTCCAGCTTGCTATACCTTTGTCCACTGTTACCTGCAATCTGCATAGTAAGGGGTGGGCAAGCTAACTCTCGAGAGATTTATGAATCTCTCCCTAACGCACCCAGCTCAGTTAGGCCTTTCATCCTTTTGATTGTTTCTTCCCCACCAAGATATTCATAGGCTGATGGGCAGAACTAAAAGCCGGGAAAATGAATAATGGTCTCAACAGCAGCAGAGTGTGAGTCCTTTTCCTCGGGTCTTACTTTTAGTCATTCATAAACAAAGGATTCCAACACAAAAACACACCACAGCAGGTCCCAATTGCCAGAGACCTCCCCAGCCACTTAGCTAGCTGTGGAGGCAGGACAGGTACCCAGAACTACTACAGCCACTTCCCCTCTACTGTTATTTGCCTCCACACACATTCAACATGTCAGGGTCTGATTAATCCCTCATGGGCTGAGGCTTGTGAAGTACCTTTCTATAAGACTTATAAAACACACAATGGCACGTCAAAATAAAGAAATCCCACAAGCCAGGTTTGCCTCATTAATTCACAAGGGTTTACTTATTTATTATGTTTGTATGTTTGTCCCCCAGGCAAAATGCAGAAAAAAAAAACCTATCCCACAAGCATAACCATTTTCCCTCTACCCAACATGTAATCACCTCAGCTGAAAGTTTACATTAAAGGCACTTTATTTACCAATTAGTTCAGCAGTTACTTATTACATTGAAATTTAAATGTACTAATCAAATGTTTATTTTGTAATCATGTTACATTAATGCTAATTAGTGATGTATTTATTACTTCATGGATTACATTTAAATTTAAATGCTCTACTCAAAAGTTTGACATTAAATTGCACCTAGCTAGTTAAGAAGGTACTAATGTATTGGCTAATTTCAAATCTCATTACAACGACATAAGTATTTTGCGTGTGTTAAACTGGTTCTGAAATCTGTTGCTTTTATATGTCACTTAAACCATGTGGTGATTCACTCTGTGAATGGGATGATAGATATTACTTATGTAACAGCTAAAGGATTAGCTGTATGAAGCAAAGATTTTGTTTGTTTTCCTAATCTGACATTTCTTTTGCTCTAAATGTAACTCATAATGAAGAGACTTTATTAAACATTTTCCCCTATCCATTTAGATAAATAAAATCACTTGGAGCTTGTGAAGAAAAAAAACAGTACAATTATGGAATGCCTAGCAAATTGTCTCTGAAGGAATTTCGTAAGTATTTTGTTGTTATCTGAAATTGTTCATTTCTAGACACTACAAGAAAAGAGGATGACGTGGTCCTGATGAGGAGAATACCATATTCAAAGACATGGGCAACAGGTATAAACACATAGTGTATGCCCCGATTCTGACCTCAATGGTGTAACTCCACAGATTTGAGCTGGAGTAAATTGCACCAATATATAGCAAGATTATTATATTTTAGTAGCATTCAAAGAGTCAAATTAGGACTAAATGCTGTCCATTCATATAGTCAGACAAAGTCCTTGACATCAAAAGCATATATTTTAATTTTAAGAAAGGATTTAAGAAATAGGTATGAGAGAGATTAACACTGATGGGGTTGGGGCATACACCTGGGATGCAGAAGTCTCAGGTTCAAGTCCCTGCTTTGAATCAGGCAGACTAGGAACTAGAAGCTTGGACTACCACATCCCAGGTGAGCGTCCTAACATTTGTGTGCATCTTCTATGCCCTATCTCCACCCCACAAATCCTGGGCCAGAGAAATATTTTTGTCACAACAGATAGGTTTACATGAAAATTTTCAGCTTTGACAGAAAAAAATTGTGTCTAAAATTTGCTGACCAGCTCTAGTCCCCAGTCCTTTGCTTTGCTTAATTCCTTCCAGCTACTGTAACCCGCAGTAGTGGACTGGCCTACCACACATTAACCCAAGGATCAGTGATCACAATCGTGGCACAGAGAGAAAGTGACTTTAGTATCCCTTACTCCTCAGGCCTTAATATTACTATTTTATAAATTACCAAATTCAGGAATGTTTTTCCTACCACATATGAACATTACCGTATTTTTCGCCATATAAGACGCTCCGGCATATAAGACGCACCTAATTTTAAAGGCGGAAAATCTAGAAAAAAAAGATTCTGAACCCCCTCCTCCGAAAAGCCACAGATTTTTTTAAAAGCGCCGACCCCCCCCCCTGCCGGCTGCACCCCTGCCCTAGTCCCCGCAGCTGCACCCCCCCCCCCCGTCCCCGCCGCGCTGCCGGATCCACCTGCCCCCCCCCCGGTCCCCGCCGCGCTGCCAGGTCCACCTACCTACCCCCCCCCCCCGTCCCCGTCCCCGCCGCTGCAGGCAGGCTGCCGGGTCCGCCTACCCCCGCCCCCCCTGCCGTCTGCGCCGCCGCCCCTCCCCCGTCTCCGCCGCGGGCGGGCTGCCGGGAGCGTCCCGGTTCCCCCCCCCCCCGCGCAAAGGGCTGGCCCGGCATTTTTATATTCGCCGTATAAGACGCACCAACTCCCCCCCCCCCCCGTTTTAGGGAAGAAAAAGTGCGTCTTATATGGCGAAAAATACGGTATATTACATCATGAAGCATATCTCTGAACTATTTGTCTAAAAGAAGTGACAATGTATTTAGATCTACAGGCATATATGAGATTTCTTCAGGAAGTATAGAAAACCTCTCACCATATATGGCCTCTTGATGAGTGATGGCTTTATTTTATGACATATCCTTTACTTTGATGTCAGCTTGAGTCATAAGTTTCATTCACTTTTTAATAACTGTCAAGACTTTTACAATCACAGGCCCCAGTAGCAAGGACTTTATTACCATCGTCATCGTCTTACAGGACTGTTAGGCAACATGTTCTAAAAATGATCAGACATCACAATGTGACCTTCAAACATTTTATTTTCCTGGAAAACTTCAATAAGGCAGAACTATTGCCAAGTTCCCCTTGCCCTAATAGCTGGTTGAAATGCTGTATTAACCAGCGATATATACCCCCTTTTGTTTTCATAAAACAAGTTGTCACTGAGCTTTACATAGGCTCCCTGAATTTTTCATTTTACAGTAAATGGGGCCATAAATATGATCAGCTCAGCCTTTTAAAGACTTCTCTAAACTTTTGTTGAGGCTGAAGAAATACTTTGGGCAAGTCACTGAGTCTCTCTGTGTGCCTCATTTCTCCATCTGTAAAGTGTAGGTCATAATACTGCTCTACTTCACAGGGTTTTTTTGAGAATAAACACATTCAAGATTGCTTGGCTCTCCGATACTATGGTAATGGGCTGGGGAAGAGAAAATAGATAAATAGAACTGAACTGACCTCTGGCAGGGGATTTACCAGTCAAGTGCTAATGGGTAAATGGACCAGCTACCTTCATCTGGCCAGGATGAAGGCTACATCATATCAGAATTTGATTTCCTATACAGAAAAATAGAACATTTTGCCCCCCAAAAAAGTTCAATGAAACAGATGTAAGAATATCTGGGCAATACCTGTTCCCTGTACACATGAATCGCGAGGTTTCAATTCCACGGTAGCATTCTCCATCACACACAGGGATAGATTTTGGTGAGAGGGTAAAAGAGGAGAAAGTGGCATTAAGAGGTATCTTGGAGCTCCATTCTATGTTATGGAGAAATAACCCACGTATGAGGAAACTACTTATTTCAATGCAGTCCTCCCCCTGCCATCAGAAACATAGTTTGGTCTCCAAAGGAGCTACACCAGTAAAACTGCCTGGGAGCAGTGCTGAAGTCCGTTATTCTAGATCTCTACCCAGAAGGGAAAAGAGCATTAGAAAACAAATATATAGATCAAGATCTCAGTGCCTTAGTCAATTAAGTCAATGAAAGGGGAGATATAGCTAATGTGTCAGCAGCTGAATAGCTATAAGGAAAGAGGTAGACTTTACTGAGTAGGGTGTGTTTTCTCTGAGTCTAACTGCATGAACAGACACCACTGAAGATAGAAAGAAGTCCAGTGAATGCTCTGATTTGTGAGCTACATTTTCTTTCTGCTCTTCTGGAAACTGTGCCTTAGACAATTAATGTTAGGTGTCAGAAGACTGTCCTTAACCATGAGCTTGTTTCACTTGCTTTCAATATAAGCTATATATATCTGTTATATGTTGAATAGAATAGCCATTTGTATATTGACTGCTTTTTCTACAGGTAATGACTATTAAAGCAGAAACAAAAAAAGGGATGAATTAAGCTATTGACGAAATAACAAAGCTTTTCTTTTACATACTACTGTTCACAGCTGATGAGAAAGATTAAACTGTTTCCCTCTGACATTTGTTTTCTTTTCTTTAACAAGTGTTAACATAAATGTGATTGCCTATTGGAGAGATATTACATCTTAAATAGTCTTCTTGGGGTCACCAACTTCATTCTCTTTCAAAATCATCTTCCCCTGAATATCAGAGATCTTTGATTGCCAAAAAAAAAATATGTCAGTCTCATTTCACTTGATAAGATGGCCTCTCTTTCTTATCTATTAATTTATTTCCAAATCAATCCCATGTGTGTTAGAATGCATGAAGAGGTCAATTCCCACCAGTACTGCATTTTTAATTGAACACACTATCTACCAAATTAAATCTTGCCTTTCACTTGATAATCTTGATTTTCGTTCTTTAAGAGCTAACCGTTACTTTGAATTTATGACTACTCTTTCAGATGTCATAATCCTAATGCAAATATTATTGTAAATAACTCCAAGGAAGAAAAAAAAAAGCTGCCCTTTGGTTCTATGATTTTCTCTTAATCACTGGGGGGAGGGGAAAATCAGGGCTCAGCTTTTGTCCACATGGGTGGAAAACATGGGGTCCATGAGCAGGGCAGTGAGAGAAGATCTCCCTAGAGAATACTCCCTTGCTGCTCTCTTGATGGCCTAAAAATACATGATGGATCTGATTCTACTCTCTCACAGTAGACAAAGCTAGAATAACTCCAGTGTAATCACCTAATAAGGACACTTAGTCACACCGACCATGTGGGGTCTTCTCCTGATCCTTATTCTGTAAGTGGTAAATAAAATCCTAAAGTTTATATTGTCTTTTTCACCATTCAGAGCAATTTATTAATAGGATTAATGAAAATACCAAACAACACATACGGAAGAGGTTGTCTCTTGTCTAAAGGAAAAATAAACATGCATGTCAGAAGGGCTTGAACAGAGAGCTTTGTTTTTGTGAAGTCGTTCCTTGCCCATAGTTATTTTTATAACATGATTTATATAATGTTTTGAGATCAGTGAAAGCTGAAAGCATAGGTAACTGTCAGGACACTGGTAACTGCTAACATGTAAGGTGTAGAACATCTCATGATAAGCACTATCAGTTTCTAGCATGGGCAAAGATTTCAGTGAGGATAGGTCTTCAGGGACTGTAGCTGCAGTACCTTAATTGACCTGGTTTCAGACTAGCTGCTTTCATAGTTTCTCTTTATTCAGGTTGGATTTCCTGACCCTACTGCCATGCTCAAGTCCCTTTCTCATACAGTTTTATTCTTCAACCATAAAACTTAAGCAAAACACAAAAAACAGTTCCACTGCTTACCCTGGACTATAATTCCCAGAGGTCCTTCCTCTTGTCTCTCTCTCAGGGCTGAAAGGAGATATGCCCTTCCTTTCAGTTTCTCTGCTTACAGCTAACCAGGGCCGGTGACAGAAGTTTGGGGGCCCCCTACTCTGATAGTTTGGGGCCCCCCCAGCCCAGCCGGGCCCCCTCCAGCCCAGCCGACAGCGTCTGGGGCCCCCCCCAGCCAGCCGCCCCCCCCAGCCCAGCCGACAGTGGCTTCCCCCCCCCCCCAGCTCAGCCCAGCCGCCCCACCCCCAGCCCAGCCGACAGTGGCTGGGGGGCTCCCAGCCCAGCTGGCTCTCCCCCCCCCCCCAGCTGACAGCGGCTGAGGGAGGAAGCCCAGCCGCCTCCCCCCCCAGCCCAGCCGGTGCTCCCCCCCAGCTGACAGCTGGCCGCAGCGAGAGCCCGGGAGCTGCGTGAGCCGCCCTTGCTGCTCCCCCCCTCCTCCCCACCCTTTCTCCCCCTGGACTGCACCGCTGCCGCCGGCCGGGCTCACTGCTCCGGCCGGGGACATGCGCACTCGTCCGGAGGAGAGCCGCGCTGGATGACTACGGGTAGAGCTGTACCGGGCCCCCCCTAAAGAGCGGGGCCCGGTACAGCTCTACCCGTAGTACCCCCCTGTCGCCGGCCCTGCAGCTAACTGCAGGAGCCAATCCCTTTCCCCCTAAACCATGCATGTCCGGTTGAACTGAGCTCTCTTAATCCTTAATAGAAAATACTGACCGTTTCCAAGCTGGGTCTGATCAATAAACCAGACTGGCTGGACCAAGACACCTGGCTCTTTTAGGGACAGTGTGGCAGGGCAGCGACTCACCCCTGCAGTGCCGCCTGCTGGTTCCTCAGGGAATTAGCGTCCCAGCATCCGGAGCACCCTCTGCAGGCCGATGTCCCGCTCTGGCCCCGTGTCCCTCCCGGACCCCAGTGCCCTCTAACTGAGGGTGCTGCACCCCTGCAGTACCCCCTCAGGTCTAAGGGTCTCCCCTCCCTGGGGAACCCCCCAACCCCTATCCCCACCTTGCCTCAGACTAGGCAACTGCCAGTCACCACTTGCCCCCGCTCACTGAGGCAGACTGCAGTATCATTGCCGCTCATCACTGGCAAGGGGGGTTGGCCTGCTGCTTCTACCCCTCTAGTTACGGGCTGCCCCTCGCAACACCAGTGCCCCTGGGTGGGGCCTCCTTCTAGGCCCTGCAGCCTGGGGTGCCCAGGCTAGAGCTTCCCCAGCTCCTCGTGCTTAGCCCCAGCCCTGCACCACCCTGGACACTTACTCAGGCTCCCAGCAGCTAGGCCTATCTGCCTTCTCCTGAGAGAAGGAGGCTCTCTCTGTGTCTAGGCCCCTGCCTCTCAGCCTTTCTACACAGGCCTGTGAGTGTTTGGGGCATGGCTGAGCCTATTTCCCAATCAGGCTGGTAGTTTGCTGGCTCCCAGCCACAACCCCTTCCTGGGCTGTTCCAAGCCCTTAGGGCTGGGAGCGGGTGGTCACCCCGCTACAGGCAGGCTATCCTGTTACAGGGCCATTTGAGAACAAACCTTAGGAAGCTCAAACTAGGTTTATGATCATCATCTGAGGTTCAAACACAATGGTCCCTAAATCCCAGGTCCTCTATGAGTAGCTATGTGGCTCATTGTGAATGCTTTGCCCAACTCTTATGTGTACCTCTGGTTCTACAAAGAGCTCACTTGCTACCGACGTAGTCTGAAAGTATGTGTTGTGAACAGGGATATTAGTGGAGAGGAAATTGAGCTAGGATAAAATTTAGATTGGACCGGTCTGCTGCAACAGAGGAGATTGCTGTATATCCAATTTTTATGTTATCATCCAATTTTTTTAAGGTTCTACTTCTGAGCAAAATTTGCACACCTCTCTTCAGATAAGCTTATCACATATAATTTTTTTTTAAAGAAAGCTTAAAATCATGCATCCAGATAGTACTCTCTGATTACCACTGGCTATCAACTTCACTCAGCAAAAATATGAATTCTTTTACCAAACTGCCATGTTATATATGAGCTACAGTACCTATTCTATTTCATTCAGCTACATCCCCATCACTGAGATCAACTCAGTGAAATAATAAGTGTCAGGTAGAATGAATCTCAAAGCTCTCTCCAACTTTAAGCTCACTTCTCAGCTGTCAAAACATGAGTTATCATTGTCACTGTCAGAATTATCATCTGAAGCTATAGAAGCATGTTTGCTTTCAGCATGTGTTTTACTTTGTTTTTCTTGCTAAGATGAAGCAAGCTAGAGAAAGCACAGGTATGCACCCTAGCAACAGAAAAAGACACATGAAAGACCAGTAATTTTGAGTGACAAAACCCATATGGCTAGAAATTCAGCACAAAAACTCAAAGCACAGTTTGATAAGCAATCTTCTCTTTTATTTATTCCTTTTCATTGAATCTCTCTTCATTTAACAGGCTCAATTCTTGTGGTGTATTTTCTCCTCAACTCACTGGCAATAATTCCATCAACATACACAAAGAGCAGGCCTGCCAAAGTGTTAGTTTAGATGGAGCCCGGGAGATAAGAACTAAGCTATAGGATCAGTGCTTTTCTGGTCTTCAGTGGCTGAGCAAAGAATCAATCACAGATGTAAGAGGGGGTTTTACCCCCAGCCCTTATGCTCTTGAGTACAAAGGCTGGGTCTCTTCTATGCCAGACCAACAAGTCCTTTTCCCCCCACACCCTCACCTTGCCAGTTGGGGTTCTTGGGGTTACCAATCGCTGCCACCAATCGGGTATACTTCCAAAACCTTGGAGGGGCCCCCGATCTTCCCCTAACCCTGACTTTGTACCCACTCCCTGAGTTTTAAAGTCAGAAACCTGAAGAGTGCTTCCCTTCACCCTGACCAGCTGAAGGCAGACTTCCCTTAACCCTGTCTCTCTCAACCTGAGAGCCAGACCCTAACTTTGTACCCCTTCCTGGGATTCAAAGTCAGATACCTGGAGGCTGCTTTCTGTCCTTCACCCTCCCCGGCTGAAGGCAGACTTCCCCCACCCCTGTCTCTCTGTACCTGAGAGGCAGACACCTGGAGACTGCTTCCTCCCTCCCCCGTCTAACCTGAAGGTAAGGAGAGACAGTCTTCACACTCCAGCTAGGCCCCTAGCTGCCCTGATTCCTACTCCCTTCCCTTCCCCCTTCCCAGACTGGAAGCAGAGAAAAACCCTAAGGGAAATAAACCAGACGGTTTTATAACTAGAAAATTTAATAAAGAAAAAGGTTAAAGCAGAAATACAGACACTTTACATTTGGGGTTCCCCACTTTAGTCTGAAAAGGAAGGAACACCCCAAAAGGCACGGCTTATTAGAAGAATCAAATGGTAATACATTAGCTAAGTAGAAGTATCAGAAAAAGGTAGAGCCATCTTCATAGCCAAAGATGGTCTAGAACCCTTGCCAGCTACCTTGGCAAGCTTCCTGCCTCATGTGCAGCCAAAATGGAACTCTCCTGGCCCTGGCCTCCTCCCTGGAGACCAGCCAAGATGGAACTCCCTGGCTTTTGCCTCCTCCTTGGAGACCAGCCAAGATGGGACACTCTGGCTTTTGCCTCCTCCCTGGAGACCAGCCAAGATGGAACTGACTGTTTTGCTCCTCCCTTCTTCATGGGCTCGAGGCTCCTCCCTCCCCCATGGCAGGGAAACTCCTACGTTACCTGTTTCAGATAACAAGCCCCACCCAGGCAAGGCACACTGTGTTAGATAACATAGCCCAACCCAGGCAAGGCACCCTTTACACTTATAACAACAGATATGAAAGATCCATCAAAACTCTTGGGTTCTGCTCCCCTCTTTGGCCCAAATCAGTGCTCTGGAAGATCTAAGCAGCCATATGCTGCACCTACTCTCTTCATCTCCCTCCCCTAGACACAGGTGAAAGGACTATGTGAGGATGAATTGGTTAGGAGAGGGGCATGGCCATAGCACTCAGCATTATGGGAATTCTGGGCTGGACATCCCAGGCAGGGCTGCTGTAAGCTAAAGGCTGCTCTAACTTATTCCAGTGATTCTTTAACTTCAATAAAACTCTTTAACTGAGAAGTTATACACGTGGTCGAATATCTACATACACAATTCCTACAATGTGGCTCTATTGAAGGAATACAGTCAGAGAGCAGGAATTACTTACATTAATAGAGCTATTTGTGTGTGGGGTGTGTGTGTATAAACAAATATATATTTCTTATGAGTGTTAAAAGTGCTGCTTGAACATGAATAGAATTAGCATCTGAAGAGTATATTTTATTTTTAAACATCATTCTACATATCACCACAATTTAAAAGATGTTCTCTCTAAATTCCCTTTAATGCCATGACTTTGCAACAGATTTGTGCCTCAGAATCCATGCTTTTATTTAAAAAGATTCAAGTTTCTAATCCCTAGTAACTGCTAGGAAAACCTTCCCCAAGGGAACGAAGAGTAAACCAATGCAGTGATGTCTTCCTGACTTTGCAGACAGCCTGAAACAACTGCTCTGGTGTTAACTTTGAAATCTAATTCTGCCAATTTCACTGTCAACATTGATAATTTCACTTCAAATCAAACATCTAGCTATTGTGTTTATAGCTATAGCTTATAGATTGTGCCATACTGGACTGGCTTTCCCAGGCAGCAATTTAAAGGGACTGGGGCTCCTAGCAGTGGGCCCTACTGTGGGCCCTTTACATTTCTGACCAATCCTGCCTCTTCTGATTGACGCCCCACCCCTTTTGGTTGAGGATCTGGCCCCTTCCCAGAACTCCAGCATACTGGATAGTCCTTTATGTTACTTTCACTCCTGCCCTTAGCCAAATGTTAAAGCCTTCAATTTACCCTCTGACATGTTATAATTGAATTATTCATTTTTAATATAAAATTCAACAGCATATTGAAGATATATATGTCAATGTCAGTCACTTTAACATGTGAGCTCCTTTTCTGTCTCTTTTATACATTTTCATATTTAATTCACTGAGAACATCCACATTTTATTTATCTGAAGCTGCCATATCCTCTTCTGCAGAAACCAAGGTTTCTTGTTGCAGAGATTCAGCCCAGTTTCTTCTGTAGGAACAAAACCTTTCTTCAATCTTTTACTTGTAATAATTAAAAGTCTTTTCAGTTTTGTAACGTGCTTGTCTTGGCTTTTAAACTAACCCTCAGGAATAATTTCCCCTGGCACTTTATCTGACGTAAGATTTCCTGAAAACCCTGAAAAATGAGTCCCTAAACTCAATATTAAGTTCATGCTAATCTGAACTTTGACCAAAATTTAGGTACAAAAGCATATTCCCTTAATATAGGCATTCAGTGAGAGGCATTCTACACCACACCTTTAAATTGAGCTCTTACTAATTCATGGGGAGTCAAGTACGACCTATTTTTGACCCTAACTGAAATTAGAGCTAATTGGGCTCTTCATTAAAGTTATTAAATTGATTTCAATTAATATTAGTTAAGTGAGACTGAAGGTGAAAGAGTTAGCTCCATTATGGACATTAACTTCTTCCCCATAATGACAGTAACGGCTACTACTAATAAAACTTTAGCTTACCCATGCAGTCTCCAGCTCTTCTAGGAAAACCTATGCAAGCTGGTTTGCATTTTTCCACATGCACCGCACAAAATCTCCCTCATCCCAGAATGCAATAGTAACTATGATGTCCCAGAGACCCACACTAAGCAAAAGTTAAAGGGAACAGCAAGGAGTTTCTGCTCTCAGCTGGTGCTGTGGATCTCAGCAACCATGGGAAGTGGGGGAAATGGAAGGAGCTGCTCCCCCAAATTCAGGGGTGCTTGGTTGCAGCAGGGGGTAGAGATCAAGGGAGGAAGGAAGTTTCCATTCCTCTGAGCACAATCCTACAGAGCTCAGCAGGGATGGAGGAGGGTCAGACTGAAAAGGAGCTGGGTAGTGGTAGTGGCAGCAGCTACTCAAGAGTAAAGTTGGGGAGGAAGCAGCTCCATTGCTTGTGAACCATCAGGCATGGCTCCCTCCTTGGCTTTTCCCACTCAGGTCTCTGGCCCATTTTTATTGCCTGCACAGCAGTAGCTCTGGGCTGCATCTGGGTGAAGACCACACATCCAATGATCTAAATGGAAAGACTGCGCCCCACCCCTATTTTACAGCACACTCCCTTAAAACCAGAATGGATTATTAAAAGCAAATATTTATACAGTGCTTGTGAAATGTGTTGGGTTAAAGGCCACAGATATTGAACTCTGTGTCTAAAGATCAGGCAGTAAGAGTGCAAACATCATGAGCAGTAAGAGTGCAAACTTAGATCTCATGCAAACACTGACTAGCACCAATGTGCCACACCCTATACCTAGGGGGAACTCTGAAAGAATAATGAAGTTGGCCCCCCAGAACTAATTCAGTCCTCAGACTCTTTGCTGAGATTGCCAGAAATAGAGCTAATTAGTGATTATTTACAGAGTTTTGTGATATGAAATTATAGTGGGAACCAAACAGAAACAGACATTATACATAGATCTCTGAACAATTGTCAGATAGTAGCAAAACTTTAGTTACTGTTGAGCTGGGTCAGATTTGAACTAGAGACCTAGTAACAAAACATTTGTTTTAACCGCATTCCCAAACCTCAGAGCCTTCTAGTTTTCATCAACAGTCTTTTAAAAATAAGGATCCCCCCCCCCCCCAGCTCATGGGGAAGAGGGAGGTGTTTCCTTGCTAAATTTTCACTTGTGAGGAAGGGAGATACTCTGAAATCTTTTAAACATCTGAAGTTAAATACAGAACTCATATGCCAACACCAATGCGTACAATTCCATGTAACAATATCCCAAGCCTAGAATTGCTCTAACCAAAGAAACTCTATACAGAAGGAGCTGTCCAGAGTCTTATACTTATTCTGATGCAGAGGATGCAATGAAGGACAATGTGCAGGGGATCGGTCCAGGTGCTGAAATATGAGAACTGTTAGCATGGGAGCAATGAACCATAGTACAAAAAGCAGAAGCTGCATCAATCTAGCCAAGACTCAGAAGACTTTCTGCAGTCCAAATGAATACAAATATCTTACATTACAGAATGGATCTGTAATGGTCCAGCTTTTCCATCATACACTATAGCACTTCCATTCCAACATCCATTCAGGTAATTTCTATAACCTATCTGAGGCATACATTGCTAGTTTCAGCCAATAGTCACATAGCCCAGAAGTTTTGCAATCTGTTTCTATGGGAGAACTTCACTGGAAGTGAGTTTCTGTCTTGTTGGTGAGGATCCATAGGGAAACTTTAAAGAATATTTTACTCTCTATTGAGGCATTTTCTGATAAGTTTGCCAGAATTTCACAGGTGATCTTCTATGTCCTATGCTTGATTTAGAAAAGTCTTAATAGCTGATAAAGTTTGCAGACCAGATGACTGAACTCCAGCATCTTAATTTTACACAATGACCAAAAGAACACAACATATGTCATCTTACTTTCCAAATGAGTCCTGAAACAGCATGCTTGACCATTGCACTGTGATCCAGAGAGCTCAGCATAGCCCATCCTCCTTCCTATACAGAACTCCACTACAGATTTCATACTCACCTGAGTTGGAATATCCAAACACAGTCCATATATATCCACTTTTACCCAGTCCACTCTAGAAAAGTCAAAGACTTCACAGGAGACCATTCATTAAATCAGTCTAGAACAATAACAAGAGAAAAAACACACACCACCTATTTACTGTGGCGTAGAGGAGGGACTTGATATGTCTGTGGAATGTATTAGTTTTTATTATGATCTATAATATCCAAGATCCTCTACAAGATTAAAGTTATAATTATGATATAGAGGGCATCCCCATTAGTTGGAATTGGGGTGCTGCGGCAGGAATACAAATGCAAAACTGACAAGTCCTAACTATGCTTTCCTCACTTTTAAAATGGTGCTTTTATAAATACAACATTATAATAATTTTGCTTTTAATTAATGGATGTTTGTTTATTTACAAGTTTTTTGCAGTGCAGACTTTGTGAGGGACAAGGTGATATAGACTGAATCATTATCTCTCTCTCTGGCATAGTACTTATGCTAGATCAGTCAACAGCTGGGGAAATTAATTTACCCTGTCCTCTTTGATGAGTTAACCTTCCCTTGGTTCTCTGAATTCATTCTCAGTTTATGAATGAATATCCCAACTATAGAGCTCCAGAAGAAGAGCACATTATATTATATAAAATATGCAGTAAGGTCCGTAGCGCAAACCATGAAATTATGAGTTCTATCATTTCCAAATGGATTCCAATTTCTTGGATTGAAACAAGCAGAGAAGATTGGCTATGAGAGAGAATTTCCATTTGTGAGTACTGTTCCACAGCAGGAACCTATTTACAGAGGAAATTGCCATATAAACAGTCAAATAACTCAAACATGAGAACTTTTCTATGTTCAGTCTATAAAGAGCCCTTATGCTGCCTATCCATATCATTACAGTAATTAATATATTTGTATGCCATAGGCATCTAGCAAGTTCCTAGCAAGGTGTCTATGCTGACAAGAGTCTATTTACAGTATAATAGAACTAACACTTGCATTGGTTTCTTGGCTTTCACTTCATAGGCTTGACAAGTAAAAAGCAGCAACAGCAAATCAAGCTGAGGTTGAAAGACATGTTGGGTTTTCCAAAGGTATTCATACACTTAATACTGCCAAACATTTGTGTACCTTCATGCTTTTGTCTTCAGTCACCATCATTGCACAAGTGATATATTATACACAATTCAATAGATAACATGAGAGAGTTTGAGATTCTCATGAACACTATACTTAAATGTCCGACTAAAAGCTTTAACAACAGAATGCGGATTTACATTTACATTGCAGAATTACATTTACAGCAGCCCCTCTCATCTCACTTTCTCCCTCTTCCCCTCCAAAAAGAACTCCTAACCCAAATAGAGCTTCCTATAACAAAGAAAGAAACATGTGCTGAAGACTTCATGAAGTCCACTAAGGCAATTTGTTAACCTGGAAAGTTCTCTGATTCTACAGTGATGGGCACCACATTCAGAATCTGATAAGAGAGAGAATAATTCTCTTCACCACAATCTTAAAATTATATGTTTATGGACAGAACAGTAGCCCCTGAATTCTGAAGATATTAACTCTTACAAGGGTAGTAGGAATATTTCATTTCAGAGCATTAACCCAAGTGATGTGACTAGGGTCAAGAAATAAAGTTCAATTTCTTGGCAGCATTCAGGTGTGCCAGACTCTCTTTGTAGATGGATGGGCAATATTCCAAAACCAAATTATCTGGTTGGTTAAGTGATGTGCAGATATAGTCACTTTAACAGTAGGTGAGGATAAGCCACTATGTTTGGTTCTATTTAACTGCATATATATCATTGATATAGTCACTAATAAAATGCATAGACATGCATGGTTTTGATGCTTACCTTGATGTCTTACTGGTCATCTTTAGAACTTCTACATAGTTGGAAAACTTTAATAGTGCTCAAAGAAGTATTTGGGGCAGTGTTGGGAAATGATATGCCCAATTATGTGAATAGTAATTTTATATTTTCTTGTATAGTGCACTAGAAATGTACCTTATAATATTTCAGTATACAACAGAATCAGCTATTGCTGTTCCTATAATTTGTTTCAAACATCTCATATCTGCCAAGCTAAGGTGTATTGTAATAAATGAAGAGTAAGTATTTTTGCTACATTTGCATTTAGTTTCCCTTTGCTGTAAGTGCCGGAATCACCCATCAAACTGACTCAGTTTTAATGAGACTAAAAAAAAAAGAAGAAAAAGTCCTTCAATCAGCCACTAACTCAGTACAGTAAATAGGAAAAAGCCCAAATATTGTTTATAAGCAAAAATCCCTTGGACTGGCAGGAAGTGTTTGTTTCTCAATGAAAGAGAAATTGTGTTTTAAGATTTTGATTTTTAGAGTTCTAGAAATTCTTACTTCAGTTCCTATTTTTCAAGGAATTATTCATGTATCTACCTCTAGCTCGTGCATAACTATTCACAAGATCAGGAGCTTAAAATAGAAAACAGGTTAGCTGCGTTATGTTTCTGTTAAAGCTGGTCAAATTATTCATTGCAAATAAATTATCTGGTGATCCATAAAGTTACTCAAATAGTTTATGCAAACAAATTTTAGTCTACAGTGAGTTCACTTTGACTATTTGCTATTTGCTCCCCCTCCCCTTCCTCTTTGATACCTATGCAGAGTTTTAAGTACCTCTCCAAATTTAAAAATACATAATTAAATATGTAAAATGTTCAAAAGCTTTAATTCAGCATCCCTCCCCCTCCAAACAGGTTTTCCTGTTAATAGGTACTCCCACAAAAACTAAATCCCTCGTCCCACTTCACGTTGACTGATTGGTCACCAAATTCCCAATGTTTCTTCTCCCTGAACAGATTACTCTGACTTTTAAAATAGAAGTAAATAACAATTAGCAAATATTCTTCTTTGTCCATCAATATTCCATCAAAGGAGACTTTAGATTGTGAACTAAAAAGCATCTAAATTTGAGTGTTGAAGTCTCTGCTTTGTTGTTACTGCCCGGTCTAGATACCAGGAGAAATCTACAGCTGAACTTAGTTGCCTTTAAATGCTTCCTTCCCTTCCAAGCAGTATCCGTGGCTATGAATCTGTCTAATGCCCACATATCAGACTGTGATAGGGAATTCATTTTCAGAGCCGTCATACCAATCACAAAAGAGGATTTGAAAATAATTCTATTATAGAAGCCAACATTGAATTATTACATCGTGGCCGATGAAGTAAAATGGAATTAGTAGAGAAAAGCATCAAGAAAACTTATGTTTGGGATTCATGGGAGAGCCCAGATTCAGCATCTTTACACTACATGTACATAAATCATAGCTGGAGGAAATTCCCTACTTGACTACAGCATAATGGTTTTAAAGTAGGTTAAATAGTTAACAGCTGCAGCAGTTTTTCCACTGGAACACAAGTTTTCATGTCTATCATTCCACACAGAACATTTTAAATGACAAGTGACATAACTCCTGGAGTTGGAAACACACATTTCTGGGATGAGTAGATTCATTTTAGGGGCTACAAAGCAGTGGATCATGCTCTGTATCTTTACATTTGCTGCCGGTTTTGAATGGTTACTTATACCTCTCAGTCCACCCCACATCTTTTGTATCTGGGAGGGAAAGAACACTTACAAGATTTCTGAACACTAAAGTCCCAATCCTGATCCACACTGGCAGAACAAATAACCCACACAGAGCCCCACACAAGCCATCACATTCCTTACATTAGTCAGCCTGCATGGTTCTCTTTGAAGGTTCAAAGCCTAAATTACTAGGGTAACCAGACAGCAAGTGTGAAAAATAGGGACAGGAGGTGTCTATATAAGACAAAACCCCAAATATCAGGATTGTCCCTATAAAACCGGAACATCTTGTCACCTTATAAACTAGTGAAAGATATCTGCTAATCACCTAGGATTGATAAGAGCACTAGAAATAGGACCAAGGACATTATTAAACTGAAGAGAATTTTAGCCTTTTCAGTTGCTAATTTGAAACTGATTTCCACACACAAAAGGCTAATGCATTAATAAATGGAGCCATAACACATGACCCCTAATTAAAAATGAATTGCATGTGGTAAAAAACAATTTAAAAAGCTACTGTAAAGTGAACCCATTTATTTTCAGTGTCTTAATAATAGCATCACTTTAAGTGATCTATTGATTTGCTAGGATATGCATTAACCCCCCCCCCTCTTATTATGTTCTGTTCATGAAACCACAGAGCTAGAGTTGCTAATTTTTAAAAACAGAAGAGTTCTCAGGTCAAAGGAGGAGTTTTCACCTTTAGATGAAGTTATATTGATGAAGAAGTGGGATGAGAATAGGCATCATATGGTTTCTTTATACAGCTTCCTTCTTTATTATCTTTGAGGAATGTTTCTTGGGCTTAACATTTGGAGTAGGGAAGATTTTGCCTGCAGAGGATAGGAAATGCCCTAATAAATTTCTTTACCTACCATAGGATTTTTTAAAAATATATATATTATTTTAAATGACTTAAAATACTTAAGATGATGCTAGTCTCATTTTCTGCTTAAATGTGTATGATTTCATATATAGTATATTTATTTATATTTATGCTTTTGTGACATGTTTATTTAAAAGTGTCACAGGCTGTGCAGTGTGCCTGAGTTAATATTGCTAATGGAACTTTAATAACTTTTTATTATTTTGGCCCTGAAATCCCATTCTAGCACCTTTTAACAAAATCTAATACTTGACAGAGGTGTTTTTCCAACATACCGGTTGTTGTGTGAGTGCAGACTCTAAGTAAGATTTAGCCCTGTCAAATGCCCCCTCTCTTATGTGTTACTGTCTACAGGCTCAGGTCCCTCCTTAATATTTAGTGAATTCTCCTAGGAGAGGAGAGCACTTAGTAATCTGCAATCTCCCTCCTCCTCTCCCCTCCCCTGCCATATACAGACATTTTTAGGAGGTGCCAGCCTGTTTTCTCCACATCTTCTGGATAGTAAGAAGCTTTTGGTAGCAACAGGATTATGAAAACTCTACCCATTAGCACTATACATTAGCCTTGTGCATTCTGGGGCATCTCAGGCAAAGAACCCTATGGCCTGAGAAAGGAAGTGGCTGTTATCATAGACACTGACTTTCCCTCTTTCCCCTGGGTGTTCAAATCGCCCCGTCACACCCCCACCCCTATTCCACCTCTTCCATGAGGCCCCGCCCCCATTCCAATTCCTTCCCCAAATCAAGATACAGCAGGGACCTGCATTCCTCTGAGTATTTTTAATGTTATCCCTATTACATACTTACAAAAGAAGTACCTAACATGAACTGAGGTGAAAGAAAAAACAGTATTCAAATGGTCTATATTAAAATGTATATTTTTAAGTCTACTCACAAATTTAGGAAAGATGTGCACAAATTGGAGACAGCCCAGAGAAGATCAATAAAAATGATTAAAGGTCTAGAAAATATGACCTATGAGAGAAGATTACATATACAAATCCATTTTTTTCAGTCTGGAGAAACGAAAACTGAGAGGGGGATGTGGTAAGAGTTTTCAAGTACATAAAAGATTATTACAAGGAAGAGGGAGAAAAATTGTTCTCTAACCTCTGAGGATAGGGCAAGAAGCAATGGGCTTAAATTGCAGCCAGGATAGTTTAGGCTTAACATTAGGAAAAACTTCTTAATTGTCAGGTTGGTTAAGCACTGGAATAAATTGCCTGGGGAGGTTGTGGAATCTCCATCATTGGAGATTTTTAAAAGCAGGTTAGACAAACAACTGTCAGGGATGGTCCAGATAATACTTAGTCCTGCCCTGAGTACAGGGGACTGGACTAGAGGACCTCTTGAGGTCTCTTCCTGTCCTATTTTCTATGATTAAGTTAACAAGTATGGGCCATACCCTGCAGCCCTTATTCACATGAGCACTACCACTGATTTATATGGGATTGCTCAAGAGAATAAAGCCTACAGGATTGGATCCTTTACAAACAAGGTTTTGTATTTAACACAAATTTCAATTCATTTTTAATAATAAAAAAAGCCTTTATAGTCTGTCAAGACATTTTCTAGAAGAAAAGGAGATCAAAGCAAAGATTATTTCCCTGCATTATCACAGTCAATTTTCTTCTGTTTAGTCAGATCACAACTGATTGTTGAATAGGGTGATTTTCAGTCTATGCATTTCCAATGCCCCAACACAGTAGTATCTAAAAATGGTATTACAAAGGAACTACTATCCACCTCATCTTTATGGTAAGGAACTTGGTGGAATTCTCTATTACTACATATTTATATTACAGTAGCACCTGAAGGATCAAGACCTCGTTATACTAAGTTCTGTACAAAGAGGTAGCTTCTATCCCATTTTTCTTTAGTAGCCATGAGATAGATCTTTTGTCTCAGCAAACAGTTATATTGTAATGGACTCCCTGTTCTCCAGTGACTGGGTTGCAAGTGGGTTAAGAGAGAGGCTCCTGGAATGCAAAATTTAACGAAGTGTTCTTTTGGTGAGTGGCACTGCTTGTTCTCAACTCTAGGAGAGTAGATGCTGCAGCATGAAGGCTTGTGCCCACATTGTTTTGGGGCTCATGACAAATCTCGGCATGTACTTTGATAGGGGGCAAACCAACAAATTTTATTGAAAATGGTCATTCCCTTAGAGGTGGAAGCACAGGTGTGATCGGCAGCGGTGCCACACAGACCATAAGTAGGTCCAGGTAGAACAGAAAATGCAATACTCCAACACCAGGCCTACCTTCCCTCATGGAGCCTGTAGCACCCCATGGTCTGGCTCCAGTCAGGCCTTCCTTAAGGGAGTTAGTGTAAGAATTCTTCTCTTCCTCTCAGCCTCCTCAAGAGAGCTGGCTCTCTCCTTTTAACCATATCCTCCAAGCCCAACAGCTCTTGCAGGTGATGCAGGATGGGGCGGATTGAGCCCACAGCACTTGTGTTATTCTTTTTCTGATCAGTGTGGGATTTGCATGCTCCATCACAGGACTGCATTCAAGTTTGTTGAATTCTTTAAAGCAATGTGGTCTTGCCTCCTTCTTTCAAATACTTCTGAGGCTACAATATTTTGCACAGGAAAAACAATTACACTTTTTTCTTTCTTCTGTTGAAGAAATCATCAGATGCACACAGAATTCTTTACATTAGTTCACAGATACAGATGTGAAGTATTTTGATTCAACTATGAGAGTGAGTACAAAAGATCAACATTCATGTGCTGCATTCCATACATTTTATATTGGCACCACAATAGAGGGAACATCTTTCTTCATTATTGTAGGAAAAATCTAGTTTATAAGTAAATGTATTACAAATGCTGTGTAACTTGGCATAAATTTGAGATGCTGTTTGACTGTGCTGCAGATACTGTGCGGTACAGTTACGCAACATGAGGTTACTGCTGTGTAACATAGCTCTAAGTTGCTTCAAACTCTTATCTTGTCTCATACGTTTGTCTCATACATCTTGTCTCATATGTTTCAAACTCTTATCTTGTCTCATACGTTTGTTTCATATGTCTTGTCTCATATGTTTGTCTCATACATCTTGTCTCATACGTTTGTCTCTTGAGAAGTTCCAGGCAGATACGGAACAATGGTTGTGAAACAAACAAGACCATAAGACTTTTCTATTTGTCAAGCTGTCACAGGCCCCTCCTCTACCTAAAGAAGGGTATAAAAAGGTCTTGGTAATGTACAGAGCCAAGCCATAATTTGAGTGCTGACTCTTTGGCTTCAATTTGCTAGCAAATAAACTTATTTTCAAGGTCCTCCCAGTGTCTGCCTGTCTTTGAAGGTAAATTGAGACAGCCTCCAAAGGAACGAAGCCCTTTGTGCAACATTATCTAAATCAATTAAGACTTCTAAGTTAGAGAAAAATAAGTAGTTGGAGCGAAATTGTCTGAATAAGTGAACAGTTAGTGATCAAAATTAAATTGTCTATTTCCCACTTGAATGCATATAAATGCACTCATAGATAAGGCTGCTAGCTTGTTTTCCTTTCATTATTAGTCACCACATAATCAGCATATGATGCTTTTTGTCTCAATGTCAGTTTCATAGTTCCTGGCACAAACGTCAGTGAATAGGTTTGATGTTCTCCAAATAGCACAAACGTTTATCCTAAATAAATCAAGCCAAACTATGATGTGAATAGGAATGACAGTGGCAGAAAAATTCTCCAGGACAGTGACTTGCAGCAGGCAGCCTATGGGCACTGGAATTGTAAAAGGGAGTCAGTTCTACTGACTCACTTTCCTTTCCTTAGAGAGTTGATCACAACAGTTTCCACCATCAAGAACAACCCACCTGGGTTACCTCCAGCACCTCATAAAAATCCTGCCGGGACACCAAAGAACCTTGAGTAACTCTCAAATCAGCCAAGAGACACAAAGAGCCCTAAGCCAAAAAGGCACTTAGCAGCACCACACTTCTAGATCACATTGTGGCCAAAGTCAGGTTCAGAGAGAAAAGGGTGGGCAGGGGGAGCAGAAGACTCATTAGCTATGCAGATGATGCAAAGTTTGATCACATCCCTGCAGCACAGTTAAAAGTCTATCAGCCGCACATGGGTGATACATAAATGGTCCTCAACATTAAAGAGGCTGCACAACATTCAGGCTATTATGTACCAGTATCGATGGCACAGGATTTTTCCTGATAGACTTGTCCTTTAGAGTCTTACCAGTGCAACAATACACCAGTATTAATTAAATGTTGTTAAACCCAGCAGTGAAAAGAAAGAAAGAAAAAAAATAGTCCAGAAAGAAAGAGTGCCTTCCTGGGGCTATTCTGCTGGTATTTCCGCAGTGTGTCCATTCCATCTGTTCTATCACTGGTGTAATCAGAGTATGTCTACACTGCAACCATGCACTCATTAGACATGTCTGAACTAGCTTTAATCAAGCTAGCACAGGTACTGGAGCAGTGAAACCACAGCAGCACAGGTTAGCTGCCCAAATAAGTACCCAGCGTTCTGTGCTGAAGCCCAAACTACCATGGCTTCACAGTTATCCGTACTTGAACCAGCTACATTAAACTTATCTCAGACACATCCACGTGTGCTGGAATCACACACTCAAATTACAGTGTAGATGAACTCTAAATATCATAATTTGGAGAGTAGAACTTGGTGCAATATTAATATTGCCACTATTTCTATCACATTGAAACAAACACAGTGGACCTGAGAGTCCATTGCCTTGCACCTTATGCAGTCATTGATGCCTGCATAGAGTGAGTAGAAAGTGGATATAAATCATCACAGATTAGAATGGCAACATTTTAAACCCTGTGTCTGTCACAGGTCTAGATGATTGCAAAAGGTAGAAGGTTCTCTATACCATCTGAGGAACAACTGTTGTGAGACAAGATTTTCACTGTCACAGAAGGCAAAATTTGGCCTAGTATATATATGTACGTAGTATCTTCCTCATATTTCTGTATGTTGCATTCAATTTAGTGATTACAATTCCCTGCACACAAAATTACCTCTCATTTACACTTAGTGATAGAGAACCTCACAAGCTTGATTAGTTGAATTTAGTAGTCAGACATCTGGGGGCAGATTCTTGCCCTCTATTACATGAGTCTAGCAACTCAGAATTTACATCATCAACATAACCAAACATTAGTGGCCCATCATGATTAGTTCAAATTTTTCAAAGCCTCTTTGGAACTGATCCAGAAACCTTGTGAGAAAAAAATATGCTTTCTTGGGACATTCTCAATTCTAGTTCTGTAACAAAATAGGATAAAACAGCCCGATTCCCTTACATCCATAAACCCAGAAGTATCATCATTGAAATCCATGGAAAAATCACACAATCAAAATTAACGTAAGCGAGAACACAGTTAGGCCCATAGTTACATTCAGAATGTTTCCTCTTCTGAACTTTTTGGTTGCTAAGCAGAATAGATATACATAAACATTTAACATAGGCTATTTCAAACTAGAAAAAAACACACACTTTGGATTAGGCTTGGCTTGAAGCAATTCTCCCATTCTCCTCACTCTCAAATAGTTCATCCATCCCTAATTTACACATGACTGGATTTGCAGGCTGCACCATGGCCAACATTACACAGAGCATTTATTTTCCCCCAATACATCAGAACCACCAATGCATTAAGAAAAAACTGTTAAAAAATGAAGTTACATAAAACACTCAGCAGCAATATACAGCAATGATTTACATGTTTCTCAGCAACATTTTCTCCACTAATCAAATAAAAAGGCACAGTTGTATTAGTAACACACACATCAGAATATTTTGATGTTACTCTGGCTACATAAAGTATTTTCCAGTTTGATTATACATCACTGTCCACATACCTGTCGTGGAGCTTCTGACAGAGAATGTTTAAGACCCTTTTCATGTGAATGCGGCATTTTCCACTGTTCTCAATACTGTCCCCCTCAGCAAAATTGTCTGTCTAATTGAAAAAACTTCCAGTTCAACAAAGACCATAAAACCTGGATGATTACATGGATCTTGACAGGCATATGTCTTGAGTTATTTCAAGAGAGCATTCTTCATAAAGACAGTAAGTATCCATAGCACCATGTGCAACTGGTTATAGCTTCAAGATGCTCAGTCAAGTGTGGCAAAAATATATATATTATTCTTTAAAGGAATAATTCTGGAACTGAAAAAATGATTGCAAAAAGAGAAATTAATAGCCCATTTTAGACTGTGCCCAAATGACAGTTTCATCCACAAATATTTATGGGGAAAAAATTGTGCCCGCAATTACTTTTAGCTCAACGGTGTCCAATAGAAATTTGATGCTAGCCACACTTGTGGTTTTGAATTTTTCTTATTTGCCACATTATAAAAAAGGGTTATAAAACATACTACAAATGACATTTCAAATTTGCCCTTTTTCTTCAGTGCAACTAATGACTGAAAAGGGATAGTTCACTGGGACTGGCCCTCGTGCAGAGCTACAGTATGCAGGGAAGGCTCCTTTACCCTGCCACCGTCTGACTCAGTCATCTTCACCACCTCCTTGTGAGGTAGGCAAGGCTCATCTTTCCTGTTTTCCATACAGGGAACCTGAGGCACACAAAGGTTTGAGTGATGTGTGGAGTCAGTATCAGACCTGGCATTCAGACACTGGAGCTCCTGCTTTGTAACCTTGGCTGAGATTTGATGCATCTTAGACCTGCCCATTGATATTTCTCTCTCTTTGGCCTTCTGCCTGACACAGCCTTCCATCAACAAATGAGGCCCTCACGCTAGATCTATTGATGCTCCACACCCAAATGGTATCAACTCAGGACTTCAGATCTCTCTCTCTCTCTCTCTCTCTTTATAAAATAAACAGAACTGTCCTTGCAGGAAGGCATTGTGCACTAGCAGAACTCAAGCGATTTTGCCTTCGTCCATCCTCACTAAAGAATGGGTAGGTTGCAGCCAGAAGTCTAACATTCTCTTCTATACACTCCCCAATAAGCTAGCCTGAGCTTAAAGCACTGCCATACCCAGGAAAAGGTTATTCCTGTGCACATGGTTGGGGGGGTTAAGGCTAACCCCAGGGTAAGAGCTTGGTTTAACTATGGCGTGTAGATATACCCTAGCTATGAGAGGGCCTATAAAGAGGTGCAGTTTTGATTCCATCCAGTAGAAGGCAATACATATATACATCCAGTTTATGACACTGCAGCTAATGCCTAAAGGGATTCATCCAAAACAGAGCTCAGACTTTTTATTAGCTTGCAGCACTCTTCTATTTCCATCTTGTTTAATAATCCTTCAGAAAGAGTTTGAAACCCTTGACAAACCAATTCAAGCATGCAGAGAAAAACATATGATGACCAGATGGCCCACGGTCTCATACTTCAGCGCCCATATGTTTCAAATGTATCTGCAGATTGTTGTTAACAGACTTGTAGTTTATACTCACATGGATCCTGCTTGGCAGGAAGAGGCCTTACAGATGTTGGCAATCTCCCTATTGCTGTAGAATGTACTGTAATGGAAATTATGTTGATTTGCTGCATAACACTGCAAACTAGCAAAAGATTTCTCAGTTATCTGTACTGTTGAGGAAAAACCTGTTTTTCTTTAAAGAAATGAGACAGCCTTGGAACACTATAATTTAATCTCAACTCTAATTTAATGAGTGCTTTCAGACTCAAATTATTATGATTAAATCTGGTTCTTTTGGCTGAAAACACTGGATACTTTGGGGAATTAATTATACTGAAAAATAACAATAAACCCAATGCCTGCCAGTGTTGATGATTCCTTTGTAGCTTGGAGAAAAGATGCCACCTATGTTGAAAGAAAAACGACTACCATCCCTGACTTCAGTGCAAAGTCATGTTAAAAATCTGAACCATTTAGATTTCTGTGTGGATGACAGAGGAATCAAGGATAAAACCCAGGTAAGAGCCCAAGTTAACTTTGCAGTTACAAACCCTTCCAGTATCCGGGCCTATGAAACACACAGAGGTGCAAGTTCTGATTCCATTCAGTAGAAGGCAGTAAACAAAGACAGCCAATTTATTGCACTATTTGGCTACTTTCTGTGAAAGAAAAGTAGGCTGTCAAAGCATCATGATTTGCAGGAGGGTGATTTTAAATGTCATTAAATCACAACGGAAAAATACTTCTTAACAAAATGGAATATTTGAAAAGCTGCCTAAAACTTAATTAGAATAAAGGAGCATATCCAGATACAAATTAGAGGATAAGATTTATTTGAAATATATAGCTCTTAAGTTTAATAGTTTGATTAATTTCTTCCTTTTTATTTTTCATACAGTCAATTACATCTTGATCATAATTACACCAAATTTAATTTACACTGGTCTGAGATCAGAATGTGACAGAATGCCTTCATAGCCTGTAGTATCACAACAATGATGGAATAGCCAATGGGGCAGTCCAGAAGTAAATAATGTCAGATAAACAACATCTTAGCCACAGGGTTAATCAGAAAAGGAGATGGAAATAGCTGGGAAATGTGTTAAGAACAAAGCTGATATATCTGCCATAGCAGGTGTGCCATTGGGCAGCTGGATGAACACATTAAAGGGGATGACTGAAATAATACCCAAAGGCATCTAGAGGGGGAAACATATGGGACTTAAAAAGGACCTGCGAAGAGTAGTCCACCATGGACTGGAATGACAGGCCTTGTTTGTACTCTTAAGTCAGTGGTCGCCAACCTTTTGGTCCTCACGGACCACTAAAGTGGCGCCGCGCGGCACGGCCCCTTCCCCCCTCTCCCCCGGCTCGAGCGGCGCAGCGTGGCGCGAGACGGGAGGCAGGAGCGAGCCAGCGGTTGCTGGCTGCCGGGAACGGGGCGGGACAGGCGCCCGCAGCCTCTTAGCTGCCCGGAGGGGCGGCCATGAGGGAGCCCGGAGCCGCGGACCACCAAAATTTTCCCGCGGACCACCAGTTGGCGACCGCTGCGCTAAGCAATGTCTGACAGCACAGGAAAGCTTCAGATTCAGACTGTTGTGAATATTCTAGGGCAGGGGTTGGCAACCTTTCAGAAGTGGTATGCAGAGACTTCATTATTCGCTCTAATTTAAAGTTTCACATGCCAGTAATACATTTTAATGTTTTTAGAAGGTCTCTTTTTATGTCTAAAATATAGAACTAAACTATTGTTGTATATATTTTAAAAATGTAAATGAGGTAAATAAGGTTTTTAAAATGTTTAAGAAGCTTCATTTAAAATTAAATTTAAATGCAGAGCCCCCTCGGACTGGTGGCCAGGACCCACGCAGTGTGAGTGCCACTGAAAAATCAGCTAGCGTGCCACCTTCAGCACCCGTGCTATAGGTTGCCTACCCCTGTTTTAGGGGCAGGATATTCTTGGTCATTGGACCTCAACTCTGGAGCACTTTTCTGGATCCTGGATTTGGTGACTTTTGGGGAGCAGTTGGTTTCAGTGGATGTTGCGGTCCCTTTCACCTAATATTTGATAATGACTGTAGAATACACAGAGCACTGGATGGTAATTTTCATATGTCAAAAATCATTTTCATGACATGAATAAAGTTGCTGATACAAATTAATAAAAAGATATGGCTTAAATTCAGCAGCCTTTTCTATCACATTATTAATTTTTACAAAAAAGTTGCGATATTTTTCCACTGCATTCAGGGAACAGTAGACTAGTTATTAAATTAATTGTAAATTCCCATTCATAGTACTGAAATATTCTGTTGAAGAAAGTGGCTTCAAGAATTTTTTTAGTAATGGTAACAAATATTTGGCCAACCAAAGTAACTCAGGCCTAAATTCAAATATGGCCTATGCTCTCTACACTATAAAGGCTGCACAAATATTAATTAATGATTATCTAAGATTTAAGACACATGATCAAATCTAACCCCTAGTTATTTCTCTTTGGCAACCAAACAGTCTGCAAGCAATAATTAGAAAGTCAGTACTATAACATTCTTGTACTTCCATCGCAGTACTTTGTCTTCATATACACTGAACCATTCTCTTCTCAATATTCATTTCTGTATAATACTAAAAACTGACAGAGTGCTTTCCTACAGAGGAATTTGGCATGTAGTGAACTACCGCCCTTCTACAATATCACACATTTCAGTTCTCCTCATTGACCTTCAAACAAATCCAGAAAGCAAGGAAGTAAGTATTTTATTTCTGACCTGATTTTTTTCCACCTTACTTCAAATCACATTCTATTATTTGAAGTGTGTTAATATCTTGCCTGTCTTCTTAGTGTGATTTGTGCTTTGGAAGTTTGGGTTTGTATTAAAGCTGGTCATACATTTTCCATCAAAATTGCTTTTTTGACAAAAAAAATAAAACAAATATTTTTTTCTCTACAAGTGTCTGCTTTCTGCAGTTTGATTTTTCATAAAAGAGACTTACCCAGAAATTGAAACATGATTAAGAAGTACTGTCATGGTACATTGAGGGAGTGGTAGTTCAGTCACCTTGTCCCCATTCTCTTCAATAGATTGGGCTCCCCAGCCAGACTACATCTCCCATGATGCAACTGCCTCCCTTTACTATTGAGAGACACCATGCTACATGATGAGAAATGTAGTAGGGCCAGGGAATTTGGCCTACAAAGAATGGGAGAATAAGGTAGCTGAGCTACAATCAGTATTGCCAAAACAAAATAATTTTAGTTTTCAGCCAAAATATATCTGGTTTAAATTTTTCACTGAAATGTATAAACTGTATGCACAGTTTATAGTACATTCCTTTGTGTGTGTGTGCAGACGCATGCTATATTCTGAACACCGTTATTATGTATTAAACTATTCAAGGCCTTAGCAAACCAAGAGTTTGCATTTACTAAATGGCATCTGTCTGGAAATTTTATCTCCTGGTAGAACACTGCAATATTGAGAAAATTAACCAAGTGAACCCTCGCCTTTTTTATGCTTCATCTAATTAGGCTTATAATTATAACAATGACATGCTGTCATAATTAGGCTGGCTTCTGGCTTTACCCTTGCTCAATCCAGAATGGCTTTCTGATCACTATTTTAAACATGGTAGTAGATAATATATACACCTATAAATAAAAATTGTCCAGTTATGGGAGTTACTTCACTATTGGCTGCAGTAGCTGTCCCAGTAGAGTAGCTAGAGTGGTTGTAGAACTAATTTATTTATTCTGTAGAGCAGAACTACTTTAACTAGGAGTATACGGAAGATATAGTAGGTCAAATCCTTGGGGTTTCCAGTTTTTATTCCACAGCCCTGTGTAGAGTGTAGAAGATCAATCACAAGATCGTGCCACTGTAAGGAAATCTCTCAGGCCTGTTCTCCTTACGCATGGAGGCTGAAGAAAAGTGTATAATCTATTCCTTCTATGAGGCTGGAGCAGTTACTCCTTGTCAGTATGCTGGCCTCACTCCAACAGCTTCCAACTGCTGTTGCCTTCTCCAGATCTTGAATGGACTGCTGTTGTGTGCAACTTCTACCCAGCCATCTTGGGGAGGCTACAGAGACTTCTTGATTACCCTAGAGCCACTGTGCCCATGCTGGTCACAATCTATCCCTTAGCATAGTGAATACCTGGGTACTAGGTGATGCACTGCAGAGGTTCTCAGAGCCACAATCTGTCCCTCAGTGTTTCAAACAGCCTAACCTTAGGGTTGGATAGTTTTGGTTTTTTAGGAAACAGAAATTATATGTCACCATGCACATTCCTTAAATATCTGTGGCAGGAACAACTTTGTTTCAATTAAAAACACTTTTAAGCAATCACTTCTTGATAAATGTCATCCTTGTTAAGGAATTAGTGCAATATTTATCAAGATGAGTCTTATTTGCATATATGTCCTCCTTAATTACATTTGCATATGCATCACTCTAATTAGTCCAATTGCTTAAATATTGAGTTATAGAACGGATATGTGCAAACCTTTTAAAAAAGTTACATGGCTGGTACAATTTGTAATTAACTCTCCTTTCATGTTGACCAGCAGGTCTAAATTTTCATGTCACTGACATGGGAAATAAGGTGGACTAACGGTGAGGATCAGAAATAGGACTGTGCAAAAACCCCAAACGGGGACATGGCAGCCAGAATTCCTCTTTGGGCACTAAAGCACCTGCTACTCCCTTTGGAAAGGCGTATCCCTAAGCCCAGTGCTGACTCTGACTTTCTAAAAAGAATCTTTTAGGAAATATTTTACAGAAATGCAGCTAATCCCCCATCCCATGTGTGATGGAGTAGGAATAGTGTGTGTGTGTGCCTCAGTTTCCCCTATGCATTTCTTGAGCATCTATGTGCAGGGATAAGGATGTGTAGCTGATGCAAAACAGAGCTTCTCTGCTGGTGTTCATACCTGAAGCTGTAATCTGACCCCAAGTGGGGAGGGAGGTCACCTGACCTGGCTGAGCAGGGGGGGAGGGGCTGGAGAGAGGTTTTGGGAGTCTGAAGCTGGCTGGAGTCAGGCAGGGAGGGCAGAGAAACTATCTCGCTCTCTGTCCCCCCAAAATGGATCCAGCTGAGGGCTCACGCTCACTGTATGGTCTGGGTTAGACCAGATAAAAGTCATTGAATAAACCTCTGTTTTACTGGCTGGCTGAGAGTCACGTTTGACTGTGGATTTGGGGTACAGAATCCATGGGCTCCCTCAGGACCCCACCCAGGCGGGCTCGCTGGAGGAAGCACACAGAGGGGCAGAAGGTGCTGAATGCTCTGAGGTCAGACCCAGGAAGGTTGAAGTGGGTACCCGTGAAGCTCCTAGCCTTGGAAAGAAGGCTGTGTACGGAGAGGGGACACTTCACCCGAAGTCCAGTCTGGTTTCCTAGGGAGCAGGTTCCAGACCATCGCCCGGGCACTTTGTGACACCATGTTGAGAGGGGAAAAAAAGCAGACTCTTTCCCCCTCTCTTCTTTCTTTTTCTTCTCTCTTTCCCCCTGCTATCCTCTTCCCTCCATGGTTACCAGGTTCTAGGTCC
The DNA here is from genome assembly GCA_032164245.1 of Sternotherus odoratus. NCBI lineage: Eukaryota > Metazoa > Chordata > Testudines > Kinosternidae > Sternotherus > Sternotherus odoratus. Next base: position 24,853,132 of record JAVMKO010000009.1, read on the forward strand.
AGAAGTTCTCTAACAGAATGACATCTGTTGTAAAAGTATTCCTAAGCTCTTTTAGTTTTTTTATCTGATTTGGCTATTCTCTTCATGCCTGGCAACTTTGGAGACAGAACTATTGTTCTCACTTTAGAAAAGAATCTGAAGTCTGTTCTCATTATAAGTTGTGCTGTATGAGCAGTAGCTTTTATTGGTGTTTAACACAGAAGTGCAAGGAACGGATATCCCTGCTGTAGGATTTTCTTGGCTGTCTGTACAGTTCTCTCAGACTCTCCATTTACTTGCAGATAATGCGAGCTGCTAGTAAATTTTGTTTGGAATGACTTAAATTCTGCTGCAGTGAATTGTGGATTGTTGTCACTGTCACTATTTGTTCTGGAATTCCAAAATTAGCAAAACTGCACATCAGTTTCTCAATAACACTGCAATGTTATGTCTTTCAAGTACCTTATTTCTACATACCTGGAAAAATAGTCCACTGTTACTAAGCAATGATGTCCTCTGAATTTGCATAAATCTGCAGCTAGTTTCTTCCCGGGTCTGTCAGCTAGAGATGTCTGCACACTGCATAATTCAGCATTGTCTCAAATTGATTTGTAATCAATCTCCTTTTGAAAGTCCAATATTATCAAATCCTCCCTAGAGTTCTTTCACCTTTCTCACTAGGCCCATCATGGCTGCCACACTGCAGTTGAGAACACTATTGGTCTTTGATCACATGATCTCTGAACAGCTTTTGTCTTTGTAAGTGGTTTCTGTGGTGAACTGGCCAGTGCAGTTCAGAATATTGCCAGGGCTAGCCAGAACTGTGATTTCAACTCTGGGAGGGGTTCAAGGTGATTTTAAGTCCCTTCTGAGATGATTGTGACATCAGCTCCTGAGTGAAGTTTATGTCAAAAATCTTACCACGAATATTCAGTTTCAGTATCCAGGCAGGTTCTGTGTAATCACAAGGATAGATCCCAGAACAATGGCTCTTGATTGTATGTAATACGAGTCAACTGCCTGACAGCTTCAGTGAGGTAAGCAACTGCAAAATGTCCATATTTCATGCATGTATTACAGTGTGCCTCTGGCTGGACTAGCAGCGTCTCTTGAGATATGGCTCTTTCCACATGTCGTGAATGTAGGCTGGACTATGTCCCTTTTAGCCTCAGGGTTCTCACTCCTTGCCTCAGGGGTTTTCAGATAATGATTTTTAACATTCAAGTAAGTGTCCGTTTACAGTTTGTAGGCTAGTTTCATTTTTTTCAAGTTTGTCAAGTTGCTCTAGGTCTTGCTGTTTCATCAGTTCATACTGTTTTGCTATTTGAATAGATGTGTATAGGGTTAGGTCTCTCTCTAATTGAAGTGGCTATGCTATTAACCCAGTAACCAACCTGATATTTTCATGTTTTGCATTCCCAAAAATCAGAGTTTTCAGTTAACATATGCAAAGCTTTTATAAAATGTTCAAAATTTCCCACTGGTCCTTGAATCTTCTGATGAAAACATGCTCTTTCATAAACCACATTTTTATGAGGTATAAAGGATGCATTCACCATAGCTAGAACCCTTTCCCAGTCATCTTTGTGACTGTCTTCAGTAAAGCCAAAGGATTAAAAGATATTCTCTGCTTGCTTCCCCATAAAATAGCAAATCTAAAACAGTGAGTCAGGACCCTAAACTGTGTCATGACCCCATGTTAATGGGGTTGCCAGGCCTGGCTTAGACTTGCTGGGGCCCAGGGCTAAAGCTGAAGCCTGAGCACCACTGCCTAGGGCCAAAGCCTAAGGACTCTAGCCATGGGCGTCGGGACTCAGTTACACGCCCCTGCCTGAGACTGAAGTCCTTGGGTTTGGCTTTGCTCACTTCCCCTCTCCCCTCTGTCCCCACACACACCTGGGGCTTGGGCTGGCTCAGGCTTCAGTCCCCGCTCCTGGGGTCATGTAGTAATTTTTACAATTGAAAGGAGGTCACAATGCAACAAAGTTTGAGAACCCCCAGCTATTACATATATTAAAGACACATGTATATCTCCAGTTTCTTGGTGGACTTTGGTATCAATGGGAAATCTTGCAAGATATTGTTTCCAGTCTGTCCGTTCTGAAGATTTGTCAAAGCTGAAGTTTTCTGGGCATTCTGCTGATAAGAGCCTGCGACCTTTGTTGCTGTTTTCCTTCTGTTTCTGTTCTTAGTTAACCTCTGACACCATGTCATGTTCCTCTATACCAGATCTGGACTGGTCACAGAGCTTGCTTATACACACCAGATAGATTTAGCATAAGCTCCTTTAATGCTCTGCCAAGTATGGCTGAGGTTAGCATAAATAAAGTATTGTATTGTATACACAGCGCCACCTATTGGCTGGACAATATAATACAATACAATACATAATACAATAGCATTGCACTAAAATTGGCACTTCCCAGCTCATTTCAAATATCCTATTCAGGTTTTTATAAGGCCATCATCTTTGTCACCACCGAGCACCTTCCAAAATTGCATTAAGCAATTTGTCTAATGTCTTTCTTCATCTGCCTGGGGAGAAAAAACTGTAGATTTTTTAATTTTATTTTAACAGTAAATGTTTGCTCCCCTGTACACAACAGAATGCAGGAGATAGGGTTGCCAACTTTCTACTCACACAAAACCAAACACCCTTGCCCCACCCCTCCTCTGAGGCCGCTCCCACACTCTCCCTCCCCCCCTCCCTCTGTCACTCACTCACCAGCTCAGTTTCTGAACTGGAGCTTAGGCGGGCGCAGCATGGGGAGGCCCCTGGCTGCCCCTATGCATAGAAGCTGGAGACGATATATGCCACTGCTTCCAGGAGCCGTGTGGAGGCCTCAAAAGGCAGAGAGCATACCTTATCCCTGCTGAGTTTCCAACTGAATTTTTAGTGGCCCAGTCAGCAGTGCTGACTGGAGCCACTAGGGTCCCTTTTCTACCGGGTGTTCTGGTCGAAACCTGGACACCTGGCAACCCTATCCGGAGAGCATTTGGCCCTGACAACACATGCCAGATCTATAAATGAGGTGGAAAGATCAGCTGGATAGTCTCTTCTATACAGGATCACGTGCTTTGTTTCCTGATTACATATCACTGCATTTTAGTTTACTTGATCAAACTGTTGACCGGCACAGCTTCTCTTCCGTAAGCACAGGGTTCTGGTGTTATGAAAAATCGATTCCTCAAAATAACACCCCTGGGATGTGACAGTGTTCCTCTGACAAACTGTAATTGTTAGTTTTCAAAAACAAGAGGCAACCACACACCTCTTAGCCCTCCTCCATACCCATCTGCCAGTCATGCTGTTACTGTAAATTAGAATCTTAGTCTCAGCCTCTTCCATCTAATCTGACCACAGGTGAAGCAGGCAAAGATTAGATATCAGCAAGGACAGAAAAACAAAATGCCTAGCAAGAGAAATAGTGGTTTTACTATGTGACCTGGAATCACGCCAGAAAACCATGTGCCACAAACATAAAAAAAAGTACTGAGGAGGTTATAAATTATAACAGATCAGGATTATTAGCCAATATATGTATGTGTGTGTGTAGCACACTTGAAATACCTGATGGTATGGTTATAAACATTTTATTAGCATGGGCTTGGAATGGCAGCATTATTCACAAGAGTCAATATAGCATGACAGCATCATGAATTTTATATATTTTACATGTTTTATAGAAAAACTATTTTAGAAATCTCTTTCATACAGATTTTTTATTTGTATTAGTTATGAATCAACCATAAACTCTAGCCTTCCACATGTGCCGAGTTACTTCCTGAGAGAAACTGGCCATAGTTCTTGGCTTGCCTGTCTTTTAGGCCTTTACTCCAGGCTTTCCAGAGACTTCAGCTTCTCCCTAGAGAACCCACTGGCAAGTTGTTGCTACTGGAGCTAAACTAGTTCCTATGGGTCCTACCCAGACATTGTTACAGACACTCCCCAACTTTCAGAAATCTGTGCTTACGGAAAAAAGCTCCGTAAACTAAAAATAGGAGGAGGTTTTTGTGTGTGCGTGTAATGGTCGGAGATACATCTCCAACTTATGCAAATTCTGAGTTGCACAAGGCATTCCTGAACGGAATACTTGCATAAGTCGGAGAGCATGTCTACCTCCTTATTGCAGCAACCCCGACACAGATCTGGCCTCTTCCCTGAGTCTGTCCCAGTTAAGAAAATAATAGTTTTCATTTACACCCCTTTGTCTCAGACCTAAAATTCCCTGATCTGGAAGGAAATTAGTTACAGATGGAACCAGGGGCATGAACCTCTCTTGAAGGCCAAGTTTACTGTTAAGATACAACTGTATACTGGCAGCAACATACAGGATGTGTGTCAACACTGTGGTATGTAGCTACACGCAACAGTGAAAGGCTCAGGCATGGGGAGGCAGTAGACACTACACTGCAAAAAATAGCTGTATGGTCTTAGGAGGCAATGCTTGGGTGTGTAGAGAACCATGTACTCTACATAGCCTAAGGGTTTATTCACCTCAGCTGTACCTCACCATCTACAATGCTATTTATACCCATACAGGGGAGTGTGCAGCATACCTACTCTACATGCTTCTGTAAGGAATCTGCAGTGTAGACACTTCCTTTGACAATGTTATCACCTGTGGCTGAATGATGCCACCTCATTTTTCCCACATAGCATTTTTCATCAGTAGATCCCAAGCTCTTCACAATTTTTAATGCATCTATCCTCATAACAATCCCATGAGGTAGGGAAGTTTAATTATTCCCAGTTTTACAGGTGGGAAATTGAGGCATAGAAAGACTAAGTGACTAGGTCCCAGATACTTTGGGACCTAGTCTGTGGTGGAGAAGGAAAGCACACCCAGGTCTTCCACATCCTACACTAGTGCCATAACTCCTGGACCATTCTTCGTTGTCTACCTTTTGCAGCTCAGACCAGGGTAACATGTTCCACACCAGGGACAAGGGGCAGGAGAGAGAAGAAACTATTTCCACAAGTTGTTAAAAAACCAAAACTAACCCACCCTGCAAAATTAACCGTGTTCAGTGTCCAAAATCTGCTTAAACCCAGCAGATACGGATTCTCCAGCAAAGTGTACATGAAGCAAGTTGCATAACAACTGAAGTTTGTCACATGGTTCAACAGTAATGTCCCCCAGGTTGTATACATACACCCTGCCCCAGAGCAGCTGAGCAAAGCTACCTCCCTGCTTTTTCCCCAAGACATGACCAATTCCAAACAATTGGGCCTCTATGGAGCCTGGCTATAGGTGATAAGAGGTTAATTTAGCCCTCCATGATTTTATGGTATACAGCAGTATGTAGCTCTTTAATACAAATATATAAATAAATAGCGATATCATGTATCCCTTGGAAAAAAATGAGACTGAACAACATGATTCCATTCTTTGTTTCAGAAAATGAGGGGATTGAATGCATTTACTTACTGCTTAATCTTCCAGATGCTTTAGCAGGGAGTGAATAGGAATCAGACCTTACTGTAGCTCAGTGGGGAATCCCAGATGCATCAGAATTCCACAGCATCTGGACCTGTGGAGTAAATAGATCAGATAACAATGTAATTTAATACTGAGGCTGTAGAAAGCCAAAATGGTCTAGATGAGAATATATATGCAGAATCACAAAACTTGCTTATGATTCCAAAGTAGAAGTACAGACAAATCTGAAGAGTAACATAGCTAGGTTCACTGGGGTTTGGACTTGAAGATACCGGGCCAGCATATAGAAGAAATAAAGGACAACAGGAAGATAGTCTCTTTCTAAAAATTCTTATGCTTTAACCATGCTGAAAAGCTAAATTAATAATATGCTGATTTAAGTATGTTTACTTAAATTTGTGATTAGATCAGCTTGAATTAATTGAGGTACAGTGTTAGAGCAGAAATCACATGCATTATTTATTCTAAGGCATGTGATCCCTAATACAGGGGTGGGCAAACTTTTTGGCCCGAGGTCCAAAATTGTATGGAGGGCCAGGTATGGAAGGCTGTGCCTCCCCAAACAGTCTGCCCCTGCCCCCTACTGTCACCCACCCACTTCCTGCACCCTGACAGCCCTTCTCAGAACCTCCAACCCAGCCAAACCCCCCTGCTCCTTGTCCCTGACCGTCCCCTCCAGAGACCCCCACTGCTAACCACCCCTCCAGTTCCCCATCCCCTATCTAAACCCCCTGCTCCTTGTCCCCGACCACCCCCATCTGAGACCCCCCATCCTAACTGCCCCCAGGACCCCACCCCCTACCTGTCCTGACTGCTCCCTGTCCCGACTGCAATGACTCCTATCCACCCCCACCCCCTGAGAGATCCCCAGAATCCCATGCCCTATACAACCCCGCCCCATTTCCTGTCCCCTGACCGCTCCCCCAGAATCTCCACCCCATACAACTGCCCCCTGCTGACCACCCCATGGGACTCCCTGCCCCTTATCCAACCCCCCTAGCTCCAGCCCCTTACCACACCACTCAGAGCAATGTGTCTGGCTCCGTGCAGCCTGTGGAAGCTAGACATGCTGTCCCGCAGAAGTGCGCAGTGATTCCGAAGCCGCTGGCAGGAGCTACAGGCCAGAGCCCTGCCCGCACAGTGCGCTGAGGCTGCAGGGGAGGAGCCGTGGGGAGCCTCCTCAGCCAGAGCTCGGGGGCCGGGCAGGATGGGCCAGCAGGACAGGCCAGCAGGACGGATGTGGCCGTAGTTTGCCCACCCCTGCCCTAAATACAAACTTAAAATAAACTCACATATGAAATAAACATTATAATTAGATGTTATTATAATTATAATTAGATGTTATTGCATAATATTCATGAATCTTGACTGTTCCTGTCAATTATTTGTGCATTTTTCTCAACCATTTTCCATATATATAGATGGTAGAACAATAATTAATCAAATACATTATACAATATATACATGTATATATGTGTTAATATTTTAGGATATTTCTGATTATTCAACCAACTCAAATCAAAACATTATCTAGGGAATGACTTATACTGACAAATACAAAAAATTGCAGGCCAAAGAAAGAAATTTACCAAGTCATCCAATATACAGGTCAAATCTGTTGAAATTATGAAGTGGGTTTTAGCCCACAAAAGCTGATGCCCAAATACATTTGTTAGTCTCTAAGGTACCACAAGTGCTCCTCTTTTTTTTTCTCTCTTTTTTTTTTTGCTGATACAGACTAACGCAGCTACCACTCTGAAAGCTCTCATTATATGTTTCATGGTGGTTAAGTTGATAAGGAATTGGTGGGACATCTGATACATTTCTACTGTATTTCCTTGCTTTTATAGGTTCTCATTCACATTATTGTTTCATTAAAGTAAGTTTTATGAGTCTAAAGTAACGTTTTTTTGTTGTTGTTTTTTTTAAAAAAAACTTTAACAAACAACTATTACAGCATTTAACACATTCTTATTCTAAATCTTTTTAACCCCATGTCACTCTACAGATGGCCACTGAGCACTGCAAGTTCTATTGGTACAGGGTTCATTATACATCTAATCAGTATCCTGATAGTAAATTTTATGTTTGGAGGCTCATAAATTGCATAAGGCATTGATTGCATTGAGGAACTATAGAAAATAATCACACTATTCTCTCTGACCACTTGTTTGCTTCTTTGAAAACCTACAAACGGTTATATGCTTCCACAAGATAGGTTGAAACAGATGCAATATAATAAAATTGAAGGTAAACAGATTAATTTTAATAACATACAATGCTGTATGTTATGGCTCATTAAACTATATTCATTACCAAGCTGGATCTATAGAAAGTTTCCTAGAGATTTTACAATGTACCAGATGTCAGATGTTTTGCTCCGTCAGAAGCTGTTATCCTTTAGCCACTAGATATTTAGTATCAAACCTGGCTTAATAAACAAATGAATCTTGTGCTACCAACCAATTTCTAATGAATGTCTGTCAGCATGAAATCATTAGAGAATAGGCTTTGTGTCATGTTGCAACAGCAGAGATTTTATACGATAAAGAAGAGAACTGGCAGCATTGTTTAAAAGCATATACAATTTATCTTGCAGCATGAACATCTCTAGACCGTATTAACAAAGCCAAATTCTAGCCTCATTTATACCAGTGCATCAGTGGGAATGTATTAGTGTAACAGTTGAATTTTGCTTTCCATCTTTTACATTCATAATCATTAAAATACATGAAAACAGAAAATGGCAATAATGAACAACCCTCATGGAAACATTTGTTAAAGCTGTAGTGACACTTGGTGTGATGTAACTTGATTTTTTTTTGTGACGACTTTACTACTCTCAGTATTCTTCAAATCAAATTTTGATACTAGAACTTTAGTCCCAAGAACGGCTCCATCATCGTCAATGTGACACTATACTTCCATTCCTGGTTTGGTTTCAACATAAAATAAAATTGTGTTGTAAGCAGCAATGTGTTTCTTATATCTTAAATTACTCTACTGCATATTCAGACATTTGGTAGTAATGTGTTATAACCACGGCTTGGATTTGTCAATGGTGCTAAACGACAACAATTATGATGATAAACTTCTAATGGCTAACTTTATTTTTAACAGCACCTTGGGAAAAATGGAAAAGGATTGTTGACCTAAATAATTTAGGGTAGTATTTTCAAAAGAGTTTCTTATTGGCCTAACCATCTGCTCCTCTGCCCCAACTAAAGTCAATGGGAACAGAGCTAAGGTAGCACAGGGTACTTCTAAAATCTGACCCTTAAATATGAAATTAGATATGCATGGATGGAACCATTACTTTATTAAACTATGCATACATCCATAAAGAACATATTATATGGCTGAATTGTTAACTTAGAGTGTAATCAATACAACAAACCGCTCAAGCTCTGCCTTCACAGAGCTGGACGTTGGACTTAGTTTACATTGTATTACAAGCCATAGCAACCGTAGATGATCACATATAGTCAAATTTTCTGCGCATCAGGGTTGGCTGATCATAAGGATGGTCAATCCTAGTTTAGAAGGGTAGGAGAGCACTCGGACCAACTCCTTGGGCAACTGCTGTGAGTGCTGAGGCTGGAGAAAAACACGCATATGGCTACTCCACTTATGTTGAAGTTCTATGCAGATCTGCCTCACCTGTCTCTAACTAGGGGTCACAATAGTAACCCCTGTGTGACTATTGCAAAGAATAGAGATGAGACCAAGATCAGAGACTTCCTCATTTACCTTATAACTGCCAGGAGTGGGGTTTTTTCAATCTAAGGATCCTCGACCTTTATGAGGCCAACAGCTTCATTCCAGCGCTGTGGTATATTTCAGGAACTCTTTCTGTGGGGTCAGGTATCCCCATTGAGCGTATCCCCAGAAAACAGATAGAGGGAACTTACTTGCTCCTTCCCCTATGTGGAACTGGCCCACCATCTCTGTGCTGAGATGTCAAGCTGATGTCCCCCTACTTAGGAGGTGGTTGAGTAGAGTCCTGGATTCCACTCCTTAGGAAAGAGCTGCCTCCTCTAATTTTTCTGCTAAGAGTGTGGGGCCTGGCATACCACAGGATAAAGACTTTGCTAAGCATCTTTGGCTTGAGACTAACAATTTGTTTGGTGTAAAATATGGTGTTCACATTCCTTCATTAGTACTTTCCCAAGGAACTGCCACACATTGTTAATTAATCCAATAGTCATTTCAACAGTCTCCATATTAGTTTAAATAGCTCATTGAGTCCATCTAAACAAACAATTGATCATTTGGAGTCCTATTCTGTTATTTGTGGCAGCACTAATGATTTTAGACTTTCCCCAATTTCCATTGAAAAGATTTGTGAAGTGCTCCTGCATATCAATCTTAATAAAAGCACAAAAGCTGATAACCTAGAACCTAAGCTATTTACATTAGCTGCCAGAACCACACTGGTCCCATTTCCTGATTATACAGCTTTTGTCTTGTGACTGGTGAATCACTTTCATTTTAGAAGTGATCCAAGATCACTCCATTATATCAGGGTGGGATTAAATTCAACCAGAATCAATGTTACCCTGATTCAGTTCTGTTGGTGCCTTCTACAGTCTGAGGTGATGAGAGGTCATTACACTTTGTGTTGGTGTTAAAATATCCTATAAAGTTTTTGAACTCACCATTCTACTACTTTTGTCTTTTTTTAATGTTTCCAAGGATACATTTATGGCAATAAACTAACATCAGAATATTGTAGTATAGTGTGTCTCAGGCTATTGATAGACTTCCTGAAAAAATGCACTAAAATTCAGGGTCGGTTTTTGGCCTCAGTTACTTGGATAAATCCAAAGAATCCGCTACACTTCTTCTGAATTTGCTTGGATTTACTCTGCAATTATAGGGGCATACCATTGCTTAGATCACTATTATGGAAAGCAAATCAGGTTTAATGCCTCCACACAAGGTAAACATATGCATAGCACTAATTCCTGAAGTCCTGTCCCAGGAGGCAATGGGACTCATGTAACATTTGGGGGAGGGGGCGGGGGGAGATCCTTATTTGGTTACTAGATATTTCTGATTAGAAACTTGGATGGAATCCTCCAAGGATTTTACATTCTGCAGTTTCTATTGATCTGACTAAGCATTTGATACAGCAGATCATCAGTTTCTTCCACAAAAGTTTACCTAAGTATCTTTACTAACCATTTATTTGAATAGATTACCTTACTGATTACCTTACTGAATAATGTCTAAGACAGGGGTCTCAAACATGCGGCCCGTGGGCCGCATGCGGCCCACAAAGTCCTTCCCTGCGGCCCGCGATGCTCTCCCCACCCCACCGCCAAGCTCCCTATTCACTACCCTGCCGCCAAGCTCCCGCGCGGCCCCCCCCCGCCAAGCTCCCCGCGGCCCCCCCACCAAGCTCCCCGCGGCCCCTCCACTAAGCTCCCCCCGCCCCACTCCTCCACGTGTTTATAACCCACGCACCACTCCCCACAGCTCTGCTTATGGCCAGGCAGTTCTCTGGCAGCTTAGCGGTTTCTGGGAGGGAGAGGCCAGGAGCGGGCTCCTGAACAGGGGAGGAGGGGGAGAAAGGGGCGGGGATTTGGGCAAGGGGTTGGACTAGGGGCAGGGAGGGGGCGGAGTTGGGGTGGGAACTTTGATGAAGGGGTTGGACTAGGGGCGGGGAGGGGGCGGAGTTGGGGTGGGAACTTTGATGAAGGGGTTGGACTAGGGGCGGGGAGGGGAACTTTGATGAAGGGGTTTGAAGGGGACAGGGAAGAGGTTGGAAGAGGCAGAGCAAGAGTGGAGCGTGAGTGCAGCCCCGTCCAGGAAGGTGCTTTAATAGAAGTAGATCTAAGTTCCTGTTTGGTCCTTTGAGTGAGGTGCATTATTAAGTGAATATATTTGATTAAAACGGCTTGGAAATGACTTTATCACAAAAAAAAAAAAAAAGAACATTCATGGGAGAAAAGAGTTTTTTCCAAGACAAATGGGAGAATTTATATTTTTTCACAGCGGTAAAAGAGAAAATTCAATGCCTTATTTGTCAGGGCGAGGAGCTGGGAGCTGCGCGCTCAGGGGAGGAGGCGGGGCAGGGGTGGGACCTCATGGAAGGGGTGGGGGTAGGGGCGGGGGCAGCGAGGGGGGCGTGTCAGTGATGTGGCCCTCGGGCCAATGAACTAGTCCTCATGCGGCCCTCGTGGTCATTTGAGTTTGAGACCCCTGGTCTAAGACTCACCATGTACAACTGCAGGTCAGATCTTGGATCAAGAGCTAAGCCTGAAACCATCACTTTTCTCCGTTTTTTCCTTGTACCACACTACTCCCTTATACAAATGCATACACTCCCCTTTACCTGTCACACCAAGTTAAACTCTCATCCTCTCTTTCACGGCCATGGACTCTCCATCCCAGCTTACATCTTCAGATCTTGCTTCTTCTTAGTACCAGGGCTGGCGACAGAAATTTGGGGGCCCCCTACTTTGATAGTTTGGGGGCCCCCCAGCCCAGCCGGCCCCCCCCCCCAGCCCAGCCGGGGCCCCCCCCCCAGCCCAGCCGGCGCTCTCCCCCCCCCCTTCCCCGGGCAGGGAAAGCTGCGTGAGCCGCCCTTTCTCCCCCCCTCCCCCCTCCTCCCCCGGACAGCGCTGCTGCTGGCGGTGGGGCTCACAGCTCCTGCTGGAGCCAGGCTCGCTTGTCGGGGGAGAGCCGCGCCGCCTCCCTGCCCCTTCCCAGCTCTCCAGGTCCGGCGACAAGGGGGGACACAACGGGTACAGCGGTGTACCGGGGCCCCCCTAAAGTCGGGGGGCCCGGTACAGCTGTACCCGTAGTACCCCCCTGTCGCCAGCCCTGCTTAGTACCATCTTCTTTCTACCAGCAATACCAGTCCCACCCTGCTTCCTTCCTCTGCTCCTACAGTCACACCTTCTTTCATGCTGCTACCCATGCAATGACCTAAAATATCAGTGCACCAAAGACTCTGGCTCTCCCTCCCAAACATTCATTTCCATAAAACTCATAAACACTAACCCATGACAGTTAAATACCTTCTCCAACCCGATGTTATGTAAGGGAAAGAAATCATTTAAAACCCCGTCTAAGTTAACTCTTTCTTTATGGTCTTCCCATTCCTTTTGTCTTATTTTTGTCTAAATTCTTCAACATACAAATTATTTATTTGTCTCTCATTCAGTGCTGAGCATATAATCAGTGCTTGATAATTAATCATTGGATTGAGGCCAAATCCAGGGAATTAGCACCCTTCTGAGTAGTGCCCTGTCTGTTGGGTATCTCATTCTGGAGACCAGGGCAAAGGAATCTTCTCCAAGGCTATGGAGCAGAGATTAGCTGCTCCTTAGAGGCTACTTCACCACAGTGTTTGAAGTGCATTATATAGTCTTACTGCTAGTACATCATGGGCTCAAAACCTGGAGCATGTACATGTAAGTGAAAATACATGCAAATAATACCTTACTTTACTAATGTTCCCCTTCTCTTATAGGGGGCATCAGCCATCCTTCAAACAGACCTTCATAGAATTGAGATTTATTATTATTATACTGTCTTACAGGGCTGGCCTTATGGGTGGGCGATGTGGGGGATCGCAAGGGTTGCTGCGGTGGTGGGGGTCACTGTGGTCAAGAGGCCAGGAGTGGGGTGAGCTGGAGATGCAAGGCCATGGAATAGAATTCAGGGCAATGGAGGGAGAGGAGGGGGTTTGGAGCACAAGAAGGTAGCAGGGGCCATGGGCCAAAATACAAGGTCGCCTGGGTGCCATTTTCCCTAAGGCCAGCCCTGCAGACTTACTTGGTTTGTCTAGCCAAAAGGATGTTTCAGACTCCCAGATATTTGCATTATTTCTTCTATTCATAACATAATACTGGGGAAAACACAACTGTTCAGGAATATGAGACTACCCCAGTCTAGGAACGTTAATTACAACATTTTCCAAAATTGGAAAAATGTTTAGTGTTCTTCGTCAATCCAAGCACTGCCCAAAATGCACAAGATGGGAGAGAAGTTCTCAAACGGTTACTTGGTATCTATATATATAAAAGTCAAGTGGTGTATGTATGTATGTGTGTATGTATGTATGTATGTACGTATGACTGCGAACTCCTCCCGCACCGTTTGAGCCAGAGACTTGAAATTTGGTACAGTGAGGGGTCTTGGGGTCTAGATGCTGTTAAGGGTCGAAACATTTTCGGATCTCACCTCTGACGCCCCCCAGGGGTGAAAGTCTTTCAGGGCCAATCACATCGGCTGGGCGGTTAGGTGGTGATGATATCATAATACCCCCCTCCAACAGACACCTCACTCGCTCAGCTCACCCCTCCCTCCTCCAACGGAACCCCGGAGATCCCTCAGTTCTCTGCCCCTCCCCCCTCCCAACGGAACCCCGGAGATCCCTCAGTTCTCTGCCCCTCCCCCCTCCCAACGGAACCCCGGAGATCCCTCAGTTCTCTGCCCCTCCCCCCTCCCAACGGAACCCCGGAGATCCCTCCGTTCTCTGCCCCTCCCCCCTCCCAACGGAACCCCGGAGAGCCCTCAGTTCTCTGCCCCTCCCACCTCAACCCCGGACTCCATCAGCTCTGTGCCCCCCCCCCCCCACCTGCGAAGGTCCCCGGAATCCCTCGGCTCTGGGCCCCCTCCTCCCCTGCGACGGATCTGAGTTGGGTTTGGTGGGACGGTAAGTGAGGTGGGGGTGTCGGGTTCGGTCGGGGGGTGAGGTGGGGGTGTTGGGGTTGGTCAGGGGGTGTTGCGGTTGGTGGGGGGGTGAGGTGGGGGTGTTGGGTTTGCTTGGGGGGGTGAGGTGGGGGTGTCGGGTTTGGTCGGGGGGTAAGTGAGCCGGGGGGGTAAGTGAGCCGGGGGGGTGTCGGGGTTGGTCTGGGGGGGTGGGAAGGTGTCGGGGGGGTGAGGGGTGTGGTGTGGGTGTTGGGTTTGGTCTGGGGGGGGGAAGGTGTTGGGGTGGGTGCCCAGACCAAACCCGACACCCCCCCCCGGCTCACTTACCCCCCGACCAAACCCGACACCGCCACCTCACCCCCCCACCAACCGCAACACCCCCTGACCAACCCCAACACCCACCCCTCACCCCTCACCCACCCCAACACCTTCCCACCCCCCCAGACCAAACCCGACACCCCCTGGCTCACTTACCCCCCGACCGAACCTGACACCCCCACCTCACCCCCCCACACACCAATCGCAACACCCCCAGACCAAACCTGACACCCCCCCGGCTCACTTACCCCCCGACCGAACCCGACACTCCCACCTCACCCCCCCAAGCAAACCCGACACCCCCCACCTCACCCCCCCCACCAACCGCAACACCCCCTGACCAACCCCAACACCCACACCTCACCCCTCACCCACCACGACACCTTCCCACCCCCCCAGACCAAACCCGACACCCCCCCGGCTCACTTACCCCCGACCGAACCCGACACCCCTACCTCATCCCCCCAAGCAAACCTGACACCCCCACCTCAACCCCCCACCAACCGCAACACTCACCCCTCACCCACCCCAACACCTTCCCACCCCCCCAGACCAAACCCTACACCCCCCGGCTCACTTACCCCCCGACCAAACTCGACAACCCCACCTGACCCCCCCCAAGCAAACCCAACACCCCCACCTGACCCCCCGACCAAACCCGACACCCCCCCCCCCCCCGGCTCACGGTGCACTGTGTAGCACACAGATTATTAAATACACTGTTCGGTCGGGGGGTGTCGGGTTTGCTCAGGGGGTGAGGTGGGGGTGTCGGGTTTGTTCGGGGGTGAGGTGGGGGTGTTGGGTTTGTTTTGGGGGGTCAGGTGGGGTTGTCGGGTTTGGTCGGGGGGTAAGTGAGCCGGGGGGTGTTGGGGTTGGTCGGGGGGGTGGGAAGGTGTCAGGGTGGGTGAAGGGTGGGTGTTGGGGTTGGTCAGGGGGTGTCAACTGTCTGCCCCCTCCCCACCTCCGACTGACCCGAGCAACGCCGGGCACTTATGCTAGTTGATAATAAAAGATCAAATATTTCATACAGTACCTGCAACAGTGATTTTTACCAACTAATATTTTATATAAGAAGATTTGCAATCTTTAGTATGATTATATATCTCCTAGGAGTAGAAATTATAATGAAAATAATTGATTGAGCCCTTCTTTTACAGCCATTTCCACAGGCTTATATTAGAATTTAAATTTTCTCTTTTTCCTCAACTGATCATCCTGACCATTCCTGTATCTAATGGTCTTCTGACTCCTTTCCATATAAAACTGAGAGAAAGTAGAAATATATAGCAGGTTTTGTTTCAGCACCTGTTAGTTGGCACAAATTAGCAGTTCTTAAAATATCAGTAGTAAGCGTTATTTAAAAACATAAGAAGTGCACAGAGATTTACAAGGACCTGTTTATTGCTACCGATTTATTGCAAACCTGAAGCTGTGTATACGCACACACACACACACACACACACACTTTTGTCATATGCAGGACATATATGTGTATTTACATAGGGCTAAATTATGATAGTCTTGCTAATAATGAGGAATACCTTACTACAAAGTATTCCCATTGATTTACTTGGACTACTCATGGAGCAAGGTCCTTTTCAAAGTGAGTAAGAATATCATCATCTCATCCATAATGTTTATGCTATACAATTACTACTGTCCGCAGGGCCAGGATCCCCCTGAAAATTAAGTAATAAGGATTCAACTAGTAAGAAAAAAATTAAAATACATTTTCTGCAAGTGGTTGCACATGTTGATATGTAAAAACTGCACTGATTGAGTCAGAGGTATAGATTTTAAAGGCAGGAGGGGACCATTATGATCTAGTCTGATTTCCTATACACACAGACCATAAAATTTCCCCACAGATTCCTTCATTAAACTGAACAAGTTCCTGTTGAGCGAGGGCATATCTTTTAGAAAGACATCTAGGTTTGATATAGAGATTCAAGTGATGGAGAATCCATTATGTTCTGTTGGTAATTTATTCTAATGTTTAATTGGAAGGTTAGTCACTCTTCACTGAGGCAAAGGTGCTCTGTCTTCTCTTATGTCTGCATTACATTAAAAACAAAAATGGCATTAGAAAAAAAAAAGAATCAGAAATTCTAGGAGCCCAAACAAGATCCATATGCAGTGGTCCCCTCCACAAACAAAACCGATCTGACCTGTATGAGAAATGTTCAACTGTCTTTATGTCAGCATCCCCACAGTGGGTATTTCCTAGGGGATAGGCAGGGTGATGAAAGGATATGTAAATAAACAGCAATACCACCACCACTTAGCTCTTATATAGCACTATTTTCAACAGCCGACCTCAGAGGTCAGTATTCTTATTCCCAGTTTACAGATGGGGAAATGGGCACAGGGATGTGAAGTGAGGTTCCCAAGGTCACTCAGTAGGCCAGTGGAAGAGCTGGGAATAGAACTCAGTCTTCATCAGACACATTTGAGGCCAATGTGTGACCTAGAGAATAGAGTACTGGACCGGTCCAGTACTCTATTCTCTAGGTCACACATTGGCCTCAAATGTGTCTGATGAAGTTCCTCTCTGGAGGTATTAATATTGAGTCCCCTGCAATCCACAGACTGAGGACTGCCCTTTAAGGGTATTACAGTGGCAGTTGAAGCTCGGGGGATGTGCTTGTTAGTAGGGCTGTATTGAAGCCACACTTCCAGGGTGCTGTTGTGAGAGGGTGCTGTTGGAATAGAGTTGGTGCAGATCATAGGGCCGCCTTCCACTGGCCTCCCAGCTTCCACAATGATCTGGGGGGGGGGGGAGAAACATCCAAGCCCACTTCATGAATGAACCTGTGGGGCACGTTTCCATGTGGAAAACCTCTCAGATGTCTTCAACCTTCACCCATCCATGGTTTGAGGGACGGAGTCCTCTCTAATTTGCCTTTTTACACTTCCTTTAATCTACCATAGCAGATTCTTTATTGCCATAGAAAGAAAACCACTATAATAATCTTTCATCATTTTGGCCCTCAGTTGAGGAAACAGCTCTAAATATCCTACTGTGCCACAATTTGTTAAACAGTCCTGACTTATGGAAATTGATTTATTTTATTGTTCAGTAAATGTGCTGTTTAATATTAATTGTCATTCATGACAAACAGTAACTCTTTCAGTTACCCACATGACTCCAGTAACATTGTGTCTGTACTTACATATGCGGCACATGCTCTAACTTAAAGCAAGGCTGCAGAGTGATATGACCCAGCATTTTATCTGGCAGTGAAGACAATCGTGTCAAAGAAAAAGTCAATAGAATTTTTGAACTTAGAAACAATTTTCCAATCTGAACATACAGATAACATATTGGAAACACAACATATGGTATTTTTAGTGCAAATACATTTGCACTGAGACACAAAATATTCTGAATAGTTTTCATACAGTTGGATACTGTGAAGTCTTCACAGATGTGCCTGATTATATCCAGGGAACAAGCAGGTTACCTCAAGCAACAGCATTCCTTTCTGTACAAGATTATTCCTCTGCTTCTGGACCTTACTATTGGGACACAGGAACTGCCATAGTGGATCAGATCCAATGTCCATCTAGGCCAGTATCCTGTCTGACACTGGCCAGCACCAGCTGCTTCAGAAGGAGGAGTGGGAATCTTGCAATTGGCAGATACAAAAAAAGTTCACACAGAATAACATCAACTGATCATTTATGGTTGATTTTTTTTTATGCTCAGTTGTCATAATGTTAAAATAAATCATTATGGGTGAAATCCTGGCTCAACTGAAGTCAATGGCAAAACTCCCATGGACTTCAACGAGGCTTGGATTTTACCCTATAAGTCTCAGCTGTACCATAATTACCAAGTTCAGGGGATCAAACAACCTTCTCCCACATGGAAAGCTGTGAAAGGGGACATTTTACAAGCAAGTCTCTGGAAATAATCATGGTGTTTCCCTCATGGAAATTCCCTTGTCCCATTAAGAGAGTGTGATTTACTCACCTATAGAAAATCAGCCTCCCTGCCATGGTCCATGGGAAACCAAAACCATCTGTGTGGAGACTTCATAGCTGTTTTGGGGGCTGGAGGCTTCCTCCAAAGCTCCTATAATGTAATGCTGATGACTGTACCCTGTAAACAGCCTCTTTTCCCACGGCTTCCCCTGCATCTACAAAAGTGCTTCCAATCTGAGGTGGCAGGTCTACAGTACCCACCAGACTGCGTAGTGATCAATCTTTCGGGGGTCAATTTATTGTGTCTAGTCAAGACACGTTAAATCAATCTCTGAGTGCTCTTCCGGTGACTCCAGAACTCCACCGCCATGAGAAGCGCAGACGGAGTCAATGGGGGAGCAGCAGCAGTTGACCCACTGCTGTGAAGATGCCGCGGTAACTCGACCTAAATAAGTCGACTTCAGCTATGCTATTTCCGTAACGGAAGTTGCATATCTTAAGTCGATTCCCCACCACCACCATCACAGAGTAGACCAGAGCTCAGACTGCAGTAACTTTTCCATGTGAGCTCTATTGGGCTAGAAGAGGGACAGTGTGAATCCTCCATACCTGAATCTGCCACCAAACTACCACCTCTAATGCCCTGGCCCATTCCAGCTCCAGACTTTTGCACAGCCTGGACCACATGTGAAGGGCTCCATCAGGTATGGGGATGGGAAATGGTGCCACAAAGGCACACAGTACAACTGTTCAGTGTGCAGAAGGGGATATTATGGCCTGGAGGGGCCCTCCCTGTGGAGACCTTGGGGGGAAATGATCAGGGCTGGGCAAATATAGTTTATGAGCTACTAAGTAAACTATTTTTAATCCAAGTGACCTGATTTGCTTCTGTATAGTCAGCAGAAGTGCATTAGCTTAATTAATCTACTCTACTTAGAGTTAATTATGAGAAACACAGACTAAAACCAGTGTCACAAACTAGAGCTGTTTACAGGATAAGCTACAGTGTGTACTGTCAGTGTGCCACAAAAATCTTTTAAATGGCTTTGTATTCCAGGCACCAGAGTCCGGAAGTCTGATATTGATCCAGTTATGGTGGCAAGGTAGTAACAACTCAAAACCGATTCATCCTAAACTAGAGATCTCCCTCTCAATAATATCAATGAATTATATTGACATATCAACTAGAGGAAAAGACTCCTGTGGCAAAGTTGCCACACCAACACTCCCCTCCTAGCTGGATCTGCCATTGTGTAGACCTGACTTGACATAAGTAACTTGCCTCATTTCTTAATGGCCCTGGCTGAAAAGGTAAATGGAAGCTCAAGTTGCAAACAGGGGCTGAATAAGCAGTGTACAGGAGTCAGGATCTAGCTAAGATAAGCAGGAACACCCTCATGCAAGGGACAACGGACAAGAAAAGTGGAATGTAAAGACCAGATTCTACATGAACATGCTGTACAGAGACAGGTTCCTGCAAAGTAACCACACCAATCATAAAGCATCTGATGCAATGTATAGTTGAGAACATAATGTCTAGATGTATATAAAGGAAGAGTTTTTCAGTGACTTTGGACATATGGTACACCTTATATCCACCCTATATGATAGTCTGATCAATGCAGCATAGCTTTGCTCTGTGCCAAATAAAGGAACCTGAGTGATGAAATCTGGAGTTGACCTGAGTTTTTTGGATACCAGAGAACTGGATGAAGAGTTCTCCCAGAACAGGACAAGGTGTTCTGGATAAGTCAAGTGAAAAAGATCTTGAAGGGAATCCCAACACATTGCACCACCCTTGCCTCAGTTTCCCCCACTGTGTGTTTGCCGGCTCCAGCTACAAAAGAATGAGCTACAAGAGAATCCTCTAGCTAGACCACTTTGCAGAGTCTTGCTCCTTCTGGAGCCACAGGGTCCTTTACAAAAGGACAACAGAAATGGAAAGAAAAACTAAGCCTTCAGCCCAGGCAGGCTCATATGGCAGCCACCTTGTCAGAGGTGTGCCTCTAATGCTTTAGATGGTCCCCATCTACCCTCAGGCTTCTGTGCCTTGATTAAGCCCACAGCCCAGGGGCTGGCACATTCCTCTCTGCAGGGTGTTAGGCTGCTCTTCAGGGCTCCTGTCTCCAGTCCAGCTTTCAGCTCACCCTGGAGAATCTTGCCTGCTCTGTTTCTCAGGCTGCTTCCCAGACAGCAGGAACACCCTACCTCTCTTCCCCTCCTCTCTATCTGGGTCCACCGAGCTCTTTGGGGAGGGGGAAGCTCCTCGCTGGATATTATCTCTAAATAGGCCAAGCAAACCTTCCAGGTGCATCCAGGCTGGTTAATTAGCCCTCACTGACTCTTTCAGGGTCTGTGGGGGGGGGGGGGGTAAACACCCCATCACAACTAACAGAAATAATGTAAGCAGCTAGCAGAAATCACCTGTATTTCCATTCTCAGTTTTCCTGAGAGCTTCCTCCCAGATCCTGAATACCATCTCATTTCACTGAAAGCACTAAGCACTGTTCAGGATTAAGACCCTAAGAGCCTCCTATCCTAGCAGTGAACTGTGGCGTCCCGCTACTATTTAGTACATCCACAAGTTAGCAGCATCTTTTGAGATTACTATATAACTGCTGGCAGATTTGTAGATTAAGTATTTGCATTCAAGCCCATTTCTATATTCTATGTGAACACACACACAGAAGAAACATAATTTTAAGAGCAACATAAACTGACCCCCAGTAAGGCAGGGCTAAGGTGCTAATGTTCAAAGCTGCTAGTCCAGGGGTCTCCAAACTACGGCCCGCGGGCCGGATGCGGCCCGCGAGGCCCTCTCATCCGGCCCGTGGAGATTTTTTGGGCTCTTTAGAGAATGTTTGGCTCTTTTGAGCTTTTCGCTGGGACGGCTCCGCGCTGGGGCCTGGAAGCGCCGCGCGGGCCGCCAGCCGCGGGGGCCGGGACGCGCCGCGTGCTCGGCTGCCGCCGCGGGGCCGGGACGCGCCGCGTGCTCGGCTGCCGCCGCGGGGCCGGGACGCGCCGCGTGCTCGGCTGCCGCCGCGGGGCCGGGACGCGCCGCGTGCTCGGCTGCCGCCGCGGGGCCGGGACGCGCCGCGTGCTCGGCTGCCGCCGCGGGGCCGGGACCCCCCGCGTGCTCGGCTGCCGCCGCGGGGCCGGGACCCCCCGCGTGCTCGGCTGCCGCCGCGGGGCCGGGACCCCCCGCGTGCTCGGCTGCCGCCGCGGGGCCGGGGCCCCCCGCGTGCTCGGCTGCCGCCGCGGGGCCGGGACCCCCCGCGTGCTCGGCTGCCGCCGCGGGGCCGGGGCCCCCCCGCGTGCTCGGCTGCCGCCGCGGGGCCGGGACCCGCGTGCTCGGCTGCCGCCGCGGGGCCGGGACCCCCCCGCGTGCTCGGCTGCCGCCGCGGGGCCGGGACGGCTCAGCTGGGGCCGGGACGCGCTGCACCGCCACGCAGTTGCAGGGGGCGAAACAAGGCGGCGAACCGGTCTGTGGGGAGAGACCGGGTTGAGCGGGTCAGTTGGGGGGGGGGGGAGAGACCGGGCTGGGTGGGTCAGTTTGGGGGGGTGGGAGGGAAGGAGGTTTGGGGGGGAGAGACCTGGCTGGGTGGGTCATTTGGGGGGGGGGGGTTGGAGGAAAGGAGGTTTTGGGGTGAGAGACCGGGCTGGGTGGGTCATTTGGGGGGGGTTGGAGGAAAGGAGGTTTTTGGGGGGGAGAGACCTGGCTGGGTGGGTCATTTGGGGGGGGGGGGGTTGGAGGAAAGGAGGTTTTGGGGTGAGAGACCGGGCTGGGTGGGTCAGTTGGGGGGGGTTGGAGGAAAGGAGGTTTTGGGGGGGAGAGACCTGGCTGGGTGGGTCATTTGGGGGGGGTTGGAGGAAAGGAGGTTTTGGGGGGAGAGACCTGGCTGGGTGGGTCAGTTGGGGGTTGGAGGAAAGGAGGTTTTGGGGGGAGAGACCTGGCTGGGTGGGTCAGTTGGGGGGTTGATGTGTAGTGTTCATGTGTAGTGAACAGGTGTTCATGTGTAGTGAACAGGTGTTCATGTGTAGTGTTCATGTGTAGTGAACAGGAGTCCATGTGTAGTGTATCAATGTGTTATTAAATAATAACTGAATAAAATAATATTAAATAAATAATTAAAAACAACATCCATGTTTTGATTCTTTTTTATTTGGACCTCGAGTGTGTTGTCGGCCCCCGAACTGCTATTTGATAGTTAATGCGGCCCTCGGGCTGAAAAGTTTGGAGACCCCTGTGCTAGTCCATTAGAAATATGGGAGAATTCACCATCCCAGCACTATCTAAAAAAGTAATTCCAAACACGTTGTCCTTGAAAACTCTTCTTGCTGTTAATGGATTAACATGCAGTTTCCCCAACCTCAAATGAAGCCTAATTTTCATAATTCACACGTGATCAAAGCCTTGTAAAAATCACTAGAGAGGAAAAAAACTAATTTGCATCCTATTGCAACTTAATGGCATTTAATATCCCATACCTTTCTAGCCAAGATGTACTGAACAGTTTGTAAATAAATGAATGCTAGCAGCACACTGTGCTCAAGCTCCTTGCTGATCAGTGAACAATAATTTTAAGCATGCCAAGAAGATTATGAAAATCAAACCAGACACTAATATCACTAAGCAGAAGTTTGGGCCCAATTCTGATCTCAGTTACACCAGTGTAGATCAGCAGTAACTTTAGTCAGAATCTATCATTTGGTTTCATCAACATTCCATATATCCCACTTCGCCAGCACCCCAGTGTACTTTCAGTTAGGTGCTTGCTTTGCATACTGAACCCTCGATCTGAATTTATTTAGCTAATTAGCACATTGGGTGCCATGCCGGAAGCAGGTATCACACAGACTTCAGTACTTGTGCAGCTCTGATTATCCCCTCTTATTATAAACCACACTCCCTTTCTTATGTTCATCCACTGAAAAGTGACAGAGTATGACTTTAGATTTTGAATTTGATGTGACCAGGACAGCGTAACATGTTCTGAGAACATGCATTCTCTTCATTTCAAAGGATGGAGGCCTACCTAGCTGCATGTAATTAAGGTATAGCTTACTTACATTGATTCAAGGAGTATTGAAGAGCTATATTGATGGCAAGCGATGGTTTAAATTGGATCTAGGTAAAAACAAAAATGGTGCTCAAATATTTGTGCAAATAAAAGCATTGCATTTGATTTGTTACAAGTCATGGGGTGAGAGTATTTTTTTATTTGTGAGGATCACTCATATTTTAATTTATCAGGCTGATTATTTGTCCAAAACTACTTTACAGAAGTCATTTGTTCATTATTTCTCAGTCTGCTAAAAAACTTTCTGTCAGCCAGTCAGGGAGCAGATGGATTATCATCATGTGATTTGGTCATTGAAAACACAACAGATGAACAAAGTGAACATTTAGTGAACAGCTTTGACTTTTTCTCAATTTAGATGTTGTTGGAAAATACTTATGGACAACAAATACACTGGCAAAATTAATAGGGAATGGAATCTAATGCACAGGACAATGCAGTGTGTGCGTGTGTGTGTGTGTGTGTGTGTGTGTGTGTGTGTGTGTAAGAGGCTCAGTTGTTACCCATCAATAATTCTAAGTCCACCAATTGGAATCTTACTATCTTACTCTTTCTCAGGACAAACCATCCACTTTCTTTCCCAGTGAGAGTGAAACAGTCATATATAGTTCAACTGCATCAGTTAGCTTGTGTCCCTGCAACAAGACCTAAACAGCTGCTTCAAAGTCCAAAAAGCATCCAGTAAACTCAATTAATCACAAAATCCCATGGTTCCTTGACACGCCGGGCTATACCACACCCACACACTACCTAGATAATAATTTGCCTATATGGAACGGAGAGTGAGATAATTACAGCAGTGAGAGCAAAGCAAGAAGGAACTCCACTTCTGGGCAGTGCTAGGTACACTCTGCCACTCACAGGCCAATTACAGCTCTTTTTAAAAGGGCCTGGGAGGGAGCAATGGAAACCCTTTAGCGATGCAAAGGGATATCACTGGCCAGTGGGTGCTGAAGTACCACCCCAAGAGCGTTCACCTGCTTGTCTCCATCCCACAATCCAGAGCTGGTTGACTGGCACCTCTTATGAAAGTGTCAACCCTTTTCATTTCCACTTTTTGATTGCCTAATATAAACCTTTCAAGAGCTCATGGAGCACTTACGTTTTTATAATCCAGGCTTAGTCCTCAGACCCCCACCTTCCATTCTGGAAACATTTTACTTTTTTTTTTAGAAGGAAAACTAAAGCAGCCAGATGACACAAAATGTTCTTTTATTTTGAAAAACAAACCCAATGAGAATGCTATTCCTCAACAACAGAAGTATTCAAAGGAAAGAAAATCAGAGACACATCTAGAGACAGCAACCAGTCATTTGCTCAGAAAAATCGCCCCTTTGATTCTTTATTCCTCTGAACCACTCTCCCTGAATTCCCATAGCTGCTTCTCCTTCTATACTACCATTCAACTGGCTGTTTCACTAAAGAACATCAGTCAACTCATTTAAAAAAACATACTATAGTTACTGAAATAAACCTCTACCTGCAGTTTTGAACACAATTTTTTCACCAATTCATACATATAAATATATCAAACGCTAAAAAATACTAATGTAAGCACCACAATTAAAATGCATGATCCTTCTGAAATATCATCTCAGATGCATATATGCATTGCTAATAAGCTACAAATGGAGAATCTTTCAACAAGAAAGAGAGAGCTAAAATCAAATATTACATACACTTTATTCTCATCTGAAAGGAACACAAATGGAATTGTTAACTCATACAAAATCTAAACATGGTGTGTGGCTGAAATTAAGAGACCAAATGAGGCACAGTAAAGCCAAAGAAAGCTCTCTTTTGTTCTCCCACATTTATTGAGACCACCTGGAGTACATATAAAAACAAAATAAAACAAAGCGCATAGTCCAAAGACATCCAGGCTTGATTTGGCTCTGATTTATACGGAACCATTAATTGCATTATTTAAAGTGTCTGTGTTTTTATTGTACTGTAGTAAAAAGGATCAGCAAATAAAGACCACAGAATCCTTAAAACTCATGACAAATGAGGCACTTTAGCTGTTGTGAAAAAATTTGCAACATACTGACAAATTTCTCCCCTCTCCTGTTATTTCCATATTAAGCTCCCTTATATAATGTGAAAAAAACCAACATGCTTTCCTCATTTCTAGCATCTGATACTAGCATTTATACTTGATAATTTTTATAAACATTTTGTTTAATTGCTCTGCACTTTGTAAAATTCCCTGACATATTTGTTTTTGCTCCTCTATACCTGCTGTTTCCTTATTCAAACACTATAGACTAATTGGCTCAATCACTTGTTAAGAATTCTTTTGAAATCCCTATTATTTTCTTGCTTTGAGACAACTGAAATGGGATAAAAGTAACATAATACTTTAACGAAGTTCAGAGGCTGCAGGTAAAAACAGCTGCTTTTGACAAAAGCAGAATTATGGCTTTATTGATAGGATTACACCAAGGTCTTTGACATGTCAGATAATTGTGATGAAAGAGTATTAAATACATTTGAATACTTTGGCGAACTGAATCTCTGATATGAACTATCAAAGAAAAGAGAAAAAGCAGATGTAGAGGGTGAACTTATTTGTTCTGATGATGCATGATACAAGCGTCTCAAATAGAAGTTAAGAAAATTCCTCCCCATTGCCCAAACTAAGCATTAGATCTACTTTAGGGTGCTCTCTAAGTAACTATTAATTTGGAGATTGCTCATTGAGTAAGGTACATAAATAATGGAGGCAGAATCTGGCCCCAAATAACATTTGCCCTTAACACAAATGGTTTCATATAATCTTCCTTCTACCATTTGTTACCAAAACTTTTCCTCTGATTCCAGCACGCTACCTTCCAAGATAAGGGAACAAGTACAGCAGGTTAAATACTGTTTTATTGAAAGGCTTTGTATGAATTTCTAGCACTGCTGATTAGGTCAAGGATTGCAACTATGATGAGTACATTTCAAGGTTTCAAAGCATCAGGCAGATAGATCAGTTTTCTCTGCAGCTAACATCTCTGAATTAGAAAATGTGAAAGGATGGTATCTGAATGGCTGGGTGCCATTAGTCTCTAACAACAGCTGCTAGACAAACTTACAGAGCTCTGTATGGATATTTGAAAGTGTGCAGTGGTGCAGCTTCTTTCTACCACCTGCAGGGGATATATAAGCCCACAAACAATGGATTCATAACAGGTGAAATTACACATTGCATTATTTGGCAGGGGAGAGGCGTGTCAGAGAATGGTATGCTGACCCGTACCTGAGACTTGCTGTCCTGTGGTTAGTGTGACAGGGTAACAAGAGCACTTGCAGTCCAGAGGTCTCGTAAATTCTAGTCAGTTTATGTATCAACCCTTCAGAACTAACCTCAGAGCCACCTTTAAATACATTTCAGTACCCTAAATCTCAATTAATCATACAGGACATTTAAAACTGTGGTGCATTTCCCCTCCAGCACAAAGTGCTCAGTAAGAAAGGGCATGCCTGAGCCTCTCAGATAATGTGAGTTTTTCAGATACACAAACACTGTATGGCAATAGCAACATCTGACTTGCACATTTGTCATTATGAAGTGAAAGATCCCTTCCCTCTTTGAAACACTAAGGGGCAGATCATGGCCAGAGCTGTGCAGATCCATGGAATCATTCCCCACCCTGCCCCTGCACACCGCCCTGCATCTCCATTGCCGGTTCAGAGAGAGCAGCAGTGCTGCATCCATTACTTTCCCTAGACCTGAGCGGATGGATAGATGGTGACACGGACGTGTGGGAAATGGGAAGAACTGGCATTGCTGCCAATGTGTGTGTTAGATCAACATGGGGGAGAATCTGTTACTGGCATGAGCCAATTTTACTAGCTCTATGGAGCAAGGGGGGAGCAGGAAAGAATCAGGCCTCTCTGAGGCTACACTTTGTCCCAGTCTCAGGGTTTAGTGTAATTCACAGGAGCCCCAAATTTGAATTTTGGAGGTCAGAGGCTATTGGATAATGGAAACTATGAATAATTTTAAA
Organism: Sternotherus odoratus; assembly: GCA_032164245.1. NCBI lineage: Eukaryota > Metazoa > Chordata > Testudines > Kinosternidae > Sternotherus > Sternotherus odoratus. The sequence goes on from JAVMKO010000009.1 coordinate 24,880,543, forward strand.
CAACTGGAGATCAATCCAGGCTGAGCTCAACCTACAGGCCAGCAGGCAGGCACTCACATGGGCACAGAGCATGTTCAACACCCCTGGTGTCCCAGGGGATTTGTTCAGTGAATCTCTCTTCCAATGAAAGTAGGTCAGTGTGGTCAAGAATGCCATCTGAGAAACCAGGAAATACTGTAGCTCATATTGATTAAATAAAGCTTCCATGTGTTCTCTCTGCAAGATATAGCTCCCCTCAAGCAAGATAATCTGTAGTGTCAAGCTCTGATAAAAGATGTGCACTCACTTAGCTTTGAACTAGAACACCATGCTTATAACCACCAAATGTGACCCATTCCAAAATGTTTATAGTCTAGTGTGGTGTGTTCCCTGAATCACATATATCAGTCTTTACTGTAGAAAATAATGAGCAAATTTCTATTCCAAGGGCACTTTTCATGAGAATTCACAGTGTGGCTTTAACAGAGATTGAACGCTCTATGAAGGAAATAATGGAGCAACTTGAGAAAGATAAGTGCAGTAAATCGCTACCATATGGTTTTCATTCAGATGTTCTGAAAGAAATGAACTGTGCAAGAGCAGAGTTTCTGAGAGGCTATGCAATGTAACCTTAAAAAGCAATTCTTCCCAAATGTAGAAAGTCTCCTCTTACCTATGTTCTCCAAAGGAGCCAAGAAAAATCCTAGGAATTAGAGAGGCATGAGACTAGCCTTAGCCTCGGGAAGCTACTTAAGAGTCTAATTTAGCATAAAATAGTGTGATTATATCCTAATTGGCTCAAATTAGAACAACTTCTATAAGAAACATTAACACCTCTGTAACCAATTAGGATTCTTTGAGGAAGTTCCTCCAGTAGATAAAAATAGACCCAGTAACCCATTACAAAGACTGCAGCTTTATGCTCTGCTTATCAAGCTTGTTTGTTGGCTAGAGGAACTTGATACTGGAGGTCACTGAGGCAAATACTGAGGCTGTATTTTCAAAAAGCACTGGATAACGTTTTGATCGCCAGTAACAAGTAGCTATGCCGGTTGGGAGAAATTTCACACAAGGTCAAGAGGAGATTTTTCTATTGTAAAGCTGATACCCCAGGTATCAGGGATTGAAGCTGAGATTTGGGAATGTAAAATCTGAGTAGAAGCTGAGATTTGGGAATGTAAAATCTGAGTCTCTATTCCCTAGGGTTCAAACACCTGTCTCTTTTAGTCAATACTGTAGCAGGCTCATCAATCTCCAGTTGGCCTAGCCAGCACTAGGGGGATAGAGTGCCACGACAAGCAGGCATAGCTTACATGTTTTTTCCCAAATCAGCAGCTATTTGCTAAGACACAGTTGGGATCAGGCAAACCACCTCAGAGTACAGCAAGTCTATGAACCATACACCTGGCTATGTAGGATAAAACCACACAAGGATCAGAAAACTGAATTTGCATTTGTGGAGTTTCCATCTGATCATTCCACTGGTGAATTCAGCAGCATGTTAAGGAGCCAACTTGTTATGCACAGATGCATTGGTGCAGCCAGGCACCAGGACACCCACAGGGCTGCTGCGTTGGTGCCCTATGTGCTCCCCAGTGGAGATCCAGCTCAGCACGTGCTGATATTTCATCACTTCATACAATATCATAACTTCATACAATATCATACAATATCAGTGGAACGGATATCCCCCAAAATACCACATAAGAAAATAGAAAAGCTAAAACATTTCCATAGTGATATGTAATACTGATTTGACTACTCTTCCTGAATTATCCTTTACAAGTATCATCTCAGAGACCCATGCGGTGCTAGTTCTTGTCTACATGGCACTGGTAAGACATGTCTAGAATCCTCTATACACTTCTGGTCCCTGAGAATAAGATTGAACAATTGGAGAGATGTTAGAGAAGAACAACAAAAAAACACTACTTCAGGGATTGGAGTGATTCGTTTAGATAGATTCAAATCCCTAGGGTGAAATCCTGGCTCCACTGACTTCACTAGAGCCAGGATTTCACCCCTAATTAGTAAGCAGATACAGTTTGGTTAAACAAGGACAAAGTGGGGCAATATGGAAACCCAACACCATGTGAAACTCTATTGCTTTGGGGAATTAGATCCACTGGTGAAAAAACAACTAAATTCTAACCTTTTAATGACTCCCCTCTGCTCCTCCTCTTCCCCCTTCCCCCTCCCCCCCCCCCCCTCCCAATCCCATTGCAGGCTACTAGGGAAAAGTTTTAGTCATATCCTAGATGTTTTGTTAGCACAGAGTTTCATTATGAAACTCAGCATTGAAACCACTGAAACTAATTTCTTGCTCTTATAGTGCAATGAATACATAGATCTCCACAATGTGTGATAATTTCCCCTGTGGTATGTGATCTCAGAACTTTCTGGGAAGCAGCATCTGTTTCCATTCATCCCATAGAATAGATATCCAAGGGGCTCCAGGCCTAGCCACTACTCAATAACATCTGACCACCACAGGCAGTGAATGGGGACTCCGTGATGCTTGTAACTATCACACATCCAGCCCCTTTGGGAAATTTTATCCTATTTAATCATGTGGTGGTGGTGGTCACCCATACTCCACAGTGTACTGTAGTTAGCCACATTTCTGGCCCCGTTTAGCCTTTGTTTTTCAAGGGATCTGCTGAGCTTTCCCTGCTCCATCACTTGGCTTTTTGTCCATAGTTTAGGCAGTTTTGATATGGTGGGTGCAAGGTCACAAGCAAAGTATGCACACAGTGACATAGAACACTGTTGTCCAGAAAGCTCCAAAAATCACCCAAAGGCACATGCAGCAGCTAGAATGGAAATCCATCTCGAAGGTACCACAATTATAGTAACCATTCTTTTTTGTAACAAATCTGAACAAACTTGCAGTTTTTCCAAGTCTTACACTGAATTTTGGGGTTCAAACAATACAATACTTTTACCAAAACTGGTAGCCTGTTAAACCATGTGGTCAAGTTTGTCCATATAATGAAGGCATGGTCAGGCTCCGTAGACACTAAACGTATGCAAATTAAATCTCTTTTGCTTCCCTATTTGTTACATGATTAATTTTTTTTTCTGAACTAAACCTCCAGAAATGATCAGTACCAAAACCTGGAAAGGTATGGATCCAGAATCTAATCAGAACTTTAAGGTTGGGCCCATTTCTAGGCAGCAAAACCTTTTAATTTAAACAATATAAAGAGTTTTGTAATATAAGTGATGCAGGCTAATTCTAAACAAATTATCTTGAAGTCTAATTTTCGAACACTTCACGATCACTGCAAATTTGAAAAAAAATTCCTGCTTGTCTTTTATTCTCAGTCCAACTTCAATTTTATCAGGAAATTAAAGGAAGTAGAAGATCTATAGCTGAGATGTAATGTCTTTCTGTACCCCTCATCAGGCAGAGAGAGCAAGATGAAAGAACGAACTACTGTTCTGTGTCTTGTCATGTTTTGGTAAATCTTATAAAAAATTCTTCATATTTATACACCTGATCATTTGATATCCTTTGGGGATGCTGTACCAGTCATTTGCTATTTTGCTAACTAGATTTAAATGTACAAAGCAATGTGACCTATGAAATATTAACTAATCATCTCTGTTATTAAAATGAATAATTATGGATGTTAAACTAATGGACCTTATCGTTCACAAAGAGGGTATTGTTATGAAAGTTCGTTTCAATCCTGAAAGATAATCAATGAACAAGGATATTTTGTATGGGGAGTTGGATTATCATTTTGCTTCTGCAGAAAGTTAAACCACTAAGAAAAGGAATAAGGCCCAATCAGGGAACAGTGGCAGTGCAGATGCAGGCATTGATTCTACAGAAAGGAATCAACAGTAAAATTATAAGCCAGGAAGAGCATAATCTGCTGTTTGCAAAAATGGTGACAAAAAGCAGACAGCAGTAAGTGACCAGGAAGGAATGTGTCAATCAGTACTGTGAGAAGTACAGCACAGATGGGTTAGCAAACGTACGTGCTTGTCAGAGTCTGAGATGCATCAAGAAAGTATGTTTAAAACAACTGTAAAGGCAGTTTAGGAGCAGTATCAGCACAATATGCCTGATGTGGTGTCATGTTTCTCTCTTCTCATCAGCTAGGACCCTGAACAGTCTACACATTGGTATGTTCATTGTTAAATATGATCAATCATTGATGAAACACATTAAGGAAAACCTATGACAATTAAGAGTGACAATGACTGATGGCAAAACCAGGATGATACAAAGGTTTGTCCTTGATTTTGTATTCAGGATTTAAATGGGAAGATCAAGGTCGGAGCAAATACAGAGTGTGAGAAAAATAAAAAACACATTACATTGTGTGAATGAGAAGGATAATTTAGCTGCAAAATGATGCATATCTGTATTCAGGCAAAGTACTTGTTTCAAAGAGAAATAATTGTCTGAAGGAGAGTAGGTTTAAGAACAGAACCAGAACAACATGCTTTGTGTCTTCCTGCTCTGTAGGTGGTGCTAATGTAAAGTTAGTGAATGGACATCAGGGAAAGTTAAGTTTGGCTGAAAACTCTATGCAGTTCAACAGTTTTCTTTTCTGCACTTTTCCCCTTTGGCCTTGACTTCTTCCTCAAAGCACTCTAAACAATTTTTTACTGCAAAGTATTTCACTAACTGTAAAAGCTAGACTTGTTTGAAAGACCACAGTAAATGCTATTATCTGATGAGACTCAAAGCCACCCTTTTCAAGGATGCAGAGGTCTGCGATGTGATTACAATGCTTAGTGTATTTTCTTGATAGTCCCAATTCCACAGGCAGATGCTTATTTGTATTACAGAGGGAATTATCCCTTTTTGGGTTCAAGAGTAATACTAAATCTCCTCTAAATCTAATCGGGGTTAATCTTGCAACTTCCCTGAAACCCCCTTTTGGGTCAGAACCCCCAATTTGAGAAACACTGGTCTCCTCCCATGAAATCAGAATAGTATAGGATAAAAGCACACAAAAGACCAGATTTTAGAGGCGGAGACCAGATTTCACAGTCTGTGACGCGTTTTTCATGGCTGTGAATTTGGTAGGACCCTAAACATTATACATGTAATTTCATTTTTACAATATTAATTTTTTTAAAATTTGAACCAGGCATATTAGTGCTTTTCTGAGCTCTCTTTCGCTCTGCTCTTCCAGCCATTTTAGTTTTCCTTTTATATGTTAATGTATTCATAGCTGTTTGAAGGTTATGATGACACATCACATTTAAAATAAAGGACTGATCATTTGTATTATAAAAAACATACAAAAACATATGGTTTTTACGTTACATTCAACAGACCTTAATATAAAGTTATTGATCTTAAATGTACAGAGTCACACATACAATAAGATAAGGTCAAATTGTGATACTAGGGAGCCGAAAGTTAGGTAAACAATAAGTGGCCTGATTTTCAGAAGGCTGAATACCCACAACTCCAACTCACTTCAACTGGCGCCGGGAGTCCTCAGCACCTCTGAAAACACCAAAGACCCAATTAGGCACCCAAATTTGACAATACTGACCTTTATGTGCCTATATAATGTATCTATTTAATTAACATTGTACCAGCACAAATATTTATACAATCCTTGGGGATTTATACAATCCTTGGGGCCTAATCCTGCAGCCTGATTAAGGAATGGAGAACCATGAGTTAGCACTTGAAGTTAGCACTTGAAGATTCTGCCTGTCTGCATTGAAATCTCTATGACAGGACAGTAAACAATCATTTCAAAGAAAAGAAATGGGTACTCTATGGACATCTTACATTTGCACGAGAACACTAGAAAACTGTAGCTGAGATTTTCAACGAGGGGAGTTAGGCAACAAAATTCCACTGGATCCTAACTAGAGTTGGTTGCCTAAGCATTTGATGGTTGCCTATCATAAGTATATGATTGCCTGGGATTCACCGTTGTTTTGAGAGATGTTTTAAAATCATTTTGGACTAGATTGTAACCCTTACAGTGTGTGCACTAAAACAGAGATGTAAACGACCCTCTTATGCTTGCTTCCACAGGCCCCAATTCAACAAGGAATACAGAACTTTCAGCATGTGAGGAATGTCAATGAGTTCAGAGACTTGTTGCCTAAGTAGCTGGGGGTACAGGTGGGAAGGAGAGGGGAACAGAGAGGAAGCCACTGCCATCAGGCAGCTACTTTGCCTCCTGCACAGGTTCGTGCTCCTTACCCCTTTCCACACATGTTGGCCAGAACAGCTGAGCCAGTGCAGAGGAAGAAAAACTGAGCCAGCAGACAGATTGGCACAGATTACTTTTCCCCTGGAGCAAGGGGGAAGCAGGGACCACACGATGGCAGGGCACTTAATTCAGTTCCTGCTGTGCTCCTGGAGCAGTACAGCTATGCAGTCCCTCTCACTTGGCAGACTATGAGATTATATTCCAGACCCTTGTGCTTTTTTAGATAAAAGTTCATTTATCATTAAGTAACACAGAATGCCTAAACTAAAACTAAAATGTACTTTTTACTTAAGGGAATTAATTTCTTCAGAGTTTCCATATGGGGAACAACAACAAACGAACAAATTAAAAAACAGCACCTTCTGCATTCAACCCTATTTTCATGTTCCTTTTGGTCTTTACCTCCAGTTGTCACTGCCTCTCATCTTTGAGAGTCCTTATTTTTATTAGAATCAGGGTGGTAGCCGTGTTAGTCTGGAATAGCAGAGTTAACAAAGTCCTGTGGCACCTTAAAGACTAACTATAAAGTTTTGAAGCATGAGCTTTCGTGGGCTAATACCCACTTCGTCGGATGCAGGCAGTAGAAGTGTTCACAAACAGGCAGTTATAGAAAAGTAGGTAAGAGCCAGGGGGGAGGTGAAAAGGTTAGTCCAATTAAGCTGAGCCAGCTTGTTATCTCCGATCAGGGAGTGTGGATTATTCGTCTAGCATTTGAATGGGGTGTGTGGACATGGAGAGATGCGTTCATGCACGATTTAGGTTGTGAGGCAACATCGCCTGCCAGGTTGCGTTCTGCACGATTTAGGTTGCGATGTTCAACATCGCCTGCCAGCATTGCGTTCTGCACGATTTAGGTTGCGATGTTGCCTCACAACCTAAATCGTGCAGAACGCAATGCTACCCACAGCCTCAGAAACAACCCTGACATCATTATCAAAGAGGCTGATAAAGGAGGTGCTGTTGTCATCATGGACAGGTCAGACTACCAAAAGGAGGCTACCAGACAACTCTCCAATACCAATTTCTACAGGCCACTTCCCTACGATCCCACTGAGGAATATACTAAGAAACTGCACCACCTACTCAGGACTCTCCCTGCACTAACACAGGAACAAATTAATATACCCTTAGAGCCCCGACCGGGGTTATTCTATCTACTACCCAAGATCCACAAACCTGGGAACCCTGGACGCCCCATCATCTCGGGCATTGGCACTCTCACTGAAGGACTGTCTGGATATGTAGACTCTCTACTCAGACCCTATGCCACCAGCACTCCCAGCTATCTCCGTGATACCACTGACTTCCTGAGGAAACTACAATGCATTGGTGACCTTCCAGAAAACACCATCCTAGCCACCATGGATGTAGAGGCTCTCTACACAAACATCCCACACAAAGATGGAATACAAGCTGTCCGGAATAGTATCCCTGATGATGCCACAGCACAGGTGGTTGCTGAGCTCTGTGACTTTATCCTCACACACAACTATTTCAAATTTGGTGACAATATATACCTCCAGACCAGCGGGACTGCTATGGGCACCCGCATGGCCCCACAGTATGCCAACATCTTTATGGCAGACCTGGAACAACGCTTCCTCAACTCTCGTCCACTCACACCCCTTCTCTATCTACGCTACATTGATGACATCTTCATCATCTGGACCCATGGGAAAGAAACTCTGGAAGAATTCCACCATGACTTCAACAGCTTCCACCCCAACATCCACCTCAGTCTGGACCAGTCCACACAGGAAATCCACTTCCTAGACACCACAGTGCAAATTAATGACGGCCACATCGACACCACCCTATACCGAAAACCTACCGACAGCTATGCCTACCTTCATGCCACCAGCTTCCATCCCGGACATACCACACGATCCATTGTCTACAGCCAAGCACTGAGGTACAATCGGATTTGCTCCAACCCCTCAGACAGAGACCAACACCTACGAGATCTTCACCAGGCTTTCTCAAAACTACAATACCCACACAAGGAAATAAGGACACAGATCAACAGAGCCAGACGTGTACCCAGAAGCCTGCTGCTACAGGACAAGCCCAAGAAAAAAAACAACAGAACACCACTGGCCATCACCTACAGTCCTCAGTTAAAACCTTTGCAACGCATCATCAGTGACCTACAACCCATCCTGGACAATAATCCCTCACTTTCAAAAGCCTTGGGAGGAAGGCCAGTCCTGGCACACAGACAACCTGCCAACCTTAAACAAATTCTCAACAGCAACAGCACACTGCACCACAATAACTCCAACTCAGGAACCAATCCATGCAACAAACCTCGATGCCAACTCTGCCCACATATCTACACCAGCAACACCATCACAGGACCTAACCAGATCAACCATACCATCACTGGCTCATTCACCTGTACATCAACCAATGTCATATATGCCATTATATGCCACCAGTGTCCCTCTGCTATGTACATCGGCCAAACTGGACAGTCCCTACGAAAAAGGATAAATGCACACAAATCAGATATTAGGAATGGCAATATACAAAAACCTGTAGGGGAACACTTCAACCTGCCTGGACACACTATTACAGATTTAAAGGTTACCATTCTGCAGAAAGGGAACTTCAGATCCAGACTGCAAAGAGAGACTGCAGAGCTTCAATTCATTTGCAAATTCAGCACACACACTTTGGGATTGAACCGGGATCTACAATGGTTGGCTCATTACAGACATTGTTTCTCATCTCTCCATGTCCACACACCCCATTCAAATGCTAGACGAATAATCCACACTCCCTGATCGGAGATAACAAGCTGGCTCAGCTTAATTGGACTAACCTTTTCACCTCCCCCCTGGCTCTTACCTACTTTTCTATAACTGCCTGTTTGTGAACACTTCTACTGCCTGCATCCGACGAAGTGGGTATTAGCCCACGAAAGCTCATGCTTCAAAACTTTATAGTTAGTCTTTAAGGTGCCACAGGACTTTGTTAACTATTTTTATTAGCTGGCCCTCAATTTTTTAATGCACTTTCACGACTGAACTGTCTTGTCCACTTTCTTCCCATTTCTCTTCTTCTGTTCACTTTTAACTTCATTCTACTACATTCCAGCTAGTAAAAACAAAGTCTATCAAAGGCAGAAGACAAAGAGAACAGGAAGCAAAGAACAAAAGAAAAAAAATCACAACTAGTGCTTTGACGCAGAGATTAAACAGTTTTAATAACATTAAGGAAAAAGCCTGTCAGAATTAAACTGTCATCTTAAAGAACTGATTATTAGGATTGTGTCATTTATTATTCCAAACGCCTTTGTTTTTGTAGTCCTTATTCCTGTAACTCAGTTTTCACTCCTATCAAGCATCACTAGCAATCAGTTTTTCAAGTCCTCTGACAGACTATTTTGTAGATTTCAAAGTTGGAGTAGGAAGGAAGGAATTGCTAAAGCAGTTCATGTCCTGCAAACACTCAGGAGACAAAGTCTAGATCAGTTACTCCAAGTTATCAGAACATTTCACACTTACAAGCATCAGTCCTGCACCCACTGCAGTCAGTGGAAATCTTTACACTGACTTCCATGGAACCAGGATTAGACACACAGAATGCAGACAGCAATGGATATAGAATAGTTATATCATTATTTGCCTCTCTAGATCTTATTATACCTTGCACGGCTGGGTGAATCAAAACCACTTTCCAAACATTGGCCATCTTTTCAGCTCATATACATCATACTGAGTATATAATATCCATCCTACCTCAGTCTGATGCTTTGCAGATGAATATTTACAAAGAGCAAATACAAGAGAGGCGTGAATACTGGAGATATGAATGTTTGAGAAATTGAAGAGATGTTGGTGGAGTTTTTTAAAAAAACCTATTCCTTCAACTTTAGTTTTGATGCTGAAGGTGGCTCATCCAACATAAGTTTGCTATGAGAAACATTACAAACACAAAAAGGGACACCACCACTCTGGCCGGATCTACAAGTACACAGATGCCACAATAGCTGAATACACCAGATCCTCCGGGGTGGTGAGCATTGGCACAGTCACGTCATTCCCGTCAATGGAAGTACAGTAGGCTGATTTGCACAAGCTGAGGCTCTGGCCCCTAGAGTCCATTAATGTCCCTCCCACAAAAAAAGGAATTAACCCACGCCTTCTGGAATCCAGAGAGGTCTGCCTGCTCAAGACTGAAGATTAAGTAATTAAGTTGACTGCTGTTTCATCCAAGTATGGACGGGGAAAAGAGTCAATTCTTTATCATGCCTGTAGACAGTGGGCCAAGAGCTGAATCCACTTACACCTGGGCAGTCTCCTTCACAAAGGAGTCTGTTCCATTTTCCTTTACTCATGACAACTCCCCCTTCCCCCGCATTTTCTTTCCTTTCACCCTCCTTCTCCCTGACACCCAGCTGTATGAAGATTAATAGGCGCAGTTGTTTACATATCTGTAACAGAGTGACCTTCAGGGTAATTATGAAATGGGAGTTAAGAGCGCTTTCATCTTCATTAGCTCGATCTTCAGGCTGACCTGTCTTTGCTGCAGTTTGCTTTGTTTTAGTACAGCTGTTATAATGCGTCTCTTATTTCCTTTACCTTTTAACACCGAACTGGTATTTTATATAACATACAGAGTCCCTCCCTGCCCAGAGAAGAATACAGCATTTTATTTCTGACTGGGGCACCACATGTGCATCATTCTCTGGGGCAACTCTGCCATCTGCCACAAGTAAGTTGGTAGGTCACACGCTACCAAATAAAACTAAAGTTTGGATCTTTGCCCCTGGGACAATGTGACATGTTTTAAATTATAAAGGCACTGGACGTGAAAGGCCAAACATGCTGTGGTTTCGGAAGTACTTATACCACAGATCGGCCAGGGTTATTGTCACACTCTGTTTATGCAAGTTCTCATCTCTGTATTCTTAACACCAAATAATTTAATAGCATGAAGGGGAGATAATACAAACAGGCTATGGTGCATGAGAGCACTCACCAGTATGTACGTGTCCCTACACAGGTTACATAGAACACCCTGGTATACTTACATGCCCTTACAATAAGTGCTTCTCCTCTTAGCAAAGCTTTTTCAAGGGTAATACTTAATGAGGTCAATTAATTACTGTTGGTGCAAAGTTCTGCAAAATTGCATATCCTGCACCATTCAGGGTATTGAGCCACAAGGGGAAGGGTAGCTTTAATTTCTGGCCCAAGCACTGTAAAAGCCTCCTCAACAGAGGCTCCTGGGGTATAACCACATCAGTGCATTCTCTGGTTACCCGCTCTTCACCTAGCACTACCCACTGCAACCCACCCCCGTGAAGCAAATTGTGGGAATATCATACAGACTTTCCATCACTAAGGGTTATCACTGGTAAAAATCAAGCCCATTTTACTTTTATTTTGAGGGGTGGGAGGGAAGAAAGCAAATCATAGTCTGAAGAGTAATTCTCCAAAAGTGGTTGTGGATAAGTTCTTATGATCCGTATCAATCCATGAAGATTTTTCATATCTAACCACCATTTTTTTATTATTTGTGTATCATCAGTGTTTACAGGACAGTTCGACAATGCTCACCTATGCAGTTTGAATTGAAAATGGAGCCTTTCAGAAAATGGTCACATTCCAGCTCTGTCTAAAGAGCCAGTCTAAGGTGGCAGACTTGGGTGGTATCTGCAGGTCTTGGGAGCAGTGAACCAGACAATTTCAAAGAACTAATAGGGTGACCCATGAACAAAACAGCACTGGAACACCTGGAACCGTAAGATCGGACTTTCAGATCACACAGTAAGTTTCTGTTGAGGTGGCTAAACTCTCTCAAAGTGTTATTTTTTGTGTTAACTCAGCAAACCTGATCTGGAGTCACAATGTTATATAGAAGATCAGACTACATGATACAATGGTCCCTTCTGGCCTAAAAATTGATGAGACAACCATGGAATCCCCTTTGCCATATTTACAGCATCACTTTTTAGAACAAAACTTTACTGTAAGCTTTCAGTCTTATTGATGACTGATGTTCTAGTTCCACTTCAGCCCATTGTAGGCACCTGCCCTTTTCCACTGCTTGCATGAGGGGGTGTCAGATTAGCCCAGCCTGATCCTCCTCTATTCCTGCCTTCAACCCCATGCGCATGGATGGAAGTGGGGCTACTCCCAGCCCAAAATAACGGGAGAAGTAAGAGGGTGCCTTGTACAGCTAATGACAGTGGAGCAAATACCTTAGAGGGTAATGACTTTAGGCAACTTAATACTCCTTGCAGGCTACTTATGAGGTTGACGGGGAAGGAGACTGCTCAGGGTCAATTTTGCTTTCTTCTAGCACACAAGATGGGGGTTTCCCTTTCTATCAGAAGCAGAGGGTCTCATTCTGAAGTGAGCTCAAGGAACCTAAAAATACAATATTTTATGGGAGGAAGAACAAGAGAAGAGCAAGAGAAAGTATGAAAATATACTTGGTAATTTCATTTGTAGTTTTAGACAGGCTCCTTTCTGGAGCAGGTGAAAGAACAACCCCACAGAAAACAGAGCTCAGTGACAGAGTGTATAATTAGCTCTTGCTGAGAGTATAACAATAACATTGCCTCTGCATTTCCAGCACACAGCCAATATCGCTTATTAACAGAAGAGAGATTCGTTACTAGAAGCAGCAGCATCCCCTCTTTATAAATTCACTGGTAATCTTTTGTTGTTACGGTTGCGGCATCTATGCCTGTGCAAGCTTTATGTTGCTTATAAAAATAGACTAATAAAAACTATTCTCAGTGAAGGTCAAGGAAAAGATAAGATTGGAGACTGAAGTCTTTTAAATGAAGACCGCATACATCAAAGTGTAACAATACAAATGTCCCCATCTGTAGTAGAAACCTTGACCTGGCTTTGGGGGTTTAGAAATAATTCACTCTATATGCTAGACTTTACCGAAGCCTTTTCTGACCCGACCATAAAGCCATTTATTCCAGTAAATTGAGATGGTTTCCTAGTATGGACTATTTTCCACAAGAGACTGCACTGCGACCAAACTTATTTTATGTAAGAATCCAGGGAAGACCTGACAGGCTGTGAAAGGCAAAGACTTTATCCATTTCAACTTGACTGTTCAGTTTTCTAACTAGGAGTTGCAGATTACAATGGCAGGAAAAGGGAATTCTGTTCAAATGCAATGAAATGTGTTAATTGTCTGAAACAAGGTTTGTTTTGTTTTTCGAGTATTCTACAAAAAAAGGAATAAAATGCCGTCTTTAGGAATGTTACCTGTATATCAAAATGGTCCCTAAGGAACATTCACTTAATATACCCAGTACATTTCCCTTTTGGGGGGTCAGGGGAGAGAGTCAGGCTCATAATTATTACCCCCAGTGTATTAATATATGAAAAACAGCAGAAAAGAGTGTTGATTGATTGCTGTGAATTTCTGGCAGCTGTAGCTTTTGAAGCATGAAATACATTAGCATTGTCTCCTAATGTTTTCGATAATTGTTCTGAGTTGATGCTTGTCTTCTGAACTAGGCCTGTTACTTATTCACAAAGAAGTCAGTGGCTGTAAAAATTAAACATGTAGTAAATAGAATGACCTCTGTTTCTTCAGGAAAATGACATATCTACAAAGGACAATAGAAGAAATAACTTACACAGTTAGTAATTGATACAGATCTAATTGAATGTGCATTGTCCAAATACCTTTGCCCTTTACAGCTTATTAACTATAACAAGCTCCTGGTTGAATTTATTGCATCATTAGCCATTCAGTGTAACAGTCTTTTTGGTGTTAGAAAGTCCGACAGTGAAATATCGACACTGTTGAAAGGAATGCTTCTGTGATATGGTGTCTGGTTTGTAAGGCACGATGGATCATTTCTTAAGTCGGTGTCTGGAAAGAACCTTAAAATAATAATAAATAACTTCACACAGATGCTCAAATGCCATGCTTAGGAATGTGTGTGTATCACACCGCAAATATAACTGATTAAAAGTATATTTTTCCATGTAATAGAGGGGAGAAAAATACTTTTGATAAAAGATTTGTAAGACAATGCACCTGTCCAAATAATAAAGGACTCACATTCAGAGCTTTATCATCATCTGCTATTATTTATATTACCATTGTGCCTAGAACCTTAATAGTCATGGAACAGGAAACAATAGGCTAAGTGCTGTACAAACACAGAACCAAGATGGGCTTTGCCCCAGAGATCTTACAGTCCAAGCATAAGACAAGAAACAAACAAAACTCCATTTAAGATTTTATTCTGTAAAATATAAACACAATGCTTTTCAGATAAAGGACCCAATACTTCAAAGCCAGATGGGATGTTGGATGAGCAAGGACAGCATCCATCTAAAAGTATTGTTTAAGAAAATCTTCCTTAATCCAGAAAGGAATGTTCTCTTATTCAATAAAATACATATAAGTATAAGAATGCACAATTAAATTAAACAGATATTTCTAGTACCAGTGGATTGATTCTGATCACATTTACTCTGGTTTATCATCCGTGTAACTCCACTGACTTCAGTGGACTTACTCTAGAGTGCAAGCATGCAGAATCAGGCCCTGTGACAATCGTAGAACAAGGGTGCAATAAAACGTGACCAAAGACACTGAACTGCAATTTACATCACTGTAACTGAAAGCTAATTATAACTCTTGGTTCTTTATAGCCTAACAGGCTTATCCCAAATCACTTTAAAATGACAAAATAAACAAAACCAAAATAATACTGGTCTTCTCCTGCCTTTATCTGCATTTAACAGCATTACACACAGATTCAGTAAATATATTTCCAAGTGTTGTGACCAGTTATAAAATGTTGACAGTACAGAGTGTTTATATACTGTAGTGTAGTAAAATTGTCCCCCTGTTAACTCTAAATCAGTCTCCAAATAGGTATTGGTGCTTTTTCAGCTGTAGTGGAGCTCTAAAGAAAACGTCATCTCTGATGTCTGTAGCAGCATTTCTGCAATGATGAATGTCAAGGCTGAATTAACACATTCTATAAAGGTATAAAGTTACCAGATTTGGTATAACTGAATTCTAGAGAGAGATCATATTTTTGTAAGACAGTTTTTTTGGTTTTTTTTAATGAACAAATCAAGAATTGTAAACTTCAGTTTGATTAATATACAGTGTCATCTACACACAGCAACCATATCAGCTCATGCAGTTATCTCATCAGAACTCATAAAACAAAGCAGTGCCAGGACTTGTTAGTATGTGGTAGAGAGACCTAGAAATACCTGCCTGCTGCATGATTTAGAAGTGTTGATTTAGCAGGTGTATTCAGTCAGTACTAAACCACTGTCACAGTAGGTTGTGTGGGATCACAATACTGAGAGATGCGCCACCTTTTGGATGAAGAGTTGACCACCTGCATTGTTGAAAAATCCCACAGTGCTTATAGCAAGAGGCACATTATCTAGAACTGTGAAAAACACAGCAGTTTGGGTTTACAAGGGTTCATGCACATCTATTTTTTCCAGGTTTGATTCATGGGTATGTGCCTTTCCTTTGCTCACTTTGAACCAATCAAAGATTTCAAAAGAAAACACAAAACCATCAAGTTTCACTTAGGCTTGGTCTACACTACAAAGTCTTGCTGGCAGAGTTATGCAGGCTAGTAGTATGAAAAAAACCACACCCTCTATCTGACACAGCTGTGCTTGCAAGAACTCTGGATAGATGTGACTATAGCATACCAACAGAAGAGTGTTTCCCCCCCAGAATAACAGTCACTTGGGGAAGTGGTGTAGCAATGCTAAAATAACTCCTTTTGATGACATATTCTGTGTCTCCATTAGGGGGCTTTGCTGCCATGACTCTAGGAGCTTTAACTACCCCATGTAGGTTTTCCTGGAGCATTCTAAACTGTACCCAGTGTTTCCTGAGGTCTATGTTAATGTAAATTAGGAATCTTTTAGTGCAACCCCCCTCTCCCCCCCCCCCCCGGCACTTTGAAATTAAGGGCTTGTCTACACAGCACCAGTACACTGCAGTCATGATCTTAAAAGTACATAAATGAAGCATAGGTTCACAGCTTTTGGTAAGCCAGGGTTAGATTCTGCCTATCTCTAGATTTTATCCATTTTTCCTGGCCATATTTTAAAGTAGTAATTATATTCCACCTACTTAAATATGCCTTGTAATTGCAAATAAACCAAATATTGCTTCCATCACTCCTTGAATTGATCTTTAGTGTAGTATATGGTTTGATATCTGCCACATTCCCTCTTAGAGGCGCAGAATTTAATAGATTAAGTAATCCTATACTAACCTCCTTGTATCCTCACTCAGTTACAAATACCTCTGGACTGGAGGTTGTTTGTAACTTTGAACAGAATGTTATGGTTGTTCTTTGAAAAGGTTACAACTGAACAATGACTTGATACAGCTTTGAAACTATACTATGCAACAGGAAACTGCAGGGGCAGTGCCTGGGGTAGCCGCATATGGAGACTCCTAGCCTGACGGTGCCTAGGAGCCCCAGGTAAGCGCTGCACCCTCCACCCCCTCCCAGAGCCTGCACCCCCCTTTTCGGCCCCCAAACTCCTTCTCAGAGCCTGCACTCCTCCTTCCACACTCCCTCAGCCTCCCGAACTCCCTCTGCATCCCCTCCCACTCCTAAACTCCTTCCCAGAGCCTGCACCCCCTCCCTCTGCCCCCAAACGCCCTTCCAGAACCTGCATCCCTCATCCCCTCCTATATCGCCAACCCCTGCCCTAGCCCAGAGCCTGCACCAAGCACTCAAATTCCATCCCAGAGCCTGCACCTCAGCCCTCTGCACTTCCTCCCAGTCTGCACCCCCACCCCCAGCCTGCACCCCTAATTCCCTCCTGCACCCCTAATTCCCTCCTGCACCTCCAACCCATGTCCAACCCTGGAGCCTGCACACAGCACTCAAACTCCCTCCCAGATCCTCTTGTAGGTAATTATCTCACATCAGAGTTGAGATGAATTGGCAAAAAAACATAGAAAAGTCCATGTTGCTATATTGTATCTCTACTGTGAGTAAACAGATAACATGTTCTTCCAAACCTTTTAATCAGTCACTTTTCACAAATACTAAAAGTCATTAAAGTGTAAAATATGATACTATAATTTATTTATGGTGTGCACCATCTACTCATATCTGAGGGCTGTCAAGCGATTAAAAAAAATAATTGTGATTAATCACACTGTTAAAGAATAGAATACTATCTATTTAAATATTTTTGGATATTTTCTACATTTTCAAATATATTGATTTCAATTATCACGCTGAATACAAAGTATACAATGCTTGCTTTATATTTTTTATTGAAACATTTGCATAATAGAAAAGAAATAGTATTGTTCAATTCACCTAATACAAATAATGTAGTGCAATTTCTTTATAATGAAAATTGAACTTACAGATGTAGAATTATGTACACAAATAACTGCACTCAAAAATAAAACATTGTAAAACTTTAGAGCCTTCAAGTCCACTCAGTCCTATTTCTTGATCAGCCAATCACTCAGGCAAACAAGGTTGGTTA
Source organism: Sternotherus odoratus (assembly GCA_032164245.1). Lineage (NCBI taxonomy): Eukaryota > Metazoa > Chordata > Testudines > Kinosternidae > Sternotherus > Sternotherus odoratus. The sequence continues at coordinate 24,898,232 of JAVMKO010000009.1, forward strand.
CAATTTGCAGGAGATAATACTGCCTACTTCTTGTTTACGATGTCACTTAAAAGTGACAACAGGTGTTTGCAATGACAGTTACAACAGTGCCATGCAAGATATTCATGTGTCGGATATGCTAAAAATTCATATGCCCCTTCATGCTTCAGCCACCATTCGAGAGGACATGCTTCTATGCTGCTGAGACTTGTTTAAAAAAATAATGTTAATTAAATTTGTGACTGAAGTCCTTGGGGTAGAATTGTGTATCTCCTGCTCTATTTTACCCACATTCTGCCATTTATTACATCTTGTAGCAATTTCAGATGATGACCCAGCATATGTTGTTCAATTTAAGAATACTTTTGTTTTGTCAAATCTGCAGCTAAGGCACCAATGTGAGATTTCTAAGATAACTACAGAGCTCTATCCAAGATTTAGAAATCTGAAGTGCCTTCCAAAATCTGAGGGGGATGAAGTGTGGAGCATGTTTTCAGAAGTTTTAAAAGAGCAACACTCTGATGAGGAAATTACAGTACGGAACCATCAAAAAAGAAAATCAGTCTTGTGCTGGCTGCAGCTTACTCGGATGAGGAAAACGAATATGCAATAAGCGGAACCCATCATCGGCATGGACGCATATTTTCTGGAACAGTGATTAAAGCATGAAGGGACATATGAATCTTTAGCACATCTGGCACATAAATATCTTGTGATGCCGGCTACAGTGCTATGTGAACACCTGTTGTCACTTTTAGGTGACATTGTAAATAAGAAGAAGGCAGCATAATGTCATGCAAATGTAAACAAACATTACAGTGGATATATTTGAAATAAAAATGTAACGTGAGTGCTTTACACTTTGTATTCTGTGTTGTAATTGAAACCAATATATTTGAAAATGTGGAAGAACATTCAAAAATATAATACATTTCAATTGGTATTCTATTGTTTAACAATGTGATTAAAAGCGTGATTAATTTTTTTGTTAATAGTGTTAACTGCAAGTAATCAACAGTCCTATCAAATACATGTGACCAAATTTTAAAACAGCAAAAAGCTATGTTTATATTTATATTTTTGCATTTGCTAAAATCTCACTGTGCCACAAAAAGAAGAGAATCAACCTCATTTATAGGGTTGGCTGAACAAAAATTACATTTTGCAAAATATGGCTATTGTGGGTTGGGCAGATCTCTTTGACCAGAAATTCCATCCTGGGCATGAAAAGTCTTCCCAACAGAAGTTTATATTAAATTTGGTTTCTTCAAAAAGTTTCAGTTTCCACATACTGGCATTTTCCCAACCAAAAATGTTTTGTTGAAAAATTCCCAACCAGCTCTACTTATTTGCATTTGAAGTGTGGAATAGTTCCTAAAACAGATGGGATTGCTATCGAAACCCAAGTCCACTGGAAGCCCAAAAGCAAGGTTCCACCAGATAACAGGGTAAAATGATACACATGGGACCTCATTCTTATCCTGTGTTAACCAGTTTTACATTGAAGTTTGACTTTATATTAATGTGACAGAAGAATTAGACCTATCGACTCTAGCTCACTAAGAATTCTGAGTGTTGAAACAAAAGGCTTGCCCCGTCTCCATTTAAGTCAATGGAAATTTTGATGTCAACTTTCATGGGATCTAAAAATTTTAGACTAAATTGGATTCTAACAAGCAGATAGTTTGTGTAGGCAGCAGGCAGGCAATTCTGTCCTTCCTCAAGTTTCATCATAATCACAGCCACAATGAAAACTAGCTGCCAGCAAAGTATACAGTGCACTATGGTCTGGCATAGATGAAAGAATTCACAGGCCATTCTGGTGACTAATCAGATTTCCACTTCAGCACAAGAACAACATCTTGAGATGCCAAAATGATAAAAACCTTCCTTGACTACTTGCAGCTCCTAATTATCTCACATCAGCCCATGGTCGGTCTTTGTAGCTGTTTCTAGGGATAGGAAAGCCCCCCAAAAGATGAATGTGAAAATATAAGGGGAAGACTATGCAATGCTATTAGTGCTATTCATCCAGACATTGTGTACATGGGTAACAATTTCATTATCTCATGGGTCCTTCAATAGGGATTTGTCAACACCCAGCACTAATGCAAAAATGCATTAGTACTGCCATTGGCAACCATCTTAAACCTTCTTTCTGCAGAACTGTAATATCCTTTTCATTACCTTTTACCCCTACAGGTTTGTCAGCAACATCTTATCAGGCACAGATTTAATAGTAACACAGTAATTAGGCATTTGCTTCCCTAAGAACATCACCTAACTGATTAAAGGACATTTAAGTTGATATCTTAATGGATATAGTCTCTTTGTGCATCACAAGGCTACACATACTCAAAATAGCTTCTTTTATCTTTAATTGAAGATGAACAGCAGCAAGACTGTATTCTCTGAGCTGAGAACAGACTTATTTACGTAAGGAAAAATTACGTGTGATATTTCAGTAAAATCATTTACTTTATGAAACAACCACAGGCTAATAAAATGCAAAATCTTTAACAGTATAAATGAAAAAGCTTTCTTAATTTTTCAGAATACAAATAAACTACAGTCAAAGAACTAGGAAATGTTTGAATTGCTTTTATTTCTTTTTACCCCTCAGGAGCACTTTCACTTTTTATTTCCAGCAAAGCAAGATTCATGTGGCCTTTAGCAGAGTTCAGTGCAGCCAGCAGCTCCTGCCACATCACTGAAAATAAGGCCAGCTAACATCACCAATGACTTTCCAGCCGTTCAAATAAAATGCCTCCATTAAATATTAATGTCAATTCACAAAGTGGCATTAAAATGGAAAAGGTTATGTTGCAATCCAATTTTGGAATTTTCTATTGCTTTTAAAACATTTTAAATGGTTGGGATCCTCTCCTCCTACCCCCCACCCCCACTCCACACATGTACTGAAAAACACATTAGTTAAAACATTTTGTGAAATGCAGGAAGAGATTGCAGCCATAAAAATAAAAGTGCCCAAAATCAGTGGCATCTCCGCTTCAGTTTACTTGCAAGACAGCATGGGTGAATAGATGTGCCACAGGCATGCTGGAGAGAACTATACTTAATGTAGAAAGGATAAATCATGATTCAAACAAGCCTGCAGTTCTATAAACAATTAGAGTGATCTGTAGAGAGAACTGTTTAGTGACTGGTATTCTTATGTGTAACCCATAAAGCTAACTAGCAAGCTTTATTTCTACATGTTATTAATTAATTGATATCAATTATCTGAATGTACATACTGGTGTATAACTCATTAGTACTTCCTCCTGGGATGTGCTAACTGAACGCATAACATTATTTTGCCTTTAGTATGAATGCAGAGAATCATGTTGTTTATACCTAACGTTAACCACAAGCAGTTTTTTTTAAAAAATACATAACTTTGTGAGGGCTGGGAATATTTTATGTAGAGCCAGTTGAAAAAGCTGACAAAACTTTTCCTGATAAAAAATGTCATTTGTTTAGATGAAGAGTTTTCTGGAAGCATACAAGTTTCAACAAAAATTCCATCTGGAAATTCTCCCAGATACAGGAGGAAATTTCTGATCAAAATGAAAGAGACACCAAGACCCATCCCAGAATAGCCAATATCCCAGTGATCAGGACACGCGCCTCAGATGTGGAAACCCAGGCTCAAGTTCCTGATTCACCTAATTCCCCTCTTTACCCATAAGATTCCACGAAAAATTAGGTTCAGTATCTCTCCTGTGGGCCTCAGGAGAGCAAGAAGGTACAGAAGAGTTCTGGAAGACCATTCCATCACTGCAGGTATTCTAGGGTATGCCATGATTGTCAGCACTTTAAGGCAGGAACAAATCTTTTATGTATGTGACAGTACCTAGCATGGCTGAGTCTTGGTCTGTGACTGGGGTCCTATGATGCAAACACAATACTAATAATAATGAGCAATAAAGTTACTGTTTGTGTCCTGCAAGTGGCTCCAGGCATACAGGTCTTTACATGAAGCTCTTCACAGGTCTCCCTTAATCCTTCAATAGCCTAGAAACCACACAAGGCAGTAGGAACAGAGGACATCCCCCCTGTACTCCTTCAACTCTAGAACAGTTGCTCAGAAATGGAGAAGAGGTAGAGAAAACCCACACTCTCTACAAAACTACTAAGATCGATGGATGGTGGGCATCTCTTGCCCCTCCCCTTCAAAGGACTGGAAGAGCCACTGCCTCTTCAAGATCTGACATCAACTTGAATACCTTGAGAAAGGTTGCAGGACCCTTTCCTAATATTAGGGTAGGCCCAGTCCTGTGATACATTTAATGGTAAAATTAAAGGTCCCCGTTTTGACGTGTACTGAGCAAAACAGAGGGGGAACTGAGAGGTTCTACACCCCTCCACGAACTGGCATCAGTTAGTCCGGTCCCCTGACCCATGAACTGAAACTTGTACAGAGCTCTATTCAGGTGCAACTTAGATACACACTAAGACTTTGGAAAGACAATGATCCTTTAAGAAGAAATGGGTTGAACTCCTGTCCTACATGGCTTTCTATGAAAACATTTAATTTAGATTTAGGAATTTCCATAGAGAATTCTCATGAGGAAATTTGGGAGCTTTTTATAGATCATGGACCAAATTGACACATGATGAATAAAGCTGGTGCTGCTCTTTTGAAAAGTTTTTAATTTATTACTAACTTGTGCTTGGGCATGTTTGGACTAAGCCTGTCTTATTGAAGGATTTTACTTGGACTTTCCTTTGTTTGTGAGGGAGTAACTTCTAAATAAATGGATATCTAGCATCTAAAGAGGAGTGGGGAGGTGAAGACTTAGGTTGAGATTTTCATGTTAGTTTGAATGAGGTTTATAATTTTTGGACTGTTTTAAGATCTTAGTTAATGAATATTAAAATAAAATTAGGCATGCAAATATTTGTTTCTATTGAAAACAAAATGATGCAGGAAAAAAGGGTGCTTGGATTTTTGGCCTCAGTTTTAGATCACACACTCAAATATCTTTAACATCACCTGAACGACCAAGCTTTATTGTAAGTATTGATGTCTGAGAAATCTCTTCATCTCATTTTCGTTTGGATGAGCTTCATCTATCACATTGTGGGTCCTTCATTTTTGATGTGTACTCATAATTTATGGACCGTGGTGCAGCTCAGACCTTCAGCTCTCACTGCACCTATAACCTTTACAGTCAAAAGATTAGACTGATGGCTCAATCTTCGCTGCAGTAATTGCAAGTCAGAGTAGTAAGACCAAGGCATAGAGTGCTACAAATAATTCACAACGCACAAATTGTGATGTGCTCAATTTAGTTATTGTCCTAAAACCCCCGACCCCTAGGAATTAATGCAAAGTTTTCATAATTAATTATGTAACCCAAGGTTCCATGAGCATAGCTGTTAGACAACAAATAACCTCCAGCCCTCCGTGGGAGACAGGGGTCCTTTGCTGCTGGTTCAGGGGATTTGCCTGCTCAGTCACATCCCACCTCAGTCACTAATATGACTGAAGCAATCTTGACTATATGCCCTGAGGCCATGGTCACATCTCCTTAGCCCTTTCAGCTGTCCTTGCTTCTTCTTGGTTCCACCTATTTCACCAGAAAACTCAGGAATTGCAGCACCCTACTTCCCACACCCTGAACTGCTGCCTACCCTCATATCAGAGAGCACTGAGAGGAGATAATTGATTAAATGTAAGTCACTGTCTTAACTGCCTATTATATATAACAGCACCCACTTCTTAAGGTTGCCTGACACTTCCCATGCTACGGTGCTGTTTTCACTTGATTATAACTTGGCTGAATTTTAACCATTTGGGCTGAAATTCTAGGCATCTGCTTTAGGCCTACTATTTTTGGAATATTGATCACTCCCAGCTACAGCCAAAGTCAACAGGTGCTTTGATCCAAATACTGCTAATAACTCTGAAAATTATCAGGTCCCAGTCCTTTCATACTGGGCACTCAAAAGTAATTGATACTTTTGATCTTAATCTCTCTGGCCCAGATTTTTAAAGGTATTTAGGCATTGCTGCATCTAACTGATTTAAGAACCTAAATCTCATTTTCAAAAGCAATTTAGTAAGTCAGGAGCCATAATCTCATTGACAGTCTGAGTTAGAGAAGCTCATGTGAAAAATTGGATTTACAGAAACTTGACTAGCATCACATAGGAACTTTGTGGCTGAGGCAGACATTCTCAGGACAACATTCAACGGCCTTAGCTGTGAGACCCTACTTTGTCTTCCTGGAATCCCCTGCCTCATTCACTGCACAACTTCTGCAACTAATGGAGCATGCCTCCTACGGACAGTAGTCTCTTTCACTACACAACCCTCATTCATCCCCAGGGCAGATCCATCCCATGCTCAGAATAAAGCAGGGGTACTGTGAAAAAAAAATACCGGTAGTAAGTGATCATGTAATTTAAATCTGCATCATAATGCATATGCAGGGGGTGGGAAGATGAATTATGATTGCAGAGACAGCTTTAATTCTAGGCTTTCTTAACCTTTGAATGCTTGACTTTGTAACTTTAATGTTCTTTTAACATAGTTTGTGTGTAACATATAATTTGTTTTGCAATAGTGTGAAATACTTAGATCTGTGTATTTGCCTTCTGTACCCAGATAATATCCATCCTCTCCTTCTACCTTTTGGAATTTCTCAAATTCAGGTTGTTGGACTTGTCTTTTACAAACAATCCTACTCTTTCAAAATAAGCTCTTGCAGAACAATAGTGAATAGCTTAGTTTCTTGCCTCAGGGAAGATACTTAAAGCACTTACTTTTCTAGCATTGGTACTAAAAGATCCTTTTAATAGTACCTCTAGTGGCATGAGAGAATTTGTAGAATTTCTACATGTAAAAGTGTATCGAGTTGTATGTATGTATTATTCAACACCAGCAATAGTTCTCATTAAAACTTATTCTTAGTTTTTTTCAGGTTTCTCAGAACATCTGCTTCATGTGTGAACTGTTTTCATACTTATATAAACTAGGCTTCTCTAGTGATATTCCTTTAGTTGAACCAACAATGAGACACAAGTTAGTTATTTTTATAGCTTTGAGAAACAAAACTTGATTGCAACAGAATTCCTTAGTGCATCTTTTCAGATATAATGTTTTAAATGTCTGAAGGACATTGTACTAAATTGGGTTCTTTTAATCCCATATTTACAGTAATTAGCCTATTTCTAAAAGAGTTTAAAAGGTTTCATAGCTGCTTGTATTTTTCCCCATCTTTATAACATCCCATAATCCTGTCATACTGCAATTCAAAGCTATAGGTCAGAAGTTGAACACAATGTGCAAAGCAGAAGAGTACAGGAATTGCAATGTAGAATTACTGAGAAATTTATGGAAGTTTTTGCTTGACAATGAGTTCATTCAAAAAGCGCACCTAATAGTACCATGATGATGAATTTATATTTTAAAACTTTAAAATGTAAGTGATGTGGCATTAAAAGTACTTTGGATAAACCATATAACAGATTTTCCACAGAATCTGTATAAAGGGAATTAGCAAACAGACAACCTGTGCAATTTCCCTTGGATGTTATGATTCCACAGAATAGCAAAATCACCAGACTTTCAGGGACTTAAGACTTGAATGTAGATATTCTAAATTCTCAGTTACATTATGTTGGTCTTATTGCTTGACTGAAAGAGTGCAACTCTTATGTTGTTTCTGGTATACATGCAGTGGCAGATTAGCCACTGGGTAAATAGGACCCATGCCAGGGGCCCTGGACAACTGGGGGGACCCAGAAAAATGGACTCCCCTGAGCTCCCACCTGGCTGGGCCCCCTGACACCTCTGCTGGGAAGCAGGGTCAGGGTGCATGCCGGGCCGCAGGGACTGCAGGTGGTGAAAGCCCCCCTGCACCCAACCCCACTCTCTGGCAGGATCGCCGGGCAGGGGGGACTGCAGACAGAAGGCCTGTGGACACCCCCCCCTCACACACACATTTGCTCTGGCCCAGGGTCCCACAAAACTGTAATCCGCCTCTCTGTACATGCTAGATCAATGTCTTGCTTCTGAAAGCAGATAGTCACATAAGACTTCCTCTTCCCACACGAGCCTACTGACCTTTGTTTGGATTTAAGAATTCACCCACATGGATTAGCTTTTAGGAATGGGGTCTTAATGTTATTTTTTTCATGAGCATTTGAACTTACGTGTCTAAAATTCAATCAATGCAAACATTTAACTGGTAGACCTCAATTGCTCAAAGGATCACAGAAAGAATACTAAAGGTACAAACTCCATTGAAGCAAATTAATTAAAAATGTAAACAAACAGTACAAGCATCGTTCTGTGAATTTGCTTAAAGTGTGATGTGGGACACTGGCTGTAATGGAGGACTGGGTCAGAGACTGAAGAGTCTGCTTCCTACTTTTAACTACATTAACAATCAAAATAAATTACATGGTTAATAATTAATTAGACTTTTTAATTATTCAACGTTACCATTTTCCTTCTGGTTGTTAAACCAGCATTACTGCACTTTAGAAATTAGTCTACAGTGAACTTCCACATAGACATGGCCCCTAATGAGATCACAATTTAGCAGTATGCTGCCACTAGCAGAGAAGTAAAAAGACCAGTTGAAAAATTTCAGAATACAATTCCCAGGGTTTTATTATAAGAAATACAATTTACACTTTGAACATTCTAGGGTCCAATTCCACAAGGTCCTCTGAAATGAACTGGTGATGATGATGCCCAGAACCTTACTGATTTGAGCCTTCAGTTCAGATTGCTAAACTGAGCAAAACAGTGGTTTCATCTAAGTGATATTTTTATATAAAATTGGTTTTAACTAGCTCAAGAACTGGTTTTAAGTAGTTCCATAATCATAATAGTCAACATCCCCTCCATTCTGCAGTGATGTTCTCTGTCACTCAGTGCAGTAAGCACAGTACTCATTTATCTTGGTAGGTATGGTATGGTAAATATCCTGTGTTAGAAAGCTATGTTTACACAACAGAGAAATTTGGGGTGAAATCCTATTGAAGTTCATGGCAAAACTCCCACTGACATAGGTGAAAGAGGATTTATTAATATTTACATCCTTTTCCCAGACCTTGATTCAGCAAAGGTGGTGCGCAATATCCATGGGATTCAATGTGACTTAAGAACAGGCCTAACAATGCTTTACTGAATCAGGAGCTCAGAAAGCATATACTATATATTAAACAGAACTGAAAACCAACTTATACCAATAGTTACCATACCATGGGCATGAGCTATTGCTGTGTTTTCTTACCACACTAATGTTTCTATTCTTATAGTATTTGCAGTATCTGATCAATGGAGTGTTTTTAAATGTTGACTCTCAACCACTGCTTCTCCCAGTAGTTCCAGTCCCAACTGTCCTTCTGGCCTTGTGTCTAGGGTCTTCTGGCTACTCCTCCTAGCTACTCCCTCTACCCTGGGTTCCAGCGCAGACCGTCTCGTGGTAAGTGCTTAAAGTCTGAGTGTTCTTGCTTCTTCCTACAATGCATCCATCTTCTCCTCACAGGGCTCATTCTCATCAGGAATCTTCCTTGGGGCTCTGCCCTAGTCTCAGTCTTCACAGTAACAAGAAAATGAATTAATTTAACAGAAATAAAGAATGGCTCCAGCTTCTCGGTCCAAACCCGAGATCCTCCGGTTGCCTGTCCAATTCGTTGGTATTCACAGGCAACCCAAAGTAACTGGCTCCCTGCCATGCTCCTCTCCAGAAGCTGAGAAGAGGTTTATCCACCTTCTGTGTGGGGCTTTTTAAACGGAGCATCTCCCTTTTAAAGGCTTCTCCTTCAAGGTTGGCATGCTTTGCAGGTGCAGCAGGCAGGACTGCCTGAGCCCAAAGCTGCTGCTCTTGCCTCCTAGTGTGGCGTTTGTACACTCCCACAGTGCCTTTTCTTTCAAATTCAACAAGAGAAGTCATTTCCCTCCACCAAAAAGATTCATTGTACAATAGAAAAAGAACTAACCTGGGAAATCCTGATGGCAATATTACAGGACTAAAGATGTGAGCTCTGGTAAATGATTAATACTTACTCATTTGGTCTGGGATTATGCCACTCAGGTATTAGTTGCTCATTTTTATCATTAGATTGTAATGCAAAACCAAGCACCACATTTTTAGAAAAAGAGAACCCATGACCCACTTGAGAAATGACAACTCTTACACCTTATTAAATGTCAAAGAACTAGATCTTTTAATGAAAACCACACACACTAATTAAATGCATTGGGTTTCTTGACAAAAAGAATCAAAGTATCCATTATGCAATCCTTCTACGTGGCTTTTGCGGATACCACCATGGACACTTTTTATAAGTAGCTAAGAGATTAAATCAGCCAGCCTAGTGTTAGAGAGACTTACTAGCCTCTCAAAGGGCACTCGAGTCCATTTAAATACCCCCTACAATGCTCACTTCCTTTACTAATGATAAATGCTCAGTCTTCTCCCATGTCATGCCACTTCACTACCCTCATTAAATTTCATCCTCTTTATAATGCTGAGTATCTCAGAAGCTACGTGTAGAAGGAGGATGCCTTCGAAAAGGATAAAGCCTTTCATTCAAATCTATAATATTGAAATCCATTGCACATTCTGTCCTAGTGTCCCACGCATAACTTGCATCACCATCAGCTGGAGCTCTGACTGTGGAATGCACATAGAACATGCTTTAGAGATATTAAGTACAGATTGAAAGGATATTTGCTCTAGAAGTAGAAATAGAATTTGCAGTGGACATCTAATACTTGATATATTTATTATATTTCCAAGGCACTCATCATACCATCTGGGTGTTTTCATGGACACAGGATTGTTATCCCATGACTCTCAGTGACACCTCTTCCTGATTGTACAGAGTCTACCTATACTAGTGGGCATATGCTCACATGAGTAGTCCCATTAAACTCAACAGGACTTCTTCCAGAGTAAGTAGTCAGAGTGACCACAGGTGGTAGAATAGGATGCTTAGATGTCTTCTTCCTTTTTCTGAGAGTCTTTCACTGTATTTATTTAAAGGGCTCAAGTATGCTTTTCAATGGATCTGTTTCTGACCAGTTGGCTTTTTAAGTTCACTGCAGAGTGCATTCTTATGACAAGCATAGAAGAGCAAGAACAGTGAGGCAACAGTTTTGGAGAAGACATCGGAGACTTCCTCGAACAGGTTACCCATCATCGGGAAAAGGGTTTAACTGTTCAAGACAGTATTGAAGAAAAACCAACCAACCAAACAAAAAAAACCTAACAGTAGAAAACATCTGATTGACTAGTTAATGTGCTCAACACTTTCTGAAAGTTCAAATTCCTTTTAAAGTATTTAAATTTAGCTTCCTTGCCAGGCTGCTTAAGCTGATATAATAGGAAGAGTGGGTCAAGAGACAGCACAAATCAAACTGATATTCAGCTTAAGTGAAAGACTGTATTCACTCCTCTCTCTAACAGAAGACATTAAATGTCACATTTCATGGGTATTCAAAGGCTATTCCTTGGTCTCTATACCATATTAGCATTAGTATAATACTGTATTATGTAATAATGACTAAGACATAGAACTAAATTATGTTATCATTTATCTTATGACCAGAGCTCTCAATTGCCAATTACAATCCAGTTTACAACATCCACATGAGAGAAGCTTGAGATTATACAATAGCATCAAAGCAGTTAATAACTACACTATATACACATACAACCACAGTGAAATGTCCCCACTTTTTGGGTGGAGAACAGAACAAGTTGGTATGATACAGCACAAGCAGCATTGGTAGACCATTAACACTAGAACATGCTTTGATATCTTTAGTGTCCACAAAAAGTAGTTGGAGACACAGATGTAGAACTGATCAAAAAAATTCCTGAATTTTGAGTTTGATGACATTTTTAGTTAAAAAATATGATTGTTTGGGTTCTTTGCATTTTCCCCCCCAATTGAAATATTTTGATGGACTATCAACATTTCTAAATGTACAAATTTTAAAAAAACAAACATGAATTAAGCCCTACCATATCTGACATCTCTTGATAATGGAATATATTATGTGCACTGAAGATGTGGGCAAAGAAGCATCATACCACACTGTATATGAATATATCCCACATCCACTTGTCTTGAAGAGAAGGAAATCTTGAAAACAAGTGGGTAGGAGAGTAGGCATGCCAGTATTATTTCTTCTGTCACATGTGGACATTCCATGCAACCTCACCCTCAGGTCATAAATTTCCACTCTGCTTCTTTTCTCACTTTTACAGGCCAAAGTTCTCATTCTGAAGAATCTAGTTTAGAGAAATATTTTCCAAAAATTGCACCTGGAATTAAGGAAGCCTACAGCAGGATACTCAGCTTGGGCCAGCCAATGTAGAGATCAGTCATGAGAGGAGTCAGAATGAAAGTGGCCAATAAGGCTGGGATAGGCTAACAGTGAATGCTGGTGTCCCGAGATGATCATTCTGCCAGGTCCTTTATTCAACCCTGCACCAGGGAAGTTCTCAGGTAGTTCTGCCCTGCAACCATCATGTTGCAGAGGAAGATTAGATTTTCAAGTTGCCTGACTTGCTGGTTATATGACTTGTACTGCTACATGTTGAAGATACTCTTATATTGTATTTTTGAGTTATGACAAGGCCAACAGGAGAATATAGATGGAGACTCATATTTAGCATTTCTGTAAGTCTAAATGATATAGTAAACCACAGATGTAAATCGGACTCACTGAAATTCCATGTAGCTGTTGAAACAATACAATTGTTTTGATTGTTCAAATTATATTAAATATCAAGGCAGAATGAACAGCAGTTAACATTCTCTAATGTTCAGGTACAGGAAACGGCATTGTTCAGCAAATGGCTCACATCCCAATGGCAGAAATATGAAGTCCAGTTGAAATCCTTAGTTTTCAAATAAAATCACAACTCTTATGGCCTGAACATTTTCAGATCTTACATCAAGCCAAGTGGATTCTATTTTTTTTTAGCACAGAATCCACAGTACACTAAGCAGGACTGGTAGGAAGAGGAAATTGCAGGCCAAGGACACAGCATGCAAATAATATATCATCCTTGGCACATTAAATCCGATGAGGCACAGTGAAAACTGGTTTTATGAAAACACCTTTTACTTGTATTCAGGGCAGAAGATTTACATTTATCATAATGAAATATTTGTCCACTTCTATGTGACATACTAAGTAAAAAGTCAAATGTTAAGTTACAAACTCTAGAAACAAACCATGCTTTAAGTCATATGGAAAGCTCATAAAAGCATTTAAAAGTGTTTCATCAAAAGAATCTGATATGGACGTTCACATGTACTCCACTACTTTATTAGACTGCAATTAGCTTTTTCCACAAAAAACTTAATTACAGTATCTCTTAAATAACATAAGCATGCCAGTGTTCGTGTGTCTAATGTGCAAATAATTAGCCTTTAATCCTGGTACAAGATGATTTTTTAAAAAAAAAAACTCACTTTTTTCAATATTTGGAATAATTTGAGGATAACATTTCTTGACACTAACAAGTTATTACAGCTCAGATGTTATGGAGAAGCAGCCTTTTGCTGAAGTTCAAAGAAGAACAATAAAACAGTGATAATTCAGATTGCAAAAGATTAAAAAAGTAAAGAGGAAGCTATTTGGGGCTTGATCCAAAGCTTGCTAAAAACAATACAAATTTATTGATTATAAACATTTTATCTTTACAGCTCTCCATATCAATCACTCATTGTTTCATAATTTGAAGCTTGCTAACTTTACCTGGGAGAACTTACACTTGGCAGTGATTCTCTGAATGAGGGGATTATTTGGCTTTCCTATGTTTTCTGTTTATGCCATCAGCCCAATGACAGGCAGAAGATAATCAACCTCAAAGAAATGAAGCATGGAAAAAATCTCATTTTTACTGAATGTCTTATAAGGTATATCAAAAGTACATGTTTACAATATGCACTGTAGCAAAAAATTTTAAAAAAATCACACCGGTATTAAAATGTGTAATATCTATATTATAGCTACATACACAGAATGGTATCTTTGCATTTAAACATCATTTACAATACACAAGTACTATTGTGGTATTTAGTCAAAGGATCAATTCCTTACCTATTTCCAATACCATGCTGTAGTTTCTAACATATCTGATGTTAGAAAAAAGCAGTACAACTAGACAGAAAAGACGCATCTGCAACTGTAATAAATATTGTGAAACTGCCTTTCTGTGAACCACTCTGACCCAATATTGTTATCTACAATTGGGTGGAATTATTAGGAAATACAGCTAGCTAGCCCAAACTCAGTAGTCAGCCAGACTGAACATATGCAGGCACACACACAAAGCATAGCTGGTCTGACTTATGTTTAAGGCAGCCCAGGTACATGCCCAGAGGTGAAAGTAAGCCGGTACACGCTGGTACGGCGTACTGGCAAGAGCTGGTGCACTGTACTGGGACTGGCTTCCTCCAGAGACAATTTAAAGGGCCTGTGAGTGGCGGCGAGTCTCCGGAGTGGGATTTAAAGGGCCTCAGGGCTCCAGCCCTGCTATCGCCCTAGAGCCCTTTAAATCCCACTCCGGAGACCCACTGGCTCTCCCCAGGGCTCCGGCAGCAGGGCTCTGGCGGGGATTTAAAGGGCTGGGGACTGTGGCAGCCGCTAAAACCCTGATCCTTTAAATCCCCTCCTCAGCCCTGCGGCTGTAGCCCTGGGCTGCGCCGGCGGGTCTCGGCCGGAACCCTGCTGCCGCTACCCCAGGGCTCTGGCCCCGGGGCTCAGGAGAGATTTAAAGGACCAGGGCGGTAGCGGCTGCCGCAGTCCCCAGCCCTTTAAATCCCCACGGGAGCCAAATCCCCATGGGAGCCCTGCTGCCAGAGACCTGGAGAGCGCCAGCGGGTCTCTGGGGGGGGACTTAAAGGGCTCTAGGGCGATAGCAGGGCTGGAGCCCGGAGCCCCTTTACATTCTCCCTGAGACTCGCCACCACTCCCCAAGTCTCCAGCAGCAGGGCTCCCATGGGGATTTAAAGGGCCCGGGGCCCTTTAAATCGCCTCTTCTGGTTGAGGCCATGCCTCTTCTGGGTTAGGCCCCGCCCCCTGACCAGGACTTCCAGCTTACCGGTAAGTCCCTTAAATTACTTTCACCCCTGCACATGCCAGAACTATCCTGGCTTTACAATGCCACACATTTGTACATTGAGGGGTTGAGTCTGCAAGGTGCTGAGCAATCTGGTTCCTATCCAGCAAAACATTTAACTTTAAACACCTGCGCAGCTGCATTCCAGTCAATAGGATTAATTGTTCTTATGGTTAACCCTATGCTTAAATATCTTGTTGGGGAGGTGAGAGTGCTCAACACTTTGCATGATCTAACTCCAAATATAAAATTTTTTTTGTAAAAAAGGTTTATTTCATATTATGTTTCGTATCTCCATGTACAGTGAACTGAGATATTGGCAGACAAAAATGATTAATCTTGTCTTCTGATGTGTTTCACATGGTTTTGGTTTTTTTAAAGAATGCAAATCCATGTACTCGCTTCCATTCCATTTCCCTTGCAACATATTTGTTCCAAAGAAATGAGGAAATAGCCAATCTTCCAAGAGACCAAATGGCTAAATGCATGCCCTGAGGAGCAGTGTGTTTATTTGAGGGAGAGGAGGTCTTGAATGGAATGAAAGTTAAATGAAAATAGTGTATGTGTAGAAGAGGAAGAGGGACCATCATTTTTAAAGACAGTTTGAAAATGTAAGCCAATATTAAATGACCCTCTTTTTATTTCAAGGCCAGACTGAATGCAAAAAAAAGTACCCACCTTCCATCTAGTGCCTGACATGCTATAAAACAAAAGTTTTATTCCATTGTAGTGTGAGAATTATGTGCAGTAAGAAACTAAGGAAATATATTCTAACCAAAAGCATATTTACTATATATTTTCAAAGCAATGTCCAACAATATATTTCCTTTTATACGTCTCTGTATATCATTGTGAGGTATTTATGGGAGTTTTGAAATATGTTCCCAGAACTATCTTTCAAGTTCCTGTTTTAAAATACATCTCATTTGATTAATGTTTTGCAGGTATATTTCACTTATGAACACTCCCTTCTACTCTCTCAACCAGCTCAACAGCAGCTTCTTTCCTGAATCTAATTCTCATTTCACCTCCATCCCTTTCTTCTTCCTCACTTCTGACAACATATGCCCCAGATTAACCCACATAATACACAGGCACCTCTATGTTCTGTCTTCCTCTGCCTCATAGCATATCCTCATTATTTGCCTTGTCCCTTCCCTCCTCACAGCAGGTCACAACCTCTGTCTCCCACTCACTATGCTTCCTCAGTCTCTGAGACTCAGCTATCCCCTGCTGACTCAGCCTCCCTTGCTGTCCCCATCCTCTATCACCGCCCTTGTCCAGAGAGCCACATTGCTGATACCCGACTACTTCTTTTTCGCTTATTTCCAAGCCCTTTCTTATTCCCCAATCAACTCAAAGCTCCAGCTCCTGGACTCAGATGATTCTGTGAGAATATAAGCTTTCATTCTGGGAAAAATAAAGGAAGGTTTCTAGCCCTCCTCATTTGGGGAGGGAAGTTTAAAAACGTGACTGCTAAAGGCGAAGGCAAATAAGCAGAACCCAACACTGATTTTTAAAACTTCATGTTTTGAGGGGCTCTGATTAGTGATTGCTAGGTGCTGAGTGCATAGAAAGCTTGGGGATGGCAATTCTGAGTTCCATTCATCAACTATCATCCCTAGGGTCTTTAAGGCATCAGATTCCTTGCAAAGTACCCAAATGGCATACATCAAGTAATTGTTAACTTACTTTGTCTAGCATTCTGGAATCTCTGTGGTGTTCCCATTGGAAAGTTCTGTAGGTCAGCACTGCCTCTACATCTAGCAAAAGTAGCCTTGTAGAGCACCTCACTCTTTCAGCTTTTTCCTCAATACCCCTGGCTTGCAGGAAAGTCTGGAAGCATTGTAATCAGCTCTTCCACTTTTCTGTCAGCTCCCTTCTTGGATTGAGGGATTTGAGGGGGGGAGGGGGGCTTGATTGGTTTTTGCAAAATATGTAGTTTTGTGTTAAACAGTGTTAGAGGTGCGACTCACAGGAGTGCGGGTTTAATTATTGGCCCCACGCACAAAGTTATGTGTCAGGTTTATAAAAGCTTAATATCAGACCTGGTCAAAGTTTCCCATATTATGAGCTTGAATGAAAATTGCCAAAAAATAAATTTACTGGGGGAAAAAACCACAACAATTTTAGGGTTTTTCAATCAACTATAAAGATTGTCAAATATTCAGCAAACTATTGATGACATTTTGAAGACAGGTAAAGTTTTTGAAAATTCCAGGGTTTTTTAAATTTGTTTCACGGTGTTCAATTTTGTTTAAATCAGTTCTCCATACTCCTGGCACATGCCATGGGTCGGTATCAACAGATTCCAATGGCTGTTGCTACAAGAACCATGAGAATTTCTCTTTTGGTCATATATGACTGTGACCATAAGTGCTCCTCAATGCCAATGGACCAACAGTTCTGCAGACTCCCATCAGGCCTGGCATGCTTACTACATCTAATACATTATCAACATTGTATTTGTCTGTGAAGAGTGTCATGTGAAGTATCAAAGGAAAGCTAGTGAGACAGTAAGTAATATCTTTGTGTGGAATACATAGGGATAATGTGTAAAGAGCAATGTACGTGTGCCAAAACTATATTCCTAAAATACGTTTTAGGTTAATCATCAAGATTGTCCTACACAAAGCAATGTTCATTTACCTATCTTCCCAAAGCCAGAGATACTGAATGTTACATTTGCACCTGAGTCAACAAGAAAAGCAAATTGGGAAAAGGATGAAGACGACAGCATGGAACACTAGGCTACGTAGCAGGGGAAGCGAACTTCTGGGGATACACTTCAAAAGAATGCACGACAAAGATTTATTGGATTGTAAGGAGACAAACCCCCTGATGCTATCAGTCACTATGGAAACAACGAGGTCAACGCTCTTTGTATAGAGGTGAATCTTCGACCATGTGGATTGGTGATGCAGAAAAGTCAGAAAACTGCTTTAGACAAAGTGGGGAGCTAAGGTTATATGTAGACTCTTAGGGAACGTCTACAGAGCAAAGACAAACCCACAGCTGGCCAGTGCCGACTGATTTAGGGCATGGTTACACCACTGGCCATCACCTACAGTCCTCAGTTAAAACCTCTGCAACGCATCATCAGTGACCTACAACCCATCCTGGACAATAATCCCTCACTTTCACAGGCCTTGGGAGGAAGGCCAGTCCTGGCACACAGACAACCTGCCAACCTTAAACAAATTCTCACCAGCAACAGCACACTGCACCACAATAACTCCAACTCAGGAACCAATCCATGCAACAAACCTCGATGCCAACTCTGCCCACATATCTACACCAGCAACACCATCACAGGACCTAACCAGATCAACCATACCATCACTGGTTCGTTCACCTGCACATCAACCAATGTCATATATGCCATTATATGCCACCAGTGTCCCTCTGCTATGTACATCGGCCAAACTGGACAGCCCTACGAAAAAGGATAAATGCACACAAATCAGATATTAGGAACGGCAATATACAAAAACCTGTAGGAGAACACTTCAACCTGCCTGGACACACAATTACAGATTTAAAAGTCACCATACTGCAGCAAAAAAACTTCAAGTCCAGACTGCAAAGGGAAACTGCAGAGCTACAATTCATTTGCAAATTTAACACAAACAATCTAGGACTGAACAAAGACCTTCAATGGCTTGCTAATTACAAAAATAGCTTCTCCTCTCTCCATGTTCACACCCCCCATTCAACTGCTAGAAGAATAACCCACCCTCCCTGATTGGAGATAACAAGCTGGTTAAGCCTAATTGGACTAACCTTGTTACCTCCCACCTGGTTCTTGCCTACTTTTCTATACCTGCCTCTGGACACTTCCACTGCTTGCATCCGACGAAGTGGGTATTAGCCCATGAAAGATTATGCTTCAAAACTTTATAGTTAGTCTTTAAGGTGCCACAGGACTTTGTTACCTATAAAGTGCCAGTGTAACCAAGCCCTGTGATTCACAGAGTTCAGGCTAAGGGGCTGTTTCATTGCTGTGCAGTCTTGCGATCGCAGTCCTGCAAAGTGGGAGTGCCCCAGAGCTCAGACTCCAGTCCAGTCTACAGAGTCTGCAAATAAAAGACTAGCACTAATCGCCATCATTAGTGTCCTGATCTCCACTCTAGAAATGTAGCTTGGCCCTATTGCTCAATATAGATTCCTCCCTTTCCAATATTTTATTAGTTCTGGAGCCCATTTAGAAAACTCCGGGGTCAGTGCCTCTGCCAATAACTTCTGACAGTGTCTTGCTCTCCTTATTTCCAAATAAGATACACATTTCTCTCACTCTACAACATACTTGTCCCATATTGAAAATCATCTCTTGTTACATAAATCATTTCAGCTTGTAATGAAAGAGGCAATGAAGATAGAGGCTTCCTTCTGCAGCTGATGTTTCAGTAAATGGTTTCCTTGCTACAACTCATTTGAGACTTTGCTGAACCTTACCAGAGCACTAAAGCACTGAAGATTTTATTTACTTTTTTTCTGAATACTGTAGAGAAAGCCAGTAATGAACAAGTCCTAACACTAATCAATGCAGAGTTGAATTAAATACTTGATCATTTGAATATTCCCAGATAAACGTATGAGAGAAAGAAACAGTTAATGGCCTTCTTCAATCATTTGTTTCACTTCTCTGTCACTTACTGCAGATATTTTTAAACATCAATCACAACAGGCACAAGTTCAAAGTAAGATGTTCAGAATTACTGTTGGCCAAATTCTTCTCAGTTAGGTGTCGCAAGCCCACTGAGGTCTGTTCCAGCAGTCTCTCGCTAAATAAAAGGGTAATATAAATCCATGGTGTAACAGCACTGACTTCAAAGGATTTAGATGCTTATTTCCCCAAAACCCAGAGGTAATGAGACACAGGAATTTGCTTCAATGTAATACCAAGATGGTACCAATACCATCTGTAATCTGGATCTATGTTTTCCTGTGGGGTTTAATGATTCAAACCCAACCCAAATAAAGTATTAAAATGCATGTGTAAGATGTGTAACAGTCAGCAAGCCCTGTCAACTGCTTTTACCAATCTAATTTAGGTATCACTAACTTGGCATTCTGAGAACATTTGGTTAGAAATATGTCAATTTCATGGCGCAGTCACAAACATGCACATGATGATTTACAAAACCACAGATCCCTGAAACTGTACTTCCAGCAATGCTCACAGACTTTGGCACCCCATCCCTCTTGTATTCCTGCTACTCTTGAGTAATTCAGCTATTAGCTGCACCTGCAGGCAAGCCTTTCAATTCCACCTCAGCTCTATT
Organism: Sternotherus odoratus; assembly: GCA_032164245.1. NCBI lineage: Eukaryota > Metazoa > Chordata > Testudines > Kinosternidae > Sternotherus > Sternotherus odoratus. The sequence continues at coordinate 24,918,609 of JAVMKO010000009.1, forward strand.
TTTAGCTCATAAGCTATTTAGTGCTTGCAATAGCAGCATTTTTAAAACATTTTAAAAAAATTTATATTGCGAATCTGGGACATGAAAATTATATAGACAAACAGTCCACTCCACAATCAATCTGTTGAAGACAACAGAAGATGATATTTTGGACAACACAGCCTTTATTCTGGCTGTAAAATAAGATCAGAAATTTATTAGATGGCTCAGTGGTGTTGTAAAAAGCAAGCAAGTGAGATTCAATAACCACCTCTTAGGCAGTAATTGAAATATCTGAGATACACACTCCACTGGTACAACAGCAGAATATCCACCTGGAACAGAAGCTCAATGAAATGAGATAAGCCATCTGCAACCTCTCCTCTACCAGTGACCCGAAGTCAATCGATACACCCCAGATGTAGACAGGTACAACCCAAGACAGGAAAGAAGCGGACAATAGTTGTCTGACAAATGTTTTTCCATTGTAAAATGCCAATTTGCTGAAACAATTTTTTTGTGGGAACAGGTCAACTTTTATTAAAGTCATTGGGAATATTTCTCAGGTCCATGATGGAATTGCTGGTCAAAATAGAGAGCTGCACAGACATCCTAGTGGTTAGGGCATTCATCTGGAATGTCAGAGTTAGTCTCTCTCTCTCCAGCTGGAGTGGTTCCACTTTGCATAAGTAATTAAATATTCATTAGTGCAGGCAGAGGCCGACTCCATATTCCAGTGGTTCTGGGATTCACTTAGGATATAGGAGATCTAGGTTCAAGGCCAGGTCTACACTGGGATGGGAGGGTTTGACCTAAGATATGCAACTTCAGCTACGCAAACAGCATAGCTGAAGTCAATGTATCTTAGGTCAACTTACCTCCGCATTCTCACAGTGGCAAGTCGACCACTGTAGCTTCCATCCGCTCCGCTTCCACCTCTCACAGCAGTGGAGTTCCAGAGTTGATGGGGAGAGTGCTCGGGGATTGATTTTTCACTTCTACACTAGACAAGATAAATCAATCCCTGATAGATCGATCACTACCCACCGATCTGGAGGGTACTGTACACTTGTCCCCAAGTCTCTACTCCAATGAATAATTACTGATGCAAAGTAGAATAGCTCCAACAGAAGAGGCTGAGAGAATCCCACCTCACAATAGCCCAGTGATTCAAGGACTCACCTAGGATAGAGAGATCTTGGTTGAAGGCATTGTTCCAAATCAGGAGCAAGGAGTTGAAATTCAATCTCCCATATCTTATGTGTGTGCCCTAATCACCTAAGTTTTCCAGGGGTGGGTCTCTTCTTTTTGGCCATAATCAAAAACTTTGCAAGATCTTAGTTGTGTCCAGAAGCAGAACAAGAAAATGGTGAAATTTAATTAAAAATTCACAAGTTGGCAACACTCTTTCTTGCCCAACTCTGGATGGAACCAAGCAGGCCTGAAGACCCACTGACTCAGTGCTTCTCCCACTCATTTCCCACAGGCAGGACTTCTGTAAAGGACAAATTGGATTTCAAAGCTGCTCCACCCCAGTAGACACCCAGAAGGGCCCACTTCCACAGAGTTATCCCCCAGGCACACTTGTGGGCATCTGGCAGCCTGTATAAATTTTGTTGCACCTTTTGTCACTTGCAATTTATGCACATTTTTGTGACTGAATCAATTGATGGAATGCCAGTATTTTCAGAAAACAACTGCTAATGACCCTCTCTCCCTTCACCCCCCAGCAAGTCTCCATTATATCACATACACTAGAGAACAACAAAATAACTAAATAGTTTCCTGACAGAAATTAAGAGTTTAGTTCCCAATCAAAATCACTTGTTAAATCATTGAGAGTCAAATTAGGCTGCTTGTCAGAGAAGCCTGATTATTCATTAGTCATTTAGACTCCTGCAAGGGACTCAATCCTTGAGCATTTGGCTGCTTGGATATTAACAGCTAATGCTTTCTGTTTATATGTAAATACCTTGAATTTGTATTAGAAACCTGTTACAAAGAACAATAGATCATCACACTATAATTTTGTCTTTGCACAAGTTTTTCATGGAGCTCAAAGTATTCTTATTAGGCATATTTTTAGAAAAAACACCTAATCTGTCCCATCACCCCTGCCACCGACAGCAGCATCCCAGCCATCCTCCTTGTAGAAGGGGGCGGGGGGGAAATGCACAGCTTTGCCCACCACCGAGATGCAGTAATTTTTTCCTTGAAGCAGCTGTAGAAGTGCTTGCTAGAAAAGGGAGGCTCAGAGGCAGTTGCCTTTGCTAAAATGCATAGAACTGGATTGTTGAATTTGGCTCTATGGTGGATCTGTGTCTGCTGCCTACAGCAGCACATATAGTTATTCAGATGTTGGGGTGGCATAACTGTGGGAATTATCAAGGTAATAAATAAGTGGGGGGGACTGTGGTTACTGGGAAGTTTCCAGAACTAACCAAGGCTACATGCTAGCCAAGACTGAGCCCTGCTTCACAGTAACAAATGCTAATACTTGGTCTCATGTAGCACAGTGCTTTTTGCAAACATGAATTAACTGGGCCTTACTACACAAATGAAGTAGTCAGTTGTATCTTCACAGAGAATCTGAGAACTAGGCTGTGCACTAGGCAACATCAGTGGGGGTAGATGGGAGCAGAGGGGTTGCAGCTGATGTCCTCAAGAGGCATTCTCCTGACTCAGGCTTTGGTTACACTTACAGGATTATAGCACTTTTGGTTATAGCGCATCCCATATACAGCAATAGGTATTGCGCTAGAGCGTGTGCACACTCAGACCTGCCAGCGCTAGAGCATGGCCACATTTGCGGCGCTTCGGGCGGCATTAGGAGCAGCGCAATAGGGCAGGTATCCCACAGAGCACCTCTTCTCAATCTGGCGCAATGCCTTGTGGGAAGGGGGGGGCATCACTTGTGGGCATTCTGCATCCTGTTCCAACTCCCCGTGATGCTTTGTGTCATATCCCAGCAATCCCTGTGTTTCCGGCCACCTCAGGCGCCATCTTTCAACGGTTTCAGCAAGGCATGCTCTGTCCGTTTTCCTGTGCCGTAATGGATCACAAACTGCTGAGGCGCATGCTGGCGAGTGTTGCCAGCACAACTCTCTGCACAGCGGAGTTCATTCTTGACATAGAAGGTGACAGTAGCGATGGGTCTGAAGAAGACGAGCTCAAGCTGAGGAACGCACTGGACACTAAACTGATCGTTGCTTTAACGGACATGCTCACGACCGTGGAATGCCGCTTCTGGGCACGGGAAACGAGCACTGAATGGTGGGATCGCATCATCATGCAAGTGTGCGACGATGAGCAGTGGCTGCAAAACTTTCGCATGAAAAAAGCCACTTTCATGGGACTGTGTGCTGAACTCGCCCCCGTCCTGCAGCGCAAGGACACCAGATTGAGAGCTGCCATCTCGGTGGAGAAGCAGGTGGCCACCCCAGACAACTACCGATCAGTGGCCAACCACTTTGGGGTGGGAAAGTCGACCATTGGAGTTGTGTTGATGCAAGTGTGCAGGACCATTACTAGCCTCCTGCTACGAAAAATCGTGACTCTTGGTGACATGCGTGACATCGTGGCTGGCTCTGAACAGATGGGTTTCTCTAACTGTGGAGGGGCGATCGATGGGACCCATATACCTATTCTGGTGCCCGCCCACCTAGCAGACGAGTATGTTAACTGAAAGGGGTACTTCTCCATGGTTCTTCAGGCGCTTGTGGATCACTGTGGGCGTTTAACTGACATTAATGCAGGCTGGCCGGGAAAGGTGCACGACGCATGCATCTTCCACAACACCGGCCTATTCAGGAAGCTGCAAGAAGGCACTTTTTTTCCAGACCAGAGGATCCCCATGGGGGAAGTTGAAATGCCCATTGTGATTCTTGGCGACCCCGCTTACCCTCTAATGCCCTGGCTCATGAAACCCTACACAGGGAGCCTGGAGAGCAGCCAGGAAAGGTTCAACTACAGGCTGAGCCGCTGTCGAATGATTGTGGAGTGTGCTTTTGGGCATCTCAAGGCACGCTAGCGCTGTCTTTATGGGAAGCTAGACTTGGCAGAGGGAAGTATCCCCGTGGTTATTTCCGCGTGCTGTGCCCTACATAATCTTTGTGAGCAGAAGTGTGAAGGCTTCACTGTGGCATGGTTCTCGGAGGTTCAACAGTTGGAGGCCATGTATGCACAGCCAGAGAGCAGGGCTCTTAGAGGGGCCCAGCGCGAGGGTACAAGGATCAGGGATGTCTTGAGGGAGCATTTTGAGGCTGAAAGCGAGTTCTAATGGGAATTCGAGAGGGAGGAAGAGTGCATTCTGTTAATAGGATAAGGCATTTGCTTTTCTGTAGCCATTAGATATATATGTGCATCGAATAAAGAAACCCATTTATTAAAAAGAATTCATTTATTGAACAGCTTTTTCAGATTTTGAAATAAAAGTTGAAATAAAGTAAAATGTGCGAGTTAGGAGGGGGGGTGCATTTGGGTGGGAAGGGGTCAGTCAGAGATTGGCGTATGTCCTGGCCTCATAACCTCCAATGCTCTTCGAGTTGCTGTGTTCCTCCAACCCCATTTGTAGATGGTGATTATGCTTGTTATTAGGGGTTGAGTACAGTGGATAAGGGGGCTGGGTCTGTGGGTTGGTCGGTGAAGACGGGGGTTGGAGGCAGCCATGGGTGGTAATAACCAGGCAGCTGTTGATCGTGCCCCGAAGCGGACAGAGGGCCAGAAGGGGAATGGTTAGGGGGCAACTGACAATGGGGGTGGCGAGCATGGTGCTGCTTCTCCTCCTGAACAGCAGCGATCCACTGCAGAGTGTCTACTTGCAGCTGTAATAATGTGAACAGCTTGTCAGCGCGCTGCTCGCGACCCATCTCCCTCAACTGGATCTGTTCATCCCTCCGCTTGCTCTCATTCTCCCTCCGCTTGCTCTCATTCTCCCGCCACTGCTGTGCAACGCGATTCTCCATTGCAGCTTGTTGCATAACTTGTTGTAAAAGATCTTCCTTGCTCTTTTGTGGTCTCTTTCAAATCCTCCTCAGCTTCTCAGCTGCGGATAAGACTGACATTGAACACAAGGTCGAAACTAGGGAAAGTCAGTGAAAAGTTAAAACAGAGGATTCCCTTGTTCACAACAGACAGTGCTATGATTCCCCCGCATTCCATGTTTCTCTGTCCCGTCTGCCTGTCCCACACAGCTATAGCACACAGACAGCAACGGAGCCCCTGCCATGGTGAGTTGTCTCAGGATGCAGGGGCAATGACTGTTTCCCTGCCTTGCTGTCCTATGGCTTGGGGGGAGCAGAAGGCATTTGTGGGAACTGTACTCTGAGCACTGTCCCAACATTCTCTGTGTAGGTGTTCTTGCTGGAAGATATCTCGTTGCTGCGGGTGACGGAGCAAGAAAGGAAATGTATTCTAATGAGATGTGGATTTCGGCCAGGGCCATATGCAGCTTGACTCTGTGCATCAATGCTCCTCCCACCCCTTGTAGAACAGTGGCGGGGACTAGTGACCATGGACGGGACAGGGACCACGCTAGCTCTCCCGAGAAACCTGTGCAGGCACATTGCAAGTGGTCTTATTGATACCTTTGAAGAAATTACTGATGATGATTACTGTGATGTGATAGACTACATCAATGCACTATTCCACATGTAGACAAGCATGCAGCAAGCATCCCTTTCCACTCCGGCCAAGCTGCCTGCCTTCCCAATAGAAAAGTAGCTGTACCTGCGCAATCTGCTGCTGCTGTCCTTCCCCCCGCAACCGCCGGATGCTGTGGCTGGCTCTGACTGCCCTCCGGGCTTGAGAAGAGTTCCTGGCTGCATGTGTCCTGTGACTCCTCCGTGCCCTGGGTTGCTGCTGCGGCCACTGCCTCCTCCTCCTGCTCCTCTCTGTCCTGCTCCTCTTTGGACTCCTTCCCACCCCACCCCCTGTCAGTGGTGGGCTGGGAAGAAGTGTCCTGGGTGGTTGATGGAGTGCATGTTGGATCACCACCAAGTATCGTGTCCAGCTCCTTGTAGAATTTGCAAGTCACAGGAGCTGCCCCAGAGCGGCTGTTTGCATCGCAGGCTTTGCGATAGGCAATCCTAAGCTCCTTTACTTTTGCCCATCACTGCAGAGTGACCCGGTCATAGGCTCTTTCCCCCATGGCCCGTGATATCAGAACATATGTATCATAATTCCTGTGGCTAGACCGCAGCTGAGACTGGACAGTCTCTTCCCCCCAACAACTGATGAGGTCCATCACCTCGCTATTGTTCCACGGTGAAGCTGGCTTATTGCGAGGAAGCATGGCACTTGGAGCCATGGCCAAGCAAAATGGTTACCTGCAACGATTGCCTGAGGAGTACTCCACACCTGGCTGGAGCAAACAGGAAGGGGATTTTTAAATTTCCCTGGGAATTTAAAGGGCGGGTCTGACGTGTGGTCACCTGAAGACACGACAGAAGAGTTTGAAACTGATGAGCAGAGTGGCTCAAATGGGAATTATGGGCCAGGCTGGAGGCTAATTAACGCGCAATGGGTGTCCACATTCGTGCCGTAGCGCTACAGTGGTAGCGCTACAGCCCTTATTCCCTGTGCGGAAGTGGATTACCATGAGTGCTATAAACTTGGACTTATAGTGCAATACATGCCTTCCCAGTGTGGATGGGTAGGGAGCTATAGCGCTCCTGGAGGCTTTATAGCGCTATAAAGTGCCAGTGTAACCAAGGCCTCAGAATACCTGGCAGGAGCTGCTAGGCAACACATACTGCCATGCTTGCTGTGCCTCCATTGAGGAGGATGCAGTGCATTGGTAGAATCAGAGAAAAACCCACGTTCTTCTACCACAGAACAAGCATCAGAAGCGCTCTCTCACCACCACACTGGGGAAGCTTAAGCAGAAATTCTTGAGTGATGCAGTTTATGAGATTGGAGATAGGAGAGGAACAGAGGGAATCAGCATACTTGATGTTGTCTAGGGTAATGTTTGAACTGTAGCCAAGGATAAAAGGTATCAGGTATATTTAGGATGTAGAGATGAAATTTACATATTAATTAATGTTGCAACCCAGGGCCCACAGGCCTCAGGCTTGTAAAATATTTACCTTAGCCAAATTAGGGCTTAGGATAGGTGAGCTATATTATGAAGATAAGTTAAATTGATTACAACTTGCTGAGTTTGTTTCTATGTTAGTGATATGCTGATGTTTGGAAAATAACTGCTGCGTTTGGATAATAGTGCCTGCAGGAGATCAGTAGACACTACAAGATGAGTAACAATGGGGGAGGGGGGGAAATGTTAGAGGCTTCTTTAAAGTAGTCACTTGTTACTATGGTGATAAGGTAACAAAAATATTAATGAGCATAAGGGGAACTAAACAAGTTAGCCTATGGAGAAAAGGGCATCCCAAAAGGGGCGGGTGTGGAAGTTCAAACAAACGAAAGGCATGAAATTTACGCCAGTGGGCATCAGCATAATATTATAAAAGGTCTCTCTCAGCCTATGGGCCTTGGAAGGAGAAAAACGCCAGGATGACAACTGGGGGGTGTATGATGAGGAGGAAGCTTAACTTCGGATTATTCAATAAGGCATAGTGTGAGTAATGCAAATAGTCTATTCTGTAGTAGTCTGTCTCTCCTTCACCAAGCTGCAGTGTGTGCATTGTTTGGTTGGTGAATAAGACTAATTATTATAGAAAGAGCACATGTAGTCCTTGGTATACTATGGGTGTACCCCCTTTTGTTTGTAACCTTTCCATTGTAATGGATCTTGGAGACTGAACTCTCACTTTAAAGTAGGTATAAACCCTCATCTTCTGGTGGGCAATTAGTTAAAGTAGGAATAAGGCTACAAAACTATACCTCAGCCTTTAACCTGTGCCTCAGTTTCCACATGGAGATAACAATGCTTATGTACTTCACCAGTTTTCTATAAAACTTGGATCATTAAAGTAAACTCTCTATTTTTCTCTCAGATACTATTACAAACAACTCACTCCACCTCTTCCATCTCACTCCACCTCTTCCATGTCCACCCAGTTCTGTTGTACAGATACTGATGGGGGGAATAAGACTTATAGCCAGGCCCTCCACAGCCTGTTTCTGCCTTCGCCTTAGAGAGGATGCAAGGAGAGAACAGAGATTCTGCTCTGGACAGTCTCCATGCAAGGGCATAAGGCAAGCAGATGCAGATAACTCCATGTCCAACATGTGGAGGACTGCTTACAATTTGTCCTTTAAGTGACTTCACCAACTGCACACAGCCAGCCTGGGACAGAGCCAGTACGAGATCCCTGACAGTCTGACTCTCCATTCCATACTATATATGGTGTCGGAGCCTTGCCATAACTCTACCATTGAATGTACAAATTTTGGCACAAAGTAATTGACCAGTCTCAAAAATGAACAGAAAAATCAATCAGTTCATGTCAATATCCCAGCTGCCCCATACTGCCTTGTGCAGATGCTAGAACAAGAGCTCAGTTAGTAAAGCCTGAAGGGCATTATGGGGAAAAAGGGGGCAGTCAGGAACCTGTCACAGATCATAGACAGGTGCACACATGGTATTTCTGGAGTCAGGAAGATGCAGGTGTGCAGTTAGACAATTCCTTTGAAACCCCAGCAGAGGGGTTAATTGAACAAGAATGGCATCTTTTAGAAGTTGGCCTAGTATAAGCAACTAAGATAGAGTGCACACAGCAATTATGAACTCCAGAAATTCTCCCCTCTCTCCTCCCCCCCCCCCCCCATTCCCCTATTTTCAGCCTACCACCTTTACATTTTCAGAGGCATGAACAGAAATGCATGGACACAAAGCCACAGCAGAGGCACTGACTTCTACAACTTACTGCTAATATTCTCCTAAAAGATGCAACAAAAATGCCTCCCGTGGCACAAAATACACTCTTCACACTCTCCTGGCATCCACTGCCCATTGTTGCACAGGTGTTTTTCGGGCATGTACGTGTGTGTTGTGCTTAATGGCAGTGAGCCAGCCCTCCCACCACAGTAATTAACTCACCGGTGGCATTCTCATCTGATACCCACATGCAAATTTTCTAAACGCTTTTTTCTTTGTCCAATATTTCCCACTATAATTACACACAGGGAGAGAATAATAAAGCTGTGTGTGACCAATGTGTCTCAGTTCATCTAAAATTATTAGGACATAAAAGCCAAGATGGAGTAGTGCTGATGCTGAAGGTCTTTTTGCCCTTACAGTAACAATTGTTGAAGGCTTCTAGATTAGGGAAATATATGTTTTCTGTATTCCTGGGCTTAGGAGCTTCAAGGACTTCTACAGCTCATTTGCTGCAGAGGTCAAATCTAGTTCAAGAAAACTCTCAAACTTACCCACTTTAGCTCCTGCAGACTATGAAAGAATAAACCCTTTTGCCTATCTATGGAAGATGCAACACACCTGGGGTGCAGCATAATGAAAAGGGATCTAACAAGGACAGAGGGAACAATGAGAGCCATTTCCAACCGTCAAATTCAATTTGAAAATATCATCATGCAGGCAAATCTGCCCTAATGTTTAGTGGACAGTCACTTCCAGGCTCTGACCCCCATAGGAAACATGTTACAAATCTATTGCATCAGTATTCTTTCCTCCTCCAGAAGGATGCTACATAAGACCATGCATCCATAAAAAAAACAACATAGGAGTTTCCTGAGAGCTTGCAGAATTTTGGGAAACTTTTATTGATAAAGTATTAATTGCAGTCTCCTTCCCTCCCCCACCCACCATGCATCCCTACTACTTCTCAGTGGCTAACACTCAGGGTGGACCATGAAGGGGATTAGGCATTGTGAACTTTGTTGTTCCTGTCACTTTTCTAGGCACCTTAGAGATCCACAAAGCCTGTGTGAGGAGCCTATACAATAACTGGAGACAGATGTGTGCCTTACACCAGGGGTGGCCAACCTGGGGCTCTGGAGCCACATGTGGCTCTTCAGAAGTTAATATGCAGCTCCTGTATAGGCACCAACTCCAGGGCTGGAGCTACAGGCACCAACGTTCTATGTGCCCGGGGGAGGGGGGAGGTTGCTCACTGCTCAATCCCTGGCTCTGCCACGGGCCCTGCCCCCACTCCACCCCCTTCCCTCAGCCCACTGTGCCCTCGCTCCTCCCCCTCAGAGCCTCCTGCATGCCACTAAACAGCTGATGAGGAGGTGCAGGGAGGATGGGGGAGGCGTTGACTGGCGGGGCTGTCCGTGTGCAGGAGGCACTGGGAGCGGGGCAGATGATGGGAGGCTGCTGATGTATTACTGTGGCTGTTTGGCACTGTACATTGGCAAATTCTGGCTCCTTCTCAGGCTCAGGTTGGCCACCCCTGCCTTACACTAAGATCCAGAAAGCCAGTATGCTAGATGGGGAGCTGCCTACACTGGACAATGGCAGATCCCCTCTCAGAGATGAGCATCTAAGCCCAGGTTGCACAGAGGTGCCTAGCTTTTCTAGTGATCCACAAAGGCACTCAGCTGCTTAAGCTGCATGTGGAAGTCCCCCTTCCCCCCCAAAAAAACCCAGCCAGAGGAGGAAGAGGCGCTCCCCCATAACCTTTAGTCTGGTGGATAGGATACCATGGGAGGCCCAACAGTTCAAGTCTCCCCTCTACCAGGAGATGGGCACTTGGCTGCCTAGAATGAGGCTTCAGTACACATGCCCAGAGGAAAACAAATGTATCCACTGGTGTGATCTCAGCAGTGCCTAAAAATGAAACTTAGGCAACTAAATACCTTTGTGGCTTTGACTATAGGTGAAGGAGCAATCTACTGCAGAGGCTGAGAAAGCCCAAAACATGAAGAGCTAGCAAAACAGCTAATCCAAAAAAAGGTATCCACGCTGTGTTAAAACCTTCCCTTGAAACCTTTAATGAATCCCTAAGGGAAAGGCTCAGAGGGATATAAATGCAGAGCTGGTTTTCTCTCTCTTATCAGTGTATTATAAAGCCTTACACCAGCCTGAACTCCAGTCCATACACATGCAGGGACCCACCAACACAGTCTTCATTACGGGATAAAGTGAGGGAGAAATCTAGGCACTCTTACCTCAGGGAAGATTTCCTAAGAAAACCTGTACTGGTTTCCTCTAGATGAAGTAGCAGCCAACAGCAGTTTTACTAATGGACTCCATGTCTATGGATCATGTGAGACACCCCAGGAATGTAGCAGATTTATAGCCTCACACAGCACCGTGTACTGGTGAAAACATAGCACCGCAGCTTCACATTAAGGTGATTGGGGTAACTGCCAAAATGTTAATTAATGCACCTAATTTTATCTTGCTGATTACTATCTTTGTGTTTTCATGGATGACTGCTCTTTGTGGTCTCTAATTAAAAATAAGCACCCATGCAATTAAAAGGATGAAAACCATGAAAAAAAAAAGATGGACAAGTGTGATTGAATAAAGGTGAAGGTAAAGGCAGGAGGTGACAATGAACCTACAGCACTGTTATCTAGCGAGTAGCTCAGGCAAAAGCCCAATGCCTCCAGGAGTTTAAGAGTGTATGTGTACCTGCCTGACAACATCTCAGAGGGTGAGATTTACCTGCATTTAGTTTCCTCCTGTATTAGGCTTAGACCTGCATGTTTGTTTTATTTTGCTTGGTAATTTACTTTGTTCTATTACTTAGAACCACCTAAATCCTGCTTTTTATATGTAATAAAGCACCCTTTACAGCATGCAGGCCATCCTCCTCTCTCAGTTCTGCTGCCCAAAGGTGAGCTGTGAAGCCATGTCCTCAGGCATTTGCTCATATTTTATGGTGGCTCTGTATTACTCTAGGCATTAACATAGGGGACTGCCTCTATGGAAGGGAGGAAGATTCCTTGAGCTCTGTCACTACTGATCAATATATGTGCTTGGCAGGACATGTTGGGTATAATGATTCCCTTCATATCCCACTCTCCCCTCCTCTTTGATCCAACAATGAAGGCACCATGTTGACTTCGTGATTATGATTTTGCTGCAAGAATTTACAGAAGGTACATTTGAAGTGGAAACATTGTTTTACCATTATGATCATCTGAGAGGGACACCAGGAAAATACTGCACATGCATCATATTTTTTGGTGGTTTTGTTCCTGAGTAAAGGGTGTTCCTTTCAAGTGGACTTTATCCTAGAAAAAAAGAAGTTGTCCCTGAGCAACTTCATACCACAATTATTAAAATTCTTCTGAGTGGGACAATGCTATTTGTAAATCAAAAGGATAATGTATGAATCCATTTCAGTTGTATTTGAAAGAATATGATCTTCTAGGAATCAATAATAAAGGGCACCTTTAAATCTCTTTCTACATCTGTTTGGTCTTACTTAGTCCTTTCTCAGTCAAAAGGAGTATGGACATCAACTAGAGTCTTGCCTGATTAAGGATGGAGATCTCAGTCCAATCCCCAATGAAGTTCAGATTTGGCCTAAGCATATTAGTAGCATTGCACCATAACTGCAGGTTTAAAAAGAAATCATAATGCATTCAAATGACAATAAATTAAGCCTGAGGGTAACAAGGGGTGTGGAATACATACCTACAAGCAACATTTTTTTTAAAAAATCTGTACACATATGGGTTTGCTTATATAACTCATATTCAAAATAATGGGAGTGTCCTGGGTGCACCACTCACCGCTTGTCTGGCACCTGCTCCTGCTCACTCTGGGGATTAGCTCTCAAGGTAAACACCCCCTTCCCATGGTCACACACGGTCATAGGACTGAAGCTCCTCTCTTGTCCCAGGAACCAGTGTCCTCTTCATGACAAAACCCTCATTTTCCCCCTTCAGGGTATAAGTCCTTCAAATTCTCCATCACTCCCACAATGACTAAGGCAGTCTTCTGATTCACTGTCCAGTTAGTCTAGGCCATGCCCTCAGTGGCAGCTAGGCAAACCCAGGCCTACCCACCCACTATTCCAATCTGAGAATCCACATCTAGCAGTTCTGGACTTTCTTCTTTCAGCCCACACTATTCCTTCCCTAGATTGCTTTCTACAATCCTAGTTCCCTTCCTTACACTGGATGTATTAGCACCAAACCCTCCTCCCACGGAGTAGCTGCCTTTTCCCAGCAGCAATTATTAGCTAGTTGACAGCTTCCTAGCTTTATAGGCCCCACCTGTTCCCACACAGCATCCTGCCTGCAATCAATTCCCTTACTCTCTGGCTCTGCCTCCATGTGCAACCTGGGGAGTTAATAGGCCTACCTACTTACAACTGTAGCTGGAAATATCTCTCTGGTAGTTCTTGCAACTTGACTCACTCACCAGATCAAAATTTGATGCAAGCACCAATATATAAAGTTTCAACTTAAGAGACGTGAAAAAGTTGTTTCAAGGAAGATCATGCTTTCTCTGTAGAAAGCAAGTACATTGGTTGACCAAAATTCCCTTATCTTTCAAATGCCAAAAGATACTTTGCCACCCAAGAAACAATCTTGGTTCATTAAATTCAAGTTGCAAGTAGTAGAAATATTTGATTCTGCTAATTTAAGGCAGAGCACTATGTTGCAATAAATTATCAAAACCAAAGATAACTCATTTCTGCATAAAGCATAGGTTATTTTTTTAAAACAAACCAAAATCTTTTCTAAAGGGACTGCCATTTTCACTGCCTCCTTAATGAGTCACCATGTGTTTTTTTTTCCTCACTGAAAAATTACTTTTCAATAATGCAACATAAATTGGCAATCCAAACTATACAGTCTTATCTTAAAGAACATGAGAATGTTTTTTCCCTTGGAAAGTTGAAGTTTCCAGCTTTAACCATGGCTATTTTGTATCTCAAATACTTCAATTTTATTCAAGTAAACAAAGTTGGAATCCTTATTTATTTTACTGTTCAAAGAAGTGTTGCTGCATTTATAATCAATGGTAGAAGCACCTAAAACTCTCACTGGACTTCTATCTGAATACATCAGCAACATTTTTAAGGAGTAAAGGAGACAAAAACAATCATTATAATAATATTGACTCCAAAAAGAAAGGGATCCAGAATATTTAATTCCTAATGTTCAAAGCAAATGCAAGTCTATGATTTCTTAAAGCTATTCACAGTCTAGTAAAAGTCCCTCTAATTTGGAATTTAGAATGAAAATAATTCCCAGGGTGCCTTTATTAAAATAAATTCACCTCATCTTAATTTACCTCCCAAAATAATGGAATATTTCATATTTACTATGGATATCCATGACGTATCACAATTTCCCCTTAAAATGACACTCTCATTGTATAAAGCAGCTATTTAAAAGCATAAAAAGGTTGTTTGTAGAGGCATGAAAACCTGTTTGACCAGGTTCAATCAATGTAAGGAGATAAATCACAAATCTCCCCACTAAGATCTTCATTAAAATCTTTAATGAGCACTGTGGAGAGCTATAATCTTACACAAACTACAATAATCTGGCTCCATTCTTTTAAATATAAGGGGGATATCTTCATGGTTAGTAGTTTGCTTCAAGATAAAGTTTAGTTGAATGTCAGTGCTTCTAGGGCAGTAAGTAAAGCTATTGGTTTCCAGTATTCTGCTCTATGAGTATACTACCGAGCAGAATGCTTTTCTATTTTTATCTTTCATATAGTTTCATTAGTTTATTATGCAGACCCATGGACTACAGATTAATGAGCTTCTCTTTGCCACTGATAACTTAAAATAAAACATCATGGGCCTTATTCTTGTTTAAGCCTCTCTCCTACAAAACCCTAGCAGTGTAAAAGTTCCTTAATATCAGTAAATAAGATGAGGAAGACTTGTGGCACCTTAGAGACTAACCAGTTTATTTCAGCATAAGCCCATAAACTATAGCCCACTTCATTGGATGCATAGAATGGAACAGAAGTAAGAAGTATTTATATACACAGAAAGAAAAACAAAAGTTGTACATTAGCATACCAATTCTAAGAGGCTGTTTAGTTTGGATGGGTCATTATCAGCAGGAGAAAAAAAAAACCTTTTAAAGTAGATCTCTGTTTCAATAGCTTATTCTCCTGCCATAGCAATAAAAGCCAAAAGTAGAGCAAATTCAATTTCCATTTTGAAGATCTTGATTCAATGCTACATGATGGGCCTGATCCTGCAAGGAGTGAAGATCCCTCAAATACTATTAACAGATCTCAAGAGGAAATGTGAATTGAAGGTCACTGGTAGATAAGAGCATTCAGCACCTCACAAGAGGTGGATTGAGTCCTAATTCTACTTTAGGATCAACTTCAGAGCAATCGTGCATTAAGTGTTAGCATTAATCAGTTATTACACTCCCAACAGGTATCTTGAAGTTTATATGGCTCATTCTATTAAATTTTGTGAAGATTCCCATATATCCTGTGAGCTTACTGAGATGTTCAGAAAAAAAATTAATATTGAACTTAATTTGCCAGAAGACATTATTTGTCCCTGACCTCTCCAGACAGAATGAAAGAGGATAATAATGTCTCTCATCTCTTGTCTATGGGAAAGTAGAGGGACTTCATTCAAGAGGGATGTCCACCAGCAGTCAGTTCAATATATATATATATATATACTAGCATAAGTGCCCGGCGCTGCTCGGGTCAGTCGGAGGTGGGGAGGTGGCAGACAGCTGACACCCCCTGACCAACCCCAACACCCACCCCTCACCCCTCACCCACCCCAACACCTTCCCACCCCCCCGAAGCAAACCCGAAACCCCCACCTCACCCCCCCGACTGAATCCGACACCCCCACCTCACTTACCGTCCCACCAAACCCAACTCAGATCCGTCGCAGGAGGGGAGGGGGCCCAGAGCCGAGGGATTCCGGGGACCTTCGCAGGTGGGGGGGGCACAGAGCTGATGTAGTCCGGGGTTCCGTTGGGGAGGTGGGAGGGGCAGAGAACTGAGGGATCTCCGGGGTTCCGTTGGGGAGGTGGGAGGGGCAGAGAACTGAGGGATCTCCGGGGTTCCGTTGGAGGAGGGAGGGGTGAGCTGAGCGAGTGAGGTGTCTGTTGGAGGGGGGTATTATGACATCATCACCACCTAACTGCCAAGCTGATGTGATTGGCCCTGAAAGACTTTCACCCCTGGGGGGCGTCAGAGGTGAGATCCGAAAATTTTTCGACCCTTACCAGCATCTAGACCCCAAGACCCCTCACTGTACCAAAATTCAAGTCTCTGGCTCAAACGGTGCGGGAGGACTTCGCAGTCATACGTACATACATACACTCATACATACACCACTTGACTTTTATATATATAGATAGATAGATATATTATATGTGACATTATATATCTATATCTATATCTATCTATATAGAGAGAGAACTGACTGCTGTGGTTTTGAAAATTGCTGGTGGACATCCCTCTTGAATGAAGTCCTCTACTTTCCCATACACAGCCCAATTCCTACCTACTTGATTTATAAAATGGGTACCTGGGAAGCATACAATCTGAGAAATTTATCTTTTTATAACTAAAAATTGGCTCTTCTTCCGTGTTCACAGGGACAGCCATAGTTGGCCATACTTCAGGAAGTCTACCACCTAGCAACTTGTCCTGTGCTGGAGCTTACGAAAGATTTGTAAACAATTTAAAAAATAACAATGGCCCAAATGATCATAAACGGGGGGTTAAATTTAGGTATCTAAATCCATATTTAGAGTTCTAGAGCAGCAGTTCTCAACTTTTTGGGGCTCAGGACCAATTTGTAAATATTTATGGCCTGTCATGACCCAGTAAATAATTTGTGGGTGAAGGCCCAGGGATGGTTCAGTCAGATCCTGCCCCCAGGGGGGTTGGTTCCTGCCTGGCACTCACCGAAGAGTAGCATCTCCTGTAGCTCCTGTGCTGTGAGACCTCCGGGGTTCCAGCACTTTTCAGATTTGGCTCCGCTCCCCTGACTGGACCAAATTTGTGTGAGTAGAATTGTGACCTGGCTCACAGAGTGCAGTGCCACTCACTCAAATTTGGCCTATCACAGCTCCCATCATCATGACAGCTGGGCCAGACCTGAGTGGTGCTGGGACCCCAGGGTTTGCAGTGCCTGGAACAGGGAGGTGAGCCCAGCTAGCCCCATGGGACAGGAGCCATAGGAGCTGCCACGTGACCCTTTGAATCATTCTGGTGACCCAGTTTTATGTCTAGACTCACAGGCTGAGAAACCCTGATCTAGAGAACTGGCTTGGTTTTAAGAGGCTCTATCTGCTGTGCTTTACAGTATTTTTCAGTGAGCACACATTTCCATACGGTTCATTATTTTATATTAAGCATTGCTTTCTTAATGGAGGTATCTTCTGCAGCACTGCAGCTTCAGTTTCTGTTAGAGAAAATAATCGTTGGTTACAAATTAACACTATTTTAACAAAATGTCAGAAATTCAAAACTAGAAGAAAATGAGTTCTTCTGAATCACATATATACCCAAAGACCAGCTCCACATATGGAAATTATCAAAAGGTCAGACATAAAAAGCATCAGTTCATAAATACTAATTAGTGCCTCACCAGTGATTGAATGATACCATTTACTGATGCATAATTGAATACCGGAGATTTAAGAAACAGAGAATGTGGGTAGATTTAATAATTCATTCCTCCCACACTAATCAGGGTTTCTGTCCCTTTCGTCTAACACAATCACAATTAGGTATTTATTCTTCCTTTCTTCTTCTTCCTTTGTGACTAACAAGCCATGATTATGTTGCTTTAATACTCCCATGTTAAAACGTGGGGAGGGGAAGAGATGCACACTCACTATAATGAAGGTAGCAAAAATGTTTGAAACCATATTCAAATTGTTTCTGTTTACTGTATATATTTTTGCTTCACTATTTTGTATCACTGAGGTTCTTTGTTTTAGAACACCTTATAAGCTCCAAAATATCCTATTCAAGTCTACATTTTTCAAAATGATATGCTTGGTACTCAGTCCATTTTTATTTTGATACTTTTGTATTTCTTTATATTAAGAGGCATCATCTGCTACCACTGAAGTAGCATGGTGGGTGAGGGTATTACATCTCAGTTTTTGTAGTTTTCTAATGGGTGTAAGAATGACAAAGAATTGAGCCAGTCAATTAGTTGTGCCATTTATTAGTCATGCCATGTCGTAACTGTGTGGGCTGAAGGACCCAGATCTGGAGGCAGACACAGTGAGCCCATTAGTCCTTTTACTGCAGAAAAGGGATACGAGTAGAATGACCTGCACTGAAATAGACAGTGCACCAAGGAATCTGAGGGGCCCACAGAAGAATTGAAGAATGACCATATGAGGCAGATTTTTCAAGGGGCTCAGTACCCAGCAATTCCCATTACATCTGCATGAACTCTTCTGAAAACTTGGCTTTTTCATTTATATGCAGAAAGAGGAGTTTAACATTTCAAAATCTGGCCTTAGTTGTGAGTTCTGCAACCTTCCCAGACATTTTGGCCATAATGGCAAAGAGATCCTACTCACTATAATTTATGTAATCAGTTAACAACTGAGCAGCACAACTTACATTTCAGATTCTGAATTCCGAGTTGCAAAGCACAGAACAAACAAAATGTTGTTGAATAATTTTAAATAATGAATAACATTTACCGTATTTTTCGCCATATAAGACGCTCCGGCGTATAAGACGACCCCCGAGTTTTTAAGTAAAAAAGCCGGATTACACACACAAAAAAAAAAAAAACCACCACCACACACAAAAAGCGCCTTGCTCTCCTGTCCCCGCCGCGCGGGCGGGCTGCTGGGAGCGCGCTGCTCTCCTGTCCCCGCCGCGCGGGCGGGCTGCTGGGAGTGCGCTGCTCTCCCGTCCCCGCCGCGCGGGCGGGCGCTCCCAGGGGCCCCGGGGCCCGAGCTGCTCCCGTTCCCCGCCGGCCCTGAACACATGCGGGTGGGCTCGGGGGGGAAGCGCCGCCCCGCCCCGCCCGCCGGGCCACCTGCAGCCGCCCCAGCTCCAGCTGCCCGGTGCTCAGGGTCCAGGGTTCATATATTCGGCGTATAAGACGCCCCCCCTAATTTTGAGAATATTTTTGGGGGTTAAAAAGGCATCTTATACGCCGAAATATACAGTATATATCTACATTGCAAGTGGTTGTGAATTAGCATTCTGTGAACAGAAAAGGAAAACAAAAGTTGTTGAATTAAGTTTTTATTAACAATTATTCCCTCAGCTATGCTGTCCACATTCATGATCTCTATCACAACAGTCTGACATCAGAAGTGGGACACCAGGGATGTCTAATAACCCTACCAGATATGTAGCAGGAGTAGTAAGTCAGTATATCAGGTAAAGCAGGTAAAGTGCGGCTGCAGTACCATAGAGGCATGTCTGTCTTGGGCCTGGATCTTGCAAACCTTTATGCATGTGCTTAACTTCAAGCATGTAAAATAGTCCTATTGACATCATTGGGACTACTCACATGCTTAAAGTTAATCACATGCATAAGGGTTTGCAGGATCAGGGCCTTTCTTTGCTTTAATAAATGACCAAGAATGGTGCCTATATAAAGTGATAAAACAATAATTAGCGACAAGCATGTTCTGTAGCTGATGAGATGTTACTTGTTCCAGAATTGCTCCAGGGTCCATCCCCTATCATCTGCAATGATTTGTTCTGTCAGCACACTGTGTGATGCAATGCTGATGCATTGTCCCATGTGCTAGCCACACTACTGTTCTATGGAAGCTAGGCACACTATTTATGCTTAGGGTTGTGGTTGTTGCGTCACAAAAAAGTCCTAAACTCCCAGGTAACTGTGAGATCAGCTGAATCTTGACAGCTTAACCATTGTGTGATGCTGGCAGGCCAGATGCCAGCTCTTACCAAGGATGTAGGCATTAGCTAAAAACTGACAGACTCATAGCTGGAGACCAGATCAGTTCACTTATGTATCAGTATTGCTCAAAATGGGTATTAACCTTATAAGAATGTAGTTAGTCTTTAGAGTCGATAGAAAGCTTGTAAGTTGTAACCTAACTTGTAATGTCTGTATTCCAAGACAATATGTACGTTTTGCTTTATAACTCTGAAAATATTTGCTCTGAACTTGTAAACCCAGGCATGTGAATTGTCCTGCCCATCCAAGAGGGCTATCAATATTTAAGTGGGACTGTAGCAGAGCGGTCACTCACCTGGTGGCGCCTCCCGCTGGTCATCTGGGGAATCAGCTTTCAGCGTCCGGAGGGCCCTCTGCCGGCTGATGTCCGCTCCTGCTCTGGCCCCGTGTCCCTCCCGGACCCCGGTGCCCACGAACTGAGGGTGCTGCACCCTTGCAGAACCCCCCGAGTCTTAGGGTTTCCCCTCCCTGGGGAACCCTGCACCCACTATCCCTACCTTGCCTCAGGCTTTGCCTCTGTTAGTCACCAGTTGCCTCCACACACTGAGGCGGACTGCAGTATCAGGCTGCTCATCACAGGCAAGAAGGGTTGGCCAGCTGCTTCTACCAAGCCCAGGGGTGCCCCCTTGCAGCCCCAGTACCCTGTGGGATGGGCCTTCACTAGGCCCAGCAGCCTGGGGCCCTCTCACTAGAGCTTTTCAGCTCCCCTGGCTCCCAGTTGCCTTGCCCTTGCCCTGTCCCACTCCAGGTACCCTGTTTATGGCTCAGGGAGACTGACTAGTACCCCTGGGTCAGGCCCCCTATCAGGCCTTGCAGTCTCGGGCTCTCAGGCTAGAGCTCCCTAGCTCCCAGTGCCTAGCCCCAACCCTGCCCCAGTCCAGGTACCTTTCTCACTGCCTCCCCACAGCTAGGCCCGTCTCCCTCTGCTTCCAGAGGAGACTGTCTCTCTCAGGCACCTGCCTCTCAGACTTTATGCAGGCCTGAGTGTTTGGGGCATGGCCACTCAGCTGAGCCTGCTTTCCAATCAGCCTGGGAGTTTGCAGGCTCACAGCCACGAACCCCCTTCCCCAGGGCTATCCCAGCCCTGGCCGGCAGGGAGCGGGGAGCACCCCGCTACAGGGACATTATAAGACAAAAAATTTAATTGTCCCATCCACCCCGGGAACAGTACATGAAGGCGGCCTGGTCACATTGCTATGAATGCCGAAAGAGGGAAATAAAAATAGTTGATGTGAAGGTTTTCCATCTTTTGGCTGTTTGAACTCTCACAGGGCCAGAGAGACCAAACTAAAGCCAAACATGCCCAGGGGTTTCCTCCTGGCTCTGCCCTGAAAGACACTTTGAATTGATGGATCACTACAACTCTGTCACTCTTATGATAAGTCATTTGCGTGTATGTTTCTTTGCTTTAATCTGTAAATAACTCTCTGATTTCTTGTTCCTCATTAATAAACCTTTAGATTGGCTATGTCATTGTCTTTGGAGTAAGATCTAGGGTACCAGTTGATCTGGGATAAATAATTGATCTCCTGGGACTGGAAGCAACCTGAATATGGTGTGGTTTTTGGTGTAAATAGCCATTTATCACTATGTCCAGTTTGCTTGGGTGGCAGAATAGACTAGAGAGTCTAAGGGGCCTGTCTGTAGTTTCATGGTAAGAGTGGTATAATGATCCAGGAGTTCACATTTCTTACTGGAGTGGTGAAATCTACTTTTAGAAGATACTCCAAACGTGTGGTATCTGCCCTGTTTTTGACAGTCTGCTTGAAGGAAGGCACACACAGTCATGAGCCAGTCCAGACAGTGTGACACATTGTATTTCAGAAATTTAGACGGGGCCTATATTTTATGTAATAAATGGGAAACAATTTTATAAACATTCATGAAAACTGATTTTTATACCCAAAAGAGAGCCATGATTTGACAAAAACAAAAACAAAAAAGGCAAATTGAAGGGGAACATATATCAGCCATGAAACCAAATCTAATATTATTATTTTGGGCAGTCTGTATCATTTATAATAATTTCTATACCAAATGAAGTGGAATAAATATGTCTAATAAATCCAGGGTGAATTTCATTTTAAATGGTGTTGATGACACCTATCAAACGAGAACCAGTACTATATACATCCTAGCCAAATATTCTGGAATTAAACTGTTTCTCTCCCAGGAGGCCAACTTGTATATGACATGTCAGATGCAGCCTTGGTGTCCCATACAAAGAGTGATTTAGGTTCAGATATCAAATTACTGAAGTGTTCATTCTCCACACTCAGTCATCTCTATGGGCCTCCAGCAAGATACTGCAAGCTCTACTGGCTCATATCTCCTGTGTCACAAGTGAGCTTTGGTGTGGATTACTAAAGTAAAGGGACTTCAGAGCCCTCTGGCAAAAAGTACAAAGTAAAATCAACCCTTCAAAATCACTACTTACTGTTTTTATAACTTTTCATGGTCTGATAAAGGATGCATTGGCTACAGGGGAGGCAAACTAGATACTAACACTTCACAACACTCTTTCTCCCAAACAAAATAGCAACACTTGTACCAAAAAGCATTGCCACATCAAAAGAATCTTCAAATGACACCACTGCCCCAGCCTTCAATTTAC
The DNA here is from genome assembly GCA_032164245.1 of Sternotherus odoratus. Taxonomy (NCBI): domain Eukaryota; kingdom Metazoa; phylum Chordata; order Testudines; family Kinosternidae; genus Sternotherus; species Sternotherus odoratus. The sequence goes on from JAVMKO010000009.1 coordinate 24,940,959, forward strand.
CTTGCATGGCCTTGCTCCAATTAATTCAGTTAAAACTCAACTCAAAAGAATTGTGAGTCTAATAAGAGAGGTCCATGATATCGGTAAATTAATTGGAACTATGCAAATAAAAATTCTTTACAGTACTTTCATCAGATGTGTTTCTTTTTCTTCAATTAAAACACCTAAAGTTAGTAATATAGATATCTAAGCTACTAGAACCAGCATCATACCTGACACTTGAGAACAGTTTATTATAACCTAAAAGTTGGCTGTCTTTTATTCTATCATTACAATGATTCTGCTTCTCGGTTCCAAGAGGGCACCATCTTTTGAGAAATTCATCTTTTACCTTGCGCCTCATCCCGATGATGTGTTGCATCAATACATCATCAGTGAGATTTTTCACTGTAATGATCTATTAATATAACACATCCCCATTTTGCTCTCCAAAGAGACGCTACTCCCTAGAATAAATGTTATTGTGTGAAGGAGGAGCCTAGAGTGAACTGAAGGATGGGAAGGAATGTACCCTAGACACCAAATGTCACCACATCTAAATATTTTGAGTTAGAGTCAGAGCTTGCTCTCAGCTGTAGGAGATCCGCTCTTCTCCCACGTCACAAACAGGCAGGAGACTCTTCTGTGGCTCCCAACAGTGCTCTTTATTCACAGTGCAAGCCCCACCACCAATATACAGCTTTACAGGTTTCAGGACAGCTCAGGCCCAGCCCTCACTTGGCTGGCCTCAGGAATAGTTAGCTCAGCTACCTTCCTCAGCTCTACTCCCTTCCCTGTACCTTCTCTGTCTCCTTCTCTCTCCACACTACCAGCTCCTCTACCACACCACCACCACCCTGGGCTTCCTCCCCGGCAGGCTTTTATCCTCTGGAGAGGCTGCCAGGTGCAGCACACAACCCTGAGCCCTCTGCAGCCCAGGTGGCGGATTAGCCTTCCCTGCTAGGGGAGGTTTTCAGAGCTTTCCCTCCCTCTTAAAGGGCCAGCAGGGCTGGCTCCGGCACTCCTGGACAGCACCCTGCCACAGAGCCTTCAAACATGATTTAGTAATAAGTTGCCCCATATTGCTAATAGTGGGCCACAAAGGCAGCTGTATTGAGATACTCCACAATGATTTTAAGCAAGCTATGTTTGGAATTTTCTTTTTTCTTTTTTCTTTTTTCTTTAAATATAGAATTGTCTTGGCTTGTATGGCATTTTCTTAGTATAATAGCACATCAAGCAAGTGCCACACATTGCCTCTGGGCCACATCATTCAAGAAAATCAATTTCTGTAGTAGATGACTAGCTGCTAATCTAAAATAGTGATCCATGATACTTATACAGCCCCTATTACTGTAGTATCTGTGTGTCTCACAATCTTTCATGTATTAATCCTCACAACACCCCTGTGTGGTAGGGAAGTGCCATTATCCCCATTTTGCAGATAAAGAATTGAGGCCCCAAAGAGGGTAAAACCCAGATCCACAGGGACTTAGGCATTGCCTGTGGACTACAAAGTGATTCTCACTCTTTTTCTGAGCCATTTAATATTTAATTATTAAGTTGTTTAATTAAAGTGGAACAGCTTCAATAAGAGAAATTCAGAGAGCCCCGTACAACAGAATATCCCCTAGTCCAGTGTTCAGGGCACCCCACTTCAATTTGGTGTCTCCTCAGCAGGAAGAGGGGAGAACTGAACCAGGGCCTCCCACATGCTGAAGTACCCTAACCACTGGGCTAAAAGTTATGACGGCGGCTGCTACTGCCTCCTCACTGTTTTATGTGGAGATAGGCATGCTCAGAGCACGCCTACTGGAGCAGGCCCCATAGGGGAGGCAGGTGCTCTTCAGCCTATATCCCCCCCGTGTGTACATCACATTGGGACCCAAAGTGAAACAGCAGTACACATGATCAGAGGCAAAAACAGGTGCCTAGAGAAATTTTACAGTGAAAATGTAGACACGGGGTAAGCTCAGACGCCTAGAGTTTAGGCAGCCATTAAGCAAGGGAATGTGGACCACAGCAAGAACATAAGAATGGCCACACTGGGTCTGACCAAAGGTCCATCTAGTCCAGTATCCTGTCTTCCAACAGTGGCCAATTCCAGGTGCCACAGAGGGAATGAACAGAACAGGTAATCATCAAGGGATCCATTCCCTGTTGCTCATTCCCAGCAACAGAGGCTAGGGATGCCATCCCTGCCCATCCTGGCTAATAGACACTGATGGACCTACTCTCCATGAATTTATCTAGTTGTTGTTTTTTTGAACCCTGTTATAGTCTTGGTCTTCACAACCAAGGATTCTCTTGCAAGGATTTCCACGGGTTGAGTGTGCGTTGTCTGAAGAAATACTTCCTTTTGTTTGTTTTAAAACTGCTGCCTATTAATTTCATTTGCTGACCTCTAGTTCTTGTGTAATGAGAAGAGTAAACAGTGCTTCCTTATTTACTTTCTCTACACCAGTCATGATTTTATAGACCTGAATCATATCCCCCCTTCGTCATCTCTTTTCCAATTGAAAAGTCTCATGTCTTATTAATCTCTTCTCATACGGAAGCCATTCCATACCCCTAATCATTTTTGTTGCCTTTTCTGAACCCTTTCCAATCCCAATACATCTTTTTTGAAATGGGTTGACCACACCTGCACGCAGTATTCAAGATGTGGGCATACCATGGATTTATATAGAGGCAATATCTTATTTTCTGTCTATTATCTAGCTCTTTCTTAATGATTCCCAACATTCTGTTTGCTTTCTTGACTGCCACTGCACATTGAATGAATGTTTTCAGAGAACTATCCACAATGACACGAAGATCTTTCTTGAGTAGTAACAGCTAATTTAGACCCCATCACTTTATATGTATAATTGGGATTATATTTTCCAGTGTGCATTACTTTGTATTGATTAACATTAAATTCCATCTGCCATTCAATTACATTTCATCCAATTTAAAATTGGGGCACTTAAAACTGGAGCTTAAGGCCTTAAGTTCATGTGTTGATCTGGCCCTAAAAGATTTGCCCAAAATCACGCAAGAAGTCTGCAGTAGAAAATATGGTCTTCCAAGGCCCGGGCTAATGCTTAGACAACTGAACCATCATCTCCTTAATAGTTCCTTCTCAATTTCAATATGTAAGTTTCTGAAATTCCTATCCTGATCTTGCAAACACTTAGGCATGTGCTCAACTTTACAAATGGAAGTAATCCCATTTAGTTCACATGTAAAGTGTTTTCTGGAAGGGGGCCTTATGGGAAGGTTCAAAACTTTAAGTGCTGCCTTGGGTAACATCAAGTACATAAACTAATGATATTTTGTTACCTTTTTTTATTTTTCTGCACCACAAACAAAAGTCCAGAGCTGAATTAGAACCTATTAATTGATAAGTTGGAGGAGAAACTGCCTGTGAAATCTACTATGGTAGAATTATAAATATTATAGAAAACTTTTGCTTCCTCTCTGGGAATGCATGTGACATTAAACTCCCGGTCAAGTGAAGGAGGATTGTCTCTCATATCGGTAATTTAAAAATAAACATGAGTATTGGAGGTATTTCACAGCAAATTCATTTGAATGCACTGAAACTTTAGCCAAAGAATTCTTGGGCAGAAAACATTTTGTTTTCTTAAACTTCAAGAAATATCATCTCATTGTATTGGTAAACATTGTATAAACACTCCCTTTAGGACTATTAAAATGGAAGACAGGAAGGTATGACCACCACATCGTAATGAAGATCTGAAATCAAAGGGAGCCATCGACACTCTCACAGAGATAGAATATGACATAGGCTTTGCAGAAATCATGTTGGAGATCCCTTAGGCTCCTGTGAGGGGTGTATCAGCCCTGAACTGGTGCAGCAGGGGTTAATCCTTCTGTCTTGGCCAAAATGCCACACCCCCTTGGCTTTGCTGGGCATGCTCCAGGTGGAGATAGGATAGAAAAAGCAGAGGAACAGCTCATTCTGGGCTGACCACCGGCAAGGAAGAGGGGTGCTGCTGACTCCTGGGAGAGGAATGCTTACACTCTAGGACATGGAGGCCAGCCAGCCAGAAGTGGACCCCGACAAGTAGGCTTGGGATGCTACAGAGAGGGGAGAGATTGTGGACACCTGGAGATGGCCAACTGCAGAGAATCATAGAGGAAGTGACCCAGAGAAACTTTTTAGGGAAGCAGTTGTAGAACTGGAGAGAGGCTCGCTGTGTTTTGGTAGGATTCCAGCCAAGCTGGTGGCAGGTAAATCTGCTACTGACTAGGCTCTGGATTGGGACCCAGTGGAAAGGGCGGGCGAGGGTCCCCTTATCCTGGCCACTGCCCACCCCAGTGTGGTGGCGCACCTCATGAATACTATTGCTGACTCTGGCCCCTGTGGTCTTTTTTAGAAGTCATTCATTCTTTCCCCACACAAATCTTAGTATGGAACCATTATTTTCATAAAACAGTTTAGAAGACTTCACAGGCATCTATCCAAAATTGCTTTGGATCTTTCCCCATTTAATTGAAGAATGTGTGGCCAAAAACGCCAGAAGCCGAGAAATGACAGATCAAAAATGAATCACAGCTCCATCACTCATCCCCAAACCTTCCTTAAACTCTAGCAAAAGAAACAGAAATGAAAGCTAGCTCCCACACCAACCACATCAGATTCACGAATACATACCTATGCCCATGATCACAGACAGGGTTGGCAGGAAGAAGGGGAAGAGTTGGGGTAAGAGGAACTTAACCAGTCTCCACTAAGCAAGAGAAACAAGAACAGGAAAATAGAATCACTAATATCTTCAGTGACACTGGATTTTTTTGGAAATCAACCAGGGTGCTTGGAATTATTGCCAGCAGACTTAAACCTGTAAGGCAGTCTCCTGAAATGAAAAAATAAATCCCTGTTTTTCATTTTGTATTAAGAAGACTTTTTTAACCTTACCAATTTTAGACAAGGCAGCTAAAAATAAAGTTAAAGAATGATATGTTGACATCTATTCCATACTAAAAGCAATTAAGATTTACAAAATGGCAAAACTCCTAGAACAGATGGTCGCTGTTTCGGTTTTATTGAAGCTTCTGTGATTTCTACAAATAGTCGAGCTATTCATCTAAGAAACTCGATCAAAAGTCAAAAATAAAATCTAGAGATTAAAGTCTAACATCTCTGTCTTGTTTGAATAGTTATAAACAGAGGCCTGGTCCCTCTGATCCCGCACTGCTTTTGCAAACTGAGGTCTAGGTTCTCTGTTGTTATCAAGTTCCAACAGCATGCTTGATGCTTTACATACATAAAGAGCCCAAGGGTCATAGTCCCTGCCCTAAAGATCTTATAAATTTGTCCAGACAAAACAGATCAGAAAAAACAAGTAATTTATGTGCCATTGGGAGTCAGAGGTGACATTAAAACCTAGCAGTGGGCTTGCTGCTGGACTATTGCCATTTCATGGGGTCTATGACAGTGTCTCCCACCACCAGCTACCCCTCTTAGACCTCACCCACCTAGTCTGGCTAATAGCTATGAAACTAAATTACTATTATGGAAGCACTTAGAGGAATCAGCACAGAGACCTTTCTTCTTTAGCCTCATCCTAGATACCCTCACATGGAAAATACAGAAGAAGGCACCTTGGATCTTGATAAATGGAGTGGACTGCTGGACAGAGATGGGCTCAAAATAAGCAGAGGAAAAATGGAGTTTATGGTATGTAATTTCAATAATATGAACATGAAAGAATTATCCTTTAAACTCCATGGATAGACAATACTGAAAACGTAAAGTTTCAAACAGCTTGGTTCCAGAATCCATGAAAATAGAGGTCATAATTAGAGCTAGGATAATAATTGCTTGACTCAAATGAAGAAATAAGTAGTGTAGTATGATAGGAAGATACCAGTAGGATTAAAAGGGAAAGTCTTTAAACAGTGGTCTGCCCAATTTAAAAATATGGTGCTGAGTGCTGGGCAACAAAAGGAAAACAAGAGCAAATGATCTGATCCATAAAAATGAGACTGTTGAGATGGAGGAGTGGTGTTAGCAAGAAAGACCATGTGAGGAATGTGTGTGTTAGAGACATGCTCAAAGTAACACCCATAAACAAAAAATTGAGGGAAGTGCAGGCTCAGGTGGTATGGCCATACATAGCAAGGTCCTGACAACTATGGGGGTAAGAGAATCCAGCAGATCAAGACTTCAGGAAAAAGACAGAAGCTGACCCAAGACGCAGTGGGATATCACAGAAGGTGGCGTGTTAGCATGTGGGGTATCCACCAGAGCTCTTTGGAGGGAGAAGACTCTAAAAGCAGACCCCTTTTGATGGGATTAACGCAAGGAAGTAGCAGCACATAGGGTATGTCTCTACAGCCTGTTGACACAATCTGCCCAGCCAGACTTGAAAGACTTGGGCAAGCAAAGCTTGCACTAATGCTCGAAAACAATAGCTGTGTAGACAGCACTTTCAAGTTGCAGCTCAGGCTGCAGCTTGGGCTTTGAAGCCCACCTCTTCTCCCAAGCTTCAGAGCCTGAGCTGCAACTTCAATGTGCTGTCTACACAGCTGTTTAGAGAGCACTACAGTGAGCCCCTCTAGCCAAAGTCTGTTGACCCAGGCTGGGAAACCCATTGCCATGCGCTGTGAAGACATACGCTTAGAGGGCTGAAATGAAAACATAACTACACTTATTAGGCGCTGTGCAAACAAATAGCAAGAAAACTCTGGTCCAAAGAGCTTACAGTCTAAAAAAACCAGGACAGGATAAAGAGTTAGAGGGAAACAGAAGTATAAGGCCAGACTCAGCAAAGCACATGCTTAATTCCATTCTTATTTATCAAAGCACCTAAATCCCATAGAAGTTAATGGGACTGAAACACCTATTTAAGCAATTTGTTGAATAAGGATGCACTTAAAGTGGAGCCGATAGAGATGTGAAGGGACTTGTCCATAGTCTCACAGCTGCTCACTGGAAGAGCTGGAAGTAAAATCCAGGTCTCTAGAGTCACAGGCCAGTGTCCTATCTACAGAATCTAGTGTTAACACACCCCAAAGTCCATTTCCATCACAAAATTGTACCTTTCTCTTCTCCAGACGAAGGATGCAAACACTGATTGAAGTACCATCACTACTGCCTACTAGTCACAGTTTTCATTTGCCAGAAGATCGATTTGTCTGTGCTTCCAGTTGCCTGTGCTTCCCTGTGAACACGAGTGGTTCTCTATTAGTAAGGAAGGCATGGGGAATTTGTTTCAGGCGTTTACAATGGCTTCTGATGTAGATAATAAGCTGTGCTCTCAATCTAAAATATTTTGAAATATTTTGTATTTAGTATTTGCAGTTATAGAATTTCAAGGGAGGTATTTTCCCTCCTGCACTGATCCATTTTAAATGGCCACAGCAGCATTAAGGAACCATAAATATTCTGATGTGACTCAGGAAGAATTCCCCCAGCACAAGAACTGAGTAAAATAACCTCTGAAGGCTCTGCAGGTTATTCTATGTATGGCTGGGATCTGGAGAAGAAAATGACACCACGGAAGCTGCTAGAACAGTTCTGTACAGTCCTGTTGCCCATAGGCTGCTGTTACCTATATTAGACTTGGGGCAGTTTCATACTCCACAGCTGGCCAGAATAGAGAAAGCACAAAATGTGACTAAAAATCATCTCAGCCCCTCTTCTCTTGGACTGTGAGTTTTGTGTTGTGCTTCAGGGAGTCCCTACAGCCCCCTGCCACATTGTTCAATAAACAAATATTGGTTCAGAAATAAATATTGGTTCATATTTTTCAGAAATAAATATTGGTTCAATTTTTCATATTTTACAATATATCAGACTAAAATACACTGAAAACATGCAAGTCAATGATCTAATAATAAAGATGCATGATACTAAAAATATACACCCCCATAAAGCAAACCTTCCCCTATTTTACTCCACTCAAAATATGCTTTTTTTTATTGCAAGATATAGTACTGAACAAGCTTTCACAATCCATTTCAATTTTGTTTTGTTTTGTTTCTTTGTCTGTGTGTAAAGTGATCCCAGTGAATGCGGAAATCATGTAGGCAACAGAGCCAAGTGAATGGGAGGGTAAATGCTGCTGACAATTAGATAAAGTGTTTTCAAACTGGATAAGATGAGGGGGTATATTTAATATTGCAGCTGCTTTGTGACAGTCCCAATTTACACATCAAAAGAGCGGTGTGTACTGCGAGATTCTGTCACCATAATGACTTTGCTATTATATTAACTAGCAATTACTATACAATGCAATGCTTGCTGACTACAGCTTTAAAAGCCAAGTCCCCCCGTCCAAACTTCCTAAGCCTGTCATTTCAGAGTCTTCCATGCTTTGGAGGAAGAGCTGAGTAAGACTTAATTGCTGAAATTAGAGACAACTAAAAATACCTGCTAGCAATGTTATTTTCTACACTCCATTAAAGGGGAGGAAGGTTGGCCTAGAAAAGGAAAAATGGTTTTGTAACTGGGAGTTAGGGGAGCTGGATTCTCTTCCTACTTCAGCAATCAACTTCCTGTAAAAAACTACTGAAAACTGAAATCCAGCATGCAACAACTTCAGACGACATTGGGGGAGCGTATTATCTTCAGACAAGCACACTGTATCCTTGGTCTGTACTCTCAGGAGCAAGCATATCCACAGCTCAACCCTTGGAGACTGTGCAGCCAACCAGCACCGCTCTCATTGTGGGGTTAGCACCAGCAGTAGTAGGGCTCTTAAAGAGTCCATCTGATTTAAATATGGCTGGCCCCTGCGCAGAGGAATGCAAAGGAATGTGAAGGAAAGGAGAGGTTTATGAATCCTCTCCTTCCTTTGCTCCCTGTACAGGGGCTAGGAACAATCTCTCTCTCTCTGTACTTATATATATAAAATGAAAATTCTATTAGTCGCCTCAAAGGAGCAGTGTGAAGCTTTACTTATCAGGGATCATTTGGGGCTTCTGAATCATTGGGTGGTAGGAGCTATGGCAATTCAATGTGTTATAGTTTGATATTAATGTTCAGCAAAGGGCCATAAGGATGGAATTTTATTTTATAGCTTGTTGCAGAGGTTTCTGTTGAACAGTAGGGGCCACACCGTATCAGTGAAGCTTAGCCTTTGACGGGGCGGTGTAGAGCCCCAGCACCCAGGGGAAGCTCTGAAGGATATTAAGACTCCTTGTTCTCCTAGGGTGTGCAGCTGCTGAACCTCTTAGCAGAGTGTAGCATACACTCTCCTCTCCGGCTCAGTGCGGAGCAGGCAGCAGAGCCTGGACCCTATCTTCTCCACATCTCTTTCAGGAAGGGTAAAGCCCTGAGTAACCTGAATTCAGGGGAGTAAAGGCCAGGTCCGTTGCAGGGGATGCAAAAGTGAAGGGGCTCTATGCACCCTGCCTCCCCTAACACCTCCATGCAGGCCAAGTCAGAATCTGGCTCAGAATGTAACAGTGTCTTTACCAGTTCCAGGAACCAAATCCAAACCAAATGTTCAAGGACAGTTTTTCATCTGTCCTCTGTTTGCACGCAGCCCCTCTGTTTGTTATGGAATACATGCAAAGCCAGAACTCTTTTGTCATGAAATCAAAAATGGCAGGTTGGGATTTTTTTTTAAACACTAAAAGTAGTAAGTAAAATACATAAAGGGATTATTAGAAATTGCATCATAACTCTGTTCAGACATTAACTGAATTGCTGAAGTCTGACATCTAGCATCAGGAAACCCTAAGGAAAATGTCACAGAAACGAAGTGAGAGGCAGGAGTGTTCATTCTTTTTGTATTGCATCTGTCAAGCCAGCTTTTGGATTTTGGCAGCCCATCTTTGATTAGCATGAAGATGAAATTATCTATATCCACGTACCAAGAGTGATCCAGACTGATGAAGCTACACTAACTCAAGAGAGCCCTCCCTCAGAACACACCCCTAGGAGGGCTTTGATGTTTGGGATCAACTGTGCCCATATGTTTCTAATCATAGGCTCATTGGATAGGTCTACACAGCAACTTGACACCTGGAGCAACTAGACTGGTGGTTGTACGGCTTGGGCTGCAGAGCTGGTTCATTGCTGTGTAAATGTCTAGGCTCAGGCTGGAGCCCAAGATCTAGGACCCCATGAGGGTCTCAGAGCTCAGGCTGCAGCCTCAGCCCACAAGTCTGAAACCTGAGCTTGGGCTGAAACCTGAGCCCTGTAACCCCAAAATGGCTGCCACAGCCCAGCTGCAGTTGTCTACTTGCTGTGTAGACTTACCTATTGTGGATAGAGCACACCTGATCAATTTTCTCTAGTTTTATTTTCAGTTTTGCCCTTCACAATCAACTATCACCCAATAATATTTGCCTGTAGCCCAAAGTAATACAACCTAACATAGAAGGCAATCTCAATTGTTCTGATTGGATTGGTTGCCTTCTGCTCTTATCTAAGGTGCAGCTCTGTGTCTTTGGCACAGCTGGATTCTCTCTTGTAGGGTTTAGATTGTTTCCTTATGCCAAGATCAGCTATGGGGTTTCCCCCCCATAAATGCCTCCAGACAACACTTATTTACATACCTTGGGCAGATTCTCACCTGCTGTAAAGGGGAGTTCAATTGAAATTCACTTTAATGAAGCTGTATCAATTTTCTTTAATCGATAGACTTAAAGCAATTTGTAACAGCTGAGGAACTGTTGCAGAATTCAGCCCAGTTTCAAATGCACCCACTGAAAGAAAATGTGGCACATTGTCAAGCATGAGTGTCTGTGATCTCTGCTTTCCTTTCTTCCAGTTTTCAGATATTTTTTATCTTAGTATGCTAGTGTCACCTGGTAAGAAGGCATGTGGTACCCATACTTCAGTACATTTACAGAAATGTTCACCATAAGTTGTGGTATTAGGAGTAGTTATATAGACTATTCACACCCACCTATAGTTCATCTTTCATATTCAATTTTAAAGGGTTGACCTTGAATTTTTAGTGAACACTTTTCCCAGGCTATTTGATGGGATAAGGTAGATTTACAATATGTTGACTTCAGGGAAAACAGCAGTGAAATAGTGGATGGCAAAGTAAATCACAGACTGGTAGAGTATTTACTGGAGATACTTGACATGACTTGACTTGACTGGGGTAGTTTATTTTTACTGTATTTATTTAAAATTGAAATAATAAATATCCTTATCCAAGGCTCTAGAAGCTTTCACCTACATATACAATAAATAGCAATAAATACCTGCAACAAATAACTTGCGATGCAGTTAGTGACTTATTAAAATACTTGTTCCAAGTCCAAACAGAAAATAAACTTTCCATCTGCATTAACTGGTGTTACTGGAGAGGAAGACATTCACATTCTCCTCTTGGGGTATGGCCACACTTGGAACTGGAGAGTTACACATGTGCATGCTAAAAATAGAGCATAGCTGCTGCAGCAAAAGCAACAGGAGGGGCTAGCTGCCCCAAGTACCATACCACCCACGATGCTAGATACATACTTGGGGCAAAAACCCCTTCCATTGCTCATGTTGCTGCAGCTACACTCTAGTATGCTAGCACTACCTGAGCTAGCGTGCATATATCTCCTTGAGCTTCATGTTACACCTCCAGCTCAACGTTCAGACCTACCTTTAGAGATAGTAGAGCTCATCATTACCATTAAGGCCTCATCCACTGAAGTCAGTGAAAAGATTATCACTTACTTAAATGGGTATTGGCTCAGGTCCAGAGCTATTTTACAGCTGCAGCTGCCTACTTATTGTTATGTCCTTGCTGCTCACAATCACCTGCACCCTGCTTTTCATAATTTTTCCATAGAAGACTCCTTCACCTCCCTTTTGCTTTTTCAGGCCACCTCCTGTGTTAAATCTCTTTTGTTTCTTTTTGTGACTGCTTGGGCATTCATAGAACCTCAGAACATAACTTGGGGCAAAGGGGAGTCCTGTGAGTAGGCATAAATATAGACAGCCAAAAGATCATACATGCGCAATATACTTTCCCCCCCATGAGAGTAGGTTTCAAACAGAAAACATCTAAACAGATATCAATCCTGAGCTTGCTAGCTCATGGGGACTTTAACAAATATAAAAAGAGCTCTGGGCCCATTTGAGTCAGGCAAAATGACTCCCACGCTGAAATCTTATTTATTTTTGTGTGAATCCCCTTGATTTCTAGCCAAACAAGCTTTTTACATTTGGTGTAAGAGGAGCTTCTTCTGTGGACTTACTTGCATATAAGAGTTGTTAGTATTCTATTTTCAGAGGAATATCTAGGGATATTTCTACACCTTTTTGTCCTAACACTCAATAACTTCCCAGGCTGTGTATATATAGATAGATAGATAGATATAGATATGGATGTATATAGATATTCCTCCCCTTTTTCTATTTTTCTGTGGTGTATCTTGACTTCAGTTAAGTATATTACAGCATATTATTTACCTCAATTTATAGTTTCAACACAGGCTTTTTCAAATCTAAGAATTCAATCCCTCCCTAAAACCAAAGCTAACGCACACACACACACGGAGGAAAAGTATTTTAAATATGAGGTATTGTCAAAAACAATTTCCCCCCACAAAGTTACTTAGACAACATTTTTTTAAAATACATTTGAAATGAAAAAAATTGGGGGAAATGGGTTTGTTTGTTTGTTATTTCTCAAGTTTGGTGGCTATTTTTGTTTTTAAACTTTATCCTCTCCTCCTTCCATTTGCTACCAGAACAGAATGTAGGCGAAGAGGTGGCATGAAGGTGAATAAAGAAGTGACAGAAAGTAACATGTTAACTTTTTAAAAGTAGCACTCTGTCTCACTTTTTAACTTCTTCCGTTTTTAGTAGTAGAAAATAAGTAATGTTGATTTCTTTTTCCACAGACCAAAAATTTCAAGTAAGAAAGTGGGGGGGTCTTTCTCTATTGTCTTACTTTACTCTACCATCCACCCCCATTTTCTAGTGGGATAAACACACACACACACAAAAGGAAAGAGAAAGTGGGATTTTCCCCCAAACAAAATGAATGGGGGTGTGTGAGAAATGGCAGGGAAGTGATCAAAAATGAATTTTTTGCCAATGGTTTTAAATTCAAATTATTACTTTTTGTTTGGTGCTTTTTTGCCAAAATAAGAACAGGCCAGTGTTGACAAGTTCTACTCAAGATCAAACTCTCCTCTGATACCTACCAGAAATCAGCCAGCCCACGAATCAGTCAAGAGTACCTGGTAACATTTACTTACAAATGATTCTTGAGAAACCAGTCTTTCAATAGCCATGTAACTCTGTGGTCCTATTTTCATTACTACCTTTCTCCTTCCCTCTTTCCTTTCTTTTCTTTGATATGCTCACTTCTGGTTTGTCTCAAATTAAACTGTAAACTTGTCATGGCAGAGACTGCCTCTTATTCTTAGTTTGTACAGCATCTACCATAATGGGATGCCAAGCTAACAACAACAAGACGACATTTCCTAATAACTCTATGGCATTTACACTGAAAAAAAAATATTTCTTTAAAAAATGAAGCACTAAGTTTACATAAGGAATTTTTTTCCTTGACCACTGTCATAAGTATAAAGTAGCTTAGAATTATTGTTTTACCTGTAAAGGGTTAACCTGCAAGTAACCTGAGAGGAAATGATGAAACGAAGATGCTAATCAACTTCAAGGACAAAGACAGTTTTTAGTTTCGATTTTAGCTCTCTCGCTGTTCACCCGACTATGGGAGGAACCACACCTATTTCTCTACTCTATCTACCTACAATCTTCTAATAAGTCAAGTTCAGTAGTAAGTAAATTATATGTTTGAACTATATCACTCGATCATTGATCCACAGCGTTCCTTACTGTTAAGCTTTAGCAAAGGGAAAAATTCCTAGGGAGGGGCTCAGTGAGGCTGTGTGATGTTAAGGGGTTTTTCTTATTGATTTCTGTACAAGGGGTTTATGCTTTTCTCCTTTTTCTTTAATTAAAATCTTCCTTTTAAGACTCTGTCTGCTTGTTTCCATTGAATAGATCCTGGTTTGGATCGGGCACGTCTCACAGAAAGTGAGGGTTTTGGTCTTTGTTTCTCAACCTCTCCCAGGTGAAGGGAGGAGATTTGAGGGGTGTTACAGGGGGGTTCCATTTTACCCTAACCCATGGTTTGGGGGGCTTAAATTGGTGGTGGCAGTGGTACAAGTCCAAACACTGGAGAAGTTTGTGTTCTGGGGAAAAGTTTTAACCTAAGCTGGTAAAATAAGCTTGGGGGGTTATTTCTTTTTTTTTTCATGCGGAACCCCACATATTTACCCTAAAGTTCAGACTGGGGAGGCAAACCTTAACAACCACTCAAAGCTGCCACTTTATCCCAGCTGACCGCTGCCCCTACATGGAAGGAATACTTGTATGGATTGTTAGAGCTGAGTGACAAAACATGGCCAGAACTGAGGCAATATTCTTGTCCTCTGAGAATAACATTGGTCCGGTTATATCCTTGGTTTCTCCAATGTTATGCAAAGCAGAATGGGGTCCATGTATACAGACCTGTTGCTCAAACAGCTAAACAAGGGTCCAGTTGTACAGAGTAGTTACACACACAAGTAGCCATGTTAAGTTCAACAGGTCCACTCACAGGAATAAAGTGTTTGCAGGGTTTGGGCCTGAGTCATCAAACTACCTCAATACACTTACCTCAATGCACTGTTGCGTGTGCTGATTTTACTGCACTTGTGAGACTCCTGTTTAATTCTCAGGTCTCTCAGTCAGGTTTGGAAGTTATAACTGCTACAATTAAAAAAAAATCAGCAAAGGAATTATTAAATCTTACAGAGAATCTCTTTCTGAAGTATCAGTCCCAGAGCACTAGAGAGTAGAAGAATGGGAAAACCTTTTCATTCTAAACCTGTGAAAATCATAATCTGAAGGCCTGCATTAACACATGCTGTATAAAATACAACTGTACAGTACCTAGAAGCCTTGATCATGAACAGACAAGATTTAAAAAGTCAATTTTCTATCCTTATTCTCTATATAAACACATTTTAAAAGGCTATATATTCTCATAATAATACACTTTATTGCACTGTAATTCAGTTTTGCTTTAATAAATGATGAGGTGGTTTTCTGGAAGGGGGGTGTTGGTTTTTAGTATTTTTAAATAATTGATTTTTCAATTACATTTAATGTCATTTTTTATGATTTATTAAACATTCTTAGTGCTGTTACATTAAATAAAGTGCAGGAGAAATGAACAATTAGGAGATAATAGTAGGAGAGCCTATCACTGTTGTCCAACCAAACTAATTTTTTTATAATAGATAACTAAAATAGCAACTTGGTGGTTCCTGTAATACCATTTTAAGTAAACACACTGTACTTTTGCTAAATAATTTCATTCCTGATATTAACAACAAGAGAACAGAAAGAAAAGAACATAATTATTTTTCTTGTTGATGTAAAAGAGTCATAGAATAGTATTGTAAATTTTGAAATATCAGCAAATTCTTTTACGCAGAGTCTGGTACCGATTGAATGCATGTATTGTAAGTTACAAGGAAATTCATGAAGTGAACCTCTCATGTAATTTACATAAAATAAATATTCATCAACATGGCTTTTTCATCATCCTTTATTATACTCTGTTCAGAGACTTATAACGTTTCATCATGGTTCCTGGTTCCCCAACCAACCCATCATCCAGCTTTCCAATTTCTCCTATAATTATTCCTTTTCCCATGTTAACTCTTCCTGGAAAAGCTCCTCTTCCTTTTCCTTCCAGACATACATCATGACCATACTAAGGGCATACCATCTTGCAAGGACAAATTTATCTTGGGTAATTTATATTTATATGTGGCCTATATAGCCCAGAAACTGTGATGTACTATTCCCTGTGTACTGTATCTTTCAATTTCTAAGACTACTGTCTTTTCACAGAGACAAAGAACATTTTGCCATCATGATACAACCATCTCAGGTCACTCATAAAACCACCATCACCACATTGCAAGTAACATAGCATTGTGATGAAATGGTGCCACGTTTTGCTTGTCCTTGAAAAATCACCGGAAACATCTTGGAGTTAGAAAATCTTTTTACCTCAAACAGGGCTTCACCATATATCTAGGCCAAGGTTCCACCCATTCACCACTCCCTGCCATCTACTCCAGGGAGACACTTCCTTCATCAGTAACAGGAATGGTCTGAAAAACTCTGATTGTCCTAAAAAGGAAAATAAGTTCCTGTATCATATTGAACAACAGAACTTGCCCTTTGAATAATTACTGTTATAAGAACTTCCTGGCTCTCAATTAAAAAATAACTCTCTTAATAGAAGATATGATTCAACAGCAGATGAACAACACTGATAAAAATAGACTGTCTCATATGTTTTCTTTATAAAGAAATGTGCAAGGTGTTTTTCTTCTGTAAAAGTGACATTATCAGTCTTTAACTCTACTTTGTAATGGGAGATTTTGTACTTTAGAAAACACAGGGATTCCCCCTGCAATTTCCTGAGGTGATGAATACTGATCAAACTATCCAGTTCCCAGTTGTATTGAAAGAGTGCATGGCTTCTTTGCCTCAGCAGCATTAGTGTAGTTCAAGTTTAGGCACATTCCCAGGCTCCAGTGAATGTCTGGACTGACTGGTGAATGAAAACCCTGGGTTTGTCCATTTCAAGCAAGCACATCTTACATCCTTCAAGAAGTCAGTCACTTTACAGAATATTTTTAAAAAGTAAAATAATAAACTGTGATTCTCAGAGGGAGACCTGTGACTAAGTGCCACTTAACTGACTCATCTTGAAAGCCCAGCACAAAAATATTTAGAACTAGATTTCAACATTTGGCACAACCTGACTAAAAACCAGAAGTCAAATTTTGCTTTGAGTTACACATGTGTGATCGCACTAACTTACCTTTGCTTGGTTATGCATTCAGGGCTTGGTTTTCAAAGGAGTGAAGCTCCTGTAGCCTTTGTTGACTTCACTTGGAATTGTGGATGCTCAGCACCTCTGAAGATCAGGCTAAAATGACAGAATTTGGCTCCTCCTTTTGTGGTCACTCCACTCCTCAGTGCCCAACCAGTGAAGTGCTGAGCACCTCTAACTCCATTTTAAATCAATGACAGATGACACTCAGCACCTGACAGATATGCTCAGTACCTTCCATTATTGGTACATGCTAGGATAATTAACAACCATTCAATCGAGCAGTATTTCTGTCATTGACATTAAGAGCCCTTTTCTAATTTCCATAGATTTTATTACAGCCATCCCGTCCAAACATTCAAAGTGCTAAGACCACACATGCAGGAAATAGATTTCTCTAGAGATCATTCAATACAAAGATTTTATGGAAGAGGTTAAACTGCCTAAATTAGATTTCAGAAAGAAAAAGATGACTTTGAGCCAAGGTTATTAAATAGGGAAACCAATAAAAACAGCATTATGGTGCAAATACTAAAAGGGTAGTGAGAAATCCATATCTGTACATACCTGCTGTAAATGGGAATATTGTATAGGGTTTGGTTGTAACTCTTTGGAAACAAAGAAATGTTCTATGCATAGTTCATTACAGATTTTTTTTTGCATGTTTCCCTTGTGCATTGTTTATTAATTTTTCCTGATAAGATGCTCCTATCTTTGGGCAATAAGGCTTAGGCATGTAAGTGGACATTTGAAAATGAGACTGTTCACAGTGCTGTTCACAATCTCTATAGGGCTACAGCCAAGCTCCAAACATGCCCCTTCTACTCCCAGCCCACCTCTGGCTTGTCCCCTAGGGCTGGGAAGGGGGGCTTTGGAAGACAGCCTGTAGCTGCCTACCTCAGTCCCTGCACTAGAACAATCCTCCCCCCAGGCCGACCCAGGGATTTTAAAAGCCCTTTAGTATCACTCTGGCCCTTTACCTAACATAAAGAAGATAGAACAAAGATGTGTCTCTCACCCTTCATATACCACTAAAGTCTGTAGGTCGGCTTGTGGCCTCACTTACATGAGTGTATGTTAGAAGAAAGCTCTGCCGCAGTCAAATGATTGCAATGGTATAAATGAAACCAGAATGTGGCTTCCTATTGTTTATAAAAATCTCACATATAACAGCCTGGGGAATTTAAGTTAGATTTGTGTATAAATTGAATTCTTTGAAGCAGAGTATTATTAATTGTATTCATTTTATTGTTGGTTTATTGATTACAAACATGCCCCACTGAAAATCCTTCTGCTGAGAATGTTTCCCCCTGGAATTTACATTAATTATCAAATAGATTATTTGATAAAATATACACTGTGAACCTTAATTTAAAATTTTTTAAATCCTTATGCAAATATCTTTTTTGTATGCTGACTGGATATTCACCTTACTTAATAAAATAAACGTTGATGAACTAATCTTAAAAATACCATGAGGGCAGTTTTGTGTTGTATTCCATCAAGACCCAGTTATTACAGAGAGCATTTTCACATTTTCTCAGGACATTACTCTTCACAATCAGGGGTAGGGTTCTGGGAGCGGTCAGGGGAGAGGGAGAAGGGATGGTTGGATGGTCAGGAATCCCAGGGGGACCATCAGGAAGGAGAGGAGTTGGATGGGGCAGCGGGGGCTATTTAGGGACTGGAGATCCAGGGATGGTCAGGGGACAGAGAGCAGGGTGGGGGTGGGGGTGGATGGGGCAGAGGTTCTGGGGGAGCCATCAGAAAGGAAAGGAGGGTTTGGATGGGACAGGAATCCTTGGGGGCTGTCAGGGGGCAAGAAGCAGGGTGGGGTTAGATAGATGTGGCATGGCCCACGGCCCTAACTGTTTGGGGAGGCACAGCCTCCCCTAATCCGCTCTTCATACAATTTTGGAAACCCAATGCTGCTCTCAGGCCAAAAAGTTGGCCCATCCCTGTTCAACAGTAGTTGGATTTTAAAGTCCCATAATAGTTTAAATTTAGTTGTATGGTTAATTTTAAAAAAACCTACATATTTAAACTGGATTTGAGTAAAACTTGACCCATCTATTAAAAATTCCTCATTGTGAAGGTCCAGTAGTCACCTAGTGTGGGTAAATGCAGTGATTTATTTCTTCTGTCACATTCTATAGAAGAGCTGTTGGACTAGAGTTAATAATTCTTTCTTCACAGAAAAGCTCTGGTGTTTAGTTGCAGACTTCTTGATGTCATATTACAGAGTACCTCTGAGAAGCAAAGTATGAGTGCATGTGTAAATCATCTCCACCCAGACAGATTATTTTTAGTTCCTCCACTAGATCAACCATCATTTTACTGTGCCCTGGGGATTACTTTGTCATTCCTGAGATGTCAGCTTTTGCAAATCTGGGGGCTCTTCCATGCTTCTCCACCTATAATTCAAGGGTCATTCAGTGAAAATGGTCTATGTTCGGGATTGGAGAAAGTCTTTTATAATTGGAGGATCCCTATATTTACATTCCAGCAAGGGACTCCTAAATTATGTTAATGGCAATAACTTTTTGACTCTGACAGTTTTATGAATCTTCTCCCCACTAATTATCATTTGGAGGTTTTTCAGGAGATATCTCTTGTTACGGTACAATAGTTTTCTGTTCAAAGTTCTGCTAGGAGTGTACTTTATGATATTTTTCTCTCAGATCCAAGGCCAAAGTTAAAAGGATGAATAATGTAAGCTTACATACATCTGCTTGAGGTTTCCCACCTGGCTGGCATTAATCAGTTTAGAATAGGCCAGCTTTCTTTCAATGTTTTTGATCATATAAAAAATGTTGCATCAAAAGATGCTTTAAAGGTTACATTGTAATACCTTAGACCATTTCCCAGAAGATGATTTTAAATGTATGTATAATTCATGTGCCATTTATGCAAAAGTTCTGCAACTGAAAGGTGTGTATAAATATATCTATATACCACAATTAGAGAAAATAATGTTACCTCTCCACTGAGCATTTGACAAATAAAACACAATTATAAAAGGGTTGTCTAATTAAAAAGGAAAAACAAAATCTTCTCTAGCACTTCAGTGTGTGACAAGATTGTACTTTACTATATCTTTGGGACCAGACTTTCAACAATATGCAGCACACACACAAGAGCCATATTTTCAGAACTCACCTCACACTTAGGCACCTACATGAAGTGGCCAGACTTTCAGAAGTGCTAAGCAACCAAAGACTTCTGCTAACCATGGTCACTGCTTGGTGCTATGAACTTTTAAGAACCTGATCCCTTCATTTAGGTACTTTTGTGAGAATTGTTGGTTCTGGACTCTTGAAACTCTGACCCATAAAATTATTTCAAGATCAACCAAGGTAGGGACCTGATACAATCTCTGTTGAAATAAACGTGAGTTTTTCCTACTGTCTTCCCTGGGCTTTGCGTCAGGCCCCTAAGTTTGGAATATCTCATGTATTTTATGGTTCTAGTTGAGCAAACTTTGTACACTTCTAATCAATATAATCTGGTTGCATAAAATAATTTCCTGGCCCACAGGCAGTTAGTTACCGGGAAAAATATGATATGGCCCTTAAAGGCTATGTTTTCCCTTTTCCTTCTGTCATGTGATTTTTCATCATTTCCAGGCAAGTCTTGCAGCTATATCAGTTTGCACTATCTTTACTGAGCTTTTGGATTATCTTTGCTAACTTGTTCAGGCTAAAAGAATGCCACTTCATGTAGCAATTCTTTTAAATACCGCCTCATCTTAGTGACCAAGAAAGCATATTGAAATACAGTAACTTTGAAATAAATAAATATTTGCATTAAATGAATAAATCTGATAAACTTGCAAGTCTGACAAAGAGCTAGACACAATATAGCAAAAGGACAAGAAAGAGTAGATCTGGAGGAATACTGCAAATTATTTCCCACATATATTTGTTCACATTGACAGGTAAGTTGACTTCAGTTGTGTGTTTGGGGTCTTTGGGTTTTCATGCTCTGAGAAGATCCTACTGGATGAGCTTATTGGAAGGAATATTTATGGAACTAGAAATTTAAGCAAATATTGGAGAATATATAAATTTGCACACAAAATTTTATACGTGAACTAGACCAAAGCATTAAATTGGGGGGGAAACACCATCTCTTCCACACTTTAGATTTTCATAGGATGGTTTAAGATCTTGTCAACCTTTGGTTTACTGTCTACCACTAGCTCCAGAATTATGAACAATAGTTGACAAACCAATGGTTATTCTACGTACAATGCTCTAATCTAATTTTAAGAGCAAAGTTTCTTCTTAGGTTGTTTCCCCTTTTACAATGGTCTTTTGATTGTATTATCTCCTCCACAGATAAGAATTAACAAATGTCCCAAATCAAACCTTTGATCCAGACACCATTACATTTTGGGGCATTCAAAATTTTGCAGCTCAATCCCATTTCCAGTAATATTTTCCATACCCATTAGATGTTGATAGCATGGTAAAGATATCCAACATCAACAAGAAAGCTGCTAACTATAGGGGAATACTAGCAAGTGTAAGAAAATTCAGTACATCCATAATCAACTTTCCCTTAATAGCTAAACCTTCGTTTTTGGTTCATGATATCAAAACTCATGCGAATGTTCCTCCAGAGTACCAGCGTCATTATATTTATGATTATCTTTGTAATTAATGCATTACTGATATGCTACTAAACACCGAAAAGGTTCTCAACAAAATAATGAAAGCAGTATCATTATCATAAGACTAATAATAATGGAAATCATATACAAGCTAATCATTTCTTAATGTGCACTACTGAACCTGATAGACAAATCAAACTAGAATCACATCAATACCCCCATTTAAATTAGCGATTGACCTACAGTACAATGAATTCTAATCTATAATACATCAGATTTTGTCAAAGTTCTTTAACTTACAGCTTGATATAAGGACATCACTTTCAGGAAATAAGGGTTCAGCTACATACTACAAAATGCATTTATTGAATAGTTTCTGTATCAGCAAATGTGAATGCAATGACTGACCTACATTGCTTATGTAATGAGACTGTCAAAAATGAAAGGGGTATTCTCTTCACAGGGATAACTGTATTGCCAAATCATGAAAGAAACAGACAGTGCTAACAGCCAAGGCTTGTATTAATGAAAGAAGTACAGAATGCATTCTAATAAAAACAAAGACTGGCACAGGCATTCACAATTGGTGTTGAGAGCCAGAGAACATTTATAATAAGATAGTCAAATAAGAGAATTGAATTATGAGGGAGACATGCAAATGTAAAGATCAGTCTTAGAATCGACTCTATATACCAAGTCTCTATATACTAAGAACTTCCATTGTTTAAGCTGTACTGATTATACAGGTTTTTATTCTCAGGTTTGCAGGTGCTAATAGAGTTGGATGAATTCTGCAAAAATAATTCTATGATTATTCAGTTTTTAACTGAACATTCTTCCACCATGTTTACTTTCAATTTTTATTTGCTTTCCACAGACATAAAAATACATCACCTTACTGCCACAAATGTTTTCAAACAGCAAAATACAATGAAAATGTTACTATCTTTACCATAATTGCTTTCATGCTTCTCCATTGAGGAAACAGAATCAATATCATATGACTTATCTGGCCAATCTAACAATTTTGGTTAAAATTTTCTAAAGCACCAATGTGTGCCTAAGCCTCATTTTCAAAAGAGATTTAGAAACTTGGGCCAAGATCCTCAAAAGGAACATAGGGACGTAACTCCCACTGGGAATTAAGCACCTAAACACTGTCAACAGCCTTTGGAACCGAAGTCTCATTGAGTCAATGGAATGACTTAGGAAACTAAGGCTATGTCTACACTACCCGCCAGATCAGTGGGTAGCGATCGATCCCTGAGCGCTCTCCCGTTGAGGCCTGTACTCTACCATCACGAGAAGCACAGGTGGAGTCGATGGGGGAAGAGCAACAGTCAACTCACCACCATGAAGATGCCACAGTAAGTTGATCTAAGTATGTCGACTTCAGCTACGTTATTTTCATAGCTGAAGTTGCATATCTTAGACTGATTTCCTGCAGTGTAGACCAGGCCCCTGTCCTAAGTCACTTCTGAAAATAAAACTTAGGCTCTTATGCTAGTCAGACTTTGCAATACTGAATAGAACACAACCTAAATACAGTACCTTTAAAAATCTAGGCCTAAATCACTTCTGAAAATTTCACCCATTATCTTGAAGTTAGAATAGATGCAAAATCTACAGCGTAAAACACATTTGTTAAATCAGTGCAAATCATATGTACATTTGAGGAAGAAACAATATACTCACTTAATAGTTTGCAAGCAGAAAGAAAGGCTAAATTAATTGTATGCATTGCTTGTTGAATTACTGACCCTTTCATAAAGAAGTATGACCCAATAATAAATCAGATTCCCTTATTATACATAAGATGAGGAAAAGGAGCCAAAATAAAGACAGAAAGTAAAGACACTTCCACTCCTTAGAAGTATGGAGAGGGACATTAGCGAGGTCACTTTCAATAATGTTCACTACTAGGGTGGGATTTTCACTCTGTATTCAGTGCTGGCCTAACTCTGCTCCCATTGAAGCCAACAGTAAAATTTCTATTCACTTCAGTGGGATCAGTACCCCAAGCACTTTTGAAAATTCCATCATTAAAGTACAGAAGATAAACCTCTCCCACCTGTAACTTAATTCCCCCCCTTTTCTCTTCAGATACACTGCTTTTATTTAGGAGAAGATTCCTTTCCATACAGTTCAATCTCATAGTTCTAAGCAGTTGACATCAGAGTTCTAAGCAGGATTTTGTAAATAGCTGTTTTCTTGTTGTATCAGACCTTGATTATTATCAGAACAGAGGAGTACTTGTCATGGGTGACTTTTATGCTTCAGGTTTTGCCACAACATGCTTTTCTTTCCCTCTCTCTCTCTCCCCTTTTTTTAAAGAAAGAACACTGATTGTCATAAGGGAGACAGAGCTTGTCATAATTCTGACATTCTTTGCAAATGTGTAATGCAAAAGTACAGTGAGAGGTGTAAATTATCTGAATGGAGCCGTGCATGTAATATTAATGTGCTCCTCAAAGAAGTGTGGCTGAGATGCTTTCATGTAACATTCTAAATTCTGTCATATCATTGTATGCCTTAGCCCTGAGTATTAGAGTCTGGAAAGGCTAAGTCAGTAGGCAGACACAGTTCACATGAGGCCTTTATCCCCAACTTTCTTTATCCTCGGTATTTCTCAAATGGCTTTGCAATGGGAAAACTACTTAGTCTCCAAGCCTGCTCCCAATGCAATTACTTGGGGGGGGAGAGTTGGGGGGCTGAGGAGACGTGGATTTCATTGAGAGCAAGCTCAGGCCTTCATTGTCTAAAGAAGGTCATTGTGGAATTCTCATAATAAATGTTTAGCCAATGAGAGCCCTGTACAGTGAGCATTCCTCTCAAGTAAGTGGGTCCCTCATTGCACAGAATTGACGCTGTCTTTAAAGTGATATTTACTAAAGAACAGATTGCTGTTTGCACTATGTGCCTATGCATGGAAATAAAGATCCTCACTTACTCACCCATCTGGGCTACCCACCGGATAGGGCACAGTACAAGATGAAGTGCAGCCCTGCAAGGCCACTACTCTCCCTCCCATGCAGTTGGGTGAAGTTAGAACTCCACTCCTGTCCATTGATGTGCCAGCCAGTGGAGCTGAGCCAGGGCAAAGGAAGACCTTGAGTGCTACTGGTATAGAATAGCAGCATATTACTTTCACCCTGGAGGATAGAGAGACTCAGTCATAATTCCCTCACTGGCCCACTCCTGATGCATCACAGCTACATGCTGAACCTCACTATGGGCAGAGTAAACACTCAAGCTTGCAAACTGCCCCAGAGCCATTGGGACTGCACAACTCCAGCTGTATGCTGGTTTAACTCCACTGAAGCCAACAGCTACACTGGAGTAACACTGTACACTGGAATATAATGAGGGACAAGGCCCATTCTCTTTAGCTTAATTTCTGACAACACAGAATTTGACATTAGTAAAAATTGTCTCCAATCCAAAAAATAAATCCAGCCATATGTAAAGTACTCTATTTCTCATCCATGTCATGTTTGCACGGATTCTAGACCAGACAATGCCTGACTGTTCCCACGTCTCTCAGTTAAATCAAGCTTCTGCATATTGAATTGCTTGATGCATGTGTTGCTTCATATCTTTTTTTCATCTTCTGGGATGGAGATGGTAATTAACTTTTAGTACTGATCTGTTCAAAGGGAAAGAACATTTACTTCTATTCTAGCATTTTAGCCACAACAATCTTCTACTTAACAAATTAAAAATAATTCTTCATACGCTGAACTAGGGAAGCTGTTCCTTTGACAGATGTGAACATAATCACCCTCTGGAAAAAGTGAATAAAAGTTTGCCTTTTATTATATACTGTCATATTGGAATCTCAGAGATTTAGTAAATGGTCTGATAATCAATATCTTATGATATCCTAAGCACCGGTCTGATCCAACAGTTCACTGAAGCTAGTGGAATATTCCTATTGACTTCAAAGGGCTTTAGAGCAGACCTTATATCCTTGACATTTGGATAATATTTTAATAATTGTATCCAATTTGAGTACTCCAACGAGAAACTGAGGAACTGGAATTAATTTTCAAATTGGATACACCAAGGGCTTAACAGAAGTTCAGATTGGTTCTCTCATTACAGTAATTAACTGCATTTCCTGAGTTACTGACAACAGATCTCCATTTCAAAAAGTGTATCTTCCTCCTAGTGATAATGGACCATCTACATTTAACAGATCTCTTAGAATTGGTATGCTAATGTACAATTTTTTTTCTTTTTTTTCTTTCTGTGTGTATAAATGCATTTTACTTCTGTTCCATTCTATGCATCCAATGAAGTGAGCTATAGCTCACGAAAGCTTATGCTGAAATAAATTAGTTAGTCTCTAAGCTGCTACAAGTATTCCTCGCTTTCTTTACGGATACAGACTAACACG
Organism: Sternotherus odoratus; assembly: GCA_032164245.1. Lineage (NCBI taxonomy): Eukaryota > Metazoa > Chordata > Testudines > Kinosternidae > Sternotherus > Sternotherus odoratus. The sequence continues at coordinate 24,966,802 of JAVMKO010000009.1, forward strand.
GCTGCTATTCTTGAAGGTATAACCTTGTTTCACAACTTATTTGAGCATCAGCTGCCTGTCAGCATTGATGTTTTCAAGCCTTTTGCAGCCAGCCATGCAAGTTTTAGAACACATTTTAATATATCAACAAATATAAATACATAGTTTTGCTTGAATGAGCATAATCTATTGCACAAAATTACTGGAAATGTGGCGATCCTAGAGTGCTGCAAACACAAACATTTAGTAGTCAGCTTTAATTCTTCAGGCAGCTTTCACCATTCAACCCATACTAGTGGCAGCTTCTCAGGGCAATAAGAATCTGATTGAGATGTAACACCTTCAATTGTCTCAAACATGGATATGAGTCAACAGTGTGCCCCTTTTGCCAAGAAGGCTAATGGCATTTTGGGTTGTAGAGATTGGAGCACTGCCAACAGCTCAAGGGATGTGATCATTCCCCTCTATTTGATATTGGTGAGTATCTTGTCCAGTTTTGGGCCCCACACTACAAGATGGATGTGGAAAAATTGAAAAGAGTCCAGCAGAGGGCAACAAAAATGATTAGGGGTCTGGAGCACATGACCTACGAGGAGAGGCTGAGGGAACTGGGATTGTTTAGTCTGCAGATGAGAATAATGAGGGGTGATTTAATAGCTGCTTTCAACTACCTGAAAGGGGATGCCAAAGAGGATGGATCTAGACCAGCGATGGGCAAACCTTTTGGCCCGAGGGACACATCGGGGTTGCAAAATTGTATGGAGGGCCAGGTAGGGAAGGCTGTGCCTCCCCAAACAGCCTGGCCCCTCCCTCATCCAACCCTCTCCCACTTCCTGCCCTCTAACTGCCCCCCCCCCCTCAGAATTTCCAACCCATCTAACAACCCCTGTTCCTGGTCCCCTGACTGTCACCTCTAGAGACCGCCCACCCCTAAGAAAACCCCCCCCCCCGAGACCCCACTCCCTATCCAACTGTACCTGCTCCTTGTCCCCTGACTGTCCGCTCCCAAGATCCCCTACCCCTAACCACCCCCTATCCAACACCCCTGCTCCTGGTCCCCTGACTACCCCCTCCCGAGACCCCCCTAACTGCCCCCCAGGATCACACCCAACCCTCCTGTTCCCTGACTGCCCCTACCCCTATCCTTCCTTAGAAGTTTTTAAGGTCAGGCTTGACAAAGCCCTTGCTGGGATGACTTAGTTGGGGATTGGTCCTGCTTTGGGCAGGGATTAGTCCTCCTTTGAACAGCAGGTTGGACTAGATGACTTCCTGAGATCCCTTCCAGCCCTGATATTCTATGATTTGGATCTGATAGTAAGACAGTACATACATATGTAATAAATATGAAAAAAAACCATTGTTCACCATATCATGTTTAAACTTTTCGATTCATTATTTCATCCACACCCTACATTTCCAAAGCAGGTTGTGTAGCTGGCCTTTGTCAACACCTTTCCTCTCAGTCTTTGCATTTGTGTGACAGTGGATGAGTGCAACGCCTGGACACATAAATTGGTATAGAAAATTGAAGATGTTTCATTGGGAGACTCACACTTCCTCCCAGTCCATACTTCATCCACTAGACCGAACTCCCCAATCCTCACTCCAAAATGAGTCAGAGCTTGACTCTGCTCCCTTTCTCACATCAAGTAGTACCTTACACTGGAAAAATCCCATGGGATTTTTGCATCCTTAATCACAATGAATTGTGCTGTCGGTTTGACATGTCAATCACCTCACCATTTTCATTTCCACATCTGTTAACAAGGCACAGAGCTATTTGGAAGTTTTCCAGGTCAGAATGCTGATTCATTGAAAGCTAAACATTTATCAGAGATTGTTTAATGTAGACAAAATTCAATGTAGACGAAGTGTAGAACCTAGGCAAATTTCAATATTTGTGTGGTTTCCTGCAGTTGCCACTGTACATAGCTCTTGGTTTTCGTGGAAGTAGTGTGGTCCAGTAACTAGGAGACCAAATCAGGAGACCTGGAGTCTATTCTGAGCTATACCCCTAACCTACCTCCTGGGCCTGGCTTGGCACTGATTCCCCTCCCATCTATTTAGATTGTCAGTTCTTTGGGTCGGGGACTGTCTCTGTGTGCTGGTACAGTGCCTACAATGAGACTGAATCTCAGGCAGGGCCTTCAGGCACTACTGCAGTAGGGGGATCTGTGGAGAATAATTAGTGTTTTCTATATATACAGCATTATGCATCTGTCAATGCTCTTAAGGGTAGTTATTGAGAGAGATGAGAGCAGAAATCAGATCCTCCTGCCTCCCAGCTCTCTGATATTTACCAGACAGTAACATGACATAGAAGCCCAGCCACATAGTTGGAGTTCCCTTTTTCGTAGTTTTAGAGGCCAGATGGGACCATCAGAATCATCTAGTCTTGACCTCCTACCCATTGTAGGCCAAGAACCTCACCCACCGACTCCTGTAATAGACCCCATATCTCTGGTTGAGTTACTGAAGTCCTCAAATCGTGATTTAAAGACTTCAAGTTACAGAGAATTCACCATTTAAATGATTTTAAACCTGCAAGTGACCCATGTCCCATGCTGCAGATGAAGGTGAAACCCCCCCAGGGTTTCTGCCAATCTGACCCAGGGGAAAATTCCTTCCCCACACCAAAAATGGTGACAAGTGAAATTCCTAAGCATGTGGGCAAGACTCCCCAGCCAGACACCAAGGAAAGAATTCTCTAGAGTAACTGAGAGCCACTCCCTCCACCAAGTGACCCATCACAAGCCACTGGACATATTTGCTGCTAACAGTTGCAAATCAGCCATATACCATTGTAGACAGTCTTATCATACCACTCCCTCCACAAACGTATCAAACTCAGTCTTGAAGCCAGTTAGACTTTTTGCCCCCAGTGCTCCTTTGGAAGGCTGTTCCAGAACTTCACTCATCTAATGGTTAGAAACCTGCATTTAGTTTCAAGCCTACACTTGTTGATGACCAGTTTAATCCATCTGTTCTTGTGCTCACATTGATGCCTAATTTAAATAACTCCTCTCTCTCCCTGGTATTTATCCGTTGATGAATTTATAGAGAGCACTCATATCTCCTCTCAGCCTTCTTTTGGTTGGGCTAAACAATCCAATCTCGGAGTCTCCTCTCATAAGGTAGGTTTTCCATTCCTCAGATCATCCAAGTAGCCCTTTCTCCACAGGTATGTTGGGTGAAGCCATGATCAGTATCCTCCGGACCGCACAGAGTCAGCATCCAGAGGACAATCCACATGCTCCATCTCAGAATTGATTCAGATTCTCCCTTTGCCTCCTGTGTGTGTTACCAAGGAGCACAAAGTGTGATTCAGACTTAGGTATAAAGAAGAGGCTCACTCAGAGTTACCTGCTCACAAGCTTAAGACTGAGGATAATCATTATGTTTGGGGCTGAAAAGATCTATCCTCCACATCTTAAACAGAGAGGAACAAAACATTATAATACAATAAACATGCCCTGAATTATAGGCATTAGTGACAATACTAATTAGCTACAATGAAAATTAAAGACAGCATTGTTCTAATCCATTTACTTAACCAGATCAATGTATCATTACTTTATAAAATAGCAATGATGTAGTGTGCAGCGTATTAAACTATGAAGTCAGGTAAGGGGCACATGTCTGAACACAATAAACACAATAAAAGCTATACTTAGAAGTAATTAAATAAAAGTCACATATAATTATGTGTTAAAAATACTTTCATTATTATCAATTTGTTTACAAAAAAGTTGATCCATATTTGCAGCTTTGAAACTGCAGCATAAGATATTTGAATAAAATAAATAATAAGTCTCTCATTCTTACATAGTGGTTTTCATCAGCAGATGTCAATGATCTTTACAAAGGAGGTAACTGCCATTATCCCCATTTAATAGATAGGGAAAGTGAGGTGCAGAGAGGCAAAGGAACTTGCCCAAATAGTCAAAGAAACTCCAGGCCTAATTCAGAGTCAGTGGCTGACTAAAGTAAATCAAGACTTTTCATGGATTTCAGTGAGCTTTGGAGCAGAAACTAAAATACTCCGCAGGACTCCCAGGTTCTGAAGTCTCTAAGGGTTAAAGGAGCCGTTGGGGGACACCAATCTGAAGGTTTCGTCTAAGTTTCCCCCTCCCCCTTCCTCCGGGGCAAAGATTAGGAGCCCGGGCTGGGCATGGGGCTGCAGTTGGAGCCTGGAGGAGACCCACAGTCGGGAGTGGGGCTGGCACTCCAGCTGGAGTCAAGGCTGCGAGCAGGACTATGGCTGGAGCCAGGGGGCTGCACCTGCGATTGGGTCCAGGAGCCAGGGATCAGGTTTGGGAGCCAGGAATCATAGCCAGGACTGGAACTACAGCTGGGGCTGTGGTCATAAGTGGAGCCGTGCCCAGGAGTAGGCCTAGGAGCCAGTGACCGGAGTGGAGCTGGGGGGCCGAGGGGGCTGGGTGGCACTTCCTCCCTGCCCCCATGGGGGGCTCCCTCCCACAGTGTTCTTCTGTGCTCCCCTAGGGAGGTGCACGCCACAGTTTGGGCACCGCTGGCCTAAGGGGAAGAGTGATGCGCCTTATGTAAAAAACTACAGGCTACTACCCAACAAGTGTTTACCCAAGACTAGAAAAATAATGTGACATTATTTCATAAGAGTTTTAGGGGGTGACTTGTTATAGAAATGGAGCCCTGTGCCTTGGAATACCCCTAAGATTTTACAAAATCATTTATACAATCTGTAGATTCCAGTGACACCTTTGCAGAGCTTAAAAGTCTATCATGCTTCTCCTTTTCCACCACAGTTGTACTTGTATATACTTAGAGTGATTGCTAAGATTTTACAATAGTAACGGGCAATAATAATGAAAGTAATATAACATTCATAATAAAATTACTGATAGTTATTAGATGTTTTTGAAAGTTTTACCCAAAATGTAAGTCCCATTTTTAAAAGTGAATTTGATTTAGGAGCCTAAATCCTATTGCAGCTTTGGGACCTTTACCACATAGGCGCTTTCGATAATGTATCCTTCATCTTTAGAGAGCTAAATATTGGAAAATGCATTTCAAGGCTAGATCATTTTCCTTCCATTTTAATTGGACTTTTAAAAAATGCAAAGTAAATACATTCACTCAAAACAACTTGAATGTGAATTTACATAACCACAACTTTTCTGGGTGAAAAAAGTAGATTTTTTTTTTATAAATTTCCTTTGATAAAAGGATGACTGGGGACTGTCTTAGCTGGTAGCTGCATTTCCCCGGATTGATTTTGACATCATTCCTGAAAATGCTATCTTGGGAAGGAAGTGCTCAGTGAATTACATGGTTTTAGACAATTATGCATTGTAGAGTAATTCCTGAAAGTTGAATCCTTAAGGGATGCATTACCTTTAGAATTGATATAAAAAATGTGGTACAGCCCCAGAGCAAGTAAATGCTGGGATATACTTCAATTTCACATAATGAAAATCCTGTTGAGCAGCTGGAAAATTCATTTTTATTCATTGTAACCTGACAAAATATGCTGCAATATTTGATCAAATTATAATTTCAAAGGTGAAAAAAATAAGAGCATCTTGTCATTTATTGTGATGTTGTGTGGGCAGTTCATTATGCATCGTGAGCTAGATTCTATCACTGCTGTTCTCAATTACTAATACTTTATTCAGAGCCAGATTGTGATACCATTTCTCAAACCTTGTAGTACCTATTCCATAAATTCTCAGTGAGACAACTTGAGATGTCAGATCCTACTCAGCGTCCATAAGAGTGGCAGAATCTAGCTGTATGTATTTTTTAGTTTGCATCTTTTTGTAACAGTACGTTTATTGTAACAGTGCTAGATAAACTGGAAAATAATTAATTAATTAACAAACAGAAATAAATATTTATTTGGGCAGGATTGTGGGGAGGCAAGTTGTGTAATGGAAGTGGAATACAGCAACATTTTCAAAAGTGGCTAGTCACTGTTCAGCAATTCAAAATGAATAATGAAAAAATGAGGCATCTAACTAAGGTCAACAGCTACTTTTCAAAGACAATAGTCATCCATCCCTTCCATTGGCTCTTCCTTGTAAGGAGTACATGGTAACTAAAAGGTTGAGACTTGGCCATATTAAGTAATTTGAAATTTGATTTCCATATCCATGTCTCTAGTTTTTGTTTCAACTGAGGAGCAATCCAATTTGGGTGTTGAGCCTTGCAAAGTGTTCCGCTTGCTTTTTGTCATAAATCAGAGAGAGGGAGAGCGTAAGCGTGCTAGTATTCCTCCCCGAATTACTGAGTAAAATGTAAGGAAGCAATGACGAGCAAATACTGACGTCAAACTGGAACAAAAGTGCAGTGGGGAATCAGGTCCTCTGTATACAACTTAATTACAGGCATTAACGTGGAAAAGCTAAATAAGCTATACTGTACAAATATTATGATAAATAATCCTAAAAGACAGACAAAACCCATCAAATGTGAACACTTTACCTGAACAGCAGATCTGGAAATCGCTTCAGGTCAACACTTCAGATCAAACCTGGGTGCCTAAACTTTGGCATCTGTTTCTACATATAAGAAACTACAAAGTGGTCTGAACTCAAAGGGAGCTGCTGATGCTAAGCACTTGTAAAGATCAAGCCCAAAATATAGGTACCCACATTTTAAAACTTTATCCACTCTCTGAATTACAGAAACAATGTCACTGCTGATTGATTTATTTTTAACTTGTCTCCCTTAAACACAGTATGTAGCAATGGCAGTCAGAAACAACCAACCAACCACACACCCACCCCATAGCTAGGCCATCTTTTCAGATATAAAAGTAACTACAGCCAACTTATAACAAATGCCATATTATAATAATTTAGTTGTTCATACCTTTTATGTATGTAGTTGTTAAAACAATTTAGTTGTTTGCGGTGTCGTTGTGGCCATGTGATCCCAGGATATGAAAGAGACAAGGTGGGTGAGGTATTATCTTCTACTGGTGGAGGGAACAAGCTTTCAAGCTTCACTCTTCCTCAAGTCTTAAGAAGATAAACAAAACATCACAGCTAAATACAAGGTGAATAGACGCCGACTCCATGGGTACTCCAGCCTTGGAACACCCATGGAAAATTTAGTGGGTGCTTAGCACCCATTGGTAGCCAAACTCTCACCCACCCTCCAAGCACCTCTTGCCCGCCCATGGCCCTGCCAATCAACTCCTCCCCCTCCCTCCCAGCAACTCCTGGCTGGGAGGGGGAGGGAGGGAGGGAGGGGGGGGAAGGATAGCTCAGTGGTTTGAGCATTGGCCTGCTAAACCCAGGGTTGTGAGTTCAATCCTTGAGGGGGCCATTTAAATTTTGGGGGGGAGGGATAGCTCACTGGTTTGAGCATTGGCCTGCTAAACCCAGGGTTGTGAGTTCAATCCTTGAGGGGGCCATTTAGGGATCTGGGGCAAAAAATCTGTCAGGGGACAGTACTTGGTCCTGCTAGTGTAGGCAGGGGACTGGACTCGATGACCTTTCAAGGTCTTTCCAGTTCTAGGAGATTGGTATATCTCCATTTATTATTATTATATTATTATAATCAGCTGTTCTACCTGTGCAGGAGGTGCTGGGGGGATGGGGAGGAGTGGTGATGGAGTGTGTCAGGGAAGAGGGTGGAAAGAGGCAAAATTGGGTCTTGGGGGAAGGGGTGGAATGGTGTGGGGCTGGGGGCAGAGCAGGAATGGGAAGAGGTGGGGTGGGATAGGGGCTTAGAGGAAGGAGTGGAGTGGAGTGAGGGAAGGGCCTGGGGAGGGGGCGGAGCATTGAGCACTCCCTGGGCAGAGAGGAAGTTGGCACCAATGACAAGGTGTGACATTGTTAAGCTTAAGGGGTCCACACATATTGTAGGAGACCACTTAAAATAAAGTGGGCACTAAATACCTTTGAGGCTGTAGGATAAAGGAGTGTTTGTAGGCAGAAAAGTCTGTTATTAAACAGAAAAAAAATATTTTCCCAAATTCTTTTTCTGGCTTTCAAATAGCCCCTGAAACTTGTTAAGTTCATTGTCAGAAGCAAGTTCTTTACAGACAAGGACACACCCACTCAAAGCAGCACCGGAACCTGCCAGAACAAGAGACGCAAAACCTGCAGACTTATCTCCACTACTATGATGATTAATACCTTCCACAACACACCTAACCTATGGCTCCTACACATACTGTACTTATCATATGTGGCATACCTCATCCAGTGCATCAAAGGCCCCAACAAGAACTGTGGCTTTACCTACATAATCACTACACAGAAAAGTGATAGAAGACAAAAATACCATATCACCTATGGGCAAACACTTTTCACAAAACAGCCACTCCATATCTGACCTCTCAGTCCTTGTCCTCAAAGGAAACTTCCACAGCACCTTCAAATATGAGATCCTGATAACTTAAATTAATAACTCTGCTGGACACTAAAAATAATCCACTTAACAGAGACACTGGTTTTAAGATTCATTACAACTGCTTGTCACACACTCTGTTGCCTACTAATCTTCTTTTGGTTCCACCACTGCAGAGGTATTAAGTGCCTGCTTCAGTGATCTCTTACAACATGTATGAACTTCTTATGTGTAACAACCTGTAAAACTTGTATTTAGCTATGACACTCTGGGCTCTGTGAAGCTTGAAAGCTTGTCTCATCCAACAACAAAAGTTGGTCCAATACAAGATAATAACTCACCCCACTTTGTCTCTCTCCCACATGCGTTACAACATTTCAAATGCAGATCTGAATGTTGCATGCTTAGCCCATCTATAGTTACTTTAACACTGCAAAATCATGCTTTTTTTAAAGGCAGTTGGTGGGTCTTTGCTTTGCATAAAATATTCAGGGTAAAGAAAGAGAATTCAATGTACTGTATTCTTGAGTCAGCAAAAACAAAGAACTTTTAAAAAAAATCCACATTCCCTTAGAATATCCATAACATTTTACAGTTTTAAGCAATGATCTATTGTTCTTGTTGTACTGTATTGTGTTTTTTTATTAGTATGTTAGTTTTATTGCAAAAACAAAACTGCCTCTGAGGTTTCCTTCAGAAAATTAATTGGAAAAGGATTGGAAAAATGTGAAGGGAGCAAAATTCATGATGGTATATATTAGATTTTTTTAACCTGACAATTTAACTTTATGATTTCATTTCCATACTAATCTAATGTCTGCTTTGTAGCTGAAATCATTTGCTAGAAACTGATTTAATTCCTTAAAACAACTCTAGTGCATTGATGTATAAGATGTTTGACACAGGTACTTTACTTTTTATCTTCGGGCAATTATACTTTTTATGAAATCTTGATTATGAAATGGCTTTAGAATTGGAACAAGATACTGAATGGTTACCATAATCTTGTCAATCATCCTCCCCATAAATGTACAGAGTTCTTTTTTCAGATTTCTACTTCAGCTAGACTAGATAGATGTTCATTTAAATATTTCTTTACATTTTGAAAAAAATCTTGCAAAAACAGCCATTAGAAATCAGCACCAAGGGTTCTCAGGCTCAACATGAAGAAGAGCAGTTTTCCCCTCTGTTCTACACTTGTGCGAAGAGCAGCATTCTTCCTTGGCAATGCACTTATTTTGAACACTGTCTGTGAAAAATCCTCCTGCTCCCAATCTTTATTTTGTTTGTTTCCTGGTCATCTGAAGTCAATTCACAGAGATGATATTTTTGGTAGACAGTTAGCACTTTGTGATAGTTCATTACTCTTTCACTTTTGAGAGATAAATTTAAATCTTTAACATATAAGAGTTTCATAATCTATAATACTGATGAAGGCTAAGAAGTCTGTTTGCATTGAAAATAGCCACACAAATAGCATGATTGGTGGACATTCACCTCCTTCCCTCACTCCCCTGAGTGTTGGTTTTAGAACACCTGGGATGTACTATGTAGATCTAGAATGTACTAGAATACATTCTAGTATTCTGCCATCTTATTCAATGCTAAATTATATCTGGCTCTGGTTTATTCAACCAGTTCCTTACATGTACTAAAATCCCTCTCACCATGACTCCTAAAGTAAACAGAGGGAACATATCTATTGCAATTAGTGATGCAGTTTTTCAAATATGCAGTTTTGACCATTGCTTATTATTGGCATAACATTTTATTGCCATCAGTTCCATTATGTTTGCTATCACCAGATAGTTCCATTGGTAAATTCCTTGTTATCAAAACAACAGTTTTAGTTACAGGGAAGAATTCTCGGCATGGTATGCATTCTTTCTCCATTCATCCTGAGCCCCTGCTGAAGGGCTTTTAAAGCTCTGTTTACAATTTAAAGATTTATACTCTTCCTCCCCCCCCCCATCCAATACATTCTATATAACAATTAAACTTGTATGAACCCTCATTAATCTTGTGTATTAACTTTTATTGGATCATGGAAGTTGGGTATATTAAAGAAAGGAGATTTGACACTTACATACCACAAGAATAGGTGCATTAGCAATATTATAGACACATTGGTTGGAAAGATTAATTAAATCAAGTAGTCCAACTGCCTGCCAATTTAGGATTATTCCACATTGAATATTCAGTAGATCTTTAACTCAGTCTATTTTTAAATGTCCAAATCAACAGGGCTTTCAGCACTGTTTCTGGGAGCCCTATTTCACAACCTAATAAAATAAAAGTAAATGCCTAACTTGCTCATAGCTAGTCTACAAAAACTACATCTCGCCCGCCATTGTTTCCCCTTATTCTCCCTCCCTTCCACTTTCCATTTGTTACATCTGCTTATTGCATCAAAGTAGATTCCAAAACGTTTTGGGGGCCTCATAGTAAACCTTTCAGATCCTTGGGTACGTGACGGAGGCCAGGGCTATTCATGAGAAGTCTCTAACCACTGCACCAGCTTGGTACCTGGTATCCCACCCATTGGTTCCCAAGCAGCATAGGTCTCTTGGCACTACACCACTACCAAAGCCACTCCCTGTCAACAGCTGACTCGGTGCTTCCTAAGGGAGGAGGATTATATAGAAAGAGTAACAGTCCCATCTTAAATTACCTTTGACTATTTTCTGTGGACTCAGAGGGGGACATTGTGAATCCTCTACTGTCTGCTCACTTCCCATCCCATTCCACAGCATGGACCCTGGACCACAAGGAGAGTTTTCCAAAGAGGCTCAAAGGTGGAAAGAGAACATTGTCAGAGAGCTGGCTGATCACCCCCTTCTATAACACATGGAAAACCACAGTACTGCTGATGGCAAGGCTTCAAATATCATGAGTCATGCCCCCCCCCCCCAAATCACAAGAATGTCTTTAAAATCATGAGATTTATTGTAAAATAATGAGTATTGGTGTGTTGTCATTTCCTTTCTGGGTTTTGAGCCTTCAGAGGGCACGTTTTTGAGTTTTCCTCCACAATCATGAGGGGCAAGAACAAAGGTGGACAACTACAGTCCGCAGGCCACATCCAGCCCACGGACTGTCTTGCCCGGAACCTTGATCTCCCAGCCAGGGAAACTAGCCTCCGGACCCTCCCCTGCTGTCCCTCCTCCCCAGCAGCCTCACCTAGCTGTGCTGCCAATGCTCTGGCCCACTGCTCCTGCTGGGCAGTGCACTGTGGCATGGCTGCGAGCTCCTGCCACTCTGAGCAGCATTGTAAGGGAGCAGGGGGGTTGGATAAGGAGCAGGAGGTTCTGGGGGGAAGTTAGGGGACAGGAGGTGGTTGGATGGGGTAGGGCAGTTAGAGGACAGGGAGCCGGGGCGGAGGGGTCCTGGGGGATGCTTAGGGGCAGGAGTGTGGATAGTGATTTCTTTAAATGAAAACAAAATAATTAATTTTATGATGAAACAAAGTTAATGTGGGGCAGAAGTACTTTACAAAGGGTAGGGTAATTCAGTGCAGAGTAACTAATATCATGTAATAAGGGTGATTGGCACAAAGAGCAACTTTGAATACCCAATACGAGACTGAATAGAATTTGCTGACAATCCAAAATCCGCATTTGTTGGTAATAAAACATTCAATGTACAGTTAGGAATTATGAACAAATTAATAAAACTTGATGTTTAGATAAATTGCAAACAGACCCAAAGAGCTAAATTCATTGAATAAACTTCTGGCAATGAAGAAGTTGGCCAACTCTAACTGTAATCTTGCTTTCGGTATATTGTGTTACCGTTTACCCACAATGGAAAAGCTCTGTTAGCTAGCACAAATAAACACGATGCTATTCACAACCTGGCAAAGCCTAAGCAACTTAGTGAATTAGTTTACGTGTGCTATATGCACAAGAAAGCTGGGAACATTGCCACCACTTGGTTACATTCAGCAAAAAACAGTTATTATGAAGCTTTTATTTGAATTAGAAAAGTGTCATAACAAAAATTATTTAGCCGTCATTCTAGATAGAACTGCTCAGTTTTAAACAGGATGATTCAATGTTTTTAATGCTATTCCCTAGTTTTTTGCTAACATACTTCTTAAATAAGTACTATTGACTTTAGTGATTCAGTTCCTACAAATGAAGAAGAGGTGCACGATTAACCCATTTTTATTGTCTATATTGGTTTAAATGGTTATGGTTTCCATTGTGGACCTTTATTCCAAAACCACAACTGCTTCATGTTACAATAAGTGTTTTCTTGAGTAAGAGACTGACTTGTTCTTAGGAATATATGGACAATTTCAGCTGTCACTTTGCTGTTAAAAGCACCTTTTACAGAACAGTGACATTAGTGCCAAATCAAAATATGATCTTTTTTTTAAAAGCGGAATACTAGCTATTTTGCTTTGTTATCTGACAAAAAGGCTTTCTACAGCAGCTTCCAAGTACAAGACTGAGGTTTCAGCATTTGCTATCCATTGAGTCTCATTTAACAATGATGGGAAATTATAGTAATATCTGAAGAGTGACTAAAGCAGAGGTTGTGTCAGAGTGAAAAATGTAAGGTAATGATGGGCCTAAACAAAATATGTCCTTGAAACCCATAAAGGTGTTTGCATCCTTTGGGATGCATGGTTCAGGCTCATATTTAGTGTAAGCAGTGTTAATCAGGATTCTGGAGCAACCTAAAATGTTATTAAAATGCAGGTCTGGTCTGAAAAGCCACGCAGTTCCATGTGTCTTCCCATCTCCCATTCCACGGCTTTTACAGTAAACATGCTGACTTTACAAGCAAAGAGATGTTTCCTAGCCAACAGCCCGGGGAAACTCAGCCTGAGAGCAGAAAGTCAAGCTAGATTCTCTTTCTCATGTATCATGCTCTGAAATCTCTCTTCTCCCCATCCTGAGATTGTGAACTCTACAGAGGAGGAACCATCTTGCTTGAGTGTTTGAAAAGCATCTAGTACACAGTGGGTGCTACCATGGATAAATAAATTACCACTGATAATGAAGGTTGTGAAGGCTATAATAAATACTCAATGATATGTTTGGAATATGTTATCTTTAAATAATGCTAGCAAGAATCCCACTGTGAAAAAGAAAGCCATCCCTAATTATAGCTTCCCAGATGCATGCCAGGTACATCAATACCTTGAATAGTGTGTGCAGTTAGGGTCACCCCATCTCAAAAAAGATATATTAGAATTATAACAAGTATAGAGAAGGACAACACAAATTATTGTGTGTATGAAACAGCTTCTGTATGAAGAGAGATTAAGAAAACTGGGACTGTTCAGCTTGGAAAAGAGACAGCGGAGGGCGATATGAAAGGGGTCTATAAAATCATTCATGATGTGGAGAAAGTGAATAAGGAAATGTTATTTACCCATTCACATAACACAAGAACCAGGGGTCACTCAGTGAAATTATAGGCAGCAGATTTAAAGTAAACATAAGTAAAGTACAGGAGCTCACCATCCAATCACTTTGAATGTTATATATTTGCACAATCACGTGTAAAATTCAGCTAATGTGTGAAAATGGAAGAAGTCCAGGACTGGCAGCAGAAAGTCCTATAACCATCACCTTCTCCCTGAAATGGGAATCTGATTTGGATTCATTTAGAAAGGAAATTGTGCTCTGAAATAATTAATCTGCCCTTTTAACTTCCAGACATCTCCAGAGAGTGTATAAAGCCTAGAGAAAAGTATAATGGAAATTAAAAAGCTTTATTTCATGTCAGCATTTAGAAAAATACTGCTATGTTAATACAGAAATACTACACCTTGGATCCTGCCCAGAAACACCAAAAAACTTTTCCTGCACCTGCCCCCACAGCCATTCTCCACAGACATATACACATCATGGCAAGACTACTACTCATACGACCACTGGCTAAAATTGTCTGATTGCCTCTTGTGATTCAGAGGAGGTGAGAACAGAAGTTTGGAGTTAACGCTAATTCAGGTAGAATGAACCCTATAAAAATTGTTTCCTGGAGATGAGCCATTGTCTGTGGAGCTGAAGGTAACATGTTGCACAGCGTTCTTTCCTAACAACACTGCACACTACTTCTGTGTAGATCAGGGTTGGTACAGATATTCTGCAAAACATGTAAAGGGCTACACAGAGAAGAAGAGCAACCTGTTTAGTTATTTTCTTCCACTCTGTGGGTCCACCACAGCGTTAATCACTTTGATAGTAATCTGCATGGACCTTTGAGGGAGGGGCACAGATTGCAGGAGGGAAATGTTTAGAGGCGGTACCAATCTGTGTTCACATGAGTGGAATGCCAGCTGAAGTTGCAATACTTCTGTAAATAGTTCTCTGAATAAAGACAGTTTAGTTTTAGAAACATGTTATTACTCAGCACACTGTACATGAAATAATTTCTGCACACCACCATGAGGCTGAAGGGAGAATATTGGCTACTGATGGGACTTTTTACCAAAAAGTATTTTCAAGCATTCTCCATTTCCTCTCTTCACCAGTGTGATTTTGTTACTCTATGGAGTTCTTTCAATTTTCAGAAACTTCTAGATCATGAAAAATGTTGTATATGCCATTTCAAAATAATTTCGAAACAATTACTCCAGCTTTTGGAACACTTTCAAACTCAAAAACAACAAATGCAATTAAAAACACAACTCTTGTTATGGATATTTTACCCAGCTATAGTAAGACACATGCCAGGGTAAGATGCCTTTACTCCTTGCTGCTACATCTAGGATGGAACACAGTTGTTATTCAATAACATTTCAAATACCTTAGGAAAGGAACTGAAAAAGATCATAACAAATAGGAAAGGCAGCCTGGATTTAAATACTTGAGGAATAATTGGCCAAGACATTGAGTTTAGCATCCTCACTCACAAAAACACTACAGCATCTTTAGCATCAGCAAAGGCATTGTTCATTACTCACCGATGAAAACACTGAGCCTTCTGCACACAGCCAGTACAAAGCCTGTGCAACAGTTAGGTCCTATTAAAGTTCAATTTTACGATTTAAGTGGTGCACAGGCCTAGTGATGCCCCTCTGTATGTGTGGAGCCCTTAAACTCTACTCTGATGCAAATTATCATCAGTCTTCCCACCTTGGGAAATTGATTAGACCTCATTACCATCCCAATGATGCAATTGGAAATCACACAGAGACCATATCTGACAATCTAGAGCTCTCTGTGAATACATATATTCCATCAAAACCAATTCTACTGCTCCTTCTGTATGCTTATGGGAGCAAAAATTGTGCCCAAAAGGGATTAGGAGGGGAGTGAAGCCTCAAGGATGTGTCCCTATCCCATGGAGCCTCAAGGATGTGTCCCTATCCCATGGAGCTAGCCAGCTGCAGATCGGAGAATATACTGTACCATGAAATCCCTCTCCAAGCTCCTCCTGGAATGGTGCAGCCATACACTGGCCTTACTGTGGGATAGTGAATAAATGCCACAATCTGGACCCAATGGCTTCCAGCAGTGCCCAAGACAAAAGATTAGCTTCTTATAACAGCACAGCATGAGATTTTATCCACTCTCCTATAGGTTATGGATTGCTGCAGTGTGATGCATTTCATGTTGTATCAGCAAAACCAGTGATGACAAGGCACAGGGGTCCCAGGCTTTTCTTTCGACAGTCACA
Organism: Sternotherus odoratus; assembly: GCA_032164245.1. NCBI lineage: Eukaryota > Metazoa > Chordata > Testudines > Kinosternidae > Sternotherus > Sternotherus odoratus. The sequence continues at coordinate 24,982,759 of JAVMKO010000009.1, forward strand.
TCTTAGACCAGCCATATTCCCAACCAGAGTCACAAGGGGGAAAGGGAGAAAAAGGAGGGGGCATGGTGGAGCTCAGCTGTGCACGTCCAATCCTGCTCTAACCTGCCAGAGCTAAGTAACACTGAATCAGATAGCCGCAACTAACTCCCTTCAGCCCCTCGTCTTCACTAAAACTGAGCCACTGGGGGCTATACTGAAGAATCGGGATCAATCTGATCTAGTCAACAGCTCATAATATAAAAGTTGGGGTGTGGTATTTCATTTCCTAATACTCAGAGTGTGAAACACAGAAAACAGTGTAGGGGACAATTCTGCACCTGAGGGCCGGACACTCTGACAGATCTTTAATAAGTGGAAATCTGGAATGAACTGTATTGATTCTGGAGATCAAGAGTCAGATTCCAGTGTCGTTCTAGACACAGGGAGTGCAGAATGAACTCTCAGACACAGAACAAACTATGAGAGGGAAGATTCTCTTTGACACCTATGATTAATAATCAGGATTTTTAAAATTAGCAATATCTTTACTGTATTTCTGAGCTCTCCATTAATTAGCAGTTCTATTAGTGGAGAAGCAATTGCTGTTTTATATTAAGATCCCAGTGGCTATCTTTTAACATTGTTTCATGCAGATAAACACAAGTTCACATGAAAAGTAATATTTGCACACCGAAAGCAGGTAACTAGATGAATGAGAATCACATTATTTGTGCATTCCCGCATGCAGATAAAAGTGGAAGAATTTTAAGGCCCTTATGAAATGTGGCCCTTAGTAATATTTTAGCAAATGAAGATTTTTTTATTCTAGCGTAAAAAGTTATATTAAATTGAATTGGATTCCTCTGAGTTACTTTATTTCTAATGTTGCCTTGTTATCATAATCAGTATGCAAAGTTTCCAGGCACAGAGAGATAAGAAGTTGTGTCTTTATTGGTTCTTCTGTACTACACTGTAGCTACATAGAGAAAAATTAAAGGACCTGATTCTCTGTTGTCCTGTACCTTGTGCACTAATGGAAAAAAGAATATATGGGATAAAAACATTTTTTTTTTCTGATTGGGTAGCACTTTATACTCACTTTACACTGGTGTAAATAATTACACAGTTTAGGGGAATGGAAAAATCCGGGCTATAAATAGTTACATGTATCTTTTTTATTTATTTCCACACATAATTAAAGATCTATTTTCTGTTTTGGGCACTTTCTCAAACTGAAATGTGCAAAACAAACACCTGCCCCCAAAACAATGCAAGTTCCACACTTTATTTTGGATTTGGTTATGCTAGAAAATTGTTAATCTCTTCTATCCAGTGGGTCTTTGATCTATAGACAATTATAGATCTGGTTAAAACCTATGGGTGTGCTAAGCACCCTTCTTTAGGCTAAATGGAGGGGTGATTAAGCCTCTACGTTATGATAGCGGGAAACGTTAGGAAGCTACTGACCAAGACACTGTTGATTATGGCAAAGCCTAAGCAGGGCTAAACTGTGTGGTCAGAGGGTCTCCTGACTACAAATTCAGTTGGACAAACTGGATGTGGTGAGTAAAAGGCAAAAAAGCTAGGCAGGAGAGAGCAACCAAAAAGTCAGAGAAGCAGTTGAATGGAAGCAGAGAGACATAACTTCTTGGGCACAGAACTCACTGGAGAGGCAGAGTAGGGGATTTCAGAACAAGGGAACGGTCTGCTGGTGGAGTTCAGGGAAACTGGGCAGTTGTGTGTATGTTCTTTGCAAACAAACAGGATTGCATTAAAAATATACCTGACTCATATCATCAATTTCTCCTCCTAAAAGGAACAACTTTGAAAGACTCCACATATTGGCTAACCACTCAGGCTACGGGGGGCAACAACAATATACAATGGCTGCAAAGTCAACATCCCATCCCATAAATTTTTCCAAAGTATTTACAGAACTCATCAAATGGGATATTTAAATATATTTTTTCTTATATAACAGGCAGACAGTTCATATCTCCAGACTTCATGGGAATTGTGCATATATGTACAGGAGATAATATAACCTTTCTGTATACAAAGTTTCAATCTTGGGATCCCTTTTTACAGCTAAGCGTGAGGAAACCTTGCCACAAATACAGTGGACATCCCTGTGCACGGAAATGGAAGATACGTATGAGGAGAATCTCCTCTGAATGTGGGGTACCCTAGAATATGACCAACCCTGTCGTTAGGGCAGGTACAGTAGGTTGTTAGAAACCCGTTCCTGGAGACATCTAGCAAATGCCCAACTGTACATCACAAATCTGTTTGCTTGTGATTTTCAAGGTCCAGTGGCTGGAAGCTGAAGATAGACAAGTTCAGACTAGAAATAAGGTTCGATTTACAAAAAAACTGAGGGTAATTAACCACTGGAATAACTTATCTAGGGACATGGTGGATTCTCCTTCACTTTTAGTCTTTAAATCAATATTGATGTCTTTCTAAAAGATATGCAGTAGCTTTAACAGAAGTTATAGGCTTGATACAAGAATGACTTGAGTGAAAGTCGATGGCCTCCAAATATAGGAGATAAAACTAGATGCTCATAAAAAGTCCCTTATTGTTTTAAAATCTATGGAGCTACGAATCACAGCTGTTCACTGAAATTAGGTACTCAACTTCTCCTGAATTCTAGCAGGAGCTGAGTACCTAACTCTACTGAGCAGCTCTGAAAATCCCAATATCACTATTTCTAAAGGCTTCAGAGCCTCATTGTATGTTTTTCCTGGCAAGTAACAGAACACTGCAGGTAAAGCTCTGTAATGGATACTCTTGAATATTTGGCATCAATGTAAAATCCTTAAATGTTTCTTAAATAATGTGACTGAAATGGTGCAGTAATAATAAATGTGTTAGATGCTTGTCATCTCTCTCAGGACCTTTGAGAGAATAAGAATGAGAAATTATCAGTTATTATTATATTATCCTGTGAGGGAAGGGGAAAAATCAGAATAAAAGAAAATAAAGGTATGCTTGACACCATACTTTATAAATAAGAAAGCACATTTAACATGTTTATAGAGATCAGAAAACAAAGAGGCAATCTATTTATATTATAGTAAACCAGGGGATGGCGACCTTTCAGAAGTGGTGTGCCGAGTCTTCATTTATTCACTCTAATTTACACTTTAATGCACTCTAGTTGGGGATTAGTCCTGCTTTGAGTAGGGGTTTGGACTAGATGACTTCCTGAGCTCCCTTCCAACCCTGATATTCTATGATTCTATGAATTTAAGGTTTTGTGTGCCAGTAATACATTTTAATGTTTTTAGAAAGTCTCTTTCTATAAGTCTAGAATAGAACTAAACTATTGTTGTAAGTAAAGTAAATAAGGTTTTTAAAATGTTTAATTTTAAATGAAGCTTTTTAAATTAAAATGCAGAGCTGCCCAGGACCAGTGGCCAGGACCTGGGCAGTGGGAGTGCCACTGAAAATCAGCTCGCATGCCCCTGTAGTAAACTAATAATGAATTGAAATGTCTATTTTTGACTATGTAGGATTAAAGGATGGGTGAAGGAACTGAAGAGTTTTCTGACATTCAAAACTAGATTATGCCCCAATTGGCATGAGCCTGCTTTGAGAAAGACACAATCCACCCTAGGATTCTGGGAATGCATAGGGAGAGCACAAGTGCTTTAACATTCGTACATGTCCCCATCCTCTCCCCAGTATTCAGCCCAGTTGGCTTTGAAAAAAGAATAAAATGCACATCTATGAGGATGGTTTAAAAGCAGTGAATTTAGATTCTCCTTAAGTTCACAATGAAAACCATAAATTAAATGTTATGTCCCATTGTCCTTTAAGGTCTACCAGAGCATGAAATCAATGGCAGCAGTCATCCAAGGTACAGTAAAGTATTATTTCAAACTCATTGTTTCTGTCATTAGCTGTCTACTCCAAATATTTATAATTTCATGGACTTAACATTTCAGAGATCTTATATTAAGGTAAAGCTTGCACTATGGTTAAAATGACACTGTCAAGGCTGGCAGACCTAAAATTAGATTTACGAGTCATGTTTTGAACCACGGATGTACATCACGCTTTAGCTCCTGTTCTGCTAGTCTGCTGCTTTCAATCAAGCAGAATAATGAAATATATGAGACTTCCACTCTTTGAAGCACTTCAGAGGGTAGCATTGTCTTCAATTTCAATATCCTGCTTTCTCAAACAAGATAGTAGATGGATACCGTGAAGTGTGATGTACATACTTGCATCTTCACTCACCAGGATGTGTAGTGTACTGATTTGTCCTGTTGTGGTGGCTTGTTTTGGGGGAGGGAGGTAGTAAGAGGCTAGGGTGGAGGGACACTTAGTAGAATAATGCAAGATAATTTTTATTTTAATTGTGTTACAGAGCTCAAGTAGGGATGAAAGTTTTTTTTTTATAAGTAAGAGAACAAAGACATTAAAATAAAAGCACAGCAATTTTTGCCAGCTCTTGACAGTATTTCTTTATGTAAAACATACAAATTGTAAGCTATTAGCACTCTCACTGAGTGCTAAGTGCATTTTTTTCCTATAAAGGACATTATTAAAAGCTTTCTTCTTACACTATTTTGCAGCTAATGTAGGACTCTGTCACTTATGATGACAAGCTTAAATACTGAGTGCTATCAGATTGTAGCTACAGTAGCAGCTATTGACATTTTAGACTGTTCAGACAACACCACAGCGTCTCTCAATCTAACACTAAAATACAAAATCTAACAGCAATGTAACACTTAGAGCTTGTCCTTATGTACAGCACTACAGTGGTGCAGCTGTGCCACGGTAGCATTTTATGGAAGATGCTCCTATTCTGACAGGAAAGCTTCTCCTGTCAGCATAGTAAATCTATGTCCCTGAGAGGTGGTAGCTGTATTGGTGGGAGAAGATCTTTCACCAACACAGCTCTGCCTACACAGGGGGTTAGGTCAATATAACTACATCACTCAGGGGGTGTGGATTTTTCACACCCCAGAGTGACTTGGTTATATGAATATAAGTCTGGAGTGTATACCTGCTCTTCAATGACTTATTTGTTTTGATTTGGGCTCAACCACTGAACATCCATGAGATAAAATTAAGACTTTAAAAAGTACATTCAGAATCCAGTCCAAATACTCAAGTATGTTTTGATATTGACTCTCTGAATGCTTTTTTTGGCCCAGATCATCCCCAACTTCAGACCCTATTGATGATACTCCAGGATCATATATTGGGTGAGCCTATATAAGTAATCAACTTGGATACTGCCAAGGATATCACTAATCTATACAAATTGATTCCTCTTTCCAAATAAGAAAATAGGCAAATGAAAGAAAGTGACATATGTTGCAAGTCTGATTCACTGCATGAAGTGACAACTTTATTTACATAAAAACACCATTAAAATCTTGCTAATTAGCACTAATGATCAGGATACCCACTGTGATTACAGAATTTTGAGCGTAAGCAAACAAATACAATAGAACAATTATGATGCATTGCAAGATGTATTTTGTTCATTTGAAAGTGTACTTTAGTTTTCATTATATTCCATAGAATAATTATAAATGTTCTGAAGCATATAATAGAAGAGTAAAATATCCTAGCAATGGGACTACAACTTCTGTACACTACAGGATTCTACTAGTTAGTAAATCTTTGCTATCAGATGAACTAAGAACACAAGGTTTGGTTTTCAAGTTATGGGTTTTTCAAATTGCTCCAATGCGTATCAGCATGAAACTACTAACTGTGGATTTTGTTAGTTTTGGACCCACAGTATACTAACATTTTTATGGAAAACTTAAAACAACGCTTGCTTAACTCTTGCCTCCTAATGCCCCTACTCTACTTGCGGTATATTGATGACATCTTCATCATCTGGACCCGTGGAAAAGAAGCCCTTGAGTAATTCCACCATGATTTCAACAATTTCCATCCCACCATCACCCTCAGCCTGGACCAATCCACACAAGCGGTCCATTTCCTAGACACAACTGTGCTAATAAATGATGGGCACATATACACCACCCTATACCGGAAACCTACTGACCACTACACTTACCTACATGTCTCCAGCTTCCATCCAGAACACACCACTTGATCCATTGTCTACAGCCAAGCTCTAAGATACAACCGCATTTGCTCCAATTCCGCAGACAGAGACAAACACCTACAAGATCTCTACCAAGCATTCTAAAAACTACAATACCCACCTGGGGAAGTGAAAAAACAGATTGACAGAGCAAGAAGAGTACCCAGAAGCCACCGACTACAGGACAGGCCCAACAAAGACAAAAACAGAACACCATTAGCTGTCACCTTCAGCCCCCAACTTAAGCCTCTCCAACGCATCCTCAAAGACCTACAACCTATCCTGACAGATGATCCCTCACTCTCACAAATCTTGGGAGACAGACCAGTCCTCGCTTACAGATAGCCCCCCAACCTGAAACAAATACTCACCAGCAACCGCACACCACACAACAAAAACACTAACCCAGGTACCTATCCTTGTAACAAAGCCCAATGCCAACTCTGTCCTCATATCTATTCAACTGATACCATCATAGGATCTAATCACATCAGCCATACCATCAGAGGCTCATTCACCTGCACATCGACCAATGTGATATATGCCATCATGTGCCAGCAATGCCCCTCTGCTATGTACATTGGCAAACCGGCCAGTCTCTACGCAAAAGAATAAATGGACACAAATCTGATATCAGGAATCATAACATTCAAAAACCAGTAGGAGAACACTTCAGTCTTCCTGACCATTCCATTAAAGACTTGATGGTGTAAGTTTTGAAAGAGAAAAACTTCCAAAACAGACTCCAAAGAGAAACTGAGGAACTGGAATTAATTTTCAAATTGGACATAATAAACCAAGGGCTTAACAGAACTTGTGAATGGTTCTCTCATTACACTAATTGATTGCATTTCCCTTGTTAATTTACATGCAATAGGTGTTAAATCCTGCCTGAAATAAATCCATTTCAAAAGGTATTTTTTTCTCCTATTTATAATGGACCATCTAAATTTAACAGCCTCTTAGAATTGGTATGCTAATGTACAACTTTTCTTTCTTTCTTTCTGTGTGTATACATGCATCTTACTTCCGTTCCATTCTATGCATCCGATGAAGTGAGCTATAGCCCACGAAAGCTTATGCTGAAATAAACTAGTTTGTCTCTAAGGTACTACAAAGTCTTCCTCGTTTTATTTGTTAGTTTTGAAACTCAATATCACTTGTGGACTTCAGAAACATTTTAAAAGCCATTAATTTAATAGAGTTGCAAATAGAACAGAGGGCAGGTGGGATGAACATATGCTGCTGTATTTATTATTTAGTGGCCAGTAAGTTTAATATTTTTACTTCATTATGCTCAGGGTGATGCTTTGAAATTGTGAATTTAACTATCAGGGAAGTTAGCTCCTGTGTCTGGGCATTCTTTTAAATCTAAAGAAAATAGTAAATATTGCTCATTATGGCCACAACTTAGAAAAGGACATAAGGCCATATCATACTGGATGGAAGCACCTGAGTTGTCTCAGGAAATTCAGTGTGGCTACTCTGGTGTTTACAGTTAAGCACCTACTTAAGTATCTTGCTGAATAAGGGCTTTTAATTAAGTAGAGATATCAGTCTGCGTTAAAATACAATGGCCAAAATTCTACCCTGACTTCAGGCATAATTACATACATTTGTTCAAAAGAACTAGTTTTAGTCCCCTGAGACATACAACAGTTGTGTGTACAAGTTTATGAAGCCCCTTTGGCTGTAGTAAGGACTGACAACCACCATGCAGTCTGTCTTTTTTTTTTTAAAAAAAAATACAATATCATTTGACTATTTCTAACCCAATTCTCCTCTCTCCGACAGTGATATAAATGAAACACAAAGATGTTAAGGGCCTGATCGTCTTCGCCTCTGACGCTGATTTTAGACTGCGATAACTCCATTGAAATTAATGTGCGAGTCAGCAGGGTTACAGCAGAGATATTGGGAAGACAATCAGACCCTTAATGTCTTTCCCTGTTTCAGAGTATTTAATAGAAGAAATAATATACATCCTAAGCCCCCTTTCTTATTTTGACCATTGGGAATAACCACCATGATTTCCCATGTGCTTTCCTAACAACAACCATCACCTTGACAACACTTCCTGGGTGCCCTGTGCCTAAAATGGGTAACACAGGTCAGGTATTTTTTATATCCTACCAGAGAACAGAAATTCATTTTCCTATTGTCAAGAACAGTGAATGCCCCAAGCAATGAGCAAAATCTATCAGTACAGATTGTTAGAAAAGTTAATTTAATTTGATTTTTACTCAGTGGAGAATGCTGCTGAAGATCCCTACTTCTCAGTTTACATCCAGCCTTAGTAAGGTAACTTAGAGAAATAAGTCAATTAATAAATCCTCATGTTCCTGGAGAGCCTGCGGTTGCATCAGTTCTTCAAGGTTTCTCTTTCTGATAGGCTGTGTTTCAATCTCTGACATCCCTGTGTTTATTCTTCGGTCACTTTTAAGCATCAGCTGTAAACTACATTTTAATATGTTCAGTGATAGTTGGTTGGCTGTAGGATAGTGCTGCCGGTAACACTAACCTCCAACACTGGCCATAGAAGTATATGTTGCCCCTTCAGAAGATGGCCGTGTTTGACCTTGACATGTGTTCCCCTGGAGCTCCAAGAAGAAAACTGCCTAAGCCTGTCAAAATTTTTCCTATGGTTCTCATAGCAAAGTGGTAACATTTTTACTAACATACAGGATGGTAGTGTCATAAAAGCACACCCAGGCCTTAAAATGTTTGTTTTACTACAACAGTTAGGATCTAATTCCTATGTACACTAAGGATAACTTCCTGGCAGTATGAAGGGGCCTTAGAATATTAGGCTCTTTATTAAAAACAACTTAATAGATCTTTATAAGATTTTATTCAAAATACATTCTTCTCAGTCTGGGAAATGATGTGTCCGGTTTCATCTGAGAAGGCTATTTTCCAAATAATACATTTGCAATTCCCCCCTCCCCCTGCCACCTATGTAGTTTGATCCAACTTGATTTATTTTTTTATATAGCATTCTGCTTATAATGGAAAAACTGGCAGTCCTGCTGTGATAAACCTAAATGTCACTGCTGTAATAAATTGATTCAAAATTAACTTGTAAGTTAACCTGCAACTCAAACATTGTCTGCTCTGCTGAAGGGGAAAAAAGGAAAAGCAGATTTGATTTCAAAGAGAATCTTAGAAAAAATGACTCTTGATGGAATCAATTTTTATGGTAGGAAGTTGGGGATAAAAGGATTAATGCAGTTCCATTCTTCAGCTGTGCAGTGAGTGAGAAAGAAAAGCTGTTATCTGCAAGAAGTCGAAGGACGTATGGTGGGCCATAGGCAATTGTTCTGGAGAATGAGCATTTTATTCCTGCACCTGCAACATGATATTGCCAGATATGCAGACTTGGCCAACCAGCTGTCAGGCTTATCATGCCAGTTGGTAACCTAGTTACAATATAAGCAAAGCACTCCGAACAAAGAAGGGAAATATTGCAGGTTTGGGTTTTTTTTATAATCTTACTTTAAAAATACAAAGACCTCTCAGTACTTTGAAGTATTCAACTATTGAGAATATATTACATCATTTTTAGAGCTAAGCCTCAATGCAGTATGGCCCTGGTTTTCGGAAATATTAGCAGAAACAATTGGGATAAGCAGGGCCTGGAATAATCATAGAAGCTGATTAATGCACACATTTACAAAGGGGACATAAGCGTATGCCAGTAAATCGAGATTTAGTTGGAGGAATTTAGGGCTTGGATTGGCGGGCAGCGATCGACCGCTGAGCATTCTCCTGTCGACTCCGGTACTCCACCAGAATGAGAAGTGCAGGCGGAGTTGATGGGAGAGCGTCAGCTGTCAACTTACCACAGTGAAGATCCTGCAGTAAGTAGGTCTAAGGATGTGGACTTCAGCTATGCTATTCACATAGCTGAAGTTACATATCTTAGATCGACCCCATGCGGTACTGTCGACAAGCCCTGAGACACTTATGGGTAATGTCCCGGAGAAGAGGCAAGTAGAGCACGAAGGGCTTGTCTGCACTACCGTGCGGAGTCGAGTTAAGCTACGCAACTTCAGCTATGTGAATAGCATAGCTGAAGTTGACATACTTAGATCTACTTACCGCAATATCTTCATTGCATGATAAATCGACTCCCTCTGAATCAATCACTGCCCGTCAATCTGGCAGGCAGTGTAAACAAGCCCTCAGTTATTAAAGTGACCATTAAATAGCTAGCATCCAAATCTTTTGAAAAACCACATGGATAAGTTATTGTGAGCACACAGGACTGTACAAGGCTCCCTGACCTACAGAACCTATGTGATTGTGATGAGGGGAGAAGGGGATGGGTCAAGGAACGGAAAAGCCATTTGGAGATTCTGTTCATCCACGGTATACCACAACTCTAGCCCACAGGAGAGTGGACCTCTCTTCATTGCAGAATTAGTGCACATTACTACTCAAGTGTTGCTTCTAACTTTGGTCCTATTCACCCAGAAACAACCTTAGCTCAAGTATGGTTTTGCTTTTTACTCAACTTGGCTAGCCCAGTAGGAAGTATAGGCTACAGAAAATTTGTTAGCTGGTAACACAATCCCTCTATGTTGCTCAAGTATTATTTTACAGTGTGGTCCTTCTCACTGGAGCAAAGCTTCCTTCAGATGCCTTAATTTGAGTATAGGTAACTCTGGAGTCAACTCTGCAGTTCAGACTTATCCAGTGAGTTGGGGGGGACAAACAGAGTCCATAACTACACTTACACTAGCTAAAATCTTTCAGAGGGTGCTGCAAACACTACTGCAACCCTGAAGACTAGTAGGTGCCGTTGGTGGTGGAAAAGAGAAGGTTCTGTTCCTCTTGTGGGTTCCCTGAACAATCCATTTGATTAAGCCATAAACAGGGATTTGACTACATCGATATGAACTACGAATTCTACAGATAACTCTGTTGGGTCCAGAGCGAAAGCTCACTGATGTCAACAGAATCTTGCCATTGATTTAATGAGCTCATTATCCTAATGCCACACAAATTTTACCTTTCTTGGTTTATGGAAAGCTTTTTAATACAAAGGTGATTTTTTTCTAAGCTACATCCAGCCTTTTCCCACCCTCAGTACAACTTTTTTTTTTTTTGGGGGGGGGGGGGGGGAGAGGGAGGGCCCAGCACAAAAAATCCCTGCTTAACTTAAGTCTACAGATAATGATTTCATCCAACAGGCATCAGAAAAGTCATCTAGTTGGCAGGTTGTTACACGGAATTTGCAGTAATCGCACTTATTAATTTGCTCCCTCTCGTGGACTTTCTCATTTTCACTGGCAAAAGTTATGTACTTTTTAAAAGGCACGGTCAAATGGAGACAAAGTCTCCACATTTATATGGGAGTAATTCTGTTCATACAGGTAAAGAGTGGTGTGTTTTAGTAGACAGTCAAAAGGTTTTCCTCCAAGAAAATGAATAAATAAGTTGTTTACACTGTAAATGCATTTAGTTTATAAATTAGGAATATGACCACTAATCTGGACTCCCGAGTTCAGTGTTTTTAATCAATTCCTCTTTTATAATTTCTCCTCCCCGCAAGCCATTTGCTTTACAGTTGATAGTTATCTTGATGAATTGCTGAAATGTAAAGTTTAATCAGGAAATTAGAACCCTGTGCATTTCTACACATCTCAGGCAATTTCAGTGATAAAGGAAGCAGAGGAAACTTTCTAGTTCTGGTATTATACAGTCGCTTTGCTCACACTAAAAATCAGTTATTTTTTCCCATATTCTTAGTGTTTCACACAAACCATTTACTGATTCCACACCTGATAGCAAACTCTGAAGCAACCATGCACACTAAACAATTATAACAGCTCATAAAAACAAGCAGTGCATTAAAAATGTACCAGAAGAACATTAGCATATAAAACTCTACATCCTGAGTGGATCTGTTCTCCTTTTGCAAACACATAGCTTCTGTTGACATAAATGGAAGTTACATGATTAAGAAGAAAACAATGTTGTCTAAAAATTGTATGTGTGTGTGATGGGGCTGAGTGGCCCTGCACCGGTACAGCAAGGGTTAACCCTTCTCTCTGGGCAGAGGAAGCCATGCCCCGGAAGCTCTGCTGGGCATGCTCCAGCTGGAGACCCAGCATAAAAACCTGCAGAGTTGGTCAGTCGGGGCTGACCACCAGAGGGGAAGGACGTGTGTTACCAGCTCCTGAGGAGGAACAGACAACATTCTGGGACCCAGACGACAGCCTGGCTGTAACGCCGCTGGAGGACCCATCTGCCATCGGCCCGGAGGGAGAACACCCTGACGGACCCCCGGACACCGAAGGCAGGGTAGGAAGTGACCCAGGGGACTTTTAAAGGGACAGACTAGCTCGGCGTGTTGCGGGCGGATCCCTGCCGAGCGTGGGGCGAGACCAGCCCTGCTGATAGGTGAGCCCTGGGTCGGGGCCCGGTGGAGTGGGCGGGCCCGGGTCCCCCTACCCCTACGGCCATTAGGCCACGCTACCCCGAGAGCGGGAAGCAATTATATTGACTCCGGCCATTGGGCCACGCTACCCCGAGAGCGGGAAGCAATTGTACTGACTCCGGCCATTGGGCCATGCTACCCTGAGAACAGGGGACACGTGTATAGACTCCGGCCATTGGGCCACGCTACCCCGAGAGCGGGAAGCAATTATATTGACTCCGGCCATTGGGCCACGCTACCCTGAGAACAGGGGACGCGTGTATAGACTCCGGCCATTGGGCCACGCTGCCCCCCCTTTCCCTTAGGGGGGGGTTAGAGACGGGTGGAGGTCCGCTGCCACACCTAGCCCCAGCCTTCAGGGGGCGCTGTGGAACCGGACCCGCCACAGTGTGTTAAAAGACATTACCAATATGGTTAGCTTGGGGGACCTATATGGCACCATTCACTTCTAGGTCACTGGTTCGTATTTCACCAAGGCTGGAAGTGACAAGATTTCATTACCATCCAAATATGGTTTGCTGATCTATGTAAATTGAGCAGATGGTTTTGGTCAATTTCTTAATTGACTTAATATGTCCACATCACAAAAAAATACCATCACAACTGGCACTCTTCCCTAAGAGTGTTCCCTTCAAACCAGGGAGTAAGCACACTGATGGGAAAATAGTCTGTTAAGGAATATAACACTAATGATCTAATCTGATTAAAGAAAGTGTACACTGCCATTTTCTCTTATATTAAAATGCACTTACTTTATAGTAGGCGTATTAATATTAGAAATGGACCAAAGATCAGAGGTTTAAATCCAGAATCCAGTCCCTTTCCTAAATTTTCAGAGGTTTGGTGGCTTAAAGAATCTCTAGTTATATTATATTAATGTTACTTATTATGTATGTTGTGGGTTAGACCCCCCCCCCCTTTTTGGGATGCCATCTGATGTACTGGGGTTTCACTGAGCCCCTCCTGTTCCACTAGCCTGGACTCTCTCTCCCTATTTTGCCGAATGAGGCTCTCCGGCAGCACACAAAGGGCTTGTCTTCACTAAAGCCGGCAGGGATCAATCTTTTGGAGATCGATTTATCATGTCTTGTCAAGACGTGATAAATCGATCGCCAGTGGTGCCCCCATCAACTCCGGAACTCCAGCTTGCCAAAAGGCGCAAGCTGGAGTCGACGGGGGAGCACGCCACCAACTGCCGCCGCCGTGAGGAAGGCAGGTAAGTCGGCTGTAGATACGCCAAATTCAGGTATGTTGTTAACATAGCTGAATTTGCATATCTACAGCCGATCTCCCCCCAGTGAAGACCAACACAAACATACAGGTAGGGCCACACCCAGATGCAGACACAGACTGAAGTCAGCTCTCTGCGCGAGAGGATTCATCCAGCATGCATGTGCCTACCCTCTTTGGGGAATAAACCCAAAATAACACTATTTTGCACTGTATAGAAAGATCTGCACAGCGCAAGCTTATAAAAATTCATCCTCTCCCTCAATGTGAAGAGAGATATGCACAACGTCTTGCCTCTACCCCATTAGAAATTGCACAAAATGTGTTTAATAATAAACATAACTAATTTATTAACTATAAAAAGCAGATTTTAAGTGATTATAAGGCATAGTAAACAGAACAAAGCAGATTACTGAGCAAATAAAACAAAACATGCATACAAATTGGAGAATCACGTTCAGTAAATCATAATCTTTCCAATGATATACTTTATGCAAGATGGCTCATGTAAGTTATCTTAGTCCTGCCATATTCATATCATAACCATATTTCTATGCCTATTATGGGGTGTAATGTCACAATGTGTGTTTTATATAAAGTGATAGAAAATACAATGGTATTATACAAGACATACACAAATCTATGCGAAGACAAATCAATTTTTTTTAAAAACGAATACTGTTGGCATCAATTGTCATAACCAAATGGAAACTGCAATAAAATTTATGATCATAATTGATCACAGAATTATAAATTATGTGAACAGACTGTAGTTCACCCTAGTTGGTACATTTGTGCACTGAAATATCATTTTGAGTACTGCTGTTAAAGTTCAGCATGAATTTTTGATATGGAACCAAGTGGAATGCATTCTGTAAAGATGAGCCAATAGAAAATGTCAGAAAGGGCAGAAAACGCATACCAGTTTAATAAAGTCCACTGTCTTTTATAATGAGAAATAAATTTCATCCTTTCCCCCCCCTCACACACACACATTTTTCTGTTCCCCTTCTACCATTTTTCCTATTTGTGACTCATTTTTCTTTAATTTGTTACACGGCCTCTTACTTTGTAATACACGGAATTTAAAAAATTGTTATCACCTGTCACTATTTCAGATCCACTGCTGTTCACCTTGTCAGCTAGTACAGAAATTAATGGCTTAGACAGATCCAAACAGCTTCCCAGAATCCACATTAACTGAAAATGTACCCAGAATACTTATCTTATGTTGTATTTACATCCTGCATATAATCACTATATACTGTGTGCTTGGATAATAAGGCTAGGCAAATAATAGGAAATAAATATAGAGAAAAACATCTAGAAAGAATTGCATTAAAATTGTCAGCTAGCATAAATAGACATAACTGAAGATAATGGAGCTATGGCAATTTACCCCAGCAGAGGCCTATTAAAATGAATTAACTTTGGATGTCTTTGCAGCTTCTCTGTGGTCAGGAGGTTTCCTCACATGACTGCTTACAGAAATCAATTCTATTTATTTATTTTTATAAAATGGTTTCCATTGTAAGTGAAAAGCTATAGACAAATATAAAACAAACCCTGAGCCAAACTGAGCTATTAAGATACAAGCCTATTCTTGGGGTTGGGGAGGCTGTGAAGATCCACACTGCCCCATGGATGCTCAGGAGAATGTTGTTTTGAGAAGCACAATCTCTCCCTCCACAGCACTCTAGTACACAGGCATCATGTTTAAACTAGTGCATCCCTTAGGATGATGATCCCACCCTCAGTGCAGGTGGCCAGCTGTATGGTCAATGTGAAGTGAGGGAAGGAGCAGGACTATGCCTCTTTTTAGGTAAATTGTACATCAAGAACATGAATGAGCAGCCCTGTGGTCCCTTGAGAGCAGGGGCTGCAATGGCCTTTATGAGGGGAAGGTGAGAGGCTCCTTGTGGTTCTTTATAATAAGAAATTTCTAGACTGCTCCAGTACTTCACCTTCACATCAACTGCCTAGTGATCTCCTGTACTGTGCCTCTCACTTGTCCATCTGTTTTCCTTTAGATAAGAGAAATTCTTCTCCACATATCGTTTTTCAGTTCTCATTAATCTTATAATTAAGATGTTCCCATGAAGTAATTTCTCCTGTTTCAATACATCATTCTTTTAAAAATGGAACACAAAAGCCTTTCCCACTTTCTAAGGCTCAATTTCTTTCTACAGCTAGAAGTAATTACAGTCCATTTTATGAAAAATGTCTGGTGGCTCCCTATACTGAAGAAAAATCTTT
This sequence comes from Sternotherus odoratus, assembly GCA_032164245.1. Classification (NCBI taxonomy): domain Eukaryota; kingdom Metazoa; phylum Chordata; order Testudines; family Kinosternidae; genus Sternotherus; species Sternotherus odoratus. The sequence goes on from JAVMKO010000009.1 coordinate 24,998,754, forward strand.
CAGCAAATATAATTCTGAACCTAGTTGTAGCTTATTGTTCTACACTATTCCTATGGACACATAGGACATTGCCAAACAACGTGTGTCACAGATTAATGCCCTGATTCCTCCATCACCAGTTCCCATCATTGTCCAGACAGCTACATCTGAACAAGTGTACAGGAGCCTTTTTGTGGGAGTTGTTATAATATAATAAACGGGTCTATGTCCTGATCAGCCTTTCAAGGCATTACCAGAATACAATAGAAGAGAGGAAAGATGGTTTGGTGGTTAAGGATGCTAGCCTGAGACTTAATTGAATTGAAAAATACTATTTATTTTGTTTATCATAAAAAATATACACTATGATTTCAGTTACAACATAGTGTACAATATATATGAAAATGTAGAAAAACATCCAAAATCTATATATATAAAAGTCAAATGGTGTATGCGTGCGTGCGTGTATGTACATTCCCTTACTCCTTCCACACCGTTTGAGCTAGAGACTTGAAATTTGGTACAGTTATAGGCCTTAGGATCCTAATCAGGGTAAGAATCGAAATTTTTTCAAATCTGACCTCTGACGCCCCCCAGGGGTGAAATTCTTTAAAGCCCATTCACATCAGCTGGGCACCAGGTTAACACCTGCTGTTCTCTGTGACATAGCTATGATGTAATAATACCCCCCTCCAACAGACCCCGCACTCGCTCAGCTCTCTGCCCCTACCCCCCTCTCCAACAGCCCCGGCACTTGCTCAGCTCTCTACCCCCTCCCTGCGCCAACGGACCCCACACTCGTTGAGCTCTCTCCCCCCCCATCCAGGGGCCCCCACACTCACTGAGCTCTCTCCCCCCTGAGGAAAGAATTGAAAATTTTTAAAATCTCACCCCCCTCCCTCCCTCCCTCCAACGCCCCCCCCCCCCAATCACTCAGCTCCCTCCCGCAATGGACCTTGCACTCGCTCAGCTCTCTCGCCCCTCAGGTAAGAATCGAAAATATTTAAAATCTCCCCCTCCTCCCCCCACTTCAACGCCCCCCACCCACTCGCTCAGCTCTCTCCCCCCTCCCACCCTCCAATGGCCCCGGCACTCTCTCAGCTCTCTTTGAGCAACGCTGGGTTCCCTTCCCCCCCTCCGACGGACCCGAGCAACACCGGGTATTTCTGCTAGTATTTTATAAATGTAAATTGGTATTTTGTTGTTTAACAGTGCGATTAATCGTGATTAATTTTTTAAAGCATGACTAATTTGAGTTAATTGTGTAAGTTAACTGCAATTAATCAACAGCCCTCATTCTAATATTTTTCCGTCCCTTCAAAATCTCTGCCTTTTAGGTAAAAAAGGACAAAAGATTTTAAAAACAATACTTTTTTAAAATGACACTCCTAATGCATAATTGTGATACTGGCATATGATTCTACCAAGGTTTTATTGGTATTTATTTGGAGGGACATGCCTAATTCATTCATGGCTTTGCCATTCATAAGCAGTTCAAGTATTCTAGCCCCCTGCCAGTGAAACAGTTAAAACCATACATTCAGGTTTGAGAAGTCAACATGGTTTTGAGTATGTGTGCTTGAGAGATTCCATACAGTAGGCCCACTTCTCCTTTGTTAGACCAGTCTAAATGAATTAAAATCAGTGGAGTTTTGCTAGCATAAGACTGGAGTGAATAATTACATATTCCTTGTATAAATATACTGAATAAATTTCTCAAAAACAGCAGTAGCTATATGCACAAGCTACACCACATTCTATATCACTCCAGATCAATATGGGCAGTTACTTCTGTGCACCTATTTTGATCTGTACACACCAATAATAAGAAGTTTTACAGATATAAATCGATGTAAAGTCAACAAATTGTGTGTGTGGGGAGAGGGGAATGCAAACCAAAAGAATGACAACATTTTTACATTACATTTATTGTTTAGATTGCCCTGGGTGTTGATAATATAGAGCTAATTAATGTAGGGCCTAATAAGGATTTTATTCCACAAACCCTTGTAACATACTTGTATCATTAAAATATTAACCCGGGAGGTAACTGATTAAGTTGAATTGATCTCCAGCTATCTGTTTGGCCATTTTAAAGTGGTACTGATGGGCTCTGGAGCTCTCTTCTACAGGAGAAATGGTTATCGTGATAGGTATTTAGTTGGGATTGCAGAGGGCAGGGAGGATGTGTGAGTGTAGGGTGATTTGCTGGGTCACAAAGAATCACAACAGGAATCTGTTTTTCCTCCCTATGGAGGGAAATAAAGAATAATTTCCCCCATATTTGAGTGCCTTTACATAGCATGCCTTTAATGGAACATGGTACATTCTAAATTAGGAAGACTGTACAGCGAATGCCTCCAGGATCACAGTGGAATCATTTTGTGACATGCAGGTCTTACAGAGCACTGAAGTACTTAAGATGAAGAACAATTCTGTACTTATTTAGAGACAGACATTCTCCCCTCCCCCATATCCCAGCACTCCAGGGCACAGATCAAGCAACCATTAAGTCAGTGACCCTCTGGAACAGAAAGCATGCATCTGACTTCTTCCAGATATGGATACCCTTTGATAAATATTCAAAGATTATTCCTTCATTTATGTGCTGCAATTTCATCGGATTTATGTAAGAGTTTATACAAAGTACTGCACTCAGGCATAAATTTATCAGTCTCTCCCGAACACAAATCTGGGCAATAGCCCTGCCCGCTACAGAGCCATGGAAGCAGAGTTCAGACAAAGAAAAAGAAACAAATAAAGTTGCAGGAAGATTGATGCATTCCTTCTCCCCCCAGAATTATTAAATCTAGCATACAAAATGATCCAGATCACTCTGTACGACTACCCTGTCCTTATTATTCACAACTCAGCCAATCTTTGTACTTTATCAGCAGTGATTTTACATTCATTTCCAAAGCATTCAATATTTGTATTGATGATTTGGAAATAAATGTAAAATCATTAGTGAAAGTTTGCAAATGTCACAAAGATTGGCTGCGTGGTAAATAATGATGCAGACAGAGTAGTCATAAAAGCAATCTGGATTTCTTGGCAAGATAGACATAGTCATACAAAAGTATTTAATCCAGCCAAATGCAAGGTCATACATCCAGGAACAAAGAATGCAAACCATACCTACAGAATGGAGGATTGTATCCTGGAAAGCAGTGATGATAAAAGGGATTTAGGGGTCATAGTGGACAAGCAATTGAACATGAGACATCAGAGTTACAGCGTTGCAAAAGAAGCTAATGTGAGATTTTTGTATATAAACGGGAAAGTAGTAATTAGGAGTAAGGTAATGATTTTACCTCTATTTACAACCTTGGGGAGTCAGATACTAGAATACTGTGTGCTCTTTTGGTGTTCGCTTTTTTAAAAAAGGAAATAGAAAAATGGAGAGAGTGCAGAGAAGAGCCACAAAAATGATTTGAGGCTGGAAAAAAGTTTTACATAACAGAATTAAAAAGAGTTTATCAAAAAAAGAGTTTATCTGTTTATCAAAAAAGATTGAGAGAGGACTTGTTTACAATGTACCTGCATGGAGGGAAACCATCTATACTAAAGGGTCTTTTCACCTAGTGAAGAAAGGTATCATAAGAACTAATGGCTGGAAGTTAAAGCTAGACAAATTCAAATCAGAAATAAGAAACAACTTTACAAGTGAGAGTGATTAACCATTAGAACACACTACTAAGGGAAATGATAGATTCCCTCTTTCAGGATCTTCAATTCAAGGCTAGAAATCTTTCTGGACAATATGCTTTAGTTAACTACATATTATTTTGCTAAGAACAAGAGGATGACATTTTATTACTTGCATTATACAGGAGGTTAGACTAGCTGCTCTTTTGAGCCCTTATATATATGATTAAAGAGACATAGTCTGTCAGTCAAAGCTGTCCAAACTGTCCTTTGTCTTGATGCCTGCGAAAAACTTGACAAGTTAAGCAGCTTATGGGCCGATATTCCTGATTGTTATGTTAACCAGTATTGTCTCTGTGACAGATAATTCAATAAGGTTTTTCAAGGATATTGCTCTAAGTTTAATTATCTTTGCATTCAGGAAAATGGACTCCAAAGTTTATATATTACTATGGGATTGGATGCCACTTTTTTAGTGGGGAGACTGGCTAATGTAAACCTTGGGGAGTGGTATTAGCTTCAAAGGATTATTTTAAATGACATGCCAGACAATAGAAACTTTTGGGACAAACAATGTGAAATGGGTTTCCTAGGAAATACCTGGGGGGAGGCGAATGGAAATTTCCACCTTCACACCCAACCTTTTGAAGCTACCCCCTAAAGAAAGAACCATTGTCTTCTGATTACCTACTCCCAGAACCCAACAACAGAAAATCCTTGTGTGTGGTTTGAAGGACTGATCACCTACCAGAGCCCTTATTGGAGGTATGAGTGATGCCTGATAAGCTAATTAAAATGCAGGTAGGTTCTTTTACGTAAGGGCAATTTCACGGTTTATAGCCCCTGGAGAGAAAGCAACAGGCAGACACTGGCCACTGAGGCCATCTGACATGCTGGCGATATCATGGCAGGGAACTGTGCAGTCTGGAAAAACCCCAATCAGGAGAGAGAGAGAGAGAGAGAGAGAGAAATGCAGGTCTCTGCTCACAGAGAGGTGATGACTAGGGAGCTGGAATGCTAAGAGTGGGTGCCCTTGCTGGACTAACCCAGGGGCATGCAGATGCCCCTGACAATTCCCTCTGTTGCATCCAGATATTGTCTTGTCTTATACCCAAGTATATGTCTTATACCCAAGTCTTATACCCAAGCTCTTTGGAGCAGGAACTGCCTTAATGTTATGTATTTGGTTTTTATTTATCATACAGCATTTTGTTGGAAGAGATATATTTCCACTTGATCAAAAAATTCACATGGTGCTGTTTGCAGGTCCAGCAGTGGAGTCACTTTGAAGATTTTAGATGCTGAGGTCTCCATGCACAGTCCTGCCACAGAGTATCTCCTAAAAGCTCCCTCAGTTCCCATTGCCATCTAGAATAGGTGCTATGCTCTGTGCTGCACATGAGGGACTCAGTACCTCTGGGGACTTCCCTGTAATTGTGCATTTTCACTGCAACTGGAGAACATAACCTTACACTCTTACCAAGAATGGTTATATTTGATTTATAACTTTCTTATGTTAACCTAATGCAGGTTTGGAGTTTTAGATTGATTGGAGTTTTGTCTGTTTCACTGTTTGTACAAGTTTAAAACTGCTATGAATTAGAGAACAATCTGAAAGGGAAAGTAGCACAGCAGGAACTCCTCGCAGAAAGAGACCCTGAACAGACAGTTCAACAGTAACACAGAATCCTCCAGAGTGAAATCCAGCCCCCCCTTGCACAAAGTTCAAGTCATCAGGCTGCAGGCACATGCATGGAGCAAAGAAAGAGCAGGGAGGGAAACTGCAATATATGGTGTTGCCCTCTTGTGTTTTATATCCGAGGTAGATAGAAATGCGAACTGGACACTTTTCCCATTCTATAAGAATTTGAGATTTCATCTCAAAATTTTTGTGAACTGACAATCCAAAAAAGAATAAAATTCAGATCCAATCAAAATGATTCTGTTTTGATAATTGCAAGACTGAATTTTGATTTGTAAAAAGTAACTGTCCAGTGTAAATTAACTAAAATTGCAAATCAAAAGTCAGTATGAACCAAAACAATTTCAAAAGCATTGAATTGGAACACATTTTGACAAACCCAAAACATTTTCCTTCTTCCAAACATTTGACATTGACCATTCCCATGAAAGGCTTTGGGTTTTGTTTTTGGAAAATTCCCAACTAAATCTAATGCTGACCCCATAGGCTCTGCTCCAACCATCATCAACAGTCCATTGCCATTCCAACCTAGTCAAAGCTGGCAGACAACCCCACTTTCATGATATCCAAGAGGTGCAAAATGTCCCTTCTATGAGCACTCCACTTGTACATGCCACTGCAGTTTAGTATCACCGAGTCTTGTCTTTACTCTTCCTTTGACATATTTTCAGAGAATATAAAGCCATTGTGTTGTGGTACTGATCGCAGAATTGCAGGATTCTGGTTAGATTCAGAGAAACTGGGATGGTTATAGCTGTAAAACAAACTGACAAAGTGGGACAGCAAGATTTGCTTATTGTCCTGATTTGACTTCTGGGGATTAAGGGTGCATTTAAAAAGAAGATTACTCTTTCCCATCTCTCAAAGTGAGTGAGTCTGTGTCAGGATGAGTGGCTTTCTTACTAACTTTTTAACCAGGAGTAACTGAACAAAATATACACCAAGATTAAAAGGTATTAAAATACTTAATGCCCCAATTCAATAGAGTGTTTAACTATGTGCTTACATCCCAAGTAATCTATGAAACTGAGAAACTGAATGTGTGTCTAAGTGCTTTACTGAATCAAGGTCTTAATTTGTAACTAAACTGTTCAATATTATTCTTAATCAAAACTATTTCCCCCCCAAAATTCAAGTCCTGCTTTTCTAGGGAGGTCCTTTACTTTTAATAAACAAAGAATATCTGTTTGCTACCAAAATTTAAATTCTCAGCCTAGACATAGTAGTTTACAATTGCAGGACATGGTCTCATGTATCTTATCGTAGACCAGGGAAATTCCAGGGGAGTCAATAAACTCTCCCTGAACACACTAAGTGCACTTCAAAATGCAAGGGTTTCTTTTGTTCATTCCCCAAAATGAAAATGAGAAAAAATATCTGATTATGAAATGGTGATATTTTTGAACTATTCACATACGGAGTTCTACATATGAAAATGAGAATTGCATACAAAACTCAGCATTTTTTAAGGGGAGGTAGAATTCATTAGCTTTCTAGCAGATACTGCATTATCAGACTTGTTCATAATTAGTGCTTCCTGTTCTTTGACTCCCATTAATGACTATACTTGTAGGAAGTGAAGGAGGAGACTAGGATAGACTAAGGCAATATAGAAAGCAGTCTTCATTAATTATCTCTTCCAAGCATCTGCCCTGTATTAATAGGGACAAGAAGTAGACATCACTGAGGAAAAAGTTACAATCTACGCTAATGTTAAAAAAATCTATTTGGGTTGTAATGATTGATTAGGTTGATCTTTTTTTTAAAAAAAAATACATTTCCTGTTTTGAATCTTGAAATCTTACATCTTTAATGTTCTACATGAAGTCTAGAAATGTCATTTGTATAGCCTACAGTGAGAAACTATTGTGCTACAGAGTAAGCTCTGTAGCAGGGTGGTGTTTATCAGAGAATTTCATCAGAAGAGGCAGGAGATTATGGAAAAGTAAGTCCCAAAGATTTCATGCTCCAGTTGCAGCCAGTATTTTACAGGCAAGGGTATTATGAATATGTTATACTGCTCTAAAAATAACTATAGCACTTATAAAATGCTTTATCAAGTCTCAGTTTGAAGGTAAAGAATTTCTGTTTCGTAAAAAGCATACTCTTAAAATCTTGTTTATTTTGGACTATGTTGATTTTTCAGTTAGGGGCCGAAGCAGGGTGGTTTGTCCCTTAAGGGCTTGGAGATAGTCTTCTTTCATATGGTGTTGGTAGGTAGCAATGGTTACAAATTTATATCTAGATTTTATAGCCAAGATATTGCCACAGCAGCGAGATGGTAAATGTCCTTCAGGTCCCTGGAAAATGTGAATATGCATTTACTTACTTACAAAAAGCTATATTTAAACACTGATGTTTGACAGAAACAAAAGCCAAGATAAATGATCCATTCCAGCCTTTTACATATGCCAGTATGAGAGTGAAAAAAGGCATATCCATGCTTAAAATCAAGGGGCTGTCCTCAGACTTTTAATAAATACACAATACACAAATACAATGCACAGGCAAAACTGTAGCAGACAAGATACACTTTTAAAGACTGCAGCCTAAGGAATCTGCATCTGCCATTGGCTTCAGATGAAGAGGGGTTAACGCCTCTGAAGAAAAAAATAATCAAATCACAAAATGGAACAATAGATTAGTGGCCTCTTCATATGCATATCTTACTTTACTCATCAGTAAAGTGGATCCTGGGACAACTTAATGTATTAAGAGTATTGCATAAAGCATAAAGCATAATACATATATATTATGTATATGTATAGCATATATGTATTGCATAAAGCATAAAGCAGAGTATTAGTCATAGCATATATGTGTTATTACTTAGTTACCTGTACATGCACAGAGCACTTCAGATGAGCACAACGACAAACTGTGATTTATGTTTTATCTAATGTGGCAAATTTCCAGCACTATATTGATGGGTCCCGTGCTTTCTCTTCTGGGGGGGGGGGTCAAGGAGCCTATTTCTTGCCTCTGAACAGGGTATTAACTGTCCCACTAGTATCCTAGAGGGGAGAAGTGAAGAGGGAGGGACCCAGGCCCACCCTCTACTCCGGGTTCCAGCCCAGGGGCCCTGAGGATAGCGGTAAACCACTTAGACTAGCTATTCCTTCCCCTGGGCTACTTCCCTCTCCTACCCTTCAGCTTGTGGGAGCTTCCTGCCCTCTCTCTGCACAAGCCAGGTGTTCCTTTACCTAGGGTCTGGGTCTTTGCTCACTGCAGCACTTCTCCAAACACTGCTCTGCTTTCCTCCAAACTGCTCACCGCACCAACTCCTCCAAACTCCCTCAAACTGTCTAATTGAAGAAGAGGGTTTTTTTTTATCATGTGACTGGCTTTAATTGGCTGCAAGTGCCTTAATTGGCTCCAGGTGCTCCAACCACTTCTAGCAAACTTGCTTCCCTCTAACACTCTCCTGCTGCCTGCTGGCCATGCTGTATCACACTAATTATTGATTTGACAGCTCAGAAAAAAGTGAGGGGGGTTGAAGATATTTTATGAAGGCAAAGTTTTCCCAGAAACATATTTAGACCTCTCACCCACTGACTCCTAGCCCATGAGATGGTTGGTGGATGTGGCTATTAAAACCCCAGCAGCCCCTCCACCTAAACAGCCATATCCTGGGCCACTACTCAGTTAATACAAGGCCAGAATCCCCTGGAAATGATTCAGCTGCTTTGGCAGTAGGGAGTGTTTAGTTAAACAGGTTGCATTCTGAAACAAAGAAGATATAGGGCAATATGGTAATGGATACCCACTAGAATGGCAGAGAGTGTGTTCTACTTAAGACAGACAGACATTCCCTCTAGAGAGAAGTGGCCTAGGAAGACAGGAGGACAGTTGATTATCTATGATGAGAGGGTTGTCACAGAAAGATCTCTGCTTACAATAAAATGAAAGATTCTGTGCCTGAAACTAATAAAGGACTGACTGAGGAAGTCTCAAGGGAAAACAAAATTTTGTTATGTTTAAATATGCATTTCAGTTTTCCATTTATCTTTATACTTTTAAGTTTCTACATAAAATTTGTTTCCATGAAAGAATTGCTGACTAGTCTTGGAGTATTTATACAGTCTTCTGTCTCTGGAGATTACACGTTTAGCCTCATCCTGAGAGAGAAAAGGAATCTGCATGTTTATGGCAGTGTAATCCAGTCTCAGTCCTAGAGTGAGAGGATCACACAATGTTAGCACAGTGAAACGCAAAGGACAAAAATCCTGTTCCCTAGGTAACTCCAAGAGACCAAGATACAGCTGGTTGGTTAAAGCTTAACAGGTACATTTTAAAATAAATGGATATCCACAGATCCCCTGCCTCATGGGAATGGTGTGAGGATTGATTCCAGGTGTAAAGCACTAGGAGATTCTCAGTTAATATTTGCACACTTACTATACATTAAGCTTCACAATATTTTTGTGAGGTGGACCTCTAGTCTAAATTATAGTAAATTTTGGATTAATATTTTTTATATTAGGTCATTAAAAAATTTAGTCAGTGCTCTTTCCCTCTTCTGTCCTCTTCAGGGAAAAACCTCAGTTAACCCCTATAAAATTCTTATTGAAAGTAATTTCTTTCTAGGTGCTCTAAAGCTGTCATACTTTAGGGGGGGGAAGTTGATGTTTGGAAAAGGCTTTACAGAAGATATTGTTTAGTTCTTTCCAACTCATGATTGCACCCAATGGTGCAAGCCTGATTAAATGATTGAACAGGGCACCATTTTTTGAGATGCATCTTTGCAAATATTTCATATAGCTTCCTGATAAACCATCTCACTATTAACATAAGTGTATGTGCAAACATAGGAAAGTAATTTAATGCTACAACTGGTTATTAATATAAGAAGCCTTTTGAGTTCAATATATTGCCATCAAATGTGGAATTAATTTGATACATGGCAAAGCATAAGCAACTTCCTTACCAAACTCAGAAAAACAAGAAAAGAGAGTTAAGAAGAAAGGATTACAATGTGAATGATTATTCAAGTTTAAAACCTCTACAAATTTAAGTAATTTTAAAAAGGCTATTTTGAGAACTGGAGAACTGAGATATAACAAGAGTTTGGGCGTATTTCAAACAGAATTTAAACTCCTATTAAAACACTAATGGAACTGAAACATATCTCAGAAAATGGACCAGATAAAACTCGCTTATTTAAATTTTAAAGATGTTCTGATAATGTCCTGTTACAAGGAACAAAGGCAATAGTATACTGCAGTGGCTCTCCATCTTCTCAGACTACTGTACTTCTTTCAGGAGTCTGATTCATCTTGCGTAGTTCCAAGTTTCACCTCACTTAAAAACTACTTGCTTACAAAATCAGACACAAAATTACAAAAATGCCACAGCACGCTATTACTGAAAAACTGTTTACTTTCTAATTTTACCATACAATTATAAAAATAAAACAATTGGAATATAAATATTGCATTTACATTTCATTGTACAGTATAGAGTCATGTAAACAAGTCATTGTCTGTATGAAATTATAGTTTGTACCAGCTTTGCTAGTGCTTTTTATGTATCCTATTGTAAAACTAAACAAATATCTAAATGAATTGACCTAACCCCTGGAAGACCTGTGCATACCCCCATGGGTACACATACCCTGCTTGAGAACATTACAGCAGTCATCGCAGTTCATCCTGTACAGCTCAGCAAGCAAGGAAGCTACTACAGCCCGCTAAGAAAAAAGAAGCCACAGAACAGCATAAAGAACACCATTCGGCAAGTTCAGTGCCAGTTCTACATATCACATCACCAAATTAGCTGAAGCACTGTTGAGGAATTCAATGTAAACTGTTCTTGTAAGAGTTTTAATGACATATAGAAATGCTATTGTAACTTAAGGCAGTAACAATTTCTAACACCAACTTGTTCAACCATGTATTTCTGGTGAAGAGACAGACTAATCTTTGGCAAATAGATAAAAAGGGGAATTCAATTCAGATTTCAGCTTGCAGATTCTGGATATTCAATAATTTCACTGCTTTGAGCCAACTGTTTAAATAGTTTATTTTCAGTCACTAATTTAAACATTTTCTTTGGTTTCATAGGATTTAGTTAAGATTATTCACTTTGACGCATACATTTCCATGACCAATCAAACAGGATTCACCTGTCCTTAAACAAAGTTATTTTGCCCATCTATAAATTGTTTTAGTATCTATGATATACTAACACAAACCTGACTACTAATTTTGGAGAATACAATACTTTGGTCCTAATTTACTTAGAGAATAGAATCCCTACCAAAGGGGCAGACCCACTCTCAAAGATGTGGTCTTTGTTAAAAGGCTCTCCACAGAGAGGCATACAGAAAAGATTGGAAGTGAAGTTACCATCGTTTGCTTGTGTTCTGGTTTAATATTGTCTTTTCCTTTCTTTAATAATGGTCATAGTTAATTATTCTGATTATTTCACTTGTCTTTAATTGTCCTGTCCCCTAAGGCATGGTAAAGAATCCCATATGACTAAAACAGTGAGAGTCACATCCTGAATTGGCATTTAGAGAGAAAAATATTAATCTTTGGCCCCTGCCCTTTGTTTCTCTAGGCTATGAATTTTATATTATATATATATATATATATATATATATATATATATATATATATATATATAGACAAAATTATTTGGAGCACAATGCCCCTTTGTACCTTAAACCAGGAGAGGAATATTGTTGTATATCCTACATACAATGTTTTATCTCTACCTTCGCCTTTGTAATACATGCTGTAACCATTTCCCCTTCACAATAATAAGTCCTTTGTTGAGAATGAATCTTTGTAAAATTTATCAAATCACATTACGCACAGTGATTCTCTTCTTACAGAGAAATGGAAAAATGCTACTTTTACAGGCCAGAATGAACAGGAAATAAATAATGTAGTGGGACAACAAAAAACATAATGGTACATAATGAAAACTTTAGACATGTATGACGTTTACCGACAACATGATTGTCATAAATACACTACAATGCCTAATTAAAATGAACTTGCAGGCCTTGTTACTTTTGGCTTTTTCTAACAGCAGTCACAGTTTTTAAAATGCTGTCAAATGTGGCATCATTTAAAAGGTCACAAAGCTGCCAAAAACATGAGCAATTAATTGCTCCCTGTCTAAGTAATGAAAATGGTGTATAGGACTATACAACTAGATAGCAATATGTACAGTCAAAAAATGCATAGTGAATAATTAAACACTGAATTACCACAAAGGCTATGTCCACACTACAAATTTTGGTCAAAGCAAGTTATGTTGGCATAAAGTTGCTGCCGTTAGTATACTACTTGTGCGTGTACTGGCTCCTTGTGGTGTGCATACTCACCAAGAGTGCTTGTATCGATGCACATTGGGTAGGTATCCCAGTGTAAAACCCACAACCATCCAGCGCATTGTCTTTCGAGAAGTTTTGACAATGCATGGAGTCGTGCAGAGGTGACTGGTAGCAAGGACTCAATTTTCCAGTGTGCAACCCACAATTTTTGCACCTTTTTAAAATTTTTATTTTCATTTCTGCCATTTCTTACAGAAGCATGGAGCCTGCACAGCTCTGCACTACTATTATGATTCAGATTCCCTGAATCAGCAGGAGAGATGATGATTTTCTGGTACTTAGTTTGATGTAAGACAGAGCAAGAATCAATACAAGGTTGTTGGTGGTGTTCACAGAGAAACTGCAGTTGGTGGAGTGCTACTTCAGGGCCCAAGAAACAACCACTGACTGGTAGGATTGTATCATAATGCAGGCTTGAGATGATGAGTGGTAGCAGAACCTGTGGATGTGCAAGGCCATATTCCTGGATCTGCTTACTATCCTTGCCCCAGCTCTCCAGCACAAAATGATGCCAAAATGAGAACTGCACTGACAGTGGAGATGTGAGTGCCAATCATACTGTAGAAACGTGTAATACTAGATTGCTACTGGGTAGTGGGAAATCATTTTGGAGTTGGGAAATCCACTGCAGGGGGTCTTGTGATGTAAGTCTGCAGGGCCTGTTAATCACCTCCTACTATGCAGGGACTGTGACTCTTGGAACGTGCAGGAATAGTGGATGGATTTGCAGCAATTGGGTTCCTGAACTGCCATGGAGGAATAGACTGCACACATATCCTTATTTTTGCACCAGACCACTTTGCCCACAGAGTGCATCAACAGAAAGGGCTATTTTTACAGTTATGCAAGCACAGGTGGATCACCAGGGATGCTTCACCAACTTCAATGTGGGCTGTGACCAGACTGATCAGCGTTGGGCATTGTGGGACAGCTCATGGAAGAGTGTAAGGATCAACATCTGTAATGCAGCATCTACGCTCACACAGTGCCAACTTCAGAATATTAATCCTGGATCTACGAGAATATTAATCCTGGATCTACGCTGCTCAGGAAGATGGTGTTACTACATCAGCATAATGGGGTGCTTACATCCATGCAATATAAATTTAAGTATAGATACTTGCACATCTAGGTTGATGCAAGGTGGCTTATGTCAAGCTAATTTTGTAATGTTGACTAGGTCAAAGAAAGGAATGACAAATGGGTCTGATCATTGCCATGAAGGTCTTTTCTCACTGCAGGCACTGCCTTATGGCTGGGCGTGAACTAAACAGGCTCTTCTCTTCTTTGCTGGCACATCCTGGTGACAGCTGCTCCGGCCCTGTGAGGATCTGCCCCCTCTGACTCAGCCTTCCAAACCAGTCACATAGTATGTCCACCCCTTTCAGGCTATGTAAAGAATCCTGCAAAGGATGGACATGCAGTCAGGCAAAAGACTCCAAGCATCCCAGGGGTCAAGGCCTCAAGCTCTTGACCCTCTGGTTTCAGGGCCCTTCTTCTGTTCAGATTCTATCATACCAGGAGTACACAGAGGAAACCTAGCCCACCCTCTGCACTGGTTTCTGAACCCAGAAGTACTATACCTCTGCTTCCCCTTCCTATCAGCCTCCCCTTTCCAAATGGCTAAAGTAAAGTCTCAGACCGTCTGAGTTTCGCAGGTACCTTCTCTGTGGGTGTGACAAAGTCGCCATATCCAGAGGTCTCAGGCAGCTGGACCTTCTGTAGCATTCCTTCTCAGGAATCGAGTGTGTAGCCAGTGAGGGTGAAATGAGCTGTCTGCCACTGAGCTGTTCTGTTCTCCTTTGACATGCCTGTTGCAGCCATACATGTTTTGCAGATGCAGATGCCTGGGCCCAAAGGAGCTTTTTAACTTCTTTCTTTCCAGCATGGGATTTTTACACTCCAGCACAATCATATAGATCAGAGAGCATCAGCATTATGACAGCGAGTTGGGGATTCACAGAAGGCAGTGTGGTTGTGGGTACTAAGAACATCTTTTGATCAGGCCTTTGCTATCAGATCTGTGTTCTCTTCTTGCATTTGCCAGGAGCTTGCTGCACAACCACAGGCAAGTCACATGGCTATTGATTTTAGTATCTAACTTGAGAAGCCTAGACCTTAATTTTTGTAGATATGAGTCACCCATAGCACCCATAGATTTCAAGTATAATTGTGGCATGTCAGGCCCTTGGAAAAGTTAAGTCCCAAACAGAGTACCAAATTCAGCATCCCAAGTCAGTGGACACTTTAAAAATGTCAGTTTAACGTGATCCTCAGTTTACCCATATATAGAATGTGCGTGCTATTTACCTCCTCACAGGACTGAGAAGTTTATTAGACCAGCGAGATAGAGAACTGTAGCACTGATCCACATTGTTCCCCCCATCAGAAGAAAAACTATGGAGGATTCCTAGAAGAGATGATCTCTGGAAGGGTTTTCTCATAGATATCACCCACCCTCTCCCATTGAGGAGGCAGGGTCTGTCAGCTCCTACCTCCCTCCTCCCCCCAAATGACAAGCAGCCTGCCTACAAATCTGGGAACTCCCAAACATCTGTACAGCTATCCCCTCAGAGGCCCAGTGCCTCTACCCTGCCTATGGGCTCACGCAGTCCCTTCCTAGGCTTATGGCAGGGTCAGTACATTGAAGCCACACTACCAAGTCTTCCTCCTTTCAATTGCTGCCCAAAGCAGGTAGTGGTTCCATAGGGGAGGGGTGGGAAATAAAAAATCCTCAAGGTTATATTGTCTGTGGACTAATATCTTCAAGGCTAGACTGTGCAGGATGAGTTGCATAGCCTCACCCCACACTTCCTGTCTCCAACCTTACCAACAACAGCCCCAATGGGGAGGACTCTGAACTCTAAATAGTGGATAAGGGGAATTCCTTCACACCCCACCCCAGGGATAATGTACAGAACCTTCCATGCATGGATCTTTCCTGTTTGCATGGATCTAGGCAGCACAATGTATCCTGCTGTAGTTTGTAAATCTCCAAGCACATTTACAGCACTATGGAAGCAAGGAAGGAATAAATAAAATATTTCTAAAGTGCTTTGAGCTCCTTAATTATACTGTAAGTATAAATTATTATTACTCTCTATGACAGATAATAAATCTAAACTGAACTTTCACACTCAGAAACACAATTTAGGAATAACCCATTAACCAGCCTCCAAGACTAAATCAACCTTTAAAGATTTCCACTGTGAAAGAATGTTGTAAATTCTCACATATTGCATTTTTAAAAAAAAATATTTTGACATTACTTACTGGTAGTCTTTAAAAAATGAATTACTTGAGGAAGCCCAAAGACAAAATTTATAGTGTGCTGGACATATACAATTTAGATTGGATTCATTTTTAGATAACTTTTATAATTTACAGAGACAAAAAAAAAAGAGGAGTCAATCTACACATGGTGCAAGTAGATGTAACTTATAGATACCAATGCGAGTTGCACCTGTTTACATCAGGCCTGAATTTGGTCCATAATCTTTACTTTGAACATCCTCATTGGCTTTTTAATGAGGCTTCTTTGATTGACAAAAAGATTTGCTGCATTAATGAAAACATTCAACCCAACACATGGAAGATGAGGAAATCACCTAAAACCAGCATTCATATTATAGATTTTCAGTGCATCAGTACAAAGGAAAGATTCTCCCCTGCTCATCACTAGATGTGTGGCAAATGGGTTTTGTTTGCAGTCTTACAATTTTTTTTTATTTACCAAATGTAAGTCTCCAGCTACCTGCATTGACCCTTCTACACCTGAGGCCATTTGATCAAAAAAGAACTCTTTTACAGAAGATGTTTAAAAATAACCATAGAAGTAAAGGGCAGCTTGAGGAGCTTTAATGAGATTTTCTGTTCTGTGAAAGTTTAACATTCCCACAGAATAGGATCAATACTGGCTTATTTCACTCAGATATTTTGGAGAGCTTCCTGCATTGTGAACCAACCCTAGAAGAGCAGCCCTTTCACTTTTCAAGTTTGCTTCTCAAAAACTCTTGCATCAGGTGGGAAGAACAATCATTCCGGCTGTCAAATGTGTCACAGACAAGACAATTGCTTGAAGTACTGTATTCCCTAAATGGTCAGTCCCCAGATATAAATGGGTTCCCATTTGGAAAAAGAAATACAAAACTAACCTAGTAAACATATTTGGTTTTGTCCAGGCTTTTCTGTTACTCCTCTGGTAAACAAACTAGTATTAATTAATTCTACTCCAGATGTAGATTATAGATTTCAGTGGAACCCTTGTGAAATAAAGTACTATTTAATGTAAGTAATGTTACTGGAATCTGGTCCATTATGATTTAATATTGCAATAATATATAAGCACCACTTTTAAATGCTTTCTAGTTGCATCCTTACTTCTCCTGGATTCTTTTCTATTTCCTTTCAGGTCAGTCAGTTTGGTTCCCTGATTCTACTTTCTTTGGTTTCTACCAACACCACGTTGTTAGCACAGAACAGGTGTTTCCCAGTGGGGGACTTGGAACTAGTTCAGTATTAATGAAAGAAAAAAGTATGATAGGAAGAGAGAGACAGTAAAATTAGATTGTATGTGGAACAGGGCTTGTTGCATTTGGGACAGCTGTACTGTTCCAAAATTCCATGCAGTTGTTTATGTGAATTCATGTGTTTTTCTTAATTCCTCTCTTTAGTTCCGGTCAAAAAACTATGTGAAATGAAATGATTTTATTCTGCTCATGTTTTTATTTGTTCCCTTATTTCACTACTTTGTTACAAACCAGTAAAATATGCTAACCCTTTCAAATAAGGAATCTGCATGCCCCATAGTGACAGCCATGAGAATGTTAGTAGACACTAGTAACAGGGGACTAATGTGGAAGACATCTATGAATTTATGTTCCCCATTTGATGTGTAACTTGAAGGTAGGAATATGGGATAAAAAACAAAGATTTTGTATTAATAAAAAAAATCTGGAGCCACATTTAACACAAATAGAATGTGTGGAATTTTTTGTTTTCCGTTTGAAGTCTTAGGTTCTAATCAAGTCCCTGTTCCAAATTAACGTAGAGTAGGGATTTGAACCTGAGTCTCCCACAGCTCAGTGGAATGCCCTAATCAGTCAGTTATTCTATTCTAGGTTCTAATTTTTGAAAAACACATTTTGTTTTGTCCAAATGTTTGAAACCTAGAAGTTGTCGCATTGGTCAGATGTATTGTGTACTTTATTATACAGAGTTTTAAAACTAGTGCTCTTTTTAGTTTATTTCAGACTCTTTGTTCAGAGTTTAAAAAAATGGTTGATTTTAATGGGGTAGAGATTACCCCATGGTAAAGGAGAGGGGAGCAAAGGAGAGAGAGTTTTAAGATTGTCCTTGCACTTTATTAGGGAAAGAAGGAAAATCTCCACTCGTACTGTGGAAGAGAGTGATACTTGGTTCCTGTATGTTCTGTTTCTCCTTAATATATATATATATATATATATATATATATATATATATATATATATATATATATATATATATATATATATATATATATATATATATATATATATATATATCTCACACACAGCCCAAAAAAGTAACAGCCAATAGCCTGAAGGCTAGGGCACTCATGGGGGATTGTAAGAGACAGAGGGTCAAGTGTGCCCAGTTCAGAACAGGGATTAAAACCACATCTCCCATATCCAAGATGAGTGCCTTCACCACTGGCCTATAGAATCAGCATCTCCCTGCCCCAGTGAATATATTAAGTTATTCATACAGCTCCAAAAGGACAGATTGTGAGCAATGGACTATAGCACATTGGCTAGTTTACTCACTTAGGAGGGGAGAAAAGTCTCTGCTCTGAGCTAGCAGACTCCTGCACCAATCTTTCTTAAAATGTTGAAAGGTCTAGTTTTTGCTCCACCTCCCTCCATTTCCCCAGCCAGCTCCAAACTGAAACCCTCCGGCCCCTCCTCTGGCCTTTGTCTCTTTCCAGGGCCAGGAGGCGACCTGATCCCTTTGTTCGCCAACACTTCCAGTTGGCACCATGCAGGGGAGATGGGGCCCAGGCCATCAGTTACCAAGAGACAGGACATCGGCCATTCTCTGTGCAGACAGCATCACACTGGCCCTCTAGGGCTCTGCAACAATCACACCCTTATCCCCCCCTCCTAGATACTTAAGAAATTCATAGAGGAAACTGAGGCACCCACACAGCAGTCAGAGAAAACATTAAGAACAGTCCCACTTAGTCTCTTCTACATTCTGTGATGTTTTCTAAACGTGTATGGTCCAGGAGAAAAGTAAGCAGTATGGGACAGACTCTTGTGGGGGAGAGGATTGAAGACAGGGAGTGTGTTGGGGTAACCCCACAATATAACCAAAGCTAATGGGATCCATAGTATATATAACCGTGGGGCTGGCAGGCTCAGGGTTGCACAAACACTCAGGGTGTGGCATGCATGCTGGAAGGCTGTTTGTAAACAGTGGCCCAGCGCCTCATTAGTCACATTGTAACCCAGCAGGTCACAACCATCATTTTTTAAAACTACCAAAATTATAAGGTAAGGGAGGCAAAGACGTATTGGCCTAAGAGAGACCTTCCCTAAGGTGCTGAGTAACATTTACATGAAACCTCATACCATGCAATGTAGTGGTTTAAATGACTTGGCTGAGGCTACAGTGACTCTGACAGAGATGTGAGCAGCATTCAGAAGACTCATCAGCATTCCCCTGCTCTAGTCACTCTACAACGCTCTTTAAATACAAAACAAACATGTCCAAGAAACAGTTTCAGTCAGGGAATGGAAACACTTTCGTATTATTTAGGTGGCCAAACACACCACAAAGAGGGAAAATCTGGTGTGAACAGTTTGTAAAGAGCCAATAGACTGAATTTGTTCATACAAATTCTATAAATACATTCATAGAAATCAGTATGATTTGCAAACAGAAACACAGGCTAAATTATTTGTAATTAATTAGGCCAGCTCCATTGAGAGTGTTGTGTGTGTCAAGAAAAACATGGACTAGATTTGGCTTTAAAGGTACACACATTCTCCATGTTCCCTATACATCTCTACTCTCCATTTTAAAGCATTCTCAAGCATTTAAATGTGCAAGCACGGGATCATCAGATGTAATCATTTTCCTTCAGGGTTTATGGGTTGGGGTTTATGCTGAAACAGCCACTCATTTTAGTTCATATGCAGGTTTAATTGCAGTCGCTCTTGTAAAGGTCACTATTGATCCATTAAGCTACCTAGCACTTAAGACTTCCCAAGCTTAAAACTACTCAGTCTACCATATAAATGAGAATAAATGTCATTGACAAACAGAAACCGAGTCAAGGACTTTGACACTAATGTTGGTTGTCACAATATTCTACCAGAGGAGAAACCAATAAAGAGAACAATGGACTTTTGAAGCACTTCCCTGCATTGAGTTTAGAACAGGAATGAGCAAACTCCGGCCCACAGGGCCATCCTGCCTGGCCCCTGAGCTCTGCTGCCCGTGGCTCCTCGCCCGCTGTCCCTCCGCAGCCACGCTGCCATGCAGGCAGTGCTCTGTGGGGTGGGACCGCGCGTTCCTGCGGGGCAGCGTGTATAGCTCCAGCCAGGCTGCTACTCTGAGCAGTCTGGTAAGGGAGGCAGGAAGCGGGGAGGTTGGCTAAGGGGCAGGAGTCCCGGGGGACTGTCAGAGGGTCTGGGGGTGGATAGGGGTCAGGGGAATCAGGGGACAAGGAGCAGGGGGGCTTAGATAGGGCGCAGGGTTCCAGGGGAAAGTGGTTAGAGGAAGGGGGGTCTCAGGAAGGGGTGGTCAGGAGAGAAGGAGCTGTGGGGAGCTGGAGATTCTGAGGGGGACAGTCAGGAGGCAGGAAGTGGGAGTGGGTCAGATAGGGGGTAGGACCAGGCTGTTTGAGGAGGCACAGCCTTCCCTACACTGGCCTTCCATACAATTTTGCAACCCTGATGTGGCCCTCGGGCCAAAAAGTTTGCCCACCCCTGGTTTAGAAGATGGAATTATGCTAGTAAATAACTACAGTTAATTAACTAACCTGTTTTAAAACTAGTGCTTTGTAAATTATATTCTTTCCTGTCAAAAATTTGCAGTATTTGGAACCATGACTTTCAGACAAGTAAAAAGTAATGAATAAATGGTCTGGTTCAGATAAAATTACTGACCAAAAGCTGTGCCTAAAAACATGCTAAGTATGCCTGTGACAGAAAAACATGTGTGCTTCTGTATTGCCCAGACCAAAATTTTTGGATAAATAAAATTAAGCATTCATAAAAAACAAAGCAAAAAGTCCTTCAAATGTATCAGTTACCAAGTGACATATATACAGCTGAATTCCTCTCCTCCATTATCTTGGCCTACCATGCTCCAGGGCCAAGGGCATGGAATGAGCAGACTCAGCACAATCCTCTGCTCCTCAGGTCCTCTCACCAGGCACCGGTGCCCATTTTGGGGAGCTAATGGCCATCTGTGTGCTTCCAGAGCTCTGGGGGGTTGCAGCTCCTTTGTGCTGCCAGAATCTCTCCCCGGCTATACTGCAGCTGACTTGCATTGACACACCCTTCCACTCAGCAGGCTGCCACTAACAACCCTTATACCAGTATATAGCAGCAAATTTGGTGCCAAAAATTTGATGATTAAAATCCAAATTATTACTGTGAACACATTTTGGTGGAATCCGAGCCATTCCAGAATCCAGACAGATTATTAGAGAGATGATGTTGAATTGCTCCCCACTGATATAGTGTTTACCAATGTTTCCCTTTTCTTTGTACGTGCTATTTTAGAAGCAATTAAAAACAAATAGTCACCAGTCAGTATTCAGTAGTTAATTCAAGGCATATCACTTATACAGAACACTGTTCTAATGTCATTCTCCTTGTTTAAATGCCAAAGTATATAATTTAATACAATAATTTTCCAGAGCTGAACCACTCAGTGGGGTTAGCATGTTTGGACCAATTCACTGGCTAGTATGCATAATTGTCCTTCAGAAATGAATAGCCGGTCAATAAACACAGCATGCAACAAATTGTTAGTGGTTTATTCAGTGCAATGGCTAGGTTATTTGCATGAACCACATATGCTTATTTCTGAACTAGAATTACAATGGGAAACCAGACGTGTGAAATATTTGCATTGAATCAGTAGTAAATTGCATCCACAATGAACAGTGCTCTTAGAATATGAACAAATCCAACAATTCCCGGGCATTATGTCACGGTGCTAGCTGCAGTACCAAAAGGCTGGCAACAGTTCCGTACTGATAAAGGACTTATTTTTATAGATTAGACTCTCCAGGTGACCTACTGTCACACACACCCAAAGGCCGCTGGAGCCTGTGTGTTCTGAGTTTCCCTTGATCGGTGTTGGCTCCAGCATGGTTTTTTTTTTCTCGTCCCCTCTGGCACATTTCCAGGGCATAGGCTGTCATGCTCTCCCCATTCATGTGCTTTTGTCTTGTGTCTTCTACGTAACGGGTTTGTATTTCAACAACAACAGCACCAGTTCATCTCAACTAACTCCCTTTTCTCCAAAAAAGGAAATCATCATAATCTTTATAACCATCTAAAAGACTGTCTCACACAGGTGTTTTCCTTCTAACGACTTTCTTGAGCTAAACTAAGGGAAAGGGAACAAGGCATGTTAAAATAAAAGCCTTTTTAATGCTTCACATTTCAACTATCTCAACTGTTTTTCCTTCTTTCACTGGTTCTGTAATAAAAGATTTTAATGGTGTTTGTGCCATGGTACTCAGCTGGTTGAGGTCTCAGTTTTAAAAAAAGGTTTGGTATGCAATTTAATTTTGGACAGCTCCAAGTCATATAAACAACTTTAACTTTTAGGGTCCATATATTCCATTTAAATTAATACAGCATGGCTGATATTGTACCTGACCTGGGAGGAACATGCTACCGTCCGCTGAATTCATGCTGACACTACATTTGAAATATTCCATGATGTAATTTTATAACATCAAACAGAATTCTTAAATTGTACATAGACTGCTTTCCCAACTCACCCCATCTGTTCATAGATAACTGCAGAAAAGAGGCAAGAATTTGCTTACATAAAAACAAATTTAAGTTGCTCCAAAGCAACCTTTATTTTGGCAGCAAATGTAAACACAGTGGGGTGAGGTGTATTGTGTGGGTGTGACAGAAGTAGCCAGAAACACCACAGAGGCAGATAGAGAAGTCAGCAGAAAGACAAGGGATACCAGAGAAGTACTTGTGTCAGGACCCTGAAAGAAATCTAAGAGACAGAGCTTTTTTGGTAGGCTGACCATACGTCCCGTTTTGAACGGGACAGTCCCGTTTTTTTAACGTTTTTTAACCGTCCCGTCTTTTTATCCAAAATATCAATTTTGTCCCGTTTTTGGGGCAGGACTCATAAAACAGGACTCATAAAACATGGAGTCATAAAACGTCCGTCCCCCCCCCCCCCCACCGCCGCCACCGCCGGTGCGCTCAGCCCCCGGCTGCAGCTCCAGACCGCTCTGCTCCCCTGTCAGCTTCAGCCCGCTGCCGGCCGGACGTTTTACGACTCATAATCGCATAACTGAATTTATGTGATTATGAGTCATAAAACCCGGCCAGCAGCCCCCCCGCCGGCGCACTCAACCCCCGGCTGCGGCTCCGGACAGCTCCGATCTGCCGCCTCCTCCAGCCCGCCGCCCGCTGCCGCCTCCTCCTCTCTATTCCTCCTTCCCTCCTTCTCTCCATCCCTCCCTTCTCTCCATCTCCCTTCTCCATCCCTCCCTTCCTCCCTGCTCTCTCCCTCCGTCCGCTGCCTCCTCTCACTCCCTCCATCCCTTCTCTCTATCCCCTTCTCCATCCCTCCATCCCTTCCTTCCTCCCTTCTCTCTATCCCTCCATCCCTCTCTCCCTTCTCTCTATCCCCTTCTCCATCCCTCCCTTCTCTCTATCCCTCCATCCCTCTCTTCCTTCTCTCTATCCCCCTTCTCCATCCCTCCCTTCCTCCCTTCTCTCTCCCCCTCCGTCCACTGCCTCCTCTTCCATCTCCCTTCTCTCCATCCCTCCTTCTCGCTGTCCCTTGCCTCCTCCATCCCCCCTGCTCCCTACCCCCATCTCTTCTCTCATCCATCCATCCTCTCCCTTTCTCACCTTCGTGCCTTCTCTCCCTCCGTCCCCTCCATCATCTTCATCCCTCATCCCCCCTTCTCTTGCTCTCCCTCCATCCTCTTCATCCCCCATCCCTGTTCTGCTTATTCCTCCAGCCATCCCCCCCCCCCGACCCCTCTCTGCCTCCCCCCGCCCGGTGCTGGGGGGCCCAGGTGGGGCCATGCCGCCCCCCCACACCCTGTCCCTTTTTTGCCCTCCCAATGTCCCGTTTTTGTCTAAAGGAAATATGGTCAGCCTATTTTTTGGTAGAGTGCTAGCTGGAAAAAGAGGCTCGGGATATTGAGTGGGGAAACTGCTTTCTATTGTTTGATTCCTACTGTATTCAAGGAAACAGGATGACATCAAAAACACCTTACTCTGAACATCAATTTATTCTCCTAATAGGAACAATCCCCAAATATTGGCTAATGGTATTTTGTATTTCCCTGGGGAAAAAAGGAGGTAGAAGGGAAGGAGGTGGTAATTATAGCCACAGGTAGAAGGGAATGTACAATCTTCTGGGTGATTATAGCCTCAGGTGTAGTGGCTGGAGAGGAAAAAGATGTTTACCAAAACTCCCTTCCCATTGCACCCCTTCTCTGCTCACCATTCACAAATTAAGAAGTCACTTTGGTGCATATTCCTGAAATGATTAAATAAACAGTAGCTTAAAAATAATCAAAGAAGGTCTTGGTAACTTTACATTTAAATGTAGATTCCTGCTTTCAATTGTACCCCAAAAGTACAGGAGGTAGTCACAGAAGGAAAATTAAATGTTTGAATAGAATAATCATACAGAACAAATCCTCCAAAATTTTAATTTCCTGCTGTTTCTTTCCTATTTCTCTGCAGATGCCATTCAGAATTTTAAAGTACTCATTTACATGAGAATGCTTTTCTTTCCTATGCTGCAGACATCTTGTGAATATTGCTGATGATTAAAGTACACACAAAAACCAACCCACCCAAGTTTGACACAAAAAGGTCATATTGCAGACAAAATAAACTGCATCAAATTTACATTTTCATCTGTTGCTGAAGCAAAATGAAATGTCATTGGTGAAAGTGCAATTTAAAATAAAATATTCAGATATAAGTATGTGTATTATATCCATTTACAAGAAGAGGGTAACTTAATAAACCCAAGTTTCAATAATTATTATGTATTGCAAAGAAGCCATAAAGTAAGATATAGAAAGATCATCACATTCAAATCTGGAGTATTCTCCAAAGGTTTATATAAATTGATTAGTCTTATACAAAACTCCCACTAGCCAAATTATTTATTTATGTATAAGAATACATAACAAAGCTGAAAAAAGAATACAATGTTTTCAGGTCTCTCTAGCACCTTAAATTTTCTAATGAAGGAAACATCTCCTGCTGTGTTTGATCAGAAAAAGCCAATAAAAGCTTTATTAAAATGTACCGTAACATAGAAAAGTTTAAAGTAGAGTCTCTGTACAGTGTAATAAGATTTTTGCTCATAAAAATGCTTAGGCTTTCATTAAAAAGATCAATGAACCAAAATAAACTAGGTTTATAAAAAAATATATACATGCAAATCTTGCAGAATACCACTTAGCTGTAATTTGTACGATGCATTGTGAATCAGAGCATCTTTTGTGAAAAATATTTAAGTAAATATAAAGTAAGTTTGTTAAAGACAGAGGAAAGGGCTGAAAAAAAGAAGGATTAAGGGACATTATAGGGTTGGAAATAATAGCTCAAATAAAACAGATGTATCCGAAGTAAGTATCAATGATCTGAAGGAGGGATTATGAACTCTTGAAGTAAGGTCAGACCAGCTGTACAGCTATGACGTGCCATGAGATGCCTAGCAGAGACTGGGTATAAAAGGAAGGAGAAATGGTGGAGGCATCCCCTTGTACATGGATCTGCACTATGCTACACCGCTGGCATGCTTACATTCCACCTTCTTCCTTGGCTAGTAAAATCCACTTCTGAACTTGATGCAAATTTACTGTTCACTAAATAACTTGGGGTGGGGAGAGGAAGAGAGAAAGAAAAAGAGTTTAAAAGGCTTACTAGGTCACAATAAAGTACTTACGTCATATCATAGAGATGGTGGGGAAAGGTAGGACAAAATTATCTACAGTTTTGCAAATTTAGTCTGTTGGAACAAGTAAAGTTTAGGATCTAATCATACTGTGTTTTTAATTCATTTCACAACAATGATGTATGAGATGTCCATTGCCACTAAAAGTATCTGAGTGTTGAATGTACAAGTTCAATAATTAAGGTAACCCTTGTGCGAGCTGTAGTTAGCAGCAACAAGGACCTGGTTCAAGTAGCTAGAGGTTCCTTAAAAAATTGGTAACCGTCACCAGATCAAGCTCCACCCAGGGACTGCTAAATACTTTTACTGCATGCCCTGAATAGGCAATACTTCCCCACTCACAAGCCCCGAGTCTATGTATGAAAGAAGGAAAATTTCATTAAGGAAAAAAGATACAGCATCAACTTGGGAAAACACAGCAACAATCTGTCTACACGAAAGATAAATAAAACACTCTCCCCTTGGCAACATTAGCAGTAGTCCATTAACTTGGTTCCTCACTTGGTGGAGTGATTCTCCAATGGGCAAATGTTCCTTTACTACACCACTTCCCCATCCACTAAGCCTCAGTCAGGTTGGTGTCAGTGGGTAGCATTGTCCCAGAGACAAGATATGCATTCAGCCAGGCTTGTCTTCAAGCCCTTGGAAAACATTGCATGGTCCTGTCTTGTCGCTTCACCTTCTAAACCCAGCTATAGTGATTTCAGCTTTATTTAGTAGCTGGGTAGAAGGTCCCTTACAGGAGTTCACTCAGCTTTACAATTGTCAAATAAACCTCCCAGTGGCAAAGGATCCTCAGTGGAGGAGAGGCATACAGAACCTTTGAGCAGAGTTCTTGCCCTGGACATATACTTCTTCCCCTTTCCCATTTTCTTCTCACTATTCAGTTAGTTCTATTGCATAACTAATTCTGAGACTGTGCAGTTATGGTGACTCTCAAAGGATCACTAGAGGAATTCTGGATAGAGAGATTATGCAGATAAAGTATTGGTCTCGTTTTAGCCATGTGGATTCCAGGATATTAGAGATACAAAGTGGATCAGGCAATATCTTTTATTGGACCAACTTCTGTTGGTGAGAGAGACTCTTTTGAGCCAACCAGCTCTGTGTGGCTTAGAAGTTGGTCCAATAAAAGATATTGCCTTGTCTCTCTACGCAGATGAAACTCTAACAATGGGAGAAGAGAGCCTTCCTTATCCTCTAGAGATTCAGGCCACAGTGGTTACGTTAACAATCATAAATAGGCACATAGGTCAAGTTATACCATTTCCACCAGCACTCACTTCTTCCCACTCATGCCAGTGCAAGGGAAACAAAGTTAAATGCTCAAAATTACTAGACCAAATAAATTCACCCAAATAGCCTCGAAACAAAATTAGAGTCACTGATCCTCAGGGAGGGAGACCCTAAAACAGAATAAGGCTGACTTTATACCAATCTGTCCTGAACCCTTGGGATGCTGAACCAGGAAAACCAGGATGATCCCAAATGCCATTCCAGGTCATAGGGCAAAGGATGGTCCTGAAAGTATGTTGAGCCTTGACTATCCTTTAAGATCAATGCTAATATGGGGAAAGGAAGCTGTTTGCCAACATACCCATTGCTTCTGGATGGGGAGAGAATACTATGATGACCCTTCAGGTCACTGCTGGGTATCTTAGTAGCCCCAACTTCTCCATGCTGGAGGAAAGGCTCCAGTCAGGAGAGGGCACTTACCCAGTTCAACATCTAGCTGATTCAGCGATCCACAATCCCTGGAATGCAACAAAGAAAGCAACCTCTTGAGGCTGGGTACAGAGCCAGAGGACAGGAGCAGCAGCTGTGGGAGGGAAGCAAGAGGTCTGAGTAATGGGACTGAAACCAAAGAACTGATCAGCAAAACAACCTGTGGTGGGCAACTGGTCAAAAATTCCCAGAGCTTCAAGATACAGTGTGGTAACCTGTAAGCAAGAGAAATGGCACAACTGCACATGCAACATCAGAAGGACAATGCAGACAGGCCCCCTACAAGCCCATGGAAGAGAGAGTGGATGGATTTACAGGTCAATGTTAATTGCCTCGGAGAGGAAATCTCTCATGAATTAGGCTTGAGGAGCATCATCTTTATATCCTGGTGTCCTTTAAATATCCCTGAGTTAGGAACTGCTGGACTGATCTATGGTCCAAATGTGACAGTAAATTGTACCAAGGTATTTGATTTATTTCTAGTAAATTGACTCTGTTACTTCCTCCCAACCTCTGAGTGCTAATGAGAGCCCATCCATCTAGAGCAGTGTTCCCCAACCTGTGTTCAGCAGAACACTGGTGTTCCACGCGATGTGAATAGGTGTTCCGTCAAAGAATCGTAATTTTTAAAAAGGGTCTTTAATTTTTTTTAAAAATTTAAATTTGGCATATTTGAAGTGTATTTTACAACTCTTTTTGAATGATAATAATTTAACATAAAACTCTTTTTCCTGTTATTGATAGCTCTTGTGTTGAATATCATGACATAAATAGAATTTTGACTCTTGCACTTGATTTTTGTACTACTTTATATGTGCATTCCCATTAGAAATAGTTAGTTCACGTTATTTTAAATTTGTATTTTTTCTTTGTTTTATAAAATAAAATATATTTGAGCATAAACAACACATTTTTTTTATTTGAAAACCAAACGACTACAAAATAATATTATAAAAGTGTTCTGTAAATATATACCAGGCTAAAAACTGTTACATGGCCAAAAAAGTTTGGGAAACACTGGTCTAGAGCCTTGTGTTTGGAGCATATCTAGTGCTTGCTATCCCCATCTTAGACTACCAGACACCTAGCAGGAACTGTACTACAGCAAAGCTCTGCAGTGGGTTCAGTTACAGAGATACTCTGCTGGATTGTGTCATTCAAACTCTTTCTATGTTTGAGGTGTGCATACCACAGCCCTCTATGGATAATATCTCAGACCTTCCTAGGTGTTGTAATTATGTTGCCCTCCAATAGCTAACTTTCAGAGGATTAAAAATCCAAATACTCCCACAGTTTAACGGATTCTCCTTTTGTTTAAGAGATAGTAGCAGATATCTTGGAAAAGGTCCTGAATTCCACACCTCCACTGATGAGCCTGAAATCTATGTAGCCTTGTTGATTAGCTGAGTTGCCTGATGATGGCCATCAACACAAAACAGTTCTGCATGGTAATCTGGCATCCTCCCAGATGTTTAAAATTAAAATTAAAAGACAGTTTTCCAGATTTAATGATTGAAATTTTCATTCCTGTGACTGAATGGAGACCCAGTTATTAAGCCTTCTAAAGACTTTTAAAATGTGGCATAAAACAATAAAGACTTTAAAAAGAGAATATTCTGTGTTACTTTTAGACTCCTAGGGTTCCCCTGCAGAAGAGAGAAACAAAGCAGAGTGCCGAGGTCCACTAAAAGCAGGTCCTAATGAATCCCTGCATATTGTTCTCAAATCCTGAACCCCATTCCATAGTTGTCTGGCAACTGCTGAGGAAGAGGCAATACCTGTCCCACACTGCAATTGTTAGTACTAATGGATTATAGTGTATCACAGAACACACTCAGATGCAGCTTGTTCATTCCTTCAGGCTTTTCTAGCTTTCTTTTTTTAAAACTTTATTTTACGTGCATCCATAATTTTAATTTAATGGTTCAATTAACACAAAAATGTGCCTTTTTTGAACAGCTTGCTGTTTTCTTTTCAGGAATAATATAAATGTTGGTTATTGTTCAATTCATTTACAAGAAGTTCTCAAGTTAAAATATTGCAAATAGTCTTCCTGGTCTTATAAATTAGCATTGAACATTACTAAGCCTCTAAAAAGGAATAAAATTGAATAATACCCAGAAATATCTTGGGCAATAATCATGCATTATGACGATTGTAATCTAAGAAGCAAATACAATTCTTGATAACCACATATTGCTGAGCAAACTCGCTAAACATGCATATCATATAATTTCAGTCAGATAGTTCTTGTATTTTCCAGCTGCTTCTTTGTAAAATCATCTACCTTTCAGTCATATTGTACTTCTAATCAAGTTACTCAATCCTAACAAAAAGCAGTGCTTCTAAAATTGTGATACCCAAGATTAATGCATCCTTACATGATGTCATATTCTGCAATATAACTAATGACATGTTGACACCTACAGTCAGTGGAGATGCATTTTATAGGAAGGTTATAGATAATAGCTTTCAAATACATTAGACTAGCTATTGGTATGAGCAATGGATAGACATACTTAATTTCCTCATGACCAGAATGATATTTGACAGATGGATGGTATTGTGCCAATATACAGAGTTGCTAAAGCACATAATGCATGGTTTGAGGAGATAAGAGGACAGCTGGCATCCCTGGTGATGAAATGTGGAGACTGGGATCCCTCTACACATTTTCCCCCAGTACCCCTCCATGACCTGCTTACGGATAATTCATTAGTATTTATCTTTCTACTGTTTACAGTTCAGATGAACAAATACCAGATCAAGCACTATGGGACTTTACGAACATGTTCTAGTTAAACACAGCTGATACATGGAAGGGAGGAATAAAGAGGATGAGCCATGAAGAAATATAAGATGTATAAGAAATATACAGTTTCTATGGCAATCTCAGGGGATGATAGATGCCTTTAGCAAGTAGGGTTTCAGATTAAAAGGGTCCAAATAAACAGGGTTTGGAGTAACAATGTTCCGGTTTCCAACCCTAGTGGAATAGTGGTCTATTGTTGATTGACATTAGGTAGTCAATACACAGTGGAAACATATTGGCTGGCTTTAAAGATCAATCACATTCCAAATAATTATACAAAATCCAGAGGGGGCATAGCTAAATCCCACATTTAATTTAAATTGGCTAAGTAGGGTGATACTACAATTATTTGTGGGTTTACACTTCTAACTGCAGCATTAGTGTCATGACAGATATGAAGAGTGAGAGCACTGGGTGAACTCCTGGTTCCACAGACAAAAAACAAGACACCCACTAGATTCTGTGGAACCAGGATTTCACAAGATACACTATAAACTCAAGGGCCGTTTAAAATTTTTAATTACAAAAAAACCATATATATATATATAGACATGGCATATGGTGAACTACCTCTATACTGAGGGGGAAAATATAGCTACACATCATACACATCACACAACAAAAACACCAACACAGGAACCAAACCCTGCAACAAACCCCAGTGCCAACTCTGTCCACATATCTATTCAAGGAACATCATCATAGGACCTAATCACATCAGCCACACCACCAGGGGCCCATTCACCTGCACATCTACCAATGTGATATATGCCATCATGTTCCAGCAATGCCCCTCTACCATGTACACTGGCCAAACCAGAGTCTCTACACAAAAGAATAAATGGACACAAATCTGACATTGGGAATCATAACATTTGAAAACCAGTAGGAGAATTGCTTTTCAAATGTTATGATTAAACAACAGATCTAAAAGTGGCAATTCTTCAACAAAAAAACTTCAAAAATAGACTCCAATATGAAACTGCAGAATTGGAATTAATTTGCAAACTGGACACCATCAGATTAGGCCTGAATAAAGACTGGGAGTGGTTGGGTCTTACAAAACCTAAATCTATTTTCCCCAGTACTAATTTTCCCCTACTGTCACTTACACCTTCTTGTCAACTGTGTGAAATGGGCCACTCATTACCACTTCAGAAGTTATTTTTCCCTCTCTTGGTATCCTGCTGTTAAGTGAATTGGCTCGTTAGACTGATCTCACACTTGGTAAAGCAACTCCCACCCTTTCATATATACCTCTACCTCAATATAACACAGTCCTTGGGAGCCAAAATATCGTACTGCAGTATAGGTGAAACCATGTTATATCGAGGTACAGAAGCGTGCAGCCATGCCCCCCGGAACACTCCTTTACCGTGTTATATCAGACTTTGCCCTATATCGGACCGCGTATCGGGGTCGAGGTGTATTCATGCCTGCTCCTGTATTTTCCACTCCATGCATCTGATGCAGTGGGTTCTAGCTCATGAAAACTTATGACCAAATAAATGTGTTAGTCTCTAACTTGGCACAAAGGACTCCTCGTTGTTTTTACACTGAAGCATAAATTCTCTGCCAAAATAGCAACCTCAAGGTTCTTTTGTGAACACATATTTAACATGGAAAATATAAAGAGAGAATATTGTAGTTCTTTATTCAGTCAACGTTTCAGGTTTAAAGATGAATTAATGTTTTTGTTTAGCATCTCTTCCAGCAAATACCTTTGCAGTAGTGTGTGTGTCACACTATAATGAAACCAAGATCATTTCCAGTGACTGAAGTGATTTTAAGAATACAGCTACATCTCATCTGCAATAAAGTCTCACACCCATTAAAGAATAATCAGATTATTGAGAAAAACTAAATGACAAAATCAAAATAACTAAAAGCTTAGCAGCAAAAGAAAAACCAATACAGATGAGAAAAAGTAAAATAATCAGCTTTGTATTGGTTAAGTGTATGGATGTTTGTCATTGTCCATAAATTTGCAGCTAACTTTCAGTTTATTTTAAATCAACTGGGGGAAGGAGTGTAGTGTGAAAAATCAAATTGCACAAACAGTTTTTAAAGTAAGTAACAGATAAAAAGCATTTCATAATGAAGTGCTATTAAATAGATTCTCTTAGCTCTGAGCAGTTATTTCCAATATTTCTTTAATTGATGTACAGTATAGCAGGATAAAATAGGAAGAACACAATATTTTTTTTCAGAGATATATTTAAAATGTCATAACATATTTCAATATTTTGATGAAAAAATATAGGATTATGGCTCTTAGTCTCAGAGACTTGTCTTAAACTTCTGCAGATACCAGGCCATATTATGTTGCACTCTGGCTTGCTTGCAGCTAATACAATACATTTTCCTTTGATTTGTTGAGACTCTTATGTTCATTGAAATCATGAGCACTAGAACCGTAACTTTCATTTTTTTTTAAAAAGTGAGAGCTTCATAGTCTCCAGGTATCATGAGACTCACAATAAAGTTGTGATTTGGCAGCACTGCCCCATGGGCATTAAGATCTGCCAAGAAAAACAGGGATCAACAATTCAGGTCTCTGTGTGGGTCCAAATCACAGATCAGTTTGCTATCCTCAGGGCTGTTCAAGCCAGTTTGGAGGTCCACAATATGGGATTAAAAATATTATAGTACATTCACTTCAGGATTTGGCCAAAGCTGTATTATAACAGAGTCTAATTCAAAGTACTGTACTACCCCCTTTAGATTCCTATAGTCTACATTAAACATGAGGATGCAGCTTTCCTCTCCAATACCTGGATACAGTCAGACCTCAGTTTCTTCACTACAGTGTCTCAGTTGCCCTACACTGATCCACATTTTCCTTCTGGTGCTGGGATAGTCTGGATGATGTAGACCTCCAGCCAAAGCAAGAGTCCTCCCATTCTGTGACAAAGAGTCCAAATGAAAACAAAGATCTTTTCCCCTTTGCAAAGCCCTTCTCCTCTGAGTCACAGCCTTCTCTCCAGGGTCTCAATATTTTCCCCTGCTGGCAGGGGTTTACAACAGTCCCTCACCATTTAGTCACAGCTCACACTCCCATCTTCAAGTGGCACATCTTAGTTATGGAGGAGGTCCTTGGTTATTCTCTACTCCACTGTTCTGCCCCTGTTTAGAGGAACAGACATTTCTTCCAGCCTGAATGTTCCTCTCCACTCCCCAGCTGGTGGCCATTTTCTGACTCCATCCCAAACATGAACCCAGAAATCTCTTACCCTCTCCAAGAGTCACTTTTTATATAATTCTGCTGACACATGAGCTTTCCTAGTCATGTGACCTGTTCAGCTACATGGTCAGTGAGGAACCTAGGCAAAAGGTGAGAGATGGCCCAGACTTCCAGGTGAAAAAGACAGAGTACCACGTGAAAAGGAAGAGTGAGTTCACAAAGAATGTACCAGGCAGGGCTGTGGCCATTTGGAGTGTATATGGGGGGGAGGGGAAAATGTGTGTTTTTGTGTATTTCTCCAGCTAATTTGCTTGTCATAAATTTAGGATTTCAGAGCAAACCCATCCCCTTTTGGCCAATTATAATAAACTTAAGAACAAAAGAAAACGTGTTCTCATTTTCTGCCTTATGACATTAAGAGAGGCCTTAGATGGAATCACTTTCTTGGATCTTAATACAGTGTACCAATTATTTTCTATGTACGGGTACATGTCATTCCCT
The DNA here is from genome assembly GCA_032164245.1 of Sternotherus odoratus. Lineage (NCBI taxonomy): Eukaryota > Metazoa > Chordata > Testudines > Kinosternidae > Sternotherus > Sternotherus odoratus. Next base: position 25,032,841 of record JAVMKO010000009.1, read on the forward strand.
AAGCACCTGTGTCCAAACACTTGATATGTAGCTTATGTCATTTTATTATCATTGTTTTAATGGCATTCCATTCCTAGGTGTCTGAGAATTAGGGCTTGATTACACAGGCACTTTATAGTGCTATAAAGCCGCCAGGAGCTCTATAACCTCCTACCCATCCACACTGCCGAGGCATGTAGAGCGTTATAAGTCCAAGGATATAGTGGTATTGGTAATCCACCTCTGAACGGGGAATAAGGGCTGCAGCGCTCCCCCTGTAGCGTTACTGCACAAATGTGGACACCCAATGCGCATTAATTGGTCTCCAGCCCGTCCCATAATTCCTGTTTTCACAGTATACCTGGCTTATTTTAAATGTCTCAAATCAGTTATTTAATATGGCAATCATTAAAAATATCCTGTTGTGTATGGAGAAACTCAGGGCCAGATTTTTAAAAGGCATTTAAGTGCCTAACTCCCACTGGGTCTCAGTCCCTATTATATGTAAATACATTATTATACAGATTAGAAGAATTCTAAAAATATTCAAAAATAGTGACTACTCAGAGCAGAAAGTTTGTAGAAATGTTAACAGTGAAAGTGATTCATTCCATAAGGTACATGTCTGAGCACTCCTTTTCCAGCACATTCTAACTTCTGATTACATTTTATTGCATTGACACAATCTATTTTTATTCTAGCTTTTTACAAGTTGATTCTACTGAAGACCAATAACTTTATCATAAAGGAAAACAGGATTTACCAGAACTGCAATGTTATCTCATCCTTGTCATCACAACTGAAGAATTATAAGGAAATAATCTTGCAGTTCTATCGACTCTGAACCACTATTGACTATAATAATTGCATTTTTAATAAGTACAGGGTTCTGCCAAGTTTGTGCTCACTGCAAACTCTTCCTGTAATTTGCTGCATAAGCAGATGTATATATTCCAAATTATTACAGGGGGAAACGGGGGGAGGGACGGAGGAGATGGTGAGGAAGCACATAAAATATTTATGCATCTATTTTTCATGTTGCAGCTAACTTTTATGTGTGTGTGTGTGGGTGTGTGGGTGTGTGGGTGGGTGGGTGGGTGTGGGTGGGTGTGCGTGTGTACACACACACACACACACACACACACACACACACACACAAAAGCTGGTAAAAGATGCAAGTAGTAAGAGCTGTGATAGCTCAGGAAAAACAATCTTCCTAACAAACAAGGTCACCTAAGGAAAGCTTAATTAATATTAATGGAAATAATGTTCAAGGAAAAGAATTATATAAATATGCAGTTTTTACTAGCACAGGAGAAAGGCTTGTCCTCTAGGAAAGTGACTATTGTTTGATTGGGCTACAGGGTAAATACACACAGGCAGAATAATTGCATTCAGCACAATTGGTTATAGGACTTGAGAGTAGTTTATGGCTTGATTCTGCACCACTTAATAGGATCTTTGTCACTGACTGCAACAAGTACATGTGTAACCCCTCTGGGGTTTAGGGAGCATGGCCCCTTTAAATCTTTTTCCTAATGGGGAAGGGGGAACTCCAAGGGGTGTCTCTGGAGCTGCGAGGAGGAAAGGGCTGCAGCCCGCAGGCCTCTCTGCTGCTTCACTTTGTGAGGGCCTGCGGGCTACAACCCTTCCCTCTCCACAACTCCAGAGACCCACTTTGGAGTTTCCCTCCTTTTTCACACTGTTCCCCCTCTTCCTTTAGGGTTACACATGCTTGGCCCTTACAAAGTAGCAGGTTGCCTACAGAACATCCAGTGAAATAAAAGATATATGAAAGCTTACAATGTTATACCATTTACTGATGAGACAAATGTTCAAAATCCTAAAGCAAAACAACCTGGGACATTCAGCACACACTTTGTGACTAAGGGGATTGGTAAGATCAGAGTAGTACAACCCTGTCCTGACACGCTTCCCTTTATTTGTATCTACGTTGGTTAAATGACACCCCTCTTCTATTGGGCATCCATCCTACACAAGCCAGTAATGGCCTAGTGCAAACTTTGAACTCTATGCTCGCTCTGTGCAAATCACATGGGCAACTAATGCAAAAACCTCCCGTATCCCTCAAGGCCATGGAGCTCAGACAACGAGATCTATTTGTGAGTTTTCGTGTAACACGCACTGCCTTAACCTATAAAAAGTGACCATTCTGGCTTCTGTCCTCCATCCCTCGTACTGTCTGCTTTATCCATAGGCCTAAGGGACATAAGGATTTTTGCAGAACAGGAAGGTGACCAAGCAGAGAGGAAGGAATATCCCATTTAGCCCTTTTTTTACCTCTCCACAGGTCTTAATGGAGGCAGGTGTGGTGGAATAAAGGCCATTAATGTTATTTGGGGTAAAAAAAAAAGCTCAGCGTTATGGATAATTTGGATAAGCACCTGTGCTGGGCAAACATGGCAGAGAAACATGTTCCTCAGACATTAATTTGGATTTCTAGTGAGTTCTCTCTGGTCATTCTCATGTTTTAGTCCTTACTTTCCATGTCCTTATGTTCATGCAAACAACATGTTAAAATTGCATGCACAAGGATTTACAGAAATCAAATTTTAAAAGTCACACACTGAAATATTTGCACTGGAAGTGCTTACATGCTCTTTCAGTCAGGGAAACACAGCTAAGCACTCTGATTAGGAATATGAATTATTTAATACTTGCAAACTGTTATGCAACCCATTCAAAGGATAAAAATTCTCAGCAACATAACTTGATAAACAGGATGATATCATAGTGGATAGTTCATGAGCTGAAATTCACTGCAAATTATTCTTCAGCCTAGCAATCACCCACATACATAGTCACTCACGAATGTTCAAAAGTCAACCTAAGACATAGGAAATAAAAGTGTGATCACTCAGCAAGACAGCAAGGCTTGGAAAGGTGCCTGTCTGGCATCACACTGAGACACAAAAGAATAAACACATGAGTTTGAAAAAAAGATGAAAGGCACCTTGCAAACTCAGAAGATGATAATAGGAGTAATAAACTGCCCATACTGCAAAAAGAAAAAATAGAAAGTTGTACTTCAAATGAAATGGAGAGCAAAGTAGGGACATGCAACAAAAGTCATCTTTAGTTAAGACAGGGTGATCAATAATTTGCTAAAACTCACCCGGGCCAGGATAAGGAGGAAGATACAGACATTACTTTGAGTTTTCTGTGCATAGGGAGTCCTGATAGCCATGGCATGAAGATATTTCATTGAAGGCTACTCCATGCTGTCACCTCTGAACACAATCAAAATTATTCCTGGCAGCTGCCAGCCACAGAATTCCTGAATGCAAGTTCCTCACCCCAGCTGGCCAAAAGAAAGATAATCTGGTCTTACAGAGGAAGAATTAATGTCATATTTGTTACCATTTGTTTGGATATTTTCTCTTCCTTTTTATAGTTCCCACGGAGTTTTTAACTGAGTAATATTTAAATGGATTCTGGATTTTCTTCCAAGTGTCAGACCAAGTACTAGAGGGAGCGTATTTCTATCACTAACAATCAGATCTTCTCATAGAGATATTGTCAGGAGTGCAAGTAATGTATATCCTCCAATATGCAGTACAGGCAAGAGATTTTTAGCAGGTATGGGGTACGGGAGGGTGGGCGGGACTGTGCTCTGCTCCTTAAAGGAGCAGAATGGAGTTAGGGAGGGTATTCATTCTTTAAATGGCTTTAACAGCACAATGCATAGGCTAACATACTTAAACAAAGCCTTTGCTTAAGTTTGTTAGCCTATGTATTGTGATGTTACCTTGGTCAGGAGTCCTCAAGAGGGGGGGATGGAAGGTGTTTAAACAGTGTTTAAACAGCTGGTCAGACCCACCCCCAAATACCTCCCCTTGCTACAGGAAGCTCTGCACCCCACCCTCATCGCTTTTCAGGTACAGAAGGGGTCGCAATACAGGGACCTACCCCTGTCTGCCCGACCCCAATGCATTCGGGACCCCCTCATACCTAGACCTCCCCACCGAGCCTCAACCCTGCATCCAGACCATCCCTCACTCAGTCCCCTACCCTGATAAGCCCCATCCCCTCTACACCTGAACCACCCTGACTAGCCACCTGCATCCAGACAGCCACCCCCCTTAGCCTCCTGGACCCTCACCGCACCAAGCCCCACTCCCCCCACACCCAGCTTGCCCCTGCAAAGACCCCCAGACCCATCCCACCATGCTGAGCCCTAGCCACCTTCACTTGGATTTCCCCTGCAGAATTCCATTGCCCCTATATCTGGACACACACCCAGTTCGCTCCGAGTCCCTGTGTATCCAGATCCCCCTCACACCTTTATTTTTGCCCCCTTAGTACCTTCATTGCAGACCTATGCACAAATCAAGGACAAGTTGAGCCAACGTGTTCACAAAAATCAGAATGCTTAAGTACCTTTTTTCAAAAGGCAATTGCATATGTTCCCTTTTGATGATACCATTTAGTTTAATAAGTGCTGTTCTCTATCTTCATTTGAGGCTCAGTGAACAACTAACAACCTTTTCTGCAATTATACTATAGTTTGTTAATTCATGTGTTTTTAAACATCTAACCTCATCTGTGTTCAGAAACATTAAAGCTCTGGTGTTAAAAGTATTCCTTTCAGGAGTTAGTTAATCCTGTGCTAAATCTGAGAATTCAGTGCAACAGCAATTTAGAAAGAGTCAAAAAGAGGACATATAATTTCTGTTATAGCTTATTTCAACACATTTCTCTAATTGTTGATTGGCCCTTCTTGGACAATGTAGATAATTAGGTTATATTTTCCCCTTCATTTCATAGTATCTCCACTTGTGTACACTGTGCCTGGGAGAACAAGCTGAGGGGAAAATACCAGAGTGTAGTAATTAGGAAAAATAGCAATGCAGAGTTGTGAACCACATCAAGAACATTAACATGTACTCAGAGAAAGGTTTCCACTAGAAAACAATTAGCTAATGACTATTTTAAGAGACTTGCCTAGAGTCATACTATTTCTTGTAGCGGTACAGACTAAAGCACCCAAGGATGAACTGAAAGTTTAATACTCAAACCGATATGGCATACTCAAATGCAGAAGGCAGTGTTGACTAATGTGTAGTGCACTAGAATGGGGATTCAGGAGACCTCATTTCTATTCCCAGCTGTGGCCTTTTGAGTTATTTTGGACAAGTCACTTCACATCCCTGTCCCTCAGTTTCTAAATCTGTAAATTGGGGATAAGGAGCTCAGTGTTTTACAAAGGTCATCAGTATCTACTGGTAAAAAAGCACTATATATAAAAAAAGTGTGAGGTATTATATTATCCAAGCTCTTGTTGCACTTTTTAGACCTCCAAAAGTGGATTAGCAGTCTTTCTGGAACTGAGAGATTTCCAGCACTACTTATTTGTAGTAAGAACTATTACAAGTGAACCATTGCCAGTTCTGGCAAGAATGAGGAAGTGCAGAGTTGTGTGAAAAACTGTTTGGTTTGAGTAAATTCCTATTGAGTTTTGGTAATCTTTAACAATCTCCAGTGTGCAATAAAAACCAAGTAAGAGGACCTTCTGCAGCACTTATTTAATCCCAGCAATGGACCATCAAGATAGTTACCCAATTCCAGTGAACTTGTTTGAAATATTAGATAGGGTATGGGGACCCCTTCTAATGATCTTCAACTGCCCTTAAAGGGAAGACACTCATCATTTTTAGGTTCACACCTGGTAATATCTCACTTTTTTCAATAGAAACAGTGAAACAAGAACCTGGGCTGGTAGAAAGTGACATTTACCATAAACGCAATAAATCCGATAGCAAAATTGTTTGTCAGGTGCATCCCGAGACTTTGAGTGTCTCAAACTTGGGCATTGGGTGCTGACTTGGAAAATTAACACTCAGGCTAGATTTTCATATGCTTTCCTCCCCACCCCTCACCCCACTAAGAAGCATCTTATCCACAAATGGTACCATTTACTTCAACTGCTTATAGAGTAAGATACGAATGTTGAATAGTGAGTATCTAGCCCTTCTCAGCACCACTACAAACATTAATTCTTTTATCCAATGCATGAATTGAAAAAATTAGAGCCGTACTTAATTTCAGTAGGTATGATCTGGATGACAGAGAAAAAGTGTTCCAGCTTCCAGAATTACCCTTCTATCTATAAGCTCTCTCTGTAAAACTTTCAATGAGTACTTTATTCAAATGGAAAAGATGCTCAGTTACGGTGATTGGGGCCAGAGTTGGACCTAGAAAGATAAACAATTTAAAAGATAAATATCGGGATGGGACGGGTTTCCCAAAGCAACAACTCTGTTGCACTGTTTTGTGATTGTACAAGTCATACCATAAGGCAAGACTTCGCAGTATAAAGAAATTGGTAGGTAGCATGGCATTTCTGGGCAACACATTTCATAATTTTACTGACATTGGAATAATAATTTGGAGACAATGGGATCATTTAATACAGCTCAGAAGAAATGTCTTGATAATTAACTGAGTGTTTTTTATACAGTCCATCAGGAATTGCACCACCAAATTTTACATAGATTTCTTTATGTGCAGCTTGTTTTAACAACTCTCTGAACTGGAATGGACCTGTAGTCTCAAAAGTCCAATAAAAGAACATATTGAAGACTTAATCCAAACCCAGTGACGTACTGCTGTTGGCTTCAATGGTGTTTGGATCGAGGTCTAAATGGTTGTCTAACTTTATAAAAACATTATTTACATGCCTTGACTTTGTGTGTGACTAGCAAACAAGCACATTAGTGTGTCATTTTAGAGTTCAAAATTATCAGAATACAAATTATTCAGTTATTACTTAAAAGTATTAACAATTACCTGTTTGTCTAATCAATACAGTTTCATTTTTGATCAGGGATAAATATTCTTTACAATTTCCCATATACATCAATCCACTTACTAGCACCTCCACATTTAAGCCTAGTTTCCATTACAGCCCCTAAATTCAATCCCTAGGGCCCGCTCCCCATAAATTGTCACAGGAAATGCTTTTCTAGTTACTCTCAGGTTACACTCGATTTCTGTTTGTTTATAAAGCCTGAAGGCAATTAGTGAAAAGTTCCCCTTTGTGAATCTGGGACACAATGAGGTATCAATTTAAAGCAGATATATTGTTAGCTATAGAAAAGCAGGCCCAGATGGAGTCTCTGTCAAGTTAGTATAGTCTAGCAGATTTTGGGTTTTGGGATGTTAGAAAACAAATGGAGTTGGATTAGTGGACACTGCTGTGAGGTGTCCAAACGTGCACAGCACATCTATTACATAGGTCTGCTATTTATCATATCATATCACCTCCACATGTGTTATTTGTATGATATGTGTATACAAATGCACATTAAAAAAGGCAGTTATGGCTTGCAGCAAATATATTTAATGACAAAAAGAGCAGGACTTCTCTAAACTCAGCATTATATTCCCATTCTCAGATGTTAATGGGGTGGAAAATTAAAAGAGATAACAGTAAGTGAAATTTGCTGTTTCTAAGTTCCTTAGTTTACTAGTCTGGTTCTAAGATTTTCCTGGCCAGAATTTATCATGCTCCTGATTTAAGTTCTTTTAAATTGCAAAGGTATAAAATTATCAGAATTATTACCCCCTGCTTGGGTCTCAAACTTTTTTTGCTCATCTGTCAAGATAGAGGGGATGATTTTATTGTGTTAGAATAATTTCCATGGTGAGATACAGTGTTGGGGGGGGGGGGGAGGGAGCATGAGAGAGAGGGATGATGCTGATGCCATTCCTGCGATACTCTGTTCTAGTAGTGCTAGGTCACCTTGCTAATGAGAAGATGCTAAATAAATCCAAGGCCAAGTAGAGCATAGAATTTGTGGGCAGTTGTTTTTATCAGCTGCACATTTGAAACTATATCTTTGCAATAGGCCCTGAAGCCAAGATCAGGAAACAGCGGTATGCATGTTTAAATTTTACAACAGCAACCTATACGAAATGGTCATATTTAAGACCTGATCTTACGATGATTTCACAGAGGCAGAGTAATGGGGTTTCAGACTTCAGGGGCCCTGTGGGAATCATTTGTAGAATAGAACACAAGACTCATAAGTTGCAAGCAGGGGATGAATAAATACACACTGACATAATTAACTAGCAATAAATGTACCTCTTAGTTTGTTGGCAGTTGTCCTGACCTGAAAGAATTGAAGTGTACAAAATGACCCATACCCTGACCTAAAGCACATTGAAGTAAACGGAATGATTCCCATGGACTTCAGGGGTGTTGATCAATATAGTGATGTTGTTTTAGGTCTAAAACCAAATAAACTTCCAACAGAAATGAATGGATTAGAGGAAAAGATCTGGATTGCTATAAGATATGCTGTTACTGCATGAATGACACTAATGGAGGATAAATCTTTTAACAACTCATATTGTAAAATAGATGCAAGAACTGAAAAGACTGTCACAACCAGAAGAATATATTTTATGGAACAAAAAAAATTGGCACCTCTAAGTAAGTGATAGGACATACAAGTCAACATATCCACCTTGCTTTTCTACCTACAATTAATGTTTTTCCATTATGAATTATATTTTTACCTACAGTATCACCACTAATAAGTTAATATCTTCCACTAAAAAGAACAGGAGTACTTGTCGCACCTTAGAGTAACAACATTTCAGCATAAACTTTCATAGGCTACAGCCCACTTCATCAGATGCATAGAATGGAACAGTCGGAAGATTATATATATATATACATCTTTATATATATATTGTGGCAGGGTGGGGCCTGACCCAGCCCTGCTGCCCCTTTAAGAGAGCAGGGAAGCCTCTGCAAACCTCCGAGTGAGGGAAGGCTAATCAGCCACCTGGGCTGCAGAGGGCTCAGGGTTATGTGTTGCACGTGGCAGCCTCTCCAGAGGATAAAAGCCTGTCAGCATGGAAGCCCAGGGTGAAGAGAGAAGGAGACAGAGAAGGTACAGGGAAGGGAGTAGCGCTGGTAGGGCTGAGGAAGGTAGCTGAGCTAACTGTTCCTGAGGCCAGCCAAGTGAGGGCTGGGCCTGAGCTAAAACCTGAGCTTACTTGAAACCTATAAAGCTGTATTTAGGTGGTGGGGCTTGCACTGTAAATAAAGAACACGGTTGGAAGCCACAAAAGAGTCTCCTGCCTGGTGTGACATGGGGGAAGAGCTGATCTCCTACAATATGTACACACACACACACACACACACCATGAAAAGGTGGAATTTGCCAGGCTATTTAATTTAGAGGAGCTATTATCAGGAGGAGAAAAAATAACCTTTTGTACTGATCATCAAGATGGCCCATATCAAACAGTTGACAAGAAGGTGTGAGGATACTTAACATGGGGAAATAGATTCAATTTATGTAATGACCCAGCCATTCCCAGTCTCTATTCAAGCCCAAGTTGATGGTATCCAGTTTGGAAATTAATTCCAGTTCATCAGCTTCTCATTGGAGTCAGTTTTTGATGGTTTTTGTTTGTAAAATTGTCACCTTCAAGTCTGTTATTGAGTGACCAGAGAGGTTGAAGTGTTCTCCTACTGCTTTTTGAATGTTATGATTCCCGATGTCAGATTTGTGTCCATTTATTCATTTGCAGAAACTGTCCGGTTTGGTCAATGTACATGGCAGGGGACATTGCTGGCACATGATGACATATCACATTGGTAGATGTGCAGGTGAATGGACCCCTGGTGGTGTGGCTGATGTGATTAGGTCCTATGATGATGTCCCTTGAATAGATATGTGGACAGAGTTGGCATCAGGCTTTGTTGCAAGGATAAGTTCCTGGGTTAGTGTTTTTGTTGTGTGGTGTGTGGTTGCTGGTGAGTATTTGCTTCAGGTTGGGGGGCTGTCTGTAAGTGAGGATTGGTCTGTCTCCCAAGATCTGTGGGAGTGAGGGATAGTCTTTCAGGATAGGTTGTAGATCTTTGATGATGCTCTGGAGAGTTTTTAGTTGGGTGGCTGAAGGTGACAGCTAGTGGCATTCTGTTATTTTCTTTGTTGAGCCTGTCCTGTAGTAGGTAACTTCTGGGTACCCTTCTGGCTCTGTCAATCTGTTTTTCCACGTCAGCAGGTGGATATTATAGTTTTGAGAATGCTTGATAGAGGTCTTAGAGGTGTTTGTCTCTGTCTGAGGGACTGGAGAAAATGCGGTTGTATCTTGGAGCTTGGCTGTAGACAATGAATCGTGTGGTGTATCCTGGATGGAAGCTGGAGGCATGTAGGTAAGTATAGCAATCAGTTGGTTTCCGGTAGAGGGTGGTGTTTAGGTGACCATCGCTTATTAGCACAGTAGTGTCTAGAAATGGACTGCTTGTGTAGATTGGTCCAGGCTTAAGTTGCTGGTGGGATGGAAATTGTTGAAATCATGGTGGAATTCCTCAACGGCTTCTTTTCCATGGGTCTAGATGATGAAGAGGTCATCAATGTAGTGCAAGTAGAGTAGGATTGCTCGAACAACACTTCCTTAGCTCTCATCCCCTAAGTCAATCATAAAAATGTTGGCATACTGTGGGGCCATATGGGTACTCATAGCAGTGCCGCTGACTTGAAGGTATATATTGTCCCCAAATGTTAAATAGTTGTGGGTGAGAACAAAGTTACAAAGTTCAACCACCAGGTTTGCCATAACATTATCAGGGATACTATTGCTGACAGCCTGTAGTCCATCTTTGTGTGGAATGTTGCTATAGAGGGCTTCTACATAGTGTTCATAGTGGCCAGGATGGTGTTTTCTGGAAGATCACCGACGGATTGTAATTTCCTCAGGAAGTCAGTGGTATCCCAAAGATAGCTGGGAGTGCTAGTAGCGTAGGGCCTGAGGAGAGAGTCCGAATAGCCAGGCAATCCTGCTTTTAGGATGTCAATTCCTGAGATGATGGGGTGTTCAGGATTTCCAGGTTTATGGATCTTGGGTAACAAATAGAATACCCCTGGTTGGGGTTCTAGGCATGTGTCTGTATAGATCTGTTGCTGTGCTTTTTCAGGGAGTTTCTTGAGCAGATGGTGTAGTTTCTTTTGGTAATCCTCAGTGGGATCAGAGGATAATGGCCAGTAGAATGTGGAGTTTGAGAGCTGCCTACAGCCTCTTGTTCATATTCCAACTTATTAATGATGACAACAGCACCTCCTTTGTCAGCCTTTTTGATTAGGATGTCAGAATTATTCCAGAGGCTGTTGATGGCATTGTGTTCAGCACTGCTGAGGTTATGGGGCAAGTGATGCTTTTCCACAATTTCAGCCCACACACGTCAATGGAAGCAATCTATGTAGAAGTACAGTCTGCTGTTTGGACCTTCAGAAGGAGTCCACGCAGAATCCTTCTTTTTGTAGTGCTGGTAGGAAGGTTTCTGTGGGTTAGTATGTTGTTCAGAGGCGTGTTGGAAATATTCCTTGAGTCAGAGATGTTGAAAATAGGATTCTAGGTCATCACAGAACTGTATCATGTTCTTGGGCCTCGAGGGATAAAAGGAGAGACCCCGAGATAGCCTGCCAGAAGAGTCTGTCCTAAGAGTATAGCTTGAAAGATTAATAATATTGTTGGGTGGGTTAAGGGAACTACTGTTGTGGCTCCTTGTGGCATGTAGCAGTTTAGATAGTTTAGTGTCCTTTTTCCTTTGTAGAGAACCAAAGTGTGTGTTGTAAATGGCTTCTGTGGTTTTTGTAAAGTCCATCCATGAGGAAGTTTGTGTGAAAGATTGGTTTTTTTATGAGAGCATCCAGTTTTGAGAGCTCATTCTTAATCTTTCCTTGTTTGCTGTGTAGCATGTTTATCAGGTGGTTTTGTAGTTTCTTTGACAGTTTTTGGCACAATCTCTCAGCATAGTCTGTGTAGTAAGTAGATTGTAATGCATTTTTTACCTTTAGTCCTTTAGGTATGATGTCCATCTACTACACTTTATATGGGGGAAAACTGCGATCTGATAAAATAGTTTTACAATAAGATACTGTTGCAGGGTGACCTCTCGAATCCCGTAGAAACGAGGCTCAGACACAGTGGCTAGATGGAAAGTGGTGAGTTTATTGGAATGTAGTGACATCACAATGCCTGAGGGCCCCAGCTGCAGGCTGTCACTGATGAGGGACCTGGCACACCCAAGCGATGCCCAGGAAAGGAGCCCAACACACAAGGGTGTGTCAGAACAGAAATACTCATGCTCATTTACATCTCATACATAAACATATCTCATAAACAGCAAGCAAGATTGGTTGATTACATGCTGTTATGCCCTTGTTGATTATATGCTGTCCTGCCTCAGTTTACCTATTTAGTTTCACACGCACTCGTTCTCACACAGACAGGGTAAACAACTCACGTAGCTGAGAAACTGTTCTCAGACACACACGAAGTAACAGAAACACAAGGCCATTCCCATGGTGATAACCTTATTATGCCGTTCCCTGGAGACGACTCAGAAGCGTAACTACGCCCCCTAATGATTGCCGTCACAATAATCTTCCGCTCACTACAGATACTATTGTTACTTTTTTTTTTAGGGGCAGAGTCTTATATCTTTATCCATTTCAAATAGTAACTTACACCACAAAAAAAGTCCATTGATTTCAGTGAGATAACTCACAGAATTAGCCCCTTAACAGATATATTGATGTGTCTAGTATGCAGGCAACAGGGGGAAAAAATAATCCTAGGGTTTTATACTATCACCCATCACTAGTCTCGAAATGTCTTCCACATAAAAATCAATATCAATAGCAAAGTCCCTAGGGACCTTCAGAATCTCTATCACTTCTCTTTTCAGGATAAAATTCTGCTTGGGGTGAGGTTTTGAATTTGTTGGTAGGGGGTTAGGGATAGAAAGGAGATTTAATGCTGAGAATTACATTCTAATGAAAACTTAAAGAAAATAATAGCACAAGTAATCAGAGCTAGACAGATACAGACACGAATGTCATCAGCTAAGACCAACATGCACTTTTATGTGCTTTTTTAACTTTTAGAACTCCTAATAATAAGATTTCTAATGGAAATTCTTACAGAATTATGGCTAACATTGGACTGTTGGATGATCTTAGTATTATGTGCTTAGATTCCACAAAGAACAGCACCACAGTATTTTTAATACTTCCTCCTTAAAAGGGAGCATTTCAGATTTTTGACAATTATTCCTTCTTTTAATATGGTAAAACAAATCTTTGATTCCCTACATCCCTTAGTTTGCTTGCTGTTTAAGAGGCCACAAGCAGTAATAGCAACCATTATATATTGACAGCATTATATAATCTCCTACGTAATGAGGCCCTGTCTTCACTACCACTTTAATTCGATTTTAACGATGTTAGGTCGAATTAAACGTGTACCTGTCTTCACATACATGCCCTTAACGTCGATGTAAAGGGCCCTCAAGATCGAATTTGGAACTCCTGCCTGACGAGAGAAGTAAGGCTAATTTCGACATTCCAAGCTCGACTGTGGGCTAGTGAAGATGGAACTGACATTAATAGTCTCCAGAGGCTGTCCCACAATGCTCCATTCTGACTGCTCTGGACTGCCTCACTGCTCCACTGTGACCGCTCTGCACTGCACTCTGAACTCGCTGCTCTGGCCAGGTTTATAAGACCCGGGAACATTTGAATACCATTTCCTGTTTGGTCAGCGTGGCCAGCTCACCTGAACAGCTCAGTCGCCATTCAGAGCAATCAGCAGCACTAGCTGCCATGCAGAGCTCAGCATCACAAGACTCCATGCAGAGCTCTTCTACCCTGGAGACCAGCCAGAGGAGAAGAGCTCCAGCATGGTCCACTCGTGAGGTGCTGGATCTCATCGCTATCTGGGGAGAGGAATCCGTGATGTTGGAACTACGCAACAACAAACGGAATGCCAACACCTATGGAAGAGTCTCCAAGGCCATGCTAGAAAGGGGCCACAACAGAGACACCACACAGTGCTGCGTGAAAATTAAGGAGCTGAGGCAATCGTTCCAGAAAGCCAAAGAGGCAAACGGACGATCGGGGGGCGCGCCACGGACATGCAGGTTCTACAATGAACTAAATCAGATAATGGGGGGCGCCCCCACCACCATCGTGCCGGTCTGCGTGGACTCCACAGATGGGATAATCGTCAGGGAGGAGACTGATTCCGAGGAGGACGACCATGAGGAAGAGGAAAATCTCACAGAGCAGCAGGAGGCCAGCGGAGAACCCGTGTTCCCAGAGAGCCAGGAGCTGTTTATCACCCTGGAGCCAGCACCCTCCCAAGCCTCCCAGGGGGGTAAGTGTTTCTTTTTTAAGGGATTACATGATGCGTGATTTTGTACAGGAAGCATTTATTAATGAGTAACTTGCCCTAAGGTCTTAGTGTGCTTTCATTGCTGGTCAATTTCTACTCAAAGAGTTTGTCAATATACTCCGGGATTGACCATAAGTCCTCCGCGGACATTTCAAGGAAGCTATCCAGGAGGTAGCGATGAATCCAGCGCAGCAGATTTCTGGGGAGAGCCGCCTTATGTGGTCCCCCGTGATAGGAGACCATCCCATGCCACGAAAGTAGTAAGTTGTCTGGTATCATTGAGCAGGCTAGCATTGCGGCGTATGGACCAGGACTTTGCATGGAGTCAAGGAGCATGCGCTCTCTATCTCTCCGAGAAATTCTCAGCAAAGTGATGTCATTCATGGTTGCCTGTTTGAGATACGGACTGCAATTAGTAGGGAGATAAAGATTCCCAGCTGCAAAGTACTCTTTTCTGCTGAGGACCGACCAACCGCGCACCCCCTCCCCCCCCACGAACGCTGACCCCCCCCCCCCTCCCCCAGCCCGTAGCGGTAGCTAGCAGGGAACCAGAGCAGTCTGCAAGCGGTTGCTTCCGCTTCAGATCCAACGCGCACCCAACCTCCCCCCCAAGCCCGTAGCGGTAGCTAGCAGGGAATCTGAACAGTCCGCAAGCGGTCTGAAGAGCCCCAAAAAGACCGTAGCCCTTAGAGAGAGATTTTTTGGCCTTTGCTTTGCAGTTTGTGGGTCAGTGGGCGCCACGCGGTGGGGGGGAAGGGGGTGAGGCTACTCTACAATATGCAAGTGCCACTTTTAACTTACCATGGCCGGCTGCACAGTGATTTCAGAAGCCGTGTTGGGCTGAGGCACGCATATGTGTCTGAGATGCTCTGACTTTTCTGTGAGCTATTCAGTCACTTTTAGGTGTAGAACATGACCTTGTACAGAAATCATATCAGGCATCAGAATACTGAGGTTACAAAGAGCATACTACTCCCATTGTGTACCGTCCGAGACTGCATCTGCCTCCTAACCTTGAATGTATCTGTCTCATAACTTTCAAACATTCTTTTCCCACATTCGCCCACAGATGAACAATTATCTCAGAATCCCCCGGCCTGCTCCTCCTGCCGTGCAACGCAGATAAGAAAGCGTAAAAAGAAAACGCGAACGCGCGATGATATGTTCAGTGAGCTCCTGGAGAACTCGCGCGATGAGGCAGCCCGCCAGACGGAGTGGAGGGAAAGAATGATAGAGGCAAGGGATCGAGAGAGACAGGCAAGGGATCGAGAGAGACAGGCAAGGGATCGAGAGCCGCTGAAGAAAAGAGGGAAGAGCGCGAAGAAAGACGCATGGATGCTTTGCTCCATATAATGGAGGACCAGAGCAACATGCTGCGATCTCTGGTGGAGCTGAAGCATGCCCAAAGACCACCTCTGCAGCCCCTGTGTAATCACCTCCCCTCCTCCCCAACTCCCATAGCTTCCCCACCCAGACGCGGGGTGAGAACACGGGGGGGCAACCTCCGTGGGCCGCTCTACTCGACCCCACAAGCCAGCAGAAGCAGCAGCAGCAGGCTGACGTTCTCGGAAAAGTTTTAAAAGCTGCTGGGTCTTGCCCACCCCTCCTCTCCCCCCTTCCCACCCCCCACCCCCCACCCCCCTCCTCTGTCCGCTCCTCCCCCACTGCAACTGCCGGTTTCCCTCCAGGATACCAGGACAGTGATCCCCTGTACTTGTATTTCCGATGAACCAATAAAGGAACCACGATTTTTCAAACCGTGATTTTATTTCCTCTGCAAGCATGGGGAGGGGGGAGGGAAAGAGGGTTCAAGGGCAGCAGGCTTAGAGTACAGCAAGGGAGCAGATTCTCAAACGCCATCTCGGGCACTCATAAAACGGTCTTTCAAGGCGTCCCTGAGGCGCAGGGCCTCACGGTGTGCTCTTCTACTTTCCCTGCTGGTTGGCTGCTCATAAGTAGCAGAAAGTAAATTTGCCTCTGCCTCCCAGCCCGCCATAAATGTTCCCCCCTTGCTCTCACAGATATTGTGGAGCACAGAGCAAACAGCAATAACAATGGGGATATTTCTCTCGCTGATGTCTGAGCGAATCAGTAAGGAACGCCATCTCCCCTTCAGACGGGCAAATGCACACTCTACGTCCATTCTGCACTTGCTCAGCCTGTAGTTGAACAGCTCCTGACCCCTGTCCAGGGCTCCTGTGTAGGGCTTCATAAGCCAGGGCATTAGGGGGTAGGCTGGGTCCCCAATGATAACGATCGGCATTTCGACACCCCCCACGGAAATTTTCTGGTCCGGGAAGAAAGTGCCTTGCTGCAGCTGCCTAAAAATCCGAGAGTTCCTGAACACTCGAGCGCCATGAAGCTTTTCCGGCCACCCCACGTACAGGTCGGTGAAACGTCCCTTGTGGTCAACCACTGCTTGCATGACCATTGAGTAATATCCCTTCCGGTTTCTGTACTCGGCGGCCTCGTGGTCCGGTGCCAGGATAGGGATATGAGTCCCATCTATAGCCCCACCACAGTTAGGGAATTCCATGGCGGCAAAGCCATCTATTGTGGCTTGCAGGTTTCCGAGGTTTATAACCCGGTGTAGCAGCCGCTCAACGATTGCCCTGCTTACTTGCATCACAGCAAAGCCCACTGTAGACCTACCCACCCCAAACTGATTCGCCACTGACCGGTAGCTGTCTGGCGTTGCAAGCTTCCAGAGGGCTATCGCCACTCGCTTCTCAACTGTAAGGGCCGCTCTCATTTTGGTATTCCTGCGCTGGAGGGCCGGGGACAGCAAGTCACAAAGTTCCATGAACGTGCCCTTTCGCATGCGGAAGTTTCTGAGCCACTGGGAGTCATCCCAGACCCGCAGCACTATGCGGTCCCACCAGTCCGTGCTTGTTTCCCTGGCCCAGAATCGGCGTTCGATGGCATGAGCCTGCCCCATTGCCACCAAATTTGACAGATTGTCAGTCGCCCTACTTCCAAAACCGTCAGTGTCCCTGTCGTCCCCGCTGTGCACGTCCTTGTCCATCTCCTCCTCACTGTCGTCGGGTTCCAGAAAGCGCGGTTGTCCCCGGATCGCATTCCTCCTCTGCAGACGGTGCAGCATGAACTCCGCAACCGTGACCGAGGTCCTCACAACGGCCATTACTGCAGCCGTGGTGTCAGCGGGCTCCATGCTTGCAATGCTATGGCGTTAGCACGGCGCGGAGAAAGGGCGCGAATTATGGGATGCCTACCCACAGTGCACCGCTCATAATGGGGGTCGGCGGCGCGGAAAAAGGGCGCGAAATTTGGAAATGCCTACCCATAGTGCAGCACTCGAAATGGTGCCTGCTGGGGGATCAGGGAACTGTGGGATAGGTACCCAGAGTGCAACGCTCGTCATGTCGACGCTTGCAAAAGTTGTGCGGACAGACACTGTCGACTTGCTGTACTTAGCTGTGCCTAGTGAAGACACACAAAATCGACTGTATACAGTCGCGTTCACAACATCGAAATAAAGGAAATCGAACTACTGCTGTAGTGAAGACGTACCCGTAGAGTGCTTTAAAGCCCTTTGGGACTCTTTTCTTTGTTTTGTTCCTTTGTGCTTTACTTTGGGTTTTCTTTTGTACATTGCTAAATGACTACTTTGGCTGAATACTGGCTCATCACTACTCAAGCATTTTTCCCCATCACTTTTAAAATCCACATGATCTGACCTCCTGCATAATTCAGGCCCTAGATTTTCACCTAGAAATTCCTGCAACGAGCCCAAATGTATTAGACTCAGTTTTGTACACTGCTATGCTTGTGCACGAGGATGGGAAGAGGGTTAAGAGGCCTGTGCAAATTGTAGGTACAAGTCTCTCACAAAGGACATGAGCCTATTAAGAGATGGGGCCTAGCAACAATGTAATAATCCCAGTTACCACTATTCGGCCACATGGGCACACGGTCTGCATGTCCAGTATCCCCAAGTCAGCTATTGACTCCAGTATACTCCCATCGGAAGTTAAAGTTAGCTGGCAGATGGTGGTGGAAATTTACAATGGAAAGTATTCCCCACACAGCATGGTATCCAAAACATTTCCCAAGATCATCCTCTTTAGACAGCAGTATTTCTGTGGCAGAGCATGCATGGGAAGAGGTACAAGTTCTTGCTCATTCTGTGCCATCCAGGATAAAGGATAGCACTTATCTTCTGACTTGACAATGCCTTCCTGTTTATGGTTTGCTTTGCAGTTATAATTAATCCATTTATAACAAATGTTTCTTCTTCCTCTTATTTGATGTTATTTATCTTAACTCTATAAAGGAATTCTTTGAAAAACAAATTACCTGGCAACTATATCGTCCCTTTCAACTCCCAATCTCTAGCCTCAGGAACAATGCAGGAAAACAACAAAGACATGCTGAACACAAAGTCATTAATAAACCCTCTTCAATTAAAAAAGAACCAGGGCAGAGGAATAGTGCAGACAATCTGTAGTACATCCTACCAACATGTAGTCTATCCTTTTGATAATAAATTAAAACAAATAGGCAATGATCCAACCGTAAAAAGCCTTCAAGACAATTTATTTAAACTCATCACCACTTTTAATTCTTTCCACTCCACTCATTATAAACATGAGGTTTCATACTTGCTGTTCTCTAAATTCTGTAGTAGATGGGACCTGGTCCAATGCCCATGGAAGTCAGTGGGAGTTTTTCCATTGACTTTTTTGTGAGCTCAGGGCCCTATCATGTATGCTCGTTTCCTCCTCCTGCAAATTCTGGACTCCTGTCCATACCTTGAGTAAGCAGGTCTTGCACAGCATGTGGGGAACAGAAGGACAAATAGGGGAGGGGTTTGGAATGGACAGTTTTCCCATGATTCTGCAGCAGGAGAGAGGACACTAGCTCCAGCCTCACTGAACATCCTTTATGCAAATGTACCCAAATCTGCACTCCTTCTATCACTCCTAGGGAGAGCTGTGTTCCAGGGTAGTTCTGGGGCAAACAGGGTGAAGCCTGAAGTCCCTGTGGCACATCCTCTCCATGGCCTGTTTTTCCATGCAACAGAACAGAACACTACTGCATCTGAGCCCATCTGATTCTGGGATGGCTGATGCAAGAATAAGTGCATCTGCAATGGCTCTCAGCTGTGCATTTCCTGTATTTGTAACTGACCTGTTTGTCTGCTTTCAAATATACATGTTAGGTCCATATGTTCTAATGCTCTTCAATATTTGTCAGCTTAGGAGTTGGATCATGAGAACAGCAGAGAAGTGGTTAAGTTAAATCCAAAGTATTACTTCAGCTACTCTGTGGGGTTTTTTTCCCCCATTTCAAAACAGTACAATTCTAAAAAGAAAAAAAGTAATCTACATTTTTCATTGACATTGTATACCTTCCAAAATCCCTGCAGACACAATACGACTTTAATGGCACAGTTGCTATTTTTTCCTTCCGAACAATCATGATCTCAGTGGAAGTGACACTAAGAGATGCTGCCACTGAAATTGTATCTCTGGAGACAGAGATTTAATGGAACCCATTCAATTTACCTTTGACACAATGAAAACATTATTAAAAGTAACTAAAGTGTATTCATAATAGTAGCTGCTTTTCAAATGTCAAATCCTCAGTGTTTTATTCCTCAAAATAAAAGCAATCACTAATTCTTAGTCCTCACAAATGTTGCTAAATTGAGCAGTGAAGTAACAGGACTGCCACTCTGACTTCACAGGTTTGTGGAAGAGTAATCTTCCCTTTCCATAAGTGAGGCAGGGCAAACAGCTTGATTCAGACTCCATCTTTGTAATGGTGACAGCAATAACCAAAGGTTATTTGGTAATCCCTGCTTCCACTGTGGCCAAATACAGCACATGACACAGGAGTGACTCAGTAAATTTCCAAGAATATAAAATTAGGTTTGGCCCCTGTGGTAAACCCAGGGCAGGCTACTGCCAGAGGGGTTTGTGGTGAGAGAGGTAACTGCAGGTTAATTGGGTTCAGCTGAGCAAGGCTGCCACTGACCAAAGCAGGATCAGCTGAGCCCAATTAAAAGGCTGACAGAGACCTTTTTAAACCCTCCTCCCCACCCCACCCCCCCCGGAAGAGGGAAGAGAGATAGAGGGAGTGAGGCTGCCTGCAGGTTTGGGGGCTGTAGCAAGTAGCAATAGGACAGGGAGCCTCTCCCAGAAGGGAGGCAGCTTCCCTAGACAGAGGAGAGAAACCCAACCAGAAAAGGAGAAGGGAAAGCCTGCCCTTGGGCTCTCTAGGCGGTTTGCCTGGACAGCCCTTGCCTCACTAGAGCAGAAAAGACTTAGGCCCAGTGAGTCCGAGAGGGCACCTTGCCACACCCTTAAGAAGCAATCAGCAACATAAGAGATAATGAATCCCCCATAAATGGACAAACTTCCTTGGAGTGAAGAAGACTGGATGCAACCAATGTCTAGGTTATTTTACAGAGGGGAAAAGGGAGGCCCACCATCCATTTTGTCTGTCCGCAGGATGCTGTCTGGTCTGCATCATTATGGATCATTCCATTGCAAAGAGGTTTTAGCTTCAAGCTCCTAATAGGCTATACTGCACACATGCAAGTTTTATCCAGTTTATAATTTGCCCAATCTAAACATATTTTCATGGAGAGAGCAAAAAAAGGATCTTTGTCTATAGTATTATTTCCCCTGCTGACTTTCAAGTATCCATTCCAAACCACTGACACACTAGAGCACTTCCGTAGGAAAAAGAGGCTAACAGTTTCTATTTTTCCTCAAATGTGCTCTCAAGAACAGAACTTTGTCGACATTTAAACAAATTTTAAAAAGAAATATAAATAAACCACAGCCTGATTCCAAGAATAAATGTGGATAAAACCTTAGCCTGCACAGTTAAAATTTGGCAAAGTTATAAGGAATTGAAAAATTATGCTTATAATGGCAAGAATTAGGCAACTTAACTTTGGCGTGACTACCAGCCCCCTCATTATAGAACAATACATTTTCTATTGTCTATTCAGAACTGGTGAAAAAAATCCCAATATTTCACATGTATAAAAAACTTCTGGTGAAAATTTTCATTTGACTTCAACCCACATTGTGATCTCTGAAAGTGAACTGTATTATGCGTGTGTTTTCTTCACTAAAATGTATTGGGATGGGCATGACAGGCTGATTTATCAGAACAAGTGAATAGCAAAAATTAAGAGCTGGTATGTTAAATAAAGTTACTATAGTTCCATTCAAACATTGCTAATTGAACCAGCCACCACTGCAATGCTGAATAAAGACAAAGTTGCAAATTCATAAATATTGTCATTGCTTTTATTTAGCAGAGCAGCAAACACAGAAGGTAAAATCCTAGCCCTACTGAAGTAATTTGCTATCGACTTCTGCGAGGCCAACATTTTACCCTAAGGAGCATAAAATGTGTTTTGTTTTCCTTCAGTTTTCAGCGCCTTTTCTAGTAGTGATAACACAAATTCAGGGAAACCTGAACAGACAGCATGAAAAATCTTTTGACAAGACCATACTAATATAACCCTTCTGCCAGGTGCCATCAGCAGCAGAAAGTGCCAGGTTCAATTTTCCAGGGGTTTCCTTAAATTCTTAACTAACACTGGCTTGAGTCTCCATCCAGAAACCTGTGAATCTATATATACTTTCCTGGGTGCCATTGATGGACATTACTTCTCACCTTGCAAGCACTGCATCCACAGTCAGAAATAAATAACTGTATTGGAGGGGTGTGGCAAATTACTCCCACGATATTGATGGGTCCTGCACTTTCTCTTCTTGTGGGGGAATTCAGGGAGCCTTTTTCTTGCCTCTGAACAGGGTATTAACTGTCCCACAAGTATCCTAGAGGGGAGAAGGGGAGAAGGGGAGAGGGAGGGACCCGGGCCCGCCCTCTACTCCAGGTCCCAGCCCAGGGTACCTGAGGATAGCAGTAAACTACTGGGATTAGCTACTCCTTCCCCTGGACTACTTCCCTCTCCTACTCTTCAGCTTGTGGGGGGCTTCCTGCCCTCTCTCTACACAAGTAAAGTTCCTTTACTTAAGGTCTGGGTCGTTCTTAGCTCACCACAGCACTTCTTCAAACTCTCTCTGCTCCAACTTCTCCAAACTGTTCTCTGCTCCAACGCCTCCAAACTCCTTCCAAGCACCCACACCTGTCTGCCTGAGGCAGGGGTTTTTATTAAGGCCTTAATTGACAGCAGGTGCTCCTAATTAATCTGCTGCCTGCTTCCCTAGTCTACAGGGAGCCACACCCTAATGAACCTGGAGTTGATATATCTCCCCTCAAACACTCTGCCACAGCTCCCTGGCCTTCCTCTATCACAGGGGAGAGGAGGAGACAACAAAAAAGAATAAATTTGGGGAAACCAGTAATTACGTTAAATTCAGTGAGGTCATACTCCACTATCCAGGGTGTCTTAACAGTAGCCCCAGCCTCAATCCTTCTTCAGCCATTGTGAGTGTTTGATGTGTTCTGGCCACTTCCCTCCTCCATACACTCAGTTTGCTGTTCTGGGTTGGGGAAATCCCAGGATTGTAGCAGATCAGTGCTGCTTGGGGACTCCGCTACCAGACCTAGTGGAAGTGAGGCATAAGAAAACTGCATAAGAAAAATCTTAATATACATAACTCTATGGCCAAGGTTTGCAGCTCAGAGGGGAAGTGGCGTGATGCTCTATGCCATCGTTTTGGCCCCCGAATCTGAGAGGTCTGTGAGACTGGTTAGATGTTCTTGTGACAAGAGGCAACCCAGTGTTTCCAGCTCCACCTGTCTAGTGCCAGAGAATAGTACAGTCCTGGGGAAGTTAGAGCGGCTGCCAGCCTTATGTAATTTATACCTGGTTTCCCATGATCCCAAGGCGCTACTCCTACAGTCAGGAACAGCTGAAGAACAGAGGTGCCATAGGCATGCCCACTCTTTCCTAGCTACACTCCCATAGTCGTGGCTCAGTGTAATCCAGGGATTCCCATTTCACCAGGGAATTCTCAGGTTACTGGTTAAACAAGCTGTCCAAAGCAATGACATCTGTCATCTAGAATATGTCTCTTTGTATTTTTCTATATGTAAATATCAGAGTGGCTTTGAATAAGATTCAGGACCACATTTTTAGAGAGGTCTCAAACTGCCCTCTAACATTTCACCGTCAGCTTTTCCATGTCCATTTTTGACATGTAAAAATTTTGCTTTGTTTGCACACATTGCAATTGCTTGTGCAAATGAAGTAGAATAAAATCCTTATTTATGAGTTAATGGGGGATTGAGTGGTGGCTGAAGTCACATTCAGCAGGAGCAAGATGACTTACACAGTAGAGAGACAGTTCATATAACCAGCCATTCAGAAGATCAATCTTCATTAAACACACACACACACACACACACATGCACACACACTCATCATTAGGGTTCTACTGCAGTAAACTCCTTGCCTGAGTTGTGTGCTCAGAAATGGTCATAGGAGATCAGCTGTTTAAATCCCACAGAGAACCCGCTTCATGTTCTCTGCTACAGATTCCAGGTAACTGGGTAGTTAATTCTATTAAGGCTTTCTGTGTAGCAATTGGATAGAGCAGTGGTTCTCAAACTTTAGCAGGACCCTAAGGCCCCCCGTCAACCTCAGGCCCTGCCCCCACTTCTCCCCTACTCCCAAGGCCTCACCCCACCTTTTCCCATCCCCGCTCAAGATGTGCACCTCAGCTTCCCTGCCTCATAATGCCCCCTCCTGAGTGTGCCCTGTCACTGCTCCTCCCTCTCCTTACTAGTGCCTCCTGCATGCCGCTTAACAGCTGTTTCCCAGTGTGCGGAAGGCACTGGGAGGGAGGGGAAGAGTTGAGGAAGAGAAGGGGGAGTTGATCATCAGGGCCTATGAACCCCCGAAGGGTTTCCAGACCCCAGTTTAAGAAACACCAGGATACTGAAAAATACTTTTTTCTAACTTGAAAAGCATCCAAGAGAACAATCACAAGGAGCATCAGAAAAAATACACTGGATAATTTATGCACCTTTTTTTTTTTTAAAAAAAAAGGTTTTATCATAAAGGATCCTTGAAAATGGTCTTAATGGTACTAATTAAGTTAGTTAGCAAAAAGAATAAGCTCTCTGGGGAAAAAAAAGATTTTATTTCAGAATATGCAAACAAGTTTGCCTTTTTAGTCTAGTTATTATTTTACTTTAATCATATTGCATATACATGTATTCTTTACTCTTATTTTAAAAATGAACATCCACACTAAAACTGTTTGGAGAAAAAGCTTGTAGATAGTGATGGATCTAAGCAAAATCTCAGTTCTGCATGCACCAGTTTAGCAAAGCTCAATCAAAACTTGGGCCTGGGACCAAATTTTGCAGTGGACTCCTATTTCTGTAATAGTTTACAACCCTAGATCTGAACAACTCCCCATATTCAGGTGTTGGACATTGAGATCTACACCCAAATTTAACATCTCATTTCTCTTTACTTGTGGGGCACGCTCTTCACAAGCTCAGTGTCAGACTTTGACTGACTCCTTGAGGATACATTCTCTACCTCTCTGGAGCAACTGGAGTGACCAGATGTCCCAATTTTATAGAGACAATACCGATTTTTTTAGTCTTTTTCGTATATAAGCTCCTATTACCCCCCCACCCCCATCCTGATTTTTCACACTTGCTGTCTGGTCACCCTAATCAAGCAACTCACAAGGATTACTTTCTCTCTGAAGGAGCGAATTTATCCACTTATCATGCAAACTACAGTTGTAATGCAAGATGAGACTCTTCTGGCTGTGGAAGTACATCTCTTAAGTACCTCGCACTCTGTTGCCTGGACTTTCATGTGTATACTGCTCCACACCACTATGTAGTCAGGATGTTTCTCTGAGAGGAGATGTCTAAAGCTGCATTGTTTACACACATTCTGAAACAAAAGCCACAGGAAGGGTAGAAAACAAACAAACAAACAAAAAAAGCCTGAACCGTCTTCTGTGGTCTCAATAATCTAAAATTCCAAGTGCCATCTTCTGGGATTTTATCTTCCCGATATTTCCACTCCCTCTGGCTCCTATTCCATTTTTAGATATCTTTCCCACTCTCTGTGGCACACTGGGGAACATGAACAGAAGTATAGACCCAAAGCCAAGTAACTCTTGGGGAGCCATCCTACATTTTACTGGTAGGAAGGCAAAGTGCTGCATACTTTTTTCCTTCCAATAGGCCAACTGTGACAGCAAAACAATATGGGTGACATTTTAAAAGGCTCACACAATGCATGTTTGCATGCACAAACTAGGAAACAGCATGTACAATGATCCATGCAAATAGCTGACTTGTACATGAAAGAATTGTTTGTAGCAAGCCGACATGGAGAATTAAAGACAGTAATTACATTTTGCACTGATCTCTGAAAATTTGGAACAGTGTTAATTTCTGGAGGACTAAAAATGTGTTTTTGCCACATTCAACAATAATATTTTCACTCTACACAGTGTTCCATGCATCCCCACAACAAAGTAACATGTTCCAATATAATTCAACATTCATGAAGCAGCTAGCAGTCACGTAACTTTCTATCTGGCCTACGCAATAGTAGCAGGAACTGATACTACAAATCATCTTGAATCTTATGTCCAGGCCATTTAACAGGGATGAATATGGCCCATTATATCTTAAGGCAGGTTTCTGAGAACCAAAAGCAGACTCCCGAAGGAGTCTGTTTCAGCCTGTCCTGGACAATCAGTGTCCTTTGTTCTCAGATGTGCCCACAAATCTTTTGAGAAAAATCCTGCAGTTCTTCCTTTGAAGCACCGTTGCAGCCAGCAGACAGGATTCTACACAGAGCGCATCTGGCAGCAAAACCAGGTCCTCAGTGTTAGACAATGGCTAACACTTGCCAATGCCGTGATTATAATTAACATTTTTATCATCAAAAGGCAAGTAGTGGTGGACATATTGGAAAGCCCACATTCCTGTATTTAGCGTGGTGATGGCTGACGTAGTCAAGGGTTTACCTGCTTGATACTGGGCTCTCAGCGACATTTGGATTCTCAGCTGGATACTGCTGTCTGAGGATCCAGCAGGATTTGTGCATGCCAGTTTTTAAACCAGTGGAGTGGTCCAAAGCACCTGGGACCAAGGCAAGATTTGGCACAGTCTCTCTATGAAAACTAACATTCATGCATATTTCGGCTACATTTTGGACTCTCAGAAGTTAAACAAAATCCTTTGCTGTCAGAGTGAGATACAGAGCTGGGTTTAGGGCTAAGCTAAGGACACTGTCCCACGAGTCCCTGAAAAAAGGGGATTGAAAAACAAACAACACTATTGCAAATGCTTCCAGGCACCTTTCTTCCTGTTGTCTTAACTGCTCACAGCTCTCTGTCACCTATCTGAGAGGTAAACCTCTCGAAAAAGGAAGAAAGGACTTTGACTCCCCAGCTGGGGTCTACTGGCAATCTTTCCTGTCCTTTCACCCTCTCAAAAAGGCCAGGGAATATATTCCAGTCTTATACTGAGCTACTCTCTGTGGGATGATGAAGTCTGATGTGCATTGGTCCCTTCCTGACATCTTGAGAGATGGCCTAATTAATGTTGCCAATTATAGCAATTTTATCAGTAGTTTCACAATAATTAATGTTTTACTTAGAACCTTTAGTCCTCATGTTCACAGAGAAAAGCCTGAAAACAAGACTCAAGTGCACCACAAAGGCTTAAAAAAACAAAACAAAAAAAACCCACAGAAGGCCAATAAACCCCCCATATTATTAATTTTGAAATCTCACAATTTATAAACTAATCTCATGGTTTTGGGGATCTGGCTTCTGATTTTTGAATGTTTGGGGTTGGCAAGATTTGGACTCGAGTATCTACATGGCTTGCTCTCTATGCTGTTTCCTGCAGTGGGCCAAAACCCTGCATCGTAGAGACACCTTCAGGGACCATCCTCCTTTGATGCAGGGCTGAAATTCTCCTGCACCCACTGCTGTACACTGGCCCTTTAAAATGCAGCCATTATCAGTTTATCAAATATACTGAACTCACCAGATGTTCTCAGCTAGTGCTCATGTTATTTTCACATTCAGTTTGGGCCACCCCTGTGTCTGCTGCTGTCAGTGCTGTAACAGCTGAAACCAAATGACAGCATCCTGTTTTTCTGAAGAGGTCTCCAAGACAAGTTGAGAGACCTTCCCATCAGTTTCAGAGAGCTAAGGAGAGCAGTAAAGATGACTTGCATTGGAAGAATCCAGATCAGGTCTAACTATGGTGGCATGTGTGCTTTATAAAGTGATGGAAGTCTTTTTAAAACAAACAAACAAAACCAAGCCAGTGTGAGGGTAAAAGCAATATGTTAACACAGTGTCAGCAGGATGATGATTTTTTTCCAATGAATTGGCCTATTGAAATCCATGTTAAATCCAGATGTTAACAATGTATTGTTTTCCCCAACAAGATTCTTCAGCTACATTCACCTTCCAAGACCACCATTCAAGTACTATCACCCGACTTGGGCCAGACCCTTGTGCTACTTTAGGAGACTCTAGCCTATTTCCTTGGTGTTTCATCTTCCTCCTGGGCAGTGCTATTAAACACAAGGAGGTGGTGGGCCAGTGGGAAGGAAGTTCAAATTAGCCAAGATGTGAAAGTAGAACCAGTTATGAATTTTCCTCATCCCCACCACCAGATGCATTTTCTAGACCAGGCTTTCTGTTTATTTCTCCCCTCCACCCCACCATTGATTTTTCCCCTCTAAATGTCATATTAATAGGGCACCTAGGAATTTCAATGCTCTCTCTCTTGGCTGACATTTAAGCAGCAGATCATACCACTGGTCACAATAGGTTTTCAAAGCCAGTGTCAGTAAATTGTCAAGCAGCTGGCTCTTCTCACTGCAATGTATTGGTACCAGTGGCTGCTTATTTAGAAACCAGCTCTTTATCAGTCACATTTTACAGACAATTTGGATTCTAGATTATCTCCTTTGCATTTCTCAGTGCCCTTTAAACCAGAATTCCTATCTCACATCCACCAGTACTTTATACCAAACTAACTCAATTAACTTTGATTAAGGTCCTTCTGAGTTGCCCCAGTTTAAGTGAGATCTATGTTAAGAGAACCCCCTCTGTGGGATTAATTCATTCATGATTACATTTTACATCCACTTTGTACTGGTATAAATGACTTTGTGAATGGCAAAATAATGTCCTTTCTGAATCAAAGGTTCAGAGGCACCTAGTTTATTAAGGTAACAAAGTCCTGTGGCACCTTAAAGACTAACTATAAAGTTTTGAAGCATAAGCTTTCGTGGGCTAATACCCACTTTGTCGGATGCAAGCAGTGGGTATTTTTGTAATTAGCAAGCCATTGTAGGTCTTTGTTCAGTCCTAGATTGTTTGTGTTAAATTTGCAAATGAATTGTAGCTCTGCAATTTCCCTTTGCAGTCTGGACTTGAAGTTTTTTTGCTGCAGTATGGTGACTTTTAAATCTGTAATTGTGTGTCCAGGCAGGTTGAAGTGTTCTCCTACAGGTTTTTGTATATTGCCATTCCTAATATCTAATTTGTGTGCATTTATGCTTTTTCGTAGGGACTGTCCAGTTTGGCCTATGTACATAGCAGAGGGACACTGGTGGCATATAATGGCATATATGACATTGGTTGATGTGCAGGTGAATGAACCAGTGATGGTATGGTTGATCTGGTTAGGTCCTGTGATGGTGTTGCTGGTGTAGATATGTGGGCAGAGTTGGCATCGAGGTTTGTTGCATGGATTGGTTCCTGAGTTGGAGTTATTGTGGTGCAGTGTGCTGTTGCTGGTGAGAATTTGTTTAAGGTTGGCAGGTTGTCTGTGTGCCAGGACTGGCCTTCCTCCCAAGGCCTGTGAGAGTGAGGGATTATTGTCCAGGATGGGTTGTAGGTCACTGATGATGCGTTGCAGAGGTTTTAACTGAGGACTGTAGGTGATGGCCAGTGGTGTTCTGTTGTTTTCTTTCTTGGGCTTGTCTTGCAGCAGCAGGCTTCTGGGTACACATCTGGCTCTGTTGATCTGTGTCCTTATTTCCTTGTGTGGGTATTGTAGTTTTGAGAAAGCTTGGTGAAGATCTCGTAGGTGTTGGTCTCTGTCTGAGGGGTTGGAGCAAATCCGATTGTACCTCAGTGCTTGGCTGTAGACAATGGATCGTGTGGTATGTCCAGGATGGGAGCTGGTGGCATGAAGGTAGGCATAGCTGTCGGTAGGTTTTCGGTATAGGGTGGTGTCGATGGGGCCGTCATTAATTTGCACTGTGGTGTCTAGGAAGTGGACTTCCTGTGTGGACTGGTCCAGACTGAGGTGGATGTTGGGGTGGAAGCTGTTGAAGTCATGGTGGAATTCTTCCAGAGTTTCTTTCCCATGGGTCCAGATGATGAAGATGTCATCAATGTAGCATAGATAGAGAAGGGGTGTGAGTGGACGAGAGTTGAGGAAGTGTTGTTCCAGGTCAGCCATAAAGATGTTGGCATACTGTGGGACCATGCGGGTGCCCATAGCAGTGCCGCTGGTCTGGAGGTATATATTGTCACCAAATTTGAAATAGTTGTGTGTGAGGATAAAGTCACAGAGCTCAGCAACCACCTGTGCTGTGGCATCATCAGGGATACTATTCCGGACAGCTTGTATTCCATCTTTGTGTGGGATGTTTGTGTAGAGAGCCTCTACATCCATGGAGTCTAGGATGGTGTTTTCTGGAAGGTCACCAATGCATTGTAGTTTCCTCAGGAAGTCAGTGGTATCACGGAGATAGCTGGGAGTGCTGGTGGCATAGGGTCTGAGTAGAGAGTCTACATATCCAGACAGTCCTTCAGTGAGAGTGCCAATGCCCGAGATGATGGGGCGTCCAGGGTTTCCAGGTTTGTGGATCTTGGGTAGTAGATAGAATAACCCCGGTCGGGGCTCTAAGGGTATATTAATTTGTTCCTGTGTTAGTGCAGGGAGAGTCCTGAGTAGATGGTGCAGTTTCTTAGTATATTCCTCAGTGGGATCAGAGGGAAGTGGCCTATAGAAATTGGTATTGGAGAGTTGTCTGGTAGCCTCCTTTTGGTAGTCTGACCTGTCCATGATGACAACAGCACCTCCTTTATCAGCCTCTTTGATAATGATGTCAGGGTTGTTTCTGAGGCTGTGGGTAGCATTGCATTCTGCACGATTTAGGTTGTGAGGCAGGCAATGTTGTTTTTCCACAATTTCTGCCTGTGCACGTCGGTGGAAGCATTCTATGTATAGGTCCAGACTGTCATTTCGACCCTCAGGAGGAGTCCATGTGGAGTTCTTCTTCTTGTGCTGCTGGTGGGATGGTGTCTGTGTATCAGTGTGCTGTTCCATGTTGTCTTGAAAGTATTCCTTGAGTCGGAGACGGTGAAAGTAGGCTTCCAGATCACCGCAGAATTGTATCATGTTTGTGGGGGTGGTGGGGCAGAATGAGAGTCCTCGAGATAGGACAGACTCTTCTGCCGGGCTGAGTGTGTAGCTGGCTAGATTGACGATATTGCTGGGTGAGTTAGGGGTACCACTGTTGTGGCCCCATGTGGGAGGTAGGATTTTAGATAGTTTGCAGTCCTTTTTCTTTTGTAGAGAGGTGAAGTGTGTGATGTAGATCTCCTGTCTTATTTTAGTAAAGTCTGTTTGTGTGGAAGGGTGGTTGTTTATGAAGGTCTCCAGGTTGGAAAGCTCTTTTTTGATGTTTTCCTGTTTGTTGTACAGGATGCTGATCAGATGGTTCCTCAGTTTCTTAGATAGTGTCTGGCATAATCTCTCACTGTGGTCTGTGCAGTATGTGGATAGCAATGGATTTTTCACCTTCAGTCCATTTGGTATGATGTCCATCTGTTTGCATTTGGAGAGAAAGATGATATCTGTCTGTACTTGTGCAAGTTTCTTCATGAGGTTGATGGATTTCCACTCCATACGGCTAAATGCAGTGCCTTGCATGATGTCAAGAATCAGAGAGGTAGCCGTGTTAGTCTGGAATAGCAGCGATAACAAAGTCCTGTGGCACCTTAAAGACTAACTATAAAGTTTTGAAGCATAAGCTTTCGTCAAAGTGGGTATTAGCCCACGAAAGCTTATGCTTCAAAACTTTATAGTTAGTCTTTAAGGTGCCACAGGACTTTGTTACCTCTGCTATTCCAGACTAACACGGCTACCTCTCTGATTCTAGTTTATTAAGTTGGTTCAATCAAGCTCTAATTAAAAAGGAACGCCTGATCAACTGCATATACACACACAAGTTCTACAATCGACACCAGAGAGATATAGTATGAAATCCTGACTTCATTTTAATTTAATCAGAGTTTTGCCAATGGCTTCTGTGGGACCAAGATTTCATCTCTAGTTCCTAAAATGCATATGAATAGCAGGAGCAGACTATAGCAAGGATTGGTATGGCAGATTCCTCTATGTTCACAGCTAGCTTCCAGCAAATGACGTTAAGTCAGTCCTCCTTTCTCCAATGCCAGCTAGCACAGGCCCAGTGACAGATGGCTGAACCTATTGGTTCCATTTCCCATGTGACAACCACGGAGCCAGTCTTTCACATTTTGTTGAGATGAATAAGCATGTGAAGGACTGGGCCCTAAATGAGACATATATATCTGCAATCAGAGCTCTTTAGAACATTAGGTACATCCGGCTAGTGACAGCACATGTGTAATTGCTGTTGTACTTACAAGGTGATAAAATGAACTGGCTGCAAAGTAGCAAATACATTCTTAGCAAAAGAAAACAGAGAAATAGTTTAAGAGGTTTCTGAAATTTCTTTTCAAGCATATTAGTCACCAATTCAATACTTGGTCTACTACTGTTACTGACAGTAGTTTCAAACACCCCTCGTGTAATACACACTGAAAAAAACAAAGCATTAAATATAATTTATACTGCTGTTACAATAGATTGAAAATGCTGCCTTGTCCAACTGGGCATCAACTTTGCCATGCCAACATTCATAAGCCACATTATACCCCTCTTTTCCATGAGCACTGAGTGTGGAATCTGATGTACAAAAGACCATAGGATTAGACTCTCCATTTTTATTGGGAGCTGCATAACTATTGGCTTTGTGCAATCACTAAAGCAAACAGTGCATGATATGGGAAAACACCTACATGGAGAAATTTTACAAAGTCCCACAGAAAGTAGCAATTTTGTTGTGTATAAAATAATTAACTCCACTGTGGTGACTCTCCCTTGCTAAATAAAAAAAAATTAAGATCAGAGCCAAACAGAAAAATCTTGTTTTACTCTTATCCTCCTCCACTTTCCTTTCACGGTATTTTCCTCTCATTCAGTGAAAAGAGCAAGCTATTACAGTGACAGAGAGAGAAAGAAGTGTATACCAAAATATTAGAGTTACTTAGGCACATCCCAAATCCTCAGGCCCTCAGTACCTAATCAGAGAAATTCCACTGAAATAAAAAATGTAGTTGATCATTTGAGAGTCTCATTTGATTTTTCCACCCAATGTAACATGAAAGTTGTAGCAGGTGGTTTCACAGAGGAGTCTATGATCCCTCCATAGAGAATGTCAAAACTGATCAACTTACATGTCACTGGAAGACCCCTAGTCTCCATTCTTCCTGGGCTGGCCCACTCCTACACAGGAATGTTTGCAGGTACATAAACCATGTACAACCAATTGTCTGGGTCAATGGGAGCCATCAAGATTCTAAACCACCATTAATGGCCCACACTTTGCATAATTACAAAAGGACCTGAGTTATATTTCATATTTTAGCTTCAGATACAAGAATGATACATGCATACAGAAAAGAGGAATATATTCAGTAGGTTATTGCCTTTATTATGATACCTTACATGAGATCTTTTGCATAAAGCATTGTTAAAGCATAAAGCAGTTACATCATATTTACACTCATAAGCATATTTCCATAAAACATAGGGAGTGCAACATTTCCATAAAACATAGGGAGTGTAAATCAAAGTGAAGTCAATAGAGCTACTGATCTATAGAACGTGAAGCTCTGGCCCAATATCTTTATTTAAATAAATTGATCAGGTGTTTTTTATTATGAGTTGTTATAGCATTACTATTGCAAAAGCCATTTACCAATCCAGGGCTAGTTTTTATATGGATTTAGGACTTGTATTTTGATTATTATAATATATTTTTTTAGAAGTAGCAAAAAGTATTTGTAGTGTGTTACAATCTTTTATTCTTTCATGATTCATTTTTTCTGTATACTATCCTTTGTATTTTCTTCATAGTGAAATATTGTGTTATGTTATTTTTCTATTCTACGAGTCAGATCCTCTGCAGGTATAAATTAGGGTAGCTCCATTGATTTGCATGGAGCTGTACTGCTCTACACCACCTGAGGATCTGGCACATTTTACCCCTTTTTGACTTGAGTGGCTTGTCAAAGTTCCGGTGAAATTCTAGTTGGGAGTAGAAACTGATGATGGAGCTTGGTATTTTCTTTAAGGCAATCTTGTTTGTTTACAAGGAATATACAAAGTCCTGATTCTGTAAAGGCAAGAGGAACCCAAAAGGAAAAAGAGCAGTTTCTTAGCTGACAGGTCCAAGCTTCTTTCAGCAAACTTCCCTGACCCAGATGTTCTAGGCTTCTCCCAGTGCCACACTGTACTTACACACTAATTCTTCACTCCCTTCCACCCCGAGTCCTTCTCTGTTTCTTACCTTCACCCTAGCTTGTCTTTTTCACTTTCTCGCACATACACCCAATCCTGGTCAGAACAATAACTAGTCAAACAGTCCACACACAGGCTAGTTTCTGAGGAAATACTATTTGGCCTTGTTTTTGGAATGGCCCCTTCACTGTCTCATACAGAGGATAACATTCACACATCAGTTCTACTAAGATTTTAACTCAACCCATAAAGGTTTAACTCAGCTCATAA
Organism: Sternotherus odoratus; assembly: GCA_032164245.1. Taxonomy (NCBI): domain Eukaryota; kingdom Metazoa; phylum Chordata; order Testudines; family Kinosternidae; genus Sternotherus; species Sternotherus odoratus. The sequence continues at coordinate 25,066,906 of JAVMKO010000009.1, forward strand.
CAGGTGCTATATATTTTTTAAGTGAAGTCACTGACATGCAACTCATTTGTACCCTGTTTCAACTGGCCTTTCTATACAGTATTTTAGGACTTTGTCTTTAATAATTATAGCATGATTAAAACACCTTAAGGTTTATATCTCAGTGTCCTGATACGAAACATGTTATTGAACAGGTTTTGTGACTGAAGAGATTGTCCTGTGAAGCTGAGAATAAATTTCAATTCCAGGAGGAACCATTGCCTGATTATATGGATCCTATTTATGCAGGACAGGAAATTTATTCCCAAACCTCTTCATTTTCATGTATTTCTTACATTAACTGCTTCTTTCTCAAGAGTTCTGACCTCCACCTCAGTTAAAGGTTCTTTGGGTAATGGAGATGGATAAAAAGGTATCTTTAGAAAAAATACAGCAACAAATGGTATTGTAACAGGAAAATAAGATTGTCCAGTAGCACAGACAGAGGATTAAGATGATAGAGTTTAGAATGCTAACGGGAATTAGCAAATAGAAGGAGAAGGGCAGGAAAACTATTTGGCTACTATGGATGGTTTATAAATTGAATATCAGTTGGTGAAAGTAGAAGCTGATAATGAAATGGAAGATGAAAATGTCCCAGAAGTGATGGAATCTAACATTAAAATAGAATGAAATAATTTTCAGCAGAGCAGCTAAGAACATTTCTCTCTCATTACACTATTAATTCAAATTGGAAAATATAAACATTGTATCTCACAGACTGAATCTATCATTCATCACGTTTTCAGTGGAAACGACAATGTGCAGTACTTCAGTATTAGCACAAGAGTTAATAAAAATAGAATAAACTTAGCGACAGATTCTGATAGCCTTACTCACACTGAGTAGTATTTTAGTCCTCAAGCAGCCCCATCAATTAACATCCTACTTGCTGAAAATAAGGGTATCAGGAGCTAGCAATTATTTTTGCTTTCCTGAGGACTACATGACCAGACTATCAATCTATTTTAAATGCAGCATTTATTTTAATTTTACTCCACAGAAACGCTGGTAATTAAACTTGGCTCCATTTTTATTTAATATTCTCAATCACCTATTAGTTTTTGTATCTCAATTTGCAATTTTCTCTCTCTCTCTCTCTCTCTCTCTCAAAGTGTGTTTGTGTACATGTAAAATGGAATATGAATAATGTTTAGCTTTTCACATATTGCTTTAAGAATAGGTCAGTTGCACTGTCAGGAGTGGCTCACAGTCGTGAGTGCCAACCTTAGGCAGGGTCGGCTCCAAGCACCAGCATAAGAAGCACGTGCCTGGGCCGGTACTCTGTAAGGGGCGGCATTCTGGCCAATCTTAGGGCACTGCTCCTTCTCCCGCACCTTTTATTTATTTATTTTTGCTCTGGCGGCACTCCTCCGGCCACCCTTTTATTTTTTTTGCTTGGGGTGACCAAAAAGTTAGAGCCAGCCCTGACCTTAGTGCAGACTGTCAAAAGCAAGGCAGTAACCCCAAATGTGTGTTATGTTCTATAATTAGATTTCACCAACCAGTAACAAATGTGAACTCCTAGATCACTATGAGTCTTACTGATCAGTAAGAGATTTCAGTAAGCACCTGTACATGAGTGAAACACAAAGAATAAGCAGTGATTTGGGGGTCAGATGCCTTAGAACAGGAGAGCAAAGATTATGAGTGAATATGAACGATATGAATGGCAGGCGAATATTGGGGAGGGGGTTGGGATGAGTGGATTAGCTCAGTGGTCAACAGGACAAATAGACAAGAGGGCATTTGGGAGGTTGGTTTGTAACAGTTGCTGAAAGCTGTTGGAGATAATGATTGATGATTACCTTTGCCCTTTGGAAAGCGAAATATCTTTTCCGTTTCTGGTTGATATTTTGATAGTGTGGTTCTCTCTTTACAAAGCCAGTTAGAAATGTGGCTCAGGATGATTACATGATTGTTGTTTAGCTTCTTCACGGTAGTGAAGAAGACTGTTCTGTAGCTACTACAAGGGGGAAAAAATGTTATGGTGTTATAAGTTAACAGTCAAAATGCAAAATGTTACCTTTGGAACACTGCAACATTGTATGTCAAATAAGTCAAAATCACTGCAGAAAACAGATTATTCCAATATGTCATGATACCAGGAGCCCTTATTGACAGGAAGAGCACAAAATTGTATTGTTAAACTGAAGTCACAGGATAAGTGTTAAGTCTTTAAAGAAACTGTAGTGCAGACTGAGCTATAAAATGTTAGGATAACAGTCAGTCATATATTTCCCTAGCAGTTATATTCGTAGTCTTAAAACTAAACTACTGAAAACAGTGATGCAATAATAATAATAAAGGCAATGAAGCATAAGCCCTAGACTTGCCAGATTTATGAATAGGAGTATCTTCCATAAAAGGACATATGAACCTAAGTTAGCCGAGAAAAGATGAATGGAAGTTTCCAATGTCCAGGAAGGAGATCCATTCTGTTCCCTTCTGTGTATCCGATCAAGTGAGCTATAGCCCACGAAAGCTTATGCTGAAATAAACTGGTTAGTCTCTAAGGTGCTACAAAGTCTTCCTCGTTTTATGCAGATAAAGAATCTTGCTGTGAAAGGCTATAGTTTGGTTCCCCAGCAACACTAGGTGGGGGTATTGGGGTGGGGGGAGAAGCATAATCATGGTAATTTGGACCAAGTTTCTGCATCTACATGTAATAGCAAAGATTATCACTACTAGTATTTCTTAGGAAAAAGAAAGAAATGGACAGGAGAAAAATAGGAAGAACTGTCTACAAGCAGCCAGATCAATAGGAAATTTCAATAGGCTCCTGCTTTTGTACTGTCTGCTTACCATGATAAGTAGGTATTTTTTTATATTGGAGGCAATATTGGAAAAAGAGTCACAGTGCAAGGTGAAATAATATGGAAGCATATTATTATTATTAAGAGTGGACAGGGCATCAGAAAATTAATTATTACCATTCAGTTTTGCTGCTATTAATGTAAGTTTTACTAGCTACAATTTGTTTCAACTTGAGCATTAAAAGGGGTAGCAGATACCAACATGCTTTCCCAGGCACCCCGTGAACCAAAAGACTTTTTGTGGGCAATTAAATATACCAGCCTACAAATGTAGTGACAATTCTACAAAATTAATCAGTACACCTCCACATCTTAAACAGCAACAGCACTGGGAAGAGTACTTATCCTACATAGACAGATAATACCTAGATGCCAGTTATCCCTCTTTTTTTCTTTTGTAATTATTTTAATCATTCAAATTTTATTTCTGATCATAATCAAGGCACTTTATTTTGCTCCTGCCACCCTGCAACACTTTTGGTGCTTCTTTCCTTTGTAAAGTTCCTGAAGTTTTATCAGATTCTTAATAAAACCTAAGCATATCAGTAACTGGCATCTCTCCCATTAAGGAAAACCCAAGGAAGCCATGGAGAAGAGATGTTCAACTGATTCAATCTGTCTGAGGCTCTGGTTCAACAACTTGACTACTTAGGCATGAATGGTCCCATTGACTTAAACTAGACTACACATTTGAAGTTAGGCAAGAGCGTACGTATTGTGCTGAATCAGGGGCCTCTTTCCTTTTTGATCAAGCCAACTGGATAAAAGCAGCGGGAGGAGAGGAAATCTATAGCAGAAATATTTTGACTATCCCTGGCTGTCAGGGCACTGGACATATTAACATTCATTAGGCCAGATCCTGACCTTTACTGAATTCAATGGAACTATGTTGACATATGTTAGCTGTGGGCCTGACTTTTTCATTTATAGTGCATATATATTATACATTACATTAGCATCAGTAACTCATCTTGTGCTGGGGTTAGTACAGGCAGCTGTGGAGTAAGAGGTTTCACACAGCTCTGCCAATGCATCTCATTAGTTATTTCTGACTGCTCTTCCTAGTACTTGACCTCTTTGCAGAAGAGGCTGGTAGTTATTTCAAACTGCCGATTGCACGACAGGGTCTCGAGCTATTATAGAAAGTGTCAAATATCCACTTTGGAGATCTTGATACTGGCTAATGTTGCAATGGTGACCTAGGACACTGTTTGGATCCTATAGCTGGCACAGAACAGCAGTCATGAGTGAAAGAAGAAAATACCCGTCTGGAGCAGCATTCAGAAAAAGAAAGAAAGCAAAGGAAGCTTTTCTATCGAAGCAGGAAGGAGCTCTCCTGAGATACATATACACATATGTTCACAAATGTTCACAGTGAGCTTTCTGGCCCCAGTGAGGATGTGAGTGGTGAGGCGATGCCTGATCTTCCAGTTAGTCAGAATGCAGGTTAACCTTGATACATCTAGAGCAATGGAACAACTGGACAAAGCAAAGTCATACCTACAGTTTTACCAATCATATATTTCAGCTAAATATGATATGTAGCCTGACATCAATCACCCACTGTCAACAGATTATGTAAATTACATATTAGTATTACTCACCAAAAACTGCAGGGGAATAATTTATACTGAATATAGTGTGTAAAAGCTTCCCTTTGATCAGAATCCATTCCCTGTTGTGTGGAACTTCTATCTAACTTCCAAGAGTTTGAGCAGTGATTTCATTTAATCTCTGACAATGAGCTAAAATATTACAGTTATGGTATCAAGCTCAAAGGAAAAAAGGCCATCAAGAATGGTCCAGTCCTCATGGAGGGTTTTTTCCTTGCTTTGTTTTTTAGACAATTTTTTTTCTCCTTCTGGAAAGAGCTAATGGTTACACACACACACACAGCCTAAAAAGGCTGAACCACAACAGCTGGATGCAGTGGTGGTGCCAAGTTTGAGCATTACGTTAGTACCATTATTCTCAGACTTCAGGGGCTAGTAGACTTTCTGGCTGCATTGGAGATAAATATTTCACAGAACAAGGCAGCACAGGGGAAAAGTGATTGCAAAACACTGGCTTTGCTATCTATATCTAGTGTGAGCAGAGGGTTTTTTGTTTATTTTTACATTATTATTATAATAAATCCCTGCAATTAGTCTACAAAATCAATAAGGAGTCTGAATACAAGTGGGGGTGGGGGGAGGGGGAATCTGTCTTCTATCTCTAACTCATAAAAGTCAGAGATAGAAGAGAGATAAGATGGGTGAGGTAATATCTTTTATTGGACCATCTTCTGTTGGTGAGAGACAATCTTTTATTTCCTCATCCACCTTGTCTCTCTAATATTCTGGGACCAAAACATCTACAACACCATGGCATAGAAGAGACCTGTTAGGTTATCCATTCCATCTGCCAATTCAGGGTAGCTTCCTCTTGTACATTTACCAGTGTTGTGTCCAGTCTAGTCTTAAATGTTGCAAGCTGTCCACTGAGGATTCTATTCTAAGTCCACTGCATCCACTGAGGATTCTATTCTCAGAATAGCTGTGTTTCCTTTAAGTTTTGTAATGTCTAGTTTAAATTTCATTGGGAAACAGGGCATGTTAGGCAGCACAACACATTTCAATTTTATTACGTTGTACTGACAACAAAAATCTGGTAATTTTAACCCTCAGGAAGAAAGCTAGTCCTCAGGTGGATGTAAAATGGGATCTGGCTAATTGACAGTCTATGTTGGCATTGTGTTGAATTTGGCCTTGTCTACTCTAGAAAGTTGTACTGCTTTGATTAAATTGGTACAACTCCCACCACCACACTGTGGCTGCAGTTATATCAGCATAAAGGGGTTTTACACCAGCAAAGCTTTTCCTCTATAGGAAGCATGTATAATTATAATGATATAATTTTCAAGCACAAACCAGGTCTTAGAGAAGAAAGTAAATTTCTGTCTGTGTGGAGTGAAGGTAGATTTGGATGCTACACTGGGCCACATCCTACTCATTTTCTTACTCAGAGCCCAATTCTAATTTACAGGAGAGCCCTTTTTATACCACTACAGTGCCGTAAACAGGCCACAAGGCAGTTGTATGTGCTTTTTGGAAACTTTGGAATTTAAAAAAAAGTTAAACATGTTGAATCATTATGAATATTTTTACTTTAAATTTTAATCTACAAAAACTAAGAATCATTTTTAAGTTTTGAAGGCATGATTATTAATTGTTCCAAAAGGAAAGAAAAATGACAATGTTGATAGATGGAAAAGGTCACTTTTTATTAAAAGTCTTAAAAAAAAAAGTCCAGTTCTAAGGCTGGGACTTCTGCTCTAGTTGGTAAATATCCTGATTTAAGCAGATCTGACTTTCCACGTTATGTCTGAGTTACTAAAGAAGCAAATACAAAATAAACAAAATTAAGAAATACAGGTATTTCCTCACATAGGGAGCATATTTCATTATTTCAGTTCTAGAAAGACAATACAGGAAAGATGGGAAACTAGCTGTTTTGTAAGGCAGTTCAGGAACGTGCATCTCAGAATCAGCCCTTCTAATTCCACTAGAATTATATTTTGTCTACTTTAAAAGTTGAATTCCAGCAGCAGTTTAAAAAAGTAATAGTCAGATACCAACCACTGTTTCAATATCACTCTTTCCTTCAAACACACCACTCAGACTAAAATAACGACTTTTATACTGGTTCCCAAAGAGCTCTAACTTATGGTGTAAAATAGCATTTTCTTTAATAAGAGCAGAAAGATTTTCAGGCTGTCCCTTACATTTTTAAAACTATCACTTTGAACATCCTTAGCTGAATGAGCCCCTTCAAGCATTTCCATTTATCCTCTAATTTTTAGCAGTCATGGAGTATAAGTGTCCAATTTAGCATCACATTTCTTTTCCATGGATTAAATAGCACTTAGTTCAGTACTTATGAACATTTTCTAGGTAGAACCAATCTCTCACAGGTTCCCCAGGGTAGAAATTACAGGGTGTGGGAGAATATGTAGCCACTGAGGGAGAACTCCTTGGAGACACCTCTCCACCTTCCTCTCCACAGTATATTAACAATCATTTCTCCAGTGCTATAGATATGCTTGGGACTTTACTGACAAAGGGAAGTGGAGAAGGTAACATTTTACAATCTAAAACCTCAGTCCTGCAAACTCTCACTACCATGGGTAGTTAATAGTGTTATTTATGACAGAAGCACTATGTCCAGCAAGTATTTGCAAGATTGGACCAATAATTATGAAAATGAGATATAAGGGAAGGGGTGGCCTTTTCCACAGCTACATAATCATTAAATTCCCAGCAACCAGCAAAGTAACTTTTTATTTTTCCGATTCTTAATTTAATCCTATCACTGATAGTTCTGTCCATGTTCCCCACACAAAACTGTTTCTACATTTTATGGCAGAGTCACTGGTTTCTGTGACAACTTCATTTGCATTATAAAGGAAGATTTTCAATATGAATGTGAAAATGAATAATGCAATCAGTACAGTAGCCTGCATATTATTTATTTTGAAATTACGTGTGCTCACAGTTTAGTTTCCAATATGCTACAGGGTTTTTTTCTGTTGACAAAACATAGCAGTATTGCAGAAATTGTTAGAGAGGAAGCTAAATATTTTGGGAGATGCTCCCTTACCACCCAAAAAAACATAGGATTGTAAATTAATCAGCCATCTTTTTCCCACAACCTTGACAGTATGACAGGAGTAATGTATACCAGATATCCAGCCAGCATAAATTGATTTCTATGGAACCACACTACACTCATTTATAACACCTGAGGATCTGGTCCATAGCATTTAGTCTAACAAGTAGAAGATATGTCAGAGACTATATTATAGAATAGAGGGATTTCAAAATTGAATCAAACCATTGGCCCATCTCAACCTGTATCCTTTCTCCAATGGTTCCTAGTATCCAGTCCTCAGATAAAAGAATAAGAATTTCTGTAGTTTTGGATTAAATTGCCCAGAGAGAACATTTCCTTCTAAACTCTGTCAGTAATTGGTTGGCTTGTGCACAGAAGCATGAGCATTTATATCCCTTATATTTTTAATCCTAGCTAATATAACTACAGATGTTCTGATTATCTGTACAAATGTCTAATGCTTTTTGGATTCTTTTAAGCTCTAGATCTCAATGGTATCTTGTAAAAAGGAATAATTTATACTAATTAATGTTATTATGTTTTAATACAGTCAAATTAAAAGTCATACATCTAGGAACAAAGATTGTAGCCCATACTTACAGATGACTGTATGCTAAAGAGCAATGACTCTGAAAAGGATTTAGTGGACAAGCAACTCAACATGACCCCACACTCATGTGAGGCTAACAAGATCCATGAATGTATGACTAGGGAAATAAATAGGAGTAGAGCAACTGTATATAGCATTGGTGAAGCAATTACTGGAATACTGTTTTCAGTTCTGGTGTCCATACTTTCAAAAGAATTCTTCAAAATATTCTAAGTTCAGGAAATACTAAATGATTCAAGGTCTGTAAAATCTGAGTTAGAGTGATAGACTTAACAAAACTGATATATTTGGCTTATCCAAGAAAGTTTAAGATCAGAGCCTATAAGTACTTATCTTGGGAGAAGACTTTTTATAGCAGAGAGCTCTTTAGTCTAGGGGCAGGTCTAAACTACCTGCTGGATCAATAGATAGCAATCGATCTCTTGGGGGTTGATTGATTATGTCTAGTCTAGATGCAATAAATTGATCCCCCGAGTGCTCTCCCCGTGAACTCTGGAACTCCACCGCCGTGAGAGATGGAAGCGGAGTTGACAGGGGGAGCAGCTGCGATTGACTCACCACCATGAAAACACTGAGGTAAGTCGACCTAAGATACGTCGAGTTCCGCTACACTATTCCCATAGCTGAAGTTGCGTATTTTAGGTCAATCCCCGCCCCAGGGTAGACCTGGGCTAGTAGACAAAGGCATAACAGGGTCCAACAGCTGAAAGTTGAAGCTAAACAAATTCAAACTGAAAATAAGGTACAATTTTTTAACAGTGAGGGTGGATACTCCATCACTTCAAATTTTTTAATCAAGACTGGATATTTTTCTAGAAGAAATGCACTAGTTCAATCTGACATCATAGAGAAAGATACAGGACTCTATAGCCGGTGTTATGCAAGCAGGCAGCTTAGAAGATCTCAATGATCACTCGTGACTTTAAAATACATGAATCTATCTAAAGTATAAATAATTTCCTTTTATCAGTTTTCATTTTAACTGAATTTCCTTAAATTTTAGTATTATGAGAAAGGACAATTAGTAGTGACCAATTTATCCTCTCCATATCAGTCATTATTTTGAATCTCTCTAAATCTCTCTAAATATATCATTCTCACTCCTCTCAGCCTATCGAAATCTCTCTTTAACTTGAATAAGTTTCATCACCCTTCTCTTTATTGTTATACTATTTCTGGGAAGGATAACAATGCTCCAGGTGAGGGTTATCTATTGATATAATGACATAAATGTTCAGTAATATTTTCTGTCCCATTTTTTGTGCATCCTAAGAGTTTGTCTATAACTACCCCAAAGGCAATATTTAATGTTTCATTAAAAAGGGTATTTGTTTAGGGACTCCAAACTCCACCCTCTAAAAAACACACCCTGTGTATTCCAGTAAGGTCTTGTGTATGTTTGTTTAACCTTGGATAATATGTAGCAAATGATTTGTTCAGAGAAAAAATTCCCGCACTATTCAGTTGGAAGAAATGCTATTATAGAACATTTACTTATTTGTGCCTTTTTTCTCAGTATACACATTAAGGCAACCTCTGCTCTCAGTTACACTGATGTAGCAGTCAAATGTCTGAAATTAAATACCATCTCAGGAAACTTCTTTTAGGGTTTCTTTGCTTTTTCTTTAAATAGCAGGACCAGTAATCAAATAAACATGGTACTGAAATAAGAATAAGTTATGCTTTGCACTTACAGTGCCTTCTCTCAAAGTATTTAAAAAGCACTTTACACATGCTAATTACTTAAGCTTCAATACCTTGCAGCTATGGCTACACAGCAAAGGAGGTTCATTTTTATTTTCATTTAATTTCAGATAGCTCATCATGATTGGAAAACCCTCACCCTGACCCATTTAACACTCTATAGACACAGATTAATACCTTTGCAGTTCTGTTAGCTGGCTGTATTGTAGATTTTTCTTGCTATGTAGGCAGGCCCTGTGAGGTAAGGATGCACTATTATCTTGACTTCGCACACTAGGAATGAGACAGAGAAGTTACATGATTGACTTCAGGATCACACCTGAAGTCTGTGGCAGAGCAAGGACTAGCACTCAAATCTTCCAGTCCCATGTTTTACCAATAAGACTATCCTTTCCCCTCTAGACTTGTATTTTAAAAAGCCCAAGCACAAAAACACATATGTATATGCGTACACACACACACTTTTGCAGAGAGGGATAAGCAAAGCAGGTGATATACCCTGAAGCGCATACAAGAGTGCAATAGCATAATACTCTCTTTCCACACCAGGGAGTTCCAAGAGGCTTTCTGTCTCCCTGGATGAGACATCACTGAGGCTTCTGCTGGCCTAGGGTTTCTCCATACAACTCCTTAACACAGGTTGTTCTAAAACATCCTTCCCTTACCTGAGCATATCCTTCTCCTGAGCATACTTTTGAAGTACTCACACGTTGGTTAAATAAAAACATTTCTTCTTGAATATGGCCAAATGCAACTCCTCAGAGAATTATTTTCATGCCAAGCTTAATCTAGGAAGCTTCAGCCATTTTTGCTATAGGGTGTTTTTTTGTTTTGTTTTTTAAAGTCACAATTATTTTCAGAGTAGGAAATATTCCCTCTCCTTGTACTCAAAAACTGTTTAAAATGTGTGTGTGTGTGTGTGTGTGTGTGTGTGTGTGTGTGTGTGTGTGTGTGTGTGTGTGTAAGTAAAATTATCCAAACATAGCACATCTTCAGGCAGACATCAAACAGAGAAAGTTCCAGCTCCAAAGAGAAAAGTTTCAAAAAAAATTCAGACAGAAATTAGGGGCTTATAATAGAAACTGTTATATACCATACTGTCTGATCCAACCTTTACTCTAGTCTACTGAGGTTATTATGCCAGTCACCACCTCAGAAGCTGAGCACTTCACAGTAGTGCATTCAGCAGTGTGATTGACATCTATCACATGCAGTTTGTTATTTTCATTATAGAGGATTGTGACCAGTTCCCAGTATTTTTAATTTAGTTTTGTGGTCATCATGGTCAGAATGTGAAGAGGAGAGTCACAAAAATTATTTGAGGGCTGGAAAAAATGCCTTACAGTGGGAGATTTACAGAATTCAATCTGTTTAGTTTATCAAAAAGAAGATCAAGAGGTGACTTGATCAAGGTAAACAAGTACATTCACAGGAAGAAAATAGCAGGTATGAAAGGATCTTAGAAAAAAAGACATAATAACAGGAACCAATGTTAAATCCAGACAAATTTAAATTAGAAATGAGGCACACATTTTTAACCGTGAGAGTAATTAACTACTGGGGCAAAGTACCAGAGGAAGTGATGAATTCTCCATCTCTTGATGTCTTCAGATCAAGACTGAATTACTTTCTGGAAGATATGATTTAGTCAAACACTAGGCTCAATACATTTCATGTGTGTTTCATGTGTCTGAGTGCTGTGGTGTGCAAATATGGAATTATGTTGTTGATTTCCCATCTCTTTCTTTCTTGCACTTCAAATAACAACCAGAAAGTTAAAAAATGTACAAACACCATAACCTTAGTCTGCATTTTACAGCTTTCTGGCAGAAGATCAAAGAATAGGAAGCATAAGAGCTTTAGATAAGGCTTAAAAATATGAGGCTTGCACTAAAGGCGTGAGAATTAACGTCTGTTTGTAGTAGAAATAACTTTAATAACAACTGTCGCATCCATGGAAACAAGGCCTCAGGTCTAGTTTGAATCTGGCAGTCAGAGAGAACAGCAATTTTTAAGGTGTTATAAATGTATATAGAAATATCTGAAATATCATGGTCCTCACACATTATATCTATATATAAGTACACGGCAGCTGCAGTATACCTTCCAGTACAGAATATAAACAAAGTTTGTGAAAAGTCAAGCAAACTAATTATTACTTAACATTTTAAAAAGAAAAGATTGACATGAGTTGCCTGGGTTGAGTAACATACAAGTCACGCGATGTTAAACAGAAAGGCTAGCTTAGTTGTTTTCTAAAGGCAAATAGAAAAACAAACTCTTAAAAGCAATTGCCTTATAAACAAAACATGAGCCTGCACAATACTGACCCTGGCCAGACATCTGTCATTTAACAGATGTCACCCTAATAACTCACCCATTCAACTCTGCTTTCCAATCAGCAAGAACAATGGATTTGCTCTGATGGATTTGCAGGGTGATTGCTGGGAAAAGATGCTGGTGTCTGGCTGCTACACATAATCACTATTTAGTTATGGCATGATTTTTCCTAAAAGATTTTCCCTTCTAAAGATTTCACATTTTGCCATAAAGAATTATAGGAAAATTTAATTTTGTCAAGTACTAACTATTTTCTCTCATCTTAAATCCTTTCCGCTTCTCTTACTCCTGCCAACCACGTTTCTGTTGTGGGTATTTGTTGCTGTAAATAATTTATTGGAGGCAGTCACAATAAATCAATCTTTGTTTAATTCCAGTAAATCAAGACATTTTCCCAATACTATATTAAGAGGAAGGAACAAACTGTCAAAAATAAGTCATTGCTATAACTTTTCTAATAACAATATGTGTATTCACTCTAACCCATAACTTATAACTCACTGACTCTGCAGTGTGCCCTTACCTTGACTATCCAATATCTACTATTTTATTGATTACTAGCGAAAATACCCGGCGTTGCTCGGGTCAGTCAGAGGTGGGGAGGGGGCAGAGAGCTGAGCGAGTGCGGGGTCCGTTGGAGGGGGGAGGGGCAGAGAGCAAAGCTGACACCCCCACCTCACCCCCCCGACCAAACCCGACACCCCCACCTCACTTACCCCTCGACCAACCCCGACTCACATTTTCACCCCCCCACCCAAACCCAACACCCCCTGACCAACACCCACACCTCACCCCCCCCGTAGACCAAACCTGACACACCCACCTCACTTTTCCCCCCAACCAAACCCGACACCCCTACCTACCACCACAAACAAACCCGACACCCACACCTCACTTACCCCTCGACCAACCCCGACCCCCTCCTCACCCCCCAACCAAACCCAACCCCCCCACCTTACCCTCCCACCAAACCCAACACCCCCTGACCAACCCCAACATGCACACCTCACCCCTCACCCACCCAGACACCTTCCCACCCCCCCAGACCAAACCCGACACCCCCGGCTCACTTACCCCCCGACCAAACCCGACACCCCCACCTCACCCCCCTGACCAAACCCAACACCCCTACCTCACTTACCTTCCGACCAAACCCAACTCGGGTCCGTCGGAGGTGGGGAGGGGGCAGAGAGCTGAGCGAGTCCGGGGTCCGTTGGAGGGGGGAGGGAGCAGAGAGCTGAGCAAGTGCGGGGTCCGTTGGAGGGGGTATTATGACATCATAACTATGTCACAGAGAACAGCAGCTGCCCAGCTGATGTGATTGGCCTTTAAATAATTTCACCCCTGTGGGGCGTCAGAGGTGAGATTTGAAAAATTTTCAACTCTTACCCTGATTAGGACCCTAAGACCTATAACTGTACCAAATTTCAAGTCTCTGCTCAAACGGTGTGGAAGGAGTAAGTGCACATACATACACACATACATACACGCATACACCATTTGACTTTTATATATAGAGATGTAGGAGAATAGTTTGTACAATCAACCTTTGGACCCAATTCTGCCCTCCTTATTTTCACCTACCATGTGACTATCTTTATAGTAATATACTAGTCAGCATTAATAAGGAAGGCAAAATATCCCCATTTAATTTCCAAAAGTATGTAAATATTTTTCTGTAATTAAGTTATACAACATGTTAACAATGAGATTTACAGATTTAATTAGTCTTTTGTTTGAAAAAGTGTAATTGTTTGGCTAGTAATCCCATTGTTTCATCATAAAACAAAATAAATCTGTGGGAACACATTTTTTTATAAACCAAGGACAATAATCCAGGATTCAGTTGTGATTAATTACCTCTACAACAAATACCTTTTACTGCACATTATGTAAAGAAAGCGAGAAATACTTGTAGCACCTTAGAGACTAACCAGTTTATTTCAGTATAAGCTTTCGTGGGCTATGTAAAGAAACACTTTATTCTTGTTGGTGCAAATTTGAAACAAGACGGTATTTATAAATGAAGTGTCGGTTATTTTCTGTGTTCGCTTGCTATTGTTTTGTTTTTGAGTAACAACTTTTACCCCTACAGCCTGGCTTGACTTTCTCTTTGATCTTTCTGCAGAGGCATAACCAAGGCTGCTAATTAGATAGAGCAGGGAGTGGCGGTGAGGGGGGGGGGGGGGAAGGGGGAGGGCAGTGGCACTATTAAATAACCCTGTTCTTATATCCTCCCAGTGTGTCATTGTGAAATGACTGTGAAAGCACCATTTTTACACTGATTTTACTGCAGGATGAAGCAGGTAGAGTAATGCGGACAATGAGGGAGCAATTTTTTGTTTAACAAAGGAGAAAGGAAAACTATGAGACACCCCTAGCATTCACTGCATTAAACACTTCTACATATGACATACAGTGGAATCCTTTCCCTGCACCAAGCCCAAGTGAATGAATTCACTGGAGAAAGGTTCTGTGTTGATGGGAAGAAGAAGATAGTAACCTTCCCTCCCCAAGGATTTGGAGCAGCATCCCAGCTGCTCTGCTACTACAGCCTCAGCTGCTGCTCCTCTTCACCTCTTCCAGACAGACAAATGCAAGAGGAAAAGAGGAAAAGATTCCCTGGTATGTCCAAACTGTCACGGATCCACCAGTCAGTCCTGCTCAAATCCCTTTGCTCAGAGTCAGCATGCCTGTGCAGCACAGGTTCCTAGCACAAAGGGAAAACAGACTTCACCACACAAGCTTCGTTTATCCTACACACACACGCAGAGAGAGAGAGAGCTATTGGAAGAATCACCCTAGTTCAGAGCTTAGCAGCCCTTCCACTACACAGACGCAGGGTCCAAATCTTCCCCCTGTGAAATGTATTTCTTTTCCTCAAAGCAAAGTGTGTGTGTGTGTGAGTGAGTGAGAGAGAGATTGATTGATTTCCCTACAAGCAAAGCTTCACAACAGTGCAAAAGGACCTACCTCTAAAACATCCCACCCTCTTTACACCAAAGTGCTAGCATAAAGCACCTGTAACTAGATGTGGCACTGTCAACTGTGTGATTCTGTGGGGCAGGCAGAAAGGCTCTGGGAGTGTATGCCAATATTTCCACTCCCATTGGAGAGTAGTTGTATTGAAACCAAATCCCTTTAAACCCGTATTTACTACAACTACAGATAGAGCAAGAGCCAGAGGTCTCATTTTACCCCTTTCTCAATAGTTACTGTTTCTCTTCTGATCCCTGTGCTCATCAGGATGGAAAGTGATAATTCCTGTGAAATGCAGTAATTAACACCTATCTGGTGGGCTTTAATAGCTACACTGCAAGGGGATAGGCAATGGAATCCGCTTATATTGGAGTGAAGCTTCAGAATAAAAGGGCTGAAGCTTTAGTAGAGGAAGAGTGAAAGCCCATTCAAATATAATGAAGCAACAGTGTTTGCCTTTAATTCTGGAGAAGACCTTCGGCACCATTCAGGCCTGAGTACCCAGGGGCTCCATAATGGCTCTGAATCAGGTGGATAGCAGTAACCACTAGGAAAACAGGAGGTGATGAATTCACACTTATGCAAATCAACTGGCCCAAAACCCACATGTAGCAGTCATGGAAAGGGTTATGCTGCTATCTGCCTATGGGTTGGGGATTTTGATTCCATCCTTCCCTAACCATCAGTCCCAGAAAAAATCCATTGGTTAATAATCTAGGTAGGGGAGTCAGGGAGAGGACTGAATTTCACCCTAATGATGAAGTTTCACTATAACTGAGATTATAAGCAATACCCTCTATCCTGGATTTGAATTTTTTCGCATATGATAGTCCTTTATAGCACTATGTAATGGAACTAAGAATTTAATCATCTTCAGATTGCATAGGTGCCAAAAGCATGAGAGAAAATAATTCCAGGAGTGTGGTTTCAGGTACATATGTTACGTAAATCACAGATCAACATATCATCAATTCACGATAAACGTTGTCTGTTATGCAGCAATAATTTTTCAGAGTTTTGCCAGTGGTTGAGCAAAAGCTTCTAGTTTTCTACAAAAGTGTGTCTTTCCCTTCATAGTTTAAAAAGGTGTCATAGTTTAAAAGGTGTTCTGAAACCTGGAAAAATATATGATTTGTAGAATGAAAGAAGAGTTGCTATCTACAAAGAATATATTTTCTATACTGTGATCCTAATACACAAGTAACTACTAGGAAACCTTATGGGGTGTGTTACATGGGGAAAATAAGTTGTGTCCACCTAACTTCCCTTGCTCATTCTTTACCCAGAACTTCAAATAGCTATTGATAATGATTTAATGGGGATTTTCTATCCCACCCACAGAAAAGGTGAGTGTCTATGGGCAGTACATTTCATTTTTAATTGCACCAGGCTGGCACTGGCCTATTGCTTTTACATTGCCAGAAATAAATGAAAGGCCCATTTACTGTTTACTCCCAACTGGGGCTGTCCAGGTATTTTCTATTTTCCTCCATTAGCTGTTAGTGTACTGGCAGCTGGATTAACTCTTTGCAGTTTCTGTGCAGCTACATCAGGGAAGTTAGGAGGGTGTCATGGCAAATCCTGTTTGTGCTTTCTACGGAGCTTAATAAAAGAACATTATGTAAAAGTTTACCTTTGCCATTTCAACAAAATGGCAGCTGAAAACTGGCTCTTAAATGACCACCTCTCTCCAATGGGGTTTGTTTTTTATGATTACAAACTATTAAAACTATATTTTAACTGAAGAATTCCAATCAGACACCATTTGCACTGTAACACACTGTACAAATCATTGAACCAAACATTCAGTGCCAGTTAAAAATCAGAAAAAAGTACTAATCTAATATATCACTGCACAGATTTCACTGTGTTTATGGAATAGAATTGCTATGAATGACCAAGGAATGGGGAATGGGCTGTGCACTCACTCTCACGTCCCCTTATGGGTGCAGCATAAAATTTTCCACATGTCAACCCCTTTGGGACTGCAGTCCTGTCCAAGCCTTGCATGGGACACAGGTGGGGGAGGAATAGGCTCGTTCTGCACCCTCTGTCCTCTATGTACATCCACTTCAGAATCTGGCCTGCAGTGAGGAGACTGAACATTGTCATCTAAATGAATGAAAGATTCCTTCACACACTTTTAGACTTGGTTATGTTTATCACATATGCCTCCAAAGTCTTAGGCAGATAGGAACTGTGTTCATATGGGTTCTCATTTTTGCTTCTCTTAATATTAAAGGACAAACATCATTTTTCTGGCTCATATTCCCAATTCCCAGCTCATATTCCCAATAGTACTGAGAATGTTTTGAACGAATTATTGTTCTTTATGTTTCCCCTCTGAAGGCCAGAATCTGAGTCTTCCAAAATTAACAATTATTTTTTCACTCTGAGAACTAACTGGCAAAGACTCCGGTATTGTTTTAAAGAAAGTCAGAGACTGGTTTATAAATTAAAAGGATGGGTCTATGGAGCTATTTAAACTGGATTTATATTTTGAACAAAAAAATATGCGAAGAATCAAATCTTCTCGGGAGCAGACTCTCCCCAAGGTCCAACCATCCTCCAAATCCTCCATCTGGTCAGCTAGGCAGAGTTCAGTTTGCTTTTCATTTTCATTTAATTGTTGATGCCAGCCATTCAAATATTATCAAGTTGCATAGAGAATGAAAGATGCTAGACTTTGGACAACTAATGAATAGCATACAGTTGTGATGGGACTCTTCCCAGAAACTCCTAGTTACTTCAAATAATGTTCTTGATGCTGCCTCCCTGACTGTTCACCAGTTTTTCAAAGCAAAATCCAGTAGTTGTTTTTAAGTAGAACTCCCCAGTGATTTCAATGTCCAGCTCTGCTTAAACACCGATGACACAATAGGGGTTTGATTTTCTCCTGGTATATAGTCTTGATTAATTGGTAAGAGTAAAGTTCTGTTCTCACTTACATTAGTGCAACACTGTTGATTTCAGTTGGGGTTGCAGTGGTGTCACTGGAAATCAGATTTTGCCCTGAAAGTTTAAATTAAGGAGGATAGGAGTTGAAAAAAGAATCAAACCTCACCTTTTCCCACTTGTTCTTATTCATTGCCTTAGTCAAATCAGGCCAATTCTGCCCTTAGCTATTTCCAAGCAATCCCATTGAATTCACTGGAGTTGGATGCATGTACCTGAGGGCAGAATATGGCCCATTATTAGTCTTCCAATTTAGTTATACGATTACAGAAATGTAAGTGTGAAGGAATAGGGAGCCCAGTTACAGAAAGGAGAAGAGGTGCCAATGTCTGATATTTCCCTACACTCTAGTATCTAAGTGCACTTTTTTCTGTTCTAGTTTTAAATAATTCAAGCAAAGAAGCTTCCACCATTTCCCTTGGGAAACTAATCACAAATGAAACTAAAGCAAAATGCTCCTTTGCTCATTTTCTTCCATTTCTGCTAGTTGCAAATTCTTGGATCACCCTAAGAACATTTCTCTCCATGCTTTCTCTTTGAACTTTTCAAACACTTCCTGAGCCTGATTCTGACTTTGCCTACACCATGGTAAACCAGGAGTAACAACAGGAATCAGTGGAGTCCCGGCAGTGTAAGCTGATGTAAGTGATAGCACAACGAGGCTTTTTAGTTATTTTAATGATTCGTTATGCAAACCCAGATCTCCCTTGCCATGTGCACATCTCCTCACTTCGGCAACAAAGGAGGGACGGTCAGCCACTTCAGCGACATCTTCGCCTGTCTCCCACCAGCCTTCTTTGGGCATGAAGAACATTGCATGGATCCAGGTCTGCACAGGAAGAAAGATGTGGCAGAGATGACACAGGACATGGGTAGAAACAGGTGGGTCATGAGTGAGACTGTGGTAATATAATATGGGGACATATTATCTATTCGGTAGCAGTCATGGACACGGTGTGGTTCCACTAGAGCTTCTGAGGGCCAGACACAATGCAGAGGCGTAATAGCCCTGGACTCTATATGGATCATTCCCCTGCCTCTGTGGTCCCAAGAAGGAACTGCCAGGCTTATTCATAGGCCCAGCAGCCCATTTTATGTGTGGATGTTTTTCTCAGAGGATACTCACTCTTGTGATCATCACTGAAGCCCGAGTGAAAGGTTCATTGCCAAGATTTCTTCCTCCATAATTCTCTTCTGTGGGTTTTACTGCAGGAGGGGATTATCTAGACCATAGCAAATTAATCCTGATATAAATGCTGCTCTTATTATCACTAGATCTAGATAGTGACAATGTAGCAAACATTGTTAGGGCATTTATCGATAGACCATTGGCAAGATTCTGTTCTGACTTATCCTAGTGCAAATCTGGAGTAACTCCAGTCCGACTTCAGTTGCATTGCTCTGAATTTGCAGAAAAGAAAATGAGAGAAGAATCCAGCCCAGTATTTATAAAGACTGCTATGCATGACAGCTTCACTTTAAGGAAGGGGAATACTTAAAAGAAGTATAAGAAGATATAAGCGTCAGACCACAGCATGAGAGAGAGCACAGAGAGGACTGAATAATACAAATAAGCAGTGAAAAGCACATTAAAGATGGGATTTCAACATTACTGACTTCCATTTCCATATTAAACTCTTTTCTTTTATAAAAAAAAAATAAAACTGGGAGAATGATCAATTCCTGGCTAATTTATTTTTGGCAGAGTTCAAAATCAAATGACAGTAGTACTTTTGTATACCACCAAAATGAGAATCAATGCACAGCTACTCTCCCGTTTCCCTTTTTTACCTGCCACCCTCCCAGTTTTAGATTCACACTTGACTCTAGAAGATTAAAGGGCAGAGTCTGATCTCTGTTGTACTGAAGTAACTACAGAGTAACTCCCGTAAAATCCCGTGGTTACTCTGGATTTACAGCAGTGTAACTGAGGGCAGCATTTGGCTTTAGTTAATTCTTATATTCTGGGTTCTGTTAGGTAAATTTTAAAGTGAACACAGCAGCAGACTATGGAACTTTATTAGTAAATGATAATAGCTTTTAGGGCCCCAATTTATTTTACAAAGAACAATGAGCAGGTCTAAACTGGAATCATTCCATTGAACTCAATGGAACTATGCCGACTGAGACAAGCTGAGCAGCTGACCTACTATGCACAGAGGGATTCCATGCACCATGTTCTAATGCCAGCATAAATCCCAAGTAACTCTCATTAAGCCGATAGACTCTCAGATGATGCTTCTGTTACAGCTAGTAGAATTTGGCCCTCACTAGGTCAAATCTCACTCAATTTTTACCAGTTTCAAGTCAATAGCTTTGTTAGATGTAAAACTACATTGGAAAACATTTGTATAATGTCATGGTACACCAGAGCCAACTGTACAGTCCTCTACACTGAACGCTATCCTTGCATTTTCCAACAGAGGGTGTGAATGTCAAGTGTTGCAGGTGGGGATAATAAAAGGTTGCAATACTGTCAGAAGTGTCAGGGTTTCTTGTTGATTGGCCCATTGTAGAGCTTCTCTAATCCAGTTCTCAGAAGGGAGAGGAGGCATCATTCAGATGGTTTCCTACAGCTCTGAAATAAACAGTTCAGATGCTCAGTCTTCCTTGTCAACGTTGTAGGATTCTTTGAGCTATCTGCTGTCTCCAGGCAGAGCTATGAATCAGTGAAGGAATGTGGGTTTTCTCCATGGCATATTTGTTTAAATAGTGTAATCACATGCAGCCTTATTAAGTTGCAACTTGATTCATTCCCTAAGGATTCATGTGAGATACAAGGATGTGCCCTACTATATGTAAATAATCACCGCCAAATAAAATCTCTATAAAGGCTGAGACACAAACTGACATAAGCAAAGAAATACAAAGTTAGCACTATCACTGCAACCTGTAATCATACTCTGCTGAGAACAACAGGATGCAATAATATCAACCTTCACCTTGAATTACAGTAAATTTGCAAATTTGCTTCACATCAGGATTAAGCATACTTTGTCATTGTGATTTCCCATAGGGATTTTTAGATGTTTAACCATCTTTTTAAGAAAGTGAGGAATACTTGTAGCACCTTAGAGACTAACTAGTTTGTTTCAGCATAAGCTTTCGTGGGCTATAGCTCACTTCATCAGATGCATCTGATGAAGTGAGCTATAGCCCACGAAAGCTTATGCTGAAACAAACTAGTTAGTCTCTAAGGTGTATGGTAAACCCAGGGCAGGCTACTGCCAGATGGGTTTGTGGTGAGAGAGGTAACTGCAGGTTAATTGGGTTCAACTGAGTAAGGCTGCCACTGGCCAAAGCAGGACCAGCTGAACCCAATTAAAAAGCTGTCAGAGACCTTTTTAAACCCTCCTCCCCAGCTAGGAAGGAGGAGAGAGATAGAGGGAGTGAGGCTGCCTGCAGGCTAGGGGCAGCAGGACAGGGAGTCTCTCCCAGAAGGGAGATAGTTTTCCTAGCCAGAGAGAAGCAAAACCCTACCAGAAAGAAGTGCTTAGAGGAAGGGAAAGCCTGCCTTTGGGACTTTCTAGGCGGGTTGCTGGCACGGCTCTTGCCTCACCAGAGCCCAAAGGACCTGAGTCAGAGGGGTCCAAGAGGCCACTCTGCCACACATGCTACAAGTATTCCTCGCTTTCTTTACGGATACAGACTAACACGGCTGCTATTCTTGAACCTGTTATCTTTTTAAGGTGCAACTCTATAATGCAGCAGTTCTCAACCTGTGGGTCGCGACCCCTTTCGGGGTCGCTGAGCGCTTCCCAAGGGGTCGCGAGCCCCTGTGGCCGCCATGAAACCGCCAAATTGATTATTTCCGAATTCGGCGGCTTTTCGGCGGACATACCCACTCTCCCGATTCTCCGCCGAAGCGCTTGCGAAAGCGGAAGCTATCACTTCAGCAGAGAGTCGGGAGCGATCAGAATGTCCATTGAAAAGCCGCGGAATGCGGAAATAATCAATTCAGCGGCTTTTCGGCAGATACACTAGGGTCGTGCCGAGAAGCCGCTAGTGAAAAAAGGGTCGCGGTTCTCGCAAGGTTGAGAACCGCTGCTATAATGGAACAGTTGGGGCAGCCCGGCATACACATGCAAATGCTCTTCTTCTGCCCTTTCACATCACTAGGGTCCCAATCCCATTAATAGATGCACTACGGTGAGTCCCTATGCCCCCATTCTATTGCATCACCTTGCAGTTTCAGGGCCTTATCTGGGGAATTGCAGCCACTCCTACAATTTTAAAATAACGAGTTATTTTGCAGTCTCAAGGGCCAATACTGGTAATGCACCATTAAAGTCCATGGAGCTACATGAATTTACTCTGGCTAAGAATCTGGCCTTGTCAGTCACTACTTTAAAACTAATCATGAGATATACACAAACAAACATCAAAATGGCTCACATGTAATTGTGTGGACTCCTATGTAATCAGAAAAGGAAAACATTACTTTGGGGTTCAGTCTGGTGCCAAATTTCAGACTGGAGCCAAATTTTATGATTGAGTTATAAGTACCTGGAAAATAGGCTGCCTAATGGACATGATGCCACAATGTTAATTAGTGCATTGCAAATGGGAGCGCTGTAACAAATAGCCAGAATATCCATTCCAGTGGATATTAGCCATACTGGCTGCCTCACTAGGATCCAAGCTTCATTTGGTGCAAGATAGATTGTTTTTCTGTCTAATCTCCCTTGGATTTATGCTCAAGATCAAGCAATCCACTGAACAGTCACTCTAAACATCATCAGTTACTCTGCCTAAAAATCTGCCCTGTCTGCTGATACTTTTTGGACATGGAGTTAAAATAAGAAACAATGCTGGCAACCCCCTTAAATGCTTCTCAGTTGCTAGATATTTGAGTTTCCACAGTTGCTAGTTGGTTTGTTATTTATTTTCATAATGTCCTGTCCATTATAAAACAACACATTTCTAATTCCGCCCTTCCCAGGAAAAATATATACATATCCAAAAATGATACTACTGTAATTTCATCAGAATCTATCACCACTTCAGCTGGACCTGAACGTTTTCCAACTGTCTAAGCAAGACAAAATAAATAATCCTGGCAATTAGATTTGAAGGTTCCACCAAATGGAATGCCAATATTCATCCTTGTATCCAATCTTGAAGCCATTCCATGGACTAATAAAATCTGAGAAGGCCAGCAACTAGCTTCCAAGACAACAGTAATGGAATGCTACTTGCTGTCATTTTGATTAAAACAGACAGTGGGTAAGGAGTAGAAAAAGGAAGTATATCTGGCCAGTGCTTTTGTATAAAGCAACTGTCAAATGCTGAATGCAGAAATGTTTCCTCGTAAACTGTAAATTTCCAAAAGCATTCAATTTATTTCCATTTAATTCAATCTATTTTTAATGGTAAATGATTGAAAAAGGTTACAACGTGTTCAGATGTGGAGATATACTATTTATACTTTCAATATTAATTTAGGCTTCAGCAAAACAAAGGAAAATATTCATTGTACAGTGTAAAAGTCACCAGATAATCAATATAGGTAAAATTGTTGTGCTGTATTTTACATGTCCGGTGGGTACTGTTTTCATGTTACTTTTTGTAAAATGGTCTCATAATTGTTATAACACTCTCACTGAGTGGAGGCATGCTCTACTAGAGTAGATACAGATTTAAAGATCTTAGTTTTAGTCAGTCTTTTCAAGCATCCCATCAATGCTTCCTTTTCCCGCTGTCACGCTAGCAAGCTCCATGGATGATACCCTTTGCCAGTGGTTCTCAAACTTTTTCTATTGGTGACCCCTTTCAGACACCAGGCCTCTAAGCGCGACCCCCCTTAGGGGTCGGGATCAGGGGCAGGGCATGGGCCGGGCTGAGGGGGGTGCCAGCACCCCCCCGGGGCAGGGGCTGAGCTGGGGTGGGGGGGGTAGGGGTGCCAGCCCCCTGGGGCAGAGGCTGGGCTCAGGGGAGGGTGCCATCAACCCTCCGGGATGGGGGACAGGGCCCAGGGTGCCGCCGGCAGCCCGCCGTGGCAGGGCCTGGGGCTTGGGTTGCTGCCGGCAGCCCGCTGTGGCAGGGGCTGGGGCTGGGGTTTGAGGCACCGCCGGCAGCCCGCTGAGGCAGAGGCCAGGGCCGGGGCTTGGGTAGGGTGACCAGATCTCAAGAGCAAAATATCAGGACACATTGGGCGAGCAGGGGGGGGGGGCGCAATGGGGCGGTGCAAGGATATTTTTGGCACCCTAGGCAAAAATTTTACCTTGCACCCTCCCTCTCCCCTTTTCCCAGAGCATTGCTCATTATAAATTTTTTAAATGAATATTGGATAATGTAATGTAGCATGGGGCAGAGGGTTGGGGTATGGAGGGGGCTCTGGCTGGGACTGGGGATACGGTGGTTGGGGTGTTGGAGGGGCTCTGGGCTAGGGCAGAGGGTTGGGATGTGGGGGGAGGGCTCTGGCTGGGGCTGGAGATGAGGGGTTAGGGGTCCTGGAGTGGCTGAGGGCCTGAGTAGAGGGTTGGGGTGTGGTGGGGCGGGATAAGCTCTTGCTGGGGTGTGGGCTCTGGGGTGGGGCAGGGCTGGGGATGAGTTTGGGACGGGTGCAGGCAGGCTGCTCTGGGACTGGGACTAGAGAGGAGGACTCCCCCCAGCCCTTTCCCTGCCAGCAGCAGCAAGGTCTGGGGCAGGGCCCCCCCTTTCCTGCTCCCCCAGCAGCAAACTCACTCACCCCTGTCACTGACAGTGGAAGCTGGCGGGCACTAGGACAGTGGAAGCTGGCGGGCACTGCAGGGAGGCAACCTGTTGCTGCAGGGAAGAGAAGGGAGGCTTCTGACTGCCCCTGTCCGCGGAAGGTCTAAGGGGGCAGCAAGGTGAGGCTGGGGGACCCATGAGGGAGGCGCGGGCGGTGGGGGCAGCCAGAACCAGGTTGCGGGGGGGGGGGCTGTCTGTCCTGGCGCTGTCTGCATGCTGGGCCCCCGCCCCTGCAGCATGCCCCGAGCGGCAGAGAGCTCTCCGGCTGGGGGACGCAGTCCACCTTCCCCAGACTCTGCCTCTGCCTCTGCCTCTACCAGAGGCAGGGCCGGCGACAGGAATTTTGGGGCCCCGTACGGCAGACCGTACGGGGCCCCCCCTGCCAGTCTCCCGCCGCCTGCGGGGCCCCCCCTGCCAGTCTCCCGCCGCCTGCGGGGCCCCCCTTGCCAGTCTCCCGCCGCCCGCGGCCCCCCCCCAGCCGATCTCCCGCCGCCCACGGCCCCCCCGCCCCCGGCCAGTCTCCCGCCGCCTGCGCTCCCCCCCCCTCCTGCCTCCCGCGCCCCCCCCGGCCGATCTCCCGCCGCCCGAGGGCCCCCCCTCCGCCGGTCTCCTACCTCCCGCGGGCCCCCCCCCCGGCCGATCTCCTACTTCCTGCGCCCCCCCCCCCCGCTGGTCTCCTGCCTCCCGCCCCCCCGCCCCCGCTGGTCTCCTGCCTCCCGCGGCCCTCCCCCGGCCGATCTCCAGCGCCCCCCCCCGGCCGGTCTCCTACCTCCCGCGGCCCCCCCCCCCGGCCGGTCTCCAGCCTCCCGCCCCCCCCCCCCGGCCGGTCTCCCACCTCCCACGGGCCCCCCCCGGCCGATCTCCTACTTCCCGCGGCACCCCCCCAGCTGGTCTCCTGCCTCCCGCCCCCCCGCCCCCGCCGGTCTCCTGCCTCCCGCGGCCCTCCCCCGGCCGATCTCCAGCGCCCCCCCCCCCCCAGCCAATCTCCTGCCTCCCACGGGCCCCCCCGGCCGATCTCCCGCGCCCCCCGGCCGGTCTCCTGCCTCCCACCCCCCCCACCGATCTCCTGCCTCCCGCGCCCCCCCCCCCGCCCCGCTGATCTCTCGCCCCCCCCCCCGGCCGGTCTCCTGCCTCCCGCCCCCCCCGCCGATCTCCTGCCTCCCGCGCCCCCCCCCCCGCCCCGCTGATCTCTTGCGCCCCCCCGGCCGGTCTCCTGCCTCCCGCGCCCCCCCGCCGATCTCCTGCCTCCCACGGGCCCCCTCTCCCCCCCCCCCCCCCGGCCGGTCTCCTACCTCCAGCGGGCTCCAACCCCGGCATGTGCTGCGGCTGCGTGGCCGGCCGGGAGAAGCAAAGGGGGGCGGGGCTGGCTGCTGGGTGCCGGGGGAGGGGGCTGGTGAGCTCACAGTCCCGGCAACAATGGTTACAGCTGTACCGGCCCCAGACTTCAGGGCCCCCCCCCCGAAGTCCGGGGCCGGTACAGCTGTAACCGTTGTACCACCCTGTCGCCGGCCCTGACCAGAGGGGAGGGAGGGACAAGGGCTCTCTGCCGCCCCGCCTTCCTCTGCCGGTGCAGCAGGGGCTGGGGCTTGGGGCGCCGCTGACAGGGGTTAGGATCGGGGCCGGCTGCCGGCAACAGGGGCTCGCGACCCCCACATAATCGGGTCGCGACCCCTTGAGGGGTCCTGACCCCCAGTTTGAGAACCAATGCCCTTTGCCTTAAGCAAAGTTGTGCTGGACTGAGAGCCATGAGGCCATAGAACTGGAGCTTACTTCTTCCATTACCTGGTGTTTATATTTCTGTGCACATTAAAACCTTTATTATGAAGCATGGTCTCACAGCCGAAGACAGAGGTAGTATCTATCACCCAATTTTACAAATGACTGATTGCACAAGGTAACTTTTGGCATAAATGGAAATAGAACCAAGGTACTTGACTAACCTATTGCTAACCACTGCTTTAACCAGTAGACCTTTAGCCTGAGTGGTAGATGTCTAAATTAGGAATGTGAAGGTCTTGGATGCAAAGCTGAGGACTGACTGGTACAGGGAATACCTGTGGTTGCATATAGTACCATGTGTGTTTTGACAGCTTTCTTTTTACAACTCCTTTATATAAAACCAGTTTTTATCAGTTAAAAACTGTAAGAATGTCAATTATGGCATGAGGGTGTTCCCCATTTCAGTCATTTGTCACACATTGGCAGGTTAGAAGAATGAGTTATGGTTCTTCTCCTGGGTCTGCCACTGTCCTTGGAGAAATCAGAACCTCTATCAGTCTGTTCCACCACTATACCACCTATCCCCATTGGGGATGGTGTTGGAGGATTAATTAATGTCTATATAAATGCACATATAAATGTTATGACTTTTACCTCTGTTGCACTGCAGTTCTAAGCACAAAGGGACATCTTCTGCTCTCAGTTATACTGGTGTAATTCTGGAGTACAGATCTAATGAAGTCAGTAAAGTTACTCCAGATTTGCAGTGCTGTTAGCAAGTCAGCTAGAGTAGAGCTAGCATGGGTATGTCTCCACAAACTGCAAGCTAAACCCACAGCTTCAGTACAGATGTACCTTAAGATGCCCACAGGTATCAATTCTAGAGGTGGTTTTTACATCTGCTAGGAACTGGATAAGAACATAAGAACAGTCATACTGGGTCAAACCAAAGTTCCATCTAGCACAGTATCCTATCTTCCCACAGTGGCCAATGCCAGGTACCCCCGAGGGAATTAACAGAACAGGTAATCATCAAGTGATCCATTCCAACTCTGCAGAAACCCAGAGAGACCTTTGAATGCAATGATTTTTTGTCACCACTAGGCCTAACCAAATCTGATCCAGTAAGTTCTAGATCAGGGGTCTCCAAACTACGGCCTGTGGGCCGGATGCGGCCCGTGAGGCCCTCTCATCCGGCCCGTGGAGATCGGTCGGGAACCAGCCACGGGGCCGGGACGCGCCGCGTGCTCCGCTGCCGCCGCCGGCCAGGACGCGTCGCGTGCTCCGCTGCCGCCGCCAGCCGCGGGGCCGGGACGCGCCGCGTGCTCCGCTCCCGCCGCCGGCCGGGACGCACCACGTGCTCCGCTGCCGCCGCCGGCCGGGACGCACTGCGTGCTCCGCTCCCGCCGCCGGCCAGGGACGGCTCAGAGCTGGGGCCGGGACGCGCCGCACCGCCACCCAGTTACAGGCGGTGAAACAAGGAGCCACCCACTGCCAGGCGGCGAAACGGTCTGTGGGGAGAGACCGGGTTGAGCGGGTCAGTTGGGGGGGGGGGGGAGAGACCGGGTTGAGCGGGTCAGTTGGGGGGGGGGTGGAGGAAAGGAGGTTTTGGGGGGAGACACCTGGCTGGGTGGGTCAGTTGGGGGTTGGAGGAAAGGAGGTTTGGGGGGGAGAGACCTGGCTGGGTGGGTCAGTTGGGGGTTGGAGGAAAGGAGGTTTTGGGGGGAGAGACCTGGCTGGGTGGGTCATTTGGGGGGGGGGGGTTGGAGGAAAGGAGGTTTTGGGGGGAGAGACCTGGCTGGGTGGGTCAGTTGGGGGGGGGTTGGAGGAAAGGAGGTTTTGGGGGGAGGGAGACCTGGCTGGGTGGGTCAGTTGGGGGTTGGAGGAAAGGAGGTTTTGGGGGGAGAGACCTGGCTGGGTGGGTCAGTTGGGGGTTGGAGGAAAGGAGGTTTTGGGGGGAGAGACCTGGCTGGGTGGGTCAGTTGGGGGGGGGGTTGGAGGAAAGGAGGTTTTAGGGGGAGAGACCTGGCTGGGTGGGTCAGTTGGGGGGGGTTGGAGGAAAGGAGGTTTTGGGGGGAGAGACCTGGCTGGGTGGGTCAGTTGGGGGGGGGGGGTTTGGAGGAAAGGAGGTTTTGGGGGGAGAGACCTGGCTGGGTGGGTCAGTTGGGGGTTGGAGGAAAGGAGGTTTTGGGGGGAGAGACCTGGCTGGGTGGGTCAGTTGGGAGTTGGAGGAAAGGAGGTTTTGGGGGGAGAGACCTGGCTGGGTGGGTCATTTGGGGGGGCGGGTTGGAGGAAAGGAGGTTTGGGGGGGAGAGACCTGGCTGGGTGGGTCATTTGGGGGTTGGAGGAAAGGAGGTTTTGGGGGGAGAGACCTGGCTGGGTGGGTCAGTTGGGGGGGGGGTTTGGAGGAAAGGAGGTTTTAGGGGGAGAGACCTGGCTGGGTGGGTCAGTTGGGGGTTGGAGGAAAGGAGGTTTTGGGGGGAGAGACCTGGCTGGGTGGGTCAGTTGGGGGTTGGAGGAAAGGAGGTTTGGGGGGGAGAGACCTGGCTGGGTGGGTCAGTTGGGGGTTGGAGGAAAGGAGGTTTTGGGGGGAGAGACCTGGCTGGGTGGGTCATTTGGGGGGGGGGGGTTGGACGAAAGGAGGTTTTGGGGGGAGAGACCTGGCTGGGTGGGTCAGTTGGGGGTTGGAGGAAAGGAGGTTTTGGGGGGAGAGACCTGGCTGGGTGGGTCAGTTGGGGGTTGGAGGAAAGGAGGTTTTGGGGGGAGAGACCTGGCTGGGTGGGTCAGTTGGGGGGGGGGTTGGAGGAAAGGAGGTTTTGGGGGGAGAGACCTGGCTGGGTGGGTCAGTTGGGGGTTGGAGGAAAGGAGGTTTGGGGGGGAGAGACCTGGCTGGGTGGGTCAGTTGGGGGGGGGGGTTGGAGGAAAGGAGGTTTTGGGGGGAGAGACCTGGCTGGGTGGGTCAGTTGGGGGTTGGAGGAAAGGAGGTTTGGGGGGGAGAGACCTGGCTGGGTGGGTCAGTTCGGGGTTGGAGGAAAGGAGGTTTTGGGGGGAGAGACCTGGCTGGGTGGGTCAGTTGGGGGTTGGAGGAAAGGAGGTTTGGGGGGGAGAGACCTGGCTGGGTGGGTCAGTTCGGGGTTGGAGGAAAGGAGGTTTTGGGGGGAGAGACCTGGCTGGGTGGGTCAGTTGGGGGGTTGATGTGTAGTGTTCATGTGTAGTGAACAGGTGTTCATGTGTAGTGTTCATGTGTAGTGAACAGGTGTTCATGTGTAGTGTTCATGTGTAGTGTTCATGTGTTCATGTGTAGTGTTCATGTGTAGTGTTCATGTGTAGTGAACAGGTGTTCATGTGTAGTGTTCATGTGTAGTGAACAGGTGTTCATGTGTAGTGTTCATGTGTAGTGAACAGGTGTTCATGTGTAGTGTTCATGTGTAGTGTTCATGTGTTGTGAACAGGTGTTCATGTGTAGTGTTCATGTGTAGTGAACAGGTGTTCATGTGTAGTGTATCAATGTGTTATTAAATAACTGAATAAAATAATATTAAATAAATAATTAAAAACAACATCCATGTTTTGATTCTTTTTTATTTGGACCTCGAGTGTGTTGTCGGCCCCCGAACTGCTATTTGATAGTTAATGCGGCCCTCGGGCTGAAAAGTTTGGAGACCCCTGTTCTAGATGAAAGGCTCCATTATCCTAGTACTGAACTGTTAAGCCATGCAGTTCCCTTCATTTATATATTTACCAGCATGACAAAACCTTCCAGGATTTTTTGTTCCTACTGACTCCTCTTAAAAGTGAGTTTGTTTGAAGACCTTATACTACTGATTCATTGACTTATGGAGGATTTCCCACTTCTTGGGTGACTGTAGTGGTTTATCATTTAAATCTGAAATATACAAGGCTTCCGATACATCACCTATTTCCCTAGGGTGACCAGATGTCCCGATTTTATAGGGACAGTCCTGATATTTGGGTCTTTTTCTTATATAGGCTCCTATTACCCCACTCCCTGTCCTGATTTTTCACACTTGCTGTCTGGTCACTCTATATTTCCCCCATACTGAAGGATCAAATGTAAAAGTTATACCAATACAAGGAACTGACAGCCAGAAAGCATCTGAAAAAGGTTTTCTCTCTATATCAACAAGCTTATATGTTCTCTTTCTCTCTCGCTCTCTTTACTAGCCCATACACAATCCCTTTACATATATGAATTTGCTGGTAATCTCTCCAGAAGGCAATGTGCTTGTATAATGCTTTTAGCCAAAGAGAGGGAATAAAGCAGAGGCAGTCAACAAAGATAAACAACTACTATATTGCATTCCCTACACACACACACTTGATAAACATTACTGCTGGTCATAGCTATCCAGTGTGTGAACAATGTGTTATGAGACTGAAGAAACCAGCTGGAATCCCTACTAGGCAGGGAAGGAAAAGCACTTCTTCACAAATTTGCATAATGTTGTCACACTAGTTTGGGATGCAGAGGTTATGATGAGTTACACAGTAACATGTAACTATCACAGCCCCACAATATGTTTAAAGATTATCTTTCAAAGGAGTTTTATTAGATTTTTCTTAGGTTAAAAAAACCTAATTCATTCCCTGAAAAAAGACCTTTCAGAGTTGCAGCACTTGACAGACAGAGGCATGTTGAAAAACAGTGTTGTAATAAGTGAAAAGCAATTGGAATTTGAGGATCGCATTTGAATTTAGTCTCAGGCACTCGTTTTTTCACCAAATCACGTTTTGAAGATCTTCAGGAACACATAATACAGTCCAGAAAGCTGCTCTTAAGGAGACAGAAATCTGGACAGCATGTACATTCTCAGTGTATTTATCCTACAACAAAGCCCCAAACCTAATATGCACTAAGTAGACATGTAGAAAAGACATGGTCCTCATTTAGAAATAAGAAGTATATACACTCACTCACACAAGAAAAAACTATCCCCAGCTGCCCTAACCGTTGTTCTTTCCTTAGAAAATTGGCTTCCTCCCACAAATCAAACTTCTTGCCATGCTTGGGCACAGGGTATACATCACAATGCAGGGCCACAGGAGCAAGGATGGTGATCCTTCTCCTACAGTGCACAGGACCTGAGAAGGATTCCAGTAAACTTCCAGATTCCCGGTACCAGGAAGTCCCCAGTTCAATTATGCAGTATGGACTAAGATGTCACCATTGCCCTGGGTCTTTGAGGGTTCGCTACCTCATTTATGAGAGTGTGGGGCTTAGCCCCGATCTAGGAGGGCCCTTGTGCTCTGAATGAAGGAGAAGACCCATCCCAGCTCTTGGATCCCAGTGTGAGAAGTGGGCTGGAAGAAACCCAGCTGGATCTTTGTCTCCCATCCCTTACCCATGCCGCTCCTAGCACTGTGGAGTCCTAGAACATCCAGGATAGAAGGCAGGTTTGTCAGGACTTGCTTCCAGGTGCTTCTGCTCGGCCTCAAGCCCACATAGCTTGGGATGGCCCTCTGTATGTTTTGAAACCCAAATCCATTAGATCATCGTCTTGTTTACCCATGTTAATGTTTTCTTTTTCTGCTAGTTTAAAATGTAACCACATTTATACTCTGCACATATGTGCTTTATATACATCAATCTGTGGAACTGCAAGGTATCTGCTCCTCCACTGTCTTTCGATGACACTTAAAGGTTTCTAGCTCACAGCCATCACCTCTTGGGTGGAGACCTGCCCCTCACTCACTTCTGACTGATGTTTTAAGGCTATGTTCTACCTGATCAACACTGTGATATCCTCAGCAAGCCAATTTGCCTAAAAGGCCAGCACCTGTGGTTTACTTTCTCTCAATAGGCCTGACCAGTGAATTGCCAGGAGTGACAAATTACCCCACACTTCCTTCTAAGCATACAGATTTATTCTTAAAGTAAAAGCATAACAAGCTTACCAGAGGCTATCTCCAAATTCAACATAGGGCCCTGTTAGATGTCATACCTTCATACCTACAAGTGGGTTTTCCCTATGGTTACAAGTTCACATTAGTCTTTAGATCAGGAATCAACAAAGGCCCTAAATCAGTTTAAATTTGGGCTATTTATCCCAAAGTCCTTTCTTTGTCTGTTAATCTCTGGAGAATCCCAATTTAACCAGAATCTGTGAGCCTCCACCATTAGGGGAGGAGGGGATACCTCTCTGAAGGTGTTACAATAACTTGAGGAATCATCCCCTACTATTTTCACTTCCTGGGGGAGCTGTGGTAATCTTATAGTCTATCCCACAATTATGCATAGACTATTTGAATACTTAATACATTATTATCTCCCAAAGATATTGTAAAACGTTGCCTTGTTTGTCATACTTCAACTCTCACACTGGTTAATTATTAAATTTACGCTAATCTGAGAGGCAGGCGACATTCAGTCCTGGCCAGGTGCAGGATTGAAGTCTTATCTGTCTCATGACCAATCAGATGCTTATGTCATCAGAAAGAATCACCTTTCTCAGATTATAAAGGCATTTGCTGGATTATGAGATATTTCATTTTACACTGTGACATTGTTATGTGTGCACGGAAAAGTTGGAGCATATAATTTGAATAGGTTTGAAACATTTGTATTTATTTATTTATTAAGTCTTGTATAGCTGCAGGCTAGTGACATTCTTGGTTTTCCAGGTGGAGGAATGTGAACAAACGTAAAGATAAGATTTTTAGAGATTTTAAATATTTACCAGTACAAAGTTCTGAGGCTAGTAGGTAGTAACTAAGGCAACATGGCTCTAATGGTGGAGGAATACAAAAGATATTAGTACTAATAACTGTAAAATTTAAAAGAAAAAACTAAAGTAACTTTTCTCTAAAATGTGGCATACACAAAATACAAGTTTGTGTGGGGTGTTCTGAAGGTTTCATTGACGTGAGTTTGGAATAGCTACATTACTCATCTGTAAGTAACTGTACATAATTATTGTATTAATTATTCTTTATCATTAGGATAAATGTTTCTTAAAATAGTTCTTTTTCTAAAACAATTATTGCCTATTAATGTAGATTTATTTTATCATTCTCTATTTTTTTCTTAAGCCAAATTTCCACGAGAAGAAACCGACATGGGCAAAAGAGTTTTTTTTTTAAGTACAGTTAGACCTCTTGCTGGGTTTTATGATAATTGCTGGAGCTTCCTTCATTATCATCTCAGACTTTAATAACAAAAGACGACAAGTGGAAAGCCTATTTGGCTTGAGCTAATTACTAGCTATTCCCCCATTCAATTTATGTTCAGAGGAGTGCAGTAATCATGACCTAGTGCATTAGGCAGAGACTGCCACAGTGACTGCTAATTGGGAGGGCAGATTCTGGTGAGGGATAATATTTTACCATACTAGTGTAGCACAGTCTTAGTGGTATCTGCTCATGAAGAAACTTTCACCACTATTTCTTCCATGCAGTGCCTTGCATTTAGTGAAAAGCACTAGGCAGAGAACTGTTCCTTTTTTATGTGGAGGGGTTTAGGAAACTAAATTTTTTCCACTTTATTGAAGATGCAAGTGACAGAGCTCTGAGTTGCTTGGAATTTAACCGTGTTTGTAATTAACATTTCAGCTGCAGTTAATTAAAAAAAATTGACCAGAAAACGAAGAGCTGATGAGGATGAAACAAATGGATCAACTCACCTGGAAAGAAAGCACCATACTGTCAGGTTTTTGATTAATATATATTATATAATAGAAATATAATACCACAGCTAATCCAACATATTGCATTTCAGCAGAACCTGTAAATTAGAGTACATATGCTTATATAGTTGTATGGTGCAGCTTTGTTGTAGGGCTATTAAGTGGTGTTAAGCAATTTGTTCCTAATTCAAAGCCCACTGAAATCAACACATTACTAGCACATACACTGGCAGGGGTGAACACAATTGAGTTGTGGCAGGGGTGAACAAAAAAGAGCTGTGATGGGGGAAGCTATTCCGGCCTAAATACTCCAACACAAAAGTCCCCACAAGACTCAGTTGTGTCATCTCTTTCCTACAATATGCACAGAATTAGGAAGTACTCTGTGATGACATGTGCTAGTAACACACCACTGACACACAGCACTTTCCATGTGATATCTCAGAGCACATAGGAAACTGGAACCTGAAAAAAGAACATCCGTCCTTGAGCCTGGGTTGACTAGCTGATGTTAGATGAAAGAGTACTTCAATGAAAAAAGTGAGTGCCATCACCTCACCCACACATGAGGACATTTGATCCTGGTATTTAATACAGTGAACAGCCAGGGCTCCTGTAGGACTCATTACATATATATTAAAGTCAACAAAAGTGCCTTCTTCCATGGTTAGCAAGAAGACTTCATTCATTTTTTCAGATGTAGAGCTGGCCACAGTAGATCATACACAGTAGATCATCTTCAGGCTTCACCATCTTTATCTGAGTCTAAAAAAAATTACCAAGAAGGAATAGCTGGTGCTGTAGTGGGTTATCTCTTCAGCAGGTAAACTCAGGAGAGTACATTATTGCCAGTGCTCCATGATCTGATCCACTTTGCAGTTCTGATATTGATCTCTAAAGCTCTTAAAGAGATACAGTCATGCTACCTCAAGGAGCACCTCTTTTTCTGAATAGAGGTGGGTGAGAAATAGTTTTGAAAAAAATTCCTATCCCAAATTGGGACAAAAGTTAAAATATTGGAAATTTTTGCAGTGACAAACTAAAAAAAAATCAGTTTGGGTCAATTGGAAACATTTTGTTTTGTTAATTTCTAAATGCTTCACTTCACTCTTTTTAAAACTATAACTATAACTATATCAAATTTCAAAACAAAATTTTTTCAAGGGAAAATGGTTCACTGGAATATCCCTGACCCACTCTACTTCCAAGACCTATCACCATGGCAGCTCTCCTCATCCCACATGCTGTGACTAACAGAGTCCAGGTTTAAACTTGATGGAGGTTGTCTAGACTAGAGTTTATCAATAGGAAGCCCATAGCCTTAGAACACTCTCCCAAAGTAGACCAGGAACAGGTTCTTCCCTTGCTGTCTTGTACAGCAAAAACTGAATACTTTAAAAAAAGCATTCCTTGGAGAACCAAAACAGCAGAAACTCTGTAGTGTGCCCCCGATGTAGAATGATTGAGCAAAAATATTAGAACAGAGAAGTATCCCTTCTATATAGTTCCTGCTGTTTTCCATAATTCATTTTTCCAGAACTTGGATCGCATATTGGGGCTTGTCTACACAGTGGGGTAATAAGCACTATGGTGGTGTGATTTCTAAAGTGTATTAATGACTTGCACATTAATTGATCCACGTAGATCCTGCTGGTATACACTAAAAGTTCCAAAGTTGTCTTTAATGTACCATGTTGTATCACACCTCTGTCATGTATTTACTACATCAAAGAAGACTAGGAAACTTCTATTGTTCATCAGCAAGGTCTACACGGGCCATTTAATGTGCAATACATCAGTGTGCTTTACAAATCACACCTCTGTAGTGTGCATTACCCTACCATGTAGGGGCACTGTACATGTAGGTAGGTAATTAGAAAGAGATTTACAGCATTTGCAGGCCCCAGAGTGCATCACAGATTGATATTTCTGTCCCTAATGTCATCTGCCTGTTTACAAGTGGAAGTCCTCTCCAATCAGAAATCAGACATCCAGACCTTCTGTCCCAATAGTGAACAAAATCACACTAGAAATGTGATATCTGCATGTTAAAACATGCATTAATGTTTTGCTAATGATGTACATGCACTATGATTACATTCAGATCCAATAATATGTAGAATTTTGGGTGCCAGAACAATGGTTTCCTATCATTCATGTTCCCTTTGTTTTATCCCCTATACCTTGATAAAGTTCTGAGTTCTTCCATTGCACATTCATTCTTAGGACTTCTTTTGGAGAAACTAGACCTCTTACCCAGGGGCCCATAATTTTTCATTTGTTGAAACACCTGGGATCATTGACATGTTCATTAATTTGGAACATAAAAGCAAAGGCAAGAGAAACCACTAATTACTGCGTGAGTTACAGGTATGCCAAACAAGTGGCATTTCTATGCTCTGCAACAACACATCACTGTAGCTTAATATCTTAAATAGGTCTCTTTGTTTGATACTGCTGAATTGTGCCATGCAGTCACTTTGTACAACTTCGGGTATAGCACAGCAGGAGAGGTACATCATAACAAATGAATCATCAGAGCTCTTCTGAGCTCTGCGACCTCCATATTCCTAATTTACGTTTCAAAAGAGTATATATATATGGTGGTGAAAAGGTAAAGAAATCATTTGCTATTGCTAGATAAGTGCTTCTCCAAGCTGGGAACTCAATGCCTATTCTGAAAAGTGTTCTGATTGTAATTTTCTTTCTGTGTTAGGACAGGCACAAAAGACATTTAAAGCCTCAGCATTAAAAGCTGTCCAGCATTTCTGCAAGCTTTGACAGTTAAAGCACCAAATGGAATAGCAGGTTGATGGGCTGCTCAACTGACCTGAATCCTTAGCACAAAACTAGGTGCCCTATAAATAAATGCTGGCCGGCTACAATACAATAAATAGAAGAGAATAAAGTGGATTCCATGAACTTTTACAAATGATTTTGTCGCAAAGAGTATTCTGTTACAAATTCCATCTCCTGAAACTTCTTCACAGAAATTTAGTGGGTACAGCAACTTTTAAGTAGACCTTCAGGTTACAGCCATATTCACCAAACCTAGCAGGGGGAGGTGTAATTCAAATCTTCCCATCCACACCTAGTCCCTTACACAAGAAGTTCACTCACCATTTGGGGAGGGGGGCGGAGGGGAGGGCAAGGAATATCATAGTCCCCATTTTCTTAAGGGGTTACCACCAAATGGGGATCTTTAAAATCCACAGCAGCCCCATCAATGGAAGTCCGTGAGGGGATGGGGAAACACTGGCTGTGTCTCCACCCTGGACATTGCTCCCCATTTGGGGGGCTCTACAGACTCTCCTGAGTTGAGAGAAGGGGAGGTTGAGGCCATTATATGCTGCCTCAAGTTCCCCCTGACAGATTTCCTGCTAGTGGGTGCCACCACATGAACCCGGCATAAATCCTTGATTGACTGTAGCCCTATAATTTTTCAGTTTGCATTGAGACGCTGGGGAAATTGAAGCATTCCTATTTTGCATTTTTTAAAAAATGAGAATTGATAAGCCTCATACATTTGGGCTTTTAAATATTCCCTCTTTAAAGCTGCCATTGATGCAACCTCTCTTCTCCATAAAATGCCAGTGTATTATTACATATTTTTACTATCACTGAAGCTCCAGTTTGGGTGGCAGGAGAACGGGGGAGAGAGAGGGGCAGCATAGGAACTGCCAAAGAATCTCATTACAGAACAAATGGTAATGCTTCCCAGCAGATAACTGGCATTCATTATGTTACCTCATTCTCGTGACAATGTCTGTAATGAGAACAGGGAATTGCAAAACATGAATTCATTCCCATGATGATGACAGCGATACAAATTGAAAGTGGTACAACTTTAAACCATTGCCATTAAATGTTAAGGCTCTCATCTTGTGCTGATCCTTAAATCATGTGCCAGCCAAGGCTGAACTTTTTCATTACTGAATTATAAAACCCAGTAGCCCCTGGCCTGAGTGACCTCTCTCTGTCAGCAGTCTGATGACTATTTGGGAGAGAGATAATTAAGTCTTTGGCCCCAGTACTGACCCTTGCATCTCCAAGTGTAAATGTATGCAGTCCCAGGCTGCCTTTGTCCTGTGAAGCTATGTTACCTATTCATCCAAACCTGTGCATATGGTTCTCTTCCCCATATTTACCTGGCACATGTAACGTTCTATAATTACCCCACAAATACTTATTGCATATAATGAAGCAATTATGGACATAATTTAGTAACCATAATTGAAGTCACCAAGTAATTCAAAGATTAATTGCCATATAATTTGAAGGTTTTAGATCTCAGTGCCTAGATAGTTTTTCTATGACTATATGCTGCTAATGTAGAAGGTGATATTAAAATAAAAACCATATACAAAATCCCAGGATCAAAGTAAACCTGTAGTTAAAAAATAAGTCCATCTGGCTACTTTGTTACATAATTTACAATATACGCCATTTAACAAACCTAGTGAAATCAAGTGAAGATAGCTTATTTCAACACTGAAGAATTCCTTTTGCTCTACAGTAAGACGTTCACTAGACAGGAGGCATGTATTTGCACTATCATCACACTCATATCAGACACAGTATGGAACAGTCTGGGTGTTCAGGAGCTGGGAAGGTCACAGCTCACAGAGACCTCTTGGGTGTCCTGGCGTTAAGGTCTGACACAGATTGCAAGAAGAAGCTCAAACATTAGTTTATAATTCATATGGAATCAATAACAGTTCAAGTACCATAAAGAGGTCCAAGTCAGAGTCTCTAGAAATAGGGCTTATAAACTTTGCTGCAAGCAGAATTCTGAAAGAGACATTATCCTGTTCCTAACATTCCAAGATCCAGGTAACATGGCAACACAAACTACCACCCCAAGGTAACAATGTACAATAGTGTTATTATTGCAAGCTAAATGTAGCTTAAACATTTCTGGCCATCGTTGTTTCCCAGGAAACAATGGCTAACCTCTCTCAGCATTCCAAAACATGCAATATCGCATGCAAGCTCACAATTAATTTACAGTTCATCATAAGGTTTCGAATTCATTCTCAATAGTTAACTTTGCCTCTGAGCCTTTACATTTTCCTTTCAGTTATCTTTAAACATTTAATGATTGATTTCATTCTACACCCAAACAGTGAAAAAGTAAAAATCTCTCTATTTTCACAACTAGACAGCAATTAGCCATTATTATCATCACCCATAGATTTTTGCATGTTGACTCAGACTGCATACAGGTGGTTACATCTTATACTGAGTCAGAGAGGGGATAGAGTCATAGCAAGAACTGCTTTATTTCTTCACCACACTGGCTCTGGAGCCACCGAAATGAGCAGGTATTTCTAGAAATCCTTGACTTACATTTGAAAAGCTGCCTGTTGATTTTGTGAACCACAGATGGGGTATCCTCAATTTTAATGTTTATCACCTAATATTGCTGCCTAAAAGCTTTTTGCGTGAAGCAGAGCAGAGCCCCAGAAGTTTATGACCTAGGGGGTCATGCCACAGCCTGAACACAAAGCACTCAGATGTCTGGTAACATGTCGTGACTAAAGTGATTGTTACAGACAAAGTATGATGCTATTCTTTTTGTGATTAGATTTTGTCTTCAGATTAGGGATGAGCATCACCTAAAGAGATTTATGCTGTAAAACCAGAAGGCTGGAATCCCACAGGTGTTGGGTCAGTAGAATGTTGTACTTTTCTCCTCTCATTCACCATCACTTTTGTTCCTACCTGTGATCTACACCATACATTCTCCAAAACCCTATTTTCACAAAGCCCATTCTGTGAAATTAGTTGCAGGTACATTTGGAAACAAGAGGCAGAACTCAAAGCCCCTTACTTAGTTTTTACTCAGCCAAAGGTCTAAAGTGGGGCAAATCTGATTTCTGTGGTGTCAATCTAGACCAACACATTAAGAACAATGGGATTATATTGGATTTACATGAGGATAACCAAGATCAGAATTTAGCCAAAGGAATCACTTTGGGATTTGGCTATTGGCTTAAATAAAAATGGTGCCTGACTAAGCACGGAGAGGGCTCTATCATGATGATTAGGCATCATTCCCAGTTTGGGATAGTGCAGAGCTTCTTAGCACCCTCAGATACTCAGGAGACATGCACCCAGAGATATATCCTTAAAACAGCACAGCATGCATACCCCTCCTTGTTCAGCTAGCTCTACCTTTTCCAGGGTAGCTAGCACCCAGGGGTACGCTAGGGAGGAGCAACACTTCTCAGCAGATGAGGACAAGGACAAAGACAGAAATCAGGGCACAAAGGACACTCTCTGCATCCTCCCATCCTTGCCCATCCATCCATCGAGTAATTGGAGACAATCTGGGTCAAAGTAATGACTTCAGGATTTGGCCCCATTCAAAACAAACAAACAAAATGTCTTCACACAGCATGTAGTCAGCCTGGATTTCACAGCCCCAAGATGGATCTGACTGTATGTGGCTATTGGAAAGGACTGGATATTTTAATAAACAAAAATAACATTTGTAGTTATGTAAATAAATTTAAATAAATCTCATGCATAACATTGCACTGATCAAGAGGAAATCCCCTCCCCTTAATCAAAATTGTATAAGGAAGGTGAATTATGGAAGGTTTCACCTTGCTCCAGACCATCAGGTATTGGTCAATGACAGAGACAGGGTGCTGGAGCTGATGAACCAATGGTCTGATTTATTAGGACAAATCCAATCTCTGTTCCACCTCAGTCACTGGAGATAATTGTATCACTGTGACTATTCTAAGGTAAGTACATGCACATTATTTGTAAATCATATGCGCTATTGGATTTGGAGTTGGGACTGTTTTGAATCTGCATCAGTTTAATGATCTTTAACTCAGCATTAGATTTACCAATTCACTTTTCCCCAAGGTTACAGCTGATGGAAGAGAACTGCTTTCAAGTGATTTATTAGCCTGTTACTGATATGCCTATAGTACCATGAGGGCACACCCACTGCATTCATGCAGCGTTTAAGATGATCCATTCTTTTTATGATCGTACTATTGTCTAGAAACTCTCAGGGGGAAAAAGGACTTTGAATGGTTTTATGTGCATATCAAATATTGCATTTTTTAACAGAGTTAATAAAACATGGGTCCCATTTATTTAGTTTCAACATTTCTTTGGGCCTCTGAAGTCTCCTTCTCATATCAAAAGTTGGTCTCTGTTATCTGTCATATGGTTCACAAAAACTGGGTCTCCCTAAGTGACATGAGACGGAGTTCATTATAATTGAGCTGCCTTGGTGTAAGTTCAAGGCATAACAACAACTTCACTGATTTATTAGTGCAAGGCAATAGGTAGCTAACAAATTTCAACTACCTGGTTCTATCTGTACATTATGTTAATTTCAGCTAGAATACTAGATACTAGAATACTAGAATACCAGTAAAATACCAGATACTAGAATACTAGATACTAGAATACCAGTAAACAGATCTTGAGGAAAGCCCAAAGGAGCCTTTATTTTAGGGATTTGTGAGCGTTAGAGCAGAGTGAGCAAATGGCATCCTCCCCATGTGCTAAGGAGTTCAAGGATACCCTCCGAGAGGGATCAGGCAGTGTGCAGGTCATGTCAGTGACCATGGACAGGAAGGGGAATCACCATAACTCTCAAGAAGCTCAGCCCACTTCTTAGCATACGTGCAATGTCCTTCAGGTGGCAGGTGACCAAGTTTCATCACTGAATTTGGTCTGCTGGTTGGATCATTAGCTTGCCCAGCCTGGGCCGGATACAAATGGGGAGAATCCACGAGCTAATTGGTGTCTCTGCTCTATCCGCATCTGTTGCTCTAAGGTCCCTCACTAACTTTGTATTAAGACAGCAACTTTACTGCACTTTAGCTACTGTTTTCCATCTCACCACTTTCAAGTGAAAACTAGGGAAGTGAAGTGTGAGGGGAAGGGTCCATTTTGTTTCCGGCTTGGCACTGCCTGAGTTTCTCATAACACACAGTAACTGAATAAATTAATTTTCAGATAAAGGTACAGATCACAGCATGCTCCCTGGTTTAAGCCTATATTACAGTCTCAAGGGAAATGATAGCGGTAATGAATAATGTCAATTCAATTTGAAGTTGCAGTTGAAGTAAATGGATTGTTAATGAAATGTTGCTATTTGTCTTTGTTTTGCATTGCTTAAGTCGATAAAGATAAGTATTTTAGACTATGAGAAGAGGGATTTGGCCTGTTAGGTTGGAAATCTAATTAAAAGGTTTTTCTCATCATAGATTGCATTCGAACTTGGAAACACAATTAGTTAGGAACAACTATAATTCAAACCATCCTGGGGGAAAAGAGGGAATGTTTATTTGTTTGTCAATAGACTATTGTATAGAATTACCACACACAAAAAATCAAAGCTGTACTAAGAAAAATGGGAAGCCCTTTTGTTTAAATAGAGGTTTGAAACTCAAGAGTTCACGTGAACCCAAGTACAGCAAACTACAGTATGAGCATCTCATTCAGAGCATCCCCACATAGAAGTTTTTCATTGTCCCAGTGGATTTTTATTTCTCTGCTAGTCAGGGATTCCTCTAAGCCTGGGGAATCCTCAGCCAACGTACAATCCCAGCATAGCACAAAGTGGCCGTGTCCCTCTGAATCTGTCCCTCTATGTGCAATGGCAAGGAGCTGCTCTCCTTGTGAGAACCATGGGCAGTTTTTCCTCTTTACACATTGGGGAGTGGGTGGTTTCAGAAGCACTCACCATTAGCCTAACTTTGCTCCTTCCTGAGATTAATGGTAAAACTCCATTGGCTTCAGTGGAACACTTCAGCCAACAGTGAGCATTTTTGAAACTCCCCATCCATAACCTTCATATTGTATTAACATACTAGGAGGTTGGGTGGGTAATAGAAACTGCAAAGCAAACTAACATGGATGTAGAGGGTCAAGAAGCATGGTCCATTGAAAAGTAGCAGGAACCTGTGAAGGAATTAGTGGAAGGCTGACCAATTCTCACCAAGTTTCTGCCTAAAGGATGACAGTTTAGCAGCTTAGCATTTACCAGAAATACAAGAAAACAGCAATCTCTATGTGCTACATAGTTTGTACATGCATTCCACTTGCCAAGGCTACATTACGCAAAGCAGATTAGCATTATGAAAGATTCTCATACTCAAAATAAAGCAAATTGGAGAAGTGGGTGGTACTCTGTATTCCTTTCCACTCTAGTTGAATTCAAATGTATGCAGTTT
Source organism: Sternotherus odoratus (assembly GCA_032164245.1). Classification (NCBI taxonomy): domain Eukaryota; kingdom Metazoa; phylum Chordata; order Testudines; family Kinosternidae; genus Sternotherus; species Sternotherus odoratus. The sequence goes on from JAVMKO010000009.1 coordinate 25,110,266, forward strand.
TGATGCATTATTAAATATAAGAGTTCATTAGTAGTGGCTGAACAATTGTTTTCTGAGGCAGAACTACAATACAATGCATTGTGTAAATGGAAATTTTATGCTAATCAGCAAAGACAGAGTGAAAAAGATTGAGCCTGCATAATTTCTCATTGCTAAAACTGTTAGCCAGCTGTTAATGTCAATGATCCTTTTACAGACAGCATTACTTTAGGCATCAGATCTAAATTTGTAACAGACCACTACCTCAAAATAAACTTAAAATCAATCTCACCTCTGAATGTTCTTTTCCTAGCATGAACTGATACAAACATGGTATGGCTGTGAAAGTATATCTAATGGCCTTTTTCCATTTCTAATTTTGATGAGCCAATTTACCACTGCTATTCAACTTCAGCAAAACATTCCTTCATTAAATAGTCCTAATAATTTCAATGGGTCAGCTCACAGAGGAAGGAACTAATGAAGGTGGATAGGAATGGCTGAATCTGGCCTTTGGTTTCTATAACTACAAAACCACACATTTGTAAATATTTTCAGGGGAGGGAAGCAATATAACCTGACACCACCTTACTCATTACTAGAGCTGGGTGAGCACTTCATAACAAATCATTTATTCAATTAATTTAATCTTTTTTCTGTTCTCAAATCTTCTGCAAGCATTACAATTTTCTCAAAATGTATTTCTTCAAATTCATTTTCTTCACAATTTCAGTGAATAATTTTTGGTCTGGAGATAATTAAAAGTGTTCACAACACACGTGGTGATGGTTAATTTTGACTGATTTAGGTATGATTGATTCTTCCTCAGGGTAGTCCATTGCAATTACACTAAACATGCTTCTTCAGCAGTTACCTGTTTTCAAATGTTAAGATGTGTCTGCTGCTTACTTGCCTGTAGTTAAAGAGCAAACACTACAGTTTATGCATGGCCACTTCCACCTCAGTTAGATCTTAGAAGTCTAACGGGGCCTTGAAGTTTTGTTATAGGTAGAACTTTCATTTTACTTGATGTACTTATGTGATTTCTTGTGTGGAAATGCTTATGCGGGGCCAATAAACAAAAGACTAAATTAGTTGTTTTGGTCTCCATTTGTCCATGAAGAATCTAAATTTGGGGGGGAAAAAAGAAAGAAAGAAAAAGAAAAAACCTAAACAAAAATAAAGCTTGGCTAGTGTTCAGAGTGATTGATTTCAATAATTGGCATCTCCTGCCAGTGGTAGCCAAGAGTCCAGACAGATTCTGGAATGGAACGAAGCTAAATATAAGACTTTGGTGCCAGCTACCAGAAACCAGATCACTGAAAACAATAAAGATAATCAGCAGTTTGTTTAGAAACCTCAGGCTTATGCCTGGCCATGAAAGATATAGCAAGGAGCAAATATTTCAAAGCAAAACCCCACGGCTATTTAGCAGCAGCATCTGAATCATACATGTTAATTACTTGAACTTATCAGAACAGATAACCAAAGAAACAGCTACAGAAAAGAGCTTAAAAGATTCAATATTATATGGGATACCTGTTCTTTTTCACCCTTTATCATCATCTAGGATGCTTAAAATAAAATTAAATGTCTCCAAATCTTTACGGCTAAAATACATGCAGGCAATGACCGTTTTTCTCTACATATTGGCTGCAGCTGCCATATAGATTTTGCCATTCAAAGCCCCAAAATAGAAATATCATTCTCTGGTGCCTTTGTTAGTTGCAAAGTTAAGGAGTCTGCAATATTGCCCCCGTCAATTACAATATTCATCATCTCATAGCTCCACCTGCTTCATTGATCTTCTTGCAGGCAATTGATTGATTTGCCATTTCTCCACTTCAGCATCTAAATCTGTCAAAGTGCATTGTTTGAAAGTCTGTATTAATCACCAGCCTTTCCTAGTAACTCTCTGTCCTTATTACATTGCCACCACAACTTTTAATTGCTGCCCACCCATGCTTCTCACAATCATTTTCTGGATCCTGTATTGCTTGCCTATTTTTTAGCCTCACCCTCCCCATTCCTATGTCATCAACCCTTTGGTCCCCACATATCTTTTTTTCCATCCAAAATCTCTGTCTTTTTCTCCTCTCCCACCATCTCACTATTAGTAATTCTTCAACCTCTCCATACACTCATAAATGCTGGTCTTATCTCCGCTTCTTCCTCTGTATACTTCTCTTCGTCTCTAGTGTCACAATCTTCATACCACGATCCACCTCCTACTCCCAACCCAGTCTTCATCCCTGCCCTATCAGCCATCTTTGGGCAACAGTTCTCCCTATCCCATGCCTTTGTCCTTCCCTGAAATGCACTCCATCTATTCTTCTCCACTGCGCCTCATGTGACAACACCTCTCTGTGTAGCTGGCCTTCTCCTAACACCAGCACATCAGGGATGGTTTCCTGGAAAACGGTGTCTTTTAGGCAGATGTGCAATATGATAGCGTTGTGATGCCACAGCCATCATGTCACAACACGAGATTGCCATGTGACATGCTGTTGCTGGTATACAGTGATGCCAAATGCAACTAGTTGTTAGTGAAAAGATTTCTATGTAATTTTGTCTGGACAGAGACCCATTTCAGATCTAAAAATGCAGGATAAATACAGTATTTGGGTCAAACTCTACTTTCATTTGCAACACCATCCCTAAGATAGGAACATAATACATAATGATGGAAAGGACTTCCTGGTCACTTATCACAGGTAACCCCATCATAACTCCTATTGGAAGACTGCTCCAGAATCTCACTGCTGTGGTGATTTTTAATCTTCACCTAATTATCAGCCTAAATGTAGTTATGACCAGTTTTTACCCTTTTGTCCTTGTGTCAATTTTCATCCTTTCTGGTGCTCAACGCTGTGAATGTATTTATAGACAGCAATAATATCCCTTTCAACCTTCATTTTGCCAGACTAAACAATTAAGTCCTTTTACTCTCCTTTCATAGATAGACTCCTAAGACTAGACTTATAAGTGTACAAGCCCTATTAAAGACAATGAGATTTGAGCAGCTAAAAAATAACAAATTCTAAGCCTACAAGTTAAAAATCAAGCTGGCAATTATTTTTTAGCTTCCCCTCCCCACCCTTGCCTTCAGGTTTGGTGAGTATAAAATATTCTTAATCTTTGGAAATTATTCTTAACTATTTTTAACAGATTTATGTTGTCTCTTACATCTTTTCATTTCCTTTCATTTAAATATTTATGCCCATTTCAAGATTTAATAAGGATGACCAAGATTAGGGGTAAGGCTCAATGAGGTTTACTAAATAAAATCTTTAATTTTTTAAGGCTTAACACATCTTAGGTACAGTCTGACACCCAGTATCATCATAAAGAAGTACAGAAAACCCTGAAGTGCTCACATTATCGTAAAGACACCCCTCTGTTAATACCATGCCATATTAATGCAGGTATTTCATCATATCATCAGGCTATCTAGAAAGAAAATACTGCCCACAAATCACTTACATATGACACCTTAATTTCCTTTATAGAGTCTAAATGAATACTGTGATTAAGACTTAAAAACTACAACACGAAGGATTATTTTACAAGGGACAATATAAAATGTATTGGCTTTGGCACAGACTATTTTATTAAAAGCTGTTTTATAATTAGTTTTACAGCAAACCAGGGAAAAAAATCATTGCTTTCATATAATTAGTCTGTCTTTTCTACTTCAGTGATGGAGAGTTTTGTCAAACCATAATAAGATCAAAACAGACTTTTCTCGTCCTTTGCCTTGAAGTAGTTATTTTAATTCCAGAATTTAGAATTTTGTATCTGTCGAGATTTCTTGCTGCTCATTTACCTATCTTCTTTGCCAAGCATTTCTCTTATGGTAGCTGGATCTCCAAGCTACTGATCAATCCAATTATAAATCTGTCAGAAAATAAAATATACAGACTGTTGCACCACTCAACTCACTCTTCTAACTGCTTCTGATTCAAATTCATTAGATACTATTGGCATTGCTAAGCCTTGAAGATCCTAAACTGCTCTTCGTTTTGTAAATTCCTCAATCTTGCAAAGTAACTGTTACTGAAACATAAGCATTTCTGCTATTACAATTTTTCATGTAAGCAGCATTGCTTTCCAGAGTTAATATATACGTAATGGTCTCTTTTTGTCAGTGAAATCCGAATTGGCATTCGGACTGTTTTTGCCCTAGAACTAGTGATCTGCAACAGAGTCAATAATGTCTCTTCAGTTTAGGGACAAGAGTTTAATCTAACAATTACTTTAAACGAGGCTAGGGCTAATCCACAAATTTTGGATTCACCTGGATAACGAATACCTACTATTACTGCCATCAAATACCAAATAAAGATCCAGATGCTGATAGTCATCATCTGGAAAGCCAGTGAGAGAGATTGCAGATGGATGGAATCGGAGGCTGGAGTGGTAAGAGGTAACTAGGAAGAAGGAGCTAAAGAGTTCTGCATCCAGTAAAAGGGTTCCTGATCAGGTTATCTCCAAAGCAAGCTGCTCTCATCCATCTTTCTGATCTTGCTGTCTCTGGAAGAAGTAGATGACCACTGGCTGTTTTTCACTACTACTTTTTCCTGTGATCCTGCTGGTTCCAGAAAAGAGAACCACATTAGCAAATCTGAAGGACCAGCAGCCTTCCCTAAATATTTCTGCTGCAGCAGAAACTAGGAGTGGACACTAATTTAAAAGTACAACACCCTGTTACTTTTGTGTGTGTGTGTGTCTGGGATTGATCATGTCTGAGCACCAATCTGCTCAAACAACTGAGCCAGATTTTCAGTTGGTATAATTCCCCAGGAACTTGGCATATGCTTAAAATATGCATTCATATGTGTGTGTGTGTGTATGGCGGGTGGTGGTGGAAATCAGACACATGCCCAAACACATAGATAGAAAGGTGTGTGATTCTACAAGTCAGGCAGAAATACCTGACTTGTGTGCATTTGATAGGAATATGCAAATATTTGAACACAATTACTAATTAATATCTAATGCTGATCATCTGACCCACAAACCTACAATGATATAATTCCTGCAACCTTGACATCTATTAGCTGTTTCCATGTTTAAGGTGACGTTTAATTTCATCCATTCAATGATCTTGAATGCTGCAGAGAAAATGAGCCTCTTAGGCCTGGGCTACACTGGGGGAATAGGGTGTCAAACTAAGATACGCAACTTCAGCTACGCTATTCACATAGCTGAAGTCGAAGTATCTTAGTTCGACTTACCTGCCCATCCTCACGGTGGTGAGTCAACACTGGCGGCTCCCCCATCAACTCTGCTTACTCCTCCTCCTGAGGTGGAGTGCAGATGCCAATTCAGGGATCTATTTATCGCATCTAGATGAGACACGATAAATTGATCCCCAATACATCGAATACAATATGGTGGGTAGTATAGATGTACCTTTAGATTAGCTTCTCCTGATGCTGCTAGTGACCATATACATCTTAAGTGGCAATTCTTGTTTGGCATTTTTCCATTCATTCTTATAGAAGCTTACTGAGTATGTTTGCCACAATCAGTTAAACAAGAAACTAATGTAATTACAGTAAAACATGCTTAGGAATGTGTTGGCTGACAATGGGGAAAGGAAAAGATACATAGGAATCTGTCTTAACTATTACTTCAGAGAAAACTGGGGTTAAAGTGTTGATCTAAGATCTTCCAGCTGTCCTCATTACTGTGCTTTTTCAAAAGAATAACTTTTGTGCTATCATGTCACAAGAATGAATTATGAACTCTTAAAATCCATTCTATTCCCATTGTGGCACGTAGGTAGTTCCATTTTATTTTAAACGTAAAGAGCAAATTATTCCATGAAATGAAAAAAATTCTTTTGTTAAATGAGTTGAGGTTTTTTGGCATTCAAAAACAGAATGCACCCCACAGACTGCAAAATCATTTTGTTGAATGCTTCTTCAGAGCAACAGTCCTGCAAAGCTCCTTTAGAAAAGAGAAAGAAAAAGAATATAGACATGCTTTCATTGCAGCTGTATGATGGTTTGTTTTCTATTTATAGTGTCTCTTCCTGTTCCTGCTTTGGAATCTACAGTACTTCTGTGGCTTGGAGTATTTGAAAAACATTATTATAATTTAAGAGTAGGTCAGCAGTTTCTTGAATACCCCCTACTTTGAGGTTTAGAACTTTGGCAATATTTGTAGATAAATATTTATTTATTTACTTATTTGGGCTTGAACATCACAGTTTCTCAAGAAGTGAGAAATAAAGTTTGATCATAATAGATGCTGCTTTATTTCTTGGAAGAAAGAACAAAAAAGGGTTATATTGGTTTTTCATGTTCTTCTTTGGCTAAAACAGCTGAATGGGTTGCCTGTATTCCAAAGCTGCAGAGGTGAACGTTCAATTTCAGCAGCCACAGAATATCTAATTAGTGGTATTCCATGTTGTTCCCTTAAGGCAGAGTTAACAGGTCAGAGTCTGTGGTCAGCTATACTCATGCAATTATGTTGACTTCATTGATTTCTATAGGATTGCAGGGACATAACTAGAAGGAGAAACTTGTGCCTTTGATTCAATCTTGTCCTGTAACATATTAATATTTCTTTGTTCTGGCTCATTGGATTTTAGTCAGCCAAATATAAGACAGATAAAGTGGTCTGTTGAGACCACAGGGTTCTTTGTAACAGCAGTATAGAGCATACAGACTGTGGGACCAATTATACTGTCTCTGACACAGGTATAGGAGCTGAACTCCATTGTAGTTAATGGAGTTACACTGCTGTAAAATGGGCATAAATGGGAGGAGACTAAGATTCTGTGACTGTTCAGATGAATTGACAATTAGTAATTTAACCTCCTGTTTTCCTCTGGGCACGAGATCCAGTCACTGAACAGAGCATCCCTATGATTTCACTGAAACAAATCTTGATTGAATAATTGTTTGTTAAAAACTCAGAAAGAATGCCAACTTCCTAGCACAATGTATAACCTTACTGGGCTTTCTTTGGTTAATCAGTATGTTATGCCTACAGAACCATCCCTAAGTCTGATGGAGAGTTGGGAACAAATGAACGCAATAAATGGTTTTTTCCCTTGCTGACTTTAGGAAGAGTCTATCAACCAGGAATGGGTAGTAAATGGTTATGGACATTCTGAACATAGGTTTGAAACACAATTAGAACTAGCAATCAAGCAATGCCTGCCTCATTCAATTCCTCAGGCTTATTTTTGTTTTTATATTAAAAAATATTAGTTGAAGGGCTCACAGGGTGCTGAGTCCATCTGCCACCACAAGAGATTAAAGAGACTAATTGGAAGATAAATCTTAAATAACTCCACTTGTTACATTGCTGTAAGTATGAATGGTTAAACACTTGAGAATCCAGGCATGTGCTCTCCAGATCACAGCCAACTCCACAGCTTTTCAATTTTATTTTATTTTATTATGTGCTCCAGGCAAGTCTTTCTATTTAATACATTTTCCTCAATCATGTAGCCATAGTCTGTGACCTTTTGGGTAAGTAGTGCGCAGATGTTAATGGCTATTTTCTTATGGCTGAATTGCCGCCACCTTAATTTGGGTGTCTTTAAAAGATGGTTTTAATATGTGAAAGAAGCCATTGGCTAAATTGTACACTCCTTTACACCTGTGCTATTCAACACTTGAGTGTATTTTGAATGCAAATATGGTGGCTATGTTGATCATTGTCATTAGTGGCCCCTGATAGCAAGTAGAAGTACGTCTGTGTCAAGTGTCTTCCACTTACTTTATGCACAAGCAGGTAGAGAGCTGAATATAGTTCTCGATGGTCAGCGAATAAACCATAATTCACATCTGGTCTATCTAGATGTCACGCTGGATATAACTTTCCCATATTGTGACCATCTTACAAAAGGAGTGACTAAGGTCAAAACACCAACAACCTGCTCAGAAAATCGGCCTGAAAGACATGGGGCTCCAACACCCAAACTTTACACACTTCAGCCTTAGCACTCTGTTACTCTGCAGTGGAGTACTGCACTCCAGTATCGGGATCACTCATCTCACTGATGGATGATCACCACACAACTTAATTCCATCATGTGTATTATTTCAAGCACACTTAAATCTACTCTACCATGGTTACTGGTTCTCTGCAATATCGCTCCACCCAGTGTTCACAGAGAGGAAAGCAGAGCAAAGCTTGAGATGAAATTGTGCGCTCTGCCACATGTGCCATTTACTAAAGACTTGTTTAATCCACTACATAAATGTCTGCCCCCATGGCACCTGCTGTGGGTAAGTTTACCAGTTAAGGGATTTACAGTAGAGGACGCATGGCAAGTTCCAAAGAGTAAGTGACAAATAATTATCTTGTCTGGGACCCCACTCAACATCAACCTGGGTTGGATTTACCACAAAGACAATGGAGCAATAGATATAGCTAGAACTATTACAGGGTTTAAAAGAGAACTAGATAAATTCATGGAGGTTAAGTCCATTAATGACTATTAGCCAGACTGGATAAGGAATGGTGTCCTTTGCCTGTTTGTCAGAGGGTGGAGATAGATGGAAGGAGAGAGATCACTTGATTTTAACCTGTTAGATTCATTCCCTGTGGGGCACCTGGCATTGGCAGGTGCCCCACAGTATCCAGCCCAGTATCCTGGTAGACAGGATACTGGGCTGGATGGACCTTTGGTTTGACCCCATATGGCCATTCTTATGTTCTTCGCCTTCTCAACCAGTTTCATACAAATGCAATTTCTGCTGCAGCAGAATTTTGGTGGCATTTTAGAAACAGTCCACTATGTCAGTGTGGGCAGCCACATACCATGACAGACATTGTTAAAGACTGAAAAATGAATCAACTTCCTGGAGGTCTTTGTGCAGTGAACATTGTTGATAACATTGTGGCTTGGCTTTACCAGATTGCATATACCAAATACGTAATCCATCTTCTGCTAGCCCAAGTCACAATTTTGTTCATTATTTATAAACAAAGTTCTGCTGCTGTACCAATGCAGTAACAATATTTTTAGAGTATTTCACACCTCTAAAAGCTTCAGCAGAGATATCTGATTTAATCCTCCCTCCCTCAATACTCCCATTGTGCCTGATCCAAAGTCCATTGAAGTTAATTGTAAGACTCCCATAGAGTTTAATGGACATTGCATCACAGCCATATTGATGAGACTAGAACTAAATCTGACGTGAACAGAAAAATTGTAACATAATTGTAACTTTGCTGTGAAAAGAAGAAAGATAAGAAAACACAGGCTAACTGATAGGAAACACATTTGTTCTGCAACACCTAGGCTCAGCTTTAGTGCTTGATCCCGGAATCCTTAGTCATGCAAATCCTACAGTGATGTCAAACATTTAAACCTTGGGATAAATTCAGCACTGCTGTAGTATATAGAATTGTACCCCTGCATACTTGTGATGATTTTGGCCCAGTGGGACTGTTTTCTAACTAAGGATTGCAGGGTGAGCTCCTTAATGAATTTCTAATGAGCCTTATTGTGCCTTAGCTTGCGTTGGAGCACAGATATTATGTTTTACGCTTAATTGTGAATTTTCTTAGTTTATAGCCCAACTACAATGTTCCTTTGATGTATAATAGATACATGGAAAGACATAAAGGCAAGCCTTGAGCTCTCTTGGTTTAAATATACTTAGGCATGCAACCAAATCTGTTCTCCTAATATTCTTTATCACACTTGCACTACAATTGTAATTTGAATACTATAAAGTAAAATAAAGTGCTCTTCCAAACTTTTCAAAAGACTTTCTAAACTTCATCAAAGAGATGCCCTTAGGAGCTAATCATTTTCAGAATTATAATGGATTGAGTTATAATGACTATGTTTACAATGGAAGTCATGTCAGAAATAAAATCCATTCTGCTCCCAAGCAGAAAAATATATATATCCAGTTCTTCATTTCATCTCAAAGTGCAACTCACAAATATTCCTCAGGCAATTATTGTTTACCTGACTTTATCATTCTAATCTCAAATTCCACTCGGATAGTACAATCCTAGGTTTTTATATTGAGGGAGTGTGTTCATTTACCTTCTGCATCTACTGTAGATGGTCCAGTTGCTCAATGTGCCACAGTGTTCACAGCCTCATCTGCTTGTTTTCTTTTAAACTATTTACCTCCTCTGCTATAACTGATACAACATTTCATTAGATTCTATCACATCTCCCTACCAACCACAGATGCCATTGTAACAAACTCCAATATAATGGAGGTAATATCTTTAATTGGACCAAGTTCTGTTGGTGAGAGGGACAAGCTTTCAAGCCAAACAGAGCTCTTCTCTAGGTCTGGGAAAACTACTTCCAGAGTCACAGAAAAGTGATAGAATCATAGGACGGGAAGGGGCCATGAGAGGTCATCTAGTCCAGTCTCCTTCACTCATTGCAGAACTAGGTATTATCTAGACCATCACTGTTAGGTGTTTATCTAAACTGCTCTTAAAAATCTCCAGTGATGGAGATTCCACAACCTCCCTAGGCAATTCATTCCAGTGAATAACCACCCTGACAGGACGTTTTTCCTAATGTCCAACCTAAACTTCCTTTGCTGCAGTTTAAGCCTATTGCTTCTTGTCCTATCCTCAGAGGTTAAGAAGAACAATTCTCCCTCCTCATTGTAATACCTTTTATGTACTTGAAAATTGTTACGTTCCCTCCCAGTCTTCTCTTTTCCAGACTAAACAAACCCATTTTTTTTCAATCTCCCCTGATAGGTCATCATGTTTTCTAGACCTTTAATCGTTTTTGTTGCTCTTCTCTGGACTTTCTCCATTTTTTCCATATCTTTGCTAAAACATGGCCCCAAGTGCTAGACACAATATTCCAGTTGAGGCCTAATCAACATGGAGTAGAGAAGAATAATTACTTCTTGTGTCTTGCTTACAACACTCCTGCTATTACATCTTAGAATGTTATCTTTTTTTGCAACGGTGTTATACTGTTGACTCATATTTAGCTTGTGCTCCACTCCCAGATCCCTTTCCGCAGTACTCCTTCCTAGGCAGTCATTTCCCATTTTGTACATGTGCAACTGATTGTTCCTTCTTAAGTGGAGTACTTTGCATTTGTCCTTATTAAATTTCACCCTATTTACTTCAGACCATTTCTCCAGTTTTTCCAGATATTTTTGAATTTTAATCCTATCCTCCAAAGCACTTGAAACATCTCCCAGCTTGGTATCATCCACAAATTTTATAAAAGTGTACTCTCTATGCCATTATCCAAATCATTGATGAAGACACTGAACATAACCAGACCCAGAACTGATCCCTGTGGGACCCCACTCGATATGCCCTTCCAGAATGACTGTGAACCACTGATAACTACTCTCTGGGAATGGTTTTCCAACCAGTTTTGCACCTACCTTATAGTAGCTCTATCTGGGTTGCATTTCCCTAGTTTGTTTATGAGGAGGTCGCATGAGACAGTATTGAAAGCTTTACTAAATTCAAGATATACCACGTCTACCACTTCCCGCCTATCCACATAGCTTGTTACCCTGTCAAAGAAAGTTATCAAGTTGGTATGACATTATTTATTCTTGACAAATCCATGCTGACTGTTACTTATCACCTTGTTCTTTCCCATTTTAGCCTGGTGGAATAGGTGGGATAGATTGTTTAGCTTAAGTAGTTAACACATATTAGAAGGGATCATTCAAGATAAGGTGGACTATTAACATCTCTGCAGTCATAGGAAAAAAGAGGGAGTTAGTGGGCTACAGATTCTTGAAATAAACCATAAAATGAATGAAATGATGAATGAAAAATCAACACATGTTCCCACCCACTGGAGAGAAAAAAAAGCAGGAAATTTATCTGGAAAACATGCAAGAAATAAAAAAAAAATATTTAAAAAACCTGACGACATCCATCCAAACACAAACAAAATGTAGAACCAACTACAGCTACTCCACCCTCAGAACACCACCTCTTGGACACTACATGAAACCTGAATATCATCAATTCCTCGCTGGAGATAAATTATCTGTACTCTTTAAGGTACTGAACTTCTCCCTTCAAGCAGTATATCCTCCAGCAGTCACATTAAGTTCAACAGGACTATTTGGAGTAAGGTACTGCTGTTCAATGTGCGTAAGAGTATCAACATCTTGCCCATTGTGATTTTTGCTAGGCTGAGAGGCAATCCTCTAATTATTGTTTCCATTTTCATTGCTAGTATTTATAGATTTTTTTTTAGTCTAAAGCCAGATAAGACACTTGTGATCATCTAGTCTGGCCCTCTGGATAACATAAGCCATAAAATTTTCCCCAAACTAATCCCTAGAGCAGATTTTTTTAGAGAAACATCCAATTTTGATTTTAAAATTGCTAGTCATGGAGAATCCACCAAAACTCATGCAAAGTTTTTCCAATGGTTAATTACCCTCACCATTAAAAATTCACACTTTATTTCCCATCTATTGTCTAGCTATTCAAAGCCTTAAAATTAGATACTCTATGGAGAAAAAACCCAGCTCTCTCAATTGGCCTAGTATCTTAAGACTCACCATGAAACTGTGTGAGAAAAATATCGCTACAGAAATATGGGCACTTGTGAAGAGGAGGACATTTTTTTCCTTTTCTTTGCTGATAACTGATATAAGGACACAGAAGACTGAAAATTACCCTGGCCATTCCCTTTAATTTTGAGCCATTCTATCTCCAATAAACTAGAAAAACAATTATTTTCATATTTCTTTCATAAACCAGATGAGATGTGAAATGAGCTTCATGGATGATAAACACCACAATGGTTGCTATTTTATTCGCTATGTAAACAGTAACTTCTATGCTTACTGCTACACAAAATTAACAATAAAAATTCACTGTGGAAGCTGGATGTAAAAATCATTGCATCTTCAGAATAAGAGAGTCATTACAGAGGGAATGAGATGGAGAAAAGGACCTGCAGAAAAGAACCTGGGGATTACAGTGGACGAGAAGCTGGATATGAGTCAGTAGTGTGCCCTTGTTTCCAAGAAGGCCAATGGCATATTGGCTGTATTAGTAGGAACACTGCCAGCAGATCAAGGGAAATGATTATTCCCCTTTATTTGGCACTGGTGAGACCACACCTGGAGTATTGCATACAGTTTTGGTCTCCCCAGTAGAGAAGAGATGTGAACAAAATGGAGAGAGTCCAGCGAAGGGCAACGAAAATGATTAAGGGGCTGGGGCACATGATTTATGAGGAGAGGCTGAGAGAACGGCTTATTTAGTCTGCAAAAGAGAAGAATGGGGAGGGGGGGGATTTGATAGCTGCTTTCAACACCTGAAAGGGGGCTCCAAAGAGGATGGATCTAGACTGTTCTCAGTGATACCAGATGATAGAAAGAGAAGCAATGGTCTCAAGTTGCAGTGGGGGAGGTTTAGGTTGGATATTAGGAAACACTATTTCACTAGGTGGGTGGTGAAGCACTGGAATGGGTTACCTAGGGAGGTGGTAGAATCTCCCTCCTTAGAGGTTTTTAAGGCCCAGCTTGACAATGCCTTGGCTGGGATGGTTTAGTTGGTGTTGGTCCTGCTTTGAGCAGGGGATTGGACTGGATAGCCTCCTGAGGTCTCTTCCAACCCTAATATTCTATGATTCTATGACAGTAGCTTCCCATATTTTCCTGCATCTGAGTAAGGATACTATTTGCTCTCCTGGATAATCTAACCTGCATGCAAAGTTTTTACTCCAAATTTTCTTTTTGCTTATTTTTGCTGTTGGTACCAGAGACATATTGCCAATGAAATAATAGATTTTGAATGGAATAAAAATAACTGCATCAAGAATCTGAGTTTTGGGATATATATATCCCTAGTTCTCATTTTACACTGATCTCCCAGTGCAAGAGACCTCCCTTATATCTTTTTAAGAGCTATACCCACTATTTTTTCCTCAGTTAGGGTTTAACTATTTTTCGGGGGGGGGGGACCCTATTTGTCTAGGATTTCAGAGCAAGAAATGACCTGCTACCAACCAAATTCCTTGAAGTGGTTATGTGTGATTAAAATATTCCCTTGATATCAGTCAGTAAAATGGAGCAGAAATAAAAACTAGTAATCTAGAGTATGCTCTATAACAGGTGTATGTAGTATGATGTTTTGCTATAAGCAATGCAGCTTATATAGCACTTTTGTTTAGGGCTGTATTCCAACACCCTTCTGTATAACCACACTGTGCAGATAATTTCAGTATGGCACCTCCTAACATATTTTCATCATCAGGCCATATGTCCTCAGCATTACATCCCAGATTCTCTAGATCAGCCAAATTGTGCTCAGTGCTGAAGGTTTTAGAGGACAAAACTAGCTTACAACAGAGGTTTAAATGACCTGATCCTAGGGACTGGCATGGTCCCTGGTGTGAAATGGGGTAGTCTGAAGGCTGCCTTATATTAAGCCCATTATCACTAGCCTGTAGGGTCCATTCCAGGATCTCTGGGAATAGAAAGTCACTCTCTTTGTCCTTGGACATATGCTGTAGACCAGATTGTAAAAGGTGGTATGGTGGCCTCATACCAACAGAATAAAGGAATTCCTCACAGGGTTCAATCTTGTCAACATAACTTGATATACATTTCTAATGAGGTTACAAGTTTGGTTGATAAAGGTAATAGTGTTGATGCAACCATCTTAAACTTCTGGAAGGCATTTGACTTGGTACCACATGACATTCTGATTAAAAAACTAGGATATAAAATTAACGTGGCACATATGAAATGTATTAAAACCTGGCTAACTGATAGGTCTCAAAATCTAATTGTAAAGAGGGAATCATCACTGAACAAGTATATTGCTAGTGAGATCCCCCAGGGATCTCTTCCTGGCCCTACGCTATTTAAGAGTTTTATCAGTGAGCTGGAAGAAAATGTAAAATCATCACTGACAAAGTTTGAAGATCACACATAAACTGGGCAAATGGTAAACAATGAAGAGGACAGGCCACTACTACGGAGTGATCGGGATTGCTTGGTAAAGTGGGTGCAAACAAACAACATGTATTTTAATATGGCTAAATGTAAATATACACACCTTGAAACAAAGAAGCATATCAGTCATACTAACAGCACGGGAGACTCTATAATGGGAATCAATTACTCTGAAAACGGTTTTGGGGTCATGATGGGTAATTAGTTGAGCTTGAACTCCCAGAGCAATGCTGTGGCAAAAAAGACTAATGAACAAAAAGAGGGTGCATAAGCACAATGGATGCATATGCATAGGGGACTCTGAAGTAGAAGTAGAGAGGTTATTTTACCTCTGTATTTGGTAGTGGTGTGACTGCTGCAAGAATAATACATGCAGTTCTGAGGTGCCCACAATTCAAGAAAGGATGTTGACAAATTGAGGAGGGTTCAGAGACGAGCCACAAGAATGATTAGAAAACATGCCTTATAGTGATAGACAAATGACTTCAATCTATTTACCTTAACAAAAAGTAGGTTAAGGGGTGACTTAACTACAGTAAGTACCTACATGGGGAACAAATATTTAATAATGGGCTCTTCAATATAGATCATGTTATATGTTTGTCTGCTTAAGACTGGCAATTGAAGCTAGACAAATTCAAACTGGAAACAAGGCTTATTTTTTTAATCATGAGAATAGTTAATCATTGGAACAATTTAACATGAGTCCTGGTGGATTCTCTATGACTGGCAATTTTTAAATTAAGACTGGATTTTTTATAAAAGATCTGCTCTAAAAAATATTTTGGGAAAGTTCTCTGGCCTGTTATACAGGAGGTCAGACTGGATGATCACAATGGTCCCTCTGCCCTTGGAATCTATGAATTTATAAGCCACATTTATGCTGCTGGACTCATCCAGAGAGAACTGGAGGATCAGGCCCTACATTTCTAATATGGACTTAAAAAACTGTGGTGAGGATGCTGATATTTCAGAACCATCAATTTGTCTTTCTAATTAAAAAAAATGCAAAACTAAAGACCTACAGCACCATCTTACTTTTCAGAATTCTCAATCTAACCTCTCAGATCACACAGGGATGGGAACTCCAGGGATATGGGTGCTGCAGAATCCAAGCAGAACAGATTAGAGACCTTTTTTAAAGGGGGGGGGGGAAGGTTGGAAGTGGTGGAGGGAATTTATGTGGGGAACAGAAATTTCTGTAGCAAAAATATAGATTTCTAGCTAAGAAAACTGTTTCTGGGAATTTGCATTTACCTGCTATCTCAAATTTCAGCCAATTTCTAACTATGAGTAAGAGTCAAGAAAGACTGCACCTTTTATAGAGGCAACTCTCCAAGATAAAAGAAAGCATGTATTTTATCCATACTGAATGCAGAATTTTTAGAATTCATTGTTGGGAAGTAGGCCAGTGGTTAATGGTAAGTAAAATATGCAGCAGATGATATATAAGAGTACATTTGGAAGGCTTCACGGTTGATTATAAAGTAGCAAAATGCTGAAACAAGTGCTTTTTTAAAGCACTGATTGAAGTACACTGTAATCTGAGCATGGCCCCTAATAAGCAGTGTAGAAAAAGAAACCAGGTTAAGGAATGAATGGATACCATTGCTCGGTTGGGGGACAGAGATCAAGAGGTTGGTGTCATTTAAAAGTCTGTTCACCACAATGGTTTTTCATATTATTCAAAGCAAAGAAAAAAAAACTGTCCTTTTCTCCTCCCTCTGGATTAGCCTTAGGTTTCTATGATGAAAAGAAAGCACAGTCCTTAGATGTGCTGCCTTATGCCATGCTGGAACTCAATTTGAAGTATGAGAACTTGTCTGGGAGATGTATTTTCTAGGGAGGCTTTGCAACTTTACAGGTGAGACATCTGTTTACATTTACAGAAAAAGCATAAGACTTCAAAAACTCTCCTAGGAAAAAGCTGGAAAATACTTTGCCGTTTCAATATACCCTTCTCTATATATTTTTGGCTATGCCTTAATAAAAATACCACCACATTTTGCCCAGAAGCAGAAGAATCTAATAAGAATACATTTCCACACTGAATAGTATTTCAGGATTACTATAGCTTTATTGATAGCCAATAGTGTAAGGTGTATATCAACACAGCATTTTTATCTCAGTGTTTTAAGTAAGAAAGAGTTTTTGATGTAACAAAAAAGATGTAACGGAAAAAATCTGTTCTCAGCTGATTTGCAAAAAAAAGCCTTTGGTTTAAATTTGTAACATAGAATGTCCATGAAAAATATTTTTTGTTCCCTTTTCTCTAATTTTTTCCATACTTTCTGTGCTCATGTAATCAGTTCTCTTGAAAGGAGTCAGACTGACAGTCCTGGAGAGAAGTCCCCTCTTCAGAATAGGGACAGCACAAGTTGCAGCATTGCAAGCTTCCCAGCACCACTCCAGTATGTGCTTTGTCCCAGATCTGCAAGGATCATCTCTATTCAATAAAGCAGTAATACAGTCCCTGTGTCCTTCCAAACCTTATCCTCTCCTTTGCCAACTAGCAGAACCAGCCTTAGGGTCAGATTCTTCCCCTTTTAGCTGCTCGGACTGTCCAAAGGGATAAGGAAGACACTGGATATCTCTCCAGCTAGCATACTGGGAACAAAGTTAATTCACACCCCAGACTCCTAGAGGCCCTGATGAAGGGAGAGTGTTGGGGCAAGAAGGTGTGGCTAGAATGCTAGTATTCTGCTATTCTCATTTGACATAATGGCTTCTGGGAACCATAGCCAGCTAGCACACTTGACAATTAAACAGAGCTGGGGAGAATGCAGATCTAGCCTCAAGATCAAGAAGTCGCACAACCAGCTCATTTGTGCCTGCCCTCAATTCTGTGCCCACCAGACACTGGGCACAGGTGAGACTTAGAAGTGGGATTTTCAGAAGCACCTAAGCAATTTAGGAACACATGTTCAGTGACTTTCAATAGGACTTGTGCTCCTAAGTCTCTTAGAAGCTTTTGAAACTCCAATCTTTGGCTCTTGTTGTAGGAGATGGTGTGGTGTTGTGTTTCTGCTCTCTCCTGTTGATATCACTCGGCTGCGTGCGTGTGTTCCCTCTGTGTGCTGCCCCAGCTCTGCGCAGATAGCTGATGCAGCAGACCCGACGAGAACCCCCAATAACCACAGAGTCTTCGTAAGGTACAAAGGCACCTCGGCCAGGGTTTATTGCGACCCTGACACCCTTTCTGTTTCTAGCGGATTCCTGAGTCCACCAGACATACAGCTAGAGGGCGCCGCTCGGCAATGGACTCAGCTCAACGGCAGGTGCGCCGTTCCCCCTTCCGAGCTGGACCCCAAAAAGTCCAGTGACACATGCTTATATAGAGATACAGAACAAGTTACACCTCTTTCCTGACGTATGGAGGTACAACCCCTCCACGTAGCAAGGTACAACCCTCTTACGTAGTAAGGTGCAGCCCCTTTACGTAGTTAGGGACCGCCTCGCACCTTGTACCTGTTGGTTTGATCAAAACAACTCTATCCATCATTTTACCCTGTCATTGGGATGGGTCAGCCTGTTCCTTGTTATCTGAGGAATGTTCTTGGTTTCTAATGTACCTTGGTACAGTGTATATGTGTTTATACTAAAA
This sequence comes from Sternotherus odoratus, assembly GCA_032164245.1. Classification (NCBI taxonomy): domain Eukaryota; kingdom Metazoa; phylum Chordata; order Testudines; family Kinosternidae; genus Sternotherus; species Sternotherus odoratus. The sequence goes on from JAVMKO010000009.1 coordinate 25,128,767, forward strand.
CTTATAATGAGTATGAATTCTTGCGTTATCAGCCCTGTCCCGGCCAAGTTCTATATGCTGAACCAGCCTTTTTACTCACAGCTAAACTTTGCTTTATATTAGCAGAGGCTTGACCATACTTTAGTTCAGGCCTCAGACTGGGCCCTCAAGTAGGCCTTTAGCCTTTACTTACATTGCCTTTACTTACTACAGCTCTTACTAAATTTTTGTCCTCGCCTCACATCATCAGCTCCAGTCCCCTCTGATCACACCACAATACATAGGGCCAGGACGACAACTCCTCTATGCGTTGTTAATAAAATTATTCTCAGGGGCATCCATCAACGTATCTGACTCAGACACCAAGTGATGAACATAATACAAGTATCAATTTAACATAGGCTCATTTTATAGAAAAATGGTAGCCTTCTTTCTTCTGAGAAGCAGAACCCCGTTGCTTGTGCTGTGTAACTGCCAACATCTAGAAATATTTTGAAAGGAAGAATTATCCAAACAAGCCAGGGTTCTATAGTGACTCAGTGAATTCTTTGGAATTCAATTAAATTAGCACTGATAAAAATACTTCTTGTGCTTTACAAATACTAATTCACTATCATGACAGTCCTCTAAGGTAGGCAAGTATATTATTATTATTCCTGTTTTAGTGATAGGGAAACTAAAAGAGAATGGTTAAGGCCAAAATTGGGTGACTGAATTTAGCCACAACAGGTCATACTTAGGCACCTAGATGAAAGTGGCCTAATTTTTAAAAGATGCTGAGCATTCACAGCTTCCATTGATTTCAGTGAGAACTGTGGCACTCTAGCCTCTTTGAAAAATCAGGATACTTATTTAGGAGCCTACAAATAAACTGGGAATCAAAAAGCAATTATCGAGTGATCCACCCCCTATCCTCAAGACCCAGCTTCTTGCAGTTTGCATGGCTATGAGTTTGCATCCCTGACCATCTTGGCTAATAACTACTGATGTACCTATGTTCTCTCAACGTCTCTAATTTTTTTTTTTTTAAAGAATCCTTATTGAAATTGCAGGAACAATATGGCAGGTGACCAGCTTGGCTTAACAGTAAAACTCAATCCTGAGACACTGCAAAGCAACCTAGAAATGACAGAAAATGTTGATGTTCATGTTAGTGAGTAGCTACAATAAATCTATATTTCTCAGTAGTTAACCACTCATAATATATCTATCCCTTTAATGATGGTTCCTGAAAAGAGGCCTCATTAGTAGATAGGACAGGCCCACTTTGGGCCAAATTCTGCTTTAACTTATACCTCCTGCAATACAGCTCACTTAAAAGTAGTTTAATCATGGGTAAAATATGATTCATGTTGACATGCAAACTGCCAAAATTTTCCTTCTCTTTAAATCTGCCATATGCAGAGACTCCTGAAGTTAAACTTTTGTTTAAAGAAAACTAAATTTCAAGTTCTATGGATGCAAAGATAACCTTCAAAATTGAAACAAAGGCAAACTAATGCAAACAACTTGAATTTTTCTCACTGGATATTAACTCTGAGCCTTTGTGACAACACATATAATGCCCTCATTGTTTTACTGTTGATCGTTTTAGAAGAAGCATCAGGCGAGTGTGCTAAGCCCTCATTATGGTCTGTTTACTGCAGTGGCAGAATACAGGACTGGGCTGCAATAGGACAGCAGTGCTTTTAAGAGGGGAGAAATGATTAAATTGAGCCCATTTAATTTAATGTCACTTCTGACCTACCCAAAATTTGGAGAAAAAGAGGAAGCACACCCTTTCCCCAGTGCCAAAAGTCTCAACTGCTAGCTGCGGTCCAAACAAACCCAGCTTCCACCCCTTCCTCGGTGCAATCCCCTGCCCAGTAGCCTCCAGTTCACTTCTCTCCTGCCCCGCCACAAGAGCTTGCATGATGCATTTCTGAATTTTCAGTTCAAAAATCTGCAGCACACTGAAACTCTGGGGGCCTCATAAAATACTGCAAATTGAATGTACAATAATATCAAAATGAATCAGTTGGAAGGAATACTGTGCCAACTGGAATAGACTGGCATTGAGTGGGAGAGAGCTTGTGGGGGCAGCATGACATCATTCTGGTGCAAGTGCTGAATCTTTTGGATCTAATATGCTTACATGGAACATAGATCTTGGGTGTAATCCAAGATAAATTTGACCAAGTATATTTTGGTTTTCACCATATATTTAAGAAAGTAATTTACCTCTCACACTCCAGGAGTCACGCTGATGCAATATTTTAGTTTATAGATCAACAAATACCTCTATAGTTTGTGGAAGAGCGGAGTGGGAAAGTGTGACATTTAGTATCCAGATGAAGTAAGTGGAACAGCCTCCAGTGAACTAATCCAGGAAAGAAGCTTTGTCAGGTGACAGAATCCCTCTCACCCCCACCTCCTCTTCCTGCCCTGTCTCCCTGTGTTCCATTTCTATGGCTCACTAGTGCTCAAAATAATTTTAAAAAATATTCAGACCTAGAAAGAAAGTAGCTGCCTCTCCTGAACAACTGTGACAGAGAATAGAATTCCCAATATAGTCATTCGGTGCAAATGTGCTCTTAAACTGCTACTTCTCCGGGTTTATGTCTGAGTGCCACTAATAAAATTAACTCTGATGGCTGCAGTAAGCTGTTTATAGAGATGAAAGACCTACCAAAAGAAGTTTCTGTTACAGCTTATAGAGTTGAATACCATTAAGCACATAAACACAGTGCACAGCAAATCTGGGACTTTTATTCTTTCTGCTGTTACGCACTGAAAAGGGTTGAGAATGAATGTGTGAATGCTCTTTTGCCAACTGGGGCAAGCCAAAATCCCTCTTCCAACTGCTTCATTTTTCATAGAACTGTCTAAATATTCTGAAAAAAAAATGCATTCTTCATCATTTGTCATTTAATATTTTAATGTTATAGTGGATAATCTGCAGTTTAATGAAAATATTAGAGCAATAAATGGTACAAGCTCCTTGTAAGAACTGTAACAACTGCCCTGATAGGAAATAGCACCTCCTATGTAAAGGAGTCCCACTGGCCAGATCCAAAGCCCATAGAAGTCAGTGGAAGCCTCTCCATTGACTTCAGGGCCTGCTCCAAAGTGCAGAACATATTGGGCCAGATCTTCTTCTAAGTAAAAATAACAAGTCAGGAGGTAAAAATGTTCCAGCATATTGATTGCAAGCCAGACCCCTCAGATACTGATGAATTTTTAATCTGAACAGTAACCAGTGGGTGTGGTTACAGTAAGCATATGTGTTTCATATAGGAAAGAAGTGTAGTTACTGTGAGCCCAGGCAATCCTGTATTCACATCCCACGTGGTACTGCCATGATGTTTGTACAATATATGCCTTGCAAGGGATCATTTGAAAAATAATAGCACACTGGTCATTAATATTATTGTGAAATGCACGTGTTTACTTTACATGTGAACAGGGCCGGCGACAGGGGGGTACTACGGGTACAGCTGTACTGGGCCCCCCGACTTTAGGGGGGCCCCGGTACACAGCTGTACCCGTTGTCGTCCCCCCTTGTCGCCGGGCCTGGAGAGCGGGGAAGGGGCGGGGAGGCGGCGCAGCTCTCCTCCGGACGAGCGCACCTGGCCCCGGCAGGAGCAGTGAGCCCGGCCGGCGGCAGCAGCGCAGTCCGGGGGAGGGGGAGAACAGCAAGGGTGGCTCACGCAGCTCCTGGGCTCTCGCTCCCGCTGCCGCCAGCTGTCAGCTGGGGGGGAGCGCCGGTTGGTCTGGGAGGGGGGGGGAGGCCGGCGGGGCTGAGGGGGGGAGGCCGGCTGGGCTTCCTCCCCCAGCTGCTGTCAGCTGGGGGGGGAGCGCCGGCTGGGCTGGGGGGGGCGGCTGGGATGGGGGGCCCCCAGCCGCTGTTGGCTGGGCTGGGGGGGGCTGGAGGGACCCCAAACTATCAGAGTAGGGGGCCCCCAAATGTCTGTCGCTGGCCCTGTGTGTGAACTTATAAATTCCCTTAGTATCATGTTACTTGAATAGGAGGGAACCTGGCCTCGGTAAAGGTAATAAATAGGTCTCACAAAGGAATGGGGTTTCTCTCAATTTACATATTAGCTGTAAACAAAGCTACAACTACAAGCAAACCACTGAGGGTTCTCTAAATTGATCCTGAACTTGAGACAGAGAATTAACACGGCTTCTGCACCACAGAGAGACACAGGACACTGAATTCCCAGGAGGCCATCCTAACTTTGAGAGCAAAGACAATTCTTTGGGAATATAATAAAGAGAGAGAGACTCCATCTTTATCTTTCACCTGAGAAAACTAGGAAAACCAGCACCTTGTACTTCTGTGAAAGGTCCTGACTGAGACATAGTCAATCCTGCTGAGCAAAATCATCTTAAACAAAGACTGTGCCTTGCTAGATAAGTTTTAGATTAATATTTCATTTTTATTTGCTTGTAACCATTTTTATCTTTATTTCTTTTACTTGGCTCACTTATCCTGTGTCCTGTTATTAAATTTATTTGATTTTAATTCAAATCAACCCAGTGCTGTGTTTGAATTGCATTAATTGTTAACTCCACGTAACATGGCAAGCCATTGGGTATTGTCTTTTCAAGGGAACAAACACACCTTATTATTTGTCTGAGTGTTCCAGAAGAGGGCTGGACAACTTCAGGGCAGACTGTTCTGAAGAAATTCAGGACTAGAAGATCATAGGGGTCATCTTGCCAGGTGTAACCAACTTTGGCGGAAACCAGGACGGGGCTGTTGTGTTGTGGCAGGTAGAAGCACACAGAGGTTCAGAATGCTTTCGGCTGTCTGCTGACAGTTGGTGTCTGAGCTGTGAGCCACTGTAGCAGAGTATTTAATGCATCCAAGATTACTGGGCAGGCCGTGGACACAATCTTTGCTAGTCTGGATTTCACACAAAAAAATGTGACAACACCTATCCAGATTCCACATAAGCCCTGCTTACAGTTCTAGGAGATCCAACACTGCAGATTCTCTGTAACCATTGCAGTTGGATCAGAGGCAGTACAAAACAGGCAATGTAAGTCAGTGGATATTGTCATCAGGAACTGATATGGAAAAAGACTCAGGCTTGAGCCCTCCCCAAAATTTAGCAAACCTGTTCAAGGACCCACCTTGATGCAGCCTACAATAGATGCCCCATTGTATGTATTATGTACTATGTATTATGGACATCGAACCCACGCAATCCATTTTTTTTAACCTACTGAAGAAGAAATGCCCCTCTCCCCGGTGGGATAGTTGTAGTTTCAATATGAGAAATGCATAGGTGCAAAGAAAAAGGGCTGAAACAAGCTGAGTATTGTAGGAACTGGTTAAAAGTTAATGTTCTCTATCTCCCTCTCTTCCACTACTTCATTAGAAAGGCACCAAAAGATTTTTATTTTTAAAAATGGTAGTAGGTATTTTTCTCTCAAGTCTCTCTGATAAATCAGATTAGGGTTAAAGCATGGTACTCTATGGTCCTTCTATATTAATACAAACTTTATTTGCACCAAAAAGGCTGGTGCTAACCATAGTTCTTTCAGTACCGTAGCTCTCTACAGAATATTGCCCTTCATAACTGTTTTCCATTGCCTTCCATAACTGCATTATATTCTTTCCATATTTGTGTTGCTCCCTAGGTATGCCTCATAGTGGGTCAAATCTTCTGCTGGTGTAGCTCCAGTGAAATAAATGAAGTTACACTGATTTACAGCAGCTGAGGATCAGATCCAGTAAAGTCCAAGGAATACTAAAGAAATGTGTTTTGGGTTTTTTAAAACTAGAACCATGTTCATGGTAACCACTGTGAGCAGAACATTTAAAAAAAGTTAAAGGTTGTCAAATATTCCTAATTTTGAGCAGAAGGGATTGGAAAATAGATGCAAGATCATCACAATTATAATAGTATGTGAATTAGGATCAAACACTTACTGACTACACAGTTATATTTTAACTACTCCAACTATGCAGAAGATATTTTGTCTTGGCACTGGTAGCCAACCAATCTTGACGTGATTTCATTTTTTTAGCTTTAGCCTTTAAATGAGCTCATTTCTAAACACAATACATCATTCCAAAACTAGATTAATTCATATTTGAAAGCGACTCTACAGACTTTACAATTATATGCAGATTTTTTTCCCCACTTCAGCACAAACTTCTAACAATGGGTACTTTACCAGCACTTTCCCTTTCATGATTTTGCTGCATAAAATATTTTGCTCTTAGGATTTATTCTACCAGCTACACTTTTATATCAATTTGACATGGACCTGTGAAATATTCACTTCCATATTGTAACAGTATATCTTGGAGGAATGAAACCATCTGTGATTAGAGATGTAACAAATAGCAGCATCAAGATATCATTGTGCCTTTTAAATATGGTGGTGCCAGGATGAAACTCCCACTGTACAGAAATATTAAGGTGGCCATGGGACTGCTTTCAACCAACCTCCCACCCTCCCCTGACATTTTTAAATATTAAGATTAGGATAAAAATAAATATGAATTATTTTCACTTTATAAATTATTTACCAAAGCCGACAGGTGTCAAACTAAAAACACTATAAAAGGTTATATGCATATAAATATAAATGGAGAAAAATAGTTATAAAACTTCAGTATGGACAAAAGTTCAACAGAATAGGCAGTTTCCTATTCCCGCATTTCTTTCAGTACAAGTAATGAAGCATAGCTAAATAGCTAAGTACTTGCTTGATGTATCATTCTTTAGAATAGTAATTTTAAACCCCATGGCTAAAACTTCCCAAGCTTTTGCAAGGTATCTGTTCAGTTTGGGAGCATGGCTGTTTCCCCGCCGACCACCCAACCAACCCATGAGTGGAGATGGTAATCGGGTCATCTATTTTTTTTTAAAAAAAAAAAAAGACTTAAGAGTTATTTTTGCACATTAGAAAAATCATCATCCACTCTTACCTTAAAAATCTCTCTCAAATAAATGTTAGCTTTTAATGTCTCAAGCTCATTACACTAACTGGGGGTGTAAAGTGCTGTTTGTGCATGACATGCCACCCCAATGACCTGAAGAAGAGCTGTGTGGCTCCAAAGTTTTGTCTGTCTCACCAAGGGAAGTTGGTGAGAGAGATAAATTAAAAAATTACCTCATCCGCCTTGTGTTTCTTTTATCCTAGGACCAACATGGCTATGACAATACTGCATATATCATCCCAATGACACAGAGAATTTTGGAATTACTACAAGTTACTGAAAATTACCTCTAAAGACCAGGGCTTTGTATACTGGCAGAACATATTAAAATATATATTTTAAAAGATACACTCCAAAAAGTGTAGTGGCAGGAACATAGTATCTACACATGTGGGACCTCCAGGCGGCATTTGGCCTATCTGAGCCATATTGCCTCCCATGAATCTTTTGGGGTGAAGTGGCTATGCCTAACTTATTATGGGCTGTACCTAAATAACACAATCAAGTTTTCAGATGTTACCAAGGTGAAAAAAATTAGCATGCTTTTGAATAAAGCTATCCTTATGCTCTTCATCATTCACCTGGCAATGTTACTGAGAGTACCTGCCTCTCATGGGGGCAATGCTGGGTCAGGGATTGCTCCATTAATCACACAACATCCAAACATGGCTGGATTTCCTTTTTCCAAACTTTTATACATCTAAGAAAATGGGGCCAATCCCAAGCCCATTGAAATCAGTGGTATTTTTTCCACTGACTCCTTTATGCTTTAGATTAGGCCCTTAATGTGCAGTTAATTGACTACATGACAATGCCATATGTTTTTCCTCCTGTCTTTCTCTCTTTCATATAAGTGGCAGGGTATGAGGGATGCACATTTATTTATATATGCAAGTATAGCCTTTTTCACTATTTACAGCTAGTGACTTTGCAGCACATTCTTGAGCCGTTGTGTTTATTAGAAGGCAGCAATACTATATTAACATATCCCACCTTGTGACATAGACACAAATTTAGTTTTTTGGTAGGGAAAGTATAATGACACTGTTACAGTTAATAAGCCAGTTTAGCAGGCAAGTCACATTGAAGGCAAACTGAATGTAGCTCTTACTGAACAGTGCAAATAACATTGCATTTATGGTTCTGCAGTGTCCTCAAGCAGTGACTTTGCTGTTACATTAACAATGTTATGGTGACTCTGCCCTTTCAGATAGTAACAACCCATGAAATTTTTTCTTTAAGTCTAATTATACAACTGGTTATAAAAAGTGTCTTTCCAGTGAAGTTTATGGGCCAGATTCTCAAATGCTATAAGCTAGTATAGTTTCACTGGTTTCAATGGGGCTAAGTCAATTTATACCCTACACTGTATGCTCATTTTGTGGATAGTAAAGAATACACGACAATAAAGGTTGATGGAATAAAAAGGATTCATTTACATGCAGGGAAGTTCCTCCTGCAAGCATGATAGAAATACGTTTTGGGCCCAATCCTACACTCACTGAAATCACTGAAAAAATGTACACACAAATGAGTGGCAGGAGAATCGAGCTGAAGCCCAGAGCCCTGAATGGGTTGGGGATGTGGAGAGTGACTCCAAGAAATAACCTCTGAGAAATTAAACCCTGCGTAAAAACAAACACTGCTTAAGACTTTCCAGGATTGGGACCCTAGGTTTCAACACAGTTTGTCCTGGAACAAATCTTCTAAAGCTAGTGGATCCAGCCATTGGAAAATTCCCACTGTGTCTACCCTGCCCTTTGAACTTGCCCATAAGCAAGAACAATGTTGCTAGGGGCGTGTATTTGTGAAGCCAAAAAAGCCCTAGTTAGTAGTGAATTGGATTCTACTTGAGAGACAATAGGACCATTTTTTAAAACTGAAAGTGGCTTTTTCATAAAATCTTCCAAATGTCTAAAGCTGTGGGTGTAGATGTTAATATGCCAAACTGTAACCATTGGCAAGAAAGTGAAAGTGAACTGGTGCAAGATTGCACAAAATGGAGAGGCATAATTCATCAAATGAAATTCAGTGAAACAGAAGTTTCAAATACCACCCAAAGGTTCACTCAAGCCTTCAGTGCATTAGTTTCAACATGAGTACTCATGCCAAAGACCTGTTTGCGGGACTGGGCCTACAGTTCTTTTGAATAGCTTTTTCAGCCTACACCATGCATGGCTGCCTGTCCTACCTCTTGCTGACTAAGCACTGAAATCTGCTATTGACACCCAAACACTGACAATTTGTTAAATTTACTAACTATCCCATTGACATGCTAATCCATTTGCATCTACCTTCTAGAGCTCCTGCCTATAAATCCATTTTATGTTTGGACTATGAAACAGAAAAACGACTCCCAGCAACATGGGGTAAATAGTCTTAGGCCAGTTTTGGGCACAGAACTGCCATGCTTGGGTGATTTATTTTCCACCAGGAATGTAGGGCACAAGAAAGGGGCAAATGCTTTTAGGCAAACTTTGTATGTTACACTTCGTACACTTTGTATGAAACACTTCAGCCAGATCCAGTGCACCCAGACAGGTTGGGATCCTGAAGTTTAACTTTAATTCACCACAAAAAGGAGACCATTTAACACAGTTTGCAGAATGTTTATTGTGGAATCGTTTTGTATGATGCAGCACTGCTGTAAAATTACTCCCCCAAAGTCAGCTTTTATTAAGGCAAGTGTAATTGTTAAAAACAATCTGCCATGGACGACACTGAAATAGAACAGGAATTTCTTTGTTTTCCAGAAATTTAAGCAATATATATATATATTTAAGAAATTTAAGCTATATATATATATATATACAGAATGTTTGATCTTCTAGCTACCAGCACGATTTCCTAGTTACTTTTGTAAACTGGAGCTCTGTTAAACTCCTATCTATTCCCAGTGATCAGTTCATACTGGCTTATTAAATGGTCCCTTGGTTTATCTGAAGCCTCAGTGCAGCAAGAATTTTTAGTTGCTATGGCCCTAAGCTTGGAACTTGAAAGGAAGGAATATCTGGGAGCTTCCTTCTACATACGTCATTTAAAAACAAGGCATGCAAGCCTTAGGCATGTCTCCAGCCATGTTTAGTTGCTTTAGCACTCCCATTTTCAGAACAGCATTCCCGGTATAGGGTGTATTTCTATAAATTATTTCTTGAAAGAGACATACATCTAAACTATGCAGATCTGTAATTCTACTTCAGATAAATTTCCGATTGTGCAACGATAAAATAGGGGGCAAGTTTTATTAAGAGTTCTCTCCCAAAATTTCGTGCCCTATTTATGTTCCTGGACTTTCTGCTGAATCACAGTAACAATAACCAGTGTTTACTTTCCACAGTTGAGCTCACTTTCCGCTCATACAATACAGCACTATTACACTAATTAATCTAGTTGCTGTCAGAAGCCAAACAAGAGCCAATAAGCCTGATATGTTACATTAAGCACGAGCAGCACAGCAATAGAGCAGTACGTTATATTCACAAAGTGCAAATATTTGCCTTTTTTATTTCACTCTTTATATATAAATTATCTTTGCAAGCCATTTTAAATTAATTAGTTTGTTTGCATCGTGTTAGGTACACAAAAAGCTCAAAATATTAAGAGCTGAGGAACTTATCCAACTACATATTAACCAGCACAAAACGAGTAGAAGCATGTCAAAGTAATTGTTTGCTCTAATTCAATCTTAACTACTTACAAGTAAGAACAGGCTCAGAGATGGGCTGAACTGGTTCAGGTAGTTCCTATGCTGAGAATGAAGTTACAGATTCAGTTACGACAGAATGTAGATGGTGCCTCCAGGACATCAATGGGAATTTTGTCATTGACTTAAGAGTAAAACCAGATCAGGCCCCGCAAGAGTAGTGTCTCTAATATTATATATTATATATAATATATATATATATATATATATATATATATATATATATATATATATATATATATTATATATATTATATATAAATATTTCCCATATTTCCCTATTTCCCATAACCAGTCCTCAGAGTCCACCACCTCAAAATATGATAACATTTCAAAATGTGTTATTCCGAGGACCATTTTTTGTCTCTCTTTTTGACGAACTCTCAATACTATGTTTATCTTTCCTCCCTCCTCTGAGGCTTTAGCAGAAGCATACATCTTCCTCTAAAGGGGTAGCTCATTAAATAAAACTTACTGTATTTGTTTAAGAGAAGAGAAAGAAATGAAAAAGGAAGGCAACCATGGGTATCATGCAACTGACATCAGGATGAAAGGACTCTAATAAATAATTCCTCAAAGCAGTTAGAAGTGATAGGTTGTGAATTTGCTTACTTTATCCCTTCTTCCAGCTATATAGCAACATTTGCAATTTGCTAAATTGTCTTTAGGCTCATGTTCAAGATGACTGTCAGGGAACAGACTCCATCCCAAAGGCAGATTAATTATCCCAGTGGCCAAAGATCTCAAAACTTGAAAGGGAGAGAGAAAAATCAGAATATGAAAGATTCGTTGCCTGCTTATTCTGAAACTGTCATTTATAGTCTCAAGATATAAGTGTATTTGATGAGCTGATTTAAATACTCTGAAGTGAAAGGGGCTTGATTGCCACAATGGTTGATATAGTTAGGCCATTTATGGTGGTTTTATATCACAAATGCACTTTATATCCATAAGAATGAAAATCTAGTCTTCTAAAAGAAAGCTTTTATCACTGACATTCCTTTGAGTATATTGTACATTGTATTTGAAAACTCTTATAGGCAATTGATAAAATGGTTAAATCACTTTTACAACAAAAAGCATGAATATATAGTGGGAAGCTGCAGTTAGACTCATCATCAGATTGAGATAGATAGATAGATAGATAGATAGATAGATAGATAGATAGATAGATAGATAGATAGATAGATAGATAGATAGATAGATAGATCAGACTTTGCATTCATTAGACAGATGGAAGAAAAACTGTTTTTTACTAAAAAATTAAGAAAGGAATCTATTAATAATGTAAAGTCCCCAGAGTTATTCCTAACAAGATGATAAGCATAATTCAAATATAGGATTTGAAAGATGCTCTCAAGTATCATTATTGATGGCATTAATTAATACATTCTAAGCATCATCTAAATAATCAGTTCCTGCATTGTGAATAATTGCTGAAGTCACAATTTTGAAGTTATGGTGAGAATAGATTATTGTTGAGTTTACCCCCATCAAGTTAACGGCAATTATACAATGATTCAATAATACTGCTTGCTTTTTGAACAGTTTCACATTAATTTTTCCACCCTTAAGTGCTACGTTGAATTTCACTTTTAACTGCTGCCATAAGTCATAACGGATTATACCAAAATAATACAGAATGGAAAATTCAGACGTCTACCTGAAAGGTCTTCTAGGATGAGATTTGTATTAGGTTTAATAGTGTGTGACTGTGTTCTATCCTCTGACCTTATAAATACTTTCTTATGTACATTAATCAGAGAGGGAAAAGATAGAGAAAATGGGAGGGGGGGGGGTAGATTTGGCTTATGCTAATGAATAAAAAGATGTGCGATTTACTGATGTGATATTTCTTTTAAAATAGAAACCATGAAAGGAAATGTACTGCTATTACTGCTCTTAGAAGATGTAAACCTTTATGTTGCCAAGAAAAAGAAATGGAATAGTGAATCCTTTCTAGTAGGTATTAATAGACATCCTAAGAATGGTGATAGGCCACGAAAAGCAGTCTAGAAACCCTAGATGTTGCCTACTGAGGGGTTAATAGTGTAGTGTAGGCTCAGATGTGGAAAGGCATGTAGAGCCTTTCATCCCAGGGGATGAACTGGGAGGCAGAATTCCTGCTGGTTTCAGAGAAGCTATCGCCTCGATTCCCACAGATTTAAAATTGGGGACATTCCCAAGCACTTTGCGGAAATGCAGCCTGTATCTTCCAGCTAGCCCTCTTTATGAATGAAATTATATTCCTGAGTTCCAGTGCCTAGTGTGTATAGTGAAGAGTAATGGTACTACTACTTCTGAAACTCAGTGCACCCTTTGGAGGGTAGGATTCTGCCTTGTCCTTATGGCAAAGAACAGGGAGGCACACAAAGGCTAGCACCAGAGTAAGTGAAAGGCAGAATACATCTCAGTATGATCAATGTAGACATTGACCCAAACCCATCTTTCTATTGGAGTAAGGCATATGTCACCATAGTAATTAAATAAACAGTTTCTTCAAGAAAAACCCTTAGAATGATAGGCAGGGCTTTTACTGGGTCCTTCTTTGGCAGTTTCATAGTCTCCTTCTCATCCAAAGGCCTTTCCACATTTGGGAATCTTACTCCAATCTTTCTGGATTCACAGATGCAGTAATCTTCAATCTCTAAATTTTCCTTTAAGAGACTCTATAGAGGCCTGGATTGTTTAGGGTGTACTCTGATACCTAGCCTGGTAAGTCCTTGCCAGTATCAGAGGTCTATAAGCTGTCTTTCTCTTGCAAGACTCAAATACCTCTAAGGTATAGCAGCTTTCCCCTTGGTTGTCACCCCTTCCTGTTCCCTTTTAAGCTTGCTTCCTCCAAGTGGTGCAGGTCCTGCAGGTGTGACTATTTTGTATTGGTTGTATCTAGAGGCACTCGTTAACCTTCTCATGATTGGGACTGATGTGTGCCCCATCACACACAGATATAGATTGCCCTAAAGTCTATGAAAATTAGGACCCAGACTGTTGTATCTTAACCCACCTCTATCATCAATAGAGTCAAAATCCTGAATCGCAACATTCCCAAACTTTGGGAAAATCTGACCTATGTATAAATCTGACTCTTGCTGCTATCCATCTATGTATTCCAATTAGTGTAATTTAAAAAAAACCCAGGGCTAAATCCTTCTCCATATATGTACCATATAGGGTGTTTTTTTGGTTTGGTTTGGTTATTTTATTATTTAGATATGATCAAGCTCCAAATACAGAGAGGTGATCATAATTCTTTATAACTTCTATTGTCTGTTGTTTACTCTAAGATTTAACATACTGCAAAATTCCAAGGTTGCGAGCCTAATATAGATTACGGGTTTTTTTATTTTCAGTCATGACAGAAATTCATCACATGTAGACAAAGAATAAGAAAGAAAAGTAAAACAAAAATCCAACCTAATAAGAAACTCTAGGTAATAACTCTTATTGTAAACTACATTCATAGCACAGACAAACATTTTAATCTTCACTCAATTCAAACATAGAAGCAAAATGGGCTGAGTATGGCCATAAAATTCCAAATGAAACTCTGCTTGTATTGCACAATAATTTAAAGCTCACAAACCAACAAGGAAATAGAATTGAAGAACAAAAAGAAAAATAATTGATATGGAGACAACAGCAGCATCTTACCAGACTGGCTGGGTATTATATGACACAGAAACTTGAATAGGCAACCATTTAACAAGCTGTAAGTTCCTTGCAGTAGTTCATGTTATTTGCAATTTTGCCTCTCATTTAGATTAAGTGTCCTAGGATATGCCCTTTAAGGCCCTATGGATATATGTTTTATAATCCACAAGGCACCAGATCCTTTGGACCATATTAATCTTTGTCATAACAACATTGCTGTTTAGATCAAAGAGCTTGACTTCAAGCAATGCAATATTAGTGTGTAGCTAGCAAGACCACCTAAGATGTTCAGCACCATGTTAATTACCATAGTATGACTAATGCAGAAAAATGGGGGGAATTACAAAAGAATAAAACAACCTTTAAAGTCATTAAGGTCAAAATTCTGCCCTGATTCATATGTTGTGAAACCGAATAAGTGAGGCTGCAAATAAAGCTGAACTGTAACAGAGAATCAGAGAGTTAGCCGTGTTAGTCTGGAATTGCAGAAGTGACAAAGAGTCCTATGGCACCTTAAAGACTAACTAAAGTATTGAAGCATAAGCTTTTGTGGGCTAATACCCACTTCGTCGGATGCATGCAGTGGAAGTATCCAGGGGCAGGTATAAATAGGTAGGCAAGAACCAGGTTAGAGATAACAGGGTTAGTCCAATGAGGATGAACCAGCTTGTTATGGCACTCCAAATTAGTGGTCATTTTTGAAACTGTCAAGCTAAATGTCAGAAGGAAAACATGAAGGACTTTATCATTCCGCTTCACCCACAGTTCAGACCTCTCTCTAGCTGACTCCTTTTGAAACTTTGCTTTAACATAGTGAGTGGATTCGAGGCAGCAACTGTTTGCTGGTTTGTAGAATAAAGTAGTGACAAATATGAAGTCTAATATATCCCTTAAACTAGACCATTATGTACATAAAGCTATTGTTATAGACAAACATTATTTAGCCTGCAAGTCTATGCCTTATGTCATTCACAATACAAAAGTAACGCATAATATTCATCTAGTTAATCTTTGTGTAGGCTTATTGTTTCCCAAACCCTGGTTTCTATGACACTGACCCAATATTACCAGGACAGTTAACAGTGGGACATTTACTCTCTCCATTTTTTCTGTTGCAGGAGGAATAAATACACATCATGTCTTATCCAGTTATACTGGTGTAAATCAAGAGTGATTCCATTATTTACAAGTGTGTAAATGAGATCTGAATATGGCCTGTTGTCTAGTGTAAATTTAAGAAGCAGTGAAGTGATTCATTACATTGACCTTTAAATGCCTAGGAAAAATGAGAGAGCAGCTTAGTTGTTTGTCTTGGGTGAAAAACAGCTGATTGATATGGACAACTTCTAGACAAGCTAGTCACAAAGAGAATGAAAATTGTCTGACTTCACAAAAGTGCTGTAAAATTTCTGGACTCTAGCCAGATTTTACGTGTTAAATTTAACACTCTTTGCAAAAGGACCCAAGGAGAACAGATAATTTTTTGCTGTTGCTATAGGACTGCTGCAAGGGAAATGCATTCTGACAATCAGAGATGACAAGTTAAAATGCGACTATCAGCTTTTCCTATGTACAGCAACTGAAAGCATTAAATGCTTAAATAACCAGAGGAGCCACATAGATTAGTATTTGATAAACATCCAAAGTAGAAAATTACATATTTTCGTTCAACAATCCCTCCTCTCCTTTCAGAATGGACTAACCCAAGAAGTCACATCTCCCAATGAATGAAAAAAACAAACATAGTAAATCATGGAATCATAGAAATTAGGGTTAGAAAAGAGCTCAGGAGGTCATCTAGTCCAGCCCCCTGCTCAAAGTAGGACCAACACCAATTAAGCTGGGCCTTAAAAACCTCCAAGGATGGAGATTCCACCATCTCCCTAGGTAACCCATTTCAGGGCTTTAAATAGCCATATGTTTTAAATAGCCAGTGAGATAACTCAAGTGGATTAGTGAATAATAGATTGCTTTAAAAATACAGGAAGACAGAATTTCCTTTTTAACTTAGAGCTCATAATGGAGTTAGCTGAAATTAAGAGAGAATCATTTTCAAGCAGCTTCACCAATTAGGTGATCTCAAATAGTTACAAGGACTAAATAGGTCTCTCCAGTGTAACTAACAAATCGCTCTCCTGCAAAGATTACTGCAGCTGTCTCAAACTTGGACCTCAGCTACTGGAATCCTTTCTGTGGAATGGATGAAAATCTGTACTAAAAATGAAAATATATGTGAAAAATAGAGTATGAAAAACTGGAGGCAAACAGACAATATGCTTTGGTGGGTGTAGTATGTAATTATGTGAGGCAAGAGAGTTTCATGCAAGAAAAGAAAAGCTCAGGATGGATGTCTGTTTCACACAAATTTGATTACACAAAGGCAGGTTCTGCTATGCTTATTCAGGTCAAGTAACACCTATAGCCACTATAAATCCTAATTACTTCATTCCATCATGAAGAATTGTTTGCTAGACAAGAGAAGAACATCTGGTTTTCCCAGCAAATAGGCAGTCAGGGCAAAATCCACCCACATAGATGAATGATGATTGGGAAAGTGAAATCTTCCCCCAATTGGGGACCCATGTGTGAGTCTTCAGCACAGCCCCCTAACAGCTGCTATTCCAGTTAATGGATTGGAATAATCTTTTCACCAGCAATGTACTTTAATGGGAAGACTATCCTACCTCCCACGTCCCTGGTCAAATGCATTTCTGTATGCATCTTGTTCCCCTGCATGGTATTTTGCACAAAAGGGGACAATCTGGCACAACATCTGTGTTTTAATGCCTTTCTTCTCATTTGGGAGGATCTTTAATTGTACACATTTTATTCACATGAAGGATTTCATGAATTATCAATAAAATCTGTCATCAAACATGTCACTGGAGTGAAGAGAGCAAAAATGTAAGCCATAAGGACAAAAAAATTCCTTGTACCTCAGTGATTACACTTTAAATATTCTCAGGACCTACCTGAATTTTTAATCTGTCCTTTCTATTATCTGTTTGACATAATGGAATACACAGAAGTGGAACAAATAAAATGTAACCCTTTAAAGTGTTAATGTCTTTTGCATTTACTGAAAGGGCTTTCATATTGCCATGCCAAGAGGTGCTGAATGTGATCACCCGAAAACAGTACAAGTGCCTTTTCAAATCATGACAAGAGCAAGTGGGAATGGAATATTTGGGGGGTTTTCATGTGACCTACAAAAATAATGTTTTTTATTTTATATGAAATAAACAAAACATGAAGCAAAAGATTAAACACACTTGTAGGGTGAGCTCCCATTTCTTCTGGCATGCTTCCACCCTATTCAACTGCTTTGCTGCTGTGTTTGCTTGCCAGATAGTGTGTTTTCACACCAATTGAAAAATTACAAAAGAGCAGGTCTGCCCAGTCTGTTTCTCCAAGATATGGATGGAAGGAGTAACCAAAGGACTCACTGCCAGAGACAAGTAGTAGAAAGAGGGGGAAACTGTACGTTGAGCAGGCTACTCTAGGTGCTTTCATAAAAGAATGTAAGATGGCATTCCACAGTTGTGGAGAACCACAGATATGCTAGCTTCATAGAAATTCCCTAGATCTTGCTTTACTGAAATTTTATCTAGGAGTACAGTACAAAACAGCAACTGTAAGGCACTACAGTGAGTTGATTTATGCAAGGAACAGGTAAAGTACCCAACTCTATGAGGAACAACTGCTAAGGTGCAAGATTACCCACAGACATGGGTAAAATTGCATTTAAATTTCATGTACCTCTACCCTTTTTACTTGGTTTTATTTCTAGAGGTGTCAGGGTTCTAAAATATGCAATTGGTAAATAAACAGCAGCATTCTAAAACCAACTATGTTTTGACATTACTAAGAAAATCAAGAATCAGAGAGGTAGCTGTGTTAGTCTGGAATAGCAGAGGTAACAAAGTCCTGTAGTTTTTAAAACTATATTTATATATACTAAATAATTGAATTGCACAAGTCTTCAACTTGTTTAGCCTCCACTGACCTATTAATAGGCATTCTAAAATCAGCAGCAATAGAACTGATAGCACCAACAACATGTAAGCCTTTCCCTAAGGTCATCTGGACAGAAAAATTTGGTAGAATGAGTTGTACAGTTCAATGTAATCTTTACAGGGCATTATACATTCATTTCCATAGGGACATTGTTCACATTCTGTGCTTGCCACTTGGAAAGCCAGGGAAGGTTCTTTTCAGTCTGAAGACGTGCCGCTGTGAAAAAGACACAGCTAAGTTTGTAATGGAAGCTTCTCACACTTGAATGTAATGATGCTCCTACTGACTTCAATGGGGAGTCTTGAGCAAACTGCACATGATCGCTCGGTCATATCCAAAGTCCTTTTCAATGGCTTTTCATTTCTAGTTGGTCTCTCTTTGGCTTCTAGGATGGTTGATTACAGTTTTTCATAGGTTGCTGCTGGACTTTGCCTTTCCTTAGCTTCCCCATGCCACATGCAAAAGCAGACTGGCAGATTGCTGGAACTGGGGGATTGCTGGAACTCAACTTTACTGTGTAATGGTATATTCCATATGAAATCTGCATGTGACTTGACAAATGTGAATCCGATGATTTTGCTGAGAGGACAGTGATTAAACCCACACATCAGTCTCCATGGGTTTAAGGATTTGGGATGAACATATTTGAAGACTATTATCTCTAATGACAGAGTCTCGCATATAACCTGATGATACCTGCTAGGACCTCTAATCTGAGGGCACACACAAAAAATCCTCTATAATAACCCCATAATAATGGAATTATATGCCCATAAATTTATTAAGAAAACACTCCCCGAACCCAAGAAATCATGTCAATGTCTTTATATTCTTCAATATTAAAAGAAAATAAAGCTAAGTATAATCTTAAATGTTAAATGGTAATATCTCTACCAATCCAGGGCCTCTCCGGTGATTTACAGCTCACTGAGTATAGCTCAGATATACTTGTCTAATATCCATGCCGATAACACTTATGTATTCAAATGATGATATCAGCCCACTTTCAAGTGAGAAAATAAGATTTCTGCAGCTAGTAATCTTCCGTTATTCTATCACAAATGAGGAAAAGTTTCAATTTTGTTGTGTCACAAGTATACACTATTCAGTCTCTTATATTGGTTTATGTGACAGGCTGGGAGAGATAGTAACTCTAAAAAATAGAAAACTATTTTGGTTCTTACCAATTTTGTACTAAAATAAAAAGTCACATCCATTTGCTATCTCTATTCTAATTAAATTAATTATTTGTATTGTGGTAATGCTGTGAAGTGCCTAGGTTGTCATGTTGTTAGGTATAGCAAGTATTTATAATAAAACCATTGCACCTGCTTCTAACAGATTACAATCTATCATTAAGACAAGGCACAACAGGTAAAAGAAAGCAAACATATTTCCTTTTTCTCATATGCCAAAGTCACTTCACTGTAGAACTTTGATTATTCAATTCTATAGAAGAAAATTTTGGCAAGTATTAGATAGTCATAGTTATTCCTTTTAGTGGGAACCTTTCTTTATCCAGTTTTATCCCATGAGGTATTGTGAGATCCCCATACACTGAGGAAGCTGAATTATATTAATGGACTTTTTTTGTACAGGCAATTAATTATGTTGGAAGTACATTAAAGCAAATAATAAATCAATTTGTTCAGCCTTTTTTTCTGCAGACTATAAAACCAATCCACCACCATACAAACACAGCTTTCTCATAAGCATTATTATTTTAGGGGGTTATTCAAGGACTCACCAGTTCTCCATATTTGGATATTGCACTGCTCAGATAATTTATGACAGAAAATGAAGTTCCCCATACTAGCTAGTCTCAGTAATTTTATAGAACTGCACTCTCACAAGAACATTTTATTGTAGCCATAAATAAATATTTGTAGTATACTGCAGATAATTGATGTTAGCAATGACTAACTCTGTTAATAACAGCTCCCTCCGATGGTCTAAATAAAGTTTATTTATAGACACACCAGAGCTGTATAAAACATAGTATACGCACCACAGACATCAAAAACTGATTAAATAAGTGATGTTTCAGTTGTGTGTGAAGGTAATAAACATGCTTGCATTTGCTAAATTTATAAGTATCTTACCTCACTCCTTTGCTCTTCAGTGGCACATTAGCCTCCACATTTATAGGAGTGTTATAGCATTTCCTGACTTTTCCAAACTGTATTTTTCCTAAAGGCTCAAAGGTTTTTCTTCCCCCTGTGGAATCCCTAACGTGGTGATTGGAAAACAGCACTGACTGCATCATGAACACTTTTTCCCCACTCTCCATTAAAACATCAATAGTAGTGTGGATGTTTCTATTAGGAATACATTCATCAATACTTTCTAAAGAATTAATACATTATTAAGACATACTCTACAGTTGTTACAGACATGAGTAGTATGTGTTCTAGTGTAACCCACATGCCTAATAGGGAGATAACTCTAAGAGATCTACTGGGAGGGAGGCACAGCTGGTGCTAGCCATTAGGAGACCTAGGTGGTCACCTAAGGTGGCAGGAATTGGGGGGGGGGGCGTATTGGCGGCCTCGGCAGCAATTTGGTGGCAGCTCAACGCTTCTTCCACCATTGGCAGGATTTCGCCGACGACAGCTCCTCACTGATTTCGCTGCCGGCGGCAAGGAATTTTTTTTTGTTTTGCCGCCATCACATCCTTGCAGATCCTGAAGTGAAGGTGAATGTCAAGCCATACCAGATTCCCGAGGTGAAAAGAGAAGAGATCAAGACTGAAGTCAGGAAAATGCTGAAGTTAGGAGTCTCATAGCCAATGGTCCAGTTCAGTGATCCTAGTACCTAAACCTGAATGAAGTGTCCCAATTTGTTGCATACTCTATACTCCAGACAGATGAGCTAATTGACCGATTGGGGAAAGCATTATTTTTGTCCATGCTTGACCTGACCATGGGTTACTGTCTAATCCCAAGTCCAAGGCTGACAAAGAGAAGATGGCCTTTCCAACACTGGAGAGATTGTATCAGTACACGGTCCTCCCTTTTGGTTTACATGGGGCTCCCTCAACATTCCAACAACTCATGGACAAGCTGTGGCATCCGCATGGCAAGTATGTGGCCACCTATCTTGACGATGTCATTATACATAGCCAAGATGCATTTGGAGAAGTGGAAGCAGTCCTGGACACCCTAAGAAAGGTGGGGCTGACTGCAAATCCCTCAAAATGAGCAATTGGGCTATCAGAAGCCAAATGCCCTAGGTATATAATGGTGACACCCCAAACGAACAAGTTGGAGGCAATACAGAATTGGCCCTGACCAGACCAAGAAGAAACAGGTCAGAGCATTCCTGGGAATAGTTGGATACTATAAGAAGTTCATCCCCCACTTTGCCACCAGAGCGTGCCTGTTAACTGACCTAACAAAAGCACGGGGCCCAGACATAGTAAGATGGACCAGCGCAGCCAAGGAAGCTTTTGCAGATCTACAGATTACCTGCTGCCCCAAGAAGTGCTGGTAGATCCAGACTGGGAGAAGGAGTTTATCTTACAAACTGATGCCTCTGAGGTTGGGTTGGGAGCGGTTCCTTCGCAAATAGTCGGAGAAGAACACCCAGTCCTGTTCCTCTGTAGGAAACTCCTGCCCAGGGAACATAAGTATTCCATAGTAGAGAAGGAATGCCTGGCGGTAAAGTGGGCCGTAGAAAGCCTACGCTACTACCTACTCGGATGGAGTTACCCTCATCATGGATCATGTCCCTCTGAAGCGGATGCATCAAAACAAAGAAAGGAACACAAGGGTAACAAGGTGGTTCCTGTTGCCACCCTTCCACTTCACAGTACAATGTACATCTGGAATCAAGCACGGAAACACTAATGGCCTGTCAAAGGTGCACTGTTTGCTGACCCAAGTAGCCCAATCCCATATTGTTGAGCAGGGAAGAGGGAGATGTGTGATAAATTCAGGACAGACAGCTGCAATGTGGGGGTAGAAAACAGTCCCAGAAGATTAAGAGGCCCTCCTCCCTATCAGCTAAGTCGGAGTGACTACAGGTCAATCAGGTTCACCTGAGGTGAGAGTTACCAGAGATCAATTAGGATCAGCTGGGAGGGAATTACCTGAGGTTAATTAGGATCAGCTGATTCCAACTAGGGGCTGCCTGAGACCATTTTAAAACCCTCCCCAGTTGTGGGGGGGGGAGAGAAGGAGTCATGCTGCCAGTAGGTTAGGAGCAACAAGACAATGAGCCTCACCAGGAGGAGAGGCTGCATTCCCTCCCATAAGGGAGTGAAACAACCCAAAAATACTGGTGGAGGGAAGGAACGGACTTCCCCTGTGCAGCCAAGAGGGACTGTTTTATCCAAGCCTGTCTCACCAAGGCTAAAAACAGCTGAGGCTGGTGAGACCGAGAAGGTGCCTTTCCACAGGATTGAAGCTCCCATTCTTGTCTGAATGGAAATATCTCACACAGGGGAATGAAAACTCACATTAGTTTTCTTTCAATACTTTATTGGGAGTAGGGCAGGATTTCTTCACCAGGGCCCAGGGAAGATCGTGTGCCTTGGCTCCCTAACATGAGGTTCTCCTCGTATCTACCAAAAGCCAGGAGTATTGCAGAAAGATGTGTTGTCTATACCTTTCCTGGCTAATGGCTCTGACTCCCAGATAGCTCTCATGGCACCTGTGCTGCCAACGCCTCCCCCCTGCTGAAGGTCCCCTGGAACCTAACTGGTGGGAAGATTCCAAACTGCAGAGGAGGGAACAGTGTATGTTACCACAAATGCTTTCCATAATAATTTATGCTGCTCTACCCCTTTTATGCATACCTTAAGCAGTCCACAGGAAAGAACATAAAAGTTCTGAAGCTCTTACCTTATGAGAGAAGCCTGGCCTCATGCACAATGTACCTTACAAATGATGCAATGAAGAAGGCTACAGCTCTTGCCTCATTACATCCTCACCTTCCACGCTTTTGTATGCTTGTCTTAAGCAGGGCCGGCGACAGAAATTTGGGGGACCCCTACTCTGATAGTTTGCCCCCCCCAGCCTAGCCGCCCCCCCCCCAGCCCAGCCGACAGCGGCTGCCCCCCCCCCCAGCCCAGCCCAGCCCAGCCGGCACTCCCCCCCCCCAGCTGACGGCAGCGGGAGCGAGAGCCCGGGAGTGGCGGGAGCCGCCCTTGCTGTCCCTCCCCCCTCCCCCGGACTGCGCCGCTGCCGCCAGCCGGGCTCGTCCGGGGGGAGAGCCGCGCTGCGCCGCCTCTTCCCCGCTCTCCAGGCCCGGCGACAAGGGGGGACGACAACAGGTACAGCTGTGTACTGGGTCCCCCCTAAAATCGGGGGGCCCGGTACAGCTGTACCCATAGTACCCCCCTGTCACCGGCCCTGGTCTTAAGCTTATGCTTATGCTGAAATAAACTAGTTAGTCTCTAAAGTGCTACAAGTATTCCTCGCTGTCTTAAGTAAACGCCAAGTTTTTTAAAGTTCTCCCACCCAATTCAAAGAAATTATATGTATTCTCCCAGCACGGAGGCTGGTTTACTGCACACTCATATTCCTATTTTTTTTTTTTTTTTTTTGCTACATTACTGGCCTTGTACATGGCATGTACTCTGAGTCACCCAATCCTGGAAGAAAAGCAAAAGGAGATTACTTTTTAGGAGCCCAACTGAGCAGGGGAATCTCAGCATAAAATGCTTCATTTTCCTAGATGGTAGTGACATGTAGATTCCTACCGTAAATCTGAAACCAGGAACAAAGCCCAGCACTGACCAATGGTTGCTTTTGCATTTAAATGGCTTGAATAAAAGTGCAACTGTGTGTCTTTCTAGGGAAATGTTCTTCTGTTTTGGCTCAAAATATGCCCTATCTTTAAAATGGTGATAATCTGATAGAAATGTCCTCTGAATTACTAATAGAGCTGCAAAAATTATGCCATTAATAAAAAAAATATATGGCTTTTATGGTACACAAAGTTTTTGTGTGTATTTCTGCCTCAGATGAAAAAAATGCTGGTTCCAGAACAGTGCACACTTTGGTGGGGTGCTGGCTTCAGTGGTGCTGACACAAGAACAGGAAAATAGAGGAAAGGCCCAGCAGGGACTGTCTTCTGATTCTTTAGAAACACCAGAGCGAGGGAGAAACAATATCTGACAAATTGTAAAATAGAGCAGGAATGATCTAGATTTTCAAGCATCCCTGATGGCCTCACTACAAATGGAGAGTAAAAATCAAGTGAGATACGCCTTCTCAGATTGACAGTGAACCATTGCTAATTACTCTGAGTATTGTCTTTTAATCAGTCGTGCACCCACATTATAGAAATTTCATCTAGACCACATTTCCCTACTCTGCTTATGTGAATGTCATGGGGGACTACGTCAAAATCCTTACTAATATCAAGATACATCATGTTTACTGCTTAGAGCCCTGCATGTACTCTCAAAAGCATCATTTGGCCTTTAATTTGTACCTCTTCTATGATGTTTAAGAATTATATCCTTTGCTTCTGGAGTAGAACTATTAGCACTGAGGTCAGTCTGCAACTAAAATGTCTCTATTTTATAAATAGATCCCTAGGACTCAAAAATTTGAAAACTGGCTGAAAATTAAGCCAAAATGAATAATTAGCCGTTTTAGGTCTGGTCAGTGGAGAAAGCACTGTATATCTTGTTGGCTTATTGCACCAATACTTAGTGACTGATGTAAAAGACTTAATGAGCTTTCATATGCTATGCTTTGTGTGGTAAGAAGCTTCAAGAGAGATACTTCTAGTTCCGATTTCCACTTCCCCCTCCCCATGTTGTGTTATCCAATGTTTCTTTTTGAACATTTAAAAGATGGAGTATTATCAATGTCTCTGGATGAGATTGTGTATTTTAGGAGCAGCCATTATTTAATTTCAGTACATTCAACTCCCCTTTCATCCCAATTATATTATTGTGTAGTACTTTACAAAGCAATATAAAGTCATGCTTGATGGTACATGGGACCCAGAATTTTCAAAGGAAGTTTGGCTGAGGACACAAATTAAAGTTCCTTTTACTTTCATTTGTGCATTAAAGTTTCTTCGGCTTTGACAGTGTAATTCATGAAAATCACAATTAAATGCTGATAAGAAGCATGGTTTAAGAATTGTTTGCCTTTAAGAGTAGTTTTGCTCCTTCTTGTTTCTTAAATGTTTAGTTCATAGTTCAATTATATTTGTATTTTAATCTTTATGAGTACAGCTGGCACCTACCGATTCCTTGACTGAAGAAAAAAAAAAAAAACAACCAAACACCCCCTAGAATGTGTTGGATCTGAAAAAAAGCTCCCATGGGATATTGATATGAATTATAACAATTTCTGATTTACAACACAATTCATGTAGAATTTAAACTAAATCACGCACCAATTAGCAACATGTTAATGAAATAAACCAGAAGCTTAGTAGACAGGAAAAGGGTAACTGCCTCCAACAGTTACACTGAATGCAATTTGTTACAAAAGCTGCCTGCGGGTAAATACATTATCGTAAACAATATACTTCAGTTTGTGATGACAAACTGATTCCTATTTGCAACAAACTACATTTTTTGCAATACACAGACTAGGACTATGCAGTAAATCCCACCATGGATAATATTGCCATTTTACTTTGTGAGAATGGAGCAAGACTAGCACACAAGAGGTTTCTTCACCAGCTGCTTGCAACACCTGACATTATTTAAGATGCAATATAGTGGATGAAATCCTGGCCACAGTGAAGTTAATGGGACTTTTGCCACAGATTTCGAGGGGTTTGTGTGTGTGTCAGGATTTGACCAGTGCATGTGTATGACAGAGCTCACAAAAAACTACACAGAGCATACTAGGGAGACAGAAGGAGTATACTTCTTCCTTCAGCATGTTAGGAGATGCATCTCCTTTTCAGGTTTCCACTTCCTTTTCAATCACCTTCCTGGGTTGAAATGTCCAATCACTCAGAATAGGTTAAAGTCAGATTTAACATTTAAATTACAGATGGGTAAATGAGGCCAGACCAGGAAATTTGATGTGGATGTTTGTTCCATCATTTTACTAGGGAGGAATATTAATACTCAGGGGATGGGAAATGCCAAGATCAGGCAAATGCCAAAATCTTTTTCTCTTCTGCAAATTGATAATACATTTGTTGTTCATCTCATTTCTATTCAATACCAATCCTCCCCGTTTTCTATGAATTTCAAAAATAATTCTCCATGGTATATATAATACATGAACTGGGTAATTAACTTGGGCTGAAACCTGAGTGCTCAGGCTCCATATGTGTGGACTGCAGAGTAGAAAGGGAGGGGAAATTCACTATGCCTAAAACCAGGATCTGCACCTACTATGGCCCTCTGCATTAGTTAGCCTATATGGAACTGGTAAAGAGACACTGTGGCAGCTGAGTGGCCTTCCATTGATCCTCTATTCCAGAGGTGAATTTTACCATTAGGTACATAGGAACCATACTAGATATATTCTCATTTTCCAAGTATTCCCTCACCTGTGTTTCACCAACAATCACTTTTCATGATTCTCAGTTGTCTACCTCTTTTTCTCACCAAAGATGAAGATTAAAAAAGAACAACTATTTATGGAATTTTAGAATAGTTAATCTAATTTATCTTTCTAAGAGGCCTACTGTTTCCCAGAACTACTTTTTCCTTTGATCTCTTGGTAGAAGCCATTTATTCACTTGGCTATAAATAAATCACTCTGTTTTCATGCTGCCTTCTGATACATTTGTTTACACAAAGCATAACAGACCATATATTATAAATTGGGTGCCTTCCCACTTTTCCATTTCCAGTAGAGTTTGCCTTTCAATTTATTGTTGGGAAATGGATCTAGTTTGTTCTGGGAAGGTATTCCATTGTTCTCTCACATTTAGAGTACTGTCGCGACCCAAGGGCCATGCAAGCACATGATCTAAAAATCCTGAAAATCTAAGAACTTAATAGGACCATACATGTGCACAGAAGTCTTCAGGATCAGTTCCTGGCTAAAGGAAGACAAAAAGATAGAAAAAAAAACAAACCCACTTGTTTTCCTGCCTAATTTTCCACACACGGGAGGCTGGAATAGTCCAAAGAATAATCAAATAAGCTTCCAAATTTTTGGATGCTTTCCCAGACTCGGTCAATTCAGAATCATTTCAAGCTCATTCATCTTTAGTCAATATGGGCAGTATTGAGATACCCTTACACCCATTGAATGGCTCGTTATTCCATGAGTTGTCCATTTGACTTCAAGAAGAATATTCACAGAGTAAGGAGCTATGCCAACAGGTTAAAGTACCAAAAGCACCTCTAATTTGAGTAATCTAGAGCAAGGATTCTCAAACAACATTGCACCTCGACCCCCTTCTGACAAAAATTACTTCATGACTCCATGAGGGAGGCCCAAATCTTGAGACCACCTGAGCTCCACTGACCCAGGTGCAGAAGCCAAATCCTGATCCCTATTGCTTTTGGTAGGGGGGCCAAAGCTGAAGCTCGAGGGCTTCAGCCCCAGGCAGGGGGCCTGCAACCTGAATCCCACTGCCCAGGGCTAAAGCCCTTGGGCTTTGGGGTCCCAACCCACAGTTTGAGACCCACTGATCTAGAACACTGTACATTGAGATCCACAAGTTAATTGTAATCTCAGGCCATTTTTCATTCTTTAAACACAGAAGCTGACCTGTGCTCCATCCACATTTCATTTACTCATTTATGAGATATGTCATTTCAAAAAAATATTTTTGTCAGGAGGATTTTATCAGAAGTGTTTCATCACTTGGTCTCCAGCTAGATTTAGGTTTGACTTTTACTCACACATGATTGCATATTCATTTGCATCCTTTCATAGTCCATTACATTCAGCCAAAGTTACAGGAACACATCCCAGAGCAGTTAAATATTTTAAAAGTTTCTCCTTCTAGCTGCTGAGTAGCTCTTAAACAGTCATTAAAAAAAATCAACTAACCCAGCATTCTTCATTACCATCACAAATGCAATTGCAAAAATTCATTGGCACATGTAAACACTTTTATCTTTCACCTTCAGCTGATATTCTCTCACTTTTTTTTTTCCAGAGGAGGAATGACAACATAGAATACAAAAAGAAACAAAGCTACACACTTTCTCTAAACCCACAATATAGTTATTAGACACAGTGGACTACGTAGTTAGAGAAAAAATATTTTTCCCTCTACTACTGATAGAGAGAAAGCACTAGAACACAGGATCTCCCAGCTGGAGTGGGAGAGGTTTCCACAGATTGTAGCATGACCTACAATTAAACTACAAATACTTTTAAAAGTTTAACTTAATAATCAATGTGAACAACTGAATTAAAATACAGACACAAATGACAGGGAAAAGGGAGTTGTTGTTCAGTCTACTACTTGCGCCCTGTCAAAAGCAATCTCCATTTCTCACCCCCTAGTCAGAAGCATGCATAAAATCTGTTGCTTTATCTGTTAATAGCCTCAGGATTTCTGCCACCTTGCTGTATGTAGTGTCACACTGGAAAAGCAAAGTTCCTCTGAAAGTGCAGTATAAATAGGCATCTCAGAAAAGGGTGCATGAAATCAAAGGCCTCACTGTGTAATTTCCCTCAGAGCTCAATTCTTGTAGTAGAGAAAAACAAAATTCAAGATTGAGCAGAAAGAGCCATGGAACACAGAGTTAGTGAAAGAACAAAAGGTAGATTGCCCAGTCTGCTAAGGCCACTTTGGCAGTTTAAAGAGTCATATTCTAGCCAGCAGAGAATTCCTCTTGTGTTAGGAAGCATCTGCACTACACTACACTCATCCTTACTGGTGTCAGGCCATTGAGGATATTTCCTCAAAGTCTCATTTACACCAAAGCCTCTAGCACTAGATAGATGAAAAACTCATCAGAGGTCAGAACCAGCCCCAGCATCACCTCTCTTACCTCTTTCCTTCTCTTCCCGGGTGTTGGAGGGAACCCCAGTGACTCACCAGGGCTATCCTGAATGTATCAGAAACTATGGGGAACTTTTCTTCATTTACAGCTTCAGAAATATCATTCATAAACTTGGCCTCCAGGATGCCCACAGAAAGAGCCCCAAATAACTGAACAGCAGCCGTGGAATCACAGGTTGAGAATTACTGATATAGAGCAACAGGGAAAGGATGACATTTCTGGAGGAATACAACAACAATGCCAAAGCCAAAGTCACTGAAATCCACCAGTCCCTCAAAACATATTTAACACGTTCTTAATAGAACCAAAGAAGTACAGATAATATCAATGCAGTTATTGGTGCCAACATAAGAAGAAGAAGAATCAATATTTATTGTGTGGAAGTTTATGTCAAATTGTATGTTAATTGAGCTGTGTGCATGTTTATAAACTCTGCCATCTAATCAGACATTGGTATAGTATTCTACTTGTGAATGATTTAGGCAGTCTGGAGAAATAACGGAATAAAAATTAGAATAATATGGATGTTTGCAAACAAATAGGGTTATTTTAAGTTCACAATTCAACATTGTGAGTGATTTTGAGTATATCATTGCCATGCATAAGTACAAGAACTAAAAATTAATGTTCCTATATAAGATGCGGCCAGACACATTGGCAACAGCTCAGCAAAGTTAAGGCTAGAGGTTTAAAACAGGACTAGCATAATCACGGGAGGTCTTTTCTGTTGTGGCATACCACGTATGATCCAAATGGCTAACGGTACTGGTCTAGATCCTTGACTGTACTGAGGAGTACAGGTTGCAGCTCAGGAAGACGAGTGCAAAAGATGGCTTCGAGATACCTTTGGACTTCCTGTCAAGGCTGTTTCCCCACTCTGGCACTTGTGGTGGGGATCCACAGGGATTCTAAAAATTAATACTGGCCACTCCAGACCTGTATTAATCTTCCAAGGTTACAGCTTCTCTCTGACTTTGGATGGGTAGATGTTACCACCACCCAAGTACATTAAAAAAAAACCTTCAGTACCCAGGAAGGTGCACTTGGGAATTCCTTCCTGTGGGGTATTCTCATGCCCCTTCAACTCTCCGGGCAGCAGAACTGGACACTGTATTTCAATGCCAAATACAAAGGTAAAATAGCCTCTTCACTCCTACTCAAGATTCCCCTGTTTATGCATCCCAGGATAGCATTAGTTTTTTTGGCTATGGTATTACACTGGGAGCTCATGTTCAGCTGATTATCCACCACACCCCCACAATCTTTTCCAGCAGTTCCTGCTTCCCAGTAAAGAGGCCCCCACAACCCATCCTGTAAGTATTGCTTACATTCTTTGTTCCGAGATGTCTACATTTAACCAAGTTAAAATGCATATTGTTTACGTCTCTCACCTTATCAAGCAATCCTGATCAAGGCCAATCGGGGGAAGGGCCATTTGGCCTGGGCCTCAAACTCAAAGGGGGCCTCAAATTTAGACACTTCTTAATTTTTTGTCATTTGATAAGTTTTGCAACTTGTTTTTATGCGCATCCTTATCGGAACAAAATTGACACACACGATCAGCTTAGAGTGAAGATTTAAGCAAATAAGAAATGTGAAAAGCATTTGTTAAATACAAAAAAAATTAAATTATGTCTCTCTTTTTTTGGTGCCTTATTTTGTTTTCATGTTTCATCATTTTTTATTTTTATTATGACTAGGGGCCTCAAAAGCTGGAAGTGGCCCGGGCTTGTCTCGACCTCTGACTAGAAAGGACATGCATAATGAGACATTGGACAAAAAGCATCTGTACCTTTAATGTCAAAAATGATTAAGGGTATGGATGCATGTATCCCAGTAGAACATCTCAACTCAGAGGTTATCAAAACAAATTAAGGAAAAGATGGACTTACATTTGCACTTAAATTTGAAATAATTTCTATGGTGAAATGCTATTGTTGATTATCTATGTAGTTCTCCATATTGTTTTATCTAAAACCAACCAAGTACATTATATAGTTATGTGAAAAGTGACTTTAAAGAACAGCATTGAGAGGCTCCATATTTATTATTTTTCAGTTACTTCCAGACCAGTGTGCTTACTTCACAAGTAAAAAGATGGATGTTTACAATTGCCAGTCCTCCAGTCTCAAAATGGGCTCTCAAAGTGAAATTGGGTTCTTTATTCCTTCTTGAGCATCATCACCAATAATAAAGATTTGAGGGTGAAATTTTTCATTTTTATTATTTTGTCCAGTGGAGATTTTGAAAAAGTCTAAAGAGAAATCTATTCAGCCAACTTGAACTTTTGCACCTGGAAAATAATATATTTTTTCTACATTTAATTCAATAATCCTCCAAATCCATTATTCAAAAACACCCAAAAACAGAATGTGCTCCAAATTGGCTAATTTTGTAAATCACAGTAAACAGATATATTTGAAGGAAATTGGTTCCGTAGTGTTGAGAGATTCATCACTCAAATTTTCTGTTTGGTTTGTTGGCTTGGAACACAATAGGCAATTGGTTGTGAGAATGCACAGGAGGCCTTATTAATCAGGTTTTCTGATCAGTCAGCAGTGGCTCCAAGCATCAGGAATACCTGGACGTACTTTATCATCGCATGGATGAGGTTTCTAGGAAGTCTGAGATGCTGTAAAATCCTTAAGAGGAATTTTATATTTCTATAACACCGAAAGTGCACTAAGTGCTTTAAAGACAAATGTGCAGACAGAGTTCCTGCTCTGAACATGCTCCAATCCAACAAAGAGATGTGCGATGGATGGCAACAGAAAGGATTAATTGCTACTATTTCTAATCATATAAAACTTGGGCACACGGGACACAGGCTGCAGGACTGTTTCATTTCTGTGTAGACTTCCAGGCTCGGGCTGGAGCCCTACCTCTGGGACCCTCCTAGAACCCAGGCTCCAGTCTGAGCTCAGACATCTATACAGTCATGGGCATGTAGTTGCTTTGTAGACATTCTCTAAGTGCCCTTCTTCCTTTCACTCTAACTGGCCTCATACCAAAGCACTCCACCTACTCTAGTTGAAGGAGTTCACAGGATGGGATGGGAAAGATAAAAAAGAAAGGAAAGAAGACAAGGTGTGTGGCCTGAAAGTTCGCTTCTGGCAGCTGCTCCCTGCAGGGGAAGGGAGATGGGACCAAAGTGGTCTCTCCCTTCCCCCATATTTATGTATGTAAAATCTGGAGTGTAAATAAACCATTTTGTGCAGGGACCTGTATTATTCTAGGTCTGGGAGCCACCTAAAAAACATTGGGTGCTATATATAAAATAAGGCATAAATTTAATTCTAGGTCCTGATTTCTTAATTTTATTTCATTTTTATTAAGCTTCTAAATTCAGTCAAAAATGTGATGGGATGTGGGGAGTATTCAGAATGTGAACCCCTCATGCTTTCATCTACCGACAATACAGGCTGAGTCACGAAGCAACGACCATAACCATATTCAAGAATTTCTGAGGAAAACAAATCAGCATTGACAGGTTTATGAAATATTGTGCTTTTATTCCTATGTGTGAAAACACAAACAGTCATTTATCTATCTAGTCACCAATGTGAGTTATTTATGTGGGTACATTGTACAAATGGAAATACCATGAGTAAGTTAAATTTCAATCCTGGGCTGGGAAATATGCTTCAGAGATCTTTGAATAATTTTCTCTTTAAAAACACTGGCTTGGCCAATTAATTTAAGCACATCAGTAAATATTTGAGATCAGCAGAATTTTACAGTTAAATTATTCATCAATCTTAAAAGGTTTACAGTTTCTGAGGTAAGAAACTAAATGAGGAAATTAGGCTGGTCAAATGCATCATCTTTTAAAAACAATTAGAGCCAAATCTTTCTGTACAACATGCACAAAGGAATCTGCATGATGGATCACATTCAGGCAACCTCTGTTTTAAGTGATCACTTTAAATCAGGGGCTGGAAAACGTTTTGGCCCAAGGGCCACAACTGGGTACAGAAATTGTATGGTGGGCCATGAATGCTCAGGAAATTGGGGGTTAGGGTGAGGGCTCCAGCTGGGGGTGCAGGATCTGGTGTGGGGCCAGAAGTGAGGAGTTCAGGGTGCAGGAGGGGGCTCCTGGCTGGGTCAGGGGGTTTGGGTGGGGGTGCAGACTCTGGGTTGGGATGAGGGGTTGGGAGTGCAGAAGGGTTCTGGGACAAAGGGGTTTGGAGGACGGGAAAAGGATCAGGGCTGGGGCAGAAGATTGGAGCCTGGGAGGGGGGCAGAGGTGCAGGCTTACCTCAAGCATCTCCCGGAAGCAGTGGCATGTCCCCTCTCCGGCTCCTATGGGGCGGCACGGCCAGGAGGCTCTGCGCGCTGCCCCATCCACAAGTGCTGCCCCTGCAGATCCCATTGGCCATGGTTCCAATGAGAGCTGTGGGGCTGTTCTTGGGGCGGGGGCAGCGTGCAGAGCACCCTGGCTCCCCTATATATAAGAGCCGGAGTGGGAATATGCCACCGTCACTGCTGGGACCCGTGCACAGCCACAGCACACATAGAGCAGGGCTAACCTCCCTTGATGCCACTCCCGTAGGGCAAGCCCTGGACCCTGCTCCCCAGTGGGAGCTTGAGGGCCAGGTGCAGCCCCAGGTCATATTTTGCCCATACCTGCTTTAAATTATCCAAAAAGTTCTAGTAAAGTTTTGCTGATCCTGTAACAAGAAGAGGCAACACTACTAGGCAGCCAATTTGTTCTGGTTCCAAATATGGTCACTTAACTTATGTTCCACTAATTGTATAACAGATCACTGTTTTATTATTATGGTGAATTCTGAAGGAAGTTACATAGTGTGCTACATCATAAGTCATATGTAAGGCATAAAAAATGGTTGCAAGAACTAAGTGTTCGTGAAGTATCCCATGGAGGGGCACAACTTTAAGGGCTCAATACTGCAAGGTACAGAGCACTCCAGCCCTGATCCAGCAAAGTTTTAGGCACATGCTTAAATCTGAGCATGTGACTACTGGCATTGACTTCAATGGATCTGCTCACATGTCTAAAGTCAAGCATGTATTTAAGTGCTTTAGTAGATCAGGGCTAGAGTTCCCGGCACCTTGAAGGACTGAGCCAGCCCTGTGTCCAGAAGATGTAAAGAGAGGGAGTATACAGGGGAGTAAAAAAGTGGAAAGAAGGCATGGCCAAATGAGGGAGAGCAAATTCCTCTCTCAGTTGCAGCTGATGCTGTATGAATTCATAACAAATCATTTATTCAACAAATCTAATATCTTTTCTATTCATGGGAAGTTTATTATTTTCTGAAATTTGTTATTAGAAACTACTTATAGAATATTTTCTTCAAATACTTCTTGGGCTGTAGATTATTCACAAGCAATATTCAATATCCAAACCACCTGCTGTTAGCTCAGCTTGGACAGATAAATCAGATGGTGGTGTTGTCAGGGAAAAGAAACATGTGCATAATGTTCAGAATTAGGTCTGTGACTGAGTTCAACATTTATTTTTTCCATTAATATTTTCTAATATTTGCTTAAAGTTCACTACAGTAAAACCTCCATTTAACGGACTAATTTGGGCGAAGGGGTGTCCGTTAAATCAAAAAGTCCGTTATTTAATAATTTTTAAAAAATGAGCTGTCGGAGCAGCAGCCCGACCGCCACAGGGTCAGGGCAGCAGCTCCGCAGCCCACCCGCTGCCAGGACCCGGGCGGCAGCCGGGAGCCGGCAGCCAGCCTGCCCGCTTCCGGGACTCGGGCGGGAGTCGGCAGCCAGCAAGCGGGACCCGGCAGCCAGCCAGCCTGCCCGCCCGCAGGCGGGAGCCGGCAGCCATCCCGCCCGCGGCTGGGACCCCGGTGGCAGCCGGGAGCCGGCAGCCAGCCCGCCCGCTGCCGTGACCCGGGCGGCAGCCGGGAGCCGGCAGCCAGCCCGCCCGCTGCCTGCACCGGGCGGCAGCCAGGAGCCAGCAGCCAGCCCGCCAGAAATGGATCAGGAATGCATCAGACTTGCTCAGAAATTTTGTCCGTTGCATCCGAAGTCCGTTAAATCGAGGTCCGTTAAATCGAGGGTTTACTGTATTTCCATGAGCATTCTCACCGATAAACTCAGGCAAAGCAAACTCAATTTATCATTTCTCAAGTTTGTTGTGGCCATTTTGAGATGCATTTACCCAGCAGTATTACAGCCATGCAACTCCTCTGAAATCATTGTAGTTGCACAGACATAACTCAGAGCTGAATTAAGTCCAAAGATTTAGAACATTTAGGGTCTGACTTCATCTTGTAGGTACCGTCCCAGGAGAAGCACTTAGAGATATTTTGACTCATAGGGTGAAATGATAGCCCTATTGAAGTCAATGGCAAAAATCCCACTAACTTCAATGGGTCCAGGATTTCATTCATTGACTCTTAAGGCTCCGAGGTACTTAGACACTGAACATTACTTTATGGTAAACAACTTATTCTGTCTGGCTCATTGAGGGAGGGGAGTCAGAACAGGGATGTCTTTCTTCACCCTGCCCCTCAATCAGCGGAAACATGCACCTATTACTTTGTGCCCTCTCCCCCACTACTTAACCTTAAAACATTGAACAAAAATTTGAGAAACTCACTTTATACCACTTAGGCATCCAATAAAGAAGAATATTTTCTGTTTATTTTCTAATTGTTTTAAACCCAGTTAGCAGCTGAGAGAAAATTTTTCGCCATTTAAATTCTATGGTCTGTTACTACTTTGCAGCTGAAAGAAAACCTGCTTTTTATTTTGTGAAGAATATTTCAGAACTACATCACAACTTGCAAGGGATGTTTAATACCACTGAACTGCTACAAAATTGGAGAAAAAGTCAACAGTTAGAGGGAAATGATGTTGTTGTTATTTTGTATTTTATCACAAACAACAAAGAATGCTATCAGGGACCACTGACATTTGACGGAGTTTTTAGGTAGAAGTTCCTTGTAAATATAAAAATGTAAGAATGGCCGTACTAGGTTAGACCAATGGTCCATCTAGCTCAGTAGTCTGTCTTCCAACAGTGGCCACTGCCAGATGCTTCAGAGGGAATGAATAAAAAAGGGTGATTTTATTGAGTGATCCATCCCCTGTTGAAAAGTCAGAGCTTCTGGCAATGAGAGACTCGAGGAAACCGAGAGCATGGGGTATGTCCCTGATCATCTTGCCTATTAGCCATTGATGGACCTATCCTCCAATAACTTAATTCTTTTAAACCCAGTTATACTTCTGGCCTTCACATTATCCACTGACAGGGAGTTCCACAGATATACAAAGCATATTTGAAAAAAGTACTTTTATTGTTTTAAGCTCGCAGCCTATTAATTTCTTTGGGTGGCACCGGTTCTTGTGTTATGTGAAAAGGTAAATAACACTTCCCTCTGATTTTATGGGCCACTATCATATCCCCCATTTATTGTCTCTTTTCTAAGATGAATTATCCCAATCTTTTTAATCTCTCCTCATATGCTTACTTTGACAAAGTTCCACACCAAAGGCTCCTAAGCAAAGGCTTTCTGAAAGTACAACTACACTATATCAACTGGATCATCCTTGCCACAGCTTGTTGACCCCCCTCAAAGAATTGTAATAATTAGCAGGCATGATTTCTTTTTGCAAAAGCAGTGTTGTCTCTTTGCCAACAGATCACATTCTGATCGTTCTTTATTATAGTTTCAGTTACTTTGATTGGTACTGAAATTAAGCTTGCTGGCCTATAATTGCCAAGATTGCCTTTGAAGTTCTTTGGTTTTTTAAATCAGTGTTATATTAGTTATTCTCCAATCATCTGGTACAGAGGCTGATTTAAGAGGCAAATTTGTGATCTTAAACACACTCAAAGGTTTATCTACTGAAAACTATCAAAAGCCTCAGCTGGAATGGGGTGGGGAGGTGGGAAATGCATACACACTGTCTAATACATAAGATAAAGTACAAATACAAAGTAAAAATCAAATTATTTGTTTTGTGAGATTATGAAGATCAAATATCTTAACTCCCGCCTTTCTGATCTTGGGAGGTACAAAAAGGCAGGTAATAAAGATGTTATTGAGGATCTTGTTTTTCTATATTACAGGGGCCAAATTCTGCTAA
Organism: Sternotherus odoratus; assembly: GCA_032164245.1. NCBI lineage: Eukaryota > Metazoa > Chordata > Testudines > Kinosternidae > Sternotherus > Sternotherus odoratus. Next base: position 25,166,044 of record JAVMKO010000009.1, read on the forward strand.
CTCTCACTTATTTTGAGTCCAAGCAAGCAATCCTAACAATCTCATTGATGCTAAGGGCCTGTCCATATGTAAACGCTGCAGCGGCACAGCTGCACCATTACAAATGCATTGTTCTAGCACTTCAGTGAAGAGGCCACCTATGCCAACGGGAAGGCTTCTTCCATTGGTATAGGTACTCTACCTACCTGAGAATCTGTAGCGAGGCTGACAGGAGAATTCTCCCATCCACCTAGTGCTGTGTACACTGGAGGTTAAGTCCGTTTGACTGTATTGCTCACAGGCATGGATTTTTCACATCCCTGAGTGTTGTAGTTACACAGACCTAATTTTCTAGTGTAGACCTGGCCTAACTCAATAAGGGTGACAAAGTTGGAACATAAATCAGACCTCATTTTCAATAGCAGAAGGCAGTATTAATGTGCAACATCTAATTGCCACAGAGACTTTTCCCCCAACCATCGGTTGCTTAGAAACGTGTACTGTACAAAAAGGACAGAGTAATTCTGTGTTGGAACCTCCCACTGTGAATTTGTCCTTGTTCTCTGCAAAAGTTGCTAATGAATGACAGATACTGGAAAAGAGAACCAAGTTGAACACGAAATTGGCTGAGCCTAGCAGCAACATTAAATACTCGTAACAGAAGGCAACTCTACTCACCGTGTTTCCAACGCTAATAGTATAAACAACAAAGTGTGTAGGAAGATAAACACTGTATTTAAATACAAATTAATTCCTTCATTGCTGGTTGAAGAGGAATATACCCGGCAGTTGTTTCCAGCTCACCACAAAAGGAGGATGAAATCCTTCAGCTACCTTTTTCACAAACTATAATTAGGAAAGAAACTGGTAGAAATAAAGTTATAGTCTATTTGCATGCTAAATCTGGGCCAGAAGACAACAAACACATTACTTTAGTTCTCTCACCATGATTTTATCTAGAACTTAAAGGGAAAAGCCTAGGGAACAAAAAACCAATATTCTCCTACACAGAATCTACATGGTTAAACACAAATATATGTTAATGTCTTTTCCCTTCATGAGTTGTATGACTTGATCAACAACTTAGAACAGAAAGGAAGGGTCAGTGCTCTGACAATTGGCAGTGTGACAGAGAAAGCATCTGACCGGCATCAGGCTGGTCACAAGAGATTTGTAAGAACAAAGGGTAATTAATATCTAGAGAACAGCAGGTGTAGAAAGGACCATTGGTGCTGGAAATTTTTATTTGCTGATGCTTTCTTAGTACTGAAAACAGTCACAGCACAGTACAACATTACAAGAAATTGTATGGTTTTGAAGAGGTATGTACTGTTTCTTTAAGTCTACAACAGAAAGCTAGTTGGGAGAGGACCAGGGAAATTCTAGGATCTGCAATGAAAGGGAAGGAGAGAGAGAGAAGGAGCAGGGTTAGGATAATTATATTTTCCTTATTCTATTCAAGTACCTTGTTCAGTGTTAGAAGAAAGCAACTCTATTGCAGCATCACATGACAAAGAGTGTGGATGCAGGCATCAATGCCTATATATAGCAAATAATAAGATACCAATATCTCTGATTTGAGTTCAATAGCAATACTTAGTTACCACTCAAAAGGACAGAGGTTTCACCTTCATCCATTTGTCAAATGAAGGCTCCTGAAACTATTCCTGCTGCATGATTAACAAATTAATAATTAAAAATTCCATGACTACGATGAAGAGCAGCACACACTTTATAACAAGCGCTAAGAGCAAAATGCTGGTATTTGTCAGGGCTTGATTTTAATTCATTGTTTGAAAACTTTTATGCTAACAGACTTTCAATTCCTCAATCACAGTAATTTATTATTAAGCCATTACCATTGCTGGAGGGCTATGTAAACTGTTATGAATTGGCTTAGTATCAGGAGTAATCAATTAACAATATTATCCAGAGTGAATTGGACTATTGGGTTTCTTAAAAAAAATTACATTATATTTCTCAATAAAATCACTACAGTGCAATAACCTAATGAATAATCAGTTTGGGATTCTGGATTTAAAGTACCATTTATCAGCAGCAATCTAGTATTGAAAGCAGAATTAAACTATGCATTTTTGTTCGCATACTATACTGTATCTGTGCAACCTCCAGTTTGCATTCATGCCAGTTTCAGACAATTTTTCACTACAAGCCAGAGGGAATGGATAAAAAAAAAGCCCAGAATGCCTATAAATATTCAGCAAATAGATGGCTTTAAGACACAGTATAAGATATTAGCTTTTATTTGTATTGCAGTAATAAGGAGGGAGCTTTCATTATAGATTTTTTTTGGAAAAAGCAAAAATATAAAATGCTACAAGGTTATTGTATGCAATAAGGATCCTAAAGTATTTGTTATTGTAAGTCCTTATTTGACTTAAATCAGATTAAAATATACTGCACAACTTTGTTCCTGAACACACCTTCACTTTCTGTTTTAAATTTTAATATGTTGATCTTGAAAGACCAGAATATAAATGAGGACTCCACTTGACATTTCGAGGATTTTGGTTTTGGAAGAGTTGTTCAGGTGACAAGAGACTATGAAATGATATGTACAGGTAACTTTAGAGAGGTGCTGTGGAGCAGAGCTGAGGACAATTACAGACCGATGTATTTGCTGCAGGAGGACAATTTCCTGGCTCTGACAGCTTATGTTCTGAATGTCATCTTTCACTCACTTTTTAGGGTTTGTTTCTCTTTCCTCTTTGCTTTGGTTTTTTACTCTAAATTTTCGTTCAACACAAAGCAGTGAACAAACATAAGAGATGATTTTACGATAGGATGAAAATAGCCTGATAGTGCTGCTTTTGGGAAGTTCAATGTAGTTGAAATTGTTAAAGTTCAGTTTTCCTTTCAGACAATTAAAAATAGTTTAAATGTTAATATCAAGAACTACAAGTCAGCATGAAAACCAGGATCTTTGGCCCCTGTTCTGATCCATTTGTAACACTCTGGAGGTGCAAAGGGCCTGGAAAACATCCTTTAAAGGGCAGCCGGGAATTCATCCTTGCATAGGAGAATCCTTGACTGGTATTGAAAGGACTCTGTGCCATGCCATTCTAACCCGCCCTTCCATAATGGGTGTGTAAGGAGTGCCAGTGCAAGCCACTGCAAATTGTAGAGAAGATTCAGGCTGCTCTGACTTGCACAGGGGGCTTGAAGTGCTCCTTACACATCCCTCAATCGTCATGTGCCAATCAGATATTTGGGGCATGTGTAAGGAAGAAGTGGACCAACCTGGACCAAAACAGATCAACAACAGATGTGCCTCATGCTTATCTAACAACAATCTTTCTTGTTTTACATTCAAAATGAAATCTAAAGCTTGCCTACAGAATGGTTCACACAGCTAAAACTCATAGAATAATATGGATTTCTAACTTATTAAGGCAGACAGGCAACTCAGAGCACATGCTCCACATCCCTGTGCTGGGATATTACACCACCACACACAGAGAAGTTCAAATTCAATATTTTTACTAAATGAAGCCAAGACAAGCAAAATCCATAATTTCACCCAGGTCAGGTTCTTTGGAACAATACCAGAACAGCTACTATTTTAGAATTTACAGGATTCTAGGATGTTGGTGTTTGAGACCCTGACAGAGAAATTCGAACTATGAAGGGTGAAGAGGAAAAGCGTAAGAGCAGGATGAGTGAGGGGAGGTCTGAATAGATCAATTAAAGAAAGATTTGACCTCAGAAGATGTGTGAATCCTCCTGCACTCAGGTACATAAGGCATCCACCGGTTTCCATAATTTATTTAATTCATGTGCTGCTCTGTTCAAGCTTCTGAGTATCATCTTGATTAATCTGGCTTCTTTCTTTATTATTATGGGTAATGTTTTTCTAGGTTGTCCTCTCTCTCTTTCCATGTGGTGTTCATATCATCACTTGCCATAGCACTCATGTTTGTTACATTCTTAAATCATGGCCCAACCATATTTTATGCTTAAGATTGGTTTGCTCTAATTAGAATTTCTGGTGTTGCAAGAAAGTCTTTCCAATGGACTCTGAAGATTTTCTGCAGTTGTTTACTTTGGAAATAGTTTATCTTAGGGTATGTCTTCACTACCCGCCGAATCGGCGGATAGCCATTGATCTTCTGGCGATCGATTTCTCACGTCTGATGAGGACGCGAGAAATTGATCACTCACGGCTCCCCCGTCGACTGCATAACTCCAGCTTGCCGGGAGGCGCAAGCTGGAGTCGACGGGGGAACGCGCCGCCGACCGCCACTGCCATGAGGACGGATGGTAAGTTGGCTGCAGATACGCAAACTTCAGCTACGTGATTCACGTAGCTGAAGTTGCGTATCTGCAGTCGATCCCCTCCCCCCCCCCCCCTGTAGTGGAGACCAGCCCTTAATTTCTGTTGTGGATTTCCATGACACTGCTCTATATAGGAGAACAAACATGATGCCAGTGCTAAAAAATCATATTTCTGTGTCGGTAGTATTGAAGCATAAGCTTTTATGGGCTAATACCCACTTTGTCAGATGAATGCAATTACTTCCACTGCATGCATCCGACAAAGTGGGTATTACCCCACGAAAGTTAATGCTTCAATACTTTTATTAGTCTTTAAGGTGCCACAGGACTCTTTGTCGCTTCTGCAGATTCAAACTAACACAGCCACCTCTCTGAATGTGGTTTAAAAAGGCTCTCAGTCCAGTTAGTGAAGTGTGCATAAGGAGCTGGGAGTGAGAGGAGATGCTGCTGGAAGACTGAGGAGTACAAGCATTAATGGAGATCAGGAGGAAGGCCCTGCGGTGAGAACAAAGAAGGTATTGGAAGGAGACCATGGGGAAGTAGCCCAGAGAATTGTAGCTGTTGCGCAGCTATTCCAGAAGGCACTCTAGACAGCTGCAGTCCACAGGCCCTGGGCTGGAACCCGGAGTAGAGCGCAAGTCCGGGTTCCCCCCAAACCTCCCAACTCCTGATCCAACACAGGAAGTGTTGACCTAGACTGTGGGTTCCACCAGGGGGGAAGGTCTCTGGGCCATTCCCTGACCCACATGGTGGATCAGCAGAGACTGCGGAGATTGTTCTTAGGTTTTTTTCCCCCATGCTAGCCAGGAGATAAGGTTATCTGAGTGAACAGCAGATCTGAGCCACGAAGTGGCCAAACTGAGGGCTACTGTGAATCTCTGAGGCAAGGAAATCCGCCAATAAGCGCAGGACCCACCAAGGTAGAGGAGGAACTTTGTCACACTAAGCACAGTGTATTATGGTCAATTACTGCAGTTTTCCTTATGTTCTTATCCTCCCAGCTTCCTACATTCCTGTTATTCACTCTAAGATAGTCTATTTACGATAAAAAATGCTTAGTTTTTCAAACCAATGCGGGTGAGTAATGGTTCCATCAAGTAGGCATTGAAGCATGTCAACAAGCAATAGACCATGTACTAAAGCACACAAACAACAACAAAATCCACATGGCAATAAATTACAGTCATTTTGCTATTTAAGTTCCCTCAATTGTGCAGGACCACCACAGGAATAATAATTATAGCGCACAGTAATCATAACACAAACACTGTAACGAGGGATCTTTAGCAAAACACCTGTTTTCTTATCCTATGTGCACAGTATATAATGTCTATACATTAAGTAGAATGGATCAAGTACTGAAATCAATCAAATTGCAGTTTTAGCAGAGTGCAAAATCTTGCACACTTTGTTTATGATATTGAAGTACTGACACTAGGGTGACCAGATGTCCCAATTTTATAGGGACAGTCCCAATATTTGGTGCTTTTTCTTATATAGGCACCTATTACCTCTCACCCGCTGCCCTGATTTTTCACACTTGCTATCTGGTCACCTTGACTGACACAAATGTCTGTTTTTCACGTTTAATTAAATGGGAAAAGGCAAATAGGTGGTTCTACAGTTCCTAGTACTGAATATGCATAGATTTATTAATTTAATTCAGAGTCCTGCTCACTGAGATAGCAGACTGAGCTACAGCTCATTTTTTTATGGAGGTCTTAGGGGAACAGCAGCCATACAATTATAACCTAGTAGAACATAATACAGTGCAGGACATTCAATCTAAAATAGTAGACAGCATTGGAAAGTCACAATTTTAGTTCATTCTTCACTGATGAGGCTTCTTAAGAAATATAAACATTTAGACATAAATGGTTAGGGAGCCCAATCTGACTACAAGACAATTCCTGTATCAAGATCCTTTCTAAAACACAAAACTTATTAAGGGACTGGATTCATTAAGGAATGGTAACGAGATATAGTGTTTTTAATTCTGTGCTAGGTTTCGGGTCCAAATCAAAGTCAGTGATTCACAGTGGTTATATTTAAATGGTTATCTAGTAGTCTACATGAAATATCTTAGTATCTCAACCCAGTTTCTGAGAGAGATGGGTCTCATCAGTACAACTAAAATAAAGTCAGGAAACCTGATTAACCATTTTTATCCCCTGATCCACAGTTCAATATAGCAGTGTAATTGTACACTATACAATATACAATATACATTGTAGTGCAAACAATTGGATCCAATTTTTAAACATAGTGTAATTAGCTAAGGTCAGGGGTGAAAGTAATTATAGGCACTTATTGGTATAGGGTCGGGCTGGGGCTGGCTCTGTCCCCCAGAAGGAGTGGGGACTCAGGTGAAAGGGGCAGGGCTGGAGGGATCAGAGTCGGCCTCAGCCTACCCCATACTGGTAAGTGCCTGTAGTTGGGGCAGCCGACTGGGTGGGGGAAGGGCAGCACCATTAAAACACGGCAGCGCTTTGTGGATCCTTAAAGTGCTGCCATGGCACCTTTTCCCCCTCCCAGTCGGTGACCCTATTGGTAGAGTCTGTACCGGCAGGGCCCCTGACAGGGGAGGCGAAAAGGGGCAGGGACGTTAAAGTGCTGAAGTATAAAAATAAAAATACTGCTTTGACTTTGATACTTGGGTACTAAAAACCTGGGGGTTTTTGGATGGAGCTCTGTGCAATAAGGTAGTTCTCTAGGACTGGGTAATCCTAGGTCAGGGATACTGGGACAGAGATGTCTAGTATCAGAGGGGTAGCCGTGTTAGTCTGGATCTGCAAAAGCAACAAAGAGTCTTGTAGCACTTTATAGACTAACAGATTTTAGGGATCATGAGCTTTTGTGAGCTAAGACCTATGTCATCAGATGAACATTGTGGAAATCTCCAGAGGCAGGTATAAATATGCAGGCAAGAAAGCAAGGTAAAATCAATCGGGGGAGGAGGGGGGAGGCCCACTTCCAGCAGGTGATTTGGAGGTGTGAACGCCCAGAGAGGAGAAACTGCTTTTGTAATTGGCGAGCTGGGACAGAGATGAGATTTAATATTTATTTTCATTTATAAATATAAAGAAGTGTCTATTGTGATCTGTGGATACTTATAGCTAAAAACACAATATATCCATAAAAACAGCAATACCGCATTTCACAGTTCCCCCCCCCACACACACACACACCTAAAAAAAGTCAGTCTAAAAAGAAAAACATCCTTTCAAAGTCCTTCGATTATCTTAACTCTCACCAAACACTGAGCAAATAGAAGGGCTTTCCATGATGCTTGATCTATATATTTAGGGCTCAAGTGATGCCACCTCACTGTGCTGAATGCTTTCTAAATATATAAAAATAGAAACATCAACATCAGTATATCTCTGCTCCTTTCCAGCTTGTAAAAGATGAGATGTTTTCCACTGTGAATTTTTGGTGGGGAGTTCGATAGATCAGAGATTCTGAGGGGGTCAGTCAGGGTGTGGATAGGGGTCAGGGGCCAGGCTGTTTGGGGAGGCACAGCCTTCCCTACCCAGCCCTCCGTATAGTTTTGCAACCCTAATGTGGCCCTTGGGCCAAAAAGTTTGCCCACCCCTGAGATAGAAGTATCAAAATAAAAGTGATTGAACACTCTCTTTGGCCACACTATTTGCTCAAAGATGGCAAGTAGAAAGAAAGAATTTTCCAGATCAAGCTCAAGTTTTCCAGGTCAGAAAGGAGACCAAGTAATAATTATGAAGAATTAAAGCTTCCAAAGCTGTTCGGTCTTCACTCTTTAAAGCTCTTAAGAAAATTGCACAAAATTACTCCTATTAATTCAGGGAACAGCAAACACACAGCTCTTGGTAACCCGAAGCAAGTATTTACTTACCCTTAGAAATTGTTATACATTTCTGGATAAAAGCATTTTTGTACTAGGTCAATTTGACAAGTGTTACCTTTCCATCAAGTTAGGTGGTGTGTTTCACCTAATGACCAAATATAAATGCATTGTATTATAGACTAACAGATATATCCATTTTCCCCCCTCAGAAATGGTACAAAAGTTACTATAAAAAGCATTATTTCAGGTCCCACTGGTAGATTCATGTAGTGCTGGTCTACTCCTGCACTGATTTTAGCATTAATTTTCTACAATTCAGTTTTGTAAAGCCAAGTTTCATAGGGCCACATTGTGAAACCCTTACTTCACTGATAAGCAACTGCTCACATAAGTAGTCACACTGGTTTCACGGGGACTACTCCTGAGTAAACACTCACCAATCTGGTCCTCGCAGGTTCCCAGTCTCTGAAGAGCTCTGTTACATATTATTCAAATTTAAGTAGCCTGTGTCCATAGGTAATAATTCTCCTCTACATTAAATTGTTTCTAAACTGGTGTACCACTATTGACTTCAGTGGAGTTATTTACATCAGCATAAGTAGGGTGACCAGACATCCTGATTTTATAGGGACCATCCTGATTTTTGGATATTTTTCTTATCTAGGCTCCTATTACCCCTAACCCTCTGTCCTGATTTTTCACACTTCCTAAGCATAAGGAAAAGGGAGATCAGGCCCAGAATATTTTTCCACTAGACTTTCCTGCTTCATTGCACTTCAAAACCCCAGTAAAAGAAGGTTTAATTGCTATCGGGAACTTCCTGTGTCAACTATACTTCAAATTTAGCAAGTAAAATAAATTATATCATGAACTGTCCAAACTGAGGTTGTCTAAGCACAAGCCTCCTGTAGGGTACAGACCTACCATACACCTCATAGAGCTAATGAATCTCAGCTTGCTGTGTGTGAAGCCACATACAGTCTTGCAGACTAAATATTTGTTTATAGACAGAAAAAACAACCAAGTCTAAAAAGAGCTGATTGCACAGATATTTTCCATTCATATACTACTCTGAAGTTTCTCCATTTCTTAACATATTGACTTATATTTCATCTTTTTGTATCCCCACAACAAACCATAAAGTAATTGCTAAAAACAAAAAATACTTTTCTATGGGATCAGAGACAAAATGATTCATGAGTTAAATACTTTGCTAAGTTATTGGACACCAGTTTCTTGTAATCATTTAAAATGGCTTGTTGTGGCCAGGTGATGTTTTTTCAAAGCACAGTAATTGTCTTTGATTCTGACTAGGTCTCCCCATATTTTTTTTAAATGGTGCCCTGTAGTATAATCCTCACTCCTCTTCCTGAGTCACTGTCACAGCTCTGCAAAGTATTTGACACAGTATATTGGCAACATTCGGTAGATTTCATTTGCTTAAAGAGCAAAAATCTCTCTTTTATAACCTACTTTTGCAGCTGCTTAAGATTGTTTTGAACTTAATGATTGGCTGGCACTACTTGAACAACAAGTTATCCCTTTTGTGTGGTTGTGGTTAAGTAGGTAGACACATTGTAAAAGGAGAGAAAATTCTAGCAAAAATATTACTGAGCTGTAAATCCCCTTGTGGAAAATGTTAAAATTGGGTATGTAACCAATCTCAAGGGCAAAATGAAATGATTGATTAAGACTCTTGTTCTGAAGCCATGTTAGTGTATTGTCAGACTTGTTATGATCTTTTGTAACTGTTTGGACTATACACCGCAGGTTGCCATTTAATAATAATTGGGCAATGCTAAATTACGTGGCTAACAGCAAACTGTAAAATGAGGTTAAAAAGTAATGTATAAAAACACATGAAAATGGTAACAATTTGGACCAGTACAAAAGGACAGGATGCGATCCCAGATCCGTATGTATTACATGTGCTGTTCTTCGGTAATTAGAAATCTGAAATTAGAGAAATCTGGCTTAAACAACTAATTTGAGCTAGCCATTTGATGTCTTATTGATCCATACTCTAATAGAATCCATTTAATTATACAGGAGGGGGCAGAAACACAAAAGGAACTGGGTGTAATGTGGAGTAATGGAAGTTATTTAGGAGTAGAAATTTCTTGATAAGGATTTCAAAACACTTAAGTCTCATAACATCCTTTTGAGGCAAGTAGTAGTATTTCCATATTACCACAGAGAAAGCGGCCACTAATTTGGGGTGCTTTCCTTTGTGGGCACCTATATCATACACTCCTTCGGCCCAGTTTTCAGAAATATTCAGTATGTACAACTGCAGTTTACCAACATCTCCCACTGAAGTTCTCTTCAGCTTTGAATGACAGGCACTAGGTATTCCAATTTAGAAGCCCAGAGATTGAGGCATCCAAAATCAGTGGCTAATTTGAGGGGAAAAAATGGGTCTAAGTGACTTGTCCATAGCTGCATGGAAAATATGTAGCACAACTGAGAAGAGAATCCAGATCTCCTAATTCAAAGTATTTTATGGCTAAAACAATCCTTTGTCCCTCCTCAACCAATCAAGTCCAAACTCTTTTGTTAAATTATTCTGATTAAATGGAGTAGTACTGAAAAGACAGCAGAAATTGATGAGTACTCTCAGTGAAGTATGTTTCCTACAGTTAGATGACAATGCGAAAAAAGTTGGCATTAGTAATGTAGGAAGTCTGTAACTTTTACATAAATTGTCATAAAATTGTTAACGTAAGATGAACGCAAACAATTCCTTTGGATTTTCACATGGCTCCTCAAAATGCCATATTTCAATTCTATACTACTTCTCTAATTATTGCACAGGGAAACCTTTCCGTAAAGCTATCCTTTCAAGTGCAAAATTCAGAAGGTTATAGCATAATAAGTCTTACAATGATGGAGTTTATAAAGTGATTTGATGCACTGAGATGAGTCAAGATCAGTTTATCATGAAGAACCTTACCAGAGGAATTTGCGTATTCTTACTCATTTTTGTGAACTTGAAGTATGTTGAATGTGGCCAAGAGAACAAATTATTAGCCAGTGGGATTTTTTCAACTTTTATAAAGTCTTCTATTGGATATAAATAAAACCTGAAAGAGCTATTTAATATCTTTGTTAGTCATATTAACCTGTAATTATTTAAAACAAAGCGCTTGAGGCACTTTCCTCTTGACAAATTTTGTCCCTGATCTTCCATATATTCTAAATGTGACTCTTCCTAGGACTTCAACAGGGGTTCCTCATGCAGTGCACTTGCAAGTCAGCCTCATTAGTAATTTTGGGCTGGATCTTCAGCTAGAGCAAATCGGTGTAACCCCTAACTTCAACCCAGCTATGCCCAGTTACAACAGCTAAAAATCTCATCCTTTAATGTTGTTTGGTTTGCAAAATGGAAAGCTTAGTGCAATGGATCTAGAAGCAATAAAAGGCCTATGCAAATCTGAAAACATACAGCAATCTCCTGGGGAGCTTGAAAGGATTTGCAAGCAAAAGGGGCAGATTCTGTCCTTACATGGGGGAGATGCAAGGTACTGCATTTGTGTATGAAAAGTAGCTGAGAGTTTACACAAATTTCTGCTAGTATATTAGAGAACATAGGTCTTTTCTCTATATTACTTCTGTGCCTTTAAGACTAGCCTGACTTAGGCAATCTATTCTTTAAGACATAGACGGAGGTAACATAATATATCAGTAATTTCCCAGAACATGACTACATACAAGTGCAAAATTTGGCTGAGTATGTGTTAGTGTGGTAAGAAACACACCCCTGTCCCTAAGGGATTTCTTATATCATCTGTAGTAAGACGCCTACTCTAACAATCTCACTGGCTCCTATGTATGTATAATCTATATATATAAAAGTCAAATGGTGTATGTATGTGTGTATGTACGTGCGCTTACTCCTTCCACGCCGTTTGAGCTAGAGACTTGAAATTTGGTACAGTTAGAGGTCTTAGGGTCCTAATCAGGGTAAGAGTCGAAAATTTTTCAAATCTCAACTCTGACACCCCCCAGGGGTGAAATTATTTAAAGGCCAATCACATCAGCTGGGCAGCTGCTGTTCTCTGTGACATAGTTATGATGTCATAATACCCCCTCCAACGGACCCCGCACTCGCTCAGCTCTCTGCCCCTCCCCCCTCCAACGGACCCCGCACTCGCTCAGCTGTCTGCCCCCTCCCCACCTCCGACTGACCGGAGCAACGCCGGGTATTTTCGCTAGTATAGAATACTAGTGAAAAGCAAGGGCTTCCTAGCAATGAAGAGTAAACTTATTCCAGGAATAAAAAAGTGAAAAATAAGTTTGAATTACATTATTAGTTGGAAATATATTCACGGGTGTAATAAGTTCCTATTTTCAAGATAAAAAGGACAATAAATTTAACCTTAATGACTATACCTTCTGACTCTGCCAGCTTCCTATTTGCTATAACTAGATATTGAATCCAATACATAGGCAAATGCCAGATCCTCAGCTGGTGTAAATTAGTGTATACCCCTTAATTTCAATGATGCTATACCAAGTTTACACTCACTGTGGGTCTGTACCGGACTGTAATTTAGCTAGAATGAACATCAATATGCAGAACATAGAAATATTGTCTCAACTCTGCAGAATAATCATTCAACAAAACAAATTCTTTAGCCAATACCAGCTTTTCAGGTAGAAGGAGTTTAACATTCAGTTGGACAACATAAGCAAAAAACAAAGAAAAATTACTCTGCATTTAAAATGTACATTGAAATGTGAAGAGTCTTAAGTGTTTTTACAAATTATTATAAGTGAAAAAGTAAAATGTGTCAAGTGCTCTACAAACAGTATGTAATAACCACTAGAGCCCCAAGGAACTAATCTAAGTTTACATTTTCAGTTTTTCCTCAGAATCTCATATTTTATAGACTGCTGTAACATTATATTTTTCTCCAAATTCTGAAGTGCCCCCTTTTTACTTCCCCCCACTTATTTGCTGCTATTAGAGCCTCTTTCTCTGCCTCAAGCACATTTTGAAATCAGTTTTAAGAGAAAACTGGGTGATTGGAGATGGACTGATGATTGCTCTCAGGAGAGGGAGAGGGATTGTGTAAGTCTTTACTACCGTAGCATAGTAAAAAACCTTGCCTAAAATATGCTGAATAGATTGACCCTCCCATTAGACAACATAAGATGCCAAGCATGGATAGCCCTAATTTTCCTGCAGCAGGGAGCTATACAACCATAAAATACCCAGGCAGGGCTAAGTGAGATGCAGTTCTCCACTCAAGAGGGGTGATGGCTAGGAACCAGTAGGCTAAAGAGAGTGCTCTTGGTGAACCACATAAGGGGAATGCACATACAATTGCCCTGAAACTGTGGCAGTTATTGTAATATGTTGTTGTTACTAAATGTTATGGGAAGTCTTATATGGTGTACTTAGCCACAAACATATCACAGCAACTCTTATAAAAGAAAGTTGCTATACTATACTATACAGGACATTCAAAACACTACAATTAAGCGGATATTAACACTGGTGAGGGGAAGAAGAAAAAGACTAGTCCAACTTTGATAACTTGTACTCAATAAATAATCTCATGGGTGCATGTCCACAACTGATTTTAGAAAAATGCAAGGCTGGTATATAGCATACAGATGATATAATCCTATTCATTGCATACAATGATGTATCTTTCCTCTGCTTGAAATATTCTGGCTGAAGTTAGTGAGATTGTGGATTGGAAAAAAAAAGATAGAAACACCACAAAGCTGGCATCCATAGGGAAGAGAGTTACCCCACTCTCTTTTGCAGATCTAAAATTAGAGCCAACAGTAATTTAGCTATGTCACAGAATCATGATATAAAAGAATTGTTTTAATGGGTCAAATGCCAATATCTTTAAGCATAAGTGAACAAAAGTTGAGCTTTGGTTCTATGAAATGTTTTGCCTAAGTGATAAATGTATTTTTTAAATTGTGCGTATTCATGCACACACTAAGATCCCTCTCCTTTCTTTTATTGTAAGATTTAACACCATGAAAATGGTAGTATGCCCAATACTGAACTATACATACTCTCTTTCAAAACATTCCTATGATGTGCTGGCTAGATTTTCTTTAAACAGTTTAATGGGCTCCTGACCTCCTTACTTTAGGCTAGATGTCAGATAAGAAAGAAAAACAAATCGCCTTATGACAGCTGATTGGCATTTACCATTATTGCAGCTAGCCCTGATTCTGGTATACCAACTAACCTTTGAACCCAGATCTTGTGTATGGGTTCATAATGATATTCAACTGAAGAAAACTGTTTTATCCTTAACTTTTCCTAACTTTAAAGTCTGCATACCTATGCAAACTGGTTCTGCCAGGAAAGTGCGTGTGCCCATTATGAGAGGAAATGAAAATAGCGTACACACCTTGATGTACAATCCTTTCTTTTCTTTGCCATCTTCTCCTATATTTGGGCTTGCTACTTTCATTTTGGTTATGGAGAATTGAGCAGAGGCATATTAGACCCCAATTTTCAACCTGAAACATTTCAAGCAGAGCATCCTACTCTACAAATGACACCCAAATTTACTAGTCACTTTTAAAAATGTAGGCCTCTGACTTTTTGTTTGGGTTAAGCACCAAGAATGCTTCTGAGTACAAAGAATAATTAAAGATAATTATATACAATGTGTGCATAATTACTAGGTATCATATAAATTAGAGATGGAAATGAAGATCTCTAGCCTAGTCATCTAACCCAACCTAGTGCAATTCAACATAAGAAGTTAAGGAGAAGGGGAGGAATAAAGAAACAAGCCATGAAATATTTAGTGAAATTTAAGATTACTGCTGTTGTTTCAAAGAAACAGAGGCAGTTTTCTTTAGTATAGTGGGCACTGGATTTGGACTCCAACAGACCTGGATTTAATTCCTGGGTTTATCACTAGCTTGGGCAAGTCATTTCCCACCCCGTGCCTCAGTTCATCCATCTTTAAAATGGGGTAATGTGCTGACTTCCCTGCTTTTGTAAAACACTTTGAGATCTATGGATGAAAAGTGCTATATAAACATTAGCGTGTTTCAGAAAACTGCTGCTACCGCTAGGCCAAAATACATTTTCTTTTACACCCTTAACATTTCCACTTCCTTTAATGTCTGAAAATAAACAGTTCAGGGATCCTGCTGCATGCCCAGGTGTTCTGAGTGGCATTCCTAGACATACAATCCTTCCCAAAGTTTCCCCATGGGATACCATCACAAACCACGCCATTTGGCTAAAAGCTATAATCAAGCCCCTAAGTACTCCATTTTTATTTCTACAGCCATTTTAAAATGGGTACATCTTTCAGGGCACTCAAATGTCTCTTTTCCTAACTAGAAGCATTTAGAAAAGGAAGCCAAGAGTTCCTGTGCTAGTTTGACACTTCCACAATTATAAGTATTTCTATCTATAATGACCTTGGTAGGGTTAATATAGCAAAGCTAAAAGTTTCTGTGGTGTTTTGGCACTAAAATAAAGCTCCCGGAGCAGAATTCTCTGAATGTTGTTGCAGGAAATGCCTGTAGAATAAAGTGTCCTTTATAACGCTAAACTGCTGTTCAGACTGCTTAATCATTTTAATCTGTTAAAAGTATCTTAGCCAGAAACATCTTAAGAACAATTTTATCAGCTTATCTGTGCTGGTAAGAAGTACAGCTTAGGACAACCTTTCTGGAGCATAGAACATTATAATAGCAGAAGAGGATAAATATCTTCACCCTAAAAAGTAAGGAGAAGCCTTTGCTCAGAAGGATGCGTCTTTCCAAAAGTACTGTCTCTCTCTGTTAATGGATTCTCTAAATCTTTGGTCAAAATGAGGGGAAAAAATGATTTATTTTAGAATCAGCTATGAGGTCAGTCATAATTCATCCTGCTGCGGTCAGTGGCTACTGGAGATTTATTTATGGTAATTTCTTAGCAGTCTCTTAATGAACAAGAGATTTGTTCTCTTTAAGCTTCTTCTTAAGGTGCCTTGTGAAATAAGTTGCTGGAGGGCTAAAGTATCCCTTAAAGCCCAGAATTAGAAACCACTATAAATGGAAGGCTGGTATGATTTACCCAACAAAAAGTTTCTTATATTAAAATGTTTAACCACTCATCTAATGCAGAGACTTATCAGGAAGATCAAGCAAATAGATTTAATTTGTTATGTGCCCATTACAACTAAAGACATTAATAGTTAATAATGTGTATTATTTGCAGACAGAAATATAAGTTGTGTGTTAATTGCAAAAAAAAAAAAAAAAAAGTACCACAAATCACTGCAACTCTAATCCCTCTTAACTTTAGCTATGTATGATTTCGCATCAATATATAAATGGCTTTAATGATTTTACTAGTTTCACTAATCCAGAAAATCCGAGTAGATGGTTCTAATTGAATGGGGGAATACAGTGAGCTAGTTGCTTTCATTTCTTTGATGAGGTTATATGGTTTATTGACACCCTTTATGTGGGAAATGTTTTTGCCTTCATCTGAGGCAGACAAGGGGTGGATCCTCACATGGTGTAATTTGGCATAACTCTATTGAAGTCAATGGCTCTTTGCTGATTTACATTAAAAGAATCTGGGCCATGGAATATGCTCATACACTTAGGTGAAGGATGCTACATATAACCAATGTAAAATTTGACAGGTATGTGAAGCAAGCTCCTTTAAAGCTGATAGTTGGGAACCGGATGTGGTAGATTTGTTCTGGAACATTCCATGCAGAGCATATGGCTGTGCTCCTTTTAATATTTCTGTGCCCTGTGCAAATAGAAATCATTGTATCATTGGAAAAAAACAATTAAAATACAAGAGCCACATATTAAAAAATATATTTGACCAAAAAAAAGAATGGCCCTCCTCTAAACACAATATTGGTAATAAAACACCTCCGCCCATTGAATATTTTTGCAAAAAAAAGCAGAGGAAATAGGAGAAAGGATTGCATTTTACAGCTGCAATCTTCCCCCTACAGCTGACAGAAGCCCGACATTACATCAGAATTTGGAACAGAATTCAAAGTCTTTAGATTATATCAGAATAAAACCTGGCAAGTACTTATGCCTTGTTCATTGTCTCATTTATCCTGCATGTGCATACAGTGATGAACTGCACAGAACCAGGAAGCTTTAGATTTCTATGTCATGATACACTAGGAAGAATATGTTCTTACAACCAAAAATTATAATGCAGTGTAGGCGGTCCTCTTGCCGCCCACGTCACAAACGGGCAGGAGACTCCTTTTTGGCTTCACCAGTGTCCTTTATTCTATACAGTGCAAACCCCACCACCTATGTACAGCTTTATATACAGTTCAAGCTGAGGCCCAGCCCTCAGCTTGGCTGGCCTCAGGAAGCAGTTAGCTCTTGCAGGCACCTAGCCTCAGCTAGCTTCCTCAGCTCTACTTCCCTGCACCGTCTCTGTCTCTGTCTCTTCTCCTCCTCCCTCCCTCCCAGGCTTTATATCCACCTGGAGGCTGCCAGGTGTAACAGCTTCGGCCCTAATTAGACCCGGGCCCTACCCTGCTAGGCAACCAGCTCCCTAGCTTAGGGAGCTGCCAGCAGAGGCTTTTCTGTTCTTAAAAGGGCAGCAGGGCTGGCTCAGTCGCTCCTGGCCAGCACCCTGCCACAGCAGTCATAGGAAACACAGATATAGAAATGCACTTTTTTGAAATATATCTGTCTTATCTTTTATCTTTCATAATCCTTGTTATCACTTCTTTTAATCAATATTTTACTCCTTAAAAGAAAAAAACACTCTTGCACCCCCATTAGGATAAAGGAACAATTTCCAAATACAGTCTCCCTTTCAAGAGGCTGAAAAATTCCCTTGGAATTAAAAAGTTAGTTGGGGGGAGGACAGGGAATGAAGCCTACAAAACACCATCATGTGCTTAAAATAAAGCATGTGCTTCCATCCTTTGTGAGGATCATAATGACAAGAACACACAGGTCTTGATTCTGCAAACACTTATACACACACTTAAAGTTACTACCACAAGTAATCATGGAACTATTCATGATAGTAAAGTGAAGAGTATGTGTAACTGCTGGCAGGATCAGGATCTTAATTCACACTACTGCAACTTCATTAGCTTCAGTGGATTTACTTCTGAGTTACACTGGCATAAGTAAGAGGAATATCAGGACTTTACCATACTACTTGTCATTAGTCATACCCATTGAATTAATTTTTAAATTGACATTTAGTGACCCATTACCACAATGTAGGAATAATATGATTATGCACCATATATTGAGCCAAAATACCTGGATTCAGTTCATTGTTCTATGGATGTTGTGTTGTTTTAATCATTCTGTGCCTCAGTTTCCTCATCTATAAATTAATATATTGATCTATCTTACAAAAGCGTTGCAAAGTTTATTTCTTTAATGTCTGTAAAGCAATTTGAGATCTTTGGCTGGAAGACATTACAATATTAGCCCTTATATAGTCTTTATTATTTTTTGTTCTTTATGTTTCCCTTGCAGTTTATATAAGAAAATCAGAAACATAAGATTAGCCATAAAAAATGTCTGCATACACAAAAGGGTATGGAAACAGATTAATTTGCTCCAGGCCAGGCACATTTCTTCATATGTATCACGATTTGGAATGCAAAACTTCTCTAATTCTATTTTAAAATTTCCTTTAACCAAGGACATCATTCATCAGAATATGATCTGACATAGTGGGTATTTTGGTTCTGGCCATCATTGTGACTGTGAAACTAATGGCTATCAAGGTAAAACTTTCTTTAAAGAAAACAGTTTCGTGTGGCACTGAACATTATTATCTGAAAAGCTAGCCAAGCATGAATTCCCCCAAAGGTATACAGACATCGACTGCACAAAGAGATGGCACTGATTATCTTCAGACATAGAAGAATGACTTCATGAAAGTAAAATCTATTAAGAACCCAGAAGAAAAAATGAATGGGAAATTGTCCTATAAGATCTTTGATATCTTATTAATACTGTTTATATAAGGCCAAGGGGTCACTGTCATGATAAATCTCATTTCTCTTGATAGAGACAATTTGATGTAATAAAACATTTGTTCAAAGGTTAAATAAATCTTAATATATTGACCATGAAACAAAGAAATTATAGGCATTCACATTCATGTTCTCTCCTATGGATAGCCTGTTTGGTAAGGGGCAAGCTTTACCCCCTCAGTGAACTGATTCAGGACAAACTCTTCAGGGGCAACCTTTCCCTCAGTCTTTAACGAAGAGCTTAGGCATAATGGTATCATGACGAATAGGAATGAGGATATTGAGGTAGATATTACCGTATCCGAGATAGAAGTCAAAATTGAACATCTTAATGGGACTAAATCAGGGGCCCCAGATAATCTTCATCTAAGAATATTAAAGGAACTGGCACATGAAATTTGAAGCCCATTAGCAAGAATTTTTAATAATTCTACAAACTGAGGGGTTGTACCATATGACTGAAGAATTGCTGACATAGTTCCTATTTTTAAGAAAATAAAATAAAGTGATCTGGGTAACTACAGGCCTTCTAGTTTGACATCTGTAGTAAGCAAGGTCTTGGAAAAAATTCTGAAGGAGAAAGTAGTTAAGGACATTGAGGTCAATGGTAAATGGAACAAAATACAACATAGTTTTACAAACAGTAGATTGTCCCAAACCAATCTGATCTTCTTTGAGAAAGTAACAGATTTTTTAGACAAAGGAAACACAGTGGATCTAATTTACCTCAATTTCAGTAAGGTGTTTGATATAGTGCCACATGAGGAATTATTAGTTAAATTGGAAAAGATGAGGATCAGTATGAAAATTGAAAGGTGGATAAGGAACTGGTTAAAGGGGAGACAACAGTGGGTCATACTGAAAGATGAACTGTTAGGTTGGAGAGAGGTTACCAGTGGAGTTCCTCAGGGATCGGTTTTGGGACCAATTTTATTATTGACCTCAGCACAAAAAGTGGGAGTGTGCTAATAAAGTTAGTGGATGACACAAAGCTGGGAGGTATTGGCAATGCAGAGAAGGCCCAGGATATCATACAGGAAGATCGGGATGACTTTGTAAACTGGGGTAATAGGAATAGGATGAAATTTAACAGTGAGAAGTATAAGGTCATGCATTTATAAATTAACAACAACAATTTTAGTTATAAACTGGGGAGGCATCAATTGGAAGTAACAGAGGAGGAGAAGGACCTTAGAGTATTGGTTTACCACAGGATGTCTATGAGCCGCCAATGTGATATGGCTATGAAAAAAGCTAAAACAGTCATGGGATGCATCAGGGGAGGTATTTCCAGTAGAGATAAGGAGGTGTTAGTACCATTATACAAGGCACTGGTGAGACCTCACCTGGAATAGTGTGTGCAGTTCCGGTCTCCCATGTTTAAGGAGGATGAATTCAAACTGGGACAGGTACAAAGAAGGGCTACTAGGATGATCCAAGAAATGGAAAACCTGTCTTATGAAAGAAGACTCAAGGACCTTGGTTTGTTTAGCCTAACCAAAAGAAGGCTGAGAGGAGATATGATTGCTCTGTATAAATATATCAGAGGAATAAATACCAGGGAGGGAGAGGAATTATTTAATCTTAGTACCAATGTGGACACAAGAACAAATGGATATAAACTAGCCATCAGGAAGTTTAGACTTGAAATTAGATGAAGGTTTCTAACCATCAAATGAGTGAAGTTCTGGAACAGCATTCCAAGGGAAGCAATGGGGGCAAAAGATCTATCTGGGTTCAAGATTAAGCTCGATAAATTTATGGAGGAGATGGTGTGATGGGATAACAGAATTTTGGCAATTCCTTGATCTTTGACTATTGGTGGTAGATGTACTCGGTGGCCTGTGATGGAATGGATCTGAGTTACTACAGAGAATTCTTTCCTGGATGTCTGGCTGGTGAGTCTTGCCCACATGCTCAGAGTTTAGCGGATCACCATATTTGGGGTCAGGAAGGAATTTTCCTTCATGGCAGATTGGCAGAGGCCTTCGGGGTATTTTACCTTCCTCTGTAGCGTGGGGCCCGGGTCACTTGCTGGAGTATTCTCTGCACCTTGAAGTCTTTAAACCATGATTGGAGGACTTCAATAGCTCAGACATAGGTGAGAAGTTTATTGCAGGAGTGAGTGAGTGACATTCTGTGGCCTGCCTTGTGCAGAAGGTCAGACTAGATGATCATAATGGTCCCTTCTGACCTTAAAGTTATGTGTCTAAATTTTCCCATACCCTTAGCTTCTTTGCAGCTTTTACTTTGGTTAGAGGTGATCTGGGGCCCGTCTTTACTCAGTCCTTATTAAGGCAGAATACCCATTGAAGTAAAAGAATATTTTGCCCAAGTAAGGACTTTGTGATGTGGCCTGAAAATCAATTTCTTAGAGACAGAGACAGAGACACAGAGGCAGAGAGAGAGAGAGAACCATTTCTGTATTGACAGACTGACTATCTCATGGACTCTAAGCCAATTAAACTGCCTTTAAACCAAATAAAAAATAAATTAAAAAAACCTAACCCAATACCAGGTCTTTTAGAATTGATCAGGAATGCCTGTCTGTTTAAATCCTTTGTATTGACATATTCAAAGTAATCTTGGTTATATTTGCATTGATGATGGATGATGTGATTTCCAAAAGACAGCTATGACTTTCTTTAGATGAGAGAGACCTGTGCTCCCTCAAGCATGATAGATATATCCATCTATCCTTATATGACAAATATTGCCATATTTCCCAAAATTCAACATCCCAAAAGCTTTTAGGTTATGGTTGTTTATTTTAGAGAACAAGACCAGTTTACAAATCCTTCTTTACAATGGCTATTTGGATTTTATTAAATTAACATATCAAGAGATCTTCTTTTGTATACTTTATTCCCCTGAAATTTGAGTTATTTTAGGGTAGGCTGGTGTCAGCCTGTATATTTAGGTTTTCAAGCATTTTTTATGATTATGCTTCTCAAAGAAAAAAGAACTTACGGGAATGCATTAACACCTCTATTGTGAGCAACAGATCTTTAATAAACAGCAGGGAGAAGCCCTTCCGGCTACAGAAGTACCTTTTATTATTCTCTGACATTCCATTCAGCTTAAAAGAAAACAACAATTCCCTTTTCTAGTCCCGAGGAAAACTTTTGCAGACTGTCAAAATTACTGAACATCCTTAAAACCTAGCCCATAACACTGCCAAAAGAGCATTAGCTGATATTGCTAGGAGGGCCTGGGAGCTTCCAAGGACCTAGAGAGAGCTTCCCCAACAATTCTTCCTCCTCCTTGCCCACATCCTTTGGACCTGGCACTTCACCCACTGTCCCACTCCCACCCTTCCTAGAAGTACGGCATGGAATAGGGGTTCCTCTAACTCTTAGGAGAAGGGGTGAGGAAGAAGATTGCCAAGTCCAATAAGCAGGAGCTCGCGACCCCAGGGAAACCCTGACCTAGCTGAATGCTGGGATACCTGCCCTATTGCGCTACTGTCACTGCCGCCAGAAGCGCTGCTAATGTGTGAATTCTTTAGCGCTATAGGGTTTAAATGTGCACAGGCTCTAGCGCGATACCTATTGCGCTAAATTGGGAAGTGCTACAAACAAACGCGCTATAATCTCTAGTCTAACCATACCCAGAGAGTACTAGCCCTTTAGCTTGATATCATAGTTCTTTGCACTGCGGCATAGTTCTTTGCAAGTGAATTGTGGGGAAACTGTTCTTCTGGGTACCTGGGGGAGAATTGTGGGAAGGCATTGGAGGACTATCAGCACTCGAGCAGTTTACCAGCCTGAATGAAAGTGGCCCTCTGATTTTCACTCCATAGCTAGCCTAGCTAGCTTGGGTGGAAAGCACCAACAAAGCCACAAGATAATACTTTTCCTTTCACCCCACAAACCTTCGTTAGTGAACTGCTGTGTGGGACCTTGTCAAGGTCTTTTGGAAGTCTAAATAAATGAGAGACAATTCATCATCATCATCATCAATCCTCTTCACTCCCGCTGGAGTATAAGGCACCAACAAATCTCCTCCATGCCTCTCGATCTTGGGCAAGCCAGCTGATTTCATTCCACGTTTTGTTCATCATCTTCAGTTCCTCTTCCACAGTTCTTCTCCAGGTACCCATTGGTCTGCCTCGCTTACGCTTTCCAGGTGGAGTCCATCTTAGGGCTATCTTAGGGTGTCTGGTGTTTTTCATTCGAAGAACGTGACCCAGCCACCCCCATCGTCGCCTTTTTAACTCATCCACAATGTTGATGATACCCGTGCATCTGCTAACTTCCCTGTTGCTGATGTGTTCTTCCCAGCGCACTCTAAGGATGCGTCGGAGGCATCTACCTTCAAATCCTCTCACTCTGCTCTCCACTTTCTTGTTGGTTCTCCATGTCTCTGCAGCATACAACAGGACAGAACGCACGTTTGATTTGTAAACCTTCAGCTTGGTCTTGATCTGAAGCATCGATGACTTCCAGATATTGTTAAGTCTGTTGAAGGCTTGTGCTGCCAAAGCAATTCTAGTGGAGACCTCTTTCTGGATGTTACTATCAGCAGAGATATTACTACCCAGATACTTAAAATCCTTTACTTCCTCCAGCTCCACTCCATTAGCTGTAATCTTCTGGCTACTCTTGGTTCTCACTTTCATCATTTTGGACTTCCCAGAGTTAATCACCAGCCCGATGCTTCTGGCAGCTTGGTTTACTCTGTCAGTTTTCTCCTGAATATCCTTCTGTGAATGTGATAGCAATGCCAAATCAAACGTGCTTTTTTTTCTTACCAACAGAGGTTGGTCCAATAAAATATATTATCTCACCCACTTTGTCTCTCTAATATCCTGGGATAGACATGGCTACAACAACACTGCATAAATAAATCAACCAGTTTTCCCTTATCCACTACTTTATTGACACAGTCAAAAAATTCTAAGTCATTCATGAGACACAATTTTCCTTTGCAGAAATAGTGCTGGTTAGACCCCATGGATACGTCTATCCTGCAGTTAAACCCCATGTCAGCTGACTCAGGATCATGGGGCTCAGGTGGCAAGACTGTAAAATAGCAGTTTAGATGTTCAGTCTCAGACTTGAGCCCAATCTTTGGGACCTTGTGTGAGGAGAGGAGATTTCTGGCTCCAGCCCAAGATTGAATATCTACACCACTATTTTGCAGTCCTGCAGCCTAAGCCCTGTGAGTCAGAGTCATCTAACTCAGGCTAGCTGTGGGTGTCCAAGCGCAGTGTAGATACCCTATGAGAACATGATCTGTCAGGTGTTGTATTTTATAGACGTGCATGTGGAATGGTGGTTGTTTTACATACATTGTTTATTTTAGTAGTAGGAAAAAAGCATTTAAAGAAAAAAGCCTCACAGACTCTCAAAGAAAGAGCCACAGGCTGTTTGTACTAAAATAGCCACTAAAACCCATTTTTCCCCAAGTGGGATTGAAGCAGAGCTCTCAGTCTGCATTCTAGAACAGGAAACTGAGGGGGCAGATGAAAATCGGGGACGTGGATAAAGGAGAATGAGAGAGAGGTGGGAGACCTTGGTGGAAAATGGAGGGAAAAGTAAGCATGCAGAAGTAGGTGGGACCAGGAGACTGTTGGGGAGCACAGAGGGAAAATGGGCATGAGGCAAGGAGAAAAATGGGAGAAACACGATTGTTTTGGAGTCTAACTTTTAAATTTTGGACGCTTGGGCCTGACAAGTGTGGTTAGCCATGTGTGACATCAGCACTGCATAAAACGCACAAAAAGCATTTGTCTTGTACAAGATTGCATGGTTTGGAAGGAATACAGATTTTTAATTAACTGGTTCCTTTAATAGCCAAAGAGAAGGATTTGAAAAGATAGCATCTCACAGCTACCACAGGCTTTTTAAATTATCAGTATAGTTTTAAAATGCCTACAATTTCTAACTGACCCCTGCAATATTTATTAAAGCTTCTGCTAAAAAGAAGTTGCTCAGGATTCATTCATTCAATCAATGTGTGCTAAACAAAGAAAATAATCATACAAAATTAAACAGGCAACGAGAGCTTTTTACTCAGCGTGAAAAATGTGTAGCAGCTCTTTTTTGAGCAGTTCTTTACATCTGAGTGCACACGTGCATTAGTATCCTTCCAATTAAATTCTTAACAATTAGGTTCTCCCATTAAACATTTTTCCTACCAAAGTAATCCAAATAAACCATTGTGACAGGTTCGGTCACAGAGACCCCTTTGGGACTGTCACCTGATGTGCTGAAATTACCTCGGAGCCTATTTTCCCTGCCAGCTTGGGACTCCAGAAGCCTGCATTGTTGAACCAGACACGCTAGTCTCCTGCACCACAGACCCAGGTCTGGTCAATGCCCCCAAAACTGCAGATTTTAACTGAAAACCACTCAGCAGGTTACCTGTCTCCAGCACCCAGACGCCCAGGTCCCAATGGGACCCAAACCCCAAATAAACCTGTTTTACTCTGTATAAAGCTTATACAGGATAAACTCATAAATTGTCCGCCGTCTATAACACTGATAGAGAGGTATGCAGAGCTGTTTGCCCCCCTAGGTATTAATCACTTACTCTGGGTTAATAATAAAATCACTTATGTTTATTAAAGAATAAAAGGTTGGATTTAAGTAGTTTCAAGTAATAATAGAAAAAAAGTAAGTCACCAAGCAAAATAAAGCAAAAACACGCAAATCTAAGCCTAATACATTGAGCAACTGAATGCAGGTAGATCTCACCTTCAACGTGGTTCTAATAAGCTTCTTTCACAGACTAGACTCCTTCCTAGTATGAGCCCAATCCTTTCCCTGGTACAGTTCTTGTTAGTTCCAGCTCAGGTGGTAACTAGGGGATTTCTCATGACTGGCAGCCCCCTTTGTTCTGTTCCACTGCCCTTTAGATCATACTAGCGAAAATACCCGGCGTTGCTCGGGTCAGTCAGAGGTGGGGAGGGGGCAGAGAGCTGAGCGAGTGCAGGGTCCGTTGGAGGGGGCAGAGAGCAAACCTGACACCCCCACCTCACCCTCCCGACCAAATCCGACACCCCCACCGCACTTACCCCTCGACCAACCCCGACTCACATTTTCACCCCCCCACCCAAACCCAACACCCCCACGTCACCCCCTACCAACCTCAACACCCCCTGACCAACACCCACACCTCACCCCCCGTAGACCAAACCTGACACACCCACCTCACTTCCCCCCCCAACCAAACCCGACACCCCTACCTACCACCACAAACAAACCCGACACCCACACCTCACTTACCCCTCGACCAACCCCGACCCCCCTCCTCACCCCCCCAACCAAACCCAACACCCCCACCTTAACCCCCCACCAAACCCAACACCCCCTGACCAACCCCAACACGCACACCTCACCCCTCACCCACCCCGACACCTTCCCACCCCCCCCCAGACCAAACCCGACACCCCCGGCTCACTTACCCCCCCAACCAAACCCGACACCCCCACCTCACCCCCGACCAAACCTGACATCCCTACCTCACTTACCCTCCGACCAAACCCAACTCGGGTCCGTCGGAGGTGGGGAGGGGGCAGAGAGCTGAGCAAGTGCGGGGTCCGTTGGAGGGGGCAGAGAGCTGAGTGAGTGCGGTGTCCATTGGAGGGGGGTATTATGACATCATAACTATGTCACAGAGAACAGCAGCTGCCCAGCTGATGTGATTGGCCTTTAAAGAATTTCACCCCTGGGGGGCGTCAGAGGTGAGATTTGAAAAATTTTCAACTCTTACCCTGATTAGGACCCTAAGACTTATAACTGAACCAAATTTCAAGTCTCTAGCTCAAACGGTGTGGAAGGAGTAAGTGCACGTACATACACGCATACACCATTTGACTTTTATATATATAGATTATATACAGCACTGTCAGCAGGACACACACTCTTGCTGACATAACTAGTCTGCTTGTTAGGAATGGTTTAATTATGCCAGAAGGAGAACATGTCCCTGATGGCATAGAGTGGCTACACAAGGAGATCCTACAGAGTCACACCTGAAGCAGTAGAGCTGTGCCAAGTTAAGGTCTGTAGTGTAGACAAAGTCTGAATCTTACATGCTCAATCAGCAGTCTGATCACAACATCTGATAAGAGCTAGATAGTTGGTGAGTTGTGATTACTACTACTGACTGAGCAGACTAAGAATTGAACATACCGCTCGTCTGTCCTAAAATAATGGAAATTTTATTATCCCTTCCTCTGCAATCACTTATTTCTTTTCGTAAGCTTGTCTTATAAATGGTAAACTCTTTGGGGCTGAGACTGTCATTTACCTTGTATTATTACAGTGCAAAACATGATGACTAAGGCCTCCAGGTGCTATAGCAATATAAGGGCTTGGTTAGACTGGCGCTTTATAGCGCTAAAGGCCTCCAGTAGCGCTATAATTCTCTAACCTTACACACTGGCAAGGCACATTTTGCGCAATGAGTCTCCGTTTAAAGCGCAACTTGTAAACCTCCTCTCCGAGGGTGATAAAGGCTTTTGCGTATTCCCTGTAGCGTGTTAGGGCCAGTGTAATCACTCTTTGCGCGATAAGGGATCTCTGGCATGCCTCCAAGCCATGTAAGGCAATCAACAAGCCATTTAAGGCAAATGATGTGTGAGTGTTCTTTTGAAAAGGGAAGGAAGAATGCGGAAGTACCTTTTGAGTTTCTCTCTTAAAAATCACAGCAAATAAGCACTGGAAATGCTGACGGACCGAGCTGTGTGACTTCAATGCAGAGCCTGTCAGTTTCCTCTAACAAACAGTCACTGACAGCCTGAACTTGTCTCCCTGCCTACACGTTCCCCGTTCCCCCTCATCCCCCTCCTTTGCAAAGCATGTTGCACCCAGCTGAATGCTGGGATACCTGCCCATAATTCACCACTCCCTGTGCCGCCAGAAGCCCCGGAAATGTGTCCATGCTGTAGTGCTAAACGTTCTAATGTGCACAGCCTCTAGCGCAATCCCTATCACGCTAAATGGGATGCGCTATAAATAAACGCGCTACAATTCTGCAGCATAACCTTACCCTAAATGTTAAATTCCATTGTTGCAGCAATCTTGACTCCACTGTATGAAGCCCCGCAAGACTCAAGAAACTGCAATTATTAGCCTTTCAGACAGGGTGAAGTCACATCTTACATTCCATTTAAGGCTATGAACCAGAGAAATGAAACTAATGAAGAGCACATTCCTTTTCATCAACCCCCTTCAGAAAACCAGAAATTAAAACCCAACATTTCACTGACTTACAACATTCTTTGATTTGTCTTGTCCAATTTATTGTCTCTGTACAATTCCCATGGTAGATTATGAAGCCTTGGAGGCTCTTGCCCCGGCTAAGCAGCAGCTCTTACTGTAAGCCTCTTATTCTCAGCATTTATCTTCTCTGCTGTCCACATGATTAGACAAACAAGTCTATTATATCTTTCAGTACATCTGTCACTTTAGATCTCATCAATTTCTCTCAACTTATTTCTGACAGTGCCCACTTCATGGATTCTTTGCCTGCGTCTTTCCTCTCCAAAGTGCTTTACATCTGGCTTGTAAGAATTCTCAAGGTATAGCCATAGGAAGCGGTGTGTCTATTCTACTTCACTAACATCTAGAAAACAAGAACTGTTTGTTGCTTTCTGTAGCCTTTCAATACAAAGGTCTATAATGAGGTGCCATACAATTCCATTACTGAAATTACAAGTGACACCAGATGGATATGTTCAGTGAAGCAGAATATGCTACCTAAAGGAAAACTCAGCATCAGTCTTCATTTTGAAGTACAATGTGACCATTAGTTTTATGTCTCTGTTGCCATGGAAAGTAGACATGATCCCATCCAAAAACATTCAATAGGTTTCCAGCATATCTAGATTAATGGAGGAGTGTAGCAAATTCTTGCACACAAATAGAAAGGGGGTTAAGTGCCTCAGATAAGGAGGAAAATATAATACTGTAAATGAATGCTGCAATGCATTGCTATTTTTCTCTTTTGCAGCCAGACAGCCAGCAGCTGGATAAAGAGATCAAGTAAGGAATAATACAAAGAGACATGCCTTGAGTATTTTTCATTATTAAGTATATCAACGTGCCAAGAAAATATTTGCTTTTTATTTGGAACAGATCTACCGGAATTTTTCCCATTGCAATTTTAATTGTTTGTATTTATTTCATTGGTGTCAATTAAAAATCTGACTTTAGGATATATCAGGTTAATGCAGGGGTGTTGAGAGCAATTAAACCAAACTCTAAATATTGTATACAATGGACTTCACTTCAAGCCAAGGGGTGCAGCAGCACCCCCAGCACCCCTACTTCCAGCATTTATGGCTTTATGTATAAACCTACATCAGCTTTCAGGACATTAACCACATCTAACAAACTGTGCTAACTTTGGGTCCAGTCCTCAAAGACATTGGGTGTTTTCTGGGATGGGGGTGCTTGGGATATAGGGTACCTTTGGGGGCTTACATAGAACCAATACTTCCAAATGACTCTGCAAAGGGTATGTCACAGTCAGTTGATGACCCCTCAATGTTCCCCATGTGCCTTACAGAGCACAAGCAGAAACCAGGTGACCTCTTTGCAGAAATGCCTTGGGTAAGGTGCTTCAGGTCAGGTACTATTCAATCCTCCTATCAGAGGTCAGAAGTTTGTGCCTGGGATATTCACTGTGCATGGTTCTTAAAGACAATGAAAACAGAGCAGTACTGAAAGTACCATAAAAAAGTGAAGTTAAATGGAAAGAAAAATAAAATTAAGTGAATGCTATGTATTAGAACTGTTCCTCAGTCCAAGAAAATAACAAGCTTCACAAAAGCCTGAGAGTTTTCTGGGATAGGTTTTCCTCCATAGGCCTGCTCTGCACATAGATTTTGTGCTGGTATAACTATTTTGACTAGGTGTTTAATTTAAAAACAAAAAAACCTTTATACCAGCATATCCCCTGGTGTGCACCCACTTACAGTGTTATAAAGGTGCATTATAGCTTATTTCTTTATAGGAAGGGAAATAAGCTATTTTAGAGCACGTCTACACTTAAAACAGTACAGAAATGCAGCTGCACTGGTGTAGTAACTTTGGGTAGACAATCCCAACACAGATGGGAGGGGTTCTCCCATCAACCTAGGTAATTCACCTCCTCAAGAAATGGCAAAAAGAATTCTTCTGTTGACCTAGTGCTGTCTAAGTCAAGGTTAGGTCAGTATGGCTACAATTCCCAGGTGATGTGGATTTTTCATACCCCTGAGAAACTATTTATACTGATGCAAGTTCCTAGTGTAGACCAGTATAAACTTTAATACCAACATAAATAAATCCACATTAGGTGATTATACCACTTTAACTATACCAATAGAGTTAAAAGCAACAAACTTTCGTATCTAGACAAGGCCTTCGATTGAAGCACTTTTTGTTCTATGTTTGTACAGTGCCTAACACAATGGGATCCTAGTCCATGACTAGGGTGCCTATTAGGGCTATGGCAATACAAACAACAAAACCATCAGAAATTCAAATCCAATCCATGCTAAAAGGCTATGTCTATGTCTACACTATGGACTTTACAGTGGCACAATTGTTCTGCTGCAACTGCACCACTGTAAGGTCGCCTTTGTAGCTGCTCTCCCACCAGCATCATTAAACCATGCCCAGTGAGTGGCAGTAGCTATGTCGAGTTCCCCCCTCCCCATTCCTGATAGACAGAAAAGTTTTGCTGACAAAAGTGCTAGTGTAGACCTACCCTAGGATATATGGCAGTCTAGTGAAAAGATATCACCACAGCCAAGAGAACACACAGTGAGCAACTGAGAGAACAATGGAATTTAAGACTATGTTTACCATGGCACTTTTGTTGGTAAAAAAAACCAACAAAACTTGTCAGTTGGGGTGTGAAGAAGAAAAAAAAAGCCAATAAAAGTTTCACCAACAAAAACACCCATGTGGACAGCGCTACATCGACGGGAAAGGTTTAATTATGGTGGCGGGAGAGCTCTCTCCTGCCAGCACAGAGTGGCTACACAGGAGACCTTGCAGCTGCAATGGTACCTCTGTGCAGCTGTAAAGTCTATAGTGTAGACATAGCTCTAGTCAGACTGTTAAAACTGCCTTTTTCTGTTTATTTATTTGCACTTATTAATGCCAATGCCTAGTTAACATTTTAAATAAAGAAATCCTTTGTTAAAGAGTCAACACCCTTGTCCTTTCCACTGACACGACAGTCTACAATAAACATCCCAGATACAGTAGACTCTCGATTATCCGGGATGATTGGGAAAACCTTAATCCCGGTTAATAAAATCCCGGATAATCAAGCGTCTAATGGGGGGGGGGGGGGTTGCCAGCCGCCCGGGGGGGGGGGGGGTCCCACCAAGTGCCCCAGTCAGCTCCCCTGCTAGCCTGGGTGTGGGAAGCCCAGGCTGGCAGCAGGAGCTCAGACCCCGGCTGGCAGGAGCCTGCGGGAAAACTCTAAAGCGGCAGCGGGTTAAGCACTCAACCTGCCGCTGCTTTGGGGTTTTCCCCCCAGGCTCCTGCCACCTGCCCCACTCAGCTCCTGCTGCCAGCCTGGGTGAAGGGAACCCAGGCTGACAGCGGGAGCACACTGGGGCAGGAGGCAGGACCCCGGCTGGCAAGGGGCCAGCGGGGGGAAACCCCAAAGCGATGGCAGGTTGAGCACTCAACCTGCCGCTGCTTTGGGGTTTCCCCCGCTGGCCCCTTGCCAGCTGGGGTCTCTTCCTGCAGCCAGCCTGGGTGTAGGAAGCCCAGGCTGGCAGCGGGAGCTGAGACCCCAGCTAGCAGGAGCCTGCGGGGAAAGTCTAAAGCAGCAGCAGCAGCCGGCTGAGAGCTCGGCCGCTGCCACTTCTCAGCTCTGTGCCGCTTTAGACTTTCCCCGCAGTCTACTGTATATTCGAGAGGTTCTCCAGCAAACAAGAGCTGAGCAGGAAACCTTAACTTTTCAGGATGTCTTTGCACATCAAAGAGGCATAAAAAGGTGCAAATGCCTAATCTTACAATTTAAATTCTCTGTAGGTCCCTTTAAGGCTGCAATTGCATTAAGGCAAATAATAAAGCTTCTGACATTGTGTGTCAATTTCTCAGGCTGTCAAGATTTTTGCATCTCTTCTAGCATCAATGAGGACAAATCTATTAGTAAGACTCTGCTCCCATTTAAAAATCTTGAGTCTTCAAAGGCCCTAATTCCATCTGGGGAGGATTCCCTGGAGTAGGCACTACAAAGATGACAGGCGTAAGGTTGCTCTCAGAGGACTCCATTGCAAGACCTGACAGAATACCTGCCAGCCAGGACAGGTTTAAGGGCAGGAATGCCATGTTAGGGAAGCTGCGGCACACAATGCTGCAAAGATTTTAGGCAGAGCTGCAACTCAGAGAGGCTTTAGTTCCCCCGGGCCATCTAACTGGGGACACTTGCAGCCTCTGGAGAAGACCAGGATCAGGAGGGCACAAAGAAGGTATAAAGTCACCCGAGTTCCTCTTTTCCCTTGGCTGAGGGTTCTGTGCTGTGCCACTTAGAGATGCAATGAGGAATCTCAACCATGAAGCTATCTTTGGCACCAACACCTAGATAATATTTCCTCAGTTGAAACTTTCAGTATCTTCAAATGCCCTTATCTATCAGCTTTTCCCCTTTTCTTCACATCCTACTATTGTCTTTGTTGTGTTTTTCCTCCAAACCAAGTTCAGACCCATGCTGCATTGTGAGACATGGA
Organism: Sternotherus odoratus; assembly: GCA_032164245.1. NCBI lineage: Eukaryota > Metazoa > Chordata > Testudines > Kinosternidae > Sternotherus > Sternotherus odoratus. Next base: position 25,198,817 of record JAVMKO010000009.1, read on the forward strand.
CAAGATCAAATCTTACCATCTGGCTGTACAATTAAGCAGTCTCTAGGTGTTACCTTGGGCCTTGCCACACAATCGCATCTCCCCACTTGAGTATAGTCCATTAACATTTATAAACAAGATGAGAAAGACTTTGTAGCACCTTAGAGACCAAGTCTTCCTCGTCTTATTTACGGATACAGATGAACACGACTGCTAACCTTAACATTTATATAGTCATTCTTATCCATACGAATGTGTTTCAGACTTAACTAGAATTCCAGAAAGGCCCATGCAGTTTACTACGGTCTTTGCTTGTAGTGTTGGACCAAAAGGTGCGCCTTTAAAAAAAATCTTGGACTTCCATTTTCATCATAATGTCAATTTATGGATATGCTTTGCCTTCAGCAATATTGTAGATAGTCATAGAGGTTAAGGCTAGATAAAGACTATATAAAAATGGAACCTTCTTATTAGTCAGCAGATCAGCCTCCCTGTGTGTATTCAGAATTGTGCTCAGGACACAAAAATAAGCTTTTACTACTTTGTTAGTAATGCAGAACAAACAGCTTTTCATCGCTTACCCTCTCAATTGGATTGTTAATTTTCAATTGCACAGCTCTGTTTAATGACGTGAGAGCCAAAAAAGCACAGTTTGATTGTCAGATCCCAGACTGAGTTTGCAGTGTGGAAAAGTTAGGCGTTAGGAACAAAAAAATAAATGTAAAAGAGCAGATTTAACATATAAATCAATGAGACACATAAAAGTAGAATCTAGCTCTTATTATAATTCAATAGGAGCTTTCCCATTGACTTTAATGGGAACAGGATGACCCTATTGAACTCCACAATGCATTTTATAGCCACCTCTCAGAATAGAACTAGGCTTGGAAGGATTAGATATTTCTTGATAAATGGTGGTAAAAGTAGATTCCATACACACACAAGTGTGACACAAATCAACAGAAAATATTTCCCTAGATAATAATGAAAATGTACTGATAGGCAAAGAAAGAAAAATGCAGCTTGAGAATTTAAAGTTAAAATCCAGTGATTTAAACTTCTGAATTAGGCTGGTTACAAATGGACTAGCAAATGAACAGTAAAAACAGGGAGGATTTACTGGTTTAAGGATATTTAATTGATTTATCTTGACATGTGATGTTGACTGTTGATGTTTTAATGGTTTATATAACACTTTATGATTTTGAAGCTCAATGTCTGTTACTAAATAATAGTCTGAGTTTCTCCCCCCCCCCATAAATTTCCACAATTGTGAAAATTTAAGTAGATAAAATTTTTAAAAATGCCTAAAAATCAATATCAGACAATTATTTTAAAAAAATAAAATTCTTTCAAGGCTAGGGGCATGTTTACACTATAATCTTAAATCGATCTAGGTTAAATTGATTTTCAGCCATCACTTGTTCACACAACCTTCCTTCTGCTTTATGAAAATATGTTTATGAATGTGAATATGATGCAACTGGAATAGGCTTTATGCAATAGATCTCTTCCAAGGTATTACAAAATTTATAATATGAGTATGTTCATCCTATTTGTATGCATGTATCATTCTTGTATCTGAAGCTAGCAATATGAAATATAATTTTGAGGTCCTATTGTAATTATGCAGAGTGTGGGCCATTAATGGTGGTTTAGAATCTTGATCTAAGTCGCATTGACTAGCACAATTGGTTGTGGTTGGTTTATTTACCTGCAAGCCTTCCTGTGAACGTGTGGGCCAGTGCATGAGTAATGAAGAATGAGGTCTTACATTAACATGTGACCATGTAATCTGATAATGAAATTGATCTTAAATCCGGTACTTTTCCATTTAGAAGGAGTGGTGGGGACCCAGAGATACAAAAGCTATAAAACGGGGTGGAACAGAACAAAGGTGGCTGCCAGTTATGAGAAAGCCACTGTTTTTTTACCTAACACATCTGCTGGAATTAACAAGGACTGTACCAGGGAAAGGATTGGGCCCACACTAGGAAGGAGTCTAGTCTGTGAAAGAAGCTTATTAGAACATCTCTGACAGTTAGATATTACCTGTAATCAATTTCTTAATGTATTAGGCTTAGACTTCCATTTTTTTGCTTGGTGACTTTGTTCTGTCTGTTATTACTTGAAACCACTTAAATCCAACTTTATACAGAGTAAAACGGATTTATTTGGGTTTGGATCTCATTGGGAGCTGGGTATCTGGGTGCTGGATTTAGGTAACCTGCAGAGCTGTTTTCACTTAAAGCCTGCAGCTTTGGGGGGGTGGCCCAGACCCTGGGTCTGTGTTGCAGCAGTCTAGCATGTCTGGCTCAATAAGGCAGGGTTCTATAAGTCCCAGACTGGCAGAGAAAACGGGCTCAGGGGTAATCTTAGCATGTCAAGTGACCGTCCCAAGGGGGTCTCTGTGACTGAACCTGTCACAGAGCACTCCCAGGACCCAGGGAAAGCTGGCACCTATGCAGAAGACTCCTCTGATTGGGGCCGAGCCATACTGTCAGTGTATGTATGGGACGCTTACCCTATGGATAAACAGAAGGGGTAATTCAATAGATCTGTCAAGATACCCTTCACCATCACTAAATCCACATCATATTTTAGCCTGTTTATGGTTATATGCAAAATATTTCATATGTAAGTTAGCTCAGTAGAAAATTGGCATAAGTTGTCAAATATGCAGTACTGCTAACATAATTATTCAAAAATCATTAATTCATGGTTTTTAAACATTTTTTCTGGGGGAAGGGCTCATTTTATTTATATATTTTTTTAACCTCTAGGTTACACTCATGTCAAATTTTCAAACTTCACAACTGGGGGCTAGAAAGTTACTTCTACAAAAAAACAAAGTCTCGTGTATTCTCAACAGTCTAGGAACTAGGGTTTTAAGCAAAAACCCCAATATCACAAGACTTGCAATGAAATTGCAAATTACTGCAGATTTGCACATGGAGCTATAAACACATGGCAGCTTTGGCAAATCCCTTAATTAGCTTCTTTCTGCATAGCTCCTTCCTTCATTTTCCATTATCATATCTGGAGAGCTGCAATGTTGGAAAGCACTCTAGGCTATAACTTCATTGTTATGGTTTGCTCAAGGACTCTAACCATACAGATCCCAACTAGAACATTGGCCACAGCTGGGTTGTGAGAGAGACCTATGGTAAGAGTAGAGTGACATTTCTAGCCCTAACTCTATGGCCACCAGCTCATTGGGAACCAAACTCTAGGTAGTGTTTGTACAGACTGAGTCCTGGGGCAGGGGGGAAAGTGTTTAGCACCTAAATACTCAAATCACAGATGTGTGATACACAATGCCTGTCCGAAAGAGCCCTACGCTCTCATACTATCTCTATGGTGAGGGAGTTACAAACTGCTTTTGAAGACTACAGGGTGGCAGTCATTTTCCGTCAGCTGCTCTGAGTGTTGTTGGATCTAATTCCAGTGTTACATTCTAACATTTGGAAGTTAAAGCATGTTCCTAGGGCTTCTCACAGTGGGAATTTGCTATAAGGTTGAGTTTCGATATTTAGGACACTTCTGTCATTTATGTAAATGAGACAATACCTATGAGATACTTAATTTCTAATCTGTGTAAAATTAATTCCCAACCCCAATATTTTCAGGATTTACAGTCTTAACATGTCTGTGAAAGACTGAACATTCAGCATTGTGATCTTTGGCTCAGTCCATGATTAACCCTAAATCAGTTACACACTCTTAATATTGCCATACATCAAATTTCAACTGTTTCAAAAACTGAAAAGTGCCTAAACTTTGTGGTAGAGAAACAAACCCATCATTATATTTACATTACTTACTGATATTACTATTGGTAGTAGTATTTATTAATCTAACTGAAAGGGCAAAGTGTAGAATATTTTAAATGGAGGCCAATGTGGTTTGTTGTATTTGCATAAATGCATTTGAACAGTTTCTTCAAATCCTCAGATTTATAATTAGGAACCAGTTTGGAGTTTTAAAAAATTACACTTGAATTATTTTTGTGGCTATGAATGTTTGTAAGACTAGTACCTGACCTCATAGCTGCTGACAGATAGACTAATCTTTCAAAACTCCTACAGGGGGCTACAAAAATGGAATTTAGAGGAAGTTAGCAACTGAAACAGCACATAGCAGCATCGTCATGTTCCATTCCTGGTTAACAGGCAGGAAAAGAGATCTGACATTGTCACTATGTGAGGAATCACTGCCCTCTGAAAAAAGTAAAATTTGCATTCACAGTCCTCCGTGAAAACAAGGGAACTTGGACAACAACCTGACTGACTCAATGTCTACTACAATGATACTATGTTGTTCCTGGCCACTATCTGAGTATCTGCTTCTTGTAACCTATGCCCTCCTGAGTTGCCCATTAAAAAGTGTTTTTCCCAGACTAGTGAATATTTGGAACTGGGGCAAATTGCTGAAACCTCAAAGAAACAACAGATGGCTTTGAAAGCTGCTGTTCACTTGCCAGAAATCCCATATGGATGCAGCTCTGTGTTCCAGCACATAGCATTATAACTCATTTCCCCGTCTCTTTTTTCCAGGTACATATGGTAAACTCCACAACTGTTGTAACCAAAAAAAACCCACACACACACAAAAACCCAGCAAACAAAAATCTTCTCCTATAGTCAGAAATAGGCATGAACTATCTTTGCCATTTCATCCTGCTGCACCAAAATATTTTCCCCAAATTTACAATTGAACTTAACTTGTCCTTACCTGAGATTCAGATTTTTTTTTATATAAATGCAGTATTTTTCCCTCCTCATTTTTGCACACCATTCAACTTTCTTGTTGTGGCTGCCAATGCCAAATCGTCCCGTTTTATTTCCAGCATCACCAAAAGCATCAGAAACCTTAGGAAAAACAAAAGTCTGTTCTCAGGCCAAGTTTGCAGGCCCAAGAGGTTGAAGTAGAATTCAGTCATCATCTAAATGTATGAGCACTTACTTATCTGAATGGAAAATTTGTCTTAACCTTTTGAAATTTACCAATCACTAATAATTATGGGGCAAATTCTACAGCTGCAACAGAGGGAAATTAGTTCCCTTTTAATTCAATGAGATGTTGCTTGAGGAACGTCTGAGTAAAGATTACAGGTTTTTGCCCCATATTAGCTTCTACAACTGTATATATAGCTTCCAACACTATGTAAATAAGCTGTTGCTATGTGCCAGTAAAGCTAATTTAAGGTAGCAACTCTAAATCTTTATGTACAGCCCCCAGTAATACAAACACTTACACACATGCATAACTTGAAGAACACTTGAAAAACTGTGTTTGCCAGATTGAGGCCTGTTTGGAAAACTCCCACTGTAAGTGGAGAATTACAACCATCAACAAGTGTAAAGGAAACTTCTTAAGGATATGTTAACCAGTTTGGGTCAAATAATCAACACAAAGACCTCACTCAATAGTTTCTCAACTCTTTGTATTTTTCTGACCTTTGAAAAATGTGGTTAATATGTTGGATTGAGGGTTTTGGTTTTAACCTCTCCACTTCCCGGTTCTCATTCTCAAGGGTTTCTTTCTGCCCAGTGGATGCAAACAGTAATGGAAAGCTACTTTAAATAGAAAGAAATATCAGTACGAACACAGGATTTTTATTACTTTGCAGTTGTTTCTTTAGGAAATTTCATCTTGTTCTGGTGGTTGTAATTATTATCTTGGTTTCACTCAGGGTATGAAAGAGAAATCATATAGAGACAAAAAATAATATTCATCCCACAAATCTTTTTATAAACAACAAAAGGAAAAGACAACAATTCCAAGGTACCTCCACATACATCAGTTGGTATATATGTGTAGGCAGTCACAACAGAAGTGCCTTATAGAGCTAACTTTAGAGATGATCTCTCTAATATTGGGGTGAGAAACATTTATGGCTCAGTTTCAGGATTATTATATTACTAGGCTCCAGGGCTGTCAAGTCAGCACCGTTCAAGAGCACAAATGTCATTTTAAATATATAAAGTGTAATAAACTGTTTCACAGGAGTTTCATCATTTAATTATTAAAGTCTATAGATTTCACTATTGAGTAAGATAGTAGCTTGCACATGGTTTCCTGCCGGTAGTTAGCTACATGTCTGAGAAAATAGGAAATGAACAAGACAGTACAAAGTGTTTGACCCAGACTAGTGGAACATATTTGGAGTACAAACATTTTGTGCCATTGACTTGGGGAATAAAGTTTTAAAATATTAATCGAATACATAACAATCCTAGAGTTTTTTAATTGAACTCAGCTGGCTATGTATGACACTAACTATGTACTTGTGCAGAGATTCAGCTTTAAAGAGCCAACCTAATGCTATCTGCTGTCATTCTAGCATACAAAAAGCACCTTCGCCACCATTGAAATGTAGCCACCTCGGGGATTGAGGGCAGCAATTTAACAGAGAGCTAGCTAGCTAGTGAACCCCCTAAACTTCATACTCAACAGAATGAAGGAAGAGAAATTTTGTCAAGGACACCACTGGACACCACTGGTTTTTAAGACTCACACATAAGTAAACTGTATGGAACTGAATTTATCTTCTTTAGAAGGATGTAAAACTAAGTTAAACCTGCTGAGATTCAAATATGTGATACCAGAAAGTGTAGGCATTGCAAACTTGATGTGTTTAAATCACTAATTCATTCCCTCTAGCTATTTGAAAACCAAACATTGAAATAAATCCACTGTACATGTAAAAATTTGAACGTATAAAAAGAAGCTGATTGTGCTTAGATAACAAAAAACAAAAAGATCTGAATGATATTCTCAAGGCATAAAACACGTGCAGAGTCAGGTAATTCATCAATGGCAAAATTAAGTTTCATGATATAAATTTGCAAAAAGTTCTCACTTTTGTCATGCGCAAGCAATGCAGATTTTCAATGCAAATTTTTTCAGGAAATTACGAACATCTGAAATGATGGGCTCTGAATGAAAGTAAATTTTCCACAATAATTATAGAAGAATAACAATTCTGCCATCACCATAAATGTATTCTACTGCAACGTTATAAATACAAAGCCAGACTCAAAACACTAGAAAAATCAGTTAGAAGATAGAACGGTCATGAAAAATTAATGCCTCAATAGCAGAGCAAGCAGCATCCTTGTCATCCGGAATGGCAATATACAAAAACCTGTAGGAGAACACTTCAATCTCCCTGCACACACAATTACAGATTTAAAAGTCACCATATTGCAGCCAAAAAACTTCAAGACCAGACTGCAAAGAGAAACTACAGAGCTGCAATTCATTTGCAAATGTGATACAATCAACTCAGGACTGAATAAGGATTATGAGTGGCTAGCTAACTACAAGAGCAGTTTCTCTTCTCTCACAGTTCACAGTTCCAATTCAGCTGCTAAAGGAATACCTCACCCTCCCTGATTAGAGATAACAAGCTGGTTCAGCCTCATTGGACTAATCCTGTTATCTCTAACCTGGTTCTTGCCTACCTATTTATACCTGCCCCTGGATACTTCCACTGCATGCATCCGACGAAGTGGGTATTAGCCCACGAAAGTTTGTGCTTCAATACTTTTAGTCTTTAAGGCGCCACAGGACTCTGACATTTCTGCAATTCCAGACTAACACGGCTACCTCTCTGATTCTTGACCATAGGAGTGAGTGAACCCTCCCCCTTCCACATCTCTAGAGCATGAGTAATTCCATATTTGAGAGCAGGAGGCCCACAAAAACCAGTGGCTTCTCCCCATGGAATCTGCTGTCTAACAGTCCATGCCTGCATGATGCTAAATGCCCTCTACCCCCATTAAGAGTTTGAAAGGGTGGGAAGGTTTGGCATTTTGAAAGGGGAGGGATGGTCCAATGGTTAGAGCACTAGCCTAGGACTTAGGAGAACCAGGTTCAGTTTTCTTCTCCTCCACAGACTGTGTGCATGACCTTGGACAAACCATTAGCCTCTCAGTTGTCCCATCTGTAAAATGGGAATAATATCACTGTCCTAACTCACATAGGTATTGTGAGGATCAATACATTAAAGATTAGTATCTGAGTGTTTCACACAGGAATAAGGACTGTTAAAGTACCCAGGACAGATAGGACTTGGTCCTGCAAAATCTAAGAGGAAATAATTAAGGCCTGATCAAAAATCTGAAGCCAGTGGAAGTATTTTCAATGAGTTTATTTGGCCTTGGGAGTGGCCCCTTAACGAACACTCTTTTAGCAGAAGGGTATGGAATTTTCTTGTCATAGTTACTAGTGTTCTAGGGAAAACCTAGTGCCATCACTATTATGTAATTACATTTATAGGTGCTGTAGAGCTTGGAGTGCCCAAGTAAAATCCAATTTGTGAGTAAACTGAGCCTTATTTTATTTATTCCCTTTCAGCCACAACTTTTACTACACAATATAAGAAGAGTAAAGGAAAAGGCCAAATGAAGTGTGTCTGTAAATATTTCTCCACTCTCTTCCATTTTTATTTTCCTCTGCACCAATTTCAAAGACACATTGATAGAGCCAAATTGCATTTTTTATTGACAACTCAAGATTCCTGCTCTAATAGGGTTCTAAATCACCTACTCTTTTGGAAGGCTCTTTCTGGTATTCACCGTGTACATCTTAGCTTCATTTGAGATAGAGGCTAATTAAAAATAGCTCTACACACACACAATATGACAATGAGTCAAACTCCATTAAACTACTGGAGCTTGCAGTCTTTGTGCAGCACTGTCCTCATTACGAAAGGATAATAAATGTCAAAACTTATTATAAAACAGTCATTGTTAAAGGGAAAAGGTAAGTGATCCAGTCCCAGATTTCAGATGACTTTACTTGCACTTGTGCTGGCTTTTAAAGAGGAATTTGTATTTTAAAAAACAAAAAAGTGCGACAAAATTTCAAATTCTTCCTTTAAATATATTATAGAGAGAGAGCAGAGAGTAAGCTGTGGCTTCAAGTTTTGTGGTGGGAAAGCCACAGAAATCTGGGATATGAAAAGAAGATAAGGAAAGAAAAGTAGGGAACCAGCCCCACATAAGACAGAACGTGGGCATGGGATAAGAGGAAATGGAAGGGAGCAGGAGCGGAGACATAGGGGACAGGAGCTGCACTATATCATTATTAAAAATTGTATGCCCAACTGCCACTGCATTTCAGGATTCTCATTAACAACCATCACTCCATGAATTAACAAGGTTAACAGTGACAAAGCTACTCACTGGAATTGCAGCTTCATGACAGTTACAAGTCTGCAATACTTTTATCCCCTCAGAGCAATCTTCTATTGTTTTTATGAAGAACATTGGGATTGCCGTTCCCATCACCTGCTGCTCAGATAGTGCTGTGCTCACAGTCACCACCCATCCTTCCACACAAGGGCTCCTCAAGAGTCGGAGTGGCTGCTGTACAGCCAGGAGGTCGCCTCCACACCACCAAGGGGCCTCTGGTGATCCAGGAAGATTTACAATGCACAAATCATTAGAAACCCAGCACAGGAATCAGAGCCTCCTGCTCTCCAGAGCTCTCTATTTTTCATGAAGGAGGAGATTTGATTTAGCTATTTCTACATAAATGTAGAAATGTAATTTAAATGTACAGTAGACTCCCGATTATCCAGGTGCGGGTTAACCAGGCTGCGGATTAACCGGGATGTCTAAACTGGTCGGCAGGGGAAGCCACAAAGCGGTGGTGGGCTGAGTCATGACAGCCTTGCTACTCCTCCATCCCTGCATCTCAATGGGTGTTGAAGGATTAAAACTGGTTTAGCCCTATTGCGGGAAGTGTGGCTGGGACCTGGTGGCATGCTGTCTGTGAGGTATAGGCAGGCTTGTCCTAGCCACATTATTAATGCTGAAGTGGTGCTCACCAGGGGGTAGGTGCTGCACAGACACCTCGGGGACACACAGCTGACATGCCACAAAGAGCAGCTAAGCAAAGAATAAGGGTAGGTGGTTAATCCTTGATCCAGTGTTTAGGGTGCTAATTTAATTCTTTACTCTACTACAGACTTCCTGTGTAACTTGGGGCAAGTCACTTACTCATTTTATGGAGACCCAGAGAGGCTTCGTCTGGCTGTCTGGAATAGCTTAATCTGTCCTTTCTCCCTCCATCCTACACACACAGTCCCATCCTAATCTCTAACAAAGATGGTCTTTAACCCAGGAACACTTCCTGAATACGTCAGCATTAACTCTCATAACTCTGGATATTCTTATTATTCATATAAATGTCCAATCCCTTTTAGAATCCCACTCATTTTTTTGTCTCAACAACATCCTGTGGCAATGTGTTTCAGAGTTTACCACCACATTGCGGGAAAAGTATTTTAATGTATTATTTTGAATTTGCTGTCTTAATTTCATAGATGTCCACTTGTTCTCATGCTATGAAACAGGAAGAATAGACATGCCCGATCTACCTTCTCTAGATCATTTATTATTGTATATATTTATATTTTGATAACCCAGGATGACAAAGTGTTTACCACACTTAGCAGCTGACTTTACAAAAAATAACCTTCCTTTAAAGTTCTGATATCAACTAGTGCATCATTTATACATCATATCGCCATATGAGGCAGACATTACTCAATAATCGCCTACACATACAGAGCTGGGAATAGAAAGGTCTTCCTTCGGTCCCCAAAGACATGGGCCATTGCCATTTGAATTAAAGATTTCATTCAACTGCCAACAGAAGATCATCCCATAGCCTCTTATTGAGCTAGTCAGCTGAGGACAACACTACTCCCTTCTATACACTGAGTTGTTATACCACGTATCCCAGCATGTTCACAAACAATCCATTGTAATGTAACAGGCATGATGCATCACAATGGATTAGATATTTAAAGTACATCTTTTCCTATTAATGAATTTTAGTTGCTGCTAGAGTTAAACAGCCAGGAGTTCTGCTATCATTAAGTAAATTACTTTATTATTGAACCATTTGTATGGATTTTACCATACAGTCCTAAGGAGTGCAAGAAGGAAGGATTATTGTAGCAATACTGTGTCTTCATAAATACTGACAGTACAGGAATAGATATAAGTGACTTATAAACAAACAACTGTACATTAAAAGGGAATTAGAGAGTGGGTCTAATGGCCTGTCCCCCACACAAGTTCTGCTGAAATTAGACACATCAGAGAACAATAGTGGGGTTAAGAAAGTTTCCATCAATCACCAGAGCATTATTAATATCCACCAATGAACATTAATTGCTATGGGGCTTTGCTGTGAGGGTGGTTCCTGGTCATTGTAGAGGGAACCTACAAGCATTCTGTCTGTAGTATGGTGCACCCAGGGCGGGAATAGTGATTTTATACAGTGTAGGTTTGACATGACATTTATCTCCCTTGTCCTTAATTCATTCCTGATTTTATTGGAGCAATTCTTTGTGCTGTCATCGCTAGTCCACTCCACCAGTTTGCTACAGTGCTACACGTTGACCAGTCATGCCCTCTAAAGTATGTGTGCATATGTGGGTACATAGATCACAATACCAATCTCCTGCCCCTCCTAATGAATACATCTCAATTAGTACAAAACATGTATGTGGGTACATAGATCACAATACCAATCTCCTGCCCCTCCTAATGAATACATCTCAATTAGTACAAAACATATAAGAACCCATTAGGCCTGTGCAAAACCTTGTAGGGTCCAGTCACAGGAGATGTCAGCAGATCATGATCTGTAGCTTCATTTGATACACTCTTTGTCCTAGTGTCCTCAATAGTAAGGCACTTAGATGGAGCTCATACATCTGATACCTGAGTGCCAAATGTTTTGGGCTGAGGTTTTCCATAGTTGATTTCAGATGGTTTCTCTCTTTTTAAGTTTAAGGAAAAATTGCTATTGTTCAGTCATGGGGAAAGCCACAATTCCGGTCTGTGACAAATCAGAACTGGGCTTTAATAAGCAAAATGGCTGATGCTGGAAACTCAAAATGTAACTTATTTTTTTGAGAATTCGATGAGGTTCAAGTTGTCTGCTGGTATACACTGGCATAACTCCTTTGAAGTCAATGGAGCTGCACTAGTTTGTGCTAGCAAGGAATTTGGTCTGCAGTTTAGCAAAGCTTTTGAACATGAGTAGTCCCACTGAAGTCAACAGACCCCTGGTAATGCTGGAGCCACCATAACTCATGAAGTTTCCTGACTTCTGAGTGCTTGATTTTTCAAAATTACACAATGCTATGAATGCCAGGTTTTACATTATATAGCAAGATATCCTGAGATAGAGCACAAGCGTTAAAAAGATGAGCCTACACAATCACAATACAAACATTAGATTCATAGCATTCTGGAATCATCACCTTATTGATTGAAGTTAACAACCATCATTTCTTCTTTTCTTTCATAAATCGAACTCATGACCTTTCGAAGTTTTCCTTTTGAACAACAAATAAAGAGGGATGAGAATAACAGTTAAAAACCAATCTTGTGTTGGGAACGTTATTGCAAACTGTTTGAGCATTGCTCTTGCTATCTCAAAAGAATGCTGCATTGCATCATTCACTATTCCATACCATAAAGTGGGTAATTGGTATCATTAACATTCTCACTGGTCAGTAAAGAATGGGCTTGTACATTGAAGCTAAAATATCACCGGTGCTGCTGCTTCCTCAAACTGGTTAATTCTATGCCTACAAAAGAAATTTAAACGTCCCAACTGAAAACCCCTTGCTTTCTTTTAAATTATCACTGTACAGAAATATCTAAATCAAATCTCCTCCTTCATGAAAATTAAAGATCTGATTTCCTTGATATTGCATTCTGTAAAAGCAAATAAGAAACCTACACTCACATGCTAATAATTAGAATTCTGGTCTCTGTCCATGAGACATCAGCTACCCCACTATCAATAAGTATCTTGAGGATATAAGAATGTTAACATAAAAATCCTTTTTTTTTAAACTCACTCAACAGAACATAAGACTCTTTAGACATGGAATGTATAGTGGAATCTAATAACAAGCGACAAAAGCTTTTTTTCTTCCTTGTCTGAAAGTTTTCTGCATGCTGAGATTTGTGTATGTCTCTGAGAAAAGCCAGTTCTCTTGATACAATTTGCATTAAACAGCACTTGAGGCAGGAAGAATGTTATCATCAATAATTACTTAAAACAGAACTGAGAAAGTCTTAGTGTAGTTACTACCACCACTAAGCTAATAGTCGGTGAAGAAAGGTTTTGATCTTAAGTAACATACAAAAAACCATTTGGGGGAGGAGGAGCTTAAACTACAGACATTCTGACTATTTCTTAGCTGCATGGATGAATGGTTGGAAAGTTCACAAGTCCTCCTAGGCATCACTGAATCCAGTCCTTGACTCAGAAGTAAATGGGGCATGAAGCTTTGAATAACAGAGATTACTAAGTGTGAATGAAAATTGAAACTCTTATGTACACCAGTTATCTATATATACCGTATGTTCCGGCGTATAGGACGACTTTTTTGAGACTATTTTCCTGGCTTAAACTCAGGGGTCGTCTTATACGCCGGTAAAAAAAAAACCACACACAAAAAGCGTGTGTGCCCCGCTCTCCCGTCCCCGCTGCGCAGCAGCCGCGGCGGGGACAGGAGAGCGGGGTGCACGCGCTTTTTGTGTGTGGGGTTTTTTTTTTTTTTTTGTAAAATCCGTCTTTTTTACTGGAAAACTCGGGGGTCGTCTTATACGCCCCGTCGTCCTATATGCTGGAACATACGGTATATAAAAGTCAAATGGTGTATGCGTGTATGTACGTTCCCTTACTCCTTCCACACCGTTTGAGCTAGAGACTTGAAATTTAGTACAGTTATAGGCCTTAGGATCCTAATCAGGGTAAGAGTCAAAAAAAATTCAAATCTCACCTCTGACGCCCCCCAGGGGTGAAATTATTTAAAGGCCAATCACATCAGCTGGGCAGTTGCTGTTCTCTGTGACATAGTTATGATGTCATAATACCTCCCTCCAACGGACCCTGCAGTCGCTCAGCTCTCTGCCCCTCCCCCCTCCAACAGACCCCACACTCGCTCAGCTCTCTGCCCCCTCCCCACCTCCGACGGACCCGAGCAACACCGGGTATTTTTGCTAGTATTCATATAAAAATATATCTTTTGACACAGTAATTGATGATGACAATGTTAATTGTTCAGCACTGAATCTTTGCTACTTAAAATTACTGTATTATGTGCATTTTATATACTCTTCCCATTAGTTAGTTCTCCCTAACATGGAGTCTGGCAAGAGCAACCCTTCAGCTCCCTACCCAAAGAGATTCTTTGTGGTTACAAGGTAAACACTGCTTCGGCTCAGAATAAGCACTCAGTTTTATGATGCCGCAGTAAACCCAATCCTTCTAACCCTACCCTAAGGATTGGGAATCTCCATGGCCAGAGGTCCTGTCCGAATGATGGTTCAGGAAGAAAGCCCTGAGCCAGGCAAAACCAGGCTATTTATCCCAAAGTCATTTCTTTGTCCCTGGAGAATCCAGTTTGAACTAGTATATGCACCTCTGTGGGAGGGCTAGGGTAAAAACCCCATGATTGCCCTGCCCCTGCAGGTTAAACCCTGCTTTCTGGCAGAAAGGCCAGGGACAGAGGCTAGAACCCACCAGCAGGGAGCCCTAATGAGGGCTAGCCCACAGCACTAGGCTGGGCTAAATGGGCACAGCTGGGGCTGGGAGCTGAGAGGGCTAGAAAAGCTCTAAGCCTAGTCAGTATAGGCAGGCCAGGAGGAGGACAGGGGGGCTGCTCTGTCTCCTCGTGGAGGGCAAAGTGCCTCAGGATCCTGGAGGCTCTAGATCCAGGACAGGGAAGGTAACTGTTGGGGGACAAGGGGAGCACTTTGCCAGCACAGTGAACACTGAAACTGCACTGTAAATAAAGGACACTTAGAAAACACCAAAAGAGGGTGTGGAAACCTTTATTTCTGGAAGATCCAGAACACAAGGGAAGCAAGAGCACCCTGTGTGGACCCTGTGACAACCTCTTTCTGTAAGGTCATACATTATATAGCAAGATATCATGAGAGAGAGAACAAATGTTATAAAGATGAGCCTACACAATCCCAATACAAACATTAGATTCATAGCATACCTTACAGAGGTAACCTCAAAGGGTTGATAAGGAAGGAAGCACATTAGCATCCTCCTCCCTACTAAAGAAAGCATGCCACATACATGACTGCATTTTAATTAACCCTAATTCAATAAGATTTTCTTAAATTCCATAAGGTTTGTTCAGGATTCTGTGAGTCTGTCAGAACATCAACATTGAGAAATTTTCCAGTCGCCAAATACCCTTTCACTTCTTTTTTCCCCCCTTCGTCTTTGCAAGTGTCTATGCTTCTACATTTCCTCGCTTTGTCCAAAACTAAGAGCAAAACTATAAAAAAATGAATTGAGATGTGCATATGTTGTGGTATGTTTGGCCTTTCAAGAACTACAAAGTTCTGAAAATAGTGTGAAACTGTTCACCTCACCCAATTTCAACATCGGAGGTTCAATTTGAAATGGGAGACAGTCCTATTAGTTTACCTTGTTCCCCACCGTCAGTGCAGGATTACTCCCTTCAGTGAATATGCCAGAGTACTTTCCAGTCTAGTTTATATACTCACCATTTATTTCCCTTAGGTAACTATGCTGTACTTGAATATCTCACAGGTCTAAATTATGACTCAGCCTATATCAAAGGTGAAAGTAAAACTTCTCTCTTACTGGTAGGTTCCAGCCCCACGGTAGCTGCTCCTTTTCCCCACCCCCATGGCAGCACTTTAAGCAGGGTCCTTTTGCCACGCACCCTTTTGCCAGAATAACCGAGCCAGCTCAGGTTAGATGGAAGCAATTTGCTGCTGGCCTGTACTGCCTGAAGCAAGGCCCACAGGGAAAGGAACTGTGACTCAGATGTGTTTCTGTATCAAAGCTTCCTTGGACTACTCCTGGGGTGGTAACATTTACACGCAAGCCCTTTCTCAGGGTGATGCCTAAAGTCAGAGTCAAGACCATTTTCTGCAAGTGTGTGTGTGTGTGTGTTTACATATATCATGCCATTTTTCTCCCTATAACCACTCCTCCCCTCTATGTTTCACTCCAGTAATTCCTCTCCCTCTTGGTGTCCACACTCTTCACATATTTGTTCTCCTGTACCCCTGCCCATCATCTAGCCAAGTCACTGTAGTCCTTTAAAATTTCCTTGAAGCTCAATCTCACCAGCTCCCATAGCCATAACCATTTTCTCACTTCCCATCTCAGGTAGTCTGATACATAAGGTCCCAGAGTTACGTCAGTATGACACAGAGAGGCACGCTGCTCTATGACAAGATACCTTTGCATTTGCAGCCTCACACAGTTGTTGTCTTCTGGCTCCTGCATCAGTTTGCAAACTATTTTATTTGTTGCCTATTCTCACTCCACATCTCTTACCACATCACTACTTTCTGGATTCTTCTTCTGCTTAAGTAACTTTGGGTTTCCATATAGTTCCCCCAGATGCAGATACAAATAGTTTGTATTTCTTCAGACCTTTTGAATACTTCTCTAAATCAGAGATGAATATCCTGAGGTGCCTAGAGCACTGGACTAGCACTCAGAAGACCTGGGTTTGATTCCTGTTTCTGTCACTGGTTTACTGGAGGACCCTGGCTAAGTCACTTCACCTCTCTGCGCTTCAGTTTCTCCATTGATAAAATGGCGATAATGATTCTGACTTCCTTTGTAAAGTGCTTTGAGATCTATGAATAAAAAAGCTCTGCAAGAACTAGGTGTTAGTAGTAATATCTTATATTTTATACCATGATGGTAAAGGCTTGGCAGGCCCGAGCCTGTTCCCATGGAAGTCAGTGGACAGACACTCTGACTTCCATGGGCTTTGGGACAGGCCTTATATTTGTACAAGCCTAATATTCTTGGTGTATTTTTTCCAAGCAGTTCCCCCCAGCTTCCCCACCCCTTGTTGTGATATTTGCTATACAGGTGATGAAATGTTCTGGCAGAAATCATAGAAAGGGCTTCAAAAATATCCTCTATGAGGCAGAACCAAGTATACCTAGACCAAATCTCACCATCAGACTCACAGGATTGTTTATTGCAGGTGAATACCCATGAAGTCAAAACTGGTAATTTCACATCATTCTGATGTCAGCATAACTATCTCATGGAAAGAGATTCTGGTGCCCTTACTCACATTAAGTAGTAGCTTGCTGTGGAAGTAGTTCCCTGAATTTCAATGGGACTAATGTGCGGAGCAAGATACTATTCAGTGTGTGCCAGGGCATTGGAATCTAGCCCCAGAGAAGCTACCATGGGCTCAAGCTGCAAACTTTCAATCCAGAACTGGACTTCTGCTTTGTTTTATCCTTAGTACTATCCTTTTGCTTTGCGGTATCCTCTGTGCCAAGGTGGATACTCACAGCATAAAGTCCATTCTGTGTCACTGTGTAACAGACTCCAACTTTTAATGGGCAGCAAGTTACCTTTTAAAGAGGTAACTATCAAAGCCAAGTTTTCCTCACTAAAATGGTCTTGAAAACACTGTATTTTCCAGTTTCCTGCATGCTGCATAATGTTATGCAGGGTCAGTCACATCACATTATGTCATATTATGTAGCAGGTCAGCAGAACTTCCATGTTCAGAGATACCTGATTTTGTGCCAAATGATTTGGCACATCTTGTATTTTCATCAATTTGAATTACTTGTAGATCATTTCAGAAGAGAGAATTATTGGCCACCATTCAGAAAATGGTACGTAGCCAGGAAAGCACTCAGTGGACTCTCTCATTTGTTCATGCATTGCAGGATAGACTGATGGTTTTACGTAAAAACAATATAAATGTCAAATTCATGTATGTGCAGTTTTGGCTTATATTTACTATTTTATAGCTACTTTCTTTAATCCTTATTCATACCAAATAGCACTTGACTTTTCAAGTAGTCCTACTCTGAGTAGCACCATAGAAACTGGTAAGAGACAGCACAGTATGAGTTTGAAAAATAGATTCTGATAGTTAGGCTTAGCTTCCATAGTATAGTTTGCTAATTGATTCATTTATTCAAATCAATACTATATATTTTTGAATCTTTCTACAGCAGATATTTTCAGTATTTCCACACCAAAATATGACAGTTACATTAATGTAAGTATGGATTATTCTTCACCTTTAAACAGATGCTAAAGTATCCATTTATGATTACAGCATATCTATTTTATTAAATCCCATTTTAGAATGCATTTTATAAAAAAAGAGTAAGTGGTCAGTGAAAAATATAGAGCTAGTTGCCAAGCTTTGGACAGTAAACTAGCAGTTTGTCCAGAAAGTAATATGGGGGTTTTCCTGGTAAGGAAAATTCATTTTTAAGTTTTAGGTGTACCCTAATTGAGAGTAGTAATTTATTTAGTAAACTTCTTAGTATAATTTCTCAGTGTGTTATATTTGTATACCAATCTTTGGTCACTGTCTTCTCTGGGCAAGTTAAATAGGGCTTTTTTTCAGAACACACACAAATTATTTATACTACCCAAATTTGAGCCATCGGACGCTCATCAAAACATCCAACATGATCAAGAGTGTCACAATCTGGCCCTGTAAACAAGCTATTTATTTTTCTTTATTTTCTTGACAGGTAAGGTATGTTTTGTTCAACACCTTCATCATGAAGTGCAAGCCTTTTACAAGCTTTTTTTTTAAAAACGTTACTCACTCCCATGTTTCCCTACCACCATTGAAGATTATGATTAAGGCTAAGATTTTGTCACACATATTTTTAGCAAAAGTCACGGACAGGCTTTTGTGAATTTTTCTTTATTGCCCATGACCTGTCTGTGGCTTTTACTAAAAATGTGTGTGACAAAAAGGGGAGCTGTGGGTCACCATACCCTACAGCAGCCGGGAGCTCCTGGGGGTGGGAGGGTCTCCCGCTGCCAGCAGTTCTCAGCCACCACAGGCAGCAGAGGGACCCTGCAGCTCCCAGGCACAATGGACTCAAGTCACTGAGGTCTCTGGAAGTCATGGTTTCCTTAAGTTATGTTTCTATCAATGAAAGCAAACTCTTCAGTGAGATCATATAAAATAAGGGACATCTAATTGATCACATCACCTTATCCACATATACTTTCTTCCAACAATGAAATGACACTGGGGTGAAGATCTACTCAGTTGACTCCTGGCTTCTTCAGGAAGTTACTCCAACTTGGGACACGTGGGGCCTAATTTTCAATGGTACTGAGCACTCTCAGCTCCAATTATTTTCAGTTAGTGTGGGTGTTCAGCACTTCGGTGGTGGGGAGGGAAGAGAGAGAAACGGGTCCAACAGTTCCCCAATTTAGGCACCAAAGAATTGAAGCAACGAAAAATCAGCACCTACTTTTAAATCTTGGTCTAATTGACTTACCTAAGATCACAGAGACAGTAAAAGTGACAAAGGTGAGTAGTTCTGTCAACCTATGCTGTTCTAGCCATAAGCATTTGTGACACTGAGGAAAGGGAAAGTTGAACATATGCATTAAAATTAATGCATATTTTAAAAAAGTTGTCATGGAGGGAGTGCTCCATTGACAGTTCCTGAAAGCCAATCAGAATTATGGCTCTTTACCATTTTTTGTCCTCTGAAGAGGCAATAATTGCAGTAAATACACCACACAATTGGTCAGTACTAAGAGAGGGCTAATGAATTGTGGATCATTGAAAGAAACACTGCAGCAAAGCAAGGCAGAGTAAGCATATACAAAGAACTACTTGGGGTGTGGAAAACTGTCGGGGAGCTGTCAACAGATTGGAATTGATCCACAGGAGAGTCTAAGAAATGAGGCAGGAGCAGCATTCACTCTGAGGAGCAAGGAATTCAGGTCCTGGCTTGCTTAGCTGTAAGAAGGTCCTTACAGGCAGGTGAAATATTGAAAGGCAGAGGTGGAAGGGAAAAAAAGCAGATTCGAAGCACAACATTCTTAGTGAATCAGCACTGATAAAAACCCTGTGGGTCATGAGTCTAAGCAACCGAAGTCTGATGGATCAGACAGTGTATTGGGGATAGCATAGAAAACTTACAGATGCCAGCGGAGTAGTCTGAGGGTAGCCTGGGAGATTCTAGAACAGCTGTCAACATTTCTAAAGCCCAAAAGTGAAAACACAGAACTGTGTATGACTAGAACACAAAATGAGGGACAATTCAAGAAAAAGCACAGGACTTTTTATTTTTATTATTTTGCATGATGGCGTTTTCTGCAAAATCAGTTTCATGAGCTAGAAGACTTGATACCAATAAATCACAATTAAAAACAGGGCAGGGCAGATCTCTGAAGTAAATATGAGTCTAATACCATATGAAAATCTGCAGTTTCAGTTTTCAGCAGGTCTGTGCAACCCGTTGACGTTTTAACGTAAGGAGCTACACAGCCTGAGTTTGTCTATGAGCTTTGGACTTCAACAAGCATGCCTGCCTCGACATCATGCTCTCAAAAGAGCAAAGATTAGTTGAAATTGTAATTTTCCCCCAGGATTATGGGCACGTCTACACTACAAAATTAAGTTAACATAAGTTACGTTGTTTTACAGCCACCACAGTAATAACATTGATTTTTCATGGTCATGCTCTGCTCCTTCTATTGTTGGTGCACATATACACTAGGAGTGCTTCCACTGATCTAATGACAGGTTGAGCCATTATGGGGCAGGCAGCCTGGAGCCCTGGTGCTCCAGCTGTCAATCCCGGCGGCCACACATGACGTAAGCAACACAAGGCCTACACTGACACTGCATCAACCTAATTACATCAACTTGAAGTGCTACACCTCTCGTGGAGGTAGAGTTATTAAGTCAATGAGGGTGCCATACAGTGGTTCTCTCGCTGATGTATTTGCTCACATCAACCTAACTCTGTATTGCTCAGATATTATGGCTTCCAATCAAAAACAAAGATTATCTGAAACTCAATCTGATTTCAGGTAAAAGGTTAATAAACCTGATCCGAGTTACAGGTTTCCAACAAAAACCAAAACCTACATGGCTTCTGGGTTTATTCTGAATGTTTTTCACTGCTCTATTCTCTGGGGAAGCCAGAGAATAGAAAAGGAGGCAGGATGTGGTTAAAAGCATGAGGCTCTCTAGTCACTGACATAAATAGTGTTTGAGCCAATTCGACATCAGCATTTTTGTTTGTGGGACAAGTGAATCATTACTGTTACATAGTGTTACAGGTGAGGCTTTACCTCTGAGGACAAGCCCTTAATTTGGCTGCATGCAGTTTATCAGGTACAAACTCCTGTGAATCTTTGCATGGGGGGGGGGCATCATTTCAAATTGTGTTGGGACATGAAAGAAGAGAAGTCTGAAGCACAAGTAAATATTAGAGGAGTCATAAGTAGAGAAATGGACCCAGTTACATATTGACCACAAAATGCACCTGGCCTCCTCAGAACAGAAGCTAGAGAAGAGGAAGTGATAGAGTCCTGAGGGATGTCACATAGAGTAGGCAATAGAAGGATATGGATATGCAGAAGAAGTAGCGAGTAATATGGGAAGAGAAGAGAGACTAGGTCATGGAAGTGTGGAAAGAGAATGAACCACTTTGTTAAAGGCAGCACAGAGATTAATAATGAATCTCTGGCAGTCCATTTCATCAACAGATTTCAAAGCACTTTGCCACAGTTTCCTATACGACCTCCATTTTACAGAGATGGGAAGTGGCTTATCTAAAGTCATCCAGCAGGCCACTGGTGTCAGAATAAAACCCAGATCTCGTAAGACCCAGTCCAATATTCTACGCAGTAGACAACACTAAATATATGAATTAAGTGTCCCTTAGTGGACACTTAGTGGAGTGGAAAGGATAGACGCCATGTATTAATTGTGTTAGTAATTTATAAGATAAAGTCAAAATGATTATAAAGGCAGAAGAGCAATAGTTTCCCAGCAAAACTTGCATCTATACTGATATGTACCATGAAACATTTCAATTTCATGGAATCAGTGTTTTCTAACAAAAACTCATCCACCAGAAAAGCTCTAATATATTAATCTGCATGCTTTGGTCTGAATGATTACTTTTGCTGATAGTTTCATCATAAAAAGAGGAGATACACCCGAGGTTCTTACCCTGGGGAATCACAATCATGTGTCAGTTGCCCCATACATTTCATTAGCAATATAAGGTAAGTCCCAGATCTGTCCTAGCTAGATAGGAGGATGAAATATTGAGGGTGAAGGGGAAGAGCATGGAAAGAACTAAGAAAGAGTGAAATAGATAGATTCAATATTATTGCGATGATGGTATCCAGAGAAACAGCTAATGCATATAAATTAACACTTTTTTCCAATCTCCTTAATTAGAAATAAAAGCTTTAGATTGGTGTCTATTATTTCAGTTCCCTTGGAGAAGCTAGAAAAAAATAATTAGACACAAATAATGGGTCCTTTATTTTTACCAGCTCATACTGGATTTGCTTAAAGCAAACTAAGATTCACTTTTGTTTGATTATCCACTGAAAAATGAAACCAATTCCTGTCTTCCTACAATATAAATATTTGTGAATTACTCATGTTTTGATTGTGCATCACACATAGTCCCAAATTCCAGAGAAAAACAGGAGTATCTGTCAATACATAAAAATACACTCAGTAAGAAAAAACCTACATAATGTAATTAGAAAACTAAATTTTTTTTTCTTAAGATGTTTGGCTAAAGAATCTGGTTAATGCACTTAAAATAGCTCTTTGATAATTTAGTATTTAGCAAATTCATTGTAGGAAGAGATATTCTAAACAGCATCTTCTGGGGGTAAAAACCTGAAAACACACTCTTCACATGTATTTTTTTCCAGTCTTTAAAAAAAAAAACAAAACACCACCAAATATCACAATAGATGAAGCATGATTTTAGTTTAGTCACTGAAGTAATTTTAATATCATATGGCCAAACCTGGAAGTACTTACTCAACCTAAGTTTTCATTGAAATCAATGGCTATGAAAGAGTTCATAACTGGCACATCACAGAACACCAAGCACTAGGCAGAATGACTTAGACTGTCTCCTCTCTTTTAAGGAGTTGCCTAATAGGTATCATGACACAAGTCCAATAATTGGATTTAATTCCATTAAAAGTACATTCTCAAGATAATCACATTCAAAACATTGATACAAATGTGTGATTTTGCATTATAAACAAACACCTCTGCGGAGTAACGTCCCCTAGAATTAAATACAATTGCCCTTTATTTCTTTGATCATTCTCTTTAGAATGTCATATACTAAATGTCCTCAAAAACCATCTCCTCTTACAAGACTACCTTGGATTTTGCCATAGACTCCCATTCCAATACTTAACAAAAGTCTCCTTCACAACACAGGTGGCAACTGCTGGCAAAAACCTGCTGGCAAAAACCCTGCCAAACAGACACTTAGGGCTTGTCCTCACTGGTGGTGGTGGTGGTGGTGGGGAAATCGACGGCAGATACGCAACTTCAGCTACGTGAATCACGTAGCTGAAGTTTGCGCATCTGCCGCCGATTTACCTGCCGCGCTCACGGCGGCGGCAGTCGGCGGTGCGCTCTGGCAAGCTGGAGTTCCAGAGTTGACGGGGGAGCCCGGGGCGATCGATTTATCGCATCTTAACAAGACGTGATAAATCGATCACCAGAAGATCGATCCCGAGACCAGCCCTTGCAAAGACTATCACCTCCCGATCCTATAGTAACCACTGCATTTCTCTAGTACTTTGTTTGTAATGTGTATTTTTCCTTCTACTGATAAAAGTCAGTATTATTTTTAATTACCCAGAAACCAATGCAAGAGATTGTAAAATATTTGATTACATATTAAAAGAAAAAAATTACTTCAGTTTTGCCAGAGTATTATCGAGGAGCCAGGTAAATTTAGAATTTGGTCACAACTCTGTTTAATAATCAGTAGAGTGAAACAGTGTGGGCAGGACGTTCCTGCTGAAGCAAAGTACGGGTCAAATTCCCATGGCCTGACTCTCACGGAGCAGTGCTTGAGTCCACTGAACTCAGTGAGATTTCTTTTGGAATAAGGTGCTCATCAGTGTGACTAAGGAGAACAGAATCAGGTCCTTAGCCAGGAGAACCCAGAGATATGCACTGGAAGTCCTGTATGCTTAGAAACAGAGGCTCCCAGCGGGCTGCAGTGTATTGCTGAATCACCAAGGCCTCTTCACAAAAATGATTCTTTTTAAGGGCCTGTAACCTCCTCTCATACTGGAGTCACTATTAAGTTAGAGTTTGTATGGAGAATAAGGTACTTTCCAGCAAGCACTGACTGGTCCCTTTAGGAATTGCCACTGACACATATTGGATACAGTTCGAATCTGTTGGCACCAATTCTCCTGCATAAAATTCTGGCCGTCATAAAGGGCTCATGTCTGTACTCAAAATTCCACTGACAGCTTGAGATGTGTTAGGTAATTGCACGGCACACTAATATTCCAGGTAGGCTGACCATATTTCCTTTAGACAAAAACGGGACATTGGGAGGGCAAAAACGGGACAGGGTGTGGGGGGGGGGCATGGCCCCACCTGGGCCCCCCAGCACCGGGCGGGGGGGAGGCAGAGGGGGGTTGGGGGGGATGGATGGAGGAATAAGCAGAACAGGGATGGGGGATGAAGAGGATGGAGGGAGAGAGAGAGAAGGGGGGATGAGGGATGAAGATGATGGAGGGGACGGAGGGAGAGAAGGCACGAAGGTGAGAAAGGGAGAGGATGGATGGATGAGAGAAGATGGGGGTAGGGAGCAGGGTGGATGGAGGAGGCAAGGGTCAGCGAGAAGGAGGGATGGAGAGAAGGGAGATGGAAGAGGAGGCAGTGGACGGAGGGAGAGAGAGAAGGGAGGGATGGAGAAGGGGGATAGAGAGAAGGAAGAGAGGGATGGAGGGATAGAGAGAAGGGAGGAAGGAAGGGATGGAGGGATGGAGAAGGGGATAGTGAGAAGGGATGGAGGAAGTGAGAGGAGGCAGTGGACAGAGGGAGAGAGCAGGGAGGAAGGGGGGATGGAGAGAAGGAGGAATAGAGAGGAAGAGGCTGCAGCGGGCGACGGGCTGGAGGAGGCGGCAGATCAGAGCTGTCAGGAGCCGCAGCTGGGAGCGGAGCGAGCCGGCGGGGGGGGGGGGCTGCCGGCCAGGTTTTCTGAAGAGAGAAGGGACGGAGGGAGTGAGAGGAGGCAGTGGACAGAGGGAGAGAGCAGGGAGGAAGGGGGGGATGGAGAGAAGGAGGAATAGAGAGGAAGAGGCTGCAGCGGGCGACGGGCTGGAGGAGGCGGCAGATCAGAGCTGTCAGGAGCCGCAGCTGGGAGCGGAGCGAGCCGGCGGGGGGGGGCTGCTGGCCAGGTTTTCTGAAGAGAGAAGGGACGGAGGGAGTGAGAGGAGGCAGTGGACAGAGGGAGAGAGCAGGGACGGAGGGAGTGAGAGGAGGCAGTGGACAGAGGGAGAGAGCAGGGAGGAAGGGGGGGATGGAGAGAAGGGAGGGAAGGAGGAATAGAGAGGAGGAGGCTGCAGCTGGCGGCGGGCTGGAGGAGGCGGCAGATCAGAGCTGTCAGGAGCCGCAGCCGGGGGCCCGAGCGAGCCGGCGGCGGCGGGGGGGGACATTTTATGATTCCATGTTTTTTCTGAGTCCTGCCCCAAAAACGGGACAAAATTGATATTTTGGTCAAAAAGACGGGACGGTTAAAAAACATTAAAAAAACGGGACTGTCCCGTTCAAAACGGGACGTATGGTCAGCCTAATTCCAGGTAACATCAAGACAGGAACCATCTCCTGAACAGTGGTGCTTTTTCAGGACAAAATAGCTTTTTTTTTAGGTCCATGTGCTATTTAGGAATCACAATTAGCAGGGAAGAGAGGCAAATTGCTTCCATGTCTCTAGGGGAAATATGGTATTATTTATGTCAGTAGTTCTCAACCAGGGGTACGTGTACACCTGTGGATTACACAGAGGTCTTCCAGGGAGTACATCAATTCATCTACATATTTGTCTCGTTTTACACCAGGCTACATACAAGGCACTAGTGAAGTCAGTACAAATTAAGTTTTCATACAGACAAAATTAGAAAGTCAGCAATTTTTCAGTAATAGTATGCTGTGACTATTTTGTGTTTTTGTGTCTGATTTTGTAAGCAAGTAGTATTAAATGAGGTTGAACTTGGGGTACACAAGACAAATCCAACTCCTGAAAGGAGTACAGTGGTCTGGAAAGGTTGAAAAACACTGATTTATGTCCCAAAGGTCCACAAGGAAGATTTTTCCACTTGCTGGAATTGTATGTATCCTTAACTACTCTACAGCTATTTTCTTCTAAATTTAAGCATGAGGTTGTCAAGGCACTGCCAGCTATGTCCCTTCAAGCCAGATTCTCAAATCCTAAATTTGGAATCCTGAATAGTAGTTATCTCTGCAGTTGTCATCCAATCAGTCTAGCCTATGTAAGCTTTCCTTTAACATCCTGCATAACATTGGAATAATTTTGAAAGAAAACTAACATCTTTTCTTCCTCCCTATTCTTTTTCCAAAATGGTGACTTCTCTGAAAAAAAACAGGAGCTCTTTTCATATAGAAACGGTTTCCACATTTTTATTTTGAACTTAATCAATGTGATCTGTACAGTCCCAAAATTGTTCCATAGGTCCAGCCAAAGCACATTGAAGCCAGTGGAAGGACATTGATTTCAATGAGCTGTGCCATCTAGATGGGAGAAAGGAGAAGTCATGAAGGAGTCTTTTGACAGCTGGTCAGTTTTGGAAAGATCAGCAAAAGATCCAGAAATATTTCGGAGCGGGAGGGGGATTCTTTGCAAGTGGGGAGAAAGGAGAGAAACAGTTTCTAAAAAGTGTATTTAGTGGTGAGATCATGAACCTATTATCTGGCCCTCATTCTGCAGAGCAAAATCTGCACTTACTCCTACAGCATGTGCAGAAGTCTTTGCAAGATTAGGGTCTATCCGAGTAGCTCTATTTAAAACTTGAACAATACCGAACCCTCAGTCTGAAGATAACCGGGTCACATAGTCCAACATGATAGCTATGAACAGAATGCTGCTCTGTAGAGTTAATCAGGGGAAAGTGAAAGGAACTCTGCTACGTATAAAGGCAGATGGCCTCAGCAGGCTTTCATGTTTAGTCAGGAGTTATTAATCTATGACCAAAAGAGCAGGTGGCTGTCATATATTGCAAGAGCGTTCCACAAATCATACAACGCTCTAGCACAGACACTGAATACCTTTTCAGGATTTCAAAAGTGGAAGATTCTGCCCAACTACACACTAATTGCACTATTTAGACAGGAGTAAAAAGAACTGGAAATGCTACATCCCACTGACTTCCATGTGACTCATTCTCCATTAAAAAGTACTATTACTTTATGCATGTATAGTAAATGTAGGAAGTTCGTTGCAGGGCAAAAGAAAGGAAATAGCTTAAAATATGAGCTACATCTGTAATATTGGATTGAAAGTATTTAATGGCCAAAGTCTGACTCCACCAGACCATTATTTTTACGGTTAGTATTATAGGAGTATGTGCAGGCCCAAACTGAAATCGGGGGCCCATTGAGCTAATCCCTGTACATACATGTAATAGAGTTCATAGGATTGCTTACAACCTGATCGGACAGAACAGACCGAGGGTGGGATAAAAGTAGTCATGTTATATCTTCCCTATTTTACAGATGCGGAACAGAGTCACAGAGTGTGCGATGGTCAGATTTCCGAGCGCTCAGGTCCCATTTAGGCCCTCAGCAACTCCCATTTACAAAAAATTACACAGGAGGTCTGGAGCTGAGCCAGACACTTAACCCAGACCTACTGCATCCCAGTCCAGTTCTTTAATGGCAAAAGCATCCTTCGGCAGTGTTGTCAGGTGTCTGGTTTTCAACTAGAATGCCCAGTCGAAAAGGGACCCTGGTGGCTCTGGTCAGCACTGCTGACTGAGCTGTTAACAGCCCGTATGGAGGAACAGCAAGGCTAAAGCAGACTCCTTGCCTGCCCTGGCTTCGTGTGGCTCCTGGAAGTAGCTGCCATGTCCAGCTCCTAGGCACAAGAGCAACCAGAGAAGTTCCGTGAGCTGCCCCCACCCCGAGTGCTGACTCTGCAGTTCCCATTGGCTGGAAAGCATGGCCAATGGGAGCTGCGGGGGTGGCGCTGTGGGTATGGGCAGTGCACACAGACGCTTGGCTGCCCCTGTACCTAGAAGCTGGACATGGCAGCCACTTCCAGGAGCCACAGAAAGCCAGGGGATGCAGGGAGCCTACCTTAGCCCTGCTGCACCACTGATTGGGAACCATCTGAGGTAAGCATCGCTTGGATGGAGTATGCAGCCCAAATGCCTCCTGCACCACAAATCCCTACCCTAGGTCAGAACCCCCTCCTGTATCCTATCTCCCTCCCAGATCCCACACCCTAACCCCCTACCCCAGCCCTGAGCCCCCTCCCACAGCCAAAGGCATTGCTGGAGCCTGAACCCCAGGCCCAGGCCCCAGCCTGGAGCCCATTCCTGCACCCCAAACCTCTCCTTTCTGACCCCACCATGGAACCTGCACCCCCTGCCAGAGCACTCACTCCTCCCACACCCAAACCCAGTGAAAGTGAGCTAGCTTGGGGTGAGCAAGCGACGGAGGGAGGGGGGATGGAGTGAGTGTGGGATGGGGCCTCGAAGAAGGGTTGGAACGGGCAGAGCAAGGGTGTTCAGTTTTGTGCTATTAGAAAGTTGGCAACCCTATCCTTAGGCTCTGACGTCCATTGACATCAATAGCAGCAGTAACTGGGCCCAACATAGACAAAATCCAGCATTTAACATATTGTTACAGTAATGCCTGTGATTTTACAGAAGTGTAACTCAAATATTAAGTAGGAAGATACAGGTCACATAAGTACTGTGCAGACATGCTATTGTGCTAAGCTTCCAATTAAAATATGGTTGAATGCAATTCAACCATATCTCACTGCAAATAAAAATTGTCCTTGAAGCTCGAGTCTTTTTGTGGTCATTAAAAAACAGCTATACTAATTTGCACAAGTAATTTAGCATGATATTTAAATCCTGGCATGTAACTATTGGGGGTTTATTAATCAAAAGGCATTTTTCCATTTTAATTCAGTTTGGCTTAATTGTTAACAAAAACCACGGTGAAAATTATTCAACAAAACCCCTTGACAAATAAAAAGGGAATCGATGTGTTTGACTTCAAACTGGATAAATTGAATCTATACCATTAACACAGAAAAGGTGGTATGTGAAAAGAGGAGGAAGTATCCCAGGGGCTGTCAGGGTAACAGGTTTATCTGATTTATGCATCTGGTGCCTTAATTCATGGAACTCTAAAAGTCTGGAGTTACAAGTCATAATTCACTGCCATCAATATGCACCTATTATGCAATAAATTCTGTAAAAGCACAGCAAGAAGATAATAAACTAAAACTACTGGAGCTTAGAAGAAATATAATGAATTAACATACATACAATGAGGAATAGTATTCTTTAGTATTCTGAGGAAAGTAGCTGTTTAATATCACTAAAACTCATTAGGAAAAAAAGCCATAGCCTTTCCTAAAATGTTATTCTGTTCCAAATCTAACTGTTCTGAAAATAAGATCCCAGTATGAATTATCCTACTTACAAATAATTATCCACTAGCAATAATTTTATTTCTAATGTATGCATGGGAGTAATATTAAAGATAACTCAAGGGAGCATAAAAATCCCTCCTATTTTCCTTCGTTGCATACAAATATTGAAATTGTTAAATTTGTGCATGTCAGGAGCTTCACCATATTACTAATTAGGTTATTTTTATACATGAAAGGAATAAAGTTAATGCTTTAATGTAATTTTTTTGGGGGTGGGAGGAGAATGGAGGGAACAAATATTCATTACTGTTGGTTTCAGAAAGTAAAAACTAAAAGTATTTTTTTAAATAATCAAAGAATCTGCTGTAGCTCAGGGAATTAGTTCTTTGTCTCTTATTCTTATGATTCCATTCTGAGTCCAGACCAATGTGTCTCCAAAATCTCTTTTGATTCTATAATCCCATGTGATCAAATGGCTAGAAAAGCACCTAAATGAAATGAAGTTCTCTCATTTCAGGTTTAATGAGAAAGTATGTGCTTGTGAAATGACAATTTTTTCTTCTAGGACTTGGATTGGCCTAAAGCTGGTCCAGCAAGCTAGTTCTTATATGCACTATGGCTATACTCAAAATTTTACTTCAACAAAAACTTTATATGGTTCCCTCACAGGAATAGGGAATAAAATGTATTCTAAACTGCAATTACAATCATCTCTGAGAGCAATTTACAGAACCATGGGAAGAGACAGCAAATGAAGGTAAAGAGTATGACTGATCATGAAACCCAATGGGCGATAAACAATTTATCATGGTAAATGATTAATCTTACAAGCTACTGAGCACATCCTCAAAAGAAGCTTTGATTTTAGAGAAGTTCCATCAGGTTAAAAAAAAATATATTGTTTCAAGAACTGAGACAGTTAAAGCAATTCAAACACTTCGTTTCCTTTTCATTATTAATATACTGGATTACTTTTTGCTTTGGTCAGTTTGGACAATGAAAACAGACTCCATTTTATTGTATAGTTACCAGGAACTAACACAATGCTATGTTTGTGTTTCAAATTGTAAGTTACTTTTTTGCCACCTCTCATAGAATCAAGAAGATCTTTCAGAGTTCTGCTTCTCAGCTATAGAGAGAGTTGGGAGTAAGGCAGTTCCAGAATATGGAATGCCATATTACAGTAGAAACCAAGGACTAAATACTACCACAATTTACACCCCACGCAACATGATTGGCTTCAGTGACACTGCATGGAGTATAAATCAAGACATAATTTCCCCATAAATTAAAATTTTAAGACACACATCTTTAATTTTGTATATAATTATAAAGATCTAATTGATGTGACATTTAATTATTCCATGCCAGATGTATGAAATTTTAAATACTAACAACTTTTAAACAGTAATTATATTAAATTCAGAAAGCTTGTTAGATGGATTAAGTTAGTCAATTTCCATTTCTTCCATATCATGTAAGATCCCTATGATAACAAACATATGCATTATTTCTCTTCCCCCCCCCCCAACACCAATTCATGTTGTAAGTTTTGCTATCTGTACAAAAAGAAAAAGGAGAAAGCAATGAAAATGACAGTGTCACACACTATAAATGACAGCTGTATGAAAAGGACAGAAAACACTTTCATCCCAGAGAAGCCTGCCATGTGTACTGTTTTGTCATCTCTCTCTCTTCCTCTCCAGTGCAAACAATTCCAGAAATCTTTAGAGAATACTACTAGTACAAACACACCCACTAGGGACCAATGAAGCATCATCCATTGTACTGCATGCATGTTTAAACAGAGGCATTATTTTAGTAAATTGCTTTCCAAGCCGACCAATTTGGCACAGGAACACTATGAAATATGGGTGTCCCAAGTGTCATGGGAGTCTTTTGGACTAAAGCCATCCTCAACGTGACTGCCTCAAAATAGACTAAATAAACTCAAGATCGCCTAGCTAAATACACTTTGGGAAAGACATCAACAGGCTCACATTGTCCTCTAATAAATATAAGTTAGCAGTGATGGTTCGAGTTAAAGGAGCTGCATCGTCCATGTCATTTACGGTCCAGCAGCAATCAAATGATTATTTTTCTTCCTGAGGCCCAAGGCAGTATTTTTTTAGTCTTTGGAAGGTAAATTGGTGTAGCAGTAAGAAAGACAACGTCAGTACCTTTAATTGTGTTAACTACTTGTCAGCAAGGTCATTAATTAACCGCAGCACCACGAGAACTATGCACATTGTTCATCACATTCTTTCCAGCTAGTGATGTTCTTTTACTGGAAGTATTTTATACTGGGAGAAGTGGACAAATTTTCAGCAAGCAAAACAAAGTTTACGTGGGGATTGGTGCTGCAATCAGTCAATGATTGCAAACTCTAACTTGAATTACTATTTATCTGTTTGCAATGCAGCCCATGGTAGGCATTTTCCAGATATAAAAGAATGGATCATCACCACCCCATGGAGCTCAGAATCTCAGGACAGACACGAGAGGAAGGGAAGGGAGGAAACAATTTCCTACAGAAATCAAGAAGATTCATTGTAGGCAATACTGAAGAAGTGTAGTTTGTAAGAGGGATGTAAAAAATGGAGAGGGTTCAGGGCATCATGGATGAGCTCAGGGAGGTTGAAACGTGTGGGGAGATGTGGAAGAAAGTACAGAGACAATTGCCTGAGACCACAAAATAGTCAGGTTAGAAAGAAACATGAGAAATCACCATGGAGTTCTCGCTCCCATGAGCCAAATCCCCACCAATCTCTGAGGAAGTGTGCAATTTCCATAAAGTGTTAGGATTTCAGCGCTGTAACCAGTGTCATGATTCAAAATACGTCATATTTTATTAATCAAACTAAACAAATCTGTGAAATAAAATCTAATACACAGAACATGTTGTCTTAAGGGTCTGTGCACAGGTCTGGTGAATAACAAACACAAAAGTCCATTGTGCCAATTGGCAAAGAGTTTACTGTTAATTACAAGTAACATTTTTCCTCACACGGGACAAAACACCTTACACTGAACACACCGCTCTCATGGGGTTTATCCACAAGAGCTAGTACGTGAGGTCTCTACTGAAATCTTGTACCTGATCAATACTCATAAGCATTATGGTGTGTGTATGGGTAATATTTAAGAAATAATGCAACTATTCTGAAAATTATGCCCTTATGGTCTTGGAGGGAAAGCGAGTCACCAGGGAATCATAGGTCTTGGTGATGGCCCATTCAAGTAAGAGGGAGCTCTCACCCCTCCCTGGCTAGCAGATTACATGATGTATTGCTCAACTGTCCACGGTTGCCACAACCCAAAAAAATCAATGGAAAACCATCAAAGACGAACTAGATCAACTGAAACCACTTGGAAGTGAAAAGGAATCAGCAATAAGGGGAGCACCCTGACTATGAGTAAAGACAAAAGACGGATTCAGTGTACCACAGGGTGGAGAAAGATACTCTCCATCCATTCACTGAGCAGCTCTGATAAGGAGTAGAGGTCCTGTCTTCTTAGGGCCAGCAAAAAGCTGCAAAAGACTGAACTTTGGGGTGAAAATCTACTTTATTAGGTAGGAAAGGTAATTATTAACAAGTGTAGACCCATAGATCATGGGGTTTTGTTTTGTATGTAACTAATGGTTCCATTTAGTTGGTTCCATCACGCTCACTTATTTCTACTTGAATCTCTATTTTCTTCAAAAAGTTTCCTTTTGTTTTACCAACACTGAACTCAGGCGCTGTGTTTGACACAGGAGCAGTGGGCTACAGTAAAACTTTTACCCACAGAAATCCCAGACCTCCATTTCCAAAGGAACAGTGTATTCAGTGATCGGGGGACTCTTTGAGGGGACTCGGGAGGCAGGGGTGCTTCTAATGTCAATCAGCTGGGCTGGGATAGCCCAGAGAAGAGTGGCTGACATACTGTTATGTTACAGAGCTAACTCCCAGCTGGCACAGACAAAGCTCTCACATACTGGAGGCAGGAGGCAATAAGGTAACTCACAACCTGGGGCACCCTGAAATGCATGACAATAACATGACTACTTTACTGGGAGGGGGTGTTAATGATTAATTCAGTGATTTGCAGCTACAGGGCCCAATCCTGTAGTTGTTACCCAGAGGCAAAACTTTACAGTATAGCGTCTCCCCAGCTCAGTATGATACATTGTTCCTCAAACCCTCCAGGGGCCAACAAGTGGGCCAGTTGAATCCTCAGACTCCCATTAATGCTTTCACTGTCAGTGTGGGCTGTACATACTGCATCACAGCATCTGATAATTGGTGGTCAGATGAGTCTCAACTTCAATGTCAGCATTTGCAACTCTTGACTCATTGAGTCCCAATGGAACTTGTGCTCCTAAATCCCTTGACACTTTTAAGACTCGCCCCCCAGAGTTAAAACTTTGGGTAGTCACTAGGCAAGCTACCTTTCACCATAAAGGTCACAATCTAGTAATATTTTCACCACTTGATATACTATCAGCAGTTACAAACCTCTTCCACGGTCTACTTTTTTATGACGCCAATCCAACAGAGCATTTAAACAGGTGAATACTCTCTATTGGACTTCAATAAAACAACTCATGTTCTTAATGTTAAGCATGTGCTTCCATGCTGGCTTCCTTAAAGGCTAATACATTAGATAGCTGTATGAAAAGGCAGAAAATAATATACTGTATTGAAATAAATGTGGCTCAAGAACATAAAGACATTTACTCAACCTAGTATGTCATGTACGTTTGAAAGGGAAAAAGTAAAATGCTTTGGTGGGGACTACCAACTCCATTATATAACGCTTATTTCTTCCAAAAAGAACTAAAACTCAATGTTTTTTTTTGCAAAAAATAGCCCACACAGCCTTAAATTGTAGATAAAACAGGGTTTAGATGAAAAAAAATATACTGATGGTTCTCTTGACCTGTAAAGAAGTTTTGAAATGAAGGACAATTCCAATTACTATCCCATTCAGCACTCTAATAGCATCTCTTTTCTTCTAAGTAGGACTGTAGGATTTGGGGAACTAGTCCTAAATGAGCCCTGAAAAAGATATCAGTGTCAGTGACTTTTAGAACCGACTTTCGTGAAAGTGCTTCAGTTTGGGTCAGAAATCACAAATCAAAAAGTGGCAGTTTTCCAGATCTTGACATCGCAGCCTCTCCCTTAGGAGAAATGGAAGTGGGCAGGGTGGCTGACTGACTTTGATGCACTGAGCCAGCATAGGAAGGCACAAGTCGGCACTGCAAGACTGTGCTGCTTGGAAGCTGGCGATGTTATTAAAGCCAGACAACAGGAAGAATATTGCTAGAGGCATTAATATTACAATAAGGCTTTGTGAGAGCAGGGGAAATGGAAGAAACAGAAACAGGAGCCAGGGGAGTAGGATCAGAAATAAATATATTATATTATACATATACATATATATTATATATATATACACACACACATACATATATATATATATATATATATATACACACACATACATACACACACATACATACATACTCTCTACAACACTTACAGTCTTACAGAGAATGCAATTTCATCTTTGTCAAGCATAATAAATGTTGTTAAAATAAAGTATATTCAGAAGATTCTTGAAATTCACAGTATATGAATTCACAGTCAAGGTATCCAAGAGAGAAATGCATCATCTTCTACTGAAGGTAGGACAAATTACTCTGAGCAGTGACAAATTATGAAAACCAGAGTAAATAAAAATCCTGAGTTTAAAAAACTTGAGAACTGTCATGAGCAAACAAACTAAGTACAGGAGAAGGAAGCAGGACTTAGTACTGCCTTGTCCTTTTCAAAAGTTGAAATCTGTGTTACTTACTGGCTGCACCAAGAGAGGTGTAAAAAGAAAGTGCATTATCATATGTATGAGGCAGATTAAAGGATATTCACAGGCTCCATTTGCTAACAAGTTTGGTGCAAAACTCAGTTTCCAATCAGAAAGACCCTGACGTAGTTTCTCAGAAAACAGATGGAAATAAAAATCTGAACCTAGGACATCTGGTGTACTAAAGTGCACATTACCCTTATTCCAAGTACTATTATTTCCAATAAATCACTGTTTTTTCTGTGAAATTACCAGAGAGTGGAGTGTTCTCTCTATGGCATGTTGCCTTTTTCTGCACATATGAATGAGCATATTTCCAATGTATTAGTCTCTAATCCTATACCAACAGGAAGGTAGCTGAAAATGATGGCATTCTCAGTTAACATATTCATTTAAAGTAGTTGTTTTGCCTTTCATGATATGTTGTTGTGTCTAGGGATACTTCAGTTTAATTAAATAAATAGAATGGATCTAGGTGCTTTCACTTTTGGATGGTAGTGGGTCCCAGCCCAAACCCTTCATTTTGAACTAGAGAACTCTTTACAGCATGTTTCCCCTTTGGGTATTTTATCTTGGAGGGCTGGTGATTACTTTAGGCTATGATAACCCTTGTACTTCACCAGCAACTATCTCTGTAGAGAGAGGCATTTTGGTTTCCAGACTGCAGAGGCATTATTTCCTGTATTGTCAGTGATATGAGGAGTCTTTATCAGCTAGGGAGCCCCAGTCCAGAATCAATCTCCAACCTGAAAAATCACCTCCATCAACTCCCAGCTTCCTGATGAGAGTTGGGCAGCCACCCGGGTTCCCAACAGGGAGATCGGCGCTCAGAGCCTCTTGTGGAAGTAGGGTTATCACGTCAGTGTAACCGGGCACTTACAGCAGTGAGAGCAAGGCTGCAATGTGTACGCTGACATAATCAGGTTGACACAAGCTGCCTTACTTCAACCTAACTCTAATGCAGACCAGGCCTAAAAACCCCTTGCTCCAAATTAAGTCAATTAGTTCTTGTCCTACCCTCAGTGTACATGGAGTTATATTTGCCTTTTTTCACAACAGCATCGCATTGTTCATCCAAATTCACTTTGTTATCCACAATATCCTTTTCTGCAGGTCCACTGCCTAGCCAGTTATTCCCCATTTTGTATTTGCACATTTCATTTTCCCTCCACACATAGTGCTCAGCACTTGTCTTTATTTAATTTCAGAATAAAAGATGAGACCAATTCTCCAGTTTATCAGGATCATTTTAAATTCTAATCCTGTCCTCCAAAAAGCTTGTGACCCCTCCCAGATTGTCATCTGCAAATTTTATAAATGGGCTCTCTACTCCATCATCCAAGTCATTAGTCAAAGTATTGACTTGTACTGGACCTAGAACAGACTCCTGCGAGTCCCCTCGAGAGGTCTCCCCACTTTGACAGTGAACAATTAATAACTACTCTGAATACAGATGTAATTTCATCTAGACCATATTTTCTTTGTTTTATTATGAGAAAGTCATGTGGATTGTGTCAAAGGCC
This sequence comes from Sternotherus odoratus, assembly GCA_032164245.1. Lineage (NCBI taxonomy): Eukaryota > Metazoa > Chordata > Testudines > Kinosternidae > Sternotherus > Sternotherus odoratus. The sequence goes on from JAVMKO010000009.1 coordinate 25,235,685, forward strand.
TCACTAGAGTCAAGATATATCACAGCTACAGCTGTATTGAAGTCAATGGAGCTGCACCTATTTTACACCCACTAAAGATCTGGCCACATGTCTTTGGCATACCTTGAGGGGAGTAGTCGGGAGTTGATTATTTTCCATTCAACAACAGAGAAAAGTCTAATGTTCAGTTCATGACTGCAAGATGCAGGGCTGGCTTTACCTTCTTTGCCACTCCTAGCAGCTCAAGAGGGAAGGTTGTTGAGCTGCTGCAGGCGTGCCACCAAAGAGGAAAGAGCGGCTTTCAGCAGCAACTCCACTGAAGAGGAATGATTGTTGAGCTGCCGCTCTTCCCACTTTGGCAGCATGCCTGCGGTGGCTCACCACTCTTCCTTCTTCAGCGGAGCTGCCGCAGCCATGCTACCAAAAGCCGCCTGAGTGCCACCCTAACGGTGCCCGGAATACCCCCACCACCACTTGCCGTCCCAGGCACCTTCTTGCTAGACTGGTGCCTGGAGCCGGCCCTGGCAAGATGACAACATATAAACCTGCCAGCTTGAGGCCTTATCCATGCCCTTAAGTTTCAAAATCTTGTCGAGGATAGCATCAAAAAACCTCTTACCAATGAAAGATATTCTCTCACCCAGCTTGACTCTCTAATATCCTGGGACCAACAGGGCTACAACATTTGTTTTCCGTGGCTGCTTGAATACATGAATGTTATTCAGCTACACACATATCCTGCTACGGTATTAAAAATTAAAATCTACAATTGGGCCCAGGTCAGAATTCCAGATCTGAGCACCCCTGGTATTTAGATCCAGAACAATAGGGTCAGATCCATCTCTCTTAGGTTCTCACTTTCCATTTCCAGTGTTTGGAGAGGGAAATGTCTGCACAATGGAGGGGAGCATATAGGCCCTAACAAGCAATTTTATTTTTTTTTACAAAGGAAACACTGAATGTGCCAAGACAATAGGAATTAAGATGATACTGGAAATACTACTCAACTTTTCTAAAAATTATCTGGGACTAATACACTTAACAAAATTTACAGCCTTTTATAAATTGGTAAAAATAGCTCCAATTCATTAAAATTCCTCCTTTTTGACCTACTGCTTTTTTAAAAAAACACAACACAGTCTGGAAAAATTACTAACAAGGCACATGTTGAAATGAGATGTGTTTGCAACCCAACATCCACAACCTTGGTAGAATGACCACAGGGTAGATTGAGTCAGTATTGAGTAGTATGATATACTGACATATCTCCCAGCAGTACCCCACAGGTGGAAGTTAATCAATTCTATTTCATTGGGGGGCGGGAAGGAGATAGAATAAAATCACTTGTTTCTACTCAATCATATTCTTAACAAAAGGTATGTTTGCATATCTCAAACATATAACCTGGTGCAGTACAGAGTAATTTGATGTAATCAAATTTGACACACTGTATGTTTTTATGTTACAAATTTACGGAGACATGTTTGAAAACAAAACAGGCTAGAAGAGCCTTATAAATACACACCACAGGGTAGTCAGAAATACTAACAATTTTGGGAGAGTACACTAAAAGCAAGGAAAATTCTTTCCGATTTTCATTTGATGCTAAAACTGAAAGGCACTTTCTATTCTTCAGGAAGAAAGGTGCATCCATTTTGTGACAACATATACAAAATAAAATCTTGTTAAAACCTTGAGGATATATTTACTTTACTCCAGATTTCATATATTTGCTGAAATAAAGTATTGTTTTAAGAGCATTTTTTCTTAAAGCTGCCAAAGAAATAACTTAGGCTATATAGCGAGTGTACAGATAATGAAGAGCATCATGCCAGCTTTAGGGAAACATCTATTTAAACTAATGCACGACTCTACCATAAGGTTTAGGCAGGCTGTTCAGATTGTCAATTCCTCACAGTAGTGCTGCTTTAAAAAACATACGGAAGGATAGTCATGTTCTTAAGGCACTTAACAGAGATTCTGGAGACCTGGATTTTATCGCTGAATCTGTAACCGACTTCCCTTGTGGCCTTGGGCAGGTGACACACAGACAGATTTTTCATAATCTACTGAGTTGCAGGTGCCCAGTCTGAGGCAATTTGGGCAGGATTTTCAGAGCTACTGAGCATCTTCCTCCCCCATTGACTTGAAAACGTCAGTTTTATACTTTAAATATCTCACAGATAGTTAAAAAAAATAACCTACAAAACCTTACAACACAGTAATCTTCATCTCATCCACTACTCAATCTTCTTACGTTAAACTATGGACATACTACTAGCAATATAGATCAGTGAAGTAATTGTGCCCCCAAAAGTTGGGCAAGGGGAAAATAGAGAAATTCCCCTGCATCACTAGGACACTATCCCTTAATTGCAGCCCAAAACAGATTTAAACATAGGTTCCTTTCCCTCCACTCCCCATTGGGGGGAAAAGGGCTTCCATCCCTTACCTAGGTCTCCTTTTCCTAGAGAGCAGTCTTTGAAGGGCTTCACATCCTGGGTCAGAACAGCATTCAGATAGTCTGCTCAGTATCAACCTCCCACATCACACTCCAGCCTCTCTGCTTTCCCTTCCAGACTTCTTGTTATATACACTCTTCCCAGAATTCTCTGTTTCCCACAGATCCTTCCCCACAATGTCTCCTCTCCAGACTTTCCTCTTCCTTCCCCAAACTCACCAGCTCATTCTCCCCAAAACTGCCAAGTTTTGCACAGCTCAAAGGGCTGTATTTTGTGCCAAATTATTTAATGACCTGCTATTCCTGTTTGCTGGGGGTTAGTAGTTGAGATCTCTGTGGAGGTCTGCTAAGGTTTTGATGTGAAGTAGGGAATAGTCTGAGGTCTAGCTGAGGGAGCCTGGTGCTAATATTGAGGCCCCCATCCCTATGTCCTCAACAGCTGGGCTACCCACACTGCTGCTTTCCTCTTTAGATCCAGCAGGGTTTGCAGCCTGAGGGGAGGTAGACAGGCCACCCAGGCTGCCCCAAGCCAATCCTCTCAGGGGGAGTCCTTTACGTTCTAGCAGGGGGAACTGCAGCTGGTGGGATGGGTGACATTCAGGCTGAACTCTCAAGAAAGAATGGGAGGGCTGCCAAATGCACAACAGGGCTCTTCCCCAAACCCCTCATTTCCTTCTTTCCTATCTTGCATTTGACCCTAGCCTCTCTCTCCCAGCCCTTCAAGCTTTTTGTCTCTTTCCCCCCTGTTTCCCTCCTGGCTGCTGCCCTCTCCCCCCTCCCCCCATCACCCTCTCCTATACTCATGCCTGTGTGTCTCCTTTAGCTGTGCCACCACTTGTAGCTAGCCCTCCAAAGTAGAGTGTTAAGACAGCAAATGTGAAAAATTGGGATGGGGGGGGGGGGAGTATAAATAGAAGCCTATATAAGAAAAACACCCAAAAATTGGGACTGTCCCTATAACATCAGGACATCTGGTCACCCTACTCCAAAAGAGAAGCTGCTGCTTCTGCTCTTCAAATGCTCAGGGCCAGCAGGAGAAGAACCTAAGCAAAGAGTTAATTAACAAGCTGCAGGGTCCTGCAACCACACAATAGAGCAGTCCTTGCTGGCCAAGTGGAGTCTAACAGTACATAAGTGGTAGGTGGGCTGAGAAAGTCTGCTCAGCTCAGCTTTCTCCAACAACTAGCTGTCCCCACAACTAGAAGTATGGGGGGGGGGGTTCGCCCTGCCCTATAATCACACATGGCTGACGTGATCCCTTCATTGCCCATTTTTGTTCTATTCTTGTGAGTCATCAGAGCTGGAAGGAAACTTCTACCCCAGATGAGTTCAAAATGGCTCTGGCAGGGGCAATCCACTCAGGCCTCTGTGATACCCACAGACTCAACAGGCTGACTGTGGAGGGAAGGGTGACCAAGTTGAGCAGTTGGGAAATGTGTCTAGTCCAGCTCTCGCGTTGGAGGATTGATAGTAAAAGAAAACATTACACCCCAGTTAGCAAGAGGACATGTTAGAATTTCCAACATGCCCTGTCACATTAGCTCAGATTTAGGACTTTGAGCACTGCCACCAATTATTCTTGACCCTTATTTTTTCCATGATTATGTATCTAGCTTTTTACACAAAGCTCTGCACCATAGTATCTGAGTGCAAATAAAATACTTTAAACACAGATACTAGCCTTAATCGCCAGGGAGGGTAGATCATTTGTGAAGTAGAAGTTTGTGTTTTATGTATCCTGGTGAGGGCTAAGCACTTACACAATACCAGCAACAAGGATCATTCTCTGAGACATAAATCAAAGGGGAAGGGTGTGAGAAGAGTTTTATTACTGCTGGGGAAAATGTGTCTATGCTGTCTTTTTAAAGTCACTTCACTGTTAAATAGTAACCATGGTGCAATATGAATGTAGATGGAAGGAAAGCAAGTCACATTCCTTAGGGACCCTGAGGTAGAATGAATAAATATAAACAGAAGCTGGATACGAATTTATAAACAGCTGCCCAGTTTGCCTTAAAGGTAACTTCTACTTTTAACTGGGTGACCATCAAGTGTGTGCATCATCTTCCCACCGTTTTACACATATAAGCAAGTAAGCAAACACTTGATTATACATTTATTGTAATTTTTTTCTTTGGTTTTTTTTTTCTAGTAATGAATCAAATGAGCTTGAATTCTGAAAAGTGAAAAAAATTGACAGTGAATAGTTTCTCCCCCCAAAGAAAGGCTACAGGATGAGATTTTAGTTTGGCACTTGTATTGCAGTAGCAACCAGAAGCCCCAGTCACGGAGAAGGACCCCACTGTCCAAAGCGCTGTGCAAACACAGCACAACCAGATAGATTATAAGCTCTTTGGGGAGGGACTAAGTATAAAACGAGATAACAGGTAGAATCTAAGAGGGGCAAAATATTTTGAAATGTAAAATAAAATCTAAGGAAAATATGATTTTTAATGCCATTCATAAGCAGCAGAGGTAGCAAAATGTATGAGATTGTTTGGTCTACATTATCTGCCTAATTCTAATAATAAAACTACCAATTTGGTGAATGCTGAAGCTTTAAAAAGTGAAACATCTTCAGTGTAAATGTACTACCATAGAAAATAGCCAAGTCAGTTCAATTAGCATCTGAGGAGAGGGTGTCATAAAAGGAGTAAATTGAGAGACTTATCAGAATAGATATTTCCTTTTATTTAAGCTTTCCCACCTTTTGAAATCAATTTGATGTACCAAAGTATTATTTTCCGCTTTCCTGTTACAAGACATTGTACATAAATTTCCAACCTGGAAATAAAAGCAAAGAAAATGATCTTGCATTTTCTAATTAACCCCCCCTAATTAATCTAATTAATCCTAGAAATTGGATGAAGTATATACCTGCGTGGTAGATATGTTAATTTGAAAATGAAACGGTCACTTCATTAAGACCACTGTAGTAAAAAGCAAGGCAGGGTCCAGTTGTCTGATAACTTTAATACAAAAATGATAAATCTTCTAGTAAATTGTCACAGTAGTTTTGGTTTTTCTTTTCTTATTCACAGTAATAATTTTGCAGCAATACCATATTGAAACTGCAGGGTCAGGACTTGGCAGGGAGAACATTTGGTGGTGATGTACAACCACTGCATCCCTTGACCTCAATAGATCACAAAATGGATCACTTTTGTAGTTGGTAGCATTTCTTTTCTGTATCAGAAATGAACCAAGTCTACGCACAGGGCTACTGCACACCATGCTGGTGGGATGAAATGCTGCTCCCCCCGAAATCAATGGGATAAGGGCTATTGACATAAGTGGGGCCAGGATTTCACCTGCTGTCTTTACAATAATGAAATCTGCAGTGATGAACATTTGTTTTTGTTTAAAATTCCATGGCAACTTTCCCATTAGTAGTTACGCCAGCCCTATTTCCTAGCTAAATTCAAACTCTCATAATTACATCCCATCTCTCTGAACCTGATTTCACAGCACAGTATAAGTAGGTCCAATCTTCTGCACCTCCAGCTTTGCACAGGCATCTAGTGATCCTGAATACACTGAAGCAGCTGCATTCCACCCCGAGGTGCCTGATTTCACTGTAGTATTTATTATCCATGTAGTGTAGTAAAAGTGTTTTCATCGCTTTACAAATGATAAAATGAGCTGGACATACTAATTAGAGAGCAAGAGAGTGTGCACACTTTCCTGGCCCAAAGAGCTTATGGTCTAAAAGGACAAATGGCACCAACAATTGGCATGAGATCATTATAACTGTAAAGATTTGCAGAACACATGGGTTTTCAGATTGTTTATGAATCAGAGGGAGGAGCCTTGGAGTACATTAACTGGAACACTGTTCCAAGCCAAAGAGACTGAAAGGTGGGACTGAAGGAAGGAGACAGAAGCTGCATGTTCCCTCCGGGTTCAATGGGACTGATTCTATTTTACTCTACGGTTTCTTTACACTTCTTTGTAACATACATCCATTTTAAGGCCTTGTTATGTTACAAGAGTGGTGTAAATCTTAATGTAAAAGACAACCAGGCCCAGTGAGTGTGGGACATGGTAAAAAGCTTTTGGATCCTTGAGCAGAGGACTGTTATATAAATAGAATGATTTATAAATAGATGGAAATCTTTACTTTAAAGGCCATAGGAGGAATGAAGGAGCATGTGATGGAGTGACATGGGCACTGAAGTACACAAACCACAGATAAAAGCAGTTAACCTCAGAGGAGGTAAATCAATTAATTTTTATGCTTCTATTAGGCCTCTCCAACACTTCTGCATCACATTTTGTGCCCAAACCACTTTTGCAAACCAAACTATAAAGTAGGCTAGATTCACTTTGTGTTTTAATGCAGATGTTCATCTTTTACACATAGTATCATCTTACCAAAACTCACAAAGCTCTACAACAGCAAATGATGCTGCCTACTACAGTGGGTTCTGTACTGTGAACCATTTCTTCACCGCATGCCCAAGAGGAGCCATTTCTAAAGATATTTTCAAGCATAATGTGATTATTAGAAATGATTGACTGACTTCCTGCCATCTTACCGTTTAGTTGCTCCTGATTTAGTACTTAGACAGCCTATTGTGTGTAATGAGGATATTTAGACTGAGTGTGGGATTGACAAAACATCATTTCTTTCCCACTGAGTAGGCTTTTTGTAAAAACTCTCCCAATACTATACAACTGAAGTACACTGGCACAAGTTTGTACAGTACATCCTACCTTTGCTTCTGTTTCTTCACAGGCCTGCTGTATTTTAAGCAGCATCGTCTTGCTCTACATAGGAACAAATTCATCTGAGCCTTTCAGAGGAACAGCATAATGCACCATCCTGAAATATACTGTACATTTGGAAGACAGATTATCTCAGCTCTTGGTAACAAGATTCACATCAGCTTCAGGGTTAAACCCTGGCAAAGACCCTTAGGGCTGAAAAGACTGCTGGGGACATTTGCAATAGCAGAAAACAGCCACAAAGTCCCCTCTGTCAGGGACCTTCACAGCCCTAGGAAGCCAACTGCTCCCTAAGCACACCCAAAAGCAGCCTTCACCTGTGCACAGACTGCAACTTAACATTGTCATCACACCCTCCCTGGCAGAAAAACCAAAGGCAGACAGATGGTGGTAATACAACTTGGGATGAATCCCACCTGGGGCAGAGGGGGGCCAGCTGACACGGTGAGAGATAATTTATGCCTGTCTGCAACAGCTTGGGGCACTCCACCCTAAAGCATTAAATATGCAGGAGCTATGTGCCTGTCATGGCACATGCTAAATAATCCATTGTCTGTTTAGCAACATGCTTCTTTCAAACAATAACCCAGGGATGCCGTTCTAATGCAAACGACTCAGACGCATGTTTGTTTCCTCTAGCTGTCTAGCAGGGGCATTGCTGGGCTAGAGCTTATAGAGTCGTCATGTCATATTGCTGCTGCTGGTCATCCTTTGACTTGCACTCACCCATGCTGGAGTGTGTGGCTAAGCAGGCTAATTGTAAGCAGGGAGGCTGGTGCAATGGGGTCAGCCTGAGATTTAGGATTATGCTGATCACTGCATAACTGGTCATCAATAAAAAAATGATGATAGATCTGGTAATTGAGAAGACACTGCATTCTCCTTCCATCACCCAGATCAGTGCTAACACAGTTAACTCCTGAGCTACTCTGAACTGCATGAGGTGTAGGTGACAGCATACAGCCATTTAAAATCAGCTATGCCCTGCAATAGCAATTAAAGCATCATTATCATTATCCAGCTATAGCTAAGTGGGCAGGCCCAGGGCAAGTCAGCAGCATTAAACCAGCCCAGCCTCTGCTGGAGGGGCTCCTTATGCAGCCAGAAATCCAAATCTACCCTCCCCAGGGGAACCCCTAGTCGTAGTGATCAGCAATTGCATGGCTGCCACCATCACCCTAGGTGTGAATGCCTCAGCTTCCACTGTAGACATGAGCTGTTCCCCTCCCACAAATGCATCTACAGGGTTGAATCTAGCCCCAGGAGTGGTGAATGTATTTATAATAGTCATTAATCCTCAGTTATCAATTTAAGCACACACAGCAGTCTTTCATCACCTGTATTTAACTCATTGAGAACACATATCCCAAGCTGCCTCCTTAGATGCGAAGCAGTTCCCAAAGCTGTTAAGCCAGACTTGTATCAGAAGTCATTTTCTCAGCAAGACATGTTTTAACTGAATGCACTAAATGGGATTAAAGAGAGTAAAACATAGCCAAATATAGCTTGTGGGTGTGCTGCACCCGCTGAAAGCGACTGATTCCTGTAAGCACTTGGGAACAGCAGACTGCTGTGCTGTTCACTGTAATCTTGCTGAGAAAAGAGAAGTCCTTAGCCTCAATTAAGTTCTTGTAGTTCATCACTCCCTGTGATATAAGGCCGTGTTAGTAAGTGTACAGTAAAAGAACAGGTAGGCTAAATGTCAGGAAAATTTCCTACCAGTAACATCTGTTAAACTGAAACCGTCTGTAAATGGAAATGGTGGATGTCCCATTGCTTGCGTTACTTAAAACTGGACTAGACAAAACACTGGCAACTATACAATAGAGAGCAATCTCTATTGGCAGTTGACCTAGATGTATTGAGTCTTTTCCAGCTCTAGTTATCATGGCTGTGTGTTTACTCTATGTTGTAAACCCAATTTGCCTTGTTACATTACAAAGTGACAAAGATGTCTTGGTGTGATGCATTAAATTGCAGTTCTACTCTGCAAAATGACTGTAAACATGAAATTGTCAGGTCATGTGTTGATTACACATGTTCTCATGCACAATCACCACCAGTAGTAAAAATGCTGTAGGCCAAATTGTCCTCAGTTAAATCCATGCAAACTTTGCTTATGGCTAATCGGATCGGACAGATGTATCTGAGGGCATCATTTGAAGATAATGGGGTTGCACAACTGTAAGTGAGGGCATAACTGAGCTTGCAGAATGGTGATGATGTGTGAAAAATAAAGTAACCAGCTTGGCTTTCAGATCTCAGGTACATGTTAAATGGCTGAGAGCTGGAGGAGCAGAAGTGAAGCAAAATACTTTTAGGCAATACAGTGAGGATATCTGAGATAGAATCAGTGAAAAACCATAAACACGGGAACTCTCACTGCCATTTTTCTTTACTTTTGTTTTTAAAAAATGTAAGAAAAAAGCCAAGTTTTACTCAGGTTTGAGAGTTTCTTGCTTGTCATGAAACAAACTTTTTTTTCCCCAGAAAGGCTGCACACAGCATAGTAATCCCTGTTATTAAAACGGTATTTTTATTCAGCTACATGACATCAGTGAATAAAGGAAGCCTCTCCCAAAGGATAATACAAAATTCAGAAAAAAAGAAACTCAGAACCTTAGAAGTTCCCCTCTTAGGAAAAGTTTGTAGGCTTATGTGGCTATGACAAATCAAACTAAAAGAAGAGTAGAGAAGATTTCTGTATATTCCTTAACTACTAGGGTCCTGGAACACTTGAGTGGATACAGCTACTAGACAGAAACCTGTTACTCAGTGTAAGAGAACGACACTAGGGCTCGTCCCCTAGCGGGGCGGTGGGGCACCACACCGCCTCGCTCTTACCTCCTGCCGGGTTGGGGAATACCTGGTGCGTAGTTCGAGGGTTCAGCTTAGGCTAAGCCTGCAGTTCAAGAGGCCCAGGCCCTGGGGCAGGGCGGGCAACAAACACACCCAAGAGAGTCCGAGCTTAGGCCCTTAGGCAGGGCTGAGCAACAATAGTTCAATAAGCCCTGGCCCTGAGGCAGGGCGGGGCAGCAACAAACACAAGAGAGTCAGGGCTCAGGCCCTTACGCAGGGGCTGAGCAACATTAGTTCAATAAGCCCTGGCCCAGGTGTCTGGTAGAGGGGGAGACTGCCACCCACATATAAGGGTGGCAGGAGGGACGCAGGCTCACCCACTCCATTGCATCCCAGTCCGGGGCCCTAGCAGCGGAAAAGGACCCACTGCAGTCAGTGGGGATCCTGACCGCAACACACTGACATGGGTTCTGAGTCTCCCCCCGGGCTGCTTCCAGAATCCCCCTCAAGTGGTACCTGGGTTAGTCCTGAATCCTCGGGGTGCTCTCGGGTCATGGGCTCCTCGGAGTCGCTATCGGGGGGGCAGGTCCAGCAACTCCTCTGGATACCCGGCAGGCGGTACATACGGCTCGGCCTCCGGGTAGATGGCTTGGGATAGGCTGGGCGGCCCCTCAGAGTAGCGGCCGCTCGGCAGGCTCGGCCAGTCCCCCTCTGGGTAGATGGCTCGGGGTAGGCTGGGTGGCTCCTCGGGGTAGTGGCCGCTCGGCAATCTTGGCCAGTCCTCCTCTGGGTAGCGGCCGCAGGGTAGGCTCGGCCAGACCGCAGGCTCTGGCTGGCTTGCGGTAGTTTCCCAGGCAGGAGCTCCACCAGGAGCGTCTGGCTCCTCCGGTGTCTGCCTCCCGAGTGAGCTCTGGCTCCAGGCTTTTATACTTCCGGGTCGACGCTGTGACCTCTGGGGGGGTGGGCACAAGTTTCTCTAGCTCCGCCCGCTTTGGTATCTGGGGAGGCTTGTTCCCTAATGGGGTGGTGGGGCACCACACCGCCTCGCTACACTCATTAAGTTAAACAGATACAGGCCTGATCAAAAACACATTGAAATCACTGGAAGGATTCCCATTGACTTGAACGAGCTTGTGATCTGAAATGATATGCACTGTTCTACTTTACCCGGCAGCACTTAAGATGAAGTAAATTAAATGAAAACTTCCCTGAGTAAAAATTCAACAGGAACTTGAATAATATGGGAATATCAGCCCATGTGCTTGCTAGACCATTCACCAATCTCTAGGTTGTCTGTCTTTTGGGAAACACTGTTTTTCTGATATCAGGGGGTAGCTGTGTTTGTCTGTATCCACAAAAACAAGGAGTCCAGTGGCACCTTAAATTTCTCTACATAATTTCAAAATTGGGTAATAAATAGTTTATCTGTAAGGCTGACCACAAGTCATTGGGGAAAAGGGAGGGGATTATAGGCTATTCAGCCAAAATTCAATACCCAGAAAGATAATGGAATAAATTATTAAACAATTCATTTGTTCAAACCCAGAGGGTAGTAAGGTGATAAGTAGTAGTCAACATGAATTTGTCGAGAACAAATCATGCCAAACCTACCTAATTTTCTTCTATGACAGAATAGCCAGACAGAATAGACATCCTCATATGTCAACTAGGAAAATATGGTTTAGATACTATAAGGTGAGTGCACAACTGTTTAAAAGGCCATACTCAAAGTGCAGTTATCAATGATTTGCTACCAAATTGGAATATGTTTCTAATAGAGTCCCATCAGGGTCTGTCCTGGGTCCAATACTATTCAATATCTTCAACAACTTGGAGGCTGTCGTGGAGAACATGCTTATAACATTTGCAGATGACATTTGGAGGACAGAATTAGAATCCAAAATGATCTTGATAAATTGAAGAAAAGGTTAGAAGTCAATACAATGAAATTAGATAAAGACAAGAGCAAAGTCCTACACTTAAAAAGGAAAAAATCAAATTCACAAACGCAAAATGGGGGAAAACTGGCTAGGTAGCAGAAAAGGATCTGGGAGTTACCGTGGATCACAAATTGAATATGATTCAACTGTTTGATGTTACAGTGAAAAAAGCAAAATTAATTCTGGGACATATTAACAGACCACCTTATGTAAGACATGGGAGGTAATTATTCTGCTTTACTATGTACTGGTGAGGTCTCAGCTGGAGTCATTGTCCAATTTTGGGCACCACACTTTAAGAAAGATGTGAACAAACTGGAGACAGTCCAGAGGAGAGGAACAAAACTTATATAAGTTTTTAGAAAGCATGGTTTATGAGGAAAGGTTGAAAAAAATTGGCATATTAATCTATAGAAGAAAGAACTAAAGGGGGACATAACTATCTTCAAATGTATAAAAAGGACAATGATCAATTGTTTTCCATGTCAACTGACAAGAAATAACAGGCATAGTTTCCAGCAAGGGAGTTTTAATTTAGATATTAGAAAAAACTTCATAGCAAGAAGGATAGTTAAGCACTGGAACAGATTGCCTAGGGAGGTTGTGGAAACCCTGTCACTAGAGGTTTTTAAGAACAGCTTTGAGAAACACCTGTCAGGGATGGTCCAGGATGAGGCACACTTAGTTCATCCTTAGCATGGGAGGAACAGACTATATGACCTTCTGAGGTCCCTTCCAGAACTACATTTCTATGATTCTGAGCAAGAAAGAAGTAACATTTTTTCTCCACCTTTAGTCAACAGTTGTGGCTGCCCCAGGCACTCAGTAAATATGAAAGGTAGATTTTTTTTCTCCCTTCAGTCCTCTGTTAGACTGTTTAGAGATAGGGATCTTTTCATGAACTTATGAAAAGTTTCAGTCATCCAGCCGGGGATCAGAAGCAATATAAAGAATGAACAGCAAATAGTTGAAGTGAACAGTTTTTGAACTGTGTTGTTCATGGGGATACAAGATTAAGGGGTAATATAAGAATAAAATTTGCAACAACTGAAGTGAACATATTCAGTGCAGACAAATCAAACATTTGTTTGAACCCTATGGTATAAAAAGATGGAAATATGTTTTAGCTGGATACTTCATTTCCTGCCCTAAACTGTTGTGTAATGTTGCTGTGCATAGTTGAACAGTTAGATTATTCCACCCCAGAGATAGCAGCCCTTCAGTGATTCCTGTGGGTACACTACAGTCCGTAAAATAAGATCAACTGCCTCTGTGTCAATATATACTTTAGCTGCAGAAGAATTTACCAACTTAATATGCAATTTCCATATAGAATAGTGTATTGAGAAATGGAAATTTAACTCCTTTGTTCCATGATTGTTTCAGCTGACATATCGTTTCAGCTCTAACTAACCTTCAAGGAACTGAAGGCTTGGAAATTACGACCTGACATTTCCACACTGAATTATAAAGGTAATTGCTGTACAGCCACAGTTCAAGTAGTACAAGCATCAATACTGTTAGCTAATGCTAAATGTAAATATTATGTTTTTCTGGTGCCCTACTTGGAAAAGTAGACATTAAAGAGCAAACAGAACATATCCCTCAGGGGAGTGTTGAATGAGGGAAAATATAGGTAACTGTGCTTTAATATGCAGTTTCCTCATCATAGTTTGTAGGATATTGTTAAAGAAGATGTCTTCCCTTTTCCAGGTACTGTACATTTGAACCTGCAGAATTCATACCCTCAGTTGAAATGAAGGCACAAATCTGAGGATTTACACTTCTACTATGTGATTGTGCGTGCAAATCAGATCTAGGGTCAAGTATTCTGATTTTACAGTTTCTTTTGCAGTCACAAACTGCTCACAAAAAGAGAAGCTGAGCTAGAATAACATTTAAGTCATGGTAACAGCAAAAACTAAAATCCCAGTCTAGGCTGAAGCCCCTTTGATGGAGCGTTGTACAAACACATAGGAAAGATACAGCTCCTGCATTTAGATTGCTGTTTTTTCAGGGCAATGGTCATGCCTTGTACCAGGGGTCAGCAACCTTTCAGAAGTGGTGTGCCGAATCTTCATTTATTCACTCTGATTTAAGGTTTTGAGTTCCAGTAATACATTTTAAAGTTTTTAGAAGGTCTCTTTCTAGAAGTCTTTAATATATAACTAAACTATTGTTGTATGTAAAGTAAAAACGGTTTTTAAAATGTTTAAGAAGCTTCATTTAAAATTAAATTAAAATGCAGAGCCCCCAAGAGCGGTAGCCAGGACCCAGGCAGTGTGAGTGCCACTGAAAATCAGCTCACGTGCTACCTTAGCACGCATGCCATAGGTTGCCTACCCCTGCCTTGTACAATAGGGTCCAGCTCTTGATTGGGTTCTGTTGAACAAACCCCCTCACTGAATTGATTATGACAATGCCAGTGATGTACAGTGGATTCTGAAGCCAACAATACATACATGCAATTTGAATTATTCCCTCCACGCTTCACTCATCTATGCTCAGTGTTATCAACTAGTGCATTGCACAAATACTCGGCTTTCTGAAATCCTTCTGAATTTCCTAGATTAGACTAACTTGAATAATCCTGTGTTATCAGTAGCTTTCATCACTTTGCTATTTCACTCCCCTGCCTTCCCCACCATCACATTTACTTTCAGATCATTGTTAAATGTACTGAACATCACCAACCTCAGCAGTTATCCTTGGGGCTCCCCACTATTAACCTTGTTCTGCACATAAACTTGGCCATTTATTTTTGCTCTTACTTTATAATCACTTAACCAGTTTTTAATCTATCTGTGGACTAACCCACTCATCCCATAGCTACTGGCAATCTTTAATAGTCTTCTGTTCAACTGCTGAGAAAGCTAATATATAAAATTCATCAAGATTTCAACAGCCTCCTTTAGGATTCATTTAAGATTGTGCATGAGGAAAAGAAGAGATTATGTGAGGTTCTTTACTTATTCCTTTTATGAACTTGCCTATGCTCAGCATTTGCGGCTGACTAGCAAGCCGTGCACATACTGACTATAATAAAACATATTGTATAAATATGCTAACCAAAGCCATCTGACATTTATTATGGCAAATATTCATTGCAAATTTAGTTCTGTGTTGTCATGAAGGTGCAAACCCCCTCAAAAGGTTAGATTTAGGGTCCGAAATTTGAATTCACACCTTTGCTTAAATTAACTGTGACCAGCCTTTGGAAACAAATGCACCTTTAACTGCAGTGGAAACTACCTTTCCAAGCTTGCAAGATGCTGGGGGTTGCTGGCAGTAGTGGTGGTATCAGATATTACCTTTCTTTTTACGATTATAGATTTGAAACAATTGATGGTGGAAAAGACTGTACATTTGTTTGATAGATTAAATTGTTTCTAATAAATGATTAGCTAAACTGTCCTGTCAGGGATGCCATTACAATGCTGTGTGTGTGTGTGTGTGTGTGTGTGTGTGTGTGTTCAATTGCACACTTGCTCTGTATGCCTACTATTGCAAATCTATATGATAAACAGGATTAAACAGGCTAAATAGTTGGGTAGAAATAAGAGTGTGCCCTGATTATTAAAAGACAGACTTCTGTTATAAGCTAGTTTTCATACAGAAGAAAGTCAGTTGAGGCAACTTTTATTTAAGTTGTGCTGACTATAACAGAAAGTTCCTGATATAATGACCATTTTAATTATATAGATTCTTTTAATCTTAAGAAACTCATAAATCTGATTATAGCACCATCCAAACACTAGATAGAAGCAAAGACAATCTCTGAGCTGAAAAGATAGAGGGAGGGAGATAAAGGCAATTAAACTAGGCCTCATGAATTATAGGCAAGGACGCAGTATATAAAAGTCCTAGAACTTGACTGGATCAGATGGCCAAAAAGACCCAACTAAGCATAATTTTTTTATTGACTTTTAAAAATTCTCCAGAGAAAGACATAAATTACTTCTAGTATTGACCCACTACTTAATTTAAAACATCTGTACCCAAAAGCTTTTTTGGAGATCTCTGATAACATAAAATCTGATCAATATAGCTCTCCAAAAATGGTGGCATTGTGCTTTACACACATCCTCAATGGGTGCCAAATTTTCACCCTTCTTCCAATAAACCATCCCCAAAAATTTCAAATACCATCCCACTGTTTTTGCATGCCCATAAAAAGCCGAGGCATATTTTTCAGAGGCATTTTCTGAGGCCAGTTGAAAATATGGCTCACTGTGGTATTGGTTTAGTTTACAAACATGCTTTTATTACCATCAGCATCACGGAGCCCATGTAGCTGTGAAAAAGCAACCTATAATTTATTCTGTTTCATGCTTCAGCAAGCAAGTTGCTAACTATGTTTTGATTTTAAAACCTTTATTGTTGGCATTGTTTGGCAGTCTGTTCCAAGCCAGTTTTAATACTTTGTATATTTTCTTCTCAAACCATAATTCATCGGTCCTAATATGATTGCATTTAACAAAGCAGGACAAACAATTTCCTTTTCAGATAATTGATCCACACAACTAAAACACCATCCTCCATTCAATAGCTCTCATGCCAAATTACAATTGATAATCTGAAGCAAATTGCAAATAAGAGGTTGGATCAACTGGGTAATATTTAGATATTATTTATTAAGTGACTTAAGAATTTAAAAGCCTAAATCCCATTTTCAAAACTGACTTACCAATTAATTGATTTCCAAAGATATTTAAACACCTGAAAAAACAGGATGGTGCTTCTCTCAATGGGAGTTAGGTACAAAGTGGGATTTTCAAAAGTACCTATCTGCATCTTTATTCACCTAAATTACTTTAAAAATTTGGGTCTGTGTCATTTTTGAAAATGAGACTTAGGCACCTAAATCAGCTAAGAGGTGTTTTGAAAATTTTACCCAGGGGATCCTAAATCACTTTGGCATTTCTGACCCTTTTACCCACCTGCATGAAGATGATGTACCTGTACACTGTATGTGAGTAAAAACCTGCATATCAGCCTTGACATAGAATAGCCAGTTCTGGTCGAAACTCAGATGCCTAGCAACTCTACTGTTATTCCCTTTCCTGCAAAGATGGGCATGGAATGAACAAAGCTTTGATTCCCGCTCTTCCCTTCTCCTCCCCAAATGTGCCAACTAGCACAACAAGGTATTCCAGGAAAGGGGCAGGCAGTTTACTTTCCCCAGAGAGTAGGGGAAAGCCAGGACTGAAGTGTAACTTCATGATTAGATACGGACTCACTGTGGATTTGGAACTTAACCTCTCTACCTCAGTTTGTCACTCTGAAGAATGAGGATAACAATTTACCTTGTAAAACACTTGTGATCCATAGCTTAAAAATCCATTAAAAGGTTTTGATGCTGTGAGGCAGTGAGTACTGCATGCCCTGAAATCCAGTAGACAAGAATAAACCTCACCCTCATAGAATCAGAACCTCAAAGTGTTGTTTTTTCAAATGTGCAACAAGCATCTAGAAAATGTGCTGATTTATGTTGGACTCAGGTATAGATTCAGTATATTAAACAGGAGATGAACGTATATAAGACGTCCTTAGGCCTAATTCGTTAACAAATTCAGAGCATAATTAATTACTATTCAAGGGTATATTTCAAAGGGTGGTAAGCTGTACTTTATGGTTACATGAGTCCCCTTCCCCATTCAAAAGGTGAGGAATCTGTTAGAAATAAAGGAGTGTGCAGAATCCCAGAGAGAATGACATACATTCATCTTGCCTGTACTTCTATAATCATTAACTTTCAGTGAGAAAAGACATATGACTAAGATTTTCTAATAAAAACCTGCATAATGTAAGGAGAGTCATTAACTTGATAAAGATTTTAAAGCCCCGCACAAAGATTTTCCGTATTCTTAGGTTAACTGGTAAAAGTCAGAGATGAGTGGTAACTACCACTATTGTGTGTTTATTTTGTGACACTTTTAAAAAGTAATAAATGGAATGGAAGAACTGTATAGTCCATGAGGCACCAGTTCAGCAAAGAAGCTAAACACATGCTTAATTTTTAGCATGTCATTAATCCCATCCCTATTGAACAAAAAGCAATGAAGTATGTGCTTAACTTTAAGGTAATAAAATATATGGAACTTCTGCAGATGCTTATGAGCTTTGCTGAATTGCAGTAGGAGTAGCTATGCTCTCCTAACTACTTATGTGACCCAATTGCAACCTGAGTGCCTCTCAATTTTTAATGTAGTCTCACAACAGCCCTGGGAAATAGGGAAGTGCTACAATCCCCATTCTACAGATGGAGAACTGAGGCAGAGAGAAACTAAGTAACTTGCGCAAGGTCATACAGGCAGCCTATAGCATAAGAAAGAATTGAACCCATGTCCAGGCTAGTGCCCTATCCACTGCTCCATACTTATTGTATGAATGTTATGACATTGTACAATATATATACACGTCTGGTTGTCTCCGGAGAGGCAATATGGTGTAGTGTTTTGAAGCTATCAGGGACTCCTATGAGACAGACGGAGGGCCTCTGGTAAGCTTAAAGGTGCCTTTGGACCCTTGTATTGTTGTAGATGTTTTCCCCTTCTAGGCTTTTTAATCCTAAAATAAATATACAATTGCTTTGAAAGAGCTGTTTGGTTACTTTGACCACAGCATACACTGATCATAGACCTTGGAGAGAAAAAGTGGAGGGACTGAGCTTTGGTCCTACTCACTGGGATAAACCCAGTGAAGTGCAAAGGGGCTGCAAGCCCAAACTCCTGCCCAGAGAGAGGTGGCAGCTAGAGGCCTGAGACCTGTGGGACATTCTTCGAGCAGACCACAGAGGGGGTCAAAAGTGAGTGGTAGTAATGTACATTTCTTTCACTGGGCTCTGATTTTGTTTTTTAGACTGGGCCATATTTTCAAAATGGGTGGATGATGTAGTCTCAAGAAGATGTGAGTGTGATTTGCATATTTTAACATAAAAATCAGATCACTGACGCAATGATTCAGGACAACACTAAAACATGTGCTTAATTTCTCTCCTGATAAGGATATTTTCCTAATCTGATCCTGAGCACACAAACAGGCAGTGGCATTTAAGCAACTGTTTGCACAGGCAACTAAATAATCTGCATCCATACATGTGTCCTCTGCTTCTTCAACATTTTACTTGTTATGTCCAACAATGGCCTAGTAAAAGGCTGGCAATCTAAAAAGGTAAAACCACGCTTTTAAGTACTTTGGTTTTCTTGTAGATGTGTTTGTTTATTTTATCTATGTTTTACATATTTATTTTATTTCACTTATTTGTTTTACTCCAAACCAAACAGGAACAAACAAAAAGCTAAAGAAGTTTATGCATTTACAGCTGAGAAACTCTATTAACATGTGTAAATACCAGTATAGCCACCAGCAGAAGTAGCAATTATATGAAGTGTTGAATTTTCAGCTGGGCCTCAACACAATCCCCTAAAATTATTCCCAGATGTTTGTGCCCAATAATTGGAACACTTAAATAATATGAAAACAGGGTGTGAATATAGCTATTCAATTTGCAATTAGAAATTTTGTGAAAACTCGAGCATTCTCAGGCACAAAAGATTATGCTATCAAAAATTTGGGTGCCGTTTTACAGCCAATTTGTTTAAAGATGTGGTCTTCAAAATCCACTTGCAACTGCAAAATAAGCAGAGAGAGAGAGAGAGAAAGAGAGAAAGAGAGAGAAAGAGAGAAAGAAAGAAAGAAAATATCAGCCCAGATAGAGGGAACCACACTGTACAAACAGACTCTGCTTAAGTGGGATGCCCCAGTGGTAACAGAATTGTGCCAGGAAATATCATCCTAATGACAGAAGGTTCAAAGGCTCAGATAGTCCCTGGCTCTGGGATGGGGATAGGGGAAGAGACAGTGTTGAGAATGATGCAGGAAGCCTTTCATTCTTTCCTCCACCATGGTTATAATTAGGGTGACCAGATGTCCTGATTTTATAGGAACAGTCCCAATTTTTGTATCTTTTTCTTATTGTGACAAAGCTCCACGCCTGTACTTGTGGGTCCTGCGTTTCTTGGCGGATTTCACTAGACTCAGTGACTAATTGCGGAAGGCAGGAGGGGGGGGGGGGGCGGGCCCGCCCTCTTCTCCGGGCTCCAGCCCAGGGGCCCTAACAGTATCAGTTGAGAAGGCTGCCCTTTTAACCACCAAGCACAATACAATTCCCTGGGCTTCTTCCTCACAACAGTTCCTGCTTCTTTACCTCCAAACTCTTCTCTGCTCCAATGTCTCCAAACTCCTCTCTGCTCCAAACACCCACACTGTCTGCCTGAGGCAGGGGTTTTTATTAAGGCCTTACTTGACAGCAGGTGCTCCTAATTGCCCTGCTGCCTGCTAGAACCTTCTTAATTGACCCCAGGTGTCTAGATTGGCCTGGAGTAGCCTTTGATTGGCTATAGGGGGAACAGAGACCTGCACATCCTGAGACTGATGTACCTGCCTTCCAGCACTCTCCTATACCCTTCAGGTCTGACTCTATCACATTATATAGGTTCCTATTATCTCCCACCCCCCTCCTGATTATTCACTTTTGCTATCTGGTCACCCTAGTTATAATACACATCATGCAAGGACAAAGTACAAAAGCAAGTGTAGTCCCTGTAGGGATTTTCTCCCTCATAAAGATACCTAGAGCTGCACCATCACAAGGACTGTATATCATGTACATGTAACCAACTACAGCCACATAAACACACTGTGGTCATCAACAGGACTCTCACTCACAATCATCAATACCAAAGCACAGGTCACTATTGTGTGAGCTGAAGGAAACAACTTTTACCCAGGGGCAAAAGTAAGGCGGTATAGGCTGTACGGCGTACCAGTCAAAGGTAGCTGCCTGTACTGGCCCATACCGCTG
Source organism: Sternotherus odoratus (assembly GCA_032164245.1). Taxonomy (NCBI): domain Eukaryota; kingdom Metazoa; phylum Chordata; order Testudines; family Kinosternidae; genus Sternotherus; species Sternotherus odoratus. Next base: position 25,256,458 of record JAVMKO010000009.1, read on the forward strand.
ACTTTAAAGCACTGCCATAGGCCGCCAGCAGGAGGCACAAAAGGGGCAGCAACATTAAAATGCTGGCAGAGCAGTGCTTGAACTTTGCTGCCCCACCCCACCCCCAGCCACTGACGGGGGAGTAAAAGGAGTAGCTGCCTTGGGGCTGCGATTTAAAAGGGCCTGGCAAGAGTAGCATGGCTATGCCAAGACTGAGCTACAGAGCAACACGTAGAAAAGGAAAATCTGAAAAGACAACAGAGAAAGTGGAATGAGCATAAGTAAAGGAAATTCAGTTTGACAGGCAGGTTTTAGGATGTTTTTCCCCTTAATATTACTGTGATCCCACAGGGATTTGTAGTTTTGGCCCACTTGTTTATCATATATGCACCAATGTCATGAAGAGTTCACTCTCATTAGCATAGTCCCTATAACTCCCTGTCACACTCTTCTCACTCCTCTCTTTAGGTTCCTGGCTATTTCTTTGTCAATACTAGCAGCTCCCCAGCACTAGTAAACCCTGATCAACGCAACAGAGCTTAGTAGGCAGGAAGTTTCCAAGGGTACAGTGGCATGAGCATCAGAAATTCATCTTCCTTGTGGGAATATCTCCAAGTTGTTAAAACCAGCCCTGAGCTCCACAACTCTGTCTTCTGACAATATACTTCTGTGAGAATTCTTGTGTGTGTGTCTGGGACAACATCTCCCTCTAAAGATATTCTGGATTTAACTGAACTAGTTCACTGGCCGTGTGGCTACTAGAGCTCCATTAGATAACATCCCATCTACATGAATGACAGGCCCCCTGTTTGGCACAGAACAACATTTGAACCCCCACTATTGAACCTAGGATCCTTTTATAAACTACTGTGATCTCTTATTTTCCATGCAATTTTAATTTGGGTTCATTTACACATCTGCTGGATTAATTCACTAATGTCTTAAATCAGGGAGGAAACAACCAATCTGGTAAAACTGAATGGGTAAGTGGAACACTTCCAAATGACTAAGTTATTGGTAAGTATGGTAGGACTTACTCTGTGTAAATGCAACTCCCCACTCTCTCATGCATCTACATTTCACATGTGTTTTAAAATAGATCACAGAAAATTCCCCACCTAATGTTTCTCAACCATGGATACATGTACAATGGGGTATACAGCAGTCTTCCAGGGACACATCGACTAATCTAGATATTTGCCTACTTTTATAACAAGCTACATAAAAAGCACCAGCGAAGTCAGAACAAACTAAAATTTCATACAAACAATGACTTGTTTATACTGCTCAATATTCTGTACACTGAAATGCGAGAACAATATTTATATTCCAATTGATTTATTTTACTTTATAATTATCTGATATAAATGAGAAAATAAGCAATTTTTTAGTAATAGTGTGCTGTGACACGTTTGTATTTTATGTCTGATTTTGTAAGCAAGTAGCTTTTAAGTGAGGTGTAACTTGGGGGTACACAAGACAAATCAACTTCTGAAAGGGGTACAGTAGCCTGGAAAGATTGAGAGTCACTGGTTTAAAACACATAGCGTGAGGGGGATTCCATTAAACTAACCACCCTGCCAAGCAATGGACAGTTGTAACAATTTTCAAGTCTACACTGAAAAGGTCCCTAAAATATCAAGTACTGAACCATTGGCCACAGTGCCACATAGGGGAATTCCACCTAGATTCTACAAGAGTAGAGTGCTTGCAGGATCAGGCCCAGTCTGTGCTTTACTTTACTACAGTAGAAAATCTTACCTGGCACGTTCTGGTGAAAAAGAGACATGCACCTTTGGGACTCGATCAGGGGGAAGACAAATATGGTAGAAACAGCATTAGGGGTCGAGATAGCCACCCAATTCAGAGACCTTAACTGTGAACTGTGTGGAACCAGTTATATTCCTGCTCTTAGCAGCAGATACATTTTTTCCAGAAAATGGCTGCTGTACTCCTCTCATTTCTTTAGCAATGACATGGACTTAGCACCATTGAACCAGCCATGTTCCCAATGCTCTTCTTTTGGATCGCACCCACTCAGAAAAGAGATGGTTTACTGTGGGCATTTACCAGTTACTGCCTGTGCAGGCATGTGCTGCTCAGATGTATTCCACAGATGGGCTTGCAGGCTCAACCCCTAAATCAGGGGTTCTCAAACTCCCTAGTTGGAGACTCCTTTTTATTGTTCCGTGCATGCTGCAGCCCCAGGGTATGTCCGCCAAAATGAACGCTTCCAGTTTTGGCGGAATTTTGGCGGACTCGATTGCTTCTTTGTGAGCCTGCCGAAATGCCGCCTAAAGCGGAAGTGTTCCGCTTGGCAGGTTTTCAGCGAACACACTTCTGCATTCGGAGTGGCTGCTGAAATCCAGCGAACGCAGCGGGAGCTCGCAACCCCCCAGAAATCTCCCTGCAAACCCCCAGGGGGGCACGACCCCCAGTTTGAGAACCCCTGCCCTAAATGATAATCCCAGGAATCAAGTGCTCATAGGAATCTATTATGCTGAGAAAGAGTCACTTGTAATTTATAAATCACTTATAAAAGGATAATTATACAAAGCACTATATGTTTACAAAAACTAGATTGCCATATTAAGATAAATGGACTTTAAGCCAAACAGATCAGGGAAGTAGCTCAGAATAATTTAAATGGCATCCATTGTATGGCCTGAAAGTCCATTCACAGTAGTTTGCAGGAGTAATTTACCATTTGGTAATAATAAATGTCTTGTTGTATGGTTCAGACAAAGTATCAAGTAATGAGAAATGGACTCCGCCAAGTACCAAGACACACCTATAAACTACAGTGAACAGGTTGCAGGCAATACAGAGGTTATCTATTAAACAAACTAGACATGTCCATTGTTTAAAGTAATTGAAACTGTGCACTGAATCTGTTCTCTAGCAATCATTCCAATTAACTGAGAGTGCTTAAGTGGATGCAACTATACCTGAATTCACCTATATTGCTTGGCTTCTCTTACATCCCTGTGTATTGTAATTGTAACATTGCAGTTCTATGACCTGAACATATACAGAGGCAGGATTGTCAATGGATAGGGCACTGGACTGGGATTCGGGGGATGGTGCTATTCATCATTTTTCCACTGACCTGCCCAGTGCCCTTGGGCAAGTCATTTCACCTCTATTCCCTCAGCCCCATTCCTTTGTCTTGCTTATCTACACTGACTAAACTCTTCTGGTTGGGACTGTTGCTTACTATTTATTTGCCCAGCACAACAGGACTCCAATCTCAGCTGGGCTTTCAAAGCACTACCATGATACTGATAAATAATAGTATGACACTGAAGAGAGTGGGGTTGTATGGGAATAAATAACAGAATTTAACCCAGTGTCTGTTCATGTTTTTAAGACACACCTATATGAATATAGATCTTGAATGGCCCGCAGTAGTATAAAAACACTAAATATTCCCAATTTATCAAATGCAGCTGCCTTAAAGATCATCATGATGCATAACATGGTTATGGAATAAATCTGAAGAACAGCTATAAGAAGTGGAACATGGTGAATCTGAATTACAACATAGTAATCCCTTTGGGTCACATTCTGCCCTCAGATACACACATGTATGAATCCCATTACATTAGTAAGGGTTGTGTGCCTATCCAAGAGCCTTTCTTTGCTTTTGCCCTCCCACACATCACCACGTTTCGGATCACACCACTTGGGGTCCTCATCACATCTTTCAGCCTTCGGTTCACCCACAAATCTGACTTCATTTCAAACTCACTGAAGTCATTCTGTTGACTTCATTGGCATGTTACCTACTAGCTGAATGTTTTTCTTAAAGTCTGTTCCATGTTGAAACTCTACTAGCCTTGATAATATTGCATGAAGATAGTGAGGAGTGTGTGCAGTCCATTGGTTTGATGATGACGTTTTCACACTCTCTCTTTTTGTGGATTCTGGAGTGATTCTGAAGTCCAAAGCATGATATGCGTGCTCGTGAGCAGATCAGGCAGACAAAGTCACTGGTGAGCGTCTTGGTATCTATAGCAATAGCATGACACTTTTCCTTTGCAGCTAACAATCAATTATTACTGTCCTCTTCGAAGGCTTGAAAAGCTCGGAGTTGTGTTGCCATGCTCATCTATTTAAAGCAACCTTCTCAAGACCATCTGGTTTAATTGCACCACATTGTATGGTGTTCTTGATGCTATCCTTGTAGCACTTTCTGGAATGGCCTTGATTCAGATGTCCTTGTGATGTCTAGAGGAGACAAGTGAGTGCAAAAGCATTATAAAGTTTTACCTTTGTTGAGAGGTTTATGGTATGGGATTTCAGGACTTTGTTATGCAGCTTTCCTAATGACTGCAAAGCTTTCTGTATCTTATTTGTGTTCTCTTTGTCAAGAGATCCATCACTGGAGATGTTGCTACTGAGGCCTTGGTGACACTTGCAAGTTAGAGCGCACTAAAGCTGCCCAGGGCACACTAACTCACTCCCCATCCACATTGGCAAGGCACATAGAGCACTCTGACTCGGTGGCTGGAATGCGCCTGATACTCCACCTAGGCAAGAGGAATAATGACTGATGAGTCTTAGGGTATGTCTTCACTACAGCAGTAGGTCAATTTCACTTAATTCGATTTTGTAGACTTTCTAAAGTAGACTTTAGAATCAGTGTGTCCCCACCAGGACAGCAGGTCGACAGTGGTCGACACTGTCTGTCCTTAAACTTTTGCAGGGGTCGACATAGCCCGCATTGCACTGTGGGTAGGTAGCCCACAGTGCCGGACCCCCCCCCCCCCCCGCCTGCCCGAGCAGCCCCGCGAACCCCCCCGCTCACCCAAGCAGCCCCGCGCCGGACCCCCCCCCGCCCGCCCAAGCAGCCCCGCGAACCCCCCCGCCCGCCCGAGCAGCCCCGCTCCGTACCCCCCCCAAGGGGGGGGAGCCGGCGCCGGGCTGCTCGGGCGGGCGGGGGGGGTTCGCGGGGCTGCTCGGGCGGGCGGGTCCGCAGGGCTGCTCGGAGGTCGGAGGCTTAAAGTCAGATGCCTCTTCACTAGATGAAAATTGACCTAGAGAGGTCGATTTTAGCACTACTTCTCTCGTCAGGCAGGAGTTATAAAGTCGATTTTGAGGGCCCTTTAAATCGACTTTAAGGGCATGCCTGTGAAGACAGGTACACGTTTAGTTCGACTTAACGTCGTTAAAGTCGACGTTATGTCCTAGTGAAGACATGCCCTTAGTTGAGACACCCCAGCATTGGTGTGAATGAGGTGTTGCATTACTGTGCTCTGATGCCCTCCAGAAACATCCCATAATCCCCTTAAGTCAAGTGGCCACTCTTGTCATTGTTTTGAACTGGCTATAGGAATTCAGATATATCCTTTCAACATCCCGCATGCTTATCTGCTCCAATGTGCCAATGTTTGCTCCAAGACAAAGCAAACCTTACTTAGGAATGTTGCTTGCTTTCAGTGAGTGAGAGAGAGGCGGGGGAAGTAAGGAGGTCTGAATTTACAAGACAGCATGCTGACATACTTTCAGCACCCCAAAACCCCACTCTCTCCCCCCCCACATACACACAACACACTCCCTGTCACACTCCACCCCACCCCCACATTTGAAAAGCACATTGCAGCCACTTGAATACTAAGATAGCTGCCCAAAATGCACCTCTCCCAATGCCGCTGCAAGTGCTGCAATTGGGGCCATGCAGCTGTCAGTGTGGAGAGACTGCAGGACTTTCCCTTCTGCGCTCTCTGAAGGCTGGTTTAACCCAAAGCGCACGACATCTCCAAGTGTAGCCAAGCCCTGAGATAAGTAAAACTGCCAAAGTGCTTTAGTTGGATTCCACTAATGGATATACTAGAGTATATGGTAGGGGTGGGCAAACTAGGGCCCACGGGCCACATCCAGCCTGTGAGACCATCCTCACTGGCCCGCCAGAGCTTGGCAGGGGAGGCTGCTCTCTGCCCCTACCCCACATTCCCCGCTCTCCCAGAGCCCCAGCATCGGGCGCCTGAGCTCCGGCGGGGAAGCTGCTCCCAGCGCCTTCCCCCGGGCGCAGATGAGGGATCGGGAGCAGCCTCCCCACCCCATCCCCGAGCTCAGGTCTGGGCCAGGAGCTGTTCCCCCCGCTAGAGGAGCCGAGCCCCTCCCCCTACCTAAACAGCGCCTTCCCCCGTTCTGCCGGAGCCTCAGCAGCACGCAGCTGAGGCTCCAGAATAGCGGCCTCCCCCACCGGGAGCTCAGACGCATGCCCCTGAGGCTGCAGGAGTGGGGGGGGGAAGGCGCTGTTGAGGTAGGGGGAGAGGCTCGGCTCCTCCGACGGGGGGAACAGCTCCTGGCCCTTCCACGCAGCCTGCCGCGCGGGGCTGTGCTCTCTGCCAGCGTGGTAAGTGGGCCGGGACAGGGACGAGGGTGCTTAAAGGGCAGGGAGTCCCAGGGCAGTCAGGGGACAGTTGGATGGGGTGGAGGTTCTGGGCAGGGGATGGCCAGGGGACAGGGAACAGTGCGGGGAGTTTGGATAGGGCATGGGAGTGCCAGGGGGCCAGGCAGGGGGTGGGGTTAGGGGTCGGGGCAGTTGGGACAGGAAGCAGGGGGCGTGGGGGTGGGATCCTGGGGGGGCAGTTAGTCTGTGGGGTCTCGGGAGGGGGCAGTCAGAGGACAAGGAGCAGAGGAGCTTAGCTAGGGGGTTGTGGTCCCAGGCGTGGGGGGGTCTCAGGAGGGGGTAATCAGGGGACAAGGAACGGGGGAGGAAGCTTGGATGGATCTGGGATTCTAAGGGGGGCATAAAGTGGGAGGGGGTCGAATGGTGGCGGAGCCAGGCTGTTTGGGGAGGCACAGCCTTTCCTGACCCGGCCCTCCGCACAAGTTTTCAACCCCGATGTGGTCCTCGGGCCAAAAAGTTTGCCCACCCCTGGTATAGGGCATTGAGTGATGAAGATGATTGGTTCAATACCAGTTTTCTCCAGGCTGATTGTGAGGCCAAACAATTTTGATGCTTCAGTGATGCGATCTACAATGCACTGGAGATCTCCCTGTGTATGTGCGTGTTAGGAAGGCACAATCATCCACAAAGAGTACTTCTCTGATTAGTAGTTCTGTTACTTTTGGTTTTGCTTTAAGCGAAAGGGAGGAGTGTTGAAATTCAAATTAAATGAGAACATTGTATCTAAATTCTACTCTATTTGGCACCCTTGAGAGATGAACCTGAATGAAGATTTTTATCATAGCTAAGCACAATCCTCATGATTTCCAGATTTGTTTTCTGAATTTCATCCATAACCTTCAATTTGGGGTTCATTGAAGAGTTCGTTGTTGTCTTTATGGAATTACTTGTCATTTATTTTTTGCTTCACACATTGTTTTGTTTTATATTCTAAGTTCCAAGTGCCACTTGCAATGAAAGCTGCATAGTGATTTCTTGCTTGGTCTCAAATGAACAGCCATTGCCAGAGCTACTATACTTTATGGTTAGTTCTCATTAACTTTATACCATATTACTTTTTTTTTAAGAGAGCTTTGTCATTCATCTGCTTCTCATATTGATGACACTTTTTGATGTAAAAACCAGCTTACATTGTCATTAAAAAAATCTAGGTAACTTTTTAATAATTCAGGGTTGTGAAACTGCATAAAAATGTATTGTGATCAAAGTAAACTGCTATTTTTAGAACATATTTTTGCAGACATTGGTGGAGTCCCTTTTGCATGTTTTTCCTCTCTCAATTCAAATATGAAGTTATTTAGCTTTGAAAATCAACTATTGCGGGAGTAAAATATCTACTGTTTTTTAACCTATGCTGCAACATTCCATTCTAGAAATACTACACCATCTTATTTATTTCAGAGTGATATGTTTAATTTAATTGTTTAATGGAACACTTTAATTGTTCCATTCACTTATGTAAAGTACAAAGAGATAAACTGTGTGCAATGACTAACAATTTACATACATATATTGGTCTTCATGCAGAAGAATTCCAAAGAGCTTTAGAGACCACTCAGGTGTCTATTCACCAATCACTGAAATGCAGCGCTTTGGGGGCTGAATGCAAGTACTATTTAATAATGCACCCTTGACATTGCACAATAATTTAGTACAGGAAATGAAGAATACTTTATACAACTGAAGCCACAGAGAGAATTTAAATAATCACATTACCCTCTCTCCAAGTTGGGGCATTGGTATTCATCTCAGGCCAGGTCTACACTACCCACCGATCTGGCGGGTAGAGATCAATCTTTTGGGGATTGATTTATCGCATCTCATCTAGACACGATCCCCAAGCGCTCTCCCATTGACTCCAGAATTCCACTGCAGCTAGGTGCAGGCGGAGTCGACGGGAGAGCAGCCGATTCAGCACCGTGAAGACGCCAAGGTAAGTCAACTTGAATATGTCGACTTTGGCTATGCTATTCACGTAGCTGAAGTTGCTTACGTTTGGTCCATCCCCATCCTCTCCTCCCCCTGCCCAGTGTAGACCAGGGCTGAGAGTGAAGAATGCCCCTAACCTGACCTTTATAGATCACTCACCATTGTAGTTAACCTGGGGTCTGGGCACCTGTGGGATGCGGCGTGGCCAGCCCTGATGCTCCCAGTGGTGGACCCCAGCACTAGCTGCCCAGACTCCCTGCAGGAGGCAGGCCAGCCAGCCCCAGCCAGTCTGGGCCAGCTAAGGCAGAGCACTGGAATGGGGGGGTTGGCCTGTGAGCAGAGAATGGGCAAGGTCACTGTAGGCTGTTTGGGATGGTACAGTCTACCCCTGCCTATGATATCCGCTGCCCATGTTAGTGACCCAAATTCCATTCCCCTTTACACCTGCATGTACGCTAGCTCCATTGAATACAACAGAAGTACTCTGGATTTATACTGGTATAAAGAAAAATAGAATTTGTCTCCATCTTTAACCACATTTCCCATAATATAACTATTAAAACAGAGTAAGCAATAAGGCATCTATCAAGGAATAGAATACTAACCTGCATAATGTCAGCCCAAGACTGTACGCTTTCATCTGATAGTTTATATCTATTTTTCTTGCTCAATTGACTATCAGTGAAATAAGTGAAGTACCATCTCCACTATCATTCTCATCTCTCAGAAATTCTGTGCAAGGGCACCTTACGCAACCAAACCAAACTCATACTAATGAAACCTTTCTACCACACACAGAGACCACACTATCATGCTGTCTATATATACTTAATTGAATTTAAGATCAATATGTAGTCCAGTAATTAATCACTGGGCACAACAAATAGAAAAACATGAGCATCGAGCAAGATCTCTGACAGAATGCATACAAGGCTTGACGTAAACTCTGAAAGATTGTGGGTTATTTTTGAAAATTGTGGCCTAAATATTTCAAATATGAAAATACTAAATACCAAAATGCTGATTTTGGGTGCCTGACATGGGACACAGTAAGGGGGCCTGGTTTTCAGAGTGGGCCAAGCACCCATCCTCTTAAAATCAGACCCCTTTAATGTATCTCATGTTGGGCACCCAAGAACTGAGAAAAATTTCAAAAGGGACTAGTGATTTTGACTGAGTCCCCTGTTCATGTCTATACCTTCTTTATACTAAAACTAAGGTGATATACATGATACTATAAGCTCCTAAGGGCAGGGACTATCTTATTTGTCTGGATTTGTAGAACAATACAGTTCTGATCCACGACTGGAGCTTCCAGGTTCTACACAATAGAAATAGTAACTGTAATATATATAATGTATATCTTCGTTCTACAGTTATAATTCTTCCTTGTTGCTCACACTAGATTTTAAAAGTGGGTTTAGTTGCTGTACTGTGGAGCTTGACTCGGAATTTATAATGCTGAATGCCTCCCTTTGTACACCCTCCCCCCCAAAATAATTAAACTGTAATCTGCAATGCAGCAATAATTTACAACCTAGCTCTAGGCAAAAAGCCTACTCCAGATTTTCAGTTTGAAATGTTATTAACACATCTGACACCAAGGTCACTCCCAAAGCTTTTCAAGAGCACCTATAGATGGTTCTGTGTCTACTTTCATGTAATTAAGTATAACGGTTGCTTACATTAACAGGTGTACATCAGATTTGCTTTTACCAAATGAGGTGAAACATTTGTTGTCAATTGATTTCAAAAGCCTGGGAAGCGGCAGCCCCAACTATAAATATATCTCTGGGGGAACATTACTGTACAGCCTCATTTAGATGTCCATAAGCACTATCCCTCTTGAAGTCATGAAACATCCAAAATATATAGTATTTTATATTTTAGGTAGTTAAAATACAAACCTTAATGTATTGTACTAGTCATTGACAAAATATAAAAAGTTGTAGCTTTCAGTTGCTTCTAAGTTTTTGGCAGTTATTAGTAAATGTATTTTCTACATAAATAAATGTTATCTCATTACCAACAATCTCCATTAGGATCTAGCAGACCATGAAATAGACTTTGCAAGATCAAGCAATGTACTAAGGCCCAGGAAAACATTATTTTGGCTTCCAGCTTCAGAAATTATGGGAGAAATGAAGCACTATCTTACAGTTAGTAGTACACACACTATGGGCATGGTTAGACTGGCGCTTTGCAGCGCAAAAACCCTCCTGTAGCGCTATAATTTTCATAGCGAACACACTTCAAAGGGAGATTTTGCGCAATGACTCCCTGTTTAAAGCGCAAGTGTTAAACCTCCTTTTCCAGAGTGATAAGCCTTTTTGCGATAACGTTATAGCGCAAGGGTGGGAATGTGGACACCCATGGGATCTCTTGCATGCCTCCAAGCCATGTAAAGCCATCAGCAAGCCATTGAAGGCCATCAGCAAGCCATTAAAGACAATCAACTTGCCATGTAAGGCAAATGACGTGAGGTGTTGTTTTATAAAAGCGGAAGTAGCTTTGCAGTTTCTCTCTAACAACTCACACAGCAAATACCCAGTGAAAATGCTTGCGGACGGAGCCGTGTGTCTGAAATAGACAGCCTGTCAGTTTTCGCTAATGAAAACTAACTGACAACCAGATCTCATCTCCCTGTGAACAACTTCCCAGTTCCCCCTCACCCCCCTCCTCTGCAAAACATGTTGCACCCAGCTGAACGCTGAGATACCTGCCCTATCCCGCAACTGCTACTGCCGGCAGAAGCGCGATAAATGTATCCATTATTTTGCGCTACAAGGTTTCAATTTGTACAGTTTCTAGCCTGATACCTATTGCGCTACATTGGGAAGTGGTACAAATAAACACGCTACAATCTTCAGTCTAACCATACCCTATGTAATACTTTCCAGTCAGAGGCATTACTAGAGAGAAGTGCAGATTACTCATAGCTGTAAAAAAGTAAATCTAGGCTGTGTCTACACTACCTCTTATGTTGGAATAACTTGTCACTCAGGTGTCTCAATAAGCCACCCCCTGAGCAACGCAAGTTACACCAATGCAAGCACCAGTGTGGACAGCACTTTGTTGGCAGGAAAGTTTCCCCCACCAATGTATCTCATTGGGGGTGGATTAATTATGTCAACAGGACAGCTCTTTCCCGTAGGCTTAGAGTAGCTACACTAGAGAGTTTACAGCAGTCGCTGTGGATTCTCTAGTGTAGCCATAGCCTTAGTTTGGTTGGCCACCTACTTCTTTAAGTCTCCACTGTTTTTAATGCTCACAGAATATGCTTTTTGCAGAAGAAAGTTTATTACGATTCTAAAGTAATGAAAGGAGAAGTTAATTTTAAACATCAATGAGCACAATTGTACTTTAGAACATGATCAACAGGCACTTTCCTTGCCTGTGCTCACAAATATTCACAAGATCATGGTAAGAGGAGTATTGCCAAGATTAACAGCAATGCAAGCCAAGCACAAAACATTCATTCTGAATTTTAACTAAAATATCAGTGTATTCGCTCTGTTTTCTATTAGATTAGCAAATGATGCCCAGGAAAAAGATTTATACATCTTCGAATACATGTTAAAAATCACCTGTCTATGTATGGTGTAAATTGTAACACTGTGCATGTAAGTTTATCAAAGTGTTCTATGTATCAAGAAAGAGTCTGTATCTCTTAACAAAATATGATCAATCAAATGTAACATTAAACAGCTATATCTTTGATAGGAATTTAAAATTGGTAGGAGAGGTAGTGTCTCAAGTTTTGCAAAGAGCAAGAACTCTACTGCTTGGCATTAGAACTAGCAAATATGCAAGAAAATTTCATAGCAAGAACTAGTCAGTTTTGATTGGCAGAATACAAGGAATTAGAGGAAAGGTAAAACATACAGTTCAGAGTAGTATATATATTTTTTTCCTACAGGCAATGGAGCAGAGTAAATGTTTTGAAATCTATGAATTGCTAATATGTTGACAGTCAGAACTACAATACAGAAGAAATATTTTCCCTGCTCATGTGAGCAAGAAAAGGAATAATAGTCTTTAAAAGTAAATATCTGCATTTAACACCACTTTCAAGCACTACGCAGGTTATTTTTAATATTGGCTTGTCTAAATCTGCAGTCATTAAAATCAGGGACAAAATCAATATTGAAATAATTAGACCCCAAGGAATAACAGTGGAAAGTGAAGTTTTGTAAACATGGAATAATCAAAACATATTCAATAATGTAACAGCATAACATGCAGTAATTGCATTCACATATTCAATTTACAGTGTATGTGCTTTAAAAATACCTATACTTTTAATAAACACTGAATATTATTTTATAAACATTTACACTGCATGTTCAATTTTTCTGTGATTTTCAAATATTACATATTTTAATTTTTATTCCTGATCCAGTCACTACTTTATGTGGTTAATATTTATCTTTGTATCTGCTGGATTACCTGTAAAAATAGATTAAAATGAGCCAAATTGTGTACAAAGCTAGCCACGTTGTGATAATCACCTTTTCACTAGTTAAAAGTCTGAAAGCTGTGAACTCAACTGATTTGGGCAACTTTTGCTTTCAACTTCTCCATTTGTTCTCTTCCCAAACTGACCCTATTCCTCATTTTTTATATACAAATAATTATTTTTATATAGCATTTTTCATCTATGGATCTCAAAGTACTTCATAATCTTTTAATGTATTTACCCTAATAGCCCCCATGTGAGGTAGGGCAGTGTTATTAGCCCCATTTATAGATGGGGAACTGAGGTACAGAGAGAGACTTGCCCAAGATCAAACAGGAAGTCCATGGTGACTAGAGAATTAAACTGAGATCTTCTATATCCTAAAACAGTGTGCTAACCACTGGACCATTCTTCCCCTTTCGGGGAAAGAGACAATCTTACAGCACTATACAGTATACAAATCTATTGGTCCATATTGTATTATTTCTTCATGGTCACACACTTGAAATCAATGGAAAAGCTTTTAAGACAAGAGATCTCGAGAGCTTAAGGATAAGACAGTAATTCCTTTGAATGATCATAAGCTTTCATCTTTAACTGATATATAACAGTGGGCAGAAAAATGACTTAACTCTTTCAGTGAATCTCACTTACACTTCGTTTCCACCATGCTATGTGGATGCACAGCACATATTTTGAAGCATCACAAAAGATCTGAAAGCAAAATACTCACCAGTGTAGTCTTTACTTTCCATTGCTCACCGGAATTCATCTCCACAACCTTAGGGCTTTTGGACCATTTATTTTTAACCTGATTGCAATACAGTTAGTCAGAAATGTGTGCTATCCCTGGAATGTGAAGTAATGACAAGATTTCTCACTATTATTTACTGGCTACATTTCAGATAACAGGGGGAGATGTTAAAATATAACTTCAATTTTATTTAAAATTTATTCCTGTGACATTTTTATAGACAGGATGGTTGTTACTGCTACCATTTGAAGAGAAGGATAATCTTTTAGCTGTATTTCTCTTGCCTTTTAGTCAGGGCTAGAATATTGTCCATGTGATTTTATTTTTTTGACAGCAGCCTTTTGAGAAACAACATAGCCAAAATTCAGCAGCTGAGGAAAATAAAACCTCATGGTAACAGAACACAAAATGTTCTCTCTCTTTAATTTGTCTCTCACTCTTGCTACAATGGTTTTGGTTTTATCATGCACCAGCTGGAAATCTCAGTCAACAGAAGATAGGAGGAGAGCCTAGAAAATTATGCAGTAGTACTGCAAAACTGCCTCTGACCAATCTGCCATTAGTACCTTTAAGAGTCTCCTACTTAAAATGCTTCAGTCGTCAAATCAGAGACTAGAACCAATACCATGTGACTGTGATCCACCACAACCCACAATTAATGACTAGCAAAAGAGTAAACAGTTAGCAAACTTGTAGTTTATTCATCCTAGCTATAGGGTAGAATATTACCCATAATATATTTGCCATCCAAGGAGTATGGATAAATACATCATACGCTGCTTGTAATGAACAGGTCAGTCACTACTTCTAAAAATATTATCAAGCTTATATTATTGGATCATTTATTTTTATTGATCTAGACAAGATGTGAGACTATGCAGGATCAGTGTGGATATTAAAATAGAAATATTCAGAGATTTGTTTCACAACAAAATTAAAAAAAGACCTTGTGATGGTATAATGAAAAAAGAGATTTTTCCCATCTCCAAGGCTTTACAAAGAGGAGAAATAGTATTTGCAGATTGCAAAGAGCCACTTTACTCACAGGAAAAATCTACATTAATTAGCTGAAAGATGAAATCTTTCTGGGAAATAGATCCAGAAGGACAGTTTTGCACATCTCTCATCAAGGAGTAAAGCTGTGGATCTGAAATATATTTGGATTTGTTGCACCTGCTACACAGATTGTGAGTCACATTTAATAGAAAGGCTTATATCAGAGCTGGTTAAAAATGGAGGTTTCATTAAATGTTCAGGAAATATTTTTCATTGAAGTTCAAAATGCTGAAGAACTTTGTTGAAATTTCAATAAGCTGCAGTTTATACACCACAGGAGGTCTACTGCTTTTTTGTCTCCCGTCCTTTTTCTTCTTTAAAAAAAATGTATTTGGAAGAAATTGATTACGGTATATTTAAGTGACAGAGGAGCATCGTGTCACTCTGCATGTTGAACACTTGACTAAGCGCCTTCGAAGTGGCACAGCACTAGGCCTTATTTTATAGTTCACTTTTTTTTCCCTTTTCTCCAAACTGAACTATGGTCCTGTATAATTCAGAAAAAAACATAAGCTTTGATTATATGCTTTAGAAGATACTTTGCTTTGCCTGCTTCATTGACAGTTTCCTTAATGCTACCTTTAAAATAAGGTGTCTATTTTTGGGGGGGGTTGTTACTTGCTGCTCTCAGTACTTCAAACGTCATCAATGCCATAAAACGCACATAGTCTACTGAGGACCACTGTACCTGCCAAAGTGACCACAGTTGATGGCACCATATCAGCCCCATAGAGTGAAGATTTCAGAGCTGGCTAAATCCAGTAAATCCATGCATCTCATAGGTGACAACTGGTAGGGTCAAGATGTGGACCCCTTCATGCATTGATGAAGAGTTTGAGGGCACAGAGTACTAGGGTGTTTTTGTCCATTATGGCAACAAGGCTGAAGAGCATGCAACACCGCTTGTGAATGTAGTGAGTGGAGGAAGGCCAGATCTCTGTGAGATTATGGCATTTTGCACACAGTTGAAACACTTTATGCTCAGAATTTGAGGCGGACAGCACATATGGAATGCCCCTAGCTGCTCCAAGTCTACCTGTCCAGGTTTATGGCCCATATAGCAATAAAGGAAGTACACTGGCTGATAGATCCTGAACTTGTCTGAATGCAAGACTTGGACTTCATACAGATAGCAGTGAGAACAGTTAGTCGGAGAACATCCAGTTTGTTGTGACCATTTGAACTTTGCTGGCAGCCTAGGCAGATGAAATCATCAACGCTCTCCCCAGTGCTAGAAGGGATTCTGGTGGCCCAGCTCTCAGGTTGTGGACCTTAGTCTTCTGCCATGAGATGTTCAACACCATAGTGTAGCAGCATCTTGGAAACCTTGAAGGGCATGGCTGAAATTCTTTGGCTTTTCCACAAGCAAGGCAGTATCGTCAAGATAGTCTTGGTCAATGATTTTTCACCCCCCCGGAGCCAGCAAGTTAGAACACTATAAAATGTCAGTGTAAACATCCCTAAAGGGATTACAAAAGAACCGTACACAACTTGCTTTTTGTAAGAATTGCAAAGTAAGACCTTATAGCAAATACTGTAATGAAATATTATCCTAAAACAAAAGGTGACCATAATCAGCCATAAGGACTATTCGGTCTATTCTTGCCGTGAAATCAAGGCATTTTAAATCATAATTATAAAATACATCAGTACATACTACATTGTTAATCAAAACATTTATTAAAATAGGATTTTCCTACTACATACTGACAATGTAGAGCTGAAAACCAGTCTGGCTTACCTATGTGTTTGATTGTTGTTAGGACCGGAAGACATTGTGACGGGCAACCCCAGGAGAGTGCACAACTAGAAAGTGTAGTTACGCTTCTAAGTCAACCCCAGGAGAGTGCATAATGATGCTATGAGAATGACCTTGCTGCTATCTGTGTGTTTGGGAATGGAACCGTTCCCAGCTGTGTGAGTGTTTGCCCCGTCTGTGTGAGAACGAATGTGTGGGAAACTAAGTGGGGAAACTGAGGCAGGACAGGGTGTAACCAAACAGCTTGTTGCTTGATGAGTATGTATGAGATGCAAATGTGTGAGTGTACTTAAACCCACACCTGTGGGTTGTCTGTGGGCTTTTTCTTTCCCAGCAACGACTCCGAAGTGCTGGGCACCCTTTCTGCGGTCGCGCTGATCTGAATCAGGCCCCCTCAGCGCTGAGGGACCGAGACCTTCCAATAAACTCATCTACTTTACTTAACCACGTGTGTGTGCCTTGTCTCGCAAAATCCAAAGTACCTCACAACAATAGTTAAAATATATATTAGATTTATAAAAGTGTGTTTAGACTTTATGAAATGCTTGTGAGTTTCTGCATGCATTAATATCACTTATGATATCTGTATCCCATGCAATACTGTCGTGTTTAAGTGCTTGGTCTTTTGCTATGAAAGTGTTTGCTCTAAAAGTGTAAACCCCACAGCTAGGAGAGAAGTGTGAAATGTTAATTTACTATAAGACATGTCATCTCCTCTCTAATAAAAGAAGGCCCACAGATACCAGACAAGTCATTGTGGAACACCAGTGGACAAAAAGACTTTGTTGATTGTGCCCTCACACCCATGAAGAAGAGACACGCACAAACACTTATCCCAACAGTTGGAGCTCTGGGGGAAGGGAAAAAAGATACCTGTCAAGAAGAAATTGTTATCCCTTTGTGGCTTGGATTTCAAAGAGAAAGCAAGACTTCTAAGCATGATCCCCAGCTATTAGCTTGGGTTAGCCCTAAAGAACATTTATAGCTTTCACATTACAGCAGCTTCTATTGCTTTTTGAAACCTAAGACTTTACATGCTTTAACCTTGTGAATAACTTATTTCTTTTTCCTAGATAATACATTTTTACATAGTTTATTCTAGGATTGGCCACAAGTGTCCTCTTTGGTGTGATATTTGAGGTACAACTGATCTGGGTAAGTTACTCGTCCTTTGGAACTGGGAGCAAGCTAAATATTGTTGTGATTTTTGGTGTAAGGGACCACCTATCACAAAGGCAAATTTTCCTGGGTGGCAAGATAGATCAAGGACCCCAGGGGTCTGTCTGTGACCCCATGTTAAAGGCTGTTATAATGCTTACCCAGCTCACACTTGATACATGGTTGGTGAAATGTGTGTATAGAACTCACAACCAATTGGGGGTTGTGCCCTGGTTTATAAAAGACTGCCCTGAGGTTGGCATTCATGTTTGTGAGTCACTCCAGACAGCTTGACACTGACCTGTCAAGCAGATCAAAGATCACTTTGATGTGAAGCAGACAGTTACATTCTCAGGGCTGCTCATCCAGAAACCAGAGGGTATAGACAGTATCTACTGTTGACCACACCACAGTGTAACCTGATTGGAGTGTCCGTTAAGGAGTGGCTGCATCCTACCAAGCAGAACATGAGCCTTTCCAGAGAGAGAGAACAATGAGATTGGCCCAAGTTTTCTGAAGGGTCCTTTGATATATTAGTGAAACAAGCCAGGCAGATGCATGTAAATAGTTGAAGGGCATTTTCCAGGCCATGGCAAAACATGGTAATGAGGCTGAAACAGAGACCTACGTGGCCATAAATTTAATAAAGATAAATCAATCATTTTTCTCCCTAACAAAGGCCTTCAAGTTGTATGAATATTTTGCCATAGTTCATAGGTAATGCAGATTTCTGTATATGCAATTTTATTGCATATGTTTTTCCTTTCTTTTCTTTTTAACTAGTAAACCAGGATGGGCAAACTATGGCCCCCAGGCCACATCCGGCCCATGGGCCAATCCTGTTTCACCCCTGAGCTCTCGACTGGAGAGGCTCCCCCAGCCCTTCCCCCACTGGAACCAGACACGCTGCTCTGAGCAGCATGGTAAGGTGGCCAGGGCCGGGGAGTTGGATAAGGGGAAGAGGGTCCTGGGGGGTGGTAAAGGGACAGGGAAGGGGGGGCTGGATAAGTGTGGGAGTCCTGGGGGGGGTCTGTCGGGGGCAAGGGTGTGGAGAGGGGTTGGAGTCCTGGAGGGTCGTTAGGTTCTGGAGGGGGGTCTCGGGAGGGGGTGGTCAGGGGACAAGGAGTGGTGTGGAGGGCTTGAATGGGTTGGGGATTCAGAGGGGGACAGTCAAGGGATTGGGGGGTGGAAAGGGGTTGGGGTCTTGGGTGGCAGTTAGGGGTCTTAGAAGGGCACGATCAGGGGACAAGCAGGCCAGTTTGTACTCAGGACAACTAAGCCATGCCACCGCTACCACTACCTGCACCTACACTATTATTTATACTCATGAGCTAATGCAAGTATATGTATGTGAGGTGGGAATCACATCCATAGCGTGTAGTGTAGATGTAGCCCTGTGAGGCTGCACACTTACATAGGATGATGCAATTGATTGAGCAAGGCAATTAAGCATATTTAAATACAGCTAAAATGAAAATGTACTGGCTTCAGTGGAACTTAATCACATGCTTAAATTTAAATGTGTGCTTCAGTGTGTTGCAGAATCAGACCTGGACTTAATGAATGCCATAATTCTCTCAGCATCATAGGTATATGTGCACCCTCACAGAGAGCCTCCCGCAAGGAGATCAGAGATTATCCATTAGCGGTAGAATTGCTCTGATTTAAGTCACTGGGCAGACAGGAGAGCACATGAAAAACAGATTGGCGAGCAGAGCGAAATCCTTCTCTCCTGCCAGAGCAAACCAAGGAAAAGGTACCACTGCTGGGCTAATTTAGAGACTCCTGATATGACATACACTACCGGTGAGCTCTGAACAGATATGGCATCTAAAATAAATTATCTTTCAGTAGGATACTCGCTCTCCATGCTATATATACTCATTTTTGAGCCCAACTTTGCAAGTTTGAGGAAAAGTTTTGAAACAAGGATTTTTGTGTATGTAAAGCCTCCAGGAGAAAAAGGGAGATGAATCATTTAACTTGTGCAGAGTGGAGGAGGATTTGGGTGGGTATTTGAAATGCATGTGTCTACTTTTCACAAAATAATTTTCCCAGGGAACTGGCATAACTGGTGCATTAGCCACCAATGAACCGGGCTGTTAGCAGGAGATTGAAACTTATTTTAAAAAATACTTTCCAAGAGCTTTATTCTTCTTCACACACCAAAGCTGAGTGGTGAGGTATGGGCACAGAGTAGCTCCTGTGAGAGCTATTAAATAAGTATAGTAGGTGCTAAACAATCTCACTAAGAGTTTCAGAGGTATTGATTACACTAAATGATACCAACCAGATTTTTTGTCATACAGCCAAGTTACTGAAAAGCAGGCCATTATTTCCTAAGAGGGCTTAATACTTTTAATACAAATTAAGCAGCTAAAAGACAGCTTATTCATAACTCTAGAAAAGTGTCTGCAAACACCTCTCTCATAGCTAACAAGAAAGTACAAAGAAATTCTACTTATTAGCTTGGTGGGTTTTTTTATTATTATCTGGACTGTCTCAGGCAAGCAAGACCCACATATCTCAACTGCCAGCTTTGATTTATATAGTGAGAGCAGGGAAGCCAGCTGACAGATGTATCTTATTTACCTTGCATTTAAAAGTTTGCTGCAATGGACTCATCCATGACCTTCATCTTCTCATTTCTCTCTGAGAAGTGTGACTCCAGGCAACTGCTTGAAAATCTCTGAAGTTGTAAGTGTGCTTTAATAGTAATGTCAATAAACCGCATAGCTTCTCTTTTTGACCTCTCCTTGAGGACATCCAGCATCAATTTAAATGCAACATGGCCAAAACTAAGCCCTGATCACTTTCCTCTTATCTGTCACTATGGACAATGGGCCACATTTTCAAAGGGATTTAAGTGCCTAAAGATAGGTGACTAGTGGGATTCTCAGAAGTGCCAGTGCATATGTGCTTTTGAAATACCCACTAGGTGTCTATCTGCATTTAGGTACCTACGTACACCCTTGAAATCTGTCTTAATCTTCCCTGTAGTGGGGTGACCACCTGCTCCCAGCCTGAAAGGCTTGGAACGACCCAGGAAGGGGTTGTGGCCGGGAGCCACCAAAACTCCCAGCCTGATTGGGAGTTAGGCTCATGTGGGTGGCCACGCCCCAAACACTCGCAGGTCTGTATAAAGGCTGAGAGGCAGGTGCCTAGAGAGAGAGAGAAAGAGAGAGACTCTCCTCTGACTGCAGAGGGCGGAGAGCTTGAGCAGTACCTAGCGTGGTGCAGGGCTGGGGCTAGGCATGAGGAGCTGGGGAGGCTCTAGCCTGGGAGCCCCAGGCTGCTGTGCTTAGAGGAAGGCCCAACAAAGGGGTACTGGGGTTGCAGGGGGCAGCCCAAGGCTAGAGGCAGAAGCAGCAGGCCAACCCCCCTTGCCTGTGATGAGTGGCAATGATACTGCAGTCTGCCTCGGGGAACAGGGGCAAGTGGTGACTGGCAGTTGCCCATTCTGAGGTAAGGTGGGGATAGCGGGTGGAGGGTTCCCCCCGGGAGGGGAGACCTAAGACCAGGGGGGTACTTCTGGGGTGCAGCACCCTCAGTAAGAGGGCACCGGGGTCCAGGAGGGACACGGGGCCAGAGCGGCAGCAGAACATCGGCCTGCAGAGGGCGCTCCAGAGGCTGGTAAGCTAATTCCTGGATGAGCCAGCAGGAGGCGCTGCAGGGGTGAGTCGCTGCCCTGCTACATTCCCAGTAACTCAAGCCCACAATCTATGTGTGAACTCTGTGTCAGAGTTCAGGGCTCACAGCATCTCTGAGTTGACCCTTCTCAATCTTTCTGACTGCAGCTCCTCCAGTTGACTGCCTCTGCACCTTCACCTCTCCGGGGCAGAATCCCACAATTCCCCCCACTCCTTAGGCCAGGGCTTCAGCATGCAGTGCCACTGTTTACTAAATGTGGTCGCTCAACAGGCCTGACTGCATTTGGCTGCCCCTACAAGATTTCCTTGTGGGAGGTGTGATCAGTGTGTGCGCATGCCGTGATCCAAAACAGCCTTTTCAAAACACGATATTGTTCACAAAAGCAGCAATCCAAGTGTCACAAGAAAAGCATTTTAACATAACAAATAATCTACATGCATCTGTCTTATGTAAAGCTTAAGTAGGCTTGGCTTATTCCAGGTACCCCAATCTCAGGGAACTGGGGTGGGAATGGAGGAAGGAGGAAGAGACACCTCTGCAAGCCTGCCTTCCTTTCTCCTGTGCTCTTTGAGGATTTCCTTTTTTATTCCCCTCACTAGTGTAAAAGCCCGTGTTTGCCCCCAGTCCCCCTGCACCGTGCCCTGTTACCTCATTGAGTCCCTCCCCTGCTATGCCACTGCTTCTCAGTCCCACTGTACTGTGCCCTGTTACCTCACTGGGGTCCCCCTCCTTCTCTACCACTACCCCTCAGCCCTGCTGCACTGTGCCCTGTTTCTTCACTGGGGTCTCCCTCCTTCTCTACCACTGCCTCTCAGCACTGTGCCCTGTTACCTCACTGGGGACGGGCCAAAGTGCTTACCGCTGTTTGTCCAGGCCGTCTCTGCAGCTCGCGGCAGCGCGCCACTGAACTACCACTCCCAGCATGCTGTTCGTCCAGGCCGTCTCTACTGCGCATGACGGCTTCGGACAAACTTCCTCTGGCCTTTTATTATATAGGATAGTTCTTTTATTCCCCTGGCTCTCCTGAACATGGCCAAACCAGGAGCAGTTGGAATAGACTTCAATGTGTCTGTGTCTCTGCACTGTCCTTTAATTATTAGTGAATGGGTGGCTATCAGAAATGTTTGTCCGTATTTCTGTCTACATGCAAACCACTTCTGTTGGAATTAATCTCTTTCTAATCATATAGCAACCAAAATAAACACAACATCAAACAAGCAGCTGCACATATAATATTCAAAAGAAAATGTATAGGCATCTCCCACATCCTTCACAATCTTAAACTCAGCCTTCTCTATAGACACATGTCCAGCCTGTATCTAAACCTTGCAGTTGCTGCCCATGTAACATTTCAGAGATCCAGCCTTCTCTGTTTGACCAGATTGATGTAGCTCTTGTCCTGATCCTAATCTTATGCTTTGACTACTGTTGTTTCCTCTGTGGCCTTGACTGCTACAAATTCATCCTCTCCTCCCACAGCCCACTGAAAATACTGCTAAGATACCACTTTATCCTTTTTAAATTCCTCCTTAACACTTAGCCTTGCCCATGATGCCTACCAAATACTACCAATTTATCATGGCTAGGCAGTTGGTGAGCTGAGATTACTACCTACTGTGAAAACCAGGCTTGCTTTGTTGTGACCTTGCCTTCCCCCCTCACTTCCTTTCCCCTCGTCCCCCACCCCCGCCTCAACACTGTTTGTTCCAATGACGTTACCTCTTTTCTAACTAGACTGTGATCTCTCTGGGGAAAGGACTGTCATAATAATCATTTGTACAGCACCTAGTACAATGAAGGTGTGATCATCAGGCCCCTAGACATAGCTGTAAAGTAAAATAATAAAACTGCAGAAGTTTGTGCTACAAGGATGATTTCTAACTGCTTCATAATCAAAATTCCATACTTTGATTCGACAGCTCAGTGATGTGGAAGACCATCGTTGGAGAACAGTAGTAAGATATGACTTAAATCACTTAAATATTACACACACTTTGATTACTACTGCATTCCATGTAATAAATGGTCCCTCTTTTTAGAACAGCACACCACAAATATCAGCCTTCAGAAACTGGGAGTCAAGACTCCAATATGTTTGTGAACGACACTGACTATTAGCATAATGGTAAGTAAAATTCAGTTCTAAATGTGAGATTGAGGGCAAACCCTTAAAACACTGTATGCTTTCTCAGTGTTATTTCCCTTTCTTAACATTGCCATGAAGGAAGAGATACGTACATAATGATTAAAGTATCTGTCTTTTCAGCAAGGATGGAGAGTATAACAGGTATATCTATCTTTGGCTAAACCCTGCCTAGATTGAACATAAATCTGGTATATATTGGCAGCAGATAGAAAAGGATGAGTAGGGGAAACAAGTAGAGAAATTAGGAAATTAACTATATAATGAGTACATACTTTATGTATTTAATTGCTGCCCACGTAACATTTCAGAGATCCAGCCTTCTCTATTTGACCAGATTGATATATTTACTCACGGGAGGTCCGGGGAGCGGGATGAGAGATTTGCAGTAATATGCTCCAGTCTGTTACTTGACATTAAAACAAACAAAAACAAACAAACATTTTTTTCAAAATGAAAATTAGAAGACAAGTTAAAATGATATGGCCTAGAGCTACAGTAACAAAGTAGGTCAAACCCGTCTAACTGGTTGTTAACATATCCACCAATTCTTGCTGATAGGACAAATATTTACTAGCTACCAGTGCTGTTAGCCTGAAAAAATTTACTTATCAGCAAAAGTAGAAAAGCCACATCCAAGCATATTGCAGAGAGATCCATGTGTAGGGGTTCCCATAAACGGATGAGGAAAAAATCAAGGGTGTGTAAGTGCGTGTGCACGCACACACATACAACAACATCCACAGTCTGCCTTTTGATGCCCTTTAGTGTTTGCAACCCCTTTCTGAAGAGACCAAATTGCATGTATTTCCAACAGTTTAGGCAGACATTCTGAATTACAAAAGCCAAAAGCCTCGTTAGATAAACTAGAGCTTTGAAAGGTAAACAAGTCTCGTTAAAGACATGGAAGAAGATGGTAACTGAAGTAGTCTTTGTTTAGCTATATCCTCTTAGAGGTTGTTAGGACCGGAAGATATTGTGACGGGCAACCACTAGAAGGCACAGTTACGCTTCTAAGTCAACTCCAGGAGAGTGCATAATGGTGGTATTATCTGAGAATGACCTTGCTGTTATCTGTGTGTTTGGGAACCAGTTCCCAGCTGCATGAGTGTTTACCCCATCTGTGTGAGAATGAATGCATGGGAAACCAAATGGGGAAACTAAGGCAGGACTGCGTAACCAACAAGTGCTGACCAATCAGTTTGTTGCTTGCTATTAATGAGATGAGTATGTATGAGATGCAAATGAGCATGGGTATATCTGTGCTGACACACCTTTTTGGGTTGGGGTTCCTCCTTGGGCTTCTACATCGCCTGAGTGTGTCAGTCATCTTGTATTGCGGCTGTGCTGGCAGATAAGCCCCCCAGCACAAAATGCCGCTCCCTCCAATAAACTCACCACTTTCCAACTAGCCACCTGTGTGAGGCCTCGTTTCTCCCGGCAACGAGAAGCCCCCTGCAACAGAGGTTAACAATGGAAAACAAAACGATTCCTGTCCAGGGCTGTATCTAGTGAATTCAGAGTTCAAAAGGGAACATTAACATTTAGATAAAACTTGGTTGTAATAATGTCAAAAAAAAAAAAAAAGCCAAAAGCTATTTCTAAAGATCTGGAATGTTGAGTCATCTCCCTGGTGTGTTTGTTAAGGATACACAGATGTTAAATCCTAACTACTTACCAAAGGGGGCTACAAAAATACTGCATATTGACCTTTCAGTCATTCAGATAACATCAGTTGGGTAAGACAACTAAGGAGAAAGCGGAGACTCAGCGTTAGGTTACACTTACAGGATTATAGCGCTTTTGGTTATAGCGGTACCCATATACCGCAATAGCTATAGCGCTATAACATGGGATGGCGTGGCCACATTTGCAGCATTGCCACGGCACAGGGAGTGGTGCATTATGGGCAGCTATCCCAGCATTCAGCTGGGTGCAACATGCTTTCCAAAGGAGGGGAGTTAGGGGGAAGTGTTGTGTGTATGCGGAGGGAGAGAACTTCATGCTGTCAGTGATTTTTCTCTAGACAAAAGTAGCAGGCTCTGAATTTCACTCACACAGCTCCATTGGTAAGCATTTTCACTGCTTAATTGCTGAGTTAAGAGCGGAGTTCTGAAAAGGAACTTCCGCATTCCTTCTTCCCTTTGCAAAACAACACAAAGGCGTCAATTGCCTTAAATGGCTCGGAGGCGTGCCAGAGATCCCTTATAGCGTAATGACTGATTACACTTGCCATAACACGCTACAGGGAATACGCAAAAGCTTTTATTCCTCTCGAAAAGGTGGTTTACAAGTAGTGCGATAAGCTCAGACTTTTAGCGCAATATATGCCTTGCCAATGTGTTCAGGGACAGAGTTATAGCACTCCTGGAGGCTATATAGCGCTATAAAGTGCCAGTGTAACCAAGCCCTTAGAGAACCAGAGGAAGGGTGGGCCTCAATTATACAAAACATTAAATATAATAAATCATTCAGCTAAGCATACAAACATTTGAATGAGTACTGACTTGAACCCCTGTAAGAGATTACCCTTCCCCCACTTTAAACTCTAGGGTAAAAATGTGGGGGTCTCTCATGCAAGACAATCAAACTCCAAGCTTATCTACCAGCTTAGGTTAAATCTTTTCCCCCCAAACCCAAACTTCTCCAGTTGGGGCTTGCAACGCGCTGCCACCATTAATGTGATTATTCCAAAACCATGGAGTGGGGCACATTAAAACCCCCAAGAGTAACACCCCCTCTCTCCTTGCCAGCTGGGAGAGAGAAAGAACACAGACTTTGCTCCACCACCACCCCTCCCCTGCTACCTGGGAGAGATTCAAGAACATTGACTCTCACTCGCCGTGAGCTACCCCGATCCAAAGCTAGGACAACTCCAAGGGAAATAACCAGACTCTTCTTATAAGAAAAAAGTTTAATAATGAAAAGAGATAAAGCATACAACTTCACAGATACTCAATTTTTTGTAATTTTGATGGTGAAGATGATTTTCCAGTTTCTACCATGCTTAGCTTATAATATAAATGACTAGAACAATCTTTTCCCCCTTAACTCGAAAGGAGCTGTGTGTTCTGTTAGGCATTTCATTGTGCATGCGTTGACATTTTCTAGAGAGTCATATCCTCAATTCAGTACACTACTGATTGCAAAAAGCCTTAAGTTCTATGTAAATTTTGTAAGAACATTGTTTTCTCAAGAAAAGGAGAGGGAAAATATAACAGGCGTTAAATACTCTTAACAGCTAGGAGAGCTAGAAATACAGTAAGCAAAATCAGCAGCCAATGCAAAATGGCCACTGTAAAACTACAGGTGATTTTCTCTGTCATAAAAATATCAGGCTAGAAAAAAATTCCTATAATGGACCAACCCTACCCTGAGAAAGGTCAATAGGGGTCTGGCTGATGCAAAGAAATGTGCCTCTGAGGAAGGGGCTGCTTTTATCTAATATCACTATTGCTAGTAAGTGGTGTTTTTCATTAAACTGTATCAAACCAAGAATATGGGACACAAAAATGAAAAGTTACGAAGTCCTGTGGCACCTTAAAGACTAACTAAAGTATTGAAGCTTAAGCTTTCTTGGGCTAATACCCACTTCATCGGATGCATCCCATGAAAGCTTATGCTTCAATACTTTAGTTAGTCTTTAGGGTGCCACAGAACTCTTTGTAACTTCTGCAATTCCAGAGTAACACGGCTACTTCTCTGAAAAATGAAAAGAAGTTTTACATTGATCAATTGCATTCACAAAGAAATATAGGTACCCCACCTTTCTAACCACTTCTGTGTTTTATCCATAAAATCTGCATCATTGGAATTTTGGCTTTGCATACTTCATTTTCCAATTTAATAAGGTGGGAGCTTCTCAGTTGCATTTGTTGTGCATAATGGTAAAAGAAAGACCTCATCATCTTATTTTGAAGTTGTATGAGTTTAACTAAAGGAGCAATTTTAAGCCAATTTAATGAAAACAGTACAAAATCATGAGTGTACATTCTTAATTCAATTTAAAGCTGGTTTATATGAATGTCCACATAGGTTTTGCACCAATTTAACTAAACTGGGTTGAAACTGATTTAAGGTTAGAAAATATATAGGTAATAATTTTATCCCAGGTTTCATTTTAGTCACTGACCACATCTTACATTTCTTTGATTTATTTTTGAAGGGTTTTATAGAATAAATAGAACATCCCTGATCACATCATAAAATTCTGTGCTTTGTTTTAATATAGGGTCAGAGGATCTGCTGAAAGATATAAAGATAAAGGGAAGAGCCCTGGCTTATCTTTTGTCCCAAACACTTTTTTTCTATTTTTAATGCTTGTACTTTGTCCATCAGTGAAGCTTTCAAAGGTTGTCTTTTGTAGAGCATTTAAAATTCACACACACACATAATTTCTGGTTTTAAAAAAAATTCACATATTCTGCAAATGAGACAGAATTTGGCAACTTGTTTTCAGAGTCCTAGTTCTGAGTTTAAAGTGTACATAAAATGCTAGGATTGCAAGCATCTGGTAATCTAATTCAGCTGCCTATAATGTCATCTCTAGAGAAAAAGAAATGCAGCACTCTATATAGCCTATTAAAAAACTGGCTCGGCTTTCAGAAAATATCATCATAAATGACAGAACATCAGGCCAAGTTTCCATCATCTGAAATCTCTGCCCACAAGTATCATATTTTTTTAAAAAACAGAGTTAAAAAAAAGAGACTGGGTTATGTCACAATGAACTTAAGACTGGCCAGACAAGTCTGGTGTTGGAATAATAGGGTTTAGTCCTTACAGACATGAAGGTTAGTTACACACATCAAGGTGGGTGAAATAACACCTTTTATAGAGCCAAATTCTGTTGCTGAAATACAAGCTTTTGAGCCCTGTCCTATAGCCATTCACTTCACTGGCAGCAGAGTCAGACCCTATATCAGTAACAGCTACTATATCTTTCCCCTAAGAGGTGAGAATTACCAGTATAGTACCCGTGCAATACACACAGCCAATACTACATGAGTAGTAAAACACCTAGTTTAAAAACATTAAGACTAGAGAAAAATTAAAACAAAAGAAAGTTTTGCTTAATATACATCAACATACAGAGTAAAATCCTAGTCCCACTGAAGTCAATGGCAAAACTCCCAATGACTTCAATAGCAGCGGGATTTTATCTCTAGTCTGTAAAAGGTCAGCTAAACAGGTACTTTAGGTTTAGTTGCTAGAAAGTAATGGAGTTTTTCTATCTATAGGGAGCATATGTCTTCTCTCACCCTCTCCCGATACCAGGTCACCCTCCTTGTCACAATTACATCTCAGTTCTGATGGGATGATGGTGTCCCAGAGCCTCCTTCCTGACCTGGTTAGTTTATTTGAAATTCCTCTGAACCTGCTGTGGCCATTCATAATAAATGTGTCTGTAAACAGTTTGTCCTACCACCAGCACAGTGTTTGTCCATTAGTGGAAGAAGATCTTTAAAGATGTTAACTAGTTTCCTTCAGCCACTGATCATCCTGGCCAAGCATACATCTAACCTGCTTCTTAAAGATGTATGTTGATTTAATTCCATAATTCATTCTTAATTTCAGTTATACTCTATATGAAGCTGAACTATTGACAGATTAAAATCAACCTGTCACAATTATAATACGTGTACGTGCAAAGTGAATTGCTGTAAGGCAACAGTGGCTTCAACACAGAGGCCATCATTAAAGACTCAGAGAAATTGAGACATAAAAATAAATGGGAGATGAGTGTCTCATAGGAGCAGGCTCTAATTTAGACTAGAGGGACAGACAATATGAATATTGATGACAAAGTTCCCTCTGCTTCTCAAGTGAGATAATTACTACAGCATCACTGATGGTGTTTGAGAGGTGCTGTCTCATCTGAGAAACAAAAAACAGAGATTCTCATCACTTATGGTCATTAAAGATACCATGGCATGCTGTTGGAAGGCCAAATTCCAATAAGGACTTTCCTCCTGACTGCCTACATTTTCTGCCTGATCTTTCCCTTTGATAAGATTTCATTCTTTATTTCTCATTGCAAACTGTTGTGGGAGGCTGCAGAATATTGCCAGATTGCATCCCCAAGGTAGCTGCATTTCAACAGTGGATGAAATACTGCTACAATTTGCATATCAGTTTATTAAAATATGTAAAGCTCTTTGGAATCCTTCAAGATTAAAGAGATTTGTCACACATCAGATATTGCTAGCAATTAATCCATAAACCCCCACATAGGTGTGATAATATTGTAGTCTCGATAATATGCAGCCTACATGATTACACTTCGTATAGGTCAGAACTGCAGCCTGGGTAGTAGTATTTAGCCAATAGAAGGCAACACGATCGTGCACACACTTGAGCAGGTATCAGATTTCAGGGTAGTACACAGACACAGTTGGAGGATACAATTTTAGTATGAGACAAGTTACCAATCCAGACACGTATACAGTGTCCAGGAACAGTTATGGTATGGAAATGTGGATGCACACTTCAAAAAACATTAACTGTAGTTACACTGTAAGTCATTGTATGGAAGTTATATTTAGTTACTATTTCATGGAACCAGAAGGTTAATTATCCCTTTACATTCCATTACATTGAAATTACTCCAAGATTATACTTTAACCTTCACATTATAGGAATTTGTAGTAGGTATACAAATTAATTACAGAAGTTACCCTTTACTGTTACATTGTAATTACAGTGTACTTAGTCACTTATTATAAAGTGTAACCACAATTAAGTTACAAGCAACAGTAAGTTTCAGACAAGGTAAGGTAGAGTACAGAAGACTCCTACCAGGAATATACTCTATTCCCTATCAGGTTTTGAAAGGAAAACAGATAATACAATCTAAGGGGATTTTCCCAGATGCAACATTCCCAGATGCAGTATCCACAGGGGAGCAGCTCTTGGCCAGGGCCATGGATCGGTGCTGGCTCATTGATGGCACTGGGGGGCACTATACACCGTAGTGCTGGGTGCTGAGTTAGAACTCACTCTAGCCCTGGAGAGAAGATCCAACTCCATGCGGAATGCTTGGAGTCCGATTGCATACTCTTTCTTAGTCCTAGGTTTACAGGACTTGCAGATTCAACACTTATCACTTGTGTCTCATTTATCGAGGTGCCTGAGTTACTATGTGGCTTGCTCATGAGTATGGGCTGTTTGCAGTGATCACAGGGCTTAAAGCCTAGGGACCAGGGCATGCTCGGTCCCCTGGCTAAATGGCCGACGGAACTAACAAAACTAACTACTGCTAAGGGCTAGCTAACTTAACTACTATGTACACTAACTTTACAAGAACTCTAGTTCGTACGAACGAAGCTTAAGCAACGCTAATAAGAGTGGCCAACATTCCATGTGCCGTCACTGGCAGCAAGAAGGAACTGAAGGTAGGGAGGGAACCAGTGGCACCCCTTATACCATGCCATGCGGCTGCCACTCTAGATGGCGCCAGAGTCATTCCTCTATGGATACTGCGGAGGAAAAAAAGACTTCCAGCTATGGTGCATGTAAGGAGCACGCACCCCTAATGTGGAATGGAGATGAGCAAACACTCAAGAGAAGAAAATGTAATTGTGTTGCTTTGTTTGTTCTGTAGTTCCAATCAATGGTAAACACTTTTAAGACTTTATTTAATCCAATATTAACCAGAGTATAGTAATATGGAAGCAGTGTTCGGCTATGCAATAGAGGACAGAGATCACATTAATTGGTAATTATTAATTTTTACTAAAATGTAGACAAATTCAACATTCATTGCCTGATACAGAGTATAAGATAATTCAGTGATGTAGATTATACACAATGTAAGCTATCCAGCTCTGTCAACTAGCAGTGCAACTTGTATAGAAGATTTACAAGAGTCCAGAAAGTTTTTGGATGATTTATTAGGCAAGAGGAGCAGATGCATATATTTATGAGACAATGACACGGAGGATAGTACTTGTACAATTTGCTATCAGCCTATGTTCTTGCAGCTTGGCAAAAATCCTAATACTGTTAATAAGTAATTAGCCAAAATTGCTTCCACGCTCAAGACTGCCTAGTATGATCACATCCCAAAGGCAGCAAAAGATATGAGATTTCTAGTGATTTTCTTCACTAGGAAAAAAACAGTCTAGGTTTAGTAAATAGTGTCCCTTAATGCTAGGGGAGTAAACTGCTGCATACAGTAATTAGCATGATTAGTGAATAAGAGTTTAAAAGTTTTCATACTTTGTCACAATGAGGAAAGTAATTGCTGTCTAAAGAAATGCCATAAAATGTAGTCTAACTGCCCCAAAATGTCTAGCAAGCAACTTCCCTTCTTTATTGTTATCAAAGAATCATAGTTAATTGTGGAAAGGATTGGTCATCTAGCCCTATTTCCTGTGCTTAATCATGGTATATTATGTTCTACGATGTTCTAAGTCATCATGCTAAAGGAAAGCAACCGGTGCATAAAGAAAGACTGCAAGAAAAGAAGAATACGAAGTAAAATGTGAAAAATAATTGCAAAGAGTTTATTTTCATGATATTCACATATAGAATAGAGGACGTTAGTGTCATTTAATGAAGTCTTGTATAGAAGTATCTTCTGGGACAAAAAAGGTGGATTATTCAAAGTAAATACTTAGAGAAAGGATTTGGGAATAGCAGTTCCAAAAGGAAGGATGGAACATTGCAAAGAACAGGGAGGAGTAAATAGGTAAGTACTGTGGAATGGGTTGCCAAATGGCTAAAGAGACAAATAAGTGCAAGATCATCCCTTCCGAGTTCCCCTTAGCAGGTCAGCAGACTTTGTGACCCATGCAGTCAAAAGATACAACCAGCAGATATACTCTTAAACTCACCATAATGTAACTAAGGCTGGCCTACACTACAGAGTTAGGTTTACATAAGGCAGCATATGTCAGCCTAATTATGTCAGTGTACACACGACAGCCTTGGTCCTACTGATATAAGTGGCCTATTACATCAACCTAACTTCACCTCCACAAGAGGCATAGGGTTTATATTGTTGTAGTGAGGGCAATGTAGTGTTCATGTACACACTGCTCAGACTAGTTGCCTTGTGGGAAAGGGTGAGGAAGAAAAATGTCACATTGCCCTCAATCAAATCTGATTTTCCCCTACAACAGATGAATCCATCTGTAATTTAATATACAGTTCATTTAAAATATATAATATCAGATTACAAAGAGAAAAATCAATCATATTGCTGAAATACTCAAAGCTGGGTGAATCATGGGAAGATATCATTTGCAAAGACATCAATGAACTAAAGGCCAAATTTTGATTTCCCATATTTATTCCACTTTTATATCTACTGTTGATCATTAACTGATTATTAATAGATGCCCTATTAAAGGATCAATCCTTTAACAAAAGGACAGACTTGTTGAAATACACTCCTGATCCCTGGCCAGAGCAATGAGAGATTAATATGAGGTTGTGAACACACCCTACCCAACTATGACAAAGCATGTTCATGCATTTACATTGGGGCTTGATGGTCTTTCATTTACACTGGTTTCACAGACTTATTTCATTGAAACCAAAAGAGTTGCACTAGATATACACTATAGCATGTTAAAAAAATACCACTACTAATCAGGCCTGACATTTGCAAATAGCATCATGTAGTAGAGAAAACCAGAAGCCATACCCTTTGATATATGAAAAGTTGCATATATCCCTAACTCCTGGACATTCTCTGAAACAAGGGTTTGCTCTTGCACTTCTCAACTAGAACTGTGTGCACACACTCACATTGCAATAGGGTGACCAGACAGCAAATGTGAAAAATCAGGACAAGGCGTGGGGGGATAATAGGAGCCTATATAAGAAAAATCCCAAATTTGGGACTGTCCCTATAAAGCTGGGACATCTGGTCACCCTACATTGCAATTCTGTTTGCAAAAATGAATGGAGATAGATGACCAAAAAAAAAATGGATCTGGGAAACAGCTTAACAGTACAGCACCAGAGGGACTCAGCCAGCAAAAGAACAGCAATTGCTTAGTAGGAAAGGAAGTCAATTACGGTGTAAGTGACCAAGAAGAGCTCTGCATGGCTCAGAAGTTTGTCTCACCAACAGAAGTTGGTACAATAAAAAAATCTCACCCCTCACCCCCGAGTCTCTAGGGGACCAAGCCAGATCTAGCTGTGGACCAACCTAGCCAACACCAGACAGGGGTCCACAACACAGCCAAACACAGAACCAATGAAGGTGTAGCAACTTCTAGCTGATCTGCATAAGCAGTATTTCTAGTTATGCAGGATGAAAACATACTATAAATAAACACGTTGTCTCTATGAAAGGGTAATTTTGGTGTTACTATGACATTTTAAAATAGTAACAAGATTAGAAGTAAAATTACCTGTAAAATTCAATGTTTATAGGTGCATGGGTCTTTAAGAAAAATGAAGTTGTAAACAATAATACACAGACTATAATGAAAGTTCAATGTACTTTAAAAAAAAGACCAAGTTATGAATAAAAAGGTCATTTATTGTCCTTTCTTGAGCAAGATTTCTGATAGTAACTTGCAACAGTGAGTGCTCTCTGCCTTTCCTGTGGTCTGTTAAGTGGTGTTTCATTTTGAAATATATTCTTTGCTGCATCTTTTCTCAGAAAGCCAGAAGTTATTGAATCTAGAACTAGACTTAGACTTTTAAAGTCAGAACTTTCTGGCTCAAAGTTGAATCACTATGAAGGTCAACAGTCGCAAAGGTGTTGGTTGCTACTTAAATTTATATAGCATTTGAATTGGACAAGTAAAACATTCACATGCTCTCTGAGGTGGCCATACCACACTCCAAATGAGGGATTCCAGTGGATTCTCTCCAAATGAGGGAAAAGCAGTGAACCATGTTGCTAGCAAAGTTCAGTAGCAGGTTTAAAATGGCACTCTGTTTTCAGTATGAAGTACTCTAGGTGGATGGCTCTTCACAGAGATCAGTAGTCAGAGATCAGAAGAAGTCATAGCACAGCATCTGTTATGTAGTATCAGCTATGAACATTGATTAATTTTAAAAATCTTAGCATGAAGCTAAGAAATTATAAAGATAGATAAAGGCCCATCTAATTTTGTCTCATTCAGACCTTAGTGCAGTCTAACAGGAAGGAATGCAAAGATTACCTGTTTGAGAAATTGTAAAGAGGGAGAATGAGTCTCTTTAGAAGCTCTCGCACTCAATCGGAATTCGTTATTTTAAGCTGACTGCTTAACCATCTAACTGTCCTACTGAACCTTGAAGAAATAACTGAGCACCCAAATACCCAGAAAAGTTACACCTCTACAAGGGAAAGATGTGAATTTAAACCAACAGTTATACCAGTCCAACTCCCTGCATGGGTACTTTTTCTGATATACGAGTGCCTTTTTCAGTTTAACTTGTATGTCACTTTGGAAGGGGTTTAAACTAAACTGAACTGAAAAAAGCTACTCATACCAGAAGAATGTCCACACAGGGGAATATTGGTTTTAACTATACCACATAAACCTTTCCTCTGTACATGAGCTCTAAGATGAATTATTCACAGGAGGAATGATTTGTTTATGACATTTAGCTGGTAGAGCCAAAGACATAATGAAATTTAATCCTTACCTGTGAAATGAGTCTTGCTAGCTCACTTAAGTAATCCAGCTATTCATGTAATAGTGCAGTAGCAGCATCAGATGTCACCTGATAACAGTGATACAAGGTCCATTTCACAGAGAAACAGGGGTAACAATCTGCTAGAACAGCACACCAGCTACTTGAACATTATCTACTTGAATATGAAATTGGAGCCCTTATATTGGTACCATATATTAACTTTCGTCTGTATATGGGGAGTGGTGAGCATAAGAGATTTCTTTGTGCATTACTAATAAATAGATGTTTAGAACACAGTGGTAATCCCTCACTGGGAAAAGGTTCTGCAGCCCCGTAAAGACCTGAGCCTCCAGGGAAAGAACTTAAAACTGACCAGGTTTCTTCTGGAGCCATGCAAAAGGATAGGTGCCTTACACCCTGAGCCCTTGGAAGAGGGGGTGCCTAAAGTGATTGGGTCACTCCTTGAGCCCTCAGTAGGGTATAGGTGGGATATCCTTGGTGGGGTTTTTTTTGTGGGTTACAAGCGAGGGGACTATAGCCCGCTCAGACAGTAAAAACCAACAAAATAGAAAGCAAACCCAACGTCTCATTAATTTTGAATTCTAGCATACTTTTACAGTAGCTGAAAAACAGAAGGATATGCCATAATTTAAGATACACTCTAAGAGCAAAATTATGCTCACTTGGAAGCATTTCTAAAGGGAAACTCAGTACTGTAACTGAGCTTTTTATGATTATGAAAAAATAACTCCACAGAATAATTCCGAACCCAAGAAAAGTTGAGTGTTCTACTTGTCACTTTGGAATACAATGCTCTCCACAACAGTAAGTCGTCGTCTACCTCCACACATGCTTATTCTTTAACACTCCATTATAAATTGATCTTGAAGAACTAACTGATCTGAAAATGAAATTCTGAGATGAGATTCTTAAAGTATTCTTTATTAATATCCTTAAAAGTTGTAGAAACAACTTTGTGTAATATGAAGGCACAGGAAGACAATTTTGATAAAATATTCCCATTAAACAGTAACTTACAGTACAAAAGACAATTTTAATGCACATACAAACCCCAAATGTCTCATTCAAAAATATTTCACCAAGAGTTCATCAATATTAATGGGCAATGACTAAAAATATAAATCGTCATTGTACAATAAATATCTGATAGGTGCAAATTGAACAAAATTTATTGCTTTCCACGTAAGTGTTTTCCCTGTAGGTTTTTTTTTTTTAAATTCTAGATTCCTTTCCAAATCAGCTTTTTCAATATATTTCAGAGGGAACTATAACCCTTACACCAAATCTAACCAGGGACATTTGGTAGTTATAAGACTACCTCAAGTACTAATATGAGCTGGCAGTGTTTTCTATTACCCTTTAATAATCACACACAACTCAATCAGATGATGTGCTGAGTGTTTAAAAATCAACATCATTGATACAAGGCTTGCGTGGCAGCTAATGTTATTTAATCTCAATTTTTCAATGTATTTTCTGCAGATAAGTGTATTTTGACAAAATTACTGTAGTGTAAAGCCTATTTAAAGACTCATATATAAAGGGAAAGAGGTTGCAGCACAGCTGGTAAAACAGTCCTCCAATAGCAAAAACAATAAAAAAAAAACAATAGGAAAATAAAAGCTGCAAGTGTCATATTAGCTTCTGAAAACAAAATTAAGACAAGTGAGCTAGAGTAAAGTATGACTACATATGCAAAATGGATTCAAAGTGAAAATCTAGAGCTGTGCAAAACAGTCATTAATACACTCATCCAACAAATCTGAGAAAACTTTTTCATCTTTATATAGCAGTACTTCCCCAACCACCGCACTCCCCACCTTTAAGAACCACAAATCAGTGTTGAATTACAATTTGCTTTTTTCTTTCACCCTGCTCCTACAGCAATTTTGGTATAGCAGCAATTTCCATCAGTCTTTGCAGTAGTATTTGATAGCCATGCTGACTTTGTCATGAATGCTCGTGCATACCCAGCTCATTCCAAGTTGTTTAATACCATGGTTTTGGTTAATTTACAGTGGTTACTTTTTTCCTTTGTTAAATGCTGAAGGCAAAAAATATATATATAAAAAAATACACAAATATCCTAGAAATATTTGCTTAGGAGTAGAATTTTATGACACTTCAGGTAAACAGAACACTACAGTAACTATTGTATAAGTGAAATCAAAAACAAAAAACTTCCAAGAAAGTAAATCATTTTGGTAGTGTTAGATATTTTATGAAAATTCTTATTTATGGGAGCAATCTCAGGTTTACATTAACCATTAAAGGGACCATTTTTACTATTTGAATTGCAGTAAAACTTATTTCAAAACAAGGTTTCTAACACAAACATGGCGTAGTCAGTTTAACGACTAAGTTAATGGATAAACATTCAGTAAACTTCATTACATTGTGAATTCAGCAGAATTGTGAATGATACAGAACAAATGCTAGCCTGCTAGGCATTTTCTTAAGTTTCAATTTGGATTTTCCTCAAGCACTAACTAGTAGCTTTAAAAGTTTCTCAAAGAGTAAATAAGGACCCACTGAAATTTGAATTTCCGCAATGGATTAGTGTTACTACAGTACATAATTTTGCTTTAAGACTAGTCTAGGGACTCGTACACAACCATTTTCTTTGGTTTATGCTTTACTACACTGGGACTAGTGATCTTATTTTTAGCCTACCCTCAATTCCTACTGATTTTTACTATATTCTCCCCTCAAGTTAAAAATGACTGTTTGCTCATACAAACTATTCCCTGCTGAATGACTGTGTACATACTTGCATGGAAGGTTGAAATTTTGTACAGTAACTACATTGTCAAGTAATACCTGCAACAGCAGAACTACAAAAATCAAATATGAATGTATGATGGTTCATACAGGACAGCTGAGTCTGCTCTAGGACTATATCCTTTTTTTAAAAATGTAACACAGTAAGATACAGTGATAAGAAATTAGATTAGACAGTAAACATGGGAATCCTGCACTCATAGTAATAATATACTGCACAGTATTAAATAAAACTTGTTAAATTTGAAACAATGCAACAGACACCTAAGATTTACCTGCAGGTATGTAAATGCCACTTCAGTAAGGTATTTGAACACAAAAATGAGACAATGACATCAGGAAAAAAGCCTTTAAAACAGGCCATCAGTCTAACTTGACTTTCCAAGTAAAAGCATCAGCTTCACAAAACAGTGATACTAATGCAGTTTTATGTAAAGTACCCTTTGACAGACAAGCTGTCAATTAAGCTATCACAGTCTTGTCTCATCTGACCCACTCCTTAGGCAATCAGGGAGAACAGTCAATAGTAGCTCAAGTTTTAATTAGATAAGTACCTTGCCAGTTTACAGAGGAACATCCTCTAAAACACCATAAGATTTTATGGGCATTTATGTAATTGATCAGATAGTTTAATTAAAAAAAAAAGTTTCTCTCATTTTTCCCATGTGTCTTTGCGATAGTGTTTTAGCCAGTGTTACAAAAAGGAGATCAATTCACCATGGACTACCTCACATTATTACTTAATTGTGAAAGGTATTCACGTAGTTCTTTTGCAGCTTGGAATCTACCATATCGTTTCTTTGGGTTGGCACACTCATCCAGCAAGGCCTCAAGTCGTCCATCTTTGGCAATTTCAGCTGGAGGGTCATGAAGTAGTCCTCCAGAAGTGCCACGCCAGGTGGCATGTCTTGATAAAAGGTTCTGACAAACAGCATAGTAGTTGTGGTCCACAGTGGCACGAGCACAAAGAATCTCTTTCGAGAAGGACAAGCAAGCTTCTTTATCACAGTCATCAAACTTGCTCTCGTACCATACATCCCAGTTTTCAGGTTTATCTGTAAAACAAAGATGGCAAAATATTGTGGGTGAGAAGAAAGCAAAGCAATACATTTAATACAAAATATGACAAAAGGCTTAATCTGAAAGAAACTGGTAAGTAGAGCCTGGGGCAAAAAATATATATTAAAAAAAAATCCACACCCAGCCAAGTTTATTTGCCAAAAAGAATGCAGTTTCAATAGACCTAAAAGCATCCACAAATATGACCAAATTAAAGAACTGAAATGTCAAAACAAAAAAGAGTTTTCACCGGACTCAATATTTCTCATTTCAGTTTTAGGTATTTTAGCAAGAGGACTAGATTCACAAAACAGCATGAAGAAAAGAGAGCTGCCCTCCTTATACCTTTTAGCCCACTGCTTAGGACACCGATTTGAAACGTGGAAAATCCATGTTCAATTCTCCTTCTCCTGATGTGCAGAAGAGATTTGAACTTGGTCTCTCATTACAGGAGAGTGCCGCCTTAGCCACTGGGCTATGAGATATTTAGGTATGGGCCTCAATCTCTCTTCTTGAAGATGTTCCACTTCTCAAAAATAAAGTCAAAGTCACTGCTCTAGTGATTATGTATAGCCTTGTGGTTCGGGCACCCACTAAGGATGTGGGAGATTCAAATTCTAGTCCCTGCATGATGTCATACAATTACTCAAGCCATTATCCCTTGCAACTTTCCTCGTTATTTGCTAGCTAAATTTTTGTTAGGAAACCTTTTTTGCACATTAAAATTTTAAAATGTAACCTACATATCAAGAGTTCTTGTCTATATCTCAGTGTTTCTACATGTCCAAAGTTAAACTCTAAATACTAAATGGAATTTATAGAGTAACAATATCTTAAGGATCATTAGAAATGCTAAAAGGCTTCAAGCAGTGAACAGCAGGATGTTATAATTACTCTACAGAATCTAGTTTCCCATAAAAAAGATAAAAACACACTGATGGCTTTCTCCCTCAAGTACTATATTTTAACTACATAGATCCTTTAGAACTTCACTGGAAACCAAAAATACTGTAGATACAAAAAGGTGCTTAAGTATAAATTTTTATATTGATTTCAAATCTTTTGTATCTGAGGGAAAGTAACCTGAATGCTCCTCCCTAGACAGGTGGGGATTCCTCCCCCCCCTGCTTAGGGCTAACTTTTTTTTTTTTTTTTTTTTTAAAGTGTGAAGTCCAGAAAATCATCAAGAGTTTGTGTGTAGGGTGAATCAAGTGATAAAGAGTAAACAAATAGGTGAAATCAAACCTTCCACACTTTGCTCAGGTATACAAAGACCTCAACAGTATC